>OY728143.1:1363120006-1365620006 GCA_963277665.1 Viscum album | reverse complement strand
CTGAGGTGGGAGTAATTTAAAGACCCATAAATTTCAATGAAATTTTTTTCTTAATTTGCTTTGGAATTTTACAAGAATGCAGTTTCTGACGGCACCTGATTCTGAGGCCCGGTGTGCCCGGAATCATTTTCCGAAGTTTGGCTCGGGTACGTTCAGTGAACGGACGAGAGGGTTTTTCTAACTTTTGAATCGGTGCCCGGAATCGAATTCTGAGGGCACCGATGGAATCGCAACGACGATATTTGCTTAGAAACGCCTCTTCCGGTGTTGCGTTTTCTCGGTTGTGGTTTTTAATTTTTGGGTTTAATGTTAAGAAATAAAATAATTGTACGACAAAATTTATTTTATTTCACTCAAGCCACTTGGAAGCCACTTGAAGCCACTTAAAAACGTCTTAAGATGAGTTGATCCGGATAGGATGCTATCCAAAAATATCCTACCCTCTTGGTAGGATATTTGTGAGGTGGGACCCGCACGAGCCCCGCCGTTTCTTTTCTGCTAAGTAACGCACCTGTGAAAACCCGTCATTATGAAGTCAACTGACGCATTTTCATAATTTCTTAATGCACCATTTAATTGGGCGGTTTTATTCGTGGATTAAATGGGCAGTTTATTTCAATGAATTAATTCTACGAATTAATGGGTCGTTACTTACCTCTTTTTCGTTTGTTGGCGTAATAATAAAATAAGACCAACACGACATTTGGAGGATTGCATGTTGAGAGGCTTTGACAGAATTCTTGTGCCTTCACCCTTCTTCGCGAAGAACGCGAAGAACGCGAAGAACGCCGTCACCCTTGGAATTTGACGACACTTCATCTGAGACGTTCTTCCCCGCCCCGATCTCCGATCACCAACTGCTTGAGGTAAGAGATCTCGGGTTTCTTTTTTTAAACATGTTTGTGGTTTATAACAAAACACAGATTTAATTATTTATAATTAAATGTGTTGTTTCTTGGTCCTCGGAGTTCGTTAACGCAGTGCCGAATACCGCGACGATCCCCTCTTTCCACGATGAACCCCTCATTCAGCAATGATCAAATCCATGAAGAACCCGCGGGCGACGACTTGACGAGGTAGGGATTTTATTTGGAAATACCATTTTTTTATTCCTGTTATATTTTCTTTTAAAAGTGAAGAACCCATACAATTATAAAAATTTTAATTCATTAAAATTGTTTTGGTTATGTTTTCATGTGTTGAATAATTCTCCCGTTGTTTTTATCTAACGCGGACGGTGCGGGCCAAACGAACACGGCCCGACAACCCTCTGCTGTTCTTCATGGTTGTGCGGATTTGGCGGGCGATGGAAAAACGTGACGTAAGGGCGTTTTGAAGATCCCACAGTGAAGAACGGAGTCCAGGAGGAACAGCGGCGCAGACAGGAAGGAAAAAGGACCACCGGAGCCACTCCGGTGGCCCGCGGAAGTTACCGGCGGCGCGGGTCGCCGGCAGTGGCCAGCGGACCCGCGGCCGCGCGGGTCCGGCTTGCACACACACGGGACGCGGTGACATGCAGTGTTCGTTCATCCAGCATGGCCCCATGTGGGGCCGCGACACCTCCAACCCACGGGGGCAGTGCCCCGCGGCACCCGAGCGCTCGGCCGCTCGACCGAGCCGAGCCAGGCCGGTCCGACCGGGTTGGACCAGGTTCGGTCGACTCGGTTTGGGTCGCCCCGGTTCAGCCGACCCGAGGGGGGGGGGTGGGGGTTGGGCCAGGTCGGCCCGGGGCCCATACCCCCCGTCTTCAAACCATTTTCGGTCTTTTGCCCGTAACATGAGCCACGGGCCTCCGAACGACGCGCCGTCAACGGCAACATGATACATTGATCGAGACGGTCGTTTTGGTATATCGCACTCAAGGTTTCCGATTACTTTGGGTTCGGCCAGGTTGGGTCGTACACGAAACCAACCGGGCCCTCGGAACGGAAACACTCATATCTTGAGTCCCGGACGTCCGATTGACATGCCGTCAACTTTGTTGAATTCCTCTAAGTGAGACGGATCTTTTGGCTCACTCCACCCGAGTTTTGGATGCAGGTGGAGTATGTTCGGGTTGGTTTTTCCTTAAAAACCAACCGGGCCCCTGGGACAAAAAAGCCAATAATTCTCAGATCGGGCGTCCGATTGACGCACCGTCTGCAACGTTCAGTTCCTGTTGATGATACGGAACTTTTGGATACATCAAATTCGGACATTTTTTCAGTTGATGTATCAGCCTCTCGGCTCGTGGAGCGAACCCTCCTGAACGAGCTTGCTGTGTGCGGGAAACCAAGAGCTGGCTGCGACTGCTACTTCGACGAGGACGACTGTATAGAGATCCTCAGTGGACTGCGACGATGAAGCGTGCTAGTCTTGTATCCTATCTGGGTCCCAGCCATGCTGGTCTTGTATCCTATGTGGGTACCAGCTTAGATGATTCAGTTCTGGTCTTGTATCCTATGTGGGTCCCAGTGCAGATGAATCAATGAAGAGTGCTGGTCTTGTATCCTATGTGGGTCCCAGCCGTGCTGGTCTTGTATCCTATGTGGGTCCCAGCTTAGATGATTCAGTGCTGGTCTTGTATCCTATGTGGGTCCTAGTGTAGATGAATCAATGAAGAGTGTTGGTCTTTTATCCTCTGTGGGTCCCAGTCGTGGTAGTCTTGTATCCTATGTGGGTCCCAGCTTAGATGATTCAGTGCTGGTCTTGTATCCTATGTGGGTCCCAATATAGATGAATCAATGAAGACAGCTGGTCTTGTATCCTCAGTGGGTCCCAGCTTATATGATTCAGTGTCTATATCTGAGCATCCCTTTCATCTTTTCGACGATGTATATCTGTGTGAGATGAATCTTGTGTTACTCTCCTTTGTGGATTGTGTTGAGCTATCCTGTGTGGATTTATTGTTTACTATCCGTTGTGGATTGTGTTGTGCTATCCTGTGTGGGTATACGTTTTACTCTCCTGTGTGGACTGGGTTGTGCTTGGGCTCGGATGTTGGAGCCGAACGGGAATTGATGACTTAGGTATATGTACGGGCATATACCTAAGTAGTGTCGGTTGTTACTTCGTGATTGTATCTTTCCTTTGTGGTTATCCTTTGTGGATTCTGAGAGACCTTCAGGGGTCTCGGGGTCCCTACTGAGTAGCTTATACTCACCCCTGCACGGGCTATGCCCTCACTTCATTGTGTTGGTTGGAGACGATGGACAACACTGATCGTGGTGGAGGCTTGCGGAGCAGGACGGTACCTGGAGGTGGACCACTGGGCGGGACGTACTCGGAGCGGACGACTGGACCGAGGAGCTATGGAAGCTATCTGTACCCACCGTTCAGGTGGGACCTTCAGAGGACGGCTCGACGCTGCAGCTTTTCTTTTCAGTTTCTATTTTTCCTTTTTAGTTGTACTTTACAGTTGAGCTTGTATTTCTGGCCCCTTTTACTTTCAGCACATCTTGTTACAGTGTTTACTTTTCCGCTTTCTTACTATGTGGTGCTTGTTTACTTTTTAAAGGAAATGACTTCCCTTTTGTTGGGATATACTCCTTGGTGCTAGTCGCCAGCCCCTGGCCTATGGAAGGCGGGCTTGGGGTAGTCACGACACGGGCCCCGAGGACGGGTCGTGACAGTTTAAAACTATATTTAAAAACACATTAATTGTGATAACATATTTGTCTAATGAGACCTATCGATGCATTGAGGGTATATATAAATTATGAGCGCACCCCTCATTGCATGTACAAAAAAAATCCTCATATATTCCAAATTTGATTTAATTAATGAACAACTTGGTTTATCATCAAATATTAATATTGGGGAAAAGATGAGTATTTATAAATATTTCCCAAGGTAAAAAATGACTTTCAATGTATAAAATGGAATGTAAAAATAATTTATTGTTTAAACAGTAAACATATCCATGATTCATACTGTAGATATTATGGGAAGTTTCTTTTACAATGACAATAGAAAAGTGAACATTTCCAAGGAAATTTTTTCAAACAAAAAATAAATTAAGATATTGATTTTTGATAATTTATATAGTAAAAATGATAAAAAGATATAAATTTGAAATAGAAGTATGGTATTAATATAACATATACCCCGAAAATTATTATTTAATTGTTTTTTATTTTATTATTGCTGATACCAAAAAAAAATCATTAAAAATATTAAGAAGACTAGGTTTTCACTTTCAAAAACATTTGGAGAATCCATTTTCATTGAATTCCATTTTTAAAAACTATTTATCACAAAATATGTTAGTTAAAATTTAAATGAATATTCAATAAAATAATTTGGGTAATTATGTACATGTCATACAAGTTAAAAAGAAAATTACATTCACTTAGTGAAATGGATAGAAAATTTCATTGTTCTGAAAGAGAAAAGAATATACCACAGAAAAATTTTAAAAAAATTTTGGAAAAAATTTATTTTGATGAATAATATAAAAAAATTAAAAAATATAGAAACCTATTTTTTTAAAACATGGTTTCATTACAAAAATAAACTTTCATCCAAATAGAGAAATAATGTTATTTTTTATTAAAAATTTATATCAATAATTTTATGTAAAAAGAGTGTGAAATTTTATTATTACATGAGAAATATATTAAATATAAAGTGGATAATAATTCGAGATGTTTGTCACATAATAATCATTTAATATACTATATTGTATATTTATGAATAAATAATCTCGATTTGAATGTGATTATGAAATAAACCAAAAATGGTCATAATGTTGAAGTGAAAATTAATTAATGAATTGATTATATGCATCAACTATAAATCCAAATAAAACAACTATAAAAACAAAAATATAAATTCTAGAATCATTATACACCTATTCATTGAATTTTGGTGATAGTGAAGTTATAATATATCCAAATGTAAATAAATTGGATGACTAAATTTATTTTTAACATTGTAAAGTTATGGTCAAATCCACCCAAATGAAATAATATAAATTGAAAATAAAAATACAATGAATAGTTTATTATTTTTTATATAACATTTCAAAGGCATGTATTTGAACCATAAAAAATAAATTATGAGCATTATAATAAAATATGCATTAGTGAAATGAAATTGAGATGAAATCCTTTATGTTACACTTCCATTTGTGTGAAAAAATGTTCAAAAACAATATAATTGTTTTAATGTTTGTATTAACATAAATCAATACCATATTAATATTTATAATATCATATATAATACTTTTATAAAGTCTTATCACCTGGTTTTTAATAATCATTAATTATTTTCATTTTGTGTGTGTTATTTTCCGTGTTTTTCATGAATGTTCTGACTTGTTATTTTTTTAAACATAATTATATCGTGATAATATCTTATAAATAATTTATAAAGTAAATTTAGATATCATATATATTTATTATAAATGTATTTATAGTATTCCAAAAAATTTGGTGATGAGAAATGAAATACATTGTTCTTGTAGATGGCAGGTCGTACGTACGCATAAAAACTGTTTCAATTTTATTTTCCTATTGAATGAAAGAAAAATAAATGATATATAAATATATAATTACAGTGTAATCATTAATGTCATATATATATATATATATATATTTATTAAACATATCCGTAATAAATTCTATGTATAGTGTGAACGAATCACATCGATTTGCGACGTGATAGTCATATGTACACATGAATGGTGTTATCATCTTCACACAAAATGAAAAAATAGGGAATTAGTTATATAAACATGAAAATAGAATATATTAATAACATATATCATAAATATCATATAAAAACAATATGCACATGAATATTACCAACCTTGAAATCCTTTAATGGAAAAAAGAATGACATCCGTTCTTGAGGCGGCAGTCCCTTGTACATATATAAACATGAGTAGTTATTTTTCAATTTAAATTCATTATTGTTCACTATTCATCAAAAAGATAAACTTCACAGAAAAATACAAAAAAAAAATCATCCAAAGTAAATTTAGACATCATGCTTTCAAAAAATAACTTAATTTTTTTAATTAAATGTTACAAAATATTAAAAAATTAGTTTTAAAACAATTGCACCATTACAAGGTGGAAGACACTACCTTTATAAAAATATATTGTTTTTATCAATAAAATTGGATTTGTTATTATCTTCTGCCTATAAAATCTATTGGATGAATGGGGAAGAATTTTATTGATTATAAAATATATAAATTTCATTAATATAATCTACTAATAATAATTATTATAATATATTAATACATATTGTCTTTGGTGTATAAATATTTTTATGAAAACATTTCCTTTATATTCCATTGGTTTTTATATTCATTTATAATTTTTTTATAACCAATGAATTCACCCATATATTTTTTATAGGTTACATAATAGTATTTACAAAAATAAATTTAATCAATATGATATATTTTTTTTTTGAAAATTAATATTCATATTCTTTGGTAAAACTCGGTCATGTGTCTATCATATGATATCTATGAATGTCATTATTGCGTCTAGCATAAGATAACCATTTTTTTCCCACAATAGAATAAATATCAATGATTAAATTTATTTTACATAGTAAATATATTTTTAATTTATCTGGATGTAATTTCTTTCCTATTCTTAGGGTTGTTCTCCATATACACTATCAAATATGATGCTCATATTTAAAAAACATTGGGGTGTCACATTTCCATACTATAAATAAACTCCATCCTCCAAATTAAAACATTCTATCAGTATTATAGCGTTTGATATTTGGACATTCTATTGCAGAAAGACTTACATCATTATGATGGTTTCTAAGACATCCACTTAATAAGATATACTAGGATGTACGTAGGTTATATGAAAGAACACATAACTATGTTCCCATTTAGGAGAAAAATAGAAGAAATGTGAAGATATATATTTGGAGTAAATCATAAATTATTATAGATAGTCATTAAGATAATTTTACATAATAAATTTAAATATCAATTGAATGTTAAGGGCCTCAAATCCCTAAATCGAATAGGAGAGAAAAATGAATTGATATCTTCAAAAGTGATGGAAATAAAAGAATATTTTATATCATGACCATTTTATGATTGTTGAAAAATTATTCTACTATCTATGAATATAATGAAAAATAATATCATGATATGATTCTATTTCATAAATAATATTTCATCATTTTTTTTGATTTGAAAAATTTTCAATTAATTTATTATCATAATAAATCAATATCCAATAATTAAATTTTTATACCCAATGCACAAATATTAAGTTTGAACAGCTTGTAATATCATTAAGACAAGGCATACCTTTGTCTCTTACCATTTTCCAAAACCAATATGGTTAATAAAGAGATCTATAAACATTAAAAGTTACACTATTAGTTAATCATTAATATTTATTCATAAACTTTTAAAAAAACAATGAAATATTAATGGCGATATTGTGTGTGAATGTGTTTAGTGTTAAACACTTACTATCCTTTAGTTTTACGTTCAAGCACTACAACCATTCTAGTAACAATGAGTTTTCACCAACCATACATTAATTACTATTTCTATAATATGTTTCTATAATGTTACAAAAAATATAATGGATATTAATGAAACAAAATTAATCATTAAATTTCATTTCCCAATAAGGGTTCAATAAACAATCCCTCCAAGTCTAATAATGTTACTCACATATCAACCCTAAATGTTATTAATACATTTAGACATAAAAATAAAAATGTAAAGGAATTATTCCCCAAATAAATTTTCTAATAAAACATTCACTTAAAATTGGTTATGTATTTATTTAAATTGCATACCAAAAATATGTAATAATGGTAGACCCAAATCATATAGATTCAAAAATGTTTTTTAAGTAATTTATCTTACTATCAATCTTAAACTAATTAACATATGATGTTACACATAACTATAATATTAATGGATACATAATTTATTCCAAAATATAATATAATTTTTAGATATTAAGTTATTATTATAACCAATCTTATATTAATGAAACAAATAATAAATTTACTTGTTGAATACTAATATATAAGAAATTCATCTGTTTAATTTCCAAATGGGTTCATCCATGGTCGAGGAGATACACTTTAAAAGATGGAATTGACACATGAAATGAATAGGTTCCCAAAATTTTATGAAATAATCTAATAATGTAACCATAGGATGAGATTTATTTCTTTCCATCATACGCATTATTTTTCCATGATAATTATTTTATTGATTCCCTTATTTTACACACATAGAGAATTTCACCATTCCATTGAAACACATTTTTGTCTATAACCTTACAGATTTATTTTATGATGGAAATATATCCTTATTTTATCCATGGCCTCCACTAATCCATTTTATATCAAAATACATCCTTCTCTTCTTTGGTGAGTACACGAATTTTTTATGGTATTAATTAATTACCATATTTTAGGTAAAATAACTATTCACAAATAAGATATTCTTCACTATAATCAACATCCCATTTGTTTTCTCTTTTTCACCACTCTATCTTTGATATTAAATAATAAAATTTTTCTTTAATTTTCTATGAATTGAATTAATACAATAATCATTTTGTGTGATACAATAATCATAGTGAGAAAACCCTAAAAATATTTTTGGATGTATAAATAATTATAACATATTTTCAATAGTAAAACACCTTAGGTTTATACTAGGTTACTCATTATCTTCATTTATTAAGCTCCTTTATAATGTTTTGTAAAAATATTTGAATTATCCTAAGAATAACATTCAAGTGTGTCAAACATGTCTCAATGTTTGGAAAATTTCCTTGTACATGGTTATGCAAGATTAAAGCCTGATATTTCATTTTTTGGAGTTATTACCCCATTCTACAAATTCAATTTAACCACATCAACATGTTATATAATGAATTTTATGTATTTATATGATGTTCCACAAAATATCAACCATACCAAAACATTGATATCTTATTCTATACATATCCTCAAAGTCGATCTTAGGGATTTGTTCTAAAATATATTTTCCTCTAAATATAGTTAATATGTTTTATACCAAACACCCTCTAATGCTACCTATAGAAACCCTACCCGAAAACCCAATATTCTACACCCAATGCCTTTAAATTGGCATCAGATACAAAGAATCACATCCTAAAGGAAATAATTGTTTAAAATTAGATACATATATGGGTCTTATATTAAATTTGAAAATAAAAATTTTACCTTATTTCATCATTTTTTAGGAAAACATTATTTCATCTAGTGTACACCTAAATATCAATCATAGTAAAATATTGGAATCCTAGAAAAAGTAAACAAAATATGGTGGAGCTTAGTTTCTCTTTAAGCGTTAATTAAAGTGGAATAAATAATGAATCAATGAGTATAATCAATATGGAAAGGTAGAAACTGAACAAAAATTCAATATAATCAATAAAAGCTGATATATGAAAATCTTTAGATTATATCAATGGTAAAATCTACTATAAATTAATTAATATGTTAAGGATAATAATTTTACACACATTCTGTTTAAATAACATGATTGTATGAATATGTAAGGAATAATCTAAATGTCATTGTAACCAACTGAACACACAATCCAAGTAATCAATAAACTCTGAATAAAATGATAAATATATTTTCATTGAGTGAAATTATCAATAGGTAATTATAATAAAATTATAAATTCATGAAATTTATAAATATTATATTTCACGTATCAAGAATATGGAGACGTATACTATCATGATTTACCCCTCAAATAGTTTAAAACTATAGTTAGAAATGTGATTAAATTGGATAACTAATTTTTATCATGTGATCATTCAATGCATCGAGGGTCTATATGATATATGTGCCCCACCCATCACAACATGTAAAAAACAATACTCATATATCAAGAATTAATATTAATTAATGAACAATTCATTTTTCCATCTGATATCCATATGGAGTAAAAGATATATATTTATCAATATTTCCCCATGGAAAGAAAATGACATTCAATATAGAACACCATAGATAATAATGACATATAGTTTAAAAAATAATCATATCCATGATAAATAATGTGGATACATAGGGTAAATATGACATCTATTGATCTTAGAAAATTAAATATTTAAATGGAATTATTTTTACAAAAAAAATTAATTAAGAAATAGATTTCCTATAATTTCCCTAGTTTACACAATAATAATGTGTCCAATGGAGAAATATGGATGGTATCAGTATATCATATACGCATTTCAGTAATAAATAAGGGTTTTTTTTCATTAAGGAATTTAAAAAACAAAAAAAATATATTTAAAAAAATTGAGGAAGGTATCGATATCATTTAGAAGAATTTTCGAAAACCACATTTCATTGAAAGTAACATATATAAACACTTTCAATAAAAATATATTTCTAAAATTGAAAAGGAAGCTACCATGAAATGATAGTGAGTAATTCCTTACATGACTTTAATGGTAAAAAGGGAAATATTTTTGAAATGTTAAATGATTATAAAATAGTCTCATTTAGAAAGATACAAGAAGATTCCATTGAGAACATTTTTTAAAAATAAAAAATGTGTAAATTTTATTTCAATAAATCAATTTAAAAATGATAAATATATTTTTTGGAAACAATTTTAGAAAAAATGTTAAAAAAATGGATTTTCTCTAAAGATTTAAATTGATTTATGTTTTATTAAATCATTTTATCAGTACTTTTAACTTAAAATGGGGAGGAAATGGTACTATTACATGAAAAAATTTCTTAAATAACATGTGAATAAAATTACTAAAGGTATTATTAAAAATATTATCACAGAACATCCTTTAATTGAAATTCAATAATAATTAAACTCATTTAGAATGATATTGTAAAATAATCCCATCAAATGATCATAATATTCATGTAAGAATTAATCAGTGAATAAATTATGTGTATTTAATATAAATACACCTAAATCTTGTGTAAATGAAAAAATATATTCAAAATTGATTACACACATAATAATAAATTTTTTATGAATATGGAGATGTAATATAACACAAATAAAAACAAATTTTTTGATGAAATTTCATTTCATCTTTTTATCATTAATGTCAAATCCCCTAATATGAATAAAATATTTTTAAAATATAAAATATGATTAATTATGATATAATTATTATATTATATTTCAAGGGTCATTATATACTCCATACAAATGAAATTAGGTGCATAACAATACAATATGAATATGTGAAATGAAATTGACACGAAATTCCTTACCTTATGATTTCTTTTGGTTCAATTCTATTTCAACTCTTATATTGTGATTTTAAACATGTTATTAAATTATAAAATACACATGATAATATTTATAGTATCATATTTAATCCTTTCATAACATTGTATCACATCTTTTTCAATAATAAATAATTATTTTCATTGTTTTAGATATTAATTTCCTTGTTTTCAAGTTTGTTTTGACCAACTGTTTTTTCCCACATAATTCAATCACGATTTCAACATATAAAAAATATAAAACCTGTGTAAAATATCATAAATATTCATTATTTTTTATTTATAGAGACATTAAAAATTTTATGATGGAAAATGAAATACATAAATCATAGATAGGGTAGGTCATACGTACACATGAATGATGTTTCCATTTTATTGTTGTATTGAATGAAATAAAAGAAAATTATATATATAAATAAATTATAATTATAGTATCATTATGTTTTCATATATATAACATATTATTATTATATTAATCCTTAATATATTCCATTTAAATCGTGAATAAGTCACATCGCTTCGCGATGTTGTAATTTGAAATACACACAATAACCATTATAATATTCCCACAAAATGGAAAGCATGTTGTCATGTGATATATAATAATTAAATAAAAATTAATAATTAATAAATATCTTATATATAATATATAAATGTTATTTTCATCATTATTATAAACCATGACAGGTTGTAATGGAAAAACAAATAACAACAGTTCGTGAGGCCGTAGTCCGTCGTACACCTGAACAATGTTTTGGTAACCCATTTGATGCAACCTTTTATTAGTTTACATTATATAAAATAGATAAAAACATATAATGATATTTTGGATAATTAAATTTTATATAATAATTGTATAATAGTAATTTGTTGGACTCCTCATGTATTAATCATGTTTTAATGATCAGAAATCCAATTTAGTCAATAAACCTTGTTAACTCTATGGAATCTATCTCACATCAAATGAACTGTTGTTTGTAAAATCCCTCCAAAACTATTAAGTGTTATAAACTCGGTTTGGTTACTATATAATATTTTTTGATCTAAATTATAATGAATTCTCAAAAAAAAAATTATTGAGTTTAATCCATTCCATAAATATCTCTACTTCTGTCTGATTACAGATATTTGCCTAAGTCTGAGATACCTTGAACATGAAGACAACATGAACAACCAGACACCATGAACAAGAATACACCATGACATCAAGACACCATGAACAAGTATACAACATGACATTGAGACACTGTGAACAAACAGACACTGTGAACAAGAAGACACCACGACCTCGAGACACCTTGACATCGAGACACTGTGACAACCCGACACCATGAACCAGACATCGTGAACTAGAAAACGCAAGCCATACACTGTGAACCGAACACTGTGAACAAGTAATTGTGAACTAGACACCATGAACAAGACATTGTGAGCTAGACACCGTGCACCTAACACCATGAATGAGACACCGTTTACATGACATACTATGACACAATTTCTTAATATGTTTTATCATTTTTCAATTTATTCTCTAATGGTGACGTTTGATGATTTTAAATGCACATAAATAATTAATTTTTTTGTAGAAATGTCATCAGACAGTACGAGGTAAGAGGTGCAGAATATATGAAACTTGTCTTCTCAAACGCATTCACTCCAAGATAAAAGAGTAATGTAGCTCAAAAAAAATAAACAGAAGTGTGGTATGATACTAAAAAGTGTAACAAGAGGGTGAGAATGAGAATGAAATTAAAGAATACACTTAGAGAACTATTGAAAAACAATTGTCTCATGCAACTAATCATTACTGGAGAACACAAAAAGCACAATTGAATCCCAGAATTGAGAACATATAAGCACTGTCAAACATCACGAAAACACAAGCTGGATCTGTATGACTTGTGACACTCTATTTTCCATACAGGTAATTTATTTCTGTATCTACATCATCTCAGAAGTCTGTAGCTACAAATACTAACATTCATATCAATTCTAAACCTATCATAAAAATTCTGCTATGTTGTGTATCTTTTTACTAGATTTTGAGAAGTGTGTGTATCTGTATAACAACACAGTATGTCTCCTACATAAAACTGTAGGATACAAGATATATTTATTCAAACAAATTTTTATATTTTTATAACCACTTATAAGTGTGAAAGGGGTCCCTATATGTCCTGGTTTATTATTCCCACGAAGAACTGTAGAAGAGGTCCCTGTGTGACATGGGAAATTCTGTGTACTATTGTTTAACATCAATCCATTGTCTGGAACAAGTTTATTTATATTAATTTTTTTTTGGTATGTGATCACCAAGTAGAGTGAATTATATCTCATCTTGAGACTGAACCACTTGTTTAATATCTGTTGTGCTGCATAATTTAGTCTTCTCAATTTTACTGCTTTACTGTATATTTCAAAAATCACTAAATTCACTTTGATAGATAATTTTGGAAAGAAGTTATAATTTTCATGTATTTTTAGAATAGCATTAAAAGTAATATAAATATATGTCATTAAGATTAATGAGAATTAATCAATCTTGAAATAATTTATTTAAACAGTCAAACCATTATAACCGTATTACTTTGATTAACTGGGCTGTATTTAAAATCATTAGGAAAACTGTTTAAGAATAATTTTTAACCATATATTTTTATATATACTCAATTCCACCCTTGAGTAATCTACTGCGACCAACATTTTGTATTAAAGGTAGTTTATTAATACTTTGTTTAACATTAATCAACTATGATTTTTGTTCTACTTTGAAGATCTATAAATTCTGTTAATTCTAAATTTCGAGCTTTATAGAAGTATTTCTGTATTATGGTTAATAGATTAGAAGGTGCTAAAACCAACAGAACACCATTATTTAATGAAACCAATTATGCCCAATGGAAAAATAAAATGAAAATGCATTTAGAAAGTATGAGTTTTAAATTTGGTATTCCATTATAGATGAGTTTATGATTCCTTCTATTGATATAATCACTTCAGATGAACCTATCAAAATAGCCTAAAATAATTTCAATGTTATGAATTATTTATACTGCTCCTTAGGATATGAATAACTCAATATAATTTCTTCTTGTGAAACTGCCCATGATATTCGGGATACCCTATCTCTCTCAAATGAATGAAAATCTAGTGTAAAATAAATGAGAGTTAATACTTATACTATTAAATATGGTAATATTAAAATGAAACATGACGATCCAATCTATGACATGTATCTTTGGTTCAATGCGATTTTCGTCACAATGATATCTCTTCGAAGATATGTCACTACCAAGGAAGAGATCATGAGAATTCTCATATGTCTGCATGACAGATGGAGAGGAACCTCTGTCTCTATTATAGAATCATGTGACATCAGTAAGCTACATGTAAAAGAACTCAAGGGGAAACATATTATGTAAGAAGAAGAGCTGAAAGTCAATAAGGAAGAGGAGGTTGAACCAAAAAGGTAATTTGTTGCATTGAAGACCACCACCTCCAAACACAAATACAAATGGAAATTGGAGGCTACTATAGAATGTTCTAGTAGTGAACAATCATCACTAAACAATGATGAGGAGATGGCTCAATTACCCATAAAATTCAAGAGATTTTATAAGAAGAAATACTTCTTTGGGAATCTTAACATCAAGGGAAAATATAACCAAAAAGGATGTTAGAAGAAGTATTGGAATAGAAGTGACAAGGCTAAGGAGATTTTATAAATTCAATGTAAGTGAAAAGGACATATCAAGGATGACTGTCCAAATCTCAAGTACAAAAAAGAGATATGAGGACAAGGACAGGTTGTATAAAATGGTAGTGAATGAAACCTGGAGTGCTTCTGAGGATAGTTCAAGTGACACAAAAACATTACATGATGAATAGGCTAACAAATCCAATATGTGTTTTACGAAAAACACATTTGAGGTAACACTAGACTCTCCAGTGCCTAATTCAAACTATTATGGTGATGAGAGTGACTCTAAATATATTTCTAATGAATTTTTTTTGAATACTATAACTTTCTTGAAGAAACATGAAATGAACTAAATGAAAAATATAAATCATTGAAAAATCATATGCTCTTACTATGATTATTAAATCTGAACTCACAATTGAAAAAGGAAGAAATGCTCAACTGCTCAAATATAATATGAATTAAAAATTTCTAAAGAGAAATTTACAAATGACCTAGTAATGTTTTCAAATGGGAAAAATACCCTTACTCACATTATAGGTAGAAAATTTTCCTCTAAATACAACACTGGCATTGCTTATGAACCTAGAAAAACAAATCTTGGTAGAAAAAATAATGTTTCTAAATCTAGGACATATAGTTTTACTCCTAGTTCTAGACACAAATCCAATAATTCAATTTATGATACACTTTCTACTATTTCATGTTTTTTATTGTCCAAATAGAGATTATTTTTCAAATACATTACATAAATCTTATAGGAACCCTATGAGGTAGATATGGGATTATAAAGGACTTATTACCAATATTACTGGATCCAAAAAGGTATGGGAACCAAAATCTATTTTTTCTTAATAATTTTGTTGTAAAGCTGCTTAAAGAGTTCCTGTAAAAGTTAATGGTACATGGACAATGGATGTTCAAAACACATTACAGGAGGCTACTCATGCTTCATGGACCAAATAAAAATTTATAGAGGAAATTTCACATTTCATGAAAATTCCAAAGGAATGAATATTGGTCTCAACCAAATCGGTAACGATAACTCAGTTTTAATGTATAAATTACTATTTTTTGATGGATTAAAATATTATCTGCTTTGTATCTCACAATTATGTCATGATGGATTTCTTGTAAGATTTTAAAATGACTCTTGCAATGTATTTAATTCTAAAAAAGATTTAGTGTTTTCTATATTATTAAATGAATATATTAACTATGTTAACATAAAATCCTAGGATCTAAAATTGAATCATGGTTAACTGTATTTCATTAAGAGTATGGTCTATGGAAAAAGAGATTAGAACATTGTATTATTCATCCCATAGAATTCTCACTAGAAAAAATGCATAGTTAATTACTTACCCAAACATGAGATTCCAAATGACAAAGTGTGTAATCCCAATCAAAATGGAAAATAACACAAAATTTCCATCAAACCAAAGAATGAATTGTCAACTTCTCAAAGTCTCGATCTATTTCACATGGATTTGTTTTGGACATCTAGAGTTGCTAGTTTAAATGGAAAACACTATGTTTATTTTCTTGTAGATAATTTTTCTAGATATACATAGGCCTTCTTTTTGGCTCACAAAAGTGAATCCTTCTCTTATTTTACTAAATATTCCAAGTGTGTGAAAAATCATAGTGGAAATATAATTAAATCATTAAGAAGTGATCATGGAAGTGAGTTTGGAAGTCTATAGTTTGAATCCTTTTTGTCCCAAAATGGTTAATGTCACAATTTCTATGCCCCTAGAACACCTCAATAAAATGGAGTTGTGGAAAGAAGAAATAGAACACTGAAAGAGATTGCAATTACAATTCATAGTTAATATAACATACCTATTTTTTTGGGATGAAGCGATCAATAAAACATGCTACATAATCAATAGAGTGTCCACCAGGCCTATTCTTAAAAGGAATCCTAATGATTAATGGATCAATTGAAAACCCAAGGTTAAACACTTCAATGTTTTTGGTTGAATAGTCTATATTATTAATACTAAGGATAATCTTGAAAAAATTTCTTCCAAGAGTGATGAATGTTTCTTTTTAGGATATACCTTATCTAGTAAAGCCAATAGAGTGTTCAATAAAAGAACTAA
Source organism: Viscum album (assembly GCA_963277665.1). Classification (NCBI taxonomy): domain Eukaryota; kingdom Viridiplantae; phylum Streptophyta; class Magnoliopsida; order Santalales; family Viscaceae; genus Viscum; species Viscum album. Next base: position 1,365,602,951 of record OY728143.1, on the reverse strand, counting down.
ATGTATTGAACAATCTGTTCATGTCAAATTTGATAAAACAGATCCACATGAGCCTAAAACCATTCTAGAAAACCTGGAGGATTATGTATCAAATCAAATCATTAATCCAAAATCCTCAAACCATTATGTGAAAGAATCCATGAAAACATATATTTATGGAAATTACATAGACTCAAGTCATAATGAACTTGAACATATTGATGAACCTGAAATCACTGGTCCCTCCTTTCCAAGAGCTATTAGAACTCTTAATAACCATCCTTTAGATGCTGCTGTAGGAGACCTAGACAATGGAACTCAAACTAGAGATTATCTTATAAATAAGAATGAAAATCAAGTCTTCTTATCAAAAAATGAACCTAAAAACATTAATCATGCTATCAATGATGAATTTTGATTGATGTATAGGCAAGAAGAACATAATCAGTCTGAAAGGAATAATGTTTGGACACTTTTTGAAAGACCGAAGGACACATTCACCATAGGCTCTAAATGGGTTTTTAGAAATAAGGTAGATGAAGCTGGTAACATAGTCATAAACAAGTCTATATTGTTTTCACAAGGCTATAGTCAAGATGAAGGAATTGGATACGAGGTGACCTTTGCACCAGTATCTAGACTTCAAGCCCTCAGAATCCATCTTTCTTATGTTGCACATATGAATTTCAAACTATATAAAATATATGTTAAGAGTGTATTCATAAATGGGTATATAGTAGCGGATGCCTTTGTTGAACAACCCACTAGTTTTACAAAACCCCATCTTCCAATTCATATTTTTAAATTATCAAAATCATTATATGAATTAAAACAATATCCAAGAGAATGGTATGATATGTTGGGTAATTTATATTATTTACAAAGGTTTTACAAAAGGAATAGCTGATCCTACCCTTTATATAAAACAAATTTCTAAGGATGGATAAGTTGTTCATATCTATGTAGATGATGTTATCACTGTGTCTTCCTGAAAATATTTATGAATTGATTTTTCTAAAATGATGCAAAGTTAACATGAAGTGATTTTAATGTGTAAACAAAAGTTTTTTCTCAAATTTTAAATCATTCTAAATAATTATTGTATTATATTACAAAAATTTAAATATACTAGAGATCGTCTAGAAAATTTTGAATTGGATAGCACTAAATGTAGTGACACTCCCATGAGTGGCACTTGTAAGTTGGATATTTATGAAGATGGAAAATTTGTCGATCCAACCACTTATATGGGATTGATTGTATGTTTACTCTACTTAAATACTAGTCGACTAGACATTATGTTTATTGTGTGTACGTGTGCTCGTTTTCAAGCAGATCCTAAGGAATATCATTTAAATTCTATAAATGAAATTTTCAAATACCTCAAGCATACACCCAATCTAGGACTGTTCTATCCTAGAGGACAATCATTAGAATTAGTTAGTTACTATAGCACTGACTTCAGTGTTTGTAAGTTCTATATTAAAAGAACCTCTAGAACATGTCACTTTTTAGGCATGTCACTAGTATCATGGTGTTGTAAGAAACAAAATTCAGTTGCATTATCTTCTAGAGAAGCTGAATAATAGCTGCTGGCAGCTGTTGTGCACAAATATGGTGGATGAAACACATGTTACTAGATTATGGATATCAGTTCAGGTATGTACCTATAAATTATGACAACAAAAGTTCTATTAACACCTCAAAAAATCATATTTCACAATCAAGGACAAATCATATTAATGTAAGACATCACTTTTTGAGAGATCATTATCAAAAATGTGATATCACTTTGGAATTAATTGGTACTATGTATCAGCATGTATATATATTTACAATACCATTAAATTTTGAATGAATAGACTGTATCATACATGAATTATGCTTCATAAATATTATGTAAATTCCTTATTTATTTTTATATTACTGTTGTATTTCTTATTGGTTCATGTCTATGGTCTCATAGTTAGTATTTCGTGATTACTTCCTGACTATCACTATCTCACCATAACGTTCAGTCACTATCGCACTATATGGTTCAGTCACTATCTCACAATAAGGTTCAGTCACGGTCTCACCATAAGGTTCATTCATTGTCTCACCGTAAGGTTCAATCACTGTCTCATTGTAAAATACATTCACTATCTCACCGTAAAGACCTGGTCTCGTCTCACCATAAAGATTCTATATGATTCTCATTTATAAATTTAAAACAGTATCGTGATAAATATTCATTTCACCTTCTTATTTTCCCACACTTTAACTTTTGTGACGTTTGGTATCCCTAAATGATAAAATAAAGGAAGAGTCAATTGTTCTTCACTCGAGCTTTATCCTATTCAATATATTTGTAACCCTTCGTGAATCATTTAACCCTTCTCTCTCTCTCTCTCTATCGATATTTCGGTGAATATCTTGGATGAAATTTCCTTCATCATCGAATCTAGAGAAACATAGCTCAAAGAAGAAGAAGATCACACCCAAGATAGAAACTGAAGGTAATCTAAATCAAAATCTGGTGAACTGAGTAGTTGTACCTAAGAAAGAGGTATTCCCTAATTGGCTTCATTCGAGTAAGTCTCTTGTTTTGAAATCATTAAATGATCAAGTCATATTAGAATTGTTTTCAATGAAACATAGACCTATCTACTGTAATCTTGTTTCTCAATATTATCAGCATGTTTTTTCTCCTTTGATTATGAAGATGGCTATGCTATGAGAATTTGGATAAATGGCCAGAAATTCATGTTTTCTTCGAGTTTATGGGTTTCATGCCTTTGGATACCTCATGAAGGAATATGTGAGGACTATCAGAGTGGTCCTCCACCTTCTAGTGAATTCTTAGTTTTGGAAGATTTTTTGAAAAGCATAACGGGAAATGGAACCAAGTGGGGATCCATTGCTAGTGAATTGGATTGAGAATCTAGACATCTATTTAAGTTTATATACAACTTTATTATCCCTATAAAAGGTGATTTTTATGTACTAAAACATCTGGATGTGTTTCTGATTCTTCTTATGAAAAATGATCATATGATCATCCTTTAAAGTATGTCATACACCATATGTGTGATCTGATCAAAACCACATCCATGTAATCCCCTATGTATTATTCTTAGCTTTTCTCATACATGAATCATGACAAAGGTATTGTTGGACCTAATGAAGAAGTTATAAAGTATTTCGAGCTATTACTATCAAAATTATTTATCAAGAGGATGAAAATCAATTGGAATCCTTGGAAAAAAGAATGAGTGAAGACAATGATAGGATTTATTAAAAGTTCAATATAGTGGATCATCCCTTATGACTGAAAGAAATTTCTGATTCTATATTGGAACAAGATGAATTTATTGAGTATTTTGGTGAAGATAAAGAAGTGGTTGTTATTCCTCATAGGGAAACTATTTCTGATAAGGAAGATAGTACTCATGTCCCTCATGAAGTAAGTAAAAAACGTGTCCTTGCTTCTAAAGATGTTGTAAATCTAGATGATCGGTCCAATGTTGAAATTGAATATTTTGTCAAAGAAACCAAAAACAATACTACGTAAGATCTTATAGAAGGTAAATTACTTATTATGAAAGAAGTTGACCTTGAAGAGTTACCAGTGGAACAATCTGTTCTTGAAGTCATTCTGTGGGCTATGGAAAGGCTAGATGTAGCTTTTCAATTGGCTAGACAAGAAATTAAAGAGGAACTAAGAGTTGAATTCATGGAAATAGATCTAGCCCCAAAACCTCTAAATCCTGAGAAGAATGCAACAGTTGGGGGGTAAAAACCCCCAAATTTTAAATCTATTGAAGTACCAAACCGGATTGATCCAAGCCCTGTAGAAACTCGGTATAAATTTCCCAGATTTTATTATTTGAATGAATCCCAGGATGTCTTAGAAAGATGCTTTGACCTTTATACTATGATTCCATTGAAACACTTTTCTAATCATGCCCTTAAAAATACATGATCCTGTATTAGTACTAATCTCTAAACCTTCACTAGAATAGCCATTCTTGGTGAGTAAAATGATCTTAAAGAATTTGGAGCAACCCTTTTGTCTGGAGTTGAAAAAATCTTGAATACCCAACCATCTCCTGTAACTAATCTTAGTGAGAGATATGCCTAACTATTATTGGAAAAAGTTATTTGGAAGATTCATCCCAAAATGTTTCTTGTGATTCAGGAAGATAGAGTTGAAAACAAAATACATAGTGATGAAGTGAAGACTATACGAGTTATTATTGAATACATAAATAATGTGATGAAATAGAGATCATATATTTATTCTCGTCCTGCGGAGCCCGTTCTTCCTCAAACCCCACAAAATATTGTCTCTCATATTTAACCTCATTTAACATTCGTAGCTGAAAAAGTAGTAGAAAGAAAAAACAGATTTTGCATGAAATGAAGGAGCTTGTTGTTAATATTAAATACCTCAATGATGAGTATACATGGTTCCTTAAAAAAGTGATAAATAAACTGAGATCTCTCACCTCAACTGTCACTTCTTCTAAGAGCTCTACACAGTCATCTCAATCTTCCATAGACAGTGACCTGCATAGAACAGTGGTCAAAGAAGAACATCATAATTTTCGTAGTGGTTTCAATAAAGATTATTTACCATAAGTTATCAAGAAGTGTGAAAGAGTTATGGATCTGGTCCAATTCCATTAAAAATTTCTAATTATTCTCAGTAATAAATTGCCAAAAAAGTGGATTTCTACTTCAACTAAATCTTCTCTAAGACTAACATGACCAATAATTTCAAATATCAGGTAGAAAACATGAGGTTTCTTTCTATTACTTATGCATTCATGACTCAATTTCAAAACCTCATAGAGTTCACTCATCTATTGGATAAGTTTAATGAAAACAAGGATGACTTTGAGAAAGATATGCATTCTGGAAGAGAGATCATTGTGGGTTTTATTATGCTTCTGAGGCCCTATCTTAATGTAAACAATACGACCACTATTCCTCATATGGATGTACCCTTGAGAACTAGTTTTCCTATATTCTCCTCTGCCCTAGTGTCCACTTATATGTCTGTCTGTCAAGCACTGATTCAGATCAGGCCTATGATCCTTGATCAATAGCTTCCTTGATCTTCTACTGCACTTACTCTAGCTTCCTCTCTCTATGAAGGTGTTCCTTTACCTTCTCTCTCACCCAGTTCACTCCATTATTCTACATCAACCTCTACTCCTATGGCTTCCTCTTCTGTAGCTACATCTATGGGAAAATAGTTGAACAACCACTAAATAAGGATAGTTCTTAATATCTTTTGATAGGAATATTTTTAACATTATTTTACATTTTGTAATTCCCCTCTTTTTATCTAATATATTATGCACTTTTCTGGTCTCTTTTTTTCTTTTATTTTTTCTTGCTACATTTTGATAACCCCAAAAGGGGGAGAAATCATTGTAGGAGAACACTCACTCTATATATGATATGCACATTCGAACATTGTTCTTAGAACAAATACACACTCTAAATTTACTAGATTTTTTATCATAAAAAGGGAAAGAATGTTGGCATACTTTTAAAATAATCATGTTTTAATGGTCAAAAATCCAATTCTGTCTATAATCCTTGTTAACTGTATGAAATCTATCTGGCCTCAAATGCACATTTGTGTAGAAAAGGCTATCCAATGCTCTTAAGTGTTATACAATCAGTTTGGTTACTATATAGTTTCTATTGATATAATTTCTAATTCCTTCTCCATAAAATGATTGAGTTTAATCCTTTCCATAAATATCACTGCATTAGTCAGAATACATATATTTTCTTAAGTCTAAGACATTGTGAATAACCAAAAACCGTGAATAACAAAACATTGTGACATCGAGACACCGTGAAAAAGAAGTCATTGTCACTACTAGAAATAAAACCTATAGCCACAGACCTATCTCCACAGTTTAATTAGGTTGTGTCTATAGAGTAAGATATATCCCCAATTATTTTAACACCATGGAATTTGATTAAATATATCCACGGTACAAAGCAACATGTGGTAATAGATCCTCAATTCATTTACCCTCCCACACATGGCATCACGATCTTACCCATGACCCCTTTTCCCAAATCTTTCTCCCATGGTCAATCGCCCCTCTCCATTGGGCTCCTCCATACCCATCATCTTACTCATCCCCCTCCCCCCTCTGCCTCTGCCTCCATCTGCTTTTCCTTGGGATGCTCAGCCTAGGGCCACTCCACCTTCAGCACCTCCTCCTCTGGAAACTCCTCCTCTGGCCACCCCACCTCCAAACTCTCCACCTCGGGCCCCTCCATACCTATCATCCCGCTCGTGCTTACTTCTTCTCTGGATCCCAAGCATATACCCTAGGCTTCAGGAAATATTTTTCTACCCTGGTCTCCTCATGGCTCTCCATTCCATTATCGCATCTACCTCCACCTGTGATCCCAACTTCTACCATGTGGTTTCTGCATCACGTCACTCTTGATTTCACCCTCACTACAACCATTCAAAAATTTCAACATTCTCATCATGGTAATCTACATGTATTGTGGTTCTCATATATTACACATCATATGAAATTCATTTGAATATTTAACCCTAACTATTTGGATTCCTTTACTGGTTCAATAGTGGGCTTCACATTATCTTCTATTAGTATATTATGTATAAAAATTGAAGGAATTATTCATTCATTTTTCTAATATTATATATCATGTGGATGTATTATTCTTATTTAGTGTGTATCTTAAATGCTATATTTTCTCATTTCTTCTCTAATTTAGATGATCCAATCATAAGTTGTGTCTCATTGTCTCCCATGTATTCATAATTCATTTTTAGTGGAAATTTATTAAAATAAAATCGTGATGGATTATGGTCTCATAGTTTACAAACAATATTATTTTCATGCAACTCATCCCTTAAATACCCAAATGTATGTTTGTGACTTTAATCATCATATGGATCATCACACTATTAAATTTTCTGAAGTCGGTATTTGATACCATTAATGAGATCTTGTATTCTATTTCCTTCAATTATTAACTAATTTCATATATCAATTTAAACATCCACATCAATCAAACCAACCGTTAAATTATCAACCAATTTATGTTGATGATTCAAAACCTGAAATACATTTTGTATCTAATTATCTTATCCATCTTGAAAAGTTATCATTCCTTGAAGAACATCTATCAAGATACCTTTAGTAGCTACAAAGGGTCTTCCAAGAATTATGGGTACTTACCTATCAATTTTCATCTCTGAGAATAGAAAATCTACTAGTAGTATAATCTTTTAAAATATCTCTTGTAAGTATTCAATTACTCACATCAGGTAAGTGATGGATCTATTTAATAATTTCTAAGACACTATTATTAGATCAATATATCTCATATCCAATTTATTATTAACTACAAAATGGATTAAGTTAACGTTGGATTCCAAATCTACCAGATATGTAAATGTTATTTTTCATTCAAACTTTTAGGGAATTCCGAAACAATGAGGATCCTTTGGCTTTAACAGGATCATCTATTGAATTAAAAAACATTATTTTTCTATAAATGGAAGAATATAAAATTATTCAGGACTCAAACTATTTGTGATAATGTTCTTGTTGAACATAGTATTTGTGGGAATATTGGAATGTGATTATTAAAATGGAATAAAAAATTTAACATTCAATATCATTTCAATAAAACATAAGTATTATTTATCTCTATTAATATCAAGTTCTCTTCCTATTTTTGAAAATTGTGTTATTGGCTTATAATACTTGATATATTTGTTATCTTTATTGAACATAAATCTCTTAGAGATTCATTAATTCCAAATTCTTTTTTATCAACATCTTCATTAGATTGTTTCTTTAATTTTTCATTACATTCATGTAATTTTTTTGACAGTTTTCTTCCAACTATTTAGCATCTAATTTATCATTTTAGTCTCTTTTTCATCCATTCCATTGTCAATTTATCCTCCTATTCTGGTAATTTACATGAATCCATATATTAAATTTTCCCTAATTGTATTAGGAATGTTCCCCTTATATATCATTATGTTTTTCCATAAAATCCACCCCACAGTCATTTTTAGATTATGGATGCTTGTATGACTATTGTGAATTAACTAATCCGGACTTGAGAAGATTTGATATTGTGAATTTCGTAAAATCATTCTTGATTTGATTATTTCTTATCTCTTATATCTTTTTTAATGTATTCTAAGTCCTTAGATCCTCTTAGGATGAATTTCAAGATTTAGTCCCTTATATGTTACCTTGAATTCTCTATTGGATTTATTATTTCCCATTGACTACAGAAGGAAAAACTTGTTTAAGATTACTTTACCTCATCCAAGAAATATTTAGAAATTTATACACTCAGGGTCTATAGCTATTTTAAAATGGATTATATCCCACTTAATGTGTTATATTTCCCCTTTTAATATACATCGTCAATTTGGTCTAGTGGTGATGTTGTTTCTGGAATGTTAATATTCATTAAATTAATGGAACTGTTACTAATCATTCTATATTTTATGAATTCCACATTCTTCCCAAATTAATTTGAAATAATAATTTGAAGTTATTTTCATTCAATTATATTATTTTAAGTCTCAAATAAACTATCACTTAAACTTTATTTTAAATATCACTATACCTGTGATTCTATATTAATGAAAGTTCATGTAGAATATATTGTAAATGTACTTGAGTTCCTTTAATATATTATCATTATAATATCCTCCTATAATAGGTTCAATAGGGATCTAACCTATTATATTAAATATTTCATTAATGAATTTAATTATTAGTGAGTGAGAAAACTGATGAGGGGATTTTTAGTAATTGTCATGGAATCATTTCCAATGTTATCGAAATTTTTCTTATTTTTGTTCAAAAACTCATATTTTAGTTCACAAGTTAATGGATAGTTATATAGGGTAAAATATCCAGGTAAATGAAATGTATATGACTTCCAATGTTTTTAAAGAGTTATATTCCTTTGGAAGTAATGAATTTCATTCTTATTAGTTCATTTAGTATGGGATACACCTTAATGTATATAAATCCATTGATACTCCATTGAGTTAGAGACACCCAAAATTTGATGTGAAATCTATGATGAATGAAAAGGAAACCTCTAATGGAATTCTTTTAAGGATAGGAATGTAATAAAAATGATAGTAGTTTAACAAATAGTTCCTCTCATTTGGTGAATTTCTAATTCTTGATGTGTTTGAAATGGTGGGTGTTATCCCCATTATAGAACTCTCATTCTATGTTTTCTCCTCCTATTTTATACCTCATCATGGTTCTCATCAAATTCGGTTATCACTCCGTATAACCAAGAGATGTTAAAATTATTACACTTGTAAAACAACACCAAATAATCCCCTAAAACTCCACTAACCTTGCTCAAATGACCATAATTTTTCAAATCACGATTTTTTTTCCATCTATAAAACACTTTAATATATACCTAATTTATTTATTTTTGGAATTTACATGGATTCCCTTCATCCCCACAAGCTGGCCATATACTCCACATGTCTTGAAAGCTCAATAATATATTCTGTTTCTATTAAAATATTCCCTCTTCAATAGACATAAAATATCACTCAAACTTGTTTTTTGATTACTCACAATATATATAAATAAATTTATTACCTAGGAATGACAAAATTGATGTATCTCTTTAATTTTAGACGTAAACCTCCATTGAGTTCCCATACTGTCATTGTTATGTCCACTGATGGTTCCAAAAAATGTGTTGTTGTATTAATAATTTTCATAAATACCCCACCAGTTGGTGTTCACAGACTTAATGGATTATATTCATACATTGTAATTTATTCACTATTCTAAAAAGTTGATATATAGTTATTTGATTTTTTCCATCCCTTAAATTTTGTATCCTTGGAATTTGGTTGATATCACTCGTTGGATCGCCATAATTCTCAAATCCAATGAAAATACAGAATGGAAACATCTAATAAAAACTCAAAGTCTCATTGTCTTAACATTCCATGCAATTGGAATTTATTTTTTTACGTCTTCTTAAGGAAAAATGAACCTAACAATGAGTATACAAAATACTATTTTGGTTCCCATGAATTTCAATGCATTGAGTGTGGGCATACTTCTGTAGGTTCCGGGCATAGCAGAAGCGCGTTGGTGGGATTTCCCATCTTTGATTTTAGAGTTAAACAATGTTCAGACCGGGATCTGTAATGATATAAAACATCATATCTTCGGAATAGAATGAAGAATTAAAAACGAAAGAGGGAGTTTTGGAACCATAGGATAAGATCATTATATGTTGGTTATAATTAATTTAATTAATTCACAAGATTTACCTTGGTGGAATTTTTTCTTCATTGATGTCTCCAGTCACGATCCGGTGTGATCCGTCTTTGTGTCATAGAATCCATCTGTAGGATTCCTCTAGCAGTGATCCAAACGTGTTCCACATATCTCCGGACGTCGATGAAGTCATCTCCGGGTGCTAGCGTGGAAGAACCTTCCCTTGTGATGTCTGCATTCGATTGCCTTGATCTGTGGTGGTGGATCTCTCTCGATCATGAGAGAGTTCATGGAGGAAGTAGTTTTTTCAGCCATGAGAGAACTCTCTTGAATTTTTGTGCACAAAAATGGTGAAAAGTGTTGGGATTGTGAGGATATTTGTAATCAAGATTGAGGTTTACAACGTATGACAATAAATAAACGTGTTACATGTTTTATTTATTTAATTAACTCTGATTGAAAACACCCATGTTGAATTATTAATTCCTTGACATGCACCCACATAGATTATAATAAATATCATTTAATAAAATGATATTATTTCCTCAAAATCACGACTGGAAAAACTACGCGCCGTGTAATCATTAATACACAACGTTTACTCTTTCTATATAAAACTACATTGTGTATATATATAATATACATAGCGTGTAGTTTTATTTTCCATTTTCCTTTATTTCCACTATCACATTTATTGGACCTTGAGCAATGGCTATTTATTTCTAAAATAAATGTAACTTCATTTCTCATGGATAAATATATATTATTTTGTCCACAATATAATCTCTTGAATAACTAATGTCAAAATAAATTCAATTAGGCATCCTTAAATAATTATTAAACCACATTCAGGAATAATATTTATTTAACTTGTTAAATTAATATTTAACTGAGATACATGGTCAGACGTACTGTGGGACCCTCTATGACACTTTCTCAGTGGCATTAGGCGGAGCCTACCTAATTTTCATGGTTATCATCTAGAAACACGCCAAGGCACCCATAGAGAAAGAATTTAGCCGCCCAATGACGTGTCACCTGCTACAAAATTTTACTATGTAATATAATCCCATTGTCACGATATCTTGAATCAAGTGGGTTTCATGCTAGTGTCATCAACCCATGTGCTCTATTATTCTGTCTCTGACTTTCTGGAATTGAACTCGCTCATACCTTACCATGGCGATGGATTTATTTATGCTATATCAATTCCATCAAAAGGCCTGAGATATATACTATCGTTATGGAAAATAAGGGACAAATCCTTTCTCGCATTATCTATTAATCTAGTATTACTTGTGACACACCCAACGTATCCTACCTCGCTGTGAACAATGTGTCATCATAGTTTTCGTCAATACAACTAAGTGAGTTAGTTTTAATACACATTTATAATAATCTTAAAGTCTATGGACCAATACACACGTCCGTAGATAGGAACATCCAATGACACTATGAAATGTGGATTTTATACTGGCAGGTCTCGTTATCATAATATCCTCCTAGATATTAATAAGGTCACACACCATCAGAAGGTGCCTCAATGTTTTATGAGTCCTCACCCCAAATGGACTGTATTATTTGTGTCCCTCAAATAACATCATCTGTCCATAGAACATAAATTCAAGTACAATGTTCTAGAACTTCCGGGTTCTCATCATAGCAGGGATCCGCTTTGACCCTTTAATGCAACAGCTATCCTTAGGACATTATCAAATGCATTTTCACACAGAAGAACAATAAAAATGTTAAAAGGTATTTATTAATGAATAAATTACAACGTAGTTGGTTCTGGGCCACAAACTCCAACAGACTCCCACTTGGACTAGAGCAAACTACTAACAACCTTTAACCCGCTAGCTCTCAAATGATATTCACGCTTTTGCTGAGATAGGCCTTTAGTCATGGGGTCTGCCATGTTATCTTCCATGGACACTCTGCTCACTACAAATTTACCCCTCTGATAGAAATCCCTCAAGAGGTGATTCTTTATGAGTATGTTCTTTGTCCGTTGATGTGACCATGGTTATTTTGAAAGAGCCACCGCTTCAGTATTATCCTAATACATAGTGATAGGATCTTTACATCTAGGCACCACATCAAGATCCTGAACAAAGTTACAAATCTAGACGGCTTCCTTGGTTGCATAAAAAGCCACTATATATTCAGAATCTGCTATAGAATCGGTGAAAACTAGCAAATTTGAACTCTTCCATCTCACAGCTCCACCATTGAGACAGAAAATATATCCATATTGTGACTTCAGATCATTCTGATCTATTTGATAAGCAGCATTAGAATACCCTCAGATAAAAATATCCTCGTCTCCTCCATACACCAGGAACATATCCTTAGTTCTTCTTAGATACTTAATGATAGTCTTAATAGTAGTACAATGATGTTCTTCTAGATCTGCTTGATATCTGCCTACCATGCTCAGTGCACAGGGAACATCAAGACTGGTACATAACATGGAATACATGATGGGTCCTATAGCTGAAGGATATGGGATATTACTCATTCTATATTTCTCTTATTGTATCTGTGGAAACATTTTCTTATATAGATGTTGTCCATGTGACACTGGAACTAATCCCCTCTTGGATTGTTTTATACTAAATATCTTTAGTATCTAGTCAATGTATGTACCCTGACATAGTAAATTAAACCTCTTGGATCGATCAAGAATGATATTGATCCCTAGAATGTAGGCTGCTTCACCCAAGTCCTTCATGGAGAAACACTTGTTCAACTAGACCTCACCTGACAATAAGACTGGTACATCATTTCCAATAAGCAATATGTCATCAAAATGTACTAATAGGATAACGATTTCATTCCCATTAATCTTCTTATGAACACAGGGCTTACATTTATTCTTAATGAAACCAAATTCCTTTATGGATTCATCAAATTGAATGTTCCATGACCTGGATGCTTTATTTAATCAATAAATGGATTTCTGCATCATGTAAACCCGTTTAGATTCACCAAGTGTCACAAACCCTTCTGGTTGTGTCATATAGACATCTTCCTGAAGGTTCCCATATTGGAATGATGTTTTGACATCCATTTTCCAAATCTCATAGTCATGGTAAGCTGCAATGGAAAGTATGATTCTTATGGATTTAAACATGGAAACAGGTGACCCGAGTTCATTATAGTCAATTACTTGACGCTGTCTAAATCTTTCAGCCACTAGCCTTTCTTTATAAGTGCTAACTTGACCTTCCATGTCCAGTTTTCTCTTGAATACCCATTTGTATCCATCAAGATTTATATCAACTGGCTCATCGACCAGAACTCAGACATGATTCTGATACATGAAATCTGTCTCAAAATTCATAGCTTCTAGCCATCATGAAGCTTCTGATCATTCAACTACTTCCATGTAGGAGATAGGTTCATCATTTTCCAACAATAAGGATTCAAAATCATCGGTGACTGGGAGACCAAATCTCTCTGGTTCCCTTACCACTCTTGATCTCCTACGTAGTACTTGTGTTTCTAGAACCTCTTCCATGGGGACCTGTGGAACGTATTCTTGCACCAACTCCAGTTTATTAAGAGCATCAACTTCTTCGAAGTTATTCTTTCTCCCACTATCCTTCCTGATTATGTGCTCCCTCTCAAGAAATACAGCTTGTCTGGCGACAGTCACTTTCTAGTCTGAATGGTTATATAGGTAATATCCATTTGTGTCCTTGGGATATCATATAAAGATACACCTCGTTCCCCGAGGTGCTAGTTTGTTTCATGATAAGGCCTTAAAAAATGCCTCACATCATCATACATGTGTGTGTGAAAAACTAGGTTTCCTTCCATTCCATAACTCTGATGGAATTCCATTTTCCGCCTTAGTTGGTACTTGGTTGAATTAGTATGTTATAGTTTGTAATGCATATCCCAAAAAGATAATGGGAGATCTGCATGACTCATCATCGACCTCAACATGTCCAACAAGGTGTGGTTCCTTATTTCACTAACACCATTACATTGTAGTGTATAACGATGAGTGAGTTGAGATAGAATCCCAGACTCCCATAGAAGATCGATGAACACTTGATTCAGCTATTCTCCACCTCGATCCGATTGAAGTTTCTTTATCTTCTTACCAAGATGATTCTCCACTTCATTATTTAATTCCTTAAATTTCTCTAAGGACTATGACTTATAACTCATTAGTTAGACATAAACATATCTACTTAAATCATCAATAAATGTAATGATGTAAGAATATCCACCTCTATCTTCTACTGGAAATGGTCCACATACATCCATGTGCACCAATCCTAGAAGCTTGGTGGCCCTTTCATCATGTTCACCAAAAGGTGGCTTCTTAATTTTACCTTGTAAACAATCATGAAATCTATTAAGTGTTTTTAGCATAATATAGTCTAAATATCCATCTTGGTAGAGCTTTGTCAAGAGCGTCACGTTTACATGACTGAGACGATGATGCCACAACCGAGTGATGTATGAGTCATTTGAGTTTGTTTCATTATCGATTGCCAACACTTTTTTTCATAATTTAATAGATACAAACCAATATTTAACTTCACCATACCCTAACATAAATTGTTATTATATAATAGACAACCCTTATCTCCAATATTGAAAATAAAGCCATCTATATCCAAACAATATACAGAAATTATATTCTTGGTGACACTAGGAACATAATAATAGTTTTGTAAAACCATAATTATCCCAGTCGGCAATGAGAGGTGATAATCGCCAATAGCCAATGCAGCCAGCCTTGCACCATTGGCTGCTCTAAGATCCACCTCTCATCTGGAAATATTTCTAAATCTACTTGGTTCCTACATTTGAATACAGATGTGAGCCCCACAACCTGTATCTAATACCCAATGTGTAGAAATAGAAAGATTACACTAAATAACCAATGCACATTTAGCATCCCCATGCTTCTGGGTGCAGTTCCTCTTCCAGTGGCCTTGCTTGCCACATGAAAAACATATTTCCTCCCATTCCTTGCCCTGCCTCTAGATATTCCACTTCTTGAATGGACGACTCTTGGGGGATTTAGACAAGTTATAATTATTTGGCCCCTTTGCATTGTCCTTTATTTTCTTATTCACCATAAGGACTGTGGGTTTGTCACGCCCCATGTCCTTATCTACCTGGAGAATTAATTTCAGAAGTTCCAATAGAATCTTCTCTTTATTTCTCTTATTATAGTTGAGAATAAAGAGTGAGATGCCCTTGGATGAAGAACACATCCATCTAATGGATGAAGAACATTATGTTTCTGTGATGGCAAACTAACGCCTCCTGAAACGATGATTGTTCGATATTCTCCTACCACCTCTCATGGTGGCCATTATGATGGAACTGTATTTATATATAATATATATTATGTTTATGATATACTTATTCTTATTTACTACTTAATTATATCAAGCCTTTACAGTTTCTATAGTCGGTAAATATGATAATCTCATTTGAGGATGTGCGGACTACCGCCCCCTCAAAGTGATGTGATTCTTTAATACCTTATGTTGGATGTATAAAGGATGTGGTTAATGATATTATATATGATATTATACTGGAATTATAATATACCTATGTATCATTATGTTTTAATTCCATTAAAATAAGAAAAAGAAATGAAAGTAGCGTTCATGTGTATGTACGGCTTACCGTCTCCATGAACGGTGTGTTTCGTTTCTTACCTTCATATGATATGTACTATTATTAATCCTTGTATATTCTGGATATATAATTAATTTATTTGATATATAAATCATGATTTACATTTTTTAGGTAATTAAATCATGATATAAGTAATAATAACATCAAGAACAACAAGTCCAAACACGTACGATAAATAAGATTATTTTACCCAAAACCCTACTTTAACATTAATTTACATAAGAATGGGTAATATAAAGTCATAAGTAAACCATATATGTGATATCATAACAATGAATATGATTCTTTAATAAGTCAATGACATTATTTAAATCATTATACAGGAGGTTCGGACACTTACGAAGAAAATTGGACCTAAGGTAAGGGAAAATCTCACAATCTCATTTTTTATCCGAGATTGTTAATAATTTGGTATTTAATGGGGTGTATTTTATCATCCACATCCATGTTTCCTCAATATGTAATAATATTTCTATCCACCTACAATGGTTTAAATCCAATTTTACCCTTCGGTGAGTTTTTTGTAAAAGATATGAAAGAATCTTTTGTCATTTTCCGTACGAGGTACTTTTTGACTTTACCGACAAAAGTATGAGAAGAATGTTTTTTTAACTTATATGGAATGAATGTATTTTTAAAACATTATTTCCAAGAATAATACTTTACAGGTTTTCAAGTTTATTTTTAATCAACTTCTTTTAATTTAGAATTGTATGACATGTAAAGAAAGGAAAAATGTTTTTGAAGTAGAAAGGATATTTTCCACAAGAATGGAGTTCAAGTGTTTTATCAAAATTATTTTTCATCTAAGATAATATAGGGTTCTGTTTCTACCCCTATTATTAAATTTATTTGATTATGTTGTGATGGAATTACTTTTATGAATTCCTTTATCTTATATGAATTGTTTTATGAAGTTATGATGTTTAAGAATCCCATTTTTATTACATGGGTTATGCAATGATGTATGATTTATGATTTTGTGGTACACATAAGAATGGTATAGTTATGAGATGGGTGGGACCTATATCTCCTTCCAATGCATTCGGTAAAGATTTATATCTCATGAGATAGACATGGATGGAAAGGTAGGTTATACCGGTTCAGTGAAACAGGACTGAAACGAGGGTGACTCGGTTCAGAAATGGACTTTGTACACTAAGATAGTCTTGGAAATGAGTCTTGACTAATAAGATATGATTCTCTATGATTATGTGTGTATGCCACAAATTTTCATGTTTTATGTTATGATTATTGGGATTTCATTTCACTACTATGACTTATCCCATGTTATGAAATTATGCTCTCTTTTGCAGGTTAAGGTTTCCAAAATGTTATGTTTTATGAATATGATGTGATTGATATTTCTTTTGTTTACCCTTACTGAGCATTTGAGATCACCCTTTTATGTTTTTGTTTCCCCAGGATATAAAGAAAGGTTTTAGGTAAAAAAAAGGAAGATCATTATGGGAGATGTTGAAGATCTTTCACCACGATTAGAAGATTATATTCTGAGTTTCCAAAGACACTAAACTATTACAATCCTTGTGTGTGTGTTTTTTTTATGTACTAAGTATTCCACAAAAGTAATGTAATGTCCATGTACGTCATGCTTCGGGTCTCTACAGTTGGTATCAGAGGAAAGGTTTAGTCAACCTCTGGAAACTAGGATGCGAAAATGTTAGTGAGATCCCTAGAGATAATTCTAAGGTATGTTGAGGGATTCCCCTAAGGTTAAGTATACGTATAGGTTATAGTACTAGAATTATGCTAACGATCATATAATTAAACCTAAGATGTTAGATATTGAAGGTACTCTCCCATTATTATGTTTTGTTTCCCTATCATGATTTTTGACTCTCACACTATTCTTTTTGGGTTTTAGACGATGGCTGGAACCCGATGGAACCGTGTTGATCAATGCAATGGACAATTCAATGATTGTCCTCTTGAAAAAACAAATGTTATGGGATATGGAGTGCAAAATATTATTGTTATACTTACACAAGCTATGAATCATTCTGGACATCCAAATGAGCAGAGAAGGGAACAATATTCTATTGAGTCCTTCATGAGGCAACGTCCACCTTCTTTTAGTGGGTCTTTTGATCCACTTGTTACTGAACAATGGATCAGTACCATTAAAAGGATATTTTCAGTTCTTCAATGTTCTGAATATGATAAAGTCATCTTAGCAGTATATGGTTTGGAAGGTGAAGCTGATCAATGGTGTAATCTTATCAAGAATACGAGGCAAAGAGATGAAATTGATTCCATGGAATGGGACGAGTTCAAGAACTTACTTTTCAATAAGTACTTCCCTCGTATTATTCGAACAAAGATGGAGAAGGAGTTTCTTGAACTAAAGCAAAAGGATGATGAATCTGTTGGTATATACGAAGCGAATTTTACAAGGCTTTCAAGGTATGCATCTGGATTTATCATCCAACCTGAAAGTAAAGTTGATCGATTCTTCAGTGGCTTAAAACCAAATCTTCTAAGGGAATTAGCTATAAGAGACTTTGTGCGTTGTGCTATCAAGGTAGAAATGGAAGTTGGTGTTACTTATCCATCTAATAGTTTTGACAAGAATCAAAATATGGAGTTCAAGGAGAAATCTGAGAATAATGGTGAAAAAAAGATGAATGTTTCTGTATGCTCAAAGTGTGGAAGGAAGCATGGTGAAGATTGTCTTAAAGGGACAAGTAAATGTTTCAAATGTGGAAAGGAAGGTCATCGGGAATTTTAATGCCGCAATGATGGGAAGAAGATGTCTAATGACAAATGAAGGGATACACATAATGAACCTACTACACTTCAATGCTTCAAGTGCAAGGAAATGGGGCATTATGCTAATAAATGCCCTAATCCAAGGGTTAGTGATGATCGACATGAGCAACCACATAAGGAAAAGGATAAAGGGAAGTCACCTGCGATCACCATTGGCGATGTTGAATATGAAAATGACGTGGTGGAATGATTAAGTGTTTATGTATTGGGATTCCAAAATAATGTTGTATATAGTATCGTGGAATATTGGAATATTTATGTTTTGGTCTATTGTGGTTTTCAATAATTTTATGGAATCGGTAAACATGAAATGTGATTGAAATATTTTTGGAAAGCACATGATATTATCATAATGAAGGGATAAAGAGAATCTAATATGTTTGATAGTGTTAATGAGCTCATGATTAATATAAGGACTAAGTGATATCATGGTTTGAGTATATATAATTTTGAGGATTTTGGTATGTGTAAAGTGTTAACTTTTAACTACATTCATGTTTTCACTAAGGTTCAATGGGTATTCAAGAGAATACATGATTAAGGCCTTTGAATGTTTAGAATGTGACCAACAAGTCATATCTTATGATATATGGGGATCAATGATGGTATTAAATCTCTGGTAATCGTTTTCAATATATTATGAGAATGGACTGCAGTATTATGGATAAGCCTAAAGATTGGAATGGATTATGTCAGACATAAGTTAGTATTGTTTAAGGATAGAAGTTTTTTTCGATCTTATTGTTGGGATGTTATAGTAATATAGTTTTAGAAAAAGGACAACCTACAGGACGGGCGACAGCCCAACGCGTCGGACAAGGTCGTATGAATCGAACCCACAACTGAAGTGTGACTGGCCTTTATCGCCTACCACTGGCCTAAAATAAGTCCCTGGTTAGTGGAAACTAGTTTTATTTTATTAAGAAGTATGACATATGAAGTATAAGTTCATTTTAGGAACCATATATGATTAATCTCACTATAGATGGACTTATGTATTTTTTGATAACTTTTCTAACTTTTTGTTTGAGACAGATGGAATGACCCATAATTCTATCACATGATCTGCTAACACATCACGAATGAAAAATTCAACTTCATTTCTTTAAGAGATGAAGTGTAAATTGTCCAAAGAATGACAAGCGGTGAGACTATACCAAAATCACGAAAGTATTTCTTCTAATTCCAATTTCATCAACTTTAGGGAAATGATCTTGAAAACCAAAAATGTTGTCCAAGTGCTCTTTTATCTGATGAATCAGATGATACCTTAGATAATCACAAATTTATGGCTTTGCGATTTCTGGCTTTTCTATAGCCATGTTCTCTACCACTCTCCATCAGAACATGATGGTTAGATTTCTCTTCCATATCCATATTTTCACCTATGTGGAAACCCAGTGATTAGTTTATTTGGGTAACTGTTACATTTCATACTTTTGTTTTTAAAGATTGGTTTTGGTATTCCTTTTTACGATGTGGGTTTCTATTAAAGAAACTTTCGAATAGTAAACCATTTATAACCCCGACGAATTTCGAGGGCGAAATTCATTTTAAGCGGGGTAGAATGTAACACCCTGAGATTTTATGAAAAATATTCTTTTTATTTCATTAATGTCATGTGTTGTATGCTACACCAATACTACCTTGCGCTATACGCAACAACATATTAGCTTGCAGTATACGCAACACTATTCTTGGATTGTGTTACACACAACTTTGATAATAGTTATTCTACGCGACATTGAGTATATATATATTTATATTCAATTTATAAATGAAATAGGGTTTGATTATGATATAAAAAACAAAGAAGGATTCTTGCACATCACGCAACCCTGACTTGGCTTGCATTACATGCAATCGCGACCTTCCTCGATAGCGTGTGTTGTACGCAATACCGGGTTTTACAAAACAACGATATATTATTATAATATTAGTATGAACTAGCCGTTATGAATAGTATTAACTAAATTTTGAATCTTATAACATTATTATTCGTCTTACACATTTTCTAAAACATGGTATAAGAACAAAATAAATTTTTCGGGAGGAATAAGTATTTTAAAAAAAATGCAGTTTTGCCGCCTTTTGATGGCGCACCCACTTTAAATATAATTTTTGATTTGTTTATTAGTTCAATTTGACAAAATAAAATTCTTCTTGAGAATCAAGATATAAAAATTTACTTTGGATAAATGTTTCATATTATTCTGATAACTTTAATATTTTAATGAATAGTAAAAACATGCTATATTTTAATTAAAAACAACTTTTTTCATCGTAATAAATTATGTTGTTAAATAATAATATTGAATGGTTTCAAAGTATAAATATAATAAATTTTTACCATTTAATATAATGTATGTGATTAGCCTTGATTTTACATTGAATTCGTAGGTTAAATAAATTCAATCTTTGGCATTGTTTTAACTTTTAAAACCTATTTGCTTAAACAACGGGATTAATTTTAAATTAATTACTGCAGCTTCTGTGTTTTGAATTTTGAAAAATGGATTCCATATTTGGAATCAGTGGGTCCAAATTATGTTAATAGGTTACTTTTATTTTTTTGATATTATGAATAGTAACTACGGTAAGTTTTTTATTTACTACGGTTAAAGGTAAATAGGGTAATTCAAGGTTAAAAGAATATTATTCAAAAATTACCTTAACACTTCTCCTAACGTTATTGGATGAGTAGTGTCCGACCATGGGCATACTTGGGTCGATTTTGGGACCCCATGGAGCCACTTATAAAATACAATGACACATTAGATTAATTAATTTAATGTAAAGACAAAATTGACTTTAACAAAACGCTTTTAGTAATTAATTTTTATAAGGGGTTATATAAGTTATATTTTCGGATATAAATATTCTTTGTAAAGCTAAAACTATTACCTACATCATGGTATTTTTCTCATAATTTTTATACATCAAATGGATTAAATTATTTATGACACAATAATGATGTAGTGTTTAACTCATTAATAAATGATTTAAATAAATAAGATTAAAATGATTATAATATCATCCAAAACCTTTCCAATTCCTATTGTATGATTTTATTTAGAATATGCGTCATCTTATCTTCATCATTAATTTGTTTTGGACCTCTTTAAACTGAAGATATGTTTATAATAAAATAATGTTTTCACACTTTCCTAAAGAGGCCCTCCACTCCTTTATAAAAGGAGACCACTTCTATGATATTCCTCACACCTCTCAAGCCTTTTGGATCATCAAAAATCTGCCCAACTAAGCTCCCTACATCCCTATCTTCCCCTTTGAATCCTCACATTAGGAAGAAGACTCTCCAAGAAGTCCTTTTGGTTCATACCAAAGGAAGTTACCAAAATTAAAGGTAACAATTTCTCTTAAGTTGTTTTCTTTTATTGTACTTCTCCAACCCCTAAACTCTTTTTAATCCTTCCTTTTGTAACAAAAACAATATACTAAATATACTAGGATGTTTTTATGAGAAGGATTCAAACTACACTTACACACACCTCCATCTAATGGATGAAGAACATAATGTTTCTGTGATGGCAAACTAACGCCTCACGAAATGATGATTGTTCGATTTTCTCCTACCGCCTCTCATGGTGGCCATTATGATGGCACTTTATTTATATATAATATATATTATGTTTATGATTTACTTATTCTTATTTAATACCTAATTATATCAAGCCTTTACAGTTTCCATAGTCGGTAAATACGATAATCTCATTTGAGGAAGTGCAGACTACCGCCCCCTCAAAGTGATGTGATTCGTTAATACCTTATGTGGGATGTATAAAGGATGTGGTTAATGATATTATATATGATATTTTACTGTAATTATAATATACCTATTTATCATTATGTTTTAATTCCATTAAAATAAGAAATAGAAATGAAAGTAGCGTTCATGTGTATGTACGACTTACCATCTCCATGAACGGTGCGTTTCATTTCTTACCTCCATATGATATGTACTATTATAAATGCTTGTATATTCTGGATATATAATGAATTTATTTGATATATAAATCATGATTTAAATTTTTGAGGTAATTAAATAATGACATAAGTAAAAATAATATCAAGAACAACAAGTCCAAACACGCACGATAAATAAGATTATTTTACCCAAAACCCTAATTTAACATTAATTTACATAAGAATGGGTAATATAAAGTCATAAGTGAACCATATATGTGATATAATAACAATGAATATGATTCTTTAATAATTCAATGACATTATTTAAATCATTATACAGGAGGTTCGGACACTTACGAAGCAAATTGGACCTAAGGTAAGCGAAAATCTCACAATCTCATTTTTTTTATCCGAGATTGTTCATACTTTGGTATTTACTGGGTTGTATTTTATCACCCACATCCATGTTTCCTCAATATGTAATATCATTTACATCCACCTACAATTTTTTAAATCCAATTTTACCCTTCGGTGATTTTTTAGTAAAAGATATGAAAGGAATCTTTTGTCGTTTTCCGTACGAGGTACTTTTTGACTTTACCGACAAAAGTACGAGAAGAATGTTTTTTTAACTTATATGGAATGAATGGATTTTTAAAACAGTATTTCAAAGAATCTTCCTTTATAATTTTTCATGTTTATTTTTAATCAACTTCTTTTAATTTAGAACTGTTTGACATGTTAAGAAGGGAAAAGTGTTTTTGAAGTAGAATGGATATTTTCCTCAAGAATGGAGTTCAAGTGTTTTATCAAAATTATTTTCCATCTAAGATAATATAGGGTTCTGTTTCTACCCCTATTATTAAATTGATATGATTATGTTGTGATGGAATTATATTTATGAATTCCTTTATCTTATATGAATTGTTTTATGATGTCATGATGTTTTAGAATCCCATTTTTATTACATGGGTTATGCAATGATGTATGATTTATGATTTTGTGGCACACATAAGAACAGTATCATTATGAGATGGGTGGTACCTATATCTCCCTCTAATGCATTCGGTAAAGATTTTATATATCATGAGATAGACATGGCTGGAACGGTAGGTTATACCGATTCGGTGAAACAGGACTGAAATGAGGGTGACTCGGTTCAGAAATAGACTTTGTCCACTAAGATAGTCTTGACAATGAGTCTTGACTAATAAGATATTATTCTCTATGATTATGTGTGTATGACACAAGGTTTCATGTTTTATGTTATGATTATTGGGATTTCATTTCACTACTATGATTTATCCCATGTTATGAAATTATTCTCTCTTTTGCAGGTTAAAGTTTCCAAAATGTTATGTTCTTATGAATATGATGTGATTGATATTTCTTTTGTTTACCCTTACTGAGCATTTGAGCTCACCCTTTTATGTTTTCTTTTCCCCAGGATATAAAGAAAGTTTTTAGTTAAAAAAAATGAAGATCTTTATGGGAGATGTTGAAGATCTTTCACCACGATTAGAAGATTATATTCGGAGTTTCCAAAGACACAAAACTATTACGATCCTTGTGTGTGTGTTTTTGTTATGTACTAAGTATTCCGCAAAAGTAATGTAATTACAATGTACTTCAAGCTTCGGGTCTCTATAGAGGCGGGACGCGACTCTCAGCCACATCCGTTGGCAAGGGCGGCCCCCACACGGGGATGTGGTCTCATTCAATCCACCCCCTTGGCATCCACTCGGGCATTTTGGTCGAGCCACCGGGCCCGACCAGCGCGCCGGGCCAGACCGCTATGTCGGGCCGTACCCAGGCCGGGCCGGGCCTCCCAAGCCGGGTCGGGCCGCCCAGGCTGGGTCAGGCCGCCCAGGCCGGGTTGGGCCACGCAGGCCGGGCCGTGCCCCGCCGAGCCGGACCTGGGTCGGGTCGACCCGGTTCGGCCAACCCAGGGGGTTGGGCCGGGTCGGGCCCAGACCCCCCATTTCGGACTATTTCCTTTCTAACACCCATAACATGGGCTACGGAACTCCGATCGACACACCATCAGTTGAGATGCGATCTTTGGATCGACATGGTCGTTTCTGTATATTACACTCAAGTTTTCGGAGAACTTTGGGTATGGTCGGGTTGGTTCGAATACGAGACCAACCGGGCCCTTGGAGTAGAAATGGTTATATCTTGAGCGCTGGACGTCCGATTGATGTGCCATTGACGTTTTTGGATTCCTCTTGATGAGACAGATCTTTTGGAATACATTGCCTGAGGTTTGGATGCAGTTGGAGTATGGGCGGGTTGGATTGTACCTGAAATCCAATTGGGCCCCTGGAACGGAAAAGCCGATATCTTTCAGATCGGATGTCTGTTTAAGGAACCGTCAGCGGTATTGGTGATCACGTTGAGAAACAGTCCCTATGAGTATACCCAATGAGATTTTGGGGTACAATTGAGATACGACCGGGTTAGGTCTCACACGAAACCAATCGGGCCCTTGGGATGAAAAGGCAAATTAATCACAGACCGGGCGTCCGATTGACGCGCCGTATGTTGTGTTGAGACCCCTATGACGAGGCGGTCCTTTGAGATACTTCTATGTGGGACTTTGTGATACATGGATTGTTGACCATTAGAACATGGAGAGGACCCTCCCGGAGACGAGCATGCGGAGTACGGGGTCCGTGTACCCGACTGAGACTTGACGATGGCTGATCGATCGACTCGGTGAGTTTCAGATAGCCCAGTGGGGAGCACATGGTTGTAGCGGCATACCCACGGTGGAGGAGCGCTTTTTTGTAGCGGCAGACCCGTGGTACTCAACTTAAAGAGTACCTCTAGAGGCTATGAGGGGGAGCGCTTGGTTGTAGCGGTAGACCCATTGTGGGAAGCGCTTGGTTGTAGCGACAGACCCACGACGTAGAAGAGTTTGGTTGTAGCGGCAGACCCGCGGTACTCAACATAAGGAGTACCTCTAGAGGCTATGAGGGGGAGAGCTTGGTTGTAGCGGCAGACCCATGGTGGGAAGTGCTTGGTTGTAGAAGAATGCCCATAGTACTCGAAAGATGGAGTACCTTAGCAGTCTTGGGTTAGTGAGTAGTGCCTCGGAGTTGTGACATGACCACTGTACACTCTAGAGACGAGGCTCTTCTGCAGTTACGGTTTCGATAATGAAAATCCTAGTTTGAGATGAGTTTATGATCTTTGTGTTTACCTCATGATTGAGATGGGTCACTTGATAACTTAGGTATTTGTATGGGAATATACCAGGGTAGTGGTTAACCGTTGATTTCATAATCTTTGTGTTTCCTCATGGTTGAGATGGGTTATTTGATAACTTAGGTATATGTATGGGAATATACCTATGTAGAGGTTATCTGTTTGGATCTTATTTGTGGTTATCCTTGTTGGTTTTAGTGGTACCTTGAGGGTCTCGGGGTCCCTACTGAGTATTGTTATACTCACCCCTGCACGGGCTATGCCTGAACCTTGTTGTGTTGGTTGCAGACGACGGGCAGTGCTGACGGAGGCCGGGTGTTCGAGAACTAGACGGTACCCAGAGGTGGACCTCACGACGAGTCCGTATCAGTAGGTGGACTTCACGGCGAGACGATACTTGGAGGAGATTGACGAGAAAGAGCGTTGTGGAGGCTATCTGTACCTACCCTTCTGGTAGGATCTGAGGAGGATGACCCAAGAGATGATTACTTTCTTCCAGCTGTTGACTTTTCTGTTTTACTTTCGTTTAGTTGTAGTTTTACTTTCAGTTTGGTTTGTATTCGGGCCCATTTACATTTCATCACATTCTTTTGTAATTATTGTTTTACTTCCTCTAGTACTCTATGGTGTTTTGTTTACTTTTATAAAGGGAATGCCTTCCCAGTTATCAGGATATATTCCTTTGGTGCTAGTCGCTAGCCCCTGGCCTATAGAAGGCAGGCTTGGGTTAGTCACGGCACGGGCCCCAAGGATGGGTCGTGAAATATTGTTATAATAGGTGTCGGTTCTACCGCAGAACTTATAACTCTGATATTTTTCATTTTGTTAAAAATAGTGTTAAGGGTACAGAGTGTGGTTTTTAGTTCATTGAGTCCAGTGTTGGTGCGGGCGGCCGACACATCCATACACCAGAACCCTGACACATGATTTCTGACTTTGTGTACGAAAACACTGATTGCGTGTGTGTTTCTAGAAGTTTTTAAATGTCAGCGCAAACCAGTTCAGCTCACCAGGTATAAATCGTTTGATCATGTCACGTATGGTTCATTCAGGATTCCTTTCCATGGACGACTAGCTAGAGCCCAGAGGGATGTGCGTACTGACAGCCTGCCGAGCGATGAGGCTTCGATACAGGGCCCTCTTGCAGTTGAGGCACCAACGTAGGCACCAGCGGTTCTACCATATGTTGGGCCACTGATGCCACCATCCCCAGCAGTAGGCGATGCCCACCACTTGAGAGCGCTACACGGGTTCCAGCGCCAGAGGCCACCCAAGTTCCGGGGAGAGATGGACCCACATGCGGCTGAGGATTGGATGGAGGCTGTTGTGAGAGTCTTCAGGCTAGTGGGGATGGCAGCAAACTTCATGGTGATCATTGCTTCCAGCCTCTTTTAGGCAGTAGCAGGCAGGTGGTGGAGCCACTTGATCCATTTTTGTGACGGGATGAACATCACATGGGGAGACTTTGAGACCTTCTTCAAGGTGGAGTTTATACCAGCAGCTCTGCACCCCGAGCGTGTTCAGGAGCTGATGCCTTTCCCGCATGGTTTTCGATCCGTAGCCGAGTCATCTGTGGGCAGTTGACAGATGATGCATTGGTCAAAGAGGAGCAGAGCCAGCCGTACAAGGAGCAAGAAGTGTTATGAATGCGGCAGGAAGGGTCACCTAGCACGTGACTATCCAACCCCTCGCACAATTGATCAACATGCTTTGGAGGAGTCACCGAGGCAGAAGTAGCTGCGGGTGCATGAGAAACAGCCCGGCAGTGGACAAGGCAGTAGAGATCCAGGAGGAGGTGGCCAGGAGCGGAACTAGTGGATACGTCCCTTGTACTTCTAGTTCCATATTGCTGTTGTATTCGTGTCTTTGTACTATGAGCTGCAATAAAAAATAGACAGTTATCTTTGTGATGTTTTCTTTCCTGTCCTTTTGTTTGGTTGATACTGAGAGGTATCGGTTAAAACTGTTGACTTGACCCTCACTTTCGGGATTTCTACTAGAGGAGACCCATTGACCTCACACTGATGTCGACAGCGTGACTCGACCCTTGGAGGCAAGAGTGACGGTTGGATCTCTTGGTAGTTATGTCAAGGACATACTATGTCATCCATAGAATGAATGCATCATTCATGTTAGGATTGACTGTATTAGGAAATGGGTGTGGTTCATTCATGGGATGAGACCGAGTTTCTCTTTTCGGCAAGGGAGAAATCATAGCAACTCTTTCAAATCGTAGGCAAAGATGGTACATATCATCTAGGAGCGGATGAAGACTGCACAGTGCAGTAAGAAACAGGAAACCGACTCCAGTCTTAGAGACTCAAGCGTGTTAAATGTTTCATGAAGAGGAATCTTTAAGGAGAGATGAGTCTACGAAGTACTAGACATGGAGGAAAATCTAGGAGAGCAGTATCAGGTGGTGTACATTTTAAAATGCTATAACCACCCGGCTTAGTTGTACCTGCCAGGCTCAGGGGGCTGGAGGGCGGAGGAAGAGTGCGGCTGCATGCGGTCAAGGAGTGTGACCCAATGGATCTAAAATTGATTCAAGGGACAGTCTATGTCCACTACTAACTGCCATAGTAACTTACGTTGATATTAATCATTCCTTACTTTCCAAAATATTGTCCTAGACCTAGAGTTTCCGGTAAGCCGTAGACTTGACCCTCACGTCTAGAGATACCTTGAGAGAAGACTCGATAATCACACTTACGCTGACGGTGTGGTCAGACCCTCGAGGTAAGAGTTTCGGTCGGAATATCATGGTGACAGAGTCGAGGCCTTATGACGTTGGTTTGAGTATGGACTGGGCAATCACCGTGCATACACAAACTGATGGTATTAGGCAAAAAGGTTGTGGTTTAACTATGACGTTGGGATGGGTTTTCCTTGGTTGGAGAAAAGGAAACCCCAGGCAGCACAGGATAAACTCATGCACATGATGGTGCGACCGGTCACTCTTGAGTCGGTCAACCTTACCCTCATGGAAGCAGTCGTTTTGAGTTTCAGTTCTAACACGAATTGGAAACCTCTAGAGTTCGAGGATGACGATCACGTCTTTATATGGGTCTCACCTCGACGAGGTTTACGGAGATGTGGCCGAGGCGACAAGTTATATCTGAGGTTCAACAGACCTTTTTAGGTCCTCAGCTGGGTAGGCGAGGTGGTTTACCGCTTGACCCATCCACCTCAGTTTCACCAGGTGCATGACGACTTCCACCTATCTCAATTGAGGAGATACGTACATGATCCTTTACACATCATCGACCCCAGGGAGTTGGACGTCGATGACAGGGTGACATACACAGAGATTCCAGTAGGGATCGAGGATAGACATGAGCAGGTCCTATGAGGACGGTCGATTCCTCGGGTGCGCTTTCACTAGCAGTAGGGGAACCTCCAGGTAAGCACATGGGAGCGGAAGGCTCAGATGCGTTCTCAATACCGCTTTTGTATCCCTAGTTTGTGTTAAAGCTTTACAAGGACGTAAATCCCTGAGGTGGGAGTAATGTAAAGACCCGTAAAATTCAAAGGAAATTTTTTCTTAATTTTCTTTGGGATTTTACAAGAACGCAGTTTCTGACGGCACCTGATTCCAAGGCCCGGTGTGCCTGGAATCATTTTCCGAAGTTTAGATCAGGTAGGTTCAGTGAATGAACGAGCGTGTTTTTCTAACTTTTGAACTGGTGCTCGGAATTGAAATTGGAGGGCACCGATGGAATTGCAGCGCCCGTAATTGCTTAAGAACACCTTTTCCGGAGTTGCGTTTTCTCGGGTGGAGTTTTACTTAATTGGGTTAACTAAAGAATAAAATAAAATACTGTGCAACCGATTTTATTTTTATTCAAGGAAGTGTTAACCTAATCTAAGTGGTTGAGTGGGACCCACATCCTAACTAATCCGCTAGGTAGGATATTAGTTGGGTGGGGCCCACATGAGCCCCACCCATTCAACTTCCTCAACCCCTTTTTGATTAAAGTAACGCACCCACACCCCCTATTAAACGAAGTCAACTCGTGCGTTTAATTAAATATTAAACGCCTCTATTAATTGGGTGGTTTAAAACGTTGCAATTAATTGAGTTAATTGTTTTATTAAATTTTGAATATCAAATGGAAGGCTTGAGTAATAAAATAAGAAGGTGTCTTATTTTATTATTGCTGTTTCTTGGGTTGTGCGGGAGGATTTTGGAGTGAACGACTCAAAGTCTCTAAGTTCTTCGTTCTTCGTCGAAGAACGCAAAAAATGCAAAGAATGCGAAGAACGCCGACCTCTGACGAAGGTCGACAAGAATGCCGGATCCTCGGAGATCGATGACGTGATGCCAAAAATCATTTCCTCATGACGCGACGATCCTCCTTATGCGACGTCTCCTTCCGCGACGTCTTCTTTCGTGATGTTCAATTCCATGATGTCTCATTCCGCGACAAACCTCGTTCGACGACTACGCTCGAGGTAGGGAATTTATTTGTGATTGTTAGTGAACCATTGTGTACTTCATTATAAATCGAAGAACGTGGATCAACTAAATATTTAGTTGATCCGCGAAGATTATGTTTGCGGGTTGGGAACTCTTGATTTCGGGGAAAACTGTTTTGGTTAATTACTTGTGTTCGTGAAAAATCCTTGTCGTTATTCGTCTTTTGGGCTTCTTGTTATCAACTTAACGGGAGGAGGTTGGATAGCACGAACACGACTGAATCTCCCCCCCATTTGTTGTTTGGATTCGTTGTGGCATGGAGAAAGGTGGCGCAGTGCAACGACACCACTCAGAAACAAGAAAGAACGCGACTAAGAAGCGTGGTGCCGTCGCGCCGCCCCGTTGAGGTCAAACGCAACCGCGGCCGAAGTCGGGGATGTGGAAGTGATTGAAGACTCCGCTGGTTGACCATTGTGCGCAGATTGGCGGGCGATGACAAAAAGGGCCGCAAGGTAAATTTGAAGCCTCCGCGGTGAAGGTCGGGTCCCGGGAGGACCGTTGGCGAAGGGGGCGAGCAAAAAAGACCACTGGAGCGCATCCGGTGGTCCGTGGAAAACACTGTCGGCGTTCCTCGCCGGCACGGTGGCGCCGACAGCTGGAGGCGGCGGCTGGCCGCTAGGAGATCGTGGCGCCCAGCGCACCGCCGGGGAGGCCCGTCGCGGCGGCAGGCCACTGGTCCCGCGACCGCGCGGGACTGAGGGAGGCGGGATGCGGTGCTCAGCCTCATCCGTTGGCAAGGGGTGGCCCCCACATGGGGTTGCGGTCTCATTCAAGGGGGGAACCCCCCCCCCCCTTGCAAATCCGCTCGGCCGTTTTAGCCGAGCCACCAGGCCGGGCCAGCGCACTGGGCCACGCCCAGCCAGGCCGGACCCGGACCCGGGTCGGGTCGACCTGGTTCGGCCTACCTAGGGGGGGTTGGGCGGGGCCGTGCCGGGCCCAGACCACCCATTTCAGACTGTTTCCATTCAAACGCCCAAAACCTGGGCTACTGACCTCCGATCGACGCACAATCAGTTTTGATGCGATCCTTGGATCAAGTCGATCATTTCATAATATTACATTCAAGGTTTCGAAGAACTTTCGGTATGGTCGGGTTGGTTCGAATACAAGAACAACCGGGACCTCGAAGCGAAAATGGTTATATCTTGAGCTCCGGACGTCCGATTGACGTGCCGTAGACATTTCTGGATTCCTCTTGATGATACGGAACTTTTGGAATACTTTTCCTGAGGTTTGGACGCAGTTGGCGTTTGTCATGGTTGGATCGTACCTGAAATCCAACTGGGCCCCTAGAACAGAAAAGATGATATCTTTCAGACCAGACGTTCGTTTGACGAACCATCAGCTGCGTTGGTGATCACATTGAGAAACGGTCCCTATGAGTATACCCTATGAGAGTTCATGTCACAGTTGAGATATGGACGGGTTGGTTCGCACATGAAACCAACCAGGCCCCTAGGACGGAAAAGCTAATAACTCACAGACCGGGCATCTGATTGAAGAGCCAGCTGTTGTGTTGAGACCCCTATGAAGATGCAGTCCATTGAGATACTTATTCGTGGGACATTGTGATACTTGGATTATTGAATAGTAGCTCGTGGAGCGGACCCTCCCGGAGACAAGCGTGCGGAGTACGGAGACTGTGTAGCCGACTGAGACTTGACGATGACTGATCGATCGACTCGGTCAGTTTCGGATAGCCCAGTGAGGAGCTCTTGGTTGTAGAGGCAGACCCATGGAGGAGGAGCACTTGGTTGTAGTGGAAGACCCGCAATACTCAACAGAAGGAGTACCTCTAGAGGCTATGAGGGGGAGCACTTGGTTGCACCGAAAGACCCACGGTAGGAAGCGCTTGGTTGTAGCGTCAGAACAACAGAAGAGGAGCGCTTGGTTGAAGCAGCAGTCCCACGGTACTCAACAGAAGGAGTACCTCTGGAGGCTCTGAGGGGGAGGGCTTGGTGGTAGTGGCAGACCCATGGTGGGAAGCTCCTGGTTGTATCATCAAGCCCACAATACTCGACGGATGAGTACCTCAGCAGTCTTGGGTTAGTGAGCAGTACCTCGGAGTCGTGACATGACCACTGTACACTCTAGAGACGTGGTTTTTCAGAAGTTACGGTTTCGATAATGAAAATCATGGTTTGAGCTGAGTCTATGATCTTTGTGTTTACCTCAAGATTGAGATGGGTCACTTGATAACTTATGTATATGTATGGGAATATACTTGGGTAGTGGTTAACAGTTGATTTCATAATCTTTGTGTTTCCTCATTATTGAGATGGGTTACTTGATAACTTAGGTATATGTATGGGAATATACCAATGTAGAGGTTATTTGTTGATATCTTCTTTGTGGTTATCCTTGTTGGTTTTAGTGATAACTTGAGGGTCTTGGGGTATCTACTGGGTATCATTATACTCACCCCTGCACGGGCTATGCCCGCACCTCGTTGTGTTGGTTGCAGATGACGGGCAGTGCTGATGGAGGCCGAGTGTTCGAGGACTGGACGGTACCCAGAGGTGGACCTCACGACAAGTCAGTATCATGAGGTGGACTTCACTGCGAGACGATACTCGGAGGAGGTTGACGGGAAAGAGCATTGTGGAGGCTATCTGTACCTACCCTTCTGGTAGGATCCGAGGAGGATGACCCAAGAGCTACTTCCTTTCTTCCAACTGTTTTCTTTTCTGTTGTACATTCATTCAGTTTTAGTATTACTTTCAGTTGGGTTTGTATTCTAGCCCATTTACTTTTCAGCACTTTCTTTTGTACTTAGTGTTTCACTTCTACTTGTACTCTGTGGTGTTTTGTTTACTTTTATAAAGGCAATGCCTTCCCTGTTATCAGGATTTACGCCTTTGGTGCTAGTCGCTAGCCCCTGGCCTATGGAAGGCGGGCTTAGGGTAGTCAAGGCACGGTCCCCAGGATGGGTCGTGACACTTAAATTCATATAAAATAAGGTATACATTAAACTCTCTAGGTTCGTATGTATGTATGTATATATATATATATCACATCACTCCCCAGAGAGGTAGTTTTACTATATTTTCATGTTATTGATTATTTATTCTAGATTATGGTCATGAGTTTGATAGATTCATTCATGGAGATTCAGTCCCTTAATATATATTCAATCACCCTATAATTATTCATTATTACACAAACATTTCCATTATTTTATAAATGATTATATATTTTAAATAATTCCAAACATGATGTTAAATATAACAGTAGGGAATTAATTATTTTCCTCTTTATTTCATCAAAACAATCCTCACATGCCCCTGACTATGTGAATTTTGACAGGTTATGTGTTTAATTAGTTAATGAGTTGGACAACCAAGTGAAATCTTGATCAAATAGTAAAAAATAACGAGATTAACACATCAATATTCATTTATCAGTTATGTTTGTTGGATTAGGACATTATTTTACCCCCATTTCCATTGAAGGTCCAATAGATATTTTATCCTTAGTAACAATATAACTAATAATAGAAACATCATTGTTCCAAAATTTACACTATATTTCCAAATATAATAATTTTTTTCTGAGGTTCTGCAAATATAATTTTAGTTAACTATCATGCTCTTCATAGTTCTAAATGTATATAAAGATATAATAAATGTATACTATAAAAAAATTTAACATGATAATCCTTTAAAAATATTTTTATAATATCGATATGGAGGGAGTGTGCAATAGTTAATCCATATGAGATTACCATAAAAAATCATGCCCAATAATTTTTAAAGATAGATTATCTGTTATATCATCAATCTTATCAATTAAATTATGATAACCAGAATAAAATCCAATCATTCAAAATAATTGGTATCCTTTAATTTG
This sequence comes from Viscum album, assembly GCA_963277665.1. Lineage (NCBI taxonomy): Eukaryota > Viridiplantae > Streptophyta > Magnoliopsida > Santalales > Viscaceae > Viscum > Viscum album. Next base: position 1,365,568,742 of record OY728143.1, on the reverse strand, counting down.
ATCAAATATTTTATTAATTATTGGTAATGTATACATATATATCATAGTATTATAATTGATATTCTATAATTGATGAAAAATATCATAAAACCATCATTCTTTTTCATGAATAATTATGTGTCTCATCAAAATTATGCACTAGGATGTATAATCCCTTATCAGACAACACATTTAATGGTATAATAATCTCCATCAAATTTAATAGTTATATTCTATATAGATTTTAAGATATGGTTCATACATCATGAATGAATTAAATGGATATCTCAATATCATATTATTGTTTATAACCTGGTAATTCATATCGAAAAAAATAAATGAATATTTTCCATGGGATAATCCTTCATTATTGGATAAGATCCTTATCCACTGATCATGCATGACTTTCCTCAATACTTTTTTGAATTAGAAAACTACATTGGATTACATATATTTTTAGATGAAATAAGTCCAATATAAAATTTTCCATTTCAGCTACAAATGTATTAACTGTATCAGTAATTCTAGAGGTTTTTTTAACATGAATAATTCCAAATATTTACAAAATATTGTGGATCAGAATGTCACTATACATGAATGATAATTTTTCAAAATACAGGACAACTATTATAATATAGTTTTCATCTAATTAACCTCAACCCCTACTTCATTTACATTCCCATTGTGAACATACTAACAATGATTGTTGGACATAAAAAGGTCAACATTTATTCCATTATTCACCCTCTCTCTTACAATGCAATTACTATAATTAGCATATGAAATTTCATTTTTAAATAAAATTCCTAATATTTTTTCAATAGTGGACCATTGAGATCTTGAGGGAATTTTAAAGTAATTTTCCTATATAACTTGGCTCCTCTAAATTTAGACCCCTAATATCATAATAAAGTTCATCTAATAACATCTATAACATCTAAAACTCTAAAAAACTAGAGTTGATAGCTTTATTAAATAATGGTTCAAAAAATAATTTACTAAGGATCCAAAATCATAGTATTCTTGTTTGGATGGACACCTACATAAATTACATTCGAAAAAATTAAGATACAATATATAAACTTTGTGATAAAATTATTATCCCTTCCATCATTTTTTTAATAATTTCTCATAATTATCCTCTATCATTCTGGGGAATGGAAAAAAATATGGGAGAAATATGAATCCTAGTAAGGAGTAGAATACAATAGAATAATATATAACTTAAACATGGAACAAGTGATATGATATTATTTAATGAAAAATTTGAATCCTTAATAAACTAAAAACCAATGGAATTATATATCAATGAATATAAATAAAAACATGTATAAAAATCGTTTATCTCATAATTAACGAATACATAATATAAAATTTAAAAAAAAACGTTGTACATGTCTTTTTCCAAGACACTATATTGGTATAACAATAGTTATACATCAAATCACCAGTTTTTTTTCCTCATGGTACTTGTATATACATCATAGTCATATATAATTTTTCCCTTAACCATCACCTTATTATGTCAAATGCATTCACTATAAAAGATAACTATACTTTTCTTTTTATTCCATATAGAACATTTATATTAATAAAAAACATGGCTAACCATATAATTTAAGATATTCAAAAAACTATTACTTCCCCATTGACTAGAATATTATATATATATATATATATATTATAATATCTGTTAATAAATAATGAAGATTTCAAGAATCAACAAAGAAGCTTGAATTGCACTTATCAAAGTAATATTGTGTTTTTGGAATTTTAAATGTCCTAGGATATCAATGGAAAATAGTAATTGGGTTCAGTATTTTTCATTTCTAGGATAAAAAGGAAATGTTTTAAATAATCCATCATCATAATTCATAAATAGATTATAAATATTCCAAAGCATATCGTCTGGGATTATCTAGCCAGATATGAAATCTTAGCCCCACTCATCATGCATTAGTTTGATGATGGTGTTAATTGATAACCGAACGTGTTTATAGTGATTTTCTTAAGGTGATTTTATGCTACATATTAATCCAATTTCCTATATCGAAACACTGATTTATTTTCTCGGAATTTATACACACTTTTACATAACTAATACATATATTTAACTTTTCACTCTAAAAATGAATGAGTTTTACAAAAGTTTTAGTAACTCTTTATTTAGAAGAATATGTGGTATGGATTAATATATATACATATAAAAACTTTTAAATTCTTTAGGAATAATGTAAAAAATCAATTCATGTAAATATAACTAGAACAAAAAATAAAATATGTGTTTAATATAGAATAAGTCCGAAAGAACAAAAACTAAGTTGAAAAACTACACAAATTGATTAGGTTGTAATTATATCAAAACCTCATGATAGGGAAGGATATAAATTTATATTAAAATACAATGAATAATTTTTTCATCATGATATATAATGTCTAATTCAATTTATATTCACCATATAAATAAAATTAGGGGAATAATACAAGGCATGTCACAAATAAAATAATTTGAGATGGAAAACCTTTCAACCTAAGATAATTTAGATTCAAAACCTGATAATGTTTATTTTTTTAACTAAAATATTAAATAATGTGAATAATTATAATATCATGTGAAATAATATTAAAGGTGAATTGGATAAATTATTTCATAGAAAATATGGTGTATAATAGTAAGTATGACTTAGTGAATTGAAAATAGAGATAAGATACCCTACCAAATTATCTAGATTTCGATGAATATAATTTTTACTCATGTAGCAAAAACATATATATATATATATATATATTAATCAAATAACTTTATACATACCCCGTATCCATTTTCAATTAAATTGTTTATTTATTTTCATTCTCTATATGAATTCTATCATGTTTACTTATGTTCCCACATATGGTGATTATTTATTGTTCCTTTTGACAATTTTTGTAAATGAGATATTGTTATTTATTATTATAACATAGTTAATAATAAATATACTATATAAGGTATTTTAATATATAATTTTAATTATTTATAATGTTATTTTCTAATTATATTACTTTTTTAATTATATTGCATTAATGTGGAATTCATTTCGGTGTATTTCATAAAAAATTAATAAAGTTTATATTTAAATATTTTGTTAAATAAATTATATAAAAAAAACCATAATTATATATAGATATAGTATATTATTCCAAAAATTTAATTCTCATAGTGATCCATGATATAAATTTATAACATTGTTCATGTAGGTGGTTAAATAGACCGAAACATGAACATGCCATGATTAATTGATGATTATGAGGAGATTTTTTGTAATATCAATACAAAAGAGGTATAAAAATATTATTTATTGTATATTATTTTATATATATATCCTAATTCAATTTATCTGTGGGAACAATTAATTAATACTAAAATATTACTTAATATGAATAAAAATTATTTCATTTTGTATGATTGTTTTAAACGGTATAATTAATAGTTACCGTTTTTGATCAAATCATTAATAAGTTATCATTTTTTAATTAAAAATGAAATTATGAAAGTAAAAGTTGTCCTTTAAAATAATTCTCATGGCCATCCATGTAAGATAGTCATGAAAAGAAAAAATTGAAAAAAATTATCACATAGAGGTAGTAGTCCACACGTCCAAGTGGATGCTGATTTAATTTTCAATAGAACGTGGAAATGTAGTCATCTGGATTTTCATTTAAGAATAAGAAAATATTGAATGAATATAAAACATATATATTAAATTCAATTTCTGGACCATGAATGTAAGGTGGTGAATGAAAATGATATTTCACACTTTTTGGAGGCGGTTGTCCACATATACACATGATAATAAATTTATATTTTATTAATGGAAAATGTGGATGATGGTTAATAATAATTCCAAAGAAAACATCTGTATAATATAAATTAACATGTCATTATATAATATTGGGAAAAATAAATATGTAATTTAATTAAAAATAGAAAATATGTTAGTGTATTTATTGGACTTCTGTTGAGAACATTGAGCTTATCTTGGATGATTTGTGGGAAAGTGTGATCTTATGAAACATTTTTTTCAAAATCATTATAAGAGTGAAATATGATTATGTCTTAAGGAAACATGATATTGTTTCATGAGGAAACATATTTTTTAGGGTGGTATTTAATGGTTCACGAGGGGAAACGTTTTTAAGTGATGAGAATTGTATTTTTTTAAAATATATCAACTTAATATAAATGAAGAACATGATAAATGTTTTTTATGGATCTAAAAAATTATGAAATCATTAATTTTAGGGTGAGAAAAATTATATAATATCTCAAAAACTCAATTAAGAACTTGTTTTTAACATGTTTCAATCTTTTTACCTGTGGAATTATTACTCATTTAATTAAATCCTTTACAGTGGTAACTAATTTTTATGTAAAGTAAATTATTATTTGTAATGTCAATAAGTACCCTTATGACTTTTTCTATTCCATTATGTTTTGAAAATATCAAACACATTTATTTAGGAAAAATTTCCTTCTATACTAATTATTTTCTTAATGAAAATTTTATTTCATTAAGATACATTTTTACCTACACTTGGATTTCAAAGAATTATTTATTTTCATCTCAAACCACGTCTTACCATTTATTATTAAAGAAAAATAATTAGATCATTACATATCCGAAATCCTTAAAGTTTATCAGGCTCTGAATTCATCATAACTCATACTCTGAATTCATAATAATTCAGACTCTTAAATCTTTGTAATTCATACAAGAAATTCTCTAAAATACAGACTCAAATTTTACTAAAATTCAGAATCAAAATTCTATGAAATTTAGAATCCAAATTCTATAAAATTGATAAAGAGAATTCTATAAAATTTAGACTCTAAATTGTTTTTAATTTATACTCTGAATTATCTAATAGTCTGACTCTGAATTCTCTAAAATTTAGACTATGAATCCATATAAATCAATATCATGATTTCACGATAAATCCAAATCCTATTGTTCATATTTTTTAGACTCTTATTTATAATTTTCCAAAATAATGATTATTCATATTTGTTAATGTTACTTTACATTATTAATATATTGTTTCATGTTTATCATATCTTAGTCTCTTAAACATTATATATTTCAGTACATATTATTGTTTCATATGCTTGATAATGTTTAACATGTTTTTATTACATAAAACAATGTACTTTATCAATTTTTAACAAACCATTGGCTAATTGACACATGTGTTGTTCCCTATGAAATTCAAGGGAAAATATGACCATTCGATGAGGTAACTATCCATTAAAACATTTTCCTATAAATATCCCATCCCCTTGTAGAGCTAGATATATCTATAGATTACATGTTGTGATGCTATGAAGTGATTTCTAGAGAGATATACTCATGATCCTTGTAGGATCTTTGAACATCTTGTTCAGCGGTGAACAACTTCTATAACATTCTTACTCTAACTCTTATTGTTGTTGTTTACAATCAAGGAATTCAAGGATAGGAACACAGACATGTCGACTACCTTAATGTTAGAAGTCTTATGGGGATAAGTAGATAGAGGTGTCGACTACCTTGACGTTTGATGGATTATAGAGATTGAAAGACATACTCACATAAACATATCGAGGGCTTACCATGGTGTGGGTAATATAGAATGTTTTGACAATATAAATGATGGGAACCTTATCCAAGGTTTTTGGATACCATTATCCTTGGGTTAAAATATTTCCTACTTGTTTACATGTTATGGTTACTAGTTTTATTTCAGATGTATTTTGTTAAAAAAAATAAATTATAACTTTATTATTATTTCATATACTTCTTTAACTCTAATATAAATATTATTCTATTCACATGAATGTAGAATAATTCTCTATGTAAAACCTACTTATGTATCTTAATCATAACTTTTTTATGTTTAATTTTCTTATAATTGGACCTGGAACCTTCCACTAATCACATTGAGTTAGAACCAAAGAGAGTTTGTTAATTTAACTTTTTCATTTTTGACAAAAATATATTTTCATTTATGATTAAAAAGGGAGTGTATTTTTAAACCTTCAATTACCTCATCTTGTATTTTTGCATATACATCTGTATTTTGAACCTAAAATGGTTATTAGAGGAGGTATCTGAAATACTTATACTTACATATTAGTTTTATTTGTAATATTTTCTTTCTTATCGTTCACTAATTTATTTTTTTTATAATGTTTATTTGTTTGCAATATTTTGGTAATAGTTATTTTTGTGGAACAAATATTTTGTATTAGAAAGGAAAGAATGAGAATTTGTTTAAAAGTCATTCTTAATTTAATTATCCGACAAATGTTTTATGGTAAATATTTTTATTATTAGAGAGATAAGATAAAATATTTCATAATCAGTACTAGTGTGGATAAGTTTTTTGTTATTACTAGTGAATACCCGATTTTTGACAAAGAAATTAGAATATTCACCAATCAGGATTACTAATAATATTAAATTAACATCAAGGTACAAAAAAATTTTTTTTTTTCCACGACCTGGAATATCAACAGTTAGATATCCTCGTCCGATGCTTCCAAATTTATTTGGATAAAACATGAACTTACACACATTATAAATTCAAAACTGATTGAAACTAGAAGAGAAATATTAAGATATGAATATCTTGGGTTTGTATTTCCTTATGGACATCCTATTTGAAATGTAAAAAATATATTTATAAATATCATAAACATTATTAATATATGGGATATAAAGGACTCATTGATGAATTTATAGGGACAAGATAATTGATATCATACCAATTTAGTGGGAATATAAAAGAATAGATATTTATGAAAATAGGAAATTATCTAACATTACTTTTGATGAGCTATTTAGAACTCGTTTTCTGTAAAAAATAAGAGTTAAAAGAGATGCTGATTTCAATAAAAAGAAGAATGGTAATAGAAGTGTTTCTTTCACTACTACATCTAAATACAAGTATCCAAAATGGGTAAATAGATCTAAATCAAAGAATTTTTTTTTTGTATTTTAGTCAAGTGACAATAATCAGTGTGGGATTGAATTAACCAATTTTTCTTGAAGGATGAACAAGATTGTGGGAAATAATGATATTAGGTATAGACAGAATAAGAATGAACAATTGAACATGAAATATTCTAAATTAACTTGATATGAATGCAAAAGGGATAGACATATCAAAACCTATTTTCCTATGCTCAAGAGAAAATATAAAAGTGATAAGAATTATGAATGAAACATAAATTATTACTTTAAATCAAAGGATATGAAATTTGTTAATGTTAATGGAACCTATAGTGATATTGGTGGTGACTCATTAAATGAATCACTAAAATATGAATCTTCTAGTCTGAATAATATTGGCCTTATAGCCAAATTACCTACCGAAAATAATTATCTTATGTCTAAGGTACAAACTTCTAAATCATTAACCAATATTTCTTTAAATGATAATTTTCATAATAAAGAATATTTTTAGTCTTAAAATAAAGAATATTCCTTTTCATGTGATAATTAAATACATTCATTTGAGGATGTTTCTATATATTATAAATGATTTTAGAATGAAGACTGTAAAATAAAAAAGAAGTTAGAGAAAAAAATTCAATAATTACAGCCTTTAAAAAAGAAGTATAAGATCATTATTGGCATCTTCATTAGAGAACACTTGATTTTGAAAATTATTCTAAAAATATTATGGAAGTAAATTCAGAGAATGATGAAATTTATAAGGATCATAAAAATGTTATTTATAAGAAATATGTTTTTGAGAATAACTCAAATTATAAAACTAATGATTTTGATGAAAACAATTTATTCTTCAAAACAAAATGTGAAACATTTTCCGTAAAGAAGCATTCATTAAATTTTACTTCGGGAAGAAATGAATTTGATAAAATATATTCACAAATTTTTTATTTTATGAATTTTTTGGGATTGGGTTATACTCACTCAAAACCAATTTTTAGACATAATTATATTTTTCCCCAATGTTGTCATTTTTTCTCAAAATTTCAGTGTTGTGTGCGTAGAGAAAAAATTGTTCTTAAAACTAAAACTGATCCTTAAGTTATCATAAATATGTTTTCTAGGAAAATGTGGATACCTAATATTGTATGTTCTAACAGTTTTAGATCCACAAATGTTTGGATTATAAATGTAAAGAATATTTATTTTCAAGAAAATAAAGGATGTTCAAACAAAAATATATGGTAAATGGAATGTGGATGTTCCCAACACATGGTTAGTAACAAAACATCATGGAAATGAGTATCAAGAAAAAAAATGAAGAAATGCATATTTCGGAGATAAGGATTTGGGAGAAAGTGTTTTTATATGTAACATTGTCTTCTATGAGATGTTTAAATATCTTTTTTTATATTTTAGTGGTATTAACCACAACCTTATAAGCCTAATCCAATAATGATTTTAAGGTTAAATAATTATTTTTTGGGATGATAAATATATTGTACATAATTATAAGGAAGAATTTATTCTCTCTCACCATAGTAACAAGAATGATTATACACATAACTTATAATATCATAAAATCCAAGACCTACCTTTATTAAGTGAAATGGATGATCAATTGTTGTTTTTTCACAAAATACATGGGCACTGTTACAATTGGAACAAATATAAACTCTCGAAGAAAATACTTGTTAAGTATCTACTAGAGACTAGATTTGATTTTTCAATAGTTTATGATTCATGTATATATAGAGAACAACACAAGCCAGTATTTAATTTAATCATTGAAGTCTCATCTTCTGATACATTATAGCCAGTTCATATGGATATTTTTGGTCCAACAAAAATTGGATGTATTGGAGGAAAATATTTTCAATTTATTGAGCATGATTATTTCACTACATTTACATGGTTCTATTTTCTAGTAAAGAAATATACAGTCTTTCCTTATTTATTGAATTTTTTTAGTGAATGATAAAAATGAAAAAATCCTTCCATTGATAACTATTCATAGTGATCATGGGGGATAAATTGAAAATTCTGTTTTTGAATCTTTATGTAGTAAAAAATGAATTACTCATAAATTATAATATCCAAGAACTCATCAACAAAATAGGTTGATTCAAAGAAGAAATTTAATTCTTAATGTGATAAGGAGAACCATGTTTATTCAATATTATATTGCTAAACAATTATAAGCTTATGCTATATGTACTGCTTGTTATGCTATAAATTGAGTTTTAATATGATAGTTTCTTAACAAAATATCTTATGAATTGTTGACTGGACAAAAACCTAAAGTTTCTTACTACAAAGTATACGGATTAAATGTATTCATCTTGAATACTAAAGATAACTTACATAATATCACACCCAAATATGATGAGTGACTTTTCATAGGGTACACCACTATTTATTATTCTCATATAGTTTTTAACAAAATGTATTGCACTGTTGAAGAAACAATAAATGTTAAATTTTATGAAAACATTCCTTTTATTTTTAAACAACCACCATATACATCAGAAAATGTGTTTTAATAAACATATTATCAACAATTGATGAATGATTCTTCTAATAACAAACATTCTCAGGAATCTATTTCTAAAATATTCACACTATAAATATTTATACCATATATTGATGAACATGTTTTACAGTACCCAAATAATTTTTTTCTTAAAAATCAACCCATTGATAGTATCATTGGTGATATAAATAAACCTGTAAGGTCTAGAGGATCTTTAAAAAATGAAGTATATAATCTATAATCTCTTTACCAAATAGAACCTAAAAGACCAAATTGAAGATTTAGGTGATGATGATGTGATTAATTTTAACATGGATAAACTAAATTTATTTTAATGGAATAAATTCTAGACCTTGGTTGAATGACCTACAGAAAATTCTATAATAAGAGTAAGAAGGGTATTCAAAAATAAATGTTATAAAAATGGAATCATTGAATAAAATAAATATAGATTAGTTGAAATTTTTTATAAACAACATGATGAAATAGACTATGAAGAAACAAATTGTTCAGTAGCTATATTTTAATCTATTTGTATTCCACTACCCTATGTAGTATTTTTCAATTTCATACTTTTTCAAATTGATGTGAAGTGTTCTTTCCATAACAGATATGTTCATGACAAATTTCATATTGAACAACCTTCTAGTTTTAGATACACAAAACATCATGAACATGTTTTCAAACATACCAATGATTTATAAGACATAAATAAGCCCCTATATCCCTTACAGATTGACATATATTATATTTTTACAAAATGATTATGTTAAGGGAAATGCTGATCCAACTCTTATTATAAATAATGATAAGAAAATTGTTTTGAATGTTCAAATTTATGTTCGTGATATTATATTTAAATAAACATAGTTATAATTAACTATTTGATTTGTGAATCTTATGAAATAAGAGTTTTAAATGAATTTGGTGGGTGATTTAACATATTTTCATGGTCTTATAATTTCAACAAAAACTAGAGGGGACTTATATTTCTCAACATAAGTATACTGAAGCTCTTCTTTAAAATTATGGATATGAAAACACTAAGAGTATAATTACTCTAATCGGTACCTCATACTCTCTTGATCTTGATCAAGCTGGGAAAATAGTATATCAAATATATTTTAGAGGTATGATAAAAATTTTACTTTACATAATATCTAGTTATCCAAAATTAATGTTTTAGTATCCTTATATGAAATATATCAATCTAATCCAAAATAATCTCATTTCAAATAGGTGAAGATATTTTTTTATTTAAAGGGAACCATGGATTTATGAATTTTTTATTGTTCTAGAAATGATTTTTTTGTTTTTCATATTCTTGTTTTGGTGGATAAATAATGGATTAGATATGTATATACAGAACTTTTCATTTCGTAGGCAACACTTTCTTATAGATCACACACATAAAGGTGATATCATTCATCAATTTATCTAAATGAAAGATCAACTTGGTGACATTTTTTTCAAATTCTTTACCTTGTGATATATTTGAATATATTAAACCAATGTTAAGAATGATTAACATAAGGTAATCATCCATATTAAAATTATTCTGATACCTATCTCCAAACATTAAAAAATATAATATGGAGGGTATATTTTTTATTTCTGAAAAATTTCTTGGACTAAATTTTTTTAGAACCTAATAAATTTCCTTCCTTTAATGAAATTTTTTGGAACCTAAAATGTTTCATTACATAATAAATATTTCTAGAAACTAATAACCATATCAATATTTAAATATATTTATAACTAATCTGGAGGGTATGTTTCCTTTCATAAATCATCATAATGGTATTTTTAACATTTTATTATTTCAATATTATTTTTTAAAACTCTATTGTATTCACTTTCATTCAATCTGATTTTTCTATTATTCCTAAAAAGATACAAACATTAAAATCCTTTGTTGGCATTGATATCAACCATCATATCACAATAATATTATATCAACCATTTTATTGATTTGATAATTGGAATCATTAATGTGAAGCCTATATAAAATCCCCCCATATTCATTTCCTACATCAGTTTTTCAAGTGAATTTGTGTTGAAGCACTACTGCCCTTCAAATATTCCTTTCATCTCTCCTAAGTTTCCATACATTCTAGATGTCTCTTAAAGTTCCCTCACAAAATTAGATGTACTCAAAAAAGGAACTAAAATATTAAAAAATTTATAGGGAATGGATGGTCGAACCAAGTTTCTTTATGAAGCATGATTCCTTGATTTCCAAAGATATATAGAACTGTAGTTGGGAAATGGTTTATATAGTGATGCTGAAGAATTACGATTATGTTTATCCAAATATCCTCATAGAATTCTATGATACCAACAGTTTTTATGAACAAGGAGGATCATAATTATTTTCATTCATGATAAATGGGATGACTTAATCCTTATATTTCTATAAAGATGCATGTTATATAGATATTACTTATGAAGGATAGGCTATCCATTTCTCTAAAATGTTTCCATACAAAGAATAATTTTTTGAGGAAGTTAATGAAATTGGATAATTTGGAAAAAAGGAGTTAAGTCACCCAACATCAATAAACATATAACTAACTACCTATTTTTGTCTTTGGATGCAAGGTTTTCTCATGTTGAGAATAGATATAATTATTCACTTAAAGAGTGTGATATTTTTATGATGGAATTCATGGGGAATCATAGAAAGGTAATCCTTATCATGTACATTATCTTAATAATTAGCAATATCTAGAATGGAACCCTCAAGTATGATATAATTATTTATCATCAAATCATGTCAATATCATTTTAATTTCTGTATAATCCATTATAATTACTTGTAGTTCAATACCCAATGTATTAACGATTATGTTGTTATGTGATGATTCTATAAGGAAGATGAAACTTGTTTTCACTATTAATTAAGGAGAGTATAGTGATCTTCTTGAAAGTGAGGTTTAATCTCTTAGTAAAAGGTGATGTTGGTGAAATTTCCATGAAAACTCTGAAGATTAGAAAAGAGGAAGAATTAGAATCAAACAAAAAATTGCCCATTCTAAAAAATCAGCCAGCTACACCAAAACTAAAAAAGAAAATGATATTTTCTAATAAAGTGGTAGCTATGTGGAGAGAGTATAAGATGAATACAAAGGATGAAGACAAAATTTTAGGTTTAGACCATATTAAGGCTAAGTCCTTGATGATTAGGGAAGAATTAGTGTTTGGGAAGGAAGCTAAAGAGAAAAATATAAAAAATAATATGTCTAAATCCAAAATTTTCCAATACATTCTTAAAGATATATAGAATTATTCTGAACAAATTCATGTACAATAATCCTTCATACATGATACTGTTCCAATAAAAACTCTGTGAATGAAAGATCCAATTTAGAATCCTATTAATGAATAGGATATTGTACATAAAGAAGAAGATGATGATGAAGAGGAAGAGTAATGAGAAGCTGTAATAAAAATGTGGACGAATACCACTAAAAGGAAAGTCTTCCTGGAATGTTCTGGATCAGAACATCCCCAGTTGAATCACCCAAAATAATATCAAAAGTGAAAGACGATGTTACACATTATGACATTGATAAACCTAATGACAAGGAAAGCATCAATCATGATTTTATTCATCCAAATGATGATAAAGTAGGTGATGATAAAGATAATGTTTGTAATGATAAGATAATACTAGTTTCTGATAGCGAGCTTGAGAGTCCGAAAGTTGAAACGGAATTCCATAGGGCATAAAAAGGATAACAAGTAGTTGTGGATTCACCTAGAAATGTTCTGGATATGGAATCTATAAAATATGTTTTTGGATTATTAAAGAGGAAATCTGAAGATAAAAATATTATTTCTTCTCCAGTAATGAAATATTCTTCCAAATATTCTTCATTGGGATATGATTTTATTGTTCAATATTTGTAAAAGTTAGTGAACATAGTTCCATAATTTTCATGTATTGATTCATGATGTCAGTTGCTTCTACATATTATCAATAAGATGTGAGATATAGTAAGAATGCTTCTGGAAATGTATATCAATATTGAATTTGTATTAAAGTCTATTCACATTGGTTATGATGCTCATAAGAGGACATTCAAGGAAATAAACAAATTTTCAATTATAATAATTTATGATCTGAGAATAATTAATGATTTTATGGATTTAATTATTGAGATGGTATGTGAATATGATATACCATATAATACCAATTTTAGGATCGAAATAATAGAGTTACTGAATAAAGTATCTAAGGATGCTCAAAATACAAGATGGGGGGTTAATTGTACACTTTAAAAATTCCTTTGGAACTATTAAAGATGGTTATATTTAACAAGGTTAAACATGGTAATTCACAAAACATCTATGTTCTACACACTTACTTGATTCTAGAAATATCATTCTGAGAAAGTGATTTCGAAAAGATGGTTTCAGAATATGAAACATAATGAAAGTTTACAAAGATAAAGATTCTGCCTTTTAGTGTATAGAATTTTATAAATCAGAGTATACAAGTATAAAGAAGTATAAGATAGTTATACATTCCTCAAAAAATAAAATGTAGTGGAAAAATTGTAACAAAACAAGTAAAAAGCAGAAAATATTATAACCCAAAGAGAAGGCTATCCAATAAACTTGGATAAAGGTCCCTTGATTTATACTTTCAAGAAAGTCTATCTTACCCACACCAGGGTAAGCCCTCGATACGAAGAATGGTGTCTATCTTGTAATCCCCTCAATCTCTCAACATTAAGGTAGTCGGCACATCTGTCTTACATAGTATGGAATCCCTCAACTTCAAGGTATTCAGAACTTATGTCTTCCTCATCGAGGAAGCCCTCAACTTCATTGTAGTCGACAACTCTATCTTCTTATCCCCAGAAATGCTCGATTGTACACAAAAAAAATCAGAGCCGCACATAGAAAATCTGAATAAGAAGTTCAGTACACACAAAGAAATGAGAGTTTATCTCTAGAAATTACTTCAACAACATTTAATCTCTACAGTCATAGTATATTGTATAGCTCTTTCAGATGAGCTCATATTTATAGGTACAACACCAATGGTTGGATCCCTCTTACAACAGTCATATTTTTCCTTCAATTTTAGAAATAATTGTACACGTTTCACTCAAACAACGAGGAGTTAGTAACTGAATGAATGGAATATATTTATTACAAAAACAAGTGTAATCAAAAATATGATTACATAACCAAACTCAAATATTCGTATTGTAAGAAAATAAATGTTCGGAGTCTAACCAAAAAAACATTAGGTGTCTATAATACAAGGATATTTGGATTTTGTTTTCTAAGGAATTTAGAAAATGAAAACTATAGAAATCTGGAGTCTCAATTTCAAGGAAATTCCGATTTTGTATTCACAAGAAATCAGATCCCGAACTTATAATGTTCTAAGTCAGAGTTCAGGAGAATTCGGAGTCAGAAATTACAAATATATGAGTCCGAATTCATTAGAATTCGGATTCAAAACTCAAAATGTTCTGAGTTGGAATTCATTAGAATTCAGAGTCTGTACTCATAAGAGTTCGGAGTTAGAATTCAGAGAACTCAGATTGAAATCTTAGAATTGTTGAGAGTTTGAATTTAGCGAACTCTGATTCAGAACTCAGGAGAGTTCAGAGTAAAAATTCAAAGAACTCAGAGTCAAAACTCAGAAGAGTTCGAAATATGAATTTAGAGAACTCGAAGTCAGAACTTAGAAGAGTTCGGAGTCTGAATTCATAGAATTTGTAGTCTGAAAATAGAATTCCCTTTATCTATGTATTATTTGATTCTGAGGTTTTATATATGAAACTGAATTTTACACATAGAGACAATAATGAACAATGATAAACATGGTAAGGATAAATTTTCTTTGGGGAAGGAAAATTTTCATTATATAAATTAAACATAGGGTAAAATGATATTTTCCTTGAGATAAGGTATTTGTGATTTTGTAAATAAGAAGGAATGGTAAAATCATAAGGAAACCCTATTGACTCAAAACTATCCCCCAAGTATGGTGGAATGGGAAATTCATAAAGAAAAATCTATTGACTCAACAATCTCCCCCTTTTTGGAAAGCACAAACATCCTTGAAAATGAATAAAAGGACTTAGAAAATATTTTTCATTACATTGACAATAAAACATATATCCCTTATCCTATTGGCAATGATGAATACGAATAACTCCCCCTCAGGATTTGGAACACTATGGATCGTATTATCAATTTCCGGAATGAGATTTTTCATTCTCTTGATTACAGAAATCATCTTAATGAAAACTTTCCCTTAGAATAACCCCCCCTCACTTAGGGATATTTATTCATTTTATAGTACCCTTTTTCTCTTCTCCCCTTTTGAGATTTTCAAAAAGAATTTGAAGGGAATGGAAAAGAAATTATAGTACCTGAAGTATTAGTACAAAGCATCCAAAAAAAATGAGAAAACAAAATTTTATTATGATTGGAAGAATTTGTACAAGGAATGAATACAACAAAAGATAGGATTGGATCTATTTTCCTTCCTTCTCTTTGGGTATCAATTTATTCACTATGAGTTTTATAATTTTTTGTTTCTTGTGGTCTACCTCTGCATGCTTTAAGAGTTGAACCTGATCCTAAGCTTTCTTCTCTAAGGCCTTGATTCTTTCATCCTATCCCTTAAGAACCTCTGTATGAGCCTTTAGGACTTCTTCCTGCTTAACATGCTTTTCTTCAATCTCAATCCAAAGATCTCTTTCTATCTTCTAGATTTGAGCAATAGAATATAGATTCCCATTCAAATCTTTTTCCTCTTGAATCCGAATATTCTTCTCAAGAGTTAGCTTTTCCTCAAAGCTAGTCATGATATCCTTGATTTTACTATCTTCAAATCAAATCTTCCTTAACTTCGTGTTGAAACACACCAAGCTCTCTTAAATCATCAACTATTTTCTTTGAACATATAATCACTTTCGTACAAGATTTTTTGTGGGAATCGTAGTTAAGGAAGAAGTTCTTGAAATTAGCCTCAAGAATTACACACTTATATATCACCAATGATATTGAATCCAATTTTTGAGTGTTATTTAAGAAAATCATTCATATTTATGGAAACTAGAATCCAAAAAATTTTAAACACAAAAGAAAATACCAGCTAGTAAATGATGGATACAAAAACATAAGAAAGAAAACATACCTTTCAGATTTCCCGAATGATTATTCATTTAATGGAAAAATTCTTCTTGAAGAAATTTTGATTTCAAAAATATAGATTTTAAAAAATAATGAAAAAGAAAAAACTCCATTATGAAAATCATCATTATGAATATTTTGAGTGCAAAAATTTTCATTATGAAAAAATATTACAATTAAAATTTTATACTATGGAAATTTTCATTAAGAATGATTTGATAAATCTAACTACGAATTTTTATTGAAATAAATCATTATGAAAAACATGAAAAACTTCATTATGAAAAACCTGAAAAAAAAATTCATTATGAAAAGCATGAAAAACATCATTATGATAAAACATGAAAAACATAAACCAAATATACTTCCCCTATAAAAAAGAGTTTGTTACTTTGAGGAGATTAATTTCAACAGGATGTAAATAAGATGGATTACATTACGGTTATCATTCCGAACTTCAGTTTTAATGTATTCAAATCTATTAGGGTATAGATATTTTGTGAAAATATCAACAAGTTGATCTTGCGTTCCGATAAATTGATTAATAATATCTTCTTTTTGTGTGTTCACCCTAAGAAAGTAATGTCTAATATCTATGTGTTTTTCATGAGTGTGATGTGCATGGTTTTTAACCAGGGAAATGGCACCTGTATTATCAGGAATTTTTTTTTGTTTTGGTAAAATTCATACCATTGTCTGTGAGTGTGTGTTTCATCCACAACACATGAGCACAACAACTTCCAAGGGCAACATATTCAGCATCAACAATGGAAAGTGCTACTGAGTGTTGCTTATTGAATGACCAAGAAACTAATTAATCTCTTAAGAAATTAAAAGTTCTAAATGTACTCTTTCTATCCATTATACCACCACCAATGTCAGCATCCGATAAACTTTTTTAAACAAAATCATATCCAATAGTATAAAAGAGTACTAAATCCATGGTTCCCTTTAAGTAGGGAAAAATTCTTTTCACTGCCTTTAAATGAGATTCCTTAGGATTGGATTGATATCTTTCGTATAAGCATACTAAAAACATTAATTCTGGATGACTAGCTGTCAAGTAATGTAAAATTCCTATCATACCTATAATAGATGTTTGATCTACTGGTTTCCTAGCTTCATCAAGATCAAGTGTATATAGGGTACTAATTGAAGTACATATACTCTTAGTGTTTTCAAATCCACAATTTTTTAGAAGATATTTAATATAATTATTTTGGGATATATAGATTCCTTCTATTTTATGAGAAATTTGAAAACCATAGAAAAAATGTTAACTCACCCATCATACTCATTTCAAACTCAGATTTCATTATATCTGCAAAGGAATCAGTTAATGATTAATGAGTGGGATAAAATATAATTTCATCAACATAATTTTGAAAAATGAAAACATTTTTCTTATCATTATTTATAAAAAGGGTGTGATCTTAATTTCCCTTGACATAGTTATTTTGAAGAAAAAATCCTATAAGTCTATCATACCAGGCTTGAGGGGCTTCCTTAATTCCATAAAATTCTTTGGTAAGTGTAAAAACGTGATCAAGATGATTTTTATCATCAAAACCAAGAGGTTGTTCAACAAAAACATCCTCTGGAAGATAAACATTAAGGAAAGCACATTTTACATCCATTTGAAAAAGCATGAAATTGAAGAATGTTGCAAAGGCATGTAAAATTCGAATAGATTCTAGTCTAGCTACTTGAGTGTAGGTTTTTTCATAGTTTATTCCTTATTGTTGATTATATCCTTTAGCAATCAATATATCTTTATTTCATACTATGATTCCATTTTTATCACACTTATTTTGGAAGAACCATTATACTCCAATAATAGAAATTTACTTAGGACATTCAACCAAGGTCTAGACATTATTCCTCTCGAATTTATATAGTTCATCTTGCATAGATTTTATCCAATCGTCTTCACCTAAAGATTCATCAGAGCTTTTTGGTTCTAATTTGGAATGGAATAATATATGTTCTACTTCATTTCATAGGGAACTTCTAGTCCATACATGTTGATTCAAAACACCAATGATACTATCACTAGGATGATTCTTTAGAAACAACTGATTTGGGTTTTGTAAAACCTATTCATCAACATATGGGAGGAATTATTCTAGGGTAAATGCTTATGAAACATTTTCTTGGGCATTTTCCTTATGAGAAGGATCTTCATTCAAGGGTCGATAATCAGTTTTTGAAAACACATCTAAATATGTATGTTGGGTTTGTTTAAAGAAAGATTAGTTTCATCAAATTTGGCATGTACTGTCTCTTCAATAGTACAAGTGTTTTTATTGAAAACATTATAAGCCATAGAAGTTATGGAGTAGCCCAGGAAAATTCTTTCATAAGATTTTGGTGTGAATTTATATAGATTATCATTAGCATTCGGGATGAATACCTTGAATCCAAAAACCATAAAGTAGGAAAGTCTATGTTTTCTAGCATTCTATAACTCATAAGGTGTTTTATTAAGAAAACTTCTAATCAAAACTCGATTTATATTATAACAAGTAGTACTTACAGATTCACCCCAAAAATGACTTGATATAGAATATTAACTCAACATAGTTCTAGTTATCCATTAAATAATTCAATTTCTTCTTTCAACAACAACATTCTTTTGAGGACTTTTTCGTGTTGACAAATTGGGAGTAATGCATTTTCTACAACAAAATGTTTCAAAATCAGAAATTTTAAATTATCCACAAAGATCATGATGAATAGTTTTCAATGGGAGGTTATTCTCATTTTAAAATTGGGCTCTAAAACTTTTAATATACCAAAAACCATCAGACTTATTTTCTAGAAAATAATCCCACATAAATCTAGTGTAATCATCAACTAACAAAAATACATAATACTTACCTCCAATGAATCCAGTTTGTGTAGGATCAAAAAGATTTGTATGCACTAACTGTAATGAATCAATAATTGAGACTTTACTGACTGATTTAAATCTTGATTTATGTTTCATTCCATGTTAAAAATAATTATAAACTTTTGAATAATCAAAACTAAGAAACGGTAGATCCTTAACTAATATTTTTTTATAATGATTGAAAAGGTTCTTAACGTTACAGTGGCCATTCCTTCTATTCGAAAACCAATAATGATCTTCCATTTCCCTAAGGCATAGTAGATCGTGGCTCCTAAGGTCTTCTATGGTTAGTGTGTATACATTCTCTTGCCTATTGGTAGAACGAATAAACTCTTCCTTGGAATTGTGTACTAGGAACTTATCATTCCTAAAATTTAAAAGGTAACCTTCATCACATAATTGGATTATGATAATGATGTTGTTCTTAAGACCATTAACAAATAAAACATTTGAAATCAATTTTTTTCCAAGAATAACGATGTTACCTATACTAATAATTTCTCCCTGAGTATTTTCTATGAAGGTTACTTTCCCTCCATTCGTCTTAATAATATTTTCAAAGTATTTTTTGTTACCAATCATTTTTCAGGAACATCCACTAACCATGTACCATGTATTTCTGTTGGTACTTTCTATATTATCCTAAAAACAAAAGAGTTAGATATTCATAACCCAATATTTATTTGATCCGGAAATTTCAAAAAGTAAAATCTTAAGCACCCATATACTCATAGAAAAATAGGCTTTATGAAATACTAAAGTATAAATTTTTTTAATGAACATTTTTTCAAATAAACACCACATTGACACTTAGTACATAATTGAGCACTTTGAGGAAAAAAATATTTGTTACTAAAAATCGGTTAAGAATTAGTATAACCAAAACTAGAATTATTTCATTGAGGTTGGATTTGAGAATACATCTTATCAAAATTTTCATTACCTAAGGTAATATTTGAAAAACACTTCCTCAAGGAAAAAAATTTCGATTTCAGTTTGATAACCAAGTTCATGCCTTCTAAATAATTTTATTTGGAACAATAGTTATGCTCAAAAACATTTTTCTTAGAAATTATGTTTTCTAGATCCTTATAATATTTATTCTTCTCAGAATTTACTTCCTCAAGATTTTTTGAAATACATTCAATAACAACAATTTTCTAATCAAGATCTTTAGAAAGATCTTTTTTTTCTTTATTTAGAATAATATTCCCAGAATTTTCCTTATCAAGATTATTCATGAGTTTCGAATTTTCAATATCATGAAGCATAGAAATCCTAGAAACATCTTCATAGGTAGGTAAAGTATTATCTTCATTAGAAGAAGATTCTACATCCGAAGGTTCATAATATTTATCACTACTATAATTTCCATTTAATGGAACATTTATCATTGATTCATCACTGTGTACCTTAGATATTAAGAAATGATTGTCAATAGGTAGTCTGACTATTAGAAAAAGATTTTTCTATCCATAAGAATCATAATCAGATTATTCATCTGAAGAGTCACCACCACTAGCATTGCAGGTATTATTAGCTTTCAAGACATTCTTAGCATTATCTATATTTTACTTCTTTCTATTTCTCTTAGAATGATTTTCCTTTCTTTCCTTTCTATTATGGATAGGAAAATCAGGCTTTATATGTCCAACTGTCTTTCATTCAAAACATGTAACTTCTGAGTCTTTTTTATCTTCCCTTTATTTCTTCTTATATCTGGATTGAAAGTTCTTCTATCCAAAAATATTCTATATCCATCGAGCAAGATTTTGTCATTCATTTTCTAAATATTCAATTAAACTAGAATTAGATTGAATAACAATCTTCTTATATTTGGATCTTATAACTCTCTTAGGAGTCTTGGATTTCATAATATTTGAAGCAGTAGTAAAAGAAACACGGTCATTCCCATTATTCGATACATTATTAGTATCTCTCTTGAATCTGGTCACATATTGAATAAGAGTTCCAAAACGTTCAACAAGAGAAATCTGAGTAACCTTTCAGTCTTCATCAATAGTAGTCCTCTTGGATTCCCACTCATTGGTAATAATGTCTATGATCTTATCAAAAATAGCTTCATCATCTAATCCTTTCTCATGCATGTATTTTAAACAATTCACAATAGTCATGAATCTTTGTTGTACCTTATATATGGGTTCTCTATAAGGAAATCAGAAACCATGATATTCATCTCTGAGCATGGCTCTTCTTGTTTTAATAACTTTGAAAGTTCCAAAGTGAGTAACTTTATGTTTCTTCAAAATACAATTTGATGCCTCACAAGATGAAATTTGGCTATATGTATTTCTAGTCATGGAACAATGCAAGGTATTGTGTACCTTATAATTTAGTTGATACTCATTCCTTTCTTGATTAGTTAAGGTAGTAACTTCCTTGTCAAGGATTTTATATCCTCCAGTAAGCATAAAAATATTATCTACTCTATTATTGGAAATAAAAGTCTTTATGAGATCTCTCCAGAATTCGTAATCATTCCCATCAAAAATAGGTGGTCTGGTCGGATTGAAATTGTCTATGGATCCAACATTGATTCTTGCCATCTTAATGAGAAAAAAACATTCCACCAATTCTTTTTAAAAATAAAAGAATTTGTAAACAAGGAAAATATTCCTAAGAAAGGAAAAAAACTAGATTGTTTCTATGAACAATATGAATCTAAACATTATGAGTTTGAAAAATAAGAAGAAGAATAATTATCTTCTAGATCTAATCTTATGATTAATTCAGATTTATCCAATCCTATGATACCAATTGATGATATGGTATGTGATTATGATATAATCTATAATACCAATTGTATGATAAAAATAATAGAGATACTGAATAAAGTATCTAATGTTACTCAAAATACAAGACGGTGTGTATTGCACACGTTAAAAATAATAAAAAGATGATTCCTCCACAGACTTGCTAGATTTTGAAAATATGATTATGAGAATGTGATTCCGAAAAGATGGTTACAGAAAATGAAACTTAATGAATGTTTACAAAGATAATGACTCTACATTAAAGTGTATATAATCTTACTAAATCAGAGTATACAAGTATAAGGAAGTATAATATAGTTATACATTCCTCAAAAAATAAAATTCAATGAAAAAATTGTAACAAAACAAGTAAGAAGTATTAAATCTTTTAACTCAAAGAGAAGGGTATCCAACAAACTTGGCTAAAGGACCCTTGATTTATACATTCAAGAAATTCTGTCTTACCCACATAATGGGAAGCCCTTGATACGAAGATCAGAGTCTGTCTTGCTATCCCCGCAGGCCCTCAACTTTAAGGTAGTTGACACCCTTGTCTTCCTTAGTAAGGAAGCCCTAAACATCAAGGTAGTCAACACCGCAGTCTTCCTCAACAAAGATGCCCTCAACATCAACGTATTTTACACCTCTATATTTCTATCCTCTAAATCCCTCGATTTTACACTACAAAAATCATAGTCACACAAAGCAAATCAGAATAATATGTTTTGTACGAAAAAAGAAATGAGTGTCCCTCTCTAGAAATCACTTCAACAACATGTAATCTCTAGAGTCCTAGAATAATGTCATACTCATTCAAATGAGCTCCAATTTATAGGCACAACACCAAAGGTTGTCTCCCTCTTCCAATATTCATATTTTTCGTTGAATTTCGTAGGGACCTGTACACGTGTCACTCATACAATGGTTATTTAGTAACTAAATGCATGAAATCGTTTTATAAAAAAAACATGTGTAATAAAAAATATGGTTACATAATAGAAATCAAATATTCATAATTTAAGAAAATAAAAGTTCATAGTATAACCAAAAACACATTTTGTGTCTATAATACAAGGATATTCATATTCTATTTTCTACTGAATTCGGACCCTGAACTCTATAGAATTCAAGAGTCTGAATTTCATGGAAATTCAGAATCTCGATTCACAATAATTCAGAACCTGAACTTACAAAGTTCGGATTTAGAGTTCATGTGAATTTGGAGTCATAACTTAAAATGTTAGGAGTTTGAGTTCATTAGAATTTGGATTCATAACTCATAATGTTTGGAGTCTGAATTCATTAGAATTTGGAGTCTGAACTCATATGTGTTTGGGTTCTGAATTCATAGAACTCAGAGTTAAAACTCAAAATAGTTCGGAGTCTGAATTATGAGATCTCAGATTCAGAACATAGAAGAGTTTGGAGTCTAAATTCAGAGAACTTGGGGTAAGAACTAAGAAGATTTCAGAGTCTAAATTTAGAGAACTCAGAGTCAGAACCTAGAAGAGTTCGGAGTCTGTATTCATGGAATTCAGAGTCCGAATTCGGCATCTAAAAATATAATTATCTTTTTTTAAGTATTATATGATTATGAGGTTTTAGATATGAGACATAATTTTACACTTAGACATGATAATGAACAATGAGAGACATGGTAAGGTTACATTTTCATGGGGAAGGAAAATTTTCCTAATAGAAGTAAAACATAGAGTAAAATTAGATTCTCCTTGAGATAACATGTTAGTGATCTTCAAAACAAGAAGGAATGGTAATTTCATAAGGAAACCTTATTGACTCAACAATCTCTCCCATGTATGAAGGGATGGAAAATTCATAAGGAAAACCTTATTGAATGAACATTAATAAATGATTATTATGATATATCAGATCACCCAATTAAGAAATTGAAAACATGTTTTCCTGAAATGATGAATCATGAGCATGTAACCCAAATTATAGAATATAATGACATAAATGAATAGATGAATTCATTTTCTCTAAATTTTAAAAGAGAAAGAGAAATTAAGAAAGAGTTGGAAGAAAAATTACAACAGAATGAAGAAGTGGTAAAGTATCAAGATTTAAATCTAAAGTCCCACAAATAAGGAATCAATGTTCTTGAAGAAAAAAATATTTATCAATAAGCTATACTCAAGAATTTTGGTAATGGTAAAAAATAGTCGAATAAGATAAAGGATACTTTGAGAAAGATATTTTCAAAGGAAATAAGGATGACCGATTTCATAAAATCCGATAACTTATAGTATTCTTCTTGTAGAAAATGTTTATATCATAATGAAATTTTATTATATGTCCATTGTTTCTTATATTCCTAACCTTTTGGTTATAATTTCATTCCATCTTTCTCTATATTCCTTTTTGAAATCACAAAGGGGTAGAAAAGAATGATCAAACTAATATTAAAATGAAAATAATAAATTATCATTTTTAATGGGGATATTACATAAAGTTGAGATTAAATATAAGAGAAATTATTAACTAAGAAAAATTATCCTCTTAATGAACGACATGAATATGATCCTTATGGATTTAAAACCTAAGGATGAGTAGGTCATATTTATTTTGGATCAATATAAAGAGATATAAGTACTTATTTTAAATTTAAAAAAAGAGAAACCTTATTCCGTATATTCTTTTTTGAAAAGTTGTTCTTGCTTTAAAAAAGTTGGGATATTGTTATGTCAATAAGTGCCCTTATGACTTTTTCCATTGCTTTATGTTTTTAAAATTATTATCACATTTCATGAGGTTAATTATCATTCTTTATATATTATTTTCTTAAGGAAAATATTCTTTCTCTATGAAATTTTTTATCTTTACCCTTGGTTTATAATGCATTATTTAATGCCTTCTCAAGCCATGTATAACAAATTTTTTTCCTGAATCCAATTAATTAAATCCATCCCATTCATAAATACTTACAGTTTCGCAGACTCTAAATTCATTAGAATTAAGACTCTAAATTCTTAAGAATATAGACTCCTAAATTTCAATAATTTAGACTCCAAATTCATGGAGATTTAGTATTTAAATTCTTGGACATTTTGAATTCAAATTCTCTAAAATTCGGACACTAATTTCTATAAAATTCATACTCTAAATTATATATAATTTAGAATCTAACTACCTTTATATTCATAATCTAAAATCTTTTAACTTCATACTCCAAATTCTATATAAATAAGATTATAAATTCTCTATAAATCGGAATTCAATTTTTTATATTTCTTATACTTTAATTTATATTTTTTAATGTTACATTAATTTATTGACATATTGTTTCAAATTTATCATATCCCACTTTCTTAAATATGGTATCGTTTTCCTTATATATTATTAATTTATATGCATGATAATTTTTTCCAACATCTTCTAAAATGAAATGATGTCATACAATCTGTATTAAGCAAACCATTGGATAAGTGAAACATGTACTAGTCCCTATGAAATTCCAGGAAATATAAGACTGTTCTAGGAGGAATCTGATAGTTGGAAACTTTTCCTATAAATACCACATCTCATTGAAGAGTTTGAGATATCTAGAGATAACAACTTGTGATACTCTAAAGTGATTTCTAGAGAGAGAGACTCTTGTGCCTTTTGTGATCTGTGAAAATCTTGTTTATCCTTGAACAACTTTGTCAACCGTCTTAGTATGACTCCAATTATTTTTGTGTATAATAGAGAGTTTTTAGGGATTTAAAGATAGATGTGGTGAGTACCATAATGTTTTAGGACATATGAGGACAATTAGATAAAGGTTTTGACAACCTTAAAGTTTGAGGGACTGTGGGGATAGCAAGGAAAAATCTACTATTCTTATCAAGGCCTTACTCTAATGTGGGTAAGAAAATGTTTCTAAATATTATAGATCAAGGGTCCCTTATCCAAAGGTGTTAGATACCCTTATCTTTAGGTTTATGAAATTCCTACTAGTTTACTTTTTTTGGTTACATACTATATTTCCTATATACTTTTTAATGAATGAATTTATATATTTCTTATAGTTTCTTATACTTGTTTAACTTAGGTATAAATAAGATTATATATACTATAATATAGAATCTTTCTATAAGTGAAACCTCTTTATGTTTCTAAATGTTTAATTTTTTATGTTTAGGTTTCTTATTATTGGACTTGGGTCCATCCAATTATCTCTTCGAGTTATAACCAAAGGGAATTTGTGAATTTACCTTGTGTAATTTTATTAAATGTAGATTTATTTTTTGGCTTAAAAAGGGAATGTTTTTTTATATCTAAAATTCACCCCATCTTGTATTTGATCATCTACATATATATTTCGATCCTTCAAAATTTATGACTAAAAATAATGTTGAATTGATTAGATAATTATAGATAACGATTCAATAATGAGATTGTATGTTTTAGATTCAATATCAATATTTTTTAAAAATTATTTTTGATATAAAAAATAATTAATATATTAACGAAACATTGTAAAATAAATTATATGAGTTCAAAAATATCAATCAATTGTTTATAAACTATATTAAATTTTATTAAATTTATAATTAAAATTATAAAAAATATTTTTTTCAATAATAGTGTATTAAGTTTTTATAAATCTAACATATATATCAATGATGGAATTCATGTCGATGTATTGGTAAAAATGGAATATTTCACTATTCTAATAAAAAAACTTTTTAAGAAAAATCTCTCAAATTAATCCTAAGATAATACCATCAAGATGTATTCAAAAAAAATTTCGTTCTTCTAAAATAAAATTCTAAATTTAAGAAAATCAACTTTTATATATAAACATGTATAATAAATTTATAGAGTGTCCATTTTGTGAATTTTATGAATTTGGGTGATAGTTTTTATATTACAATCTTGGGTATTAAAACTCTATTATTTTCATCATATTACAAATAATATTCATCTTATGGTTCTTATTGAATGGTATTTTTATCTTTACATGGACTATATATATTATAAATCAATATTTATATTTATATCCATTCTATCTACACCTTCCTTATATATCCCCAACTACTATTGGGTCATCACTTTTTCTCAACCACACATGAAATTTATTTTTATCTACATTTGTAATTTCATAACACACTATATAACTTTTATTACCTCTTTAATTTCAATATTTACTTATATTTTCAAAATAAATAGTCAATTAATCATATATTCATTAGGATTATCTTCTTTCTTGGTTCTCCCATGTAGTTACACATACTATAATTCAACTATTTACATTAAATTTTTACCATAAAAAATGATATCCATTTATTTTTTCAAAGATGTACTTGATGTTTCCATTCCATATATAATATAATCTTATCTGTATCCTTGTTGTAAAATTCTTTTTCGTCTTATTATTTGTGCTCAATTTGATATTGTTCTTATACATAAATCTAGAGGTTATTTAACCTATATTTACTTACTGATTTTACCTCAACATTTATGGAATTATATTCACAATTACATGGGAACCATTATTTATTGATTTGGAGTAGTATACATCTTTACTATATACAACATAGTTTTATATACCATAGAGATCCTAAAATATTATAGTTTTTTAAATAAAACTAATTTCCAATATTCTCATGTGCTCCTCACATAAATTGAACATTATTCCCCATAATAGAGGATTTATTTAAATTCCATATATTATAATACTATACCAATAAATAGGATAATTTTGGAATTATATCAACAACACTTATAATATAAAAAAAGTGGTTTTTTCTCTTAACATCAAGTCATCTAGTATGAACAGATTTCTTTCAATAATATCACCATTACCACATGAACCTTTTAGACATGATCTACGATAATTTATTATATATACCTTATATATAGTTTTATACCCCTCACAATTTTCTATATCTAAATTGTTTCTAATTTTCAATTAAAACATAAACTACATAGGAAAATGTAATTACTGAAGGAAACAATTTTTAAATAAAAGGTACATTATCCTCTCATCATTCATGAAATATGAAATTTTAGGACCCCATGATATTCACACCACCAGATATGGGTTTTTATAAAAATTATGCCAATCAAATGAATATTTTATTACTGTGTTTTTGTCCTCTTATTATGATTACTCATCATGTTTTCATTATAGTTTATTTATTTCTCATTAATCTAATAAAATATTATATTACATGTATTGTTTTCATATTTAATGGAATTAAATATTTTATTGGTAATATCTATTTATCTTTTCAACTTTATCTTCATTAATATGGTTATTATTTTCCCCTGAATGATCGATCCACATTATCTTTTTTGGATAGGATTTCAAATTGAGAATTTTTTATACTAATGA
Source organism: Viscum album (assembly GCA_963277665.1). Classification (NCBI taxonomy): domain Eukaryota; kingdom Viridiplantae; phylum Streptophyta; class Magnoliopsida; order Santalales; family Viscaceae; genus Viscum; species Viscum album. Next base: position 1,365,540,079 of record OY728143.1, on the reverse strand, counting down.
TTTCATTTTTCATTGTTTCCAATATATGAAAAATCTCCTCATGACCTTGGATTTTTATTTCATTTAATTTTTCATAAGAAATACCTCTATTATAAAGTATAATTCTCCAAGTACTATAATTTTTGTAAATTTTTCATGGATTTGTTTGTTGAGATGTAGACATGTGAACACCTTATATTCCAGTTCTTCCCTTAATCCATATGTATCATCTTCATGTTGGTAAATATCCATATGAATATCATAAAAAAATACATAAATAAAAGTTATTACTTCATTAAGAATATTTATGGGGTTCTATTCCAATATAAATCTGAATTATTATATACCCATTTATAGCTTGATCTTGTAAACTTTAACTCGGACTGTTAAAATGTATTTTTTATATGAATATTCAGATAACATTTCTTCATGTTAAAATTGAGAATCAATAGAGGTAGAAGTGTATTCTATCTTATCACATATTTATTTTACACAATCCATTCTTCCTCTATGCCCAATTTATCTTCTCTAGGATTAAAAAATTGATATTGAGTTTTCTCCACTTTTGTACAATAAGGATGAATTATTCACAACTTTTATCTCATTTTACCTCTTCACATATTCGGTGAATGGATATCTTATTATCATTCACTCAATTTATTAGTATGAATTTAATAATAAAATCTAATATCAAAAAAATAAAAACATGAATTTATTAATGAGATTCCCCACCAAGATGGATGACTATATTCATGGGGAATAGTGGGTTTTCCCACAAAAAACTACTTATATTTTATTACCTTGGTGATGTGCACGAAAGATCATATCATTGATTATAAAATCCCATATCCAATTTGGTCGTATAAAAGCACAGAATTTACATCTTCATGATTTTTTACCATCATGGTATTCCCTTATAACAACCATATTTTTCTACATCCTTTAAATTATAATCAATAGTCTATAAAAAAGACAGATCTGGACCAAATAAAATTCATCTCTTTCCTAAAATGTGAAATAATATTCATGTATTATTCCTATATAACAATAATGAATTACTGTATATGTATCTCTTTAGACATCATGATTTTTATATATCATAGAACAATTTTCTCATTTTCACGTTCTTTTTCAATTATGATCTTTATTATAAATAATGTACACCAGTCATTACCTTGTTTTATTTTTATTTTTCTTTTTCAATGAATATAACTATATTCACAGGGCTAAATTAGATCTATATTTTTTTATTCAAATCACATAGTAGTTTGAATAAATATAGGTTATTATTATTTTTTAATCAATTTCTATGAGACGCTAAATCTCAAGGAATTATAGAAACAATTTTTTCATCTTCTCTCCAATCTTATTTTATTATTCTTCATCCATTGTTATATATTAATACAATCACAAAAATATCGGTTCCATAATAAATATATAGGGACTTAATTATATTCACAATTGTGTTATTCATGATATTAACTTTTAACTCTTGAATTAGAATTATGTGGGACTACTTTCCAATATATCATAATATATATTTTTCATTACAATAAATTATCTCATTTTATATTCCATAAGTACCCATACCATATCATTTAAAATTGTTAAAATATATTTATTAACAATTCCTCTATTATTTATCTCAAAATATTATTTCAAATTTATATATTAGAAATACCATAATTGTCAAATATGTATCCTCTTAATTGCTCATCATCCAATTCACCTTCAAACATGGCTTGAATGATTACTCAATCCATCAATATCATGATGTTTATTATTTCATGATTATTAAAGTATTATCTAATATATTTCTCCTTCAAAATAAATTTTTTCTAGTATTATATTATTGAAAATAGATAAATCATACATATTATAGAAGGAATGAATCATATATTTAGTATGAATTCAACCACCATCAACATATTAAAGGAAATCAATTATATGTTATGTAAAACCATTCACATAACTTCGAATATACTATAAATAACCCATAATATATGTGAACCCCAAATTAATATGTTTCAGTTTCTTTATCATGGAATTCACAAATAATTCCAAATACCATTCTCTTTCATTTTAAATAAATATCATATATTTCACATTAGCGAGATCAATTTATTTTCCTAGTTTTTCTTTAAAAGAATCTTTAATATGATCTTGATTTATATTACATATAAAACAATATATATCACCTATCATATTAAAATCATTCCTTTGTCAAATTTCAACTAATCTTCAAGATGAATATTCCAAATACACTGGATTATTTTACATACCTCCTAGAAAAATTAACATATCATTTATTGATATCTATTAAATAAATTAAAATATATTATATATCCAAGTGTGGTCTATAAATTTTCCTATTTTTTTATATTCATAATCATATATATTTCATCTTTATTTGGATAAATTATATATCACTAAGAAAAATCAACTCTATTTAAAACAAATTATGCATCACAATGTAAATACCCCAGTAAAATTCTAAAACATTATACAAACATATTAATATCATAGGTAAAACCCATTTCCATATTTCATGAGATTTAAAATTTATAACTACTAAAAATTATTCTATATCAATTTCAAATTTACTCATATAATTCTCATAAACATTAATCCTTCTAAAAAAACTTCAAATGCCTCAAATAGATTCCATGGAATTTAAAATTTTAAATTTATTTTATAAATAAAATTTTATCATGGATAAACTAATATTTTCTCTTAACTCAAACAAATCATAAATAACGGTGATTTTACTATATTTAAATTAATAAAAGTCGAATTGTAAAGAATATGAAATTAAATTTATCATCATCTATGTTGATTTTCATATAATATCACAATGTTAAATTTTGAATGGTAAGATAATGGATATAATATATTATTACCCTTAACACATGTGAATATATCTCAAAAAGTATCTCTAATAATAATATCTCACTATAAATTATATACTACATATAAACAATTTTAGGAAATTATATTATTCCCCCATCATTGAAAATATTCTTCATTATACTGATATGAACAACCTGAGTGTAATTTTAATTCCATGATGAATGATGTTATCTAACTTGATTAACATACCACATGTAGAAAACCATGACTGCGCTCTCCAACTAGCCAATTTGATAAAAGTTTCTTCTATTTTTGAAACATCACCCTACATCCTATATTCTCTTAAAAAAATTTATGGAATCATATAATTATATATTTTGATTAAATATTAGAGAAAATAACAAAACATAATCTTTTTTTGAGTTTTAATGTGATGAAACATGAGGTCATATTAATGTAATAAGTTTATACATACTTGGGGTTTGGAGCCAATATGAAAATATTTTTTGTGAATTTTATCTTAATCACCATTATAGGTGGGAGGGTTAACCTCTATTTTATGCTTGTGTTATGTGTACTGTAAACCACATCATGGTTGACAATTATTATATTTTTTTTGATTAATTATGGAATTGTGAAATGAATACGAGAGTAGAGTGTGAGATAAATTACTACTATGGTAGATTTTTATTACACTATATGTTGGGGCTATCTTTAGGTATTTTATAGTTTAATCTTATTTGGCATGGTTTAGGATTCCATAATGACTAATTTACCATCCACCTAAAAAGTGATGCATGCTAGGAAAGAAGATAAAAAAATATCACGAATTATTCCTCAACCTCGTATAATTCCATGATTATAGGAACCATTCATATTTCAATTATGGCCAATTATTGTACTGTTCTAGAATACAAATCATCCTTTGGAATATCTTACTCTTCCAGGATGGCACTTGGAAGATTAATTTTTCCGATGATCAGTGATCCCATATCATAAATCAAAGAGGAAGACTTAGATTTCAAAAGATATGTAGTGATCCATGAACACTGATCTATAACATCATTTAATATCTGAAAATTACCTTTAAGTCTTCACATTATGATCATGATATTGATTTGAACAACCATAAATGTAAGGAAAAAATCTAATTGGAAAGGTACGTAGGGAACTATTTGGATACCAACCACAAGACTCTTAATGAGGTAGATCTAGAGTAATTGATCTCACATTCCCTTTGAAAATATAGTATTTTTATTTAAATTTAGATGTCATATAAAATAAAAATTTCAAGGGAAGAAGAATACTTATACGTTGAATCAAATTTTCAATGGGAATAACTTGATCCTGGATGCCCCATCCTATATGTTAAAAATTGAAAAAAATGTATTTTATTTATAGTATTTTATCCCAGATTTCTAGGAAGAGTTTCATATATATCATATATTAAATCTCATAGGTGTTTTAGAAAACATAACATACATGGGTTTAAAATACAATGATTGAGTTCCTCAACTATTTTAATATATGAGAATATGGCTTTATAAACATCATTGAGGATTTTGTTGATGAACCACGTCTTTTCTCTATATATAAAGAATCTATATTCAATTGTTATACAATCGAGGAATTAATGTGTATATCGTATCTAGTTTTCATTCCATATTTGGTATTCAAAACTCCAAATTGTCTAGAATGACTGTTCTAAAAGGGTTTGTTGTGGGCCATAGATATTAAGGTAAAGAGGGAGAGTTCAGGGTCTCATGTTTTAGAAGGGGTAATTTTACTTAATATATTATATTAACATATATATACCAAGTATATTGGATCGAAATTGTATATTATTTTAGTTTTTCTTGAATGAATTCTATGGGGTTCTCCGGATTTTTTTATAATGATCACACCAAATTCAATAGGTTTACCTATCCATGATAATATATAATAGTGGAATATACCCTATTGATATGAGTCCAATAAGAAAACATATCTCCTAGATTTTCAGAGAAAAATTTCTTCACTGGGACTCCATTGAAACATTCAATTAGACTATATAACTTTTCTGTGAGCATACTAGAAATTTCTAGAATACCTTATGTTGTTATTATTTACAATCCACTTCACAAGACATAATCTACCAATATTTCATTGAATACATTATGTGTGTTGTGTGTCCCATTTTTAAAGACATGTATAATGTCTATAAAGAAAATTTAATTAATTATAGTGTATCTATATCTACATAAAACATTTCCCATCTCCCCAGATTCCAACATTGACGTTTCTTCTAAAATTTTACTATTGTAGAATGATGGGATTGAGTTTTTAAATGGTATTCAATGAAATTAAGTGTATTTATTTTCTTATTATGAGTTTGATTGAGAACCAGAAATAGTATTGAGTAAGAAATAACATGTCACAAAAGCACTATGTTATAAATTACAATGTTTACATGACACTTAGTAATCACAAATAAAACTCAAAAAGTGGGTTCAATATATATGTAAAAAATAACATAGAATAAAACAAACATATATAGTTCATTAAATTTCCTAGATGATGTTTAATGATATATATTTTGTTTATAATTGATGGTGTCATGTCTGTTATGCCTATATATAACGAACCTCACTACAATAAAGAAAAATATGGTTCCTAGAAAGAAAGGATTATTATCTATAAAAAAATATGGGTTTAGAATTTAATATGAATGTGGTGAGACTTTATAATATTTTTAGGTGAACATGAGTATTGGAGTTCTATAAAACATTCTTTATTTGAACATAATTTAGCTGCTATGAATGTTATCATATTCAGATTAGGTCATAATTAATTTAATAGAGTTTTATATATGTTATATCCTGTGAAATTTTGTAGCCTATATCTATTGGTTTTGAAGGAAATGTATATGTTTCATAATTTAGGTATAATAATCACTATATGTATTTTTTATTTATTTAGAATCATTGATGGAGAAAAGATAATGTATGTTAATAGTATACTCGCTATAATAATAAATAATAATGTTTCATTGGATGAAACAATACAAAAATAATACAGTCCCATGTAAATATTAAATTTTTGACATGATATATTAAATAGATTATCATAAATGTTTTGATAAAAAAATATCATTGATGATATTAAAAATGAATAATCTAATTGGTAATTTAATGATATTTAAAACTATAATAAACATTGAACCAAATGATCACATGTTAATCAGAAATGATATTTCTCATCAAAATTTTTAAAATTAAAATATGAAAACAAGAAAATTAAATAATTTTTTTCGTTTGATGAATGAGATTTTTGTTGTTCTAATTATAGTAAAAAAATTAATAAATAAGAACACAATTTAATAATACTTTTTAAGAGAAGAAAAAGTATCCAAACGTCCTTTAACCAGTATAATTAAAATGAAAAATATAAAACAAGTATGATGACATGTGTATAAAAATATGGGTCATATCAATAATGTTTTCCCTAAAATAAAATTGTATAATAAATTAAAATGTTATTTTCATAAAAGATCACACAATCTATATAATATCCTATAATTATTAAAATCAACTAGGACTGAATCTGAATATTATAGTGGTATATTTAATTTTTAATCAATGGCCTTGTTCTTAAATCAAAACCATAATCAATTCATTATGGATAAAATTAAATTTAATATGGGTACTAAAAACCTAAATTTATTAAAATATTATATGGAGGGAATCATTAAAATGGAAATATAATGTGGAATATGGGTAATGTATGTTCTAGAAATGTGAGTGGAGATTTTTACAACTTGTATTATTTATAAAAAGATTAATAGTGTTTATGTCACTATTGAATATCAGGGAAAAATAAAAATCAGTAGAGTTATATTTTGTTTTTGGATATGTATAATATATTTTCATTAAAAATTTAAACTATAATCTGTTAAAGGGAAAATTGATTTATATTTTTCAGAACTGTGATGTTGTCTATCAGATTTTTGTATACTAATAATCATTTTCTCTATAATGGTAAAGCACATAATTTTATGTACCCTAGAAATATTAATGTATTTAATTTAGATATTTATTATTTATGTTGATATGATATAATCTATTTTAATTTTGAAAGTAATGAGTCCCTTGTTTGGAAAGGAGGTCTTAGAGATTATATATCTCATTCATTATGATTTTTTTAAAATAATTTCATAGTTTATTTTCAAAAACTAATGTTTAATGAACGAGATTATGTGATTCATGTAAAATTGTTCCGCAATATAAAATTCATTTTAAATCAATTAAAGAGGTGGTTATTTTTATTCCTTTTGAACATAAATACATTTATTTTTTTGAAATAATATAATAGTGATCCATAATGTATAGTCTTTTTTGTTATGGATAAAGTTTTTATAGATTTCATTAAAATTACATTTGATGTCTTAAATGTCAACCTTTTATTTTCCTTCTGAATTTATGAAAACAATTTTTGAATAAAACATATTCCATAATTGTTTATTTAAGAAGTTAGCATGTAGTATTATTTATAAATGAAGAGTTTATTTTTTTTCAGATCATGGTATTAAACATAAATGTTATACCCCTAAAAAACCAAAAAAAATATGTTATTGGAATGAGAAAAAATACTTTTGAATAAAATTCTAAAATTATTTAAGTGAATACAGATTTCATACTCATTTTCTGTCTAATTATTTTATCAAAACATGATATACCAATAATAGATATTTCATAATACATATTTTAAAGAAAACCTGTCATGAGTTCTCTAATGGGATAAATCCAATGGTTTTATACTTTGATTTTTTTTGATGAATCGATTATATTTGAATTACTAAAAATATTCATTTTAAATTTTAACTAGAAGATATGGAATAATTCATCAATGGTTCTTTTATTAACAGTAATGTTTATCATGAAGTCATAAAACATTCTTGTATATTTGTAGATTCCATTCATGAGATGTTTGATTAAAGTTATTATTTTATTTAAAAGAAAACTACTATTATTTATATTTATAATTCGTTCAATGACTTAATACATTATTCTCTTATCAACACAATAAGGATTATGATAAGAAACATGGTAATATATAACAATTTTTTTAAGAGTTAAAATGTAACGTACATGAGAATATACTTCCTAGAAAACAATTATCCTTAATGTAAAATAATTTATAATATTTTAATAGTGATATAGATTATGTTTTCAGAACCAGAACATGTGATTTTAATACGGATGAGTTTTTTAGATTTATCTCACATCTTAATGCTAAACCATATGAGAATTTTTGAGCGATTAAATTTGGGTTTTATCCATCAGATTAATGAATATTTATTTTTAGAGAAATATTTTTACGAATTATTTGAGAGACACTTTGAATCTCTATTTAAAATAAAAAAATTGGTGTTTTTAATAATGTGAGAATATTAGTGACAAATTTCATTGAAAATATCTAGATTAGAGACTGATGTTCACCATCATGATGAATTAATAAACTTTGAGGAAACTATTTCACAATTTACTTTTCAACATGTAATTAAGAATCGCATCCTATATACATATCATAAATATTTCTTATTTATCCATATGTATTTTTAATATAAATTTTAAATGGTTTTATTATAATGGAAGTGTATATTATGAAACGTTCCCCTATTTTAAAAATTTCCAATTTTTATTTAGGAACATTCCAAATATTATTATAGTATAAATTATGAAATTAATGCTTAGTATGAATGGATCCATTATTTTATTTCCTAAAGGAGTTTTATTTTAGGGAATTTATATCCATATTTTTTTATAAAAAATTAATATAATAAAATTTAATTATGTGGCCAAATAATTTTATAATAAATGTTATATCGTTTTTGATAACCATTAAATAAATCTCGTAATAATACATGCCAATGAACCATAATGGTTTATTCTCTTTGTAGAATTGACACATAGTTAAATTATTTCATGAAATATCATAAACATTTTCCATAATGTTCATCTCATATATTACCCTTATTATACATACCGTATTTAAAACCCAAATTCATGACATAAAGAAATGGAAACACATTAAAGGATGAGATTATATGCCCAATAATGGTAAATATAATATATTATAATAAATTATTATACATATAAAATAATAACAGGGGTTTGATAATTCGATCATAATATAAAAGAGTGATATCAAATTAGACAAACGACATTAATCATGAGTCATGACATAAGTCATTATCATACAGAATTTCCTAATTCGTAATATTTAGGATTCATTAATAATCAATCATGATCCCTAAGAATATACCTTATTCATAAGACATATGTTTATTGTATATAAATAATCATATTAAATTATTTCCTTAGTTATGTAACATTTATAATACAATATTAGTTTATACAGTACCATAGTTGATTTGGTTATCCTCCCATTCCATATTTTCATCAGTAAAGACTCTCTAAAAAGACTATATTATTGGAAAGAGAGCATTACTTAAATAGGTTCTCCTAAATACGAATTAATGTTATATTTTGAAATTTAATTTATTGCCCAATTAATTGGAGAGATATATAATATTGAGGTATCCCTTGACTGTGTTAAACCATTAATGAGTGGTCCACATGATCATAACAACAGTTATTATAGATTAACCAGTAGAAAAGAAACACATTCCATAACGATTTTATTATAACTTAATTAAACCATAGGAAAATAATAGGTTTAATAGATTCGGCCCTCAAATTTCTTCATCATAGTATATAAAAAGAATAAAATTGGGTGGTATCATATGTTAGTTTCCCTAGGTAATCATAAAAAAAATCAAAGTATGTTTATAGAGAGGAACAATACCTTAAAAATATAATTTTAACTTTTTTGATGTTATGGGAAATTTTTTTTTGTATTTGTACCCTTAAAAAATAAAAAATTACTAAATGTTGAGAAAAATATTATTTTAAAATAACCATGTAGACATGTAATGTTTGATTGAAAAAATGAATTTTCATTAATTAAGGAAAATAAATTCATTTGATAAAATTAAAATAATGATTCTTTTTTCACATTAGTAAAGAAAGTAAAAAATGACATAGAAATACATCATTAAAAATATTCTCTTTCAAACCATTGTAATGAATTTAAAATATGGTAGAAAAAATACCATGGTAATAATTTATGGTCAAATAATATCTTTCATAAAATAATTTTAATCCTTGAAAACTGATGAAAAATATGTCTATGCAAAAATAGAATTATGAAAATCTAAATTTATAATATTTTATCAATCATTTTTAGTAAAAGTGGGAGAAAAATATTAAAAATACTAGAAAATAGAAAAATTTATCACACAGTAATCAAGTTGGTATTGTGACAACCAAGCCCCGGTGACAGCATAGCCCCCCCGCCTTAACATGGATGTCCGGTCCTGGCCCACCAGGTACCACCAGTTGCCCCCACAGACACGTGGGGCCCACCCCAGGGTCCACCCACATGCCTGAACGGGTTATCTGACTAATGACAGTCCCCACAGGCCAACAATTTTCCTTTCCAGTGTGCTTTGTCCTCACTCACACACATCCTGAGAAACTTCCCAGAAGGTCACCCATCCTGATCACTACTGAAGGCCAAGCACGCTTAACTGTGGAGTTCTAATCAGGTAGGCTCCCGAAAAAGAAGGTGCACCTTATTGACATGAGTCATATCATGTAGTCATTTATCCCTTTATCGTTTGGGGATGTGACAATCATCCCCCTTTAGAGCACAACACCCTCGTTGTGGGCCCTACATCTCAACCTAGGCAGTGCACCACACTTAAGGCTGGGTTCCTCATCTGATACCAAATGTGACAACCGGGCCCTGGTGACAGCACAGCCACCCTGCCATAACATGGTCGTCGGGTCCTGGCCCACCCAGGTACCACCAGTTGCCCCGCAGACACGCGGAGCCAACCCAAGGGTCCACCCACATGCCCGAACGGGTCATCTGACTAATGAAAGTCCCCACAGGCCAACACTTTTCATTTCCAGTGTGCTTTGTCCTCACTCACACATATCGTGCGAACCTTTCCAGAAAGTCACCCATCCTGATCACTATTCCAGGCCGAGCACGCTTAACTATGGAGTTCTAATTAGGTAGGCTCCCGAAAAAGAAGGTGCACCTTGTTGACATGAGTCATATCATGTAGTCATTTAACCATTTATCATTTGGGGATGTTACTTGTATCATTTTAAGTATAAGGATAATATAATTTCCTTTAATTTAATTTTAATATACGTAATCCGAAATATAAGTTAAATTGTAACATCAATCCTTAAAACTATTGTAAAATTTGAATAAAAAACCCCTTTAAATAAATAACATAATATTAAAGCTTAAATAAAATTGATATGAATATTTTCATGATAAAATATATCAATGTGTAAATTATGCACTATGTTAATAAACATATGTGCATTACATGAAACATGTCTCACTAATATAAAATTGAGGCACATAACACTGAATTTAAGTCTTTTCATGCATCATATGAATTCAAATCACTTGAACAATAAAAATTGATATATAATAAATTTTCTAATTTTCACATATAACATAAAATATATAATATTAACATATTATTTAAAAATGCATTTATTAATTGTTTTTCAAAAAATTCATTATTTTGTTAAAAATGGGATTATTTTCTATCTGGGTTTTATTTCGACGGCCCGAGTACATACACCATGGTCATTGTTTCATAAGATCTAAAATACTCATCATTTAATAAATAACATATATATTCATTATATTATCATTTTTAAATTTTCATATAGGATGTCAATGAATAATTAATCACATCACATCATGAATATGTTTGATTATTCGCACACACCAGAAATGATTCAATTTTTTAATGGTTGGAACAAAAAATGTATATAATAATTCAAATTTTTATAATAAATATTTAACAATAAATATAATATAATCATATTAAATATATCATCATTACCATCCATTTAAATTAAGAATTAAAAAATAATCACACAACTTCAGGGAGGTGGTAGTACATAATTATAGATGAGAGACATTATCATTTTACAATATATGAAAGGGTAAGAATAAAAATAATATCATATATTTATTGAAATAATAAATTTATAAAATTATTATATATCAATGAAATTAATTTATATAAAAATCTCATAGATATGGTGAGGAAAAACAATTTACTTTTCTTAACACAGATAATAGTCCATATGAGATCATAAGGGATGTTTAAATTTTTATTTGATGTAAATCATATAGAAAATGGTCTTACCATTTCCATAAAAAATTATAATCATGTTAGATATAATTATTAAATCATTTTAATATGGTTATATAATATTTAGATGGGGTTGAAGAAGAACTAAACATACAATTATTCAGTGTGGATAATTGCCACTTTCTGGAGAAATCGTCTCTGGATAACTTCTTAAAGAACCATGAGATGTTATTTTAAGAATAAAATACATTTATAATGTTTTTATTGAATATTTTAATTGAGTTAGTCATAGTTTTATCAAGATATGTTTTTAAATATATTGTGAATAATATAGGAGAGGAGAAACCCTTTTATAAGTGATGAGAGTGGCACACTTGTAATCATTGTAATCATTATAAAACTAAAATGTTACATTCAAGGAATTTTTTATCTATATTGGATAAATTTCATAAATAATATTAGATTTATATGAAAAAAATTAAACTAATATTATTTAGACATGTTTTTCATGTTATTTTAACACTTATCCCATTAGTTTAATCCTTGATTAGCCCTATTAACCATTACCAATGTAATGAATTTTTTCTTCGATTGTGATTCATTATGAAAAAAATATAACATTAATAAATTTTAACATCCAAATTCAAAATGTGAAATAAAAATTTAATTATTGAATTTTTTAAGTGGTAAAATTGTTTTATATTTATTTCTCAAAAAAATGTAAAATTGTTTTTTAATAAAAATATGAACTACAAAAATCATATAAAAAATAATATAATATAATGATTATTATGAAATTAATTTATTATTATTTAATAAAGTTTAAATTATTTTAATTTATTGAAAAATAAGAAATATTATTTTGTTTTTTATTTATTTTATTTTAATAATAGAAACAATGGTTTTTAAAAAATTGTCAATTTTCACTCTTAAATTGAAAAATTATAATTTAAAGAAAAACTCAAAATCATTACTCCAAATTAATTTTGAAATTTAAAAATTAAAAAAAGCATCAAATTTTTTGATTAAATATCTAATGTTTTTAATTTAATTACAATTACCATGCACCTAATTCAATAAAAATCATTTTTCTAGAAAATTCAGTTTAGATAATAAATTGATTTTTTAACATTCCGTGACTAAATATTAAAATGATATAAATGTTAATTAAAATGATTTAATATAATAAAAACTATTATTTAAAATAATTTATAAATATTGATTAATTGAATCAATTTTGATAAAAATAAATTTCATTGAATAAATTAGTTTATGAAAAATATTTCTCTTAACTTTCCAAAATTTTATCTTCACTGCTATCCAATTAACAATAAATGTATAATTTTATATTAATTTTATTAGAAAAAATAATTTATACAAATATATAATTTATATTTAAAAATTAATGTTTCAAAAACTATGAATTTAATAAATAAAAATATATATTCAAAAAACATGGGGGGTTACATTCTTCCAAACGTTAGAAATTTCACCTTCAATATTATATTACCACAATAAATACAATGAGAATAAATCTACCTCATCACATCCTTGGGATCACACATTATTTCTTAAAATTATAGACTAATCAATAAAAAATTTACCTTGTGAGTGATTTTATTTCATTATACATAATCTTTAAAACCCATTATTTATACTAGTTGGTCATAATTAGAAATATGATTCTCTAAGAGTATGATATTTGAGTTTAGTAAATGTGAAGGATCTGATATTTAATTTATCAAAGGTTATACATGGAATTCTTCATCTAGTTGTGAGAGGTTCAATGGATGATCAAAGTGATATGCTACAATCCTAATGCAATCAATAATATCACAGTGATAAATAAACCTAGGGTTCAAATTCCCTTTATTTATAATTTCATTGACATATTTTAACGAGATATTTCTAGAAAAACTGTGTCACCAGTATTGAACTCCAAAACCCATAGATTGATATAAACACAATATTTTTTCAACTCCAATATATCCTGATGTATTACTAAATATATCTAATCTTTTCCACCATTTCCTAACAAACCTCAAGTCCCCTTACCCTTAATTCCAAACATTAACAAACAATGTTGTAGTTCTACACATTTTTCCTAAAATGTATTAATAAGGATATATATGAATGATTGATTTAATGCTATTATTATATTTAAATTTTTCCAGATGAACATTTTTATTCCAACCTCCTTCAAAATCAACAGAGTAATATGTCAACATATACTTTTGGTTTTTAATTGTCCATTCAAGTTGATCATCCAGCTGAAGATGATATGTTGTTCAATATCTCAAAGCTGTATAAAAAACAATATTTTATAATTCATTATAATATTATGAAAAAACTCATATATTGATAACATATAACAAAATATGTATTCCACTTTTCTTTATAACTTCATTAATTTATATCATGGAATATTTTTCAAGAGAAAAAACATCCCTAATAGAAATGAAATATGTTGAATTCATAAGGTTATTAACAATATAAAAGATAAAATTATGACTATTAGATTTGTTATTGAAATTTATTTTGAAATACAAGGAAATTATACTACCATTTATATTATGGTATTGTTAATTATTGTAACATCACTTGAGACTTTTATATCTCACTATTAGCTTGCATACATACCATGAATCGAGATACATATAATTTAATATCCAACTTCAAATTGTTTATCTAGAAATACTCATTGATATATTTATACATCTTCATTAATATTGGATGTATAAAAAATAATGAAAGATGACATTAATAAAAAAACTCATTATTCATGTATCTTATTGCTGATACACATAGTTGATTCTAAAATTAAATCATTCCATCATGGTTGAACCCTCATCTTGGAAATAGAGGATATAGACCCTTTCATCATTATTTCATGATATATGTTTAGAATATTTACTGTTATTATAAAAATTTAAATCCAAAACATGGACAATCTAGCATGTTCTTTCACACTCAAAGTATCATCCACCTTGTTCACCTTCCCGGGGTGGTAATTTATTATGTAGTCCTAATATTTATTGAATTATAACCATATCCACTAACACATACTCTACTTTATCTATTTGAATATATAATTAATGTTTTAATAGTAAATATATTTATATATATCAAAAATTTCATTAAAATAATAATTCCTCCAAACCATCAAATAAAAAATTACCGCTTAATGTTCCAAATATTGAGTTATGTAATTTTCTGTTGAAAAATTAATTATCATGACTCATACAAAACTATATTGACATTAATAACAATAAAAAAAACCCCATCCTTTTTTTGATGCAACATTATAGACATATACACTCTCTAATATAGGGTATTTTAATCATAATTATAATGAAACTCTTCTCTTTAGTTCTATTAAAATTTCCTCATATTCATCTATCAAATAGAAAATATCTCTATTATTTATACAATTTTGTAGTGGATCTTTTATTCATGAGAAATTAATGATAAATTTTTAGTTGAATCCTACTAAACTAAAAAAATATATTGATTTTAATAACTGTGGTTGGTATGGTTCGTTGTTCAATATCTTATATCTTTAATGGAATAGAAAATATCAGTTAATTTTAAATTACAGGATCCAATAAAAATAATTTTCATGTCCTTAATTCACATTTACTGAATTTTTCATATAGCTACATCTTTCCCAAGCTCTTCATCGTAATATTCAAATGATATTTTTCTCTGCATTTATGTTGAAATATATAAGAATATATTATTTGAGGACTATAACCAACATATCAAGATAATATCTAAAAAATATATTAATCAGATACATGATGTTACCTAGGGTATTTGTAAGGAAAAATGAAATAAATATACTTTTATAATGAATATAAATTATATGGACAACTATATTCGATATGCCATCATTTTTTATCCCCAATTAATGATATCATGTTTAAAAGTCAATCTTGCAAAATTATTAATCTGCTTATAGTTGATCAATGAATTAATTAATATGTTGTATAGTATACTAGTCCGTCATAGTGATATTGTAATGTTCATGATAGTTAATAAAAATTTGAATTGGAAAACCTTTTTTAATTAAAAGAATAGGTTCACCCCAAGGTGATTCAAATGGATTGAGTAATCTTTTATCAATAATTTCTTATAGTTACTTATTTAATTCAAGAAACACAATCAAGGCCATTATATAAGAAGAATTTGAAATTTTTGTAACACTATAAAAGAGTTCTATTGAAATATAGACATCAGATTTTGGGGAGGACAAAGAAACTCTTCAGAAAATTCATTTGAAAACTATCACATATTAAGAAGATATTATATTTACTATTTCTACCCAATAATTTGAGAGAAAAAAACTTAGGAAGTGTTATTATGGCCCATATATTTGAATTATTTTCCATTTAATGTTCATATTCATCTTCACATTGATAGAAAATAATTGGTTGATTTAGAATATGAAATGCGACTAAATATCATCAATAATTTATATGGGCTCTATAATAATATAACTAATCAATTCCCAATATCTTATTAACATAAACTAGATATAGAATCAGAATATTTACAAAAGTAAATTTCCTACAAAATTCTATTACAGAGTATCTATAGAATAGTCATTAAATCATTATAACATTTGTATTTATCATCAATATATCAATATCAACGAATTTACATGGTAGTATTATATCCTTATAAAATTATTTAGATACAATAAAGTGGTTATAAGTGATTTCAAATAAAATTTTTATAGATATAGAGTCAATGGTATATGTAAATTTAACCACAATATTCTTTCTAATCACAATGGTGGTTGAGATTATATGATATTCCCATTTATGTCTTTTGTTAATAGGTTTTCATTCCAATTTTCGTAATTATCCATTCGATTCAATGATTGGTTTTCTTAATTCCAATACACCTTATATTTTCAGAATTGAAATGATGGTGGTACTTTTAGTTGAGCTCTCTACAAATCCATTTAATTATATTTTCTTATTATATATATTAAACTTCCACTAACAAGATATTCTTATTTTCCAAAAACAAATCATTTACTAGTTCCCTTATGATAATTTACCCCATACTTATTTTCACACTTTTAACACAATATAAGATTCACGTTCCGTTATCCATATTTATTATTATTAAAATTTTCATTAAACCATATAATTCTCTTATTATAATAATCATGAGAAATATGGGAATATACACAATCCATTTTTAACTTGAGATCAGATTGAATGATTTATTATATTCACTAATGTACCTTTTGGAAGATTCTTTTAGAGACTTATGTTTATTCCACTGAATAAAAGATCAATTATTTTTCAGGATTAATGAGAAATCGAGTAGTGTACCTCACAAGTTTTAAAAATTTACCACATAAATTCAAATAACATATTAATAATTTTTATTAAGATATAGTAATTCACATTCAAATTTTCTATAAAGGTTTCAAGTAATGTACTAATATCGAAAATAATTTTTTAAACTCATCCCATTCAATGTATAAAATTTCTTCATATTTATTCATATTCTTAATAAGATTAAACCATTAATATGATCCACCTTCCAAAATATTCATCCCTAGTACAATGTTTTCATGATCCAACACTAGATAATGGAAAATATATTTCCAAAGTCACTACTTAATTTCATGACATCTAATGCATCATATGACCCTTTATATGTTGGTGTGTGTTTCCTAATTAAAAACCCAATAGTGAAATGATGCCTCTTTTTCCAATTTAGATGATTAATATGATTCTGAAATTGGGGGATTCACATGATCATGAAAATAATATTTTTTATTCAATATCACAATATTTTGGTTTTCTAAAGAAGAAAATCCTTAAATTGTCAAACTCATTCATTGTTAACAAGATTCATCATTATACTAGACATTTACTAAAACCAAAAGTTATATTGTAAGAATCAAGCTATAATAATTATTGGGAGTAATTATATAACAATTAAGGTCATTCTTGAGATTTACTAAATTATGATATGTTCTTATCAGTATATGATACATTTTGATTTACCGTATATCAATTTATATACTCATTAGGCTGTTTATTATCCCCATTTCCAATGTAATATAATCTATAAAATAACTAAACCTTGATCTAATACCCATTAAGGTTAATCAAAAATTTAAATCATGAATATTACATAATTTTAGAATAATATTAAATAAATTTCATAGTAAGATGAACCCTATATCTTTAAAGTTTTAGGGTATTTAGATATTTGATAAATAATTAACATATTTCATAGAAGATCTTAAAAATATCCAAAAAATTAATTATCATATAAAACAATTCTTAGAAATTCCCTATTTAAAAAAATTCATCAATACCAGGGAAAATTTTTACATAAAAAAGAGTTTCATTAAATTATCAGTATGGGTTAACATAGAAGATATCAATCAACGATCAAAAGTGAGAATTATAAAAAACAATATGTGTATTATAGAATCAACATAACATAAAAAAATCAATTCCCAATAATACAAATATCATTAATCATTAGTTATAACATAAGGATTTAGCATTAAAAAATAAATATATCATAAGTGTAAAAAATCAACAATAATCTATAATGAGTAAGGAGAATATATCATTAGAATAATACATAAGATTGTAACATACACATAAACATGGAAAATAATTTCCATTGCTAAAGAATAATGTTAAGACTATTATTGTGGACAATGTCTCATTTCATATTGGGATTACTTCCCATTAAATTATTTCGTTAGTCAGGGATCACTATCAAGACAATCATAGTCGAAAAATTCCCTTACAGAAATGTGTACACTCCCAATTATAGTTTATATAATCTCATGTTATACCGTTATTTACCCACTATATTGGCGCGATATATAATTTCAGGTCCCCAAATAATATAATGAAAAAAATAAGTATGTGTACTTTAATAACATATTAATATTCATAATATCATAACCCAACTATAATAACAAGGTTTTATAAATATTTCTTCATAAATTAATTAACACATCTGAAATTAACATGTTTCGTAGAATCATACTTAAAACAACATCATCCTTATTCATACATGGAATGAACATGTATGGAATAAGAATAAAATTTCCATTTATTTTCCAAATTGATATATGTGGATGACTAAATAAGTGAAAAATATATTTAGAAGTTCACTTTGACATTTCATTTAAATTTGGGAAAACTGCCATTTTCCTAGAGTTTGTTTTAAAAAATAAAACATCTCAAAATAATGAGGAAAATATACTCATTGAAAAAATTTGAATCTTGTAAGTTTGGACTAAAGAAAAAAATGGTCATGAAATTTGGAATTTATATTCATTTAATTAACATTAAAAGAAATATCCTTTTTACACATTAGTTAAGAATGTCAAAAATTATTCATGTAAATAATGTTAAAAATACTATATTATTAAAATATTGTAATTTATGTATATACAGGTAGAATATATTTCATAGAAACATTAAAGGTTTAATAATTACATCTATAAAACAATTTGAAATAAAGTTATTAAAGGACAATATTTCTATCCAGTAAAATAAATAATGATGGATTTTATTGAGAACATTTAATACATCATTTTATGTTTGATGGAGAGTAAAATATTAAAAAAACAATTAATCCCATTAAATACCCTTAGGATATTAAATTATATGGTATTTAAAATATAATTATCCTATAATTTCTCTCATTGGAAATTAAACATAGAGTATTATAATAATAAATGAGACTGCGACATTAATCTTTACCACATTGGTAACTTTTGAATCATAAACAAATTGAATGAAATAACATAAAAATTACATTAAATAACACAAATATGAATATATTTATGTTATAATATTTCAAAACAGTATAATATACACCACATAAATGTTAGTATGTAGATACCCTGAAGCACGTATCAATGAAAAATTATTGAGATGAAGAACAACAATATTATGTTCTATCTCACATTAAATGAAATAAAATTCTATTATAATAAATATAAATTTATTATATATATTTAAATAATCATATTCATATATTACTTACTTTATATCACTCCCTTATAATTAATAATTTCTTACTTAGTAAAATTCTTCCTTAAAAGTGGAATTTGGGTTAAAATTTATCTTCTCTCTATATAGTTTATGGTTTGATGATTGATTTACCCATACATTAGTCATGGTTTCATCAGATAAAAATTTATTAATAATTTCCTAAATATAATATTTACTCATTATATATAATATTATAGCCATTAATAAAGGATGGAGATGGAAAATAATTTACACCGCTTCATGTAGACAGTAGTTTTTACATACATATGGGAAATGTTTCAATTTATCAAGGGTTAAAAGAACGCATGGTAAATTATAATAAATCTTTACATAAATTAGTTATATTATAAATATCATATATATTCCCTAACTACATCTTTATTACCAACTATTTAGAGTGTAAATGGAAAACAAACCACATCGCCTCATGTAGGTAGGGGTCCACATATACGTACAGAAGACTTTTCCATTGTCCAACAGATTATATGGTAAGATTTTAGAAGAAATATAACATTTCGTAAAATAAAATAATTTTATTAAATAATATATACTCCTTAAATTCATTTATAATACCATACATGATAGAGGGTGGCAGTATATAAAAAACATCACTTCCTAGAGATTTCAGCTTATACATACACATAGGCAATGTTTTAATTTTTCATTGTATATAAAAGATATAGAAAATGATTTTAACATTAATATAGAAAATTTTATACATATATAATACAATGGTTTCATAATCATATTATGGTTATAAATATTTCTATGATACAGAATATGAATTAAAAAAAGGATTCTGTGAAGATGATTACTACTTATTTGTGAAACATTCTCATGATCTATTCCTAAGTACCCAATGGATGCCTTTAAAGAATACCAAACCCTATAAAGCATGGATGGGAAATTTTATAATATAAATTGGTATATTTTTCAATATATGTTTGTAAGAACCCGGACATTCTTTTCTGTTATGTTTTTCCTTTTTTGGTCATTTTAGGGAAAAAGAAGAGAATTTGGAAATTTTTTAAGTACATGTTGTATAGTTTATAAGTACATTCCATGTACTTGGATGCCACTCATGTCCGTGTGCTGGCCGTTTCATGTCTACACACACGGCCATGTAGGGGTGATGTGGAGGCCACTTAACGCGGAGTGCAGAAAATTCTAGTACACATTGTGTACTCCAAAAGTACATGCCTTGTACTTTCTTTTTTTATTTAAATGGACCGGGGTCGCATCTTAACACAGAAAAAGTCTTCTTCTACATCTTCTTCAACCGAGAGTGATATTACTTCCACAAATCTTCTCCGATCCACTGATTGTTCACCGGTAATCTGAATCGAACAATGTCGGTTGCAATGGAATCATAGCGGTGAGTTCTTGGTTCTTCCGTGGCCCTATTTCATATTTCCTTATCTTATGATAGTAATCGTATGTTAAAAGTTTTAGACATTTCTGTAGATCTAATCCATTCTAGGCCAATTCATGGGCCAAGGGTCGAGTATAATGATCTCCTAGGATAGAGATAGGTGGCATGTTTCCTTACGCTGAATGTCTTTGAGTTTTTGTGTAAAAGTGCAGGATTCCCATGTATCGTGTATCTTGGGTAAGGGATTTGATCCTGCATTATTATTTTCCTTGTATTGATTGTATTTTTGTGGCTATTAGATGAATAATGACTGTTTGTTATCATGTTTGAGGATCACCCCATGGGTGTTTTTCTTGTTTTGGTTGTTTATCGTTGTCTGGCTTAGGTTGCCTATGAGGCATACATTGTTAAATTGATTCCCTGCATTGATATAATTTATTTCATGTATTTCCTACAGTTTATAAGATTTTTATGTGTTGTAGCTATTATCCAATTAGTTTTTTGAACTTACTTAGGGCTGCTGACAGTCGATTACACACAGCTTGATTACTCAGGGCTGTGTGAACCTGGTGCAGTAGACTAAAGATGGAACTAATGATTAGGGGCTTCCCTAGAGAGTCTGTTATAAATTAGTTTCATATACAAGACGTAGAAGAATTGGACTTTCTGCTTCCCAAGAGTTTCCTTTGTTTACACACGTATCGAGACCACTGGAGGAACTAGACATAAGTGCTTCCTCAGAGAGTCTATAGCTATCATTGCAAGACTGCATGGGAATTGACGGTGAGTGCTTCCTAGAGTGTCTGTGACATTGTAGGATTACTTGAATAGAGGGGTCTTCCAGTATGAGCCACCCAGAGAGTTTTTGTGAATATTTTTTGGTTGGTTGTGATGACTCCACCATGCCAAAGAACAAGCTTGGGTTTTGTACTTCTTGTTGTTTAGGTAGTCTGCTGAGATACCTGTCGTGGTACTTGCTGGGGCTTGGGAATGTAAGGTTTTTTTATAGATTCATTGGTTGATAATTAAATTATTGAATTAAATTATAAAATAAAGTCAAATGGAGATTGGTAGGATTTTTTACTTCAGTGTACTCCAATTTCTCTACTACATTTATTTCCTTTACTTTTTAAATATTGCTCACTGACAGTAGAGAACATATCATGTGGTGGTTACCTACTGGGATTAGTCTCACACCTTGTTTATGTCCTATTTTTCGGCCCAAATAGGTTATATGGTTGCAGGTTTGGATAGAGATTTTTTCCCTTATACTTCAGGTACATGATTACTGGTTGGAGCTAGAGAGCATAAAACCGAGTTTGGGCATGCGATGCTACTTGAGTTACTATTTAAATTTCATAATTGGTTCTTAGTTGTATTTTAGAACATTGTTGTGTTTGATGCTTTCCTTAGATACTTGTACCTACTTCTTCATTATCATAATTACAATATATTCATTATTTCCGCTATTTAGTTCCAGTTATTATATGATGTCTATTTCATCCTCTATTGACTGTTATTTCCTTTCCTTTGTATACATTACGAAATGCGGGTATTGTTTATCCAATGACTCACCAAGGCCCTTACTGCTAGTTGGCATCCAATGGCATTTGGTGAAATTCACTTGAGTTCATTGGGGAAAACCAGGTATGGGACACCAATTGAATGGCTTCGGATTTGGGTAGTTGCAATGTGGTATCAGAGGAGGTTCTTTTACTTTATTTTCTATTGAATTAATATTTAGAGACATTAGACAAGGATAGGACGAAATAGGTTAATGGTAAATAGTTGTACCCAACAGTTCTAGAACCCATGTATAGGGAAAAAGCTAGGTTACCTCGAATATTGCAATTTTTGAGTTTTTCAAATGTTACAGTTGAATTAACGTCAATGTTGGGTGGTTCACTTGTTTTTTGATGTTACTGTTTATATTATTGTGGTTCTATTTTGTTGCAACCCAATGAGATGAGGGTATTCCATCTCATGCATCATATAGGTACTTGTAAGAAAATCACATGTCATTCATTTTTCCATGCGATCTAATTTTTAAAATATTTTTCATGCTGTTGTGATAGAATAGGTGATAGACTATACATGTTGTAGTGATAGATGTTGTCATAGAATACCTGCTATGTTGATAGGGTATCATTTGATTAGAGCTTCTTTATCAAGGATGTCAATCTTTGGTCTTAGAGGTTTTATGGGCCCTTATTGACCAGAATTTGGTGGATCATTGACCTGTTTACTTGTTATATGTATTGTCATCATGCCAAGATATGATTCGCGGGGAGTATGGGCCCTCACAGATCGGAATTTGGCACCTTAATGCTGGTTTTGTGTGTTTTCTGGGCTCCATAACAGTTTCTAAGTCTACTATCCAGAAAAACCAAGAATACACAACATGTACTTTATGGTTATATGTCATGTAGTCTATAGACATGTCACTGACCGTGAGTGCAAGGACATGGGGCTGTGAAAAACCATGTAGGAACACACCGTGTACTTGTTTAGCACACCGTGTAGTATGATATAGGTACCCTAACCATTTCACAAACAACACAGGTTGTGTTATCTTTTCACAAACACATCATGTCTGAATTGTACACGCTGTGTAGTTTGATCTACGTACCCAACCGTGTCATGAACAACATGGGTCAGTGTCATCCATTCTCTTACATGATGTGTACTCTTGAAACACACCGGGTAGTGTCAGCCATGTAGTCGGCCGTGTAGCTAATGACATGTTATGTTAAGTCTTATTAGTACACGCCGTTTCCTTTGAGGACATTCCATGTAGTGTGACCCGGGTACACAGGACGTGCCACTAAAAACATGGGCCAAGTGAAGCTTGTTTAGTACACACGGTGTATGACTTGAAAAAGCCGTGTATTGTTGTCTTAAGAGAGCCACGTGTGTTAACCATGTAGAAGGACTCAGGTAGTGAAGGGAAATCAAGTACATTCCATGTGTTGGGACAACACAACGTGTATTTGGGGTGTCACATGACCTGTTTAGGTAGGAGTACATACCCATGTAAATGAATTAAGGGAACACGCCGTGTAGTCATGGTTTGCATAACTTGAATGCCTTCTTTTCCCTATTCATTCTTGTGCGGTCAATTTTACTATCTTGGTTAATCCTGAATCAAAGGTGTTCTTTAAACCTTTTCGAGATATGGCACCGATATTTCCCCCCATTGTTATTCAGGAACCTGGTAGTGACCTTATGCCTGATACGACAAATCAGGGACTACCAGTAGTTCCGCCAATCGTTCTGGATATGGCACCTGCAGTGATTCAACAAACTGGTGCCAAAGCTCAGTTCCGAGAGGGTTTCATGAGACTCATGAAGACCTTCTAGGGAGCTCATCATCCTTCCATGTCTATGGTAGAGCTAACGTGGGGTTTTCAACAGCACCATCCTTACACGTTCACAGCGGGTGGATGACCGCAGGCTGCAGAGTCATGTCTAGAAGAAATACAATCCATCTTCTAGCATCTGGAGACACCTTTGAAGATGATACTGAATATCGTGACTTATATGCTAGACAATTATTCCATGATATGGTGGGAAGTGGTTTTGATGGCAGGGCTACAACAGGATATGGCTTGGGAAGAGTTTTACCGTACGTTCTATGACTACTTCTACCCAGCGATGCTGATGGCTGAGAGAGCCAGAGAGGTCATGAACTTGTATCAGGGTAATATAATAGTTATGGTGTATTCCACTTGCCTCACAAAGTTACAGCTTTTCACTCCCATTTTGGGAAATGAAAAGCTATTTATAGCGAGGAAGTTTGAGTTAGGCCTCAGACCATACATTAGATCATAGGTGAATATCTTTCAGTTGACTTCTATTACATTGATAGTCAACAAAGATCTTATCACAGAGAGAAATATGAGGGAGGTTGGAGCTATGAACCAGGGCGCTTCAGCATCCAGGGATGATTCATTTCAGATATACAGCAGGAAGTGCCACTGAGAGTCTACATGATGTGACCCGAGGAAAGGAGGTATTCCTTATGGTAGAAGGTATCTTCCTTATGGAAACCCAGTGGTGTGATATCAGTGTGGAAAAAGTAGAAACAAGAAGCCTCAGTTCCTGAGAGACCCAGTGGAGTGATGATTTTGCGTCAAGATGGTTCATTTTCATAGTATCTGAAGGGTTCTCCTGCCAGCGGCTAGTGAAGGAGGATCAGTTTCGACTCCACGTACTACAGTAGGATTACACGTTCCACAATAGACTAGGGGTTGGTGTTCTTTAGGTCAATCAGTTCAGGTTAGAGGCCGTGGATGTAGTGGTCAGGCACATAGTGGGTCAGCTCAGGGATCTCAGGATGCTACATAGTTCCGTGGTGCAGGCTAGGCGTTTGCGACAGAGCAGATCCTCAAGAGCAGGGTCCTGGACCTTATATAGTTTGAGGTACGATTTTAGTAGCTTCATTTTAATCCTATGCGATTTTTGATACAAGATCTTCTCATAGATTTATTTCTGTTCATTCTGTGTAAATCCTTAGACTTATTGTTTATATTTCTGAGGGCATGTTGACACTAGACACACTGTTGGGGACTAGAACGGCTAGTGTTCGTCAGTGAAAGGAGTTCCCTCTAAAGGTGGTTGTGTATCACTTTATAGGTGACCTCTATGTCCTAGAGATGACAGACTATTATGTCATTCTTAGAATGGATTGGCTCATTCCCTTCCGAGTAGTCATCGACTGTTATCACCGCAGGGTGAGTTTCATATCACTAGAGGGTGAATCTTTCATTCATAAGGGAGAGTGGGATGTCTAGGTGAGCAGAGCAGGACCACAGCATTAGGGGTTGGCCAGTGTTACAACCCAGATTTCAAGAATATATCTAGATGACCAGGGGACTTCTCAAATAGTTTTTCCTCCAGTGGTTTATCATTTTCAGATGTCTTTCCATAAGACTTTTCCGGTTTACCTCTAGAGAGATAGGTAGAATTCTATATTGATATTGTTCGAGGAGCTGCACCAGTATCCATACCTCCTTATAAGATGGCTACACCTGATTTATAGAATCTCATGAAGCAGTTGGAGGATTTGAAGGAAAAGGTTTTTATCTAACCCAGTACTTCTCCTTGGGGTTCACCGGTTCCGTTTTCCATGATGGTGGATGGTACATTACGGCTTTGTGTGGAATATTGGATGCTAAACTAGTTGATAGTCAATAACTGATATCCATTTCCATGGATATATGATCTATTTGATTAGCTTCGAGGAGACAGAGTGTTCTTGAAGATCGAATTTAGATCCGATTATCATCAGTTGCATGCCAAACCATCAGATATTCCTATTACAGCCTTCTGGAGTAGTTATGGTCTATATGAATATTTGGTTATGTCATTCGGTCTCATGAATGCGGCAGCAGTTTTTATGGTGCTAATTAACATATTTTTCAATACTAACATGGATTGTTTCGTGGTGGTTTTCGTGGATGATATCTCGATGTACTCTCACACTCGACATGACTAAGCTACCCATCTTTAGATCATCTTGAGTACACTGAGGGAGAATATTGTATATGGTATGCTCTCAAAGTGACACTTTTGGATGGATTAGATTCACTTCCTGGGTCATCTCATCTTAGATAAAGGAGTATCAGCAGACCTAGAGAAGGTGAGAGCAATAGTTACCTGGGAGCATCCAAATAATGTATTCGAGGTATGATGCTTCTTAGGGCTGGATAGTTACTACATGTGGTTTATACATGACTTCTCACACCTAGCAGCTCCATTGACGAGCTTGAATAAGAATGGGGTAAAGTATGTTTGGTCAAAAGCCTGCGATTTTTCCTTTCAAGAGATGAAGGGGAGATTGACTTCAACATCGATTCTAGTTTTTATGGAGCTGGGCATAAGTTATACAGTTTTATGTGATGCATCTGGAATCGGGCATGGAGTAGTACTTTTGCTGGCAGATCGTGTTGTTGAATATGGATCTCAGTAGTTGACTCCACAAGATAGGAACTATCCTACACACATCCTGAAATTGGCCACATTAGTTCATCCCTTGCAGTGTGGGAGACATTATCTTCTGGGAGAGAATTTTGTGCTATATACTACCCACAAGATCCTCAAGTAAATAATCACATAGCGTGACTTGAATCTAAGACATCAGAGGTGGTTTGAGTACCTATAATCTTTCGATTTCGACCATTCTTACACACCTGGGAATGTAAATGCTGTGTCATGCGCACTGAGCTGGAAGACGTAGATACAGGCAGTTCGGGAGGCCAGCAGCGAGTTGAAGCTTATGGATCTGTTCTCTGAAATTCATTTGGTGGAGCATGACAGATAGGGTCACACATTTCTTTCTTCTATGGCATTTACCTCTGCACTTCTTGAATGAGTTATAGTGAGGCAGATATTAGATTTTGAAGGCCTAGTCGTACAGAAAACCATGTCAGGAGAGGACCGTATTCCCGAATTGACCATAGGCGAGGGTGAGATCTTGAATTTCTAGAGACGTGTATGTATGCTAGCAGATATATGTGAGGAGCTGATGCGAGACATTTGTTCCACAGTTTGGGCAGTTCATTCTAGTGTCACCAATATGTATCATGATCTACACAACCAGTATTGGTGGCCAAGTATAATGATGGGTGTTTCTGGTTTTGTCAAGAGGTGTTCCACCTGTCTGCTGGTGAAGGCGGAGCACCATCGACCATCAAGTCTTTTACAACTACTACCCATTCCCAAGTGGAAGTGGAATGATGTCGTTATGGACTTCGTGATAGGGTTACCAATATCGCCTTGAGGGAATGATGTGTTATGGGTTTCTACTGACAGGAACACAAATATTGCTCACTTATTACCGAATGAGGAGACCTTCAGTGTTGATGAGTTGGGATGGTTGTACATCTGGGAAATTGTATGCTTGCATTCGGTTCCAAGTACTATCATTTTAGATAGGGATTCCCGCTTTACGCCGTATTTCTGGAAAGGGATACATAGGGATTTGTGTACACAGGTACTTCTGAGTACAACTTACCATCCTCCGACAGATGGCCAGCCAGAGCGCATGATTCAGGTGCTAGAGGAAATGCTACGAGCAAGCATCCTTGATTTTGAAAGTTCTTGGGAGAGACATATACCTCTAGTGATGTATTCCTACAATATTAGTTTTCAATAAATTATTCAGATGGCACCTTATAAGGCTTTGTACGGCAGACTGTGCCAATCACCCTTGTCTTGGATGGAGGCAGGAGTGGCAGCTATGTTAGAACCTCGTATTGTTTAGGAGACCACAGAACGAGTGGACTTGATTCGGAAGAGGATGGGTATTGCACAATCACGACAGAAATTTGATGCTGATCAGCGGAGATGACCTTTGGAGTACAAGGTCAGAGATTGGGTCTTTCTATGTGTTACCCTAAGGTTGGGACACAAGAGGATCAAGAGATAGGGTAACAGTTCACCGAGATACATTGGTCCATTTCTGGTTCTAGAGAGAGTCGGGATGTCTTCTTATAAGTTACAGTTAACTCAGAGGCACCATGTTATGCACGGCGTCTTCCATGGTTCTCAGCTTCGATGCTATTTCTCAGACCCGTCTCATGTTCTTCAACCTGAGGAGTTTGAGATTTAGCAGGTTGCATTATTGAAGGAGCATACTATAAGAATTGTTGATTGTAGTGAGAAGGTACTTTGTGGCTGGTCTGTTTCTCTGGTACGGGTTCTATAGAAACAAGACCGTGTACATGACGAGACATGGGAGAGGGAGGCCGATATGCGATCATAGTGGCCTTAGTTGTTCGAGGTTTTTTCTTCGCCACCTTGTTAGTGAAATTCGGGGATGAATTTATTTAAGGGGGAATATTTTAAAAACCCAAGCCTTATTTTTAGTAATGTTTTTCCTTTTCTGGTTGTTTTGGGGAAAAAGGAGAATCTAGAAATTTCTAAGTACAGACAGTGTACTTTCATGCCACTCGAGGCCGTGTGCTGGCTGTGTCATGGCCACACCATGGCCATGTAGGGGTGATGTGGAGGCCGCTTAATGCGGAGTACAGAAAATCTTAGTACACAACATGTACTCCAAAATTACTCGTTGTGTACTTTATTTTTTTCGTTAAACGGACTGGGGTCGCGTCTTATCCCTGAAAACATCTTCTTCTCTAGCTTCATCGACCGAGAGCGAGAGTACGACAGTGGATCTTCTCTAAGCTACTGATCCATCCCTGTTATCTGAATTGAACACCGTTGGTTGCAATAGAATTGCAGCAGTGTGTTCTTGGTTCTTCCTCTTCTATGTTTCTTGATTCCATCTCTTATGAGAGGTATCGTAGGTTAAACAATTTAGATTTTTTTAGATCTAATCTATTCTAGGACGATTCAAATGCCATGGTTCATGTATATCGAACTCTTGGGATCGAGGTAGGTGGTTTTTTTCCTTACACTAAATGTCTTTGAGTTTTTGTGTAAAAGTGTCGGATTCCCATGTATCGGGTAACTCGGGTTATGGTTTTGATCCTTTATTATTATATGAATTGGATTTATTGTACGTTTGAGGCTATTTTATGAATAATGATTGTTTTTAGCCTGTTTTAATATCACCCCATGGGTGTTTCCCTTGTTCTGGCAGCTTATCGCCGTTTGGCTAAGGTTTCCAATGAGGCAGACCTTGTTGCATTGATTGCCTACCTTGATTTAATTTATTGCATGTATTGCCTACTGTTTATATTATTTTGATTCATTTTAGCTATTATCCAGGTTGTTTTTTGAACATACATAGGGCTACTGACATTTTATTATGCATGACTTGACTGCTCAGGGCTGTGTGAACCTGGTGTGGTAGACTAAAGAGGGAATTGACGATTAAAGTCTTCCCAAGAGAGCTTGTTATAAATTAGTTTCCAATGTAGGACCTACATGAATTGGAATTTTTGGTTTTAAAGAGTGTCCTTATTTTATGCACTTATTGAGACCACATTGGGAATTACACGTAAGTGCTTCCTTAGAGAGTCTATAGCTATCGTTGCAAGACCCCAAGGGAATTGATGGTGAGAGCTTCCCAGAGTGTCTGTGCCATTGTAGGATTACATGACTAGAGGGGTCTACTAGTAGGATCCACCCGAAGAGTTAGTGTGAATATTGTTTGGTTGGTTGTGATGAGTCCACCAAGCCAAAGAACAATCTTGGGTTTTGTAATTATTATTGTTTAGGTAGCCTGCTGAGATACCTGTTGTGTTAGTTGTTGTGCCTTGGGAATGTAGAGTTGTTTGATAGATTCCTTGGTTTATAATTAAATGATTTAATTAAATTAGTAAATAAATGTAAATGTACATTGGTAGGATTGTTTGTTTTTGTGTATTCATGTTTCTCTACTGCATTTATTTCCTTTACTTTTTCTATATTGCTCACTGACAGTAGGGCACAGATCTTATGGAGGTTGCCTACTTTGATTAGTCTCACACCCTATTTGGGTCCAACATTTCAGCCCAAATAGGATATATAGTTGTAGGTGTGGATAGGGATTTTGGCCCTTCTAATTCAGGTACATGATTGGTGGTTGGAGATGGAGAGCATAGGACCGAGTATAGTCTTGCGATGCTGCTGGAGTTGCTGTTTACTTTTCGTACTCTGTTCCCAATTGTATTTTAGCACATTGTTGTGTTTTTTGATTTCCTTAGATACTTGCACATGCTGCATCATTATCATAATTACTATATATTCATTTTTCCACTGTTTAGTTCTAGTTATTATATGTGGTTTACTGCTTTCGCTAGTGACTGTTATTTTGTTTCCCTTGTATACCTTACCAAATGAGGGCATTGTTTCTCCAATGACTCACCAAGTCCCTCACTGCTAGTCGGTAACCTCTTGTGTTTTGGTAAATGTGCTTGAGGTCATATGGAGAACTGGGTACGGGGAACCAGTTGAGTGGCTCCATATTCGGGTCGTAATAATGTTTTTCATGAAGGTTAAATAATATAGGGTTTGATGTTTCCTTTTATAAGTCAAGGGAGTGGAACACATTTATTTATTCGAATCTTTCAATAAAATTAAGGTTAAATTCATGGAAACATGGATTAAAATTGGATCAATTTTGAAAATGGGATTATATAGGTTCCATTTAAATTTAAGAATATTATTTATTCAATATTTAGGCCATTTTATCCCATATATCATAGGTTTAACCCCTCATTAACCTATTATTGCTTTAGATTAGTAATAAATTTTTAACCCATTTACTATTCATTATCACCAAAACTAAATTTGAACTAATTAATATATTTATAACAAATGGTTAAAAATATTAAATCTTTTAATAATAATAAATATTTATAATATAGATTAAATTAGTTTGAAATTAATTGTGGTCAATCCAAAGAAAAATAGATTTAATGTATAAAAACATAAAATTATAAAAATAAACGTGCACAAAAATTAAATTAAATTATGATTCCTATAGAATAATTTTCATTAGATTTAATAAAATAGATATTATTTTACTTTAAAATTTTATCTAATATAGATTGTGAATTTTGAACATCCCTATTTTATGAATAGAAATGATATTGTTTGTAGTATTAGTATTTTCACTATTCACTCTAAAATCATTATTTTTAGAAAAATATAAAAACATAACTCTATTATAATTTCATAATATACAAAAAAATTATGCACATATGTTTTAATAAAATTTCAAAAAAATGGAGAAACTAATTATAATATCTATGCTAAAAATGAAATAAATACAATTTATTTGAATTTTTTTTTCAAGGATAAATGACATTATTCTAATTTATATATTAGAAAAAATAATCAAATGATATTTAATTAATTTTATTTAATATAATATAATCTTATAATTATGATAATCTATAAATAGTGATTAATTTAATTTATTAATATAATAATACTTGTCACATATAAAAATTGTTTTATGAAAAATATTTCTATTAATATTAAATGATATTATAATCACTTATAACCAATTGATAATCATTTTTTGATGGATTATTTAATTATTAATCTAAACAATTTATATATATATATAAATAGTGCAATCTTTGTCTTTTAAGAACAACATTTTGAATGAATCAAGTCATTGATCACATTAAATCTAATAAAGATAAATAAATATTAACAAATACTTGTGTGTTATGTTTTACATGTTCAAATATATATTAATTATTTAGTTTTTTTTTCTAAAAATGAAAAGTTTGTTTATGTGTTTTATAAATTCATGAAGTTTGTGTTATATGTGAGCATGATGGGTGTATTAAAAATTTTACGTGGCTTTGAAAATTTTCAGAAAGTTATTAGGTAAATTAAAAATTAAATATAGTCTACCTATGATTTATTAAAAATTTATAGAATTAATAAAAATAAAGGATATATAACTCTTATAGGTTATAATATTGGGGTTTAGATGGATGAATTTGGGAAATAAGTAAATAGTAATATATAAATAGGACTATTTTAAATAATTTATATATTATATTCAGTTGACTAGAAATATTTTTTTCTATATATCTCTGAAATATTTTAATATTTAATTTAGGCGTCCTAGATTAGATAGGATAAGTATCTCAGGAACCTTCCACTTCAAAATAAAATCATTGGTTTATTAATATATTAATAAAAAATATCTTTATGAATTATATAATAGTTAAGCTGAATATAATATAGTTATTGATTTTTGTGATCATGTGTAGTGTATGAAAGACACTTTGAAGGGAATTAGATTTAATTTTTTAACATGTTCTTATCATTTATGATAACACTGGTGCTATAAATATTAAAAAATATCGTATATAATATTATTGAATCTTTGAATTAAATATATGATATCAACAATTGAGATATCATACTCAAAATATGAAATTTATATTGATTTTTGAGATATAGAATATTATTCACAATTTTTTTTTTGAAAATAGTATTTTTTAAGATAGGTTAGATTATATTAAGAGTGATTATTTTAATTTAGTTTAAATTATATTATTTCATTAAATTGTATTAGGTGATTTA
The DNA here is from genome assembly GCA_963277665.1 of Viscum album. Classification (NCBI taxonomy): domain Eukaryota; kingdom Viridiplantae; phylum Streptophyta; class Magnoliopsida; order Santalales; family Viscaceae; genus Viscum; species Viscum album. The sequence goes on along the minus strand of OY728143.1, from coordinate 1,365,506,586 downwards.
ACTTTTTTTTTTATTAGTTATTTAATTATACATGACCTTTATAAAATTTTATTTAATAATATGTTCTTATTTTGGTTTTGTAAGTATCTGAAAAAATATTTTTAATCATATAAGGTTTTATTATTACTCATTTAAACTAATGACAATTCATATTTATAAATTGTTTATATTAAAATTTAATTTGAATTCTATTTACTTACATCCTACGTATTAATTTTATGACATATATGATTAAATATTTTTTTGATACATATTTATGAATCATTTCATACCATTTATAAACTTAACATTATCCTTTTTGGATTATTGTTATAATTATTTTCAATACATTACTTTATGAATTGATTTCTTGTCTAGATCGAGGGTAATCATATTCAAAACCTAGATCCCCTAAATTAATTCCGGAAATTAATTTATGATACCTAGTAATGGGGGAACCAATGATAAGGGTGGTTAAATTATTTGTTCCATATTTATAACATCCATTAACATTATGTCAACCTCTAAAATTTTTTCAAATATTGATCGCCTCAATTAATAAATTCACTCTCACTCATATCATGTAAAATTGACAAGATTTTAGGGATGATATATTTTTCAATATTTCCCCCCAATGATGTTATCATGTCCATTCTATACATAGCTTGTCTGAGTCATAAATTCTTTCACTCTACTCAAAAATCAATTACAAATGTTTGGTATATGATCAAACTGTACCCAAAATTGTATCCCAAACTCATATATAATGAAAATATGATTATACTATTTTTTACCAGTAATCTCACACTAATATTCATTCTAGCCTTAGGAATAAAAAAATAGCCTTTTCCACAAATTGATAATTTTAGATCTTAATTGTCAAAAACATTTATATGCTGATAATTGAACTTATAGCCACCACAAATGAGTGAAATTATTCTTCATCCCAACATTTATAATGAGGAATATATTTCGGGATCATTGTAATATTATATAGTAAAAAAATATTAATATTATCATAACAAAAAGCATGAATGATGTTTATCCTTTATAAAAAATAATAATTCAATGAAAAATGTGGGGAATAATTGAGCCATGTTTTGAAACTCACACATACTTCAAGAATCTGGTCAAAATACATCATATCCATTTAAGGTATAAGATTTTTATTTCCATAAATCAAGTAGAGATATCAACATTAATAGTGTAGGAATCTTCCTAAATTATTGTATTCAACAACAAATCAATCCTTCACAAATAATGGAACATTGATCATCCATCTCAACTCATATTTCAACCTTTTATTCACTTCAACTTATCCTCTTGATGAAATTATTACCTTGATCAAATATTAATAAAAACATATTCATACATATTCAAAAAACCATTAAACTAATAAAATGATTGAATTTGGGTTTGAGGTAAATATTTTCAATCAACTCATCCTTCAAACGTCTATTTCTCTATCGTCATATGAAGGAACAAACCATCCTCTCTTTCATTCATTGGATCTTCGACAGTAACCTCACTTCGGATTGATCAAATATTCATGTATCCTAGGATGAATAATTTTATATCATCCACTAATTTTATACTCTAAAAAAAATATTCATTAAATCATCATATGATTTTATTTTGCGATTTCCCCTAGAAAACATCCAAATCGTCAAACCTCTATATGCTTCTAGTGAAGTTTTAAAAAATCTTCTAACTCAGTTCTCAGTATTTATAAACATTTATAGATGAAATAAATAATTATTCTCTAAATAGTGTTGAAAAAAATAAAAAACCATCATAATCATACGAGAATCACTATATATGCCTTATATCCATCGGAAACAAATCCCTTTTTTAATAAACAAAACATTTTCATTCTTTTTAATAATATATTTTCTCAAAGAGAAATTTCATAACACCACACGAATGGATGAAATATTTTATTGTGATAATTACACATCTCAATGAATATAATAATGTTTTATATTAATTTATATACCACCACTTAGATCTTGACTTTTTATTTTTTCACCCTTTTATCCCCTTATTTATAACAATTCATCCATAAAAATCTATTAGATGATAGAAATGTATATGCTCCCTATTTTTAAAATGATTTTAACCGCCCTCCTATATTACATCACAATCCATGAGAAATTTGAGGATCCTCCATTAAATAATTGTATGAGATATGGGAATGTTGGATATGATTTTTAATCCTTAGATCCAAAACACTTTACATTGGAACCACTTCAGGGAAAATATAATAATTATGAACCCTTTAAAAAATATTCATGATCAAAACATTTTTATAAGTAAATTTATCCTTCATAAAACTAAAATTTATATAAATATGTTTTTATGAGATTTTTTATACTTGGTTCTTTGACAGATAAATTTTACATTGATTGATATAGAAATTTTTCAATAGATTTTAAAAATTCATTTTCGTGTATGCTATAGGAAAATATAAATTTCATATTTAGAGTGTATGTGTGGATATTATAAATATATTCAGGTATCTATTTACTCAATGATACTATTTTTAATTTTTTTATATTCCAAAAAACAAAACTTTATCTAAAAAATAATGTTCTTATTGAAGTTTATTTGTAGTCACCCAATCACAGATGGAATCACCATTCATAGAACTATGTATTTTGAACTTACTAATTTAGTAAATCAAATCAAATTTTGATATTCCTTAAACATACATAAATTTTATTATGTATATTAATTAAGTGTTATTCCATTAGATAAATCTACTGTCTAGAACACAACCTAATTTCATAAATAATATTTAGTTGATACACAATGCTATAAAGTGATCTTATGATTAAAATACAATAGTCTATTTGATTAATGCATTTATAAGATTCATATTTATAAGAATTTCATAAAATATATAAGATTATATTATTAAATTGAATTCCCAAAATAAATCTTCCTTCAAAATATCCTTGATATATTTTTCCAAATAATTGGTGATATAAATACCATTATGTATAACATATATCCTAATAAAAAAATACATGTTCCCAATCATTAAAATTTCAAATCATGATTTCATTTTAACTATGAAATGACTACATAAATGGTCATTATAAATATAAAATGGTATATCATCAATATAAGGAATGACTATACTAGTCTCAAAAAATTACTATACTATATAATATTTTAAATCAAATTTTCCACTATAAGACATCAATATCATTAATAAACAATATGTTTTTAATATCATTAATGAGTGGCTGGTTATATCATAAAATTGATTTCTTGTGTTTACTGATAGTAATGAAAAGGAATTACGAATTTCATACATAAATTTCAAATATTTTCAAATAAATATTTATTACATTTCATAAACACATACTTTATTACCATAATATATTAGTGTGTTTGGACACCAAAACACAATATTCTTATTTCATGAAAGATATCAATCATCTTCTAGAATGATCTAATAACTTATTAATCCTATTAGGTATACCATAAAAAACATTTCTAAGTATCCTGTTGAGGGGATGATAAGAAATGGTGATCTCAAAATGCTCAGTATGTGTAAATGTTAGAAATGTATCTGATTATAAGAAATCATATACAAAGAATATGATTATATGTTAATAATAGTAGTATAAAAAGGTCATACCCAACCTATATAAGATCATAAAGATGATTCCTAGCATAATCCATTATCATTTGATCAATCATGGCCTATAGGAGAGAGGAATCATCATAAATATATCATGAATTGTATTCTCATGTCATAAAAGTGTGGAACCATAATAAATCTTGAAAACTATTAAATATGTAAATTTTAACTAAAAACATAATTGACATAGTAGATCAGGGATTATCCAATATTTCCCATTTTACATATTCCCCATAGGGGATCAGGAATCACCTATTTCACACAGTGGATCATTCCCATGTACTTATTTCCTATTATTATCTCATGAGATATAAAGATTCATACAATGTATTGGGGAACGATATAGGTTCCACTAATATCTTAATGAAAACCATAATTATGTGTTATATAATATTATAAAGTATTAATAATATTTCAAAATCATAACCCATTTAATTAAAATATATTTCATAAATATTTCATCAATCCAACATAGCATAAATCCTGAAAAATAAAATGGTTTCAAAAAATTTCATCGTTATAATTTTTAAGTATAACGAGAATGAATAATTATGGTACCATTAAATCATATCCACCACAATGAATAAGTAAAATCAAATGGTATAATTTTATATAGAAATTTACATTCAAGGATCACATAATACATTTATTGAGGAAAATAAACTTTAAAAATAAAAAAAAATCTATTAAAAATAACTATAAAATACATTTATTTTAAATTTAACTTGGAAACATATAAAAGAATCATAAATAAATCATTCAAAACATTTCTTCAAGAATATATCATTTCCACTTAAATGTATTTTTAAAGATAATAATTTATAAAATATATTGTAAATAATTTTATTTTAAAATAAAATTTAAAACAAATAAAGGATGATTTAAAACACAGAGTGGTTACGATGGCATAAATTATATTCATGAAATAATAGGTAAAGTAGTGACTCGTTCCACAATTTCTGTAAAATAAATACAATCATTATTTATAAAACTAAATTAATATTCATTTAATAGTTATTTGAAAAAAAATTAATCATGTGTAAATATTTCATTATGAAATAATTTGGATATTTTTTAAAAAAATTCAAATATTTTTTGGAAATCCGGATTTTGGAATAAAACTTATTTTTGAATGAGTAGAGAATAATTATTTTTCATTTAAAAAATTAATTTGATCTCATGGGAATATAAAGAGAGGAATATAATTATAAAACATGTAATCTCATGAAATAACAATTGTATAAGATAATTCAAGTGTTTCATGAGATATGAATCATTATATTTAATCATTAGAAGCATAAACATATACAATCCTGATAAAAAAAAAGATTTTAACATCATTCCATTACCACTTTGGAATCATTATAATTATATTACCCAATTAATATTAACATCAATAAAAAACTGTATAACAATAAGATAGTTACATTCATTGTATAACATGTCAAATGGGTAGTATATACACCTTATAGAGGAATACAGGTGAATAATATAACTTATAACCAAAGAAGAAAAATTGAGAAAAAATATCTTACCGCATGGGTAACTATTGAACTATAAAATCCATGAATGAGATATCCAAAAATGGATATTTAAATGACCAGAATTTTTTGTATAGTATTCATAAATTAAATTAATGTGTAGTATATACAGCACAAAGAATAAGTATGTGGGGATTCTGGCTTATGTCTAACCGATGTGAAATGTGAGACTAAAATCCAATTCCATAACCCTCAACTTCCTTCTTACACGTTTGAACAACATGTATAAAATACTAAATTTTAATAAAACATTATAATTTGACCATACATATATACATATATATATATATATCATATAATATATGATAAACTTGTAAAATTTTATTTTCCATTTATTATCAATTCCCTATTAAAATCACATTTCTGGTAATAACTTTTTTGTTTTTCATGTTTATTTTGATTTTTTATTTTCATTCCAAATATTTTGATCCTGGTTGAATAATATGTATATTTTTAAGAATGACATAAATATTTTATTGTATATATATGTGTGGGGGTATTTATATTGTTTCATAATATTATAGGATAAAAAATAAAATGCATTATTCATGGAGATTCTAGACCACTAGTATACATGGAGGATATTACCATTTTATCATGGGATTAAATGTAATGCAGGAACAAATATATTAGAATAATGGAATAGTATTTATGTAATAAAAATCACATCTTTTTATTAAATTTACCCTTTTTACATTCCATGAAAATCATTATTAAAAGATTATTCACATTGTTTCGAGAGGGGGTAGTTCATTATGCACACAGATAAATGTATCATGTTATATAAGGAATATAATATAAGAAGGTATATATGATTTAATAGTTAAATAATTATAATTATGTAATTTATATAATATATAAATATTATATACATCATTATAAGCATCTATGATATGCAGTGATGGAAAAAGAATTATGTTTCTTCACAAGGTTGTGGTTCGTTGTACATACGATCAATGGTGTCATTTTACAGTTTAGTGAGTAGTTGTTGGATGTAGGTCATATATTTGAAATAATAAAAAATATGAATATGATATATAATCATGCTTATATATAATCATGTTTTAAAAATATTTCAAGATGTGGGGGAAGAAATAATATAAATTGTTCATTCAGAGACGTTACTTCTTCTTCAAACAACCTATTCTGTATTTCACCGAAATACATCCTAGGATATACTTATGAATAATATAAGACTTATAGTTAGAGATTATTTAATTATGAAATATAATTATAAATATATTTTCTGAAATAAAGTGTTTTGGAACTATGAATAAATGAGGATATGGGGTGGCCTTTCCTATGTGAGTTGAGTGGTCTAAATATAGTTTTTCAAAATAAAAATCATGTCCAACATTTTTACACACCAAATTACTTAAAAATAGACCATTATTTATAATTATAGTAAATATGGTTGAAATATGTCCATCTAATGAGTATATGATAAATGTTTAAGAAATTTACCCATTAATTATAATTATATCCTGTTAGGAAACTCATTTGAACCTCAATCACAATGACAGTTTTTTACTATTTTTACAATTATTTATGGTAAAAAATTATGTTTATATTATAGGATAATATAAATAAATTTTATTAAAAATATGTAATCTATTTTCCAACATTTATTCATATGTGAGAGAAATTTTAATTTCAAATTAATCCTAGTGGCATGAAAAAATTGGGTTTCGAAATCGAATGGTTTGAAATATTTAAAATGTTTTAAAAATAAAAATTTAATATGAAATTTAATAAAATTTACATATATTTCATTATTATAAATATAATTGACATAATTTTACTTCAATATACATATTTAAAAAATTATACCTTTAAAATTTTAATAGAAAAAATTTATTAATAAAAACTAGTAGGTTTCACTATTCACTGAATAATTTTTCTTTTCAAAATATTCTAAAAAAATAAATACAAGATAACCATGAATATGACATTTAAAAATTGAATTTAAATATTTTATAAAACATTTAATATTAATGGAAAAAATTCAGTTATTATTTATTTTAATGATACAATGAAAACATTTTTTGAAATTTTTTTATTTTCAATAAATATAATGTAATTTCAAAAAAATATTAACTTTATATTAATATTATTTATATAAAAAATAAAAATGAGACATTATATTTGAAAATTTTCTTTTAATATTTAAACAGATAAATTTAAGGTGTAGGTTATAATAGTGAATTTTAAATAATAATATTAATAATATATTGAAGTTTGTTAAAACTCACCATCATGGGTAATTAAAGATAAACATGATGTTACATCTAACACGGTATTTTAAAATTATTATATTTATTTAGAAAAAATAAATCACAATATCTCGAGGAGTCACTTGATACAACCATTAAAATGATTAATTCAACCAAAATTATTCACTTTGTTACCAATAACAAAGGATAGTTCTGTCTTATTCATCCCCAAGTTCCCACATTACTTCCCTAATTAGGTGGTCTTTCCAAAAACATTTGTATAGGTGATTGGTATTGTATAATATAAATTTCTATGTAATATCAATAGTCTGCAAATATTTTCACTGATAAGAAGGTATATTCCTTAAGGCTATGACATCTATGATTATTACATATAAAGGGTGTAGTATGCACTTCCTCAAGGGAGATACATTATAAACATCATGGGCATGGGAGAGGTTTTGTGGAAACACCAATCGATATGAATCCATCCTTATATGATCATGAATATCAAAGGATAACATATATTTATGGGTCAACTTTCTATTTTCTCGTAAGTAAAGTTTCATCATTGATTATACTTTGACAAATAACAACTCCATATCATACTCTTTTATAGGAATCAAAATGATTGATTTTTTATTACTATATCACTAATTTTATTTTAATATTATTATTTCATTACTTTTGACTCTAAATGACTACTAAAAATAAAATTGGTTGTACAATTTATCTATTAACATGAAAATTCATATGTCATCCATTCAACTAATAGTATTCCATATGGATCCTCAAATACTAATCAAAATTTAAATTTAAATATATCGAAATATGATCATTAAATTTCAAAAATAAAATAATCATTAATCTCTAAACAAAATGATGTATCTCTTGATGACATATGTTAAATATGTGATTTAATTGATGATATATTATCATAAAGCATAGTAATATCCTTAATTATAGTAAAACATTTATAAAAACATAGATTGTTTAAAAAATTAACACTTTCATCATGTATTAAATAAAACCAAATATTAATAATATATATTAATTTAGTAAAAAAGTGTTGTAAACTCAAAAAATTATAAGATATAACACATCATAAACAAATCGCTACATAGTTCACGTTAATTAGTACAAGATATTTTACATTTTCTATATCAATAATATATTTATCCAAACATTACTATCTCAATATGAGGGTCACATTAAGGGTTATCTATAATTGAATAATTTATTTTACATTAACTATATAATTTCCATTAAATAAATTTTTAAAATCATTAGTATCATTCAACATATCTTCTCAAATCCTTATTTCAATACATCTTGTGATAAACCCTTATATTTTACATATTTCTAAATATCTATTAAATAGAAACATTATTAATTCATCATCATAATTAAATAATTATTTAGAAATCATAATCTAATTCTTTAATACCTCATAAATTTCATATTTCATAAGAAATATCTCTATTATAAAAAAAATAATTACATATACATCCTTTCTAATCCTCTTCTTGAGATTCTCCAAAAAATAATAATTTGTATAATGTATATATATTACACATTTATTACATTAAACTTTTAACAATTCCATACAGAAACCATTTTTTTCATCCTTTAATTTAATTAAAAAATACTTTTTCCCCAGAAATCACATTCTCTATATCCATATTATCCACATATAAAAGGTTTTTTTCATTGATAAATTACCTAGTGTTCGTATTCCCACATCAATAACATATAGGACACTGGTCTTCACCAATAAAACACTCAAAAAAATATCCTTCACTTCTTAGGTGATTCTGAGAGGTGGTTAAGGTGAATGTTATAAATCATATTCCGTAATTATTGATTACGAATAATCTAAATATCATTCACACCACTCAACATCTCTTTTGGTTTCTCATCAACACTTTATTGGTTACATTAAAGGTTAACATAATTGTTTCTCCTTACATCCATTAACAAATAAAGAAAATCATAATAGGATAATAAATATTCATAGTGTAAAATCAAATAATCATGTAAAATAATTAATTAGATGACTAAAACTTGACACTAAATTTCTAATTTCTGAATCCTTTTCCTTAATATTTGTTATTTATAGTCACCATTTGTTTAAATCCTTCATGATGGTTTGCAAAGAGTTTATAAATTTTAAAATCACATCCTCTAGGATTATCAAACCTATTATTATGTAAGGATCACTATCATGCAATATTTGATGATCGATTCCATCTCAATGTCACCATTTCAGATTTATTACCCCTAAGTAAAATTGTTCTTGAGCCACACCCAGTTTTTGAATCTAGATATAGATGTATCTTCTTGGAAACTCCTTTCAATATCCCTCACAAAATGTCTATGATATTTATATACATATAATTATCCTTTAGCATGTCCATAGGTATCTCACAGACTTGACTCTGATACTAGTATATATGATCGACTAAACATTTCCAATGAAATCAATGATAAGAAACCATTCATTTCATAAATAAATATTATTTCATTTGATAGGAATATTCAATAAATTTCATAAGCACATGTATGGATTATAATATTTTAGTGTAATTATTGACTAGAAAAAAATACTTTAATTTAATAAAATATCTTCTACATCTTCAAAAACTATCTTTTCACATATAAATTAAATTAAAAAAACCCTAACTATTCATTTATTCATGAACTTGGGGAAAAACATAAGAAAGGGTGTATTGAAATTCTAATTAAGGGTAAAAATATGAGATATCAAACTATGATTTTATGGAATAATAATAGAATCATAAGGTTATATAAGTATGAACAGAACTAAAAATGTTTTTACTTAACCAGATGTAAATCATAAACATGGGTAATGGAATTAAACATTATCGTTTCAGAAATCAATGTCTATAAGAGTGAGATATCATCATAAATAAATCATAAAACATATTTTTATGTCATAAATGTGGGGAAATATCATATATTTAAAAAACCATTCAATATTTCAGGGTAAAATATCATGACCAGAAACATAGTGGATCTTATCTTACCACTTTTTTCCCATTGGGGATAAAGATGCACCAATTTCCCATGGTAGATCGGGACTTGCCTGTTTCCCATTATGTACAACTCATATTAACATATTTCCCATGTTATATCATGAGATATATATCATTACCCAATGAATTGGAGGGTGATATAGGTTCCACCCATATCATAACAAAAACTATACATATTTTCTCCATAATATTGTAAAAAATCATCATATCATCGCATCAATAAATGTGTAATGAAAAATTGGTTTATTAATTATTTCATTATACCAGTTTAAAAAAAATTAAAAATTAACGGGTTTAATAAAACATTAATCTACATAAATATTAAAACATTAAATAAATAATAATGGTGATTTCAATCAATATTTTCCTCATTAAATAATAAATATCATCATAAATGTAAAAATATTTTTAAAGTCTAACTAGGTAATTTATTAGGAAAATAGTATTTAAACTTTGAAAATAAATATTAAAAAACAAACAGATTTCAAAACCATTTTCTTTGAATACAAAAATTGATAATTATAAATGAACCTTAAAATATAATTTAAAACTTTTCTTGACTAAAATATCTATTTCGCTCTGAAAAACACAATATAATGAAAAATTTCCTAAAACAATTTGTCAATCATTTTCTTTGAAAATAAACATTGAAAGATATAATGAATTATTTTGTCACATACTATGGATTTAAAATATTTTCATATTAGAATAAATATAATTTATTTTCTATAATTATTTGTTCACCAAAACATGTTAATCTAACTCAACACACAACTCTAGATCGGATTGGGTTCCATAGAAGATTGAGTTTTAGTGCCTTTTAATAGTGAACCTATTTCGAAACTCTGCATTGATTATTTTATAATTTTTTTTGTAAAAATAACCATTATATTTTTAATTAATAAATTAAAAATTACCTTAGCATGAATTTTTGTAATTTTTCTAAAAAGATTCATTTTTTGATGAATAATGAAAAATATTTCATTTCAGCTAAACAATTATTTTTCATTTAATTAATTATTAAATTTTGGATTATATGAAAAATTATTTCTAATGTCCAAATAAATATATTTTACACTTATTAATCATATTTAGGTTATTATATTCATTTTTATATTGTTATTATTTATAACAAAAAAATTAATATTTGCAACATTTTTCTTTAAAATCCCTCTTCCACTCCATAGATGCCGAATTGGCATTAGATTTAATCTTATTCTTATGTGAATTGATTTTTGAAAAATAGTTATAAATATTTTGAAATGGTAATGTATTTTTAGTATAATATTATCAACATAATTTATTAACAAAAATATTAATTATTTCAATTAAGACTAATTTCATCAATTATGGAAATAGTTAATTTACAAGGTAGTTAAACATTAATATTAAGGTAAAAAATAAACATTAAACTTTTCCAAAATCCATTGGATGCCCAAATTGAGAACAAATACCATATTTTTTTGATTTTTAGAGTTACTTTCATAGTATTCTATGATGTTATCTTATATATTATGTTAAGTTAGGAAAATGATAAAAAAGGAACCCTTCATACCTTTAAAATTTTAAAATCCTTGAGATCTGAAAAAATATATATTATTTTAAATTATATATATACTTATTGAATCTATATGATTTTTATTTATCCTAATAATTTATCATTTGGTTTTAGAGGAGAATTACTTACATCAATTTTTTAATAAACGCAAATTTAGTAATTATTTAATAAATAAATAAATAAAATAAATGATATTAAAAATAATAAATGTGTATAACATTGAATTAATTATTATTTTACCATATTTGTTTAGATGAATAGTCATTTTACATAGATATTAACATAATATATTTGAAATTCCATATTTTTATTCAATTTTTAAAATTTTAATTAACTAAATAATTTCTAATTTTGAATTAACGTTTTTTACAAGAAATGAAATATTATTAAAATAATCAAAATTAAAAAAACATATAATATTCTAAATTATTGGTAATTATTAAAACTTATCATATATTATCTATTTATGTAACAAATGATCATTTTTAATGAACATATTTTCCCTTAAATAGTGGTCACATTATTTACATGGTCCAGGTTAAAGAAATGTTCTTACTTATTATTTTCACATATGTTAAATTTAATTTCCAGCACAAATGATATTTTTATTTAATAAATTAAATACCATATTATTAATTTAGTAGTTCTATATTTTCTAATAAATTTCACTTTTATTTAGTTATTATAGTTAAATTATATAGGATAGAAAACTAGTTACCTTAATTAAAAAAATGGTAAGTGTTGGGACACGTAGATGTAATGGAAAAAAATATAAAAATTATTATTGTGTTAGATGTTTTATCAACAATAAACTCATTTTAATCCATTAGTTTCCAATTTTCATGGAACATGAGATAAATTAGTCCTCACAATAGTCAATGAATTTTTATATTTACTATAATGCCACACCCCCTCGACAATAAAAAGGAATTCACTCCCCACACATTGTAAAAACTCACAAGCCATTTAAATATTGAAATTTGTTTTCCCAAAATCCATCCACTAAACCTAAAATCAAAACTTTTGTTTGAAAGAAAGAAAATGATTTATTTTGGTTAAAACCAAAAAGAGTGACTTGAAAAGGGGTAACATTCTTCAATGCACACTTTTATTTTAATTCTTTCTCAAACCATTAAATTATTTTTATTCCATGCTTACATAATAATATAAGTATACAAACTACATTTATATGTTTATTTTTTAAGGGTTTAAAATGACCCTATACACAACTATTTCAAATTGGTATCAAAATTTTCATTCTTGAGTATGGCGGACTACTGCCTCATGAAATGATGTCTTCTGTTTTTCCTTTCCCACCTTTCCTGGTTTTGAATTATGATGGGTGAACTCCTTTTATATAATATTTATGATATTTATGTTTTATTAATACTTCTGTCATATATATATAATACATTATATCATGAATTACTTTTTTTTAAATTGGTTATCATCATTTGTGTATGTGTGTACTGCCAGGAGGATGCCTCCACACTCGCCCGTTGCTCCTGGCACTCCCGAGGATTTCCCTTCCCCTTTCTCATAGGGAATTTATGTTTAGTTAAATGGTTATGGAACTCCTAGAACTTCTTGGTTCTATATTGTACACAATTTATTACTCTCCCTCTACCCCTTCTCGACAAATACTACTTGCTGATGTGGATATCATACTCTACCCACCACCCCTCTTTCTACCAAACCCTACACACTAGACCACCATTTTCTATTCCTATGATTGTGCATCAAGATGTCTTAGTCCGCATCAGTGAGGACATCTCTTGTCATTATTCTCAACTTCCCTGACTGGATAAACCATTGTCCTCCACTCCATCTTTTTTAGGATTGATGCAGGATTTTGGCCAATATGGGATGATGCTGGAGGGAGGCTAGCGGCATCATCTATTCATGTTCTTCATTGAAGGTGACTTCTTATTCTATTATTATTGGCTTCTTTATCTTTATATGATGGTTCTTTTTCTTGGTTTAGAATCCCTCTCTGTTTAGGACTTTTTTTCTACTGTTTTGGTCTTGAATGATTTATTTTTCAGATTTGTATTTGGATTAGATATATTTTGTAGGGTTCCTTCATATTCATAGAGGTAGTGTTTTTTTAAAATGGTTAATTTGGATTTATGTTGATGGTTTGATTGATTGATGGTGGAGGTGGTATTTCTTTCATCGGTGATGACGTAATGCATGAGTTTTTAATAGGGAATCTGGCTTCCTCCTTTTGTAAAAGGTCTTATAGCCCTTATATAACAATAAAGATGTTTTTCATTATGATGATGTTGATTATTTTCAGTAATCAACTCATGCGGGAGTCTAGTACCATTGATGATAGTGGTTTTTAGTATGGAGGTTTTGTACTGGTGGTTTAGTACTGGATAGTTGAGGTGACATGCATAACTCACATGTTAGGAGGCACAAATCGAGGTCTCTACAAGATGTTCTGTTCCTCGAGGTGCCTCGGTAATAGTGGGATGGCACAGGGTTTTTTTAAATTTCAAAATTAAGGTATGTATCGTGTTTTTTAATTTGGAATATTGTGGTTTGGGTTCAATTTAGTTTTTTTGATGTTAACGCTCACCCATAAAACTGTTTATCTGTAAATCCAATAAAATTGAATTTCTAGTACATGTGGACTACCGTCTCTTCAAAGAGATGTAATACATTCAAACACTACTAGATATGTATTGAAGATGGGTTTCATTATACATAAAAGACATAAAATAAATAAATATTATATTTAGGAAATAATTAACATTATGTGAATATGATATATTATATTTTTTATTAAGCTTTTCACACATTGAAAAACGTGACAACTTTATTTGTAGACCTGTGGACTACCGCATCCTTGTCGTGTTGTGATTAATTTTACATGACATTAATACTATATATAATAATATATTATTAAATAAAATTTTATTTATGATATTATAATGATTATGGAAATAAGAAAAATACTTTCCTTATTTACATAATGATCATTGAAAAAATCCGAATGTCACTCTTGCGCGCGTACGACATTCCATCTCCATGATTTTATTATTGGTTCATTTTTCACAACCATATTATGAGATTGGTTTTAAATTAATAATTTATGTAAAAATATGATAAGTATTTTATTATTATTATTCTTTTATGTTTATATAATTACCCTTTTGACCTTAGTCGACCCACCAAATTTTTTTTGACACATTTATCAAATTTAATCAAAAGACAGAATGTAAACATATATGTTTAAGTAGTTATATAAAACATTTGTATAAATTTAAATATATTAATATTGAACAATATAAATGATATAAAACAATTTAATAATTACCATATTTATATTAATATTGAAAATATTGACAAACATAACAATTCACACTCAAGGTATAGGATTTTAATTTCAAATTTTTATATCTGCGAGATAAATGGTATATTCACCACTATATTTATTGGGTGTAATATCCACTAATTTTTTTGATATATTATGTCATTAATACTATTAAAGTCTTGTTGTTTAATGTTTCACTTTGAATTATCACATTCAAGGGTTTTTTACATGAAAAATTCCAACCTGTAAAATTAATCTAGCAATTTCACATTTTTTTAATTTAAAAGTTTATCTTAAAACAACTAATTTATCCTTATAAATTTCCATTGATTATTATATTTATTTATGATATCCAAATCATGGTTTATTATATATGACTATATTATGAACAATATATAAATTTAATATATGGTCCTTGCATTGAACATTATTGATTTACTGGATAAATATTGATAAATCGATTTTCTTTACTGAATAAAAATATTGGATAAGGGATATTTTCATTTATTTTAATCCATTAATCAATATATAAGGATTTCATTAGACATTCAATACATTGGATTTGGACTATTTATTGAAATTCATTTGATTCATTAGTTTTCTACTACGATGAAATCAGTAACACAATCCCTTTTCTTTTTTAAACAGTATGTCTTTACTTGTCTCGTGACAATTCTTGACAGTAATGATATGGTTGGACAAACCAAATTAGTTATAAATAGTAAATTTTAAAATATACTATGAAATGCCTTAACGGTAATAGATCATTGTATTTTGGAATCATGCATTCTAATAATGACTTTTTTCCTTCAATTAATATATTATTATCATGAATATTTTCACTATGAAAAAATTTATAGACGTATTTAATTCTTAGTTTATTGATTAAAAGAAATATTGGTTATTTTTTATTACCATTACATATTAATTATGATTGTGTATTAATTATTACTTTTGATGTACTATACCCTTACAAATAATTTGTGATCACCATTACATTTTTCCTTTCCACATGGGATAAAGATAAATGTTTGGAATGAGTTCCAAGGATAGAAATCATTTTATTTTCTTATGTTTTTTTAATCCCAATGTTAAATGGTTTCCATGTATGTAATCCAGTTTTATAAATATGATAAAATTTATGGTCATATAAGACTTTAATACTTGAAATCATTCTAATATAATAGTAGTACACACTATATCAGGTCTTTCTGTTGTCATGGAAATATATATTTAAAACATTTGAGGTCATAACTGTCAAAATTCTACTAATTTTTTACACGTTAAAACAAATATTCCAATCACATTTTTCATAAAATAAAACATAATTTATTTTTGAAAATATACAAAGATTCCTTTTATAAAAATATTCTAAAATTAAAACATGGGTAGTATTGATTTTATTAAATCATGATATGAATTTTATATACATTTATAAAATACATGAATTTGGAAGGAAATTGATTTTTGACTAAAGAGAATCACAATGTAAGTTTTCATTAATTTTTTTTAATACATGAGTCCTTAGACGAAGGAATGCTAATAGAAACTCAGTATTCTCATGAAATAACATGAGGATAATAATATTATAGTGTTTTTAAATAGAATGATCATTAAATTTCTACATTGTAGGCATGAACATAAACAATCTTGAAAAACAATGAGATTGTTACATCAATTATTTTCCACATTGGTATCATTATTATTATAGTATAAATTAAATAATAACATAAAATAAAAGTTTTATTGTCATTAAAATCAGTATATTCATGGTATTAATAGTCAAATGGGAAGTTTATACCCCTCATAAAATATTATAGGCACTTAACATAACTTCTGTTTCAAACAAGAATGATTTGGATGATAATCTATCGCGAATTTTGTAACATTTTAACTTTATACCCCTTGAATGATAAACACTAAAATAGATATTTAAATTACAATCATTTTATGAATAATCACCAAAAAATAAATTCATGTGTAGTATATAAAACACTTAAAATTAATTGGTGTCAAATATTCAATTTATCTCATATAAGTAAAAAGTATGACACACTCCTATTTTCATAAGTCTCAAATTACATTATACACATTCAAACCACCGATATAAGAGAAATAAAAATAATAAAAATTAATTAAAAAATCCATATTTGTAAATATAATACAAAATATGTCTTTATTATGACCTTTTATTAACAATTTATTAACAATACATTATTAAAATCTAATTCTAGAAAATAACATCTTTGTTTTTTGTTGTGGGCTATACGTAAACATGAACATTGTTTCAATTTTCCTGATCAATGAAATAAAAGATTTTTTTATAAAATATTAACTTAAAATAATCATTTTTATTCTATATATTTATCATATATATAATAAAGTTAGTCAAATGACCATCCATTGAAAGCATTAGTGAAAACAAATCACATCTCTTTGGAGGTAGTGGTAAGACGTACACAGTAACGATGTTAATAAAATATAATAAAAATTGAAAGTAATAATGTTATAGACTTTATAATTATATAAGTATAATTATTTAATATATATCATATATCAACATTATATAAGTTATTATATCGATTCATTCGATGTGGTGATGGAAAACGAATTATGTCGGTTTGTGAGGTGATATTCCATTTACATATTTTGAATTTAACTGTTTCCAATTTGATGGAGGAGGGGATGGTTTTAGGACATGCCTTTAACTTTAAAAAGACTAATTTTATGAAATATATTATGATTATTATATCATAATATTTTCATAAGAATATATGTTTATGGATTAAGAAATAAAATAAAATGCACTATTATAGACATTACGTCTTATTTAAAAAAAATCAATTAGTTTTCTAAAAAATACATTATAGGTTATCTTTATTCCCAATTTGATTAATCTATGATGACATTAGGGATGAAATTAATGTATTTATTTATGTATTGGATGGAACAAAGGGATTTGTTTGTTCTATGAGAAGACATCATAAGGAAACATTTTATATGTCATGTTAGTGAAACAGTTTTAATATTTTAGGAAAAGGTGTACCGAAATTTTTCAGATGTAAAAAGTCATTTAAATGGCCCATTACATATAAATTTAGGTGACATGGTCTAAATATAATCATTAAATGGGTGTTGGATAGGTTTTTACTTTATTTCCCCAATATTTTAATATTAACTTCATGATATACCCATTTTATCCTTAACAATGGTAATGAATTTGTAGTATATTTAAAATTTATAATTTTTCAAAAATTTAATTTCACATTATTAGATAATATAAATTATTCTAATTAAAAATATAAAATACATTTTTTTTAATTTCATTGTCATTAGTGTAAAATTTTAATTTCAAATTAATCAGTATGAAGTAATGAAATAGTGGTATCCCAAAGAGAACTGTTTCAAAACATTAAATGGCTTTTATATCAAAATTAAAAATGAAAATGATTTCAATTAATTAAATTTGATTAATTTTTATTTAATTTTACTAATTTTATTTTAAATCCATATTAAAAAAATTTGTATGTCTCTAAAAGAATGAAATAGAAATACAAAATTTAATAAATATCACTATTATTCATTGCTCCTGGAAATATTTATCTACTCAAATATTTATCAATAACTCAATATAATAAATATTTTACTAGTTAATTAAAAGAAATGTTATTATTTAAAATACAACTTTTAAAATTGGTAAAAATTAATTTTATTATCATTTCACAAAATTCAATTTTTTGGAGAAGATATTATTTTCAAAACTTATAAAGGATTTTTTTAAAAAATAATGTACAATATATTATCATTAATAATTTAAAATTTGCGTATACCTAACCATACCACTATTTATATCGGTTAATTTATTTCTATCATGTATCAATGATAACATTATTAATATATCGTTGTTTATTAAAACATATTGTTGTATATAACACAACCTAAACATAGTGGTTTTTGTAATGAATGATATCAAACAAAATAAATTTATTTGAAAAATGTAATTTATAAAATATCAATCTCTTACATTACATTCATATTTATCAACTGTGAATCTCTATATTTTTTCAAAATAAACATCTCTATTAAACTCACTATTTAGGAATGATGAATTTGCATCAATCAAATTAATCATGTATTTTTAATGAGAAACAATAATTAATAACATTCAAATGGTATCAAATCATGAAATTGGGGAGGAAATGTTATAAAACATCAACACCTTTCGCCTATTAATATCCCTTGAAAAAAACATTATTTATTATGAAAATGTCCCAATTTCTATATTTCTTATTCCTCAACGCACATTTGGCTTTAAAAAATTATTTCCTATATTAGAAAACATTCTTAGGTGTAATTTTTCTAAAGTAGATAAAATTAATCATTCATTTAAATTAATATTTCTTTTTATCGACTACTTCCTATACTTACTATGGTTTATGGTAATTAAGAAGTTCCATTTTATTATACATTATTAGGTTTCTCCTCATTTAAATTAATGATTCAAAATTTTAGATGTCATTACAACATTCAAGTTTCTTTTTTAATGTATGGAAAAAAAATTTATGGTAGAACCAAATACAATACTATATTCATTGTAATAATTTTTTGACCATAATCTTAAGTCTTCCACGAAATTCATAATATCTTTATAATGATTCTCTTATATTTTCGATTTTTTCAGCAAATTCACTATTTTATTCATTTATTGTATTCATATTATTTTGAATCACTTTATTATCAGAGGATTCCATAATTTTTTGTAATACATTGATCCCACAATTATTTTATCCTACATTGGTTTAGTAAAAAATTTAAAATTACTATTGAGATTTATTATTTTATTTTCATATATTTAGACATTTGATATTCATTAGGCATGTACATCCAAAATAATTTTAATATTTCACTGTTAGTTTATTCTTCTACACATATCATTGGGGTAATTTTTACTTCAGATGTTAGTAGAGATATTTTTATATCATTTACATCAATAAATATAACTTCCCTTTAAAATACATTTGTGGAATTATACTCCAAAACCATGATCGTCCGCATTTCAACCAAACACCAACTTTATCTCTTAAAACCCACATTGTTTGTGGGGTATAAGTATCACGATACTAAGGCATTATTCCATTTTTTAGAGATATTAGTTAGAAGAAATTATATTTAAAATCATTTCCATTATCTATTTTTATCTTTTGGATTTATACACCATGTTTTTTACAACGTCTATTTAATAAAACATAAACATTTTAACAATATTATATGTTTGTTTCAAAAACATAACAAAATTATAGATGGTAATGTCAACACTAAATTTTAGAAATAATAAATCACCATTTATAAATTGATGCCTCATAAATTCACATATATAAAAATTTATAATCCCAAGAGTTATTGTGGAATTAATTTGTACCAATTTTATATTTTCATTTATTAATCATCTCTTTTGAACATGATTTTAACCATATAATATTTTGATTTTTATTAAAGGTAAATCTCTCATAACATCATTAATTTGATATTTTACACATGTTTAGTTGGCCTAGGTGACATTTTATTGTTTTATATGACCAATTTTTTCATTATAAATTATTTGAAATTAATTAATACAATCCCCATTGTGAAATATATTTTTTTTTGGCTCATTCTCTTTCATAGATAGTTCTTCTATTTTTTAATAACTAGATGTCAACAAAATTGAAATACCACTTATTTTACATTATCACATAAATTAATTTACTTAGTATGTTATGTTTATATCTTTTAAAAAATATAACATATTTGGACATTAGATTCTATTTATCTATAACAGATGCTCCATTTCATTTTAATTTTAATAAAATTTTATTTCCAAAGTTAAAAAATGTAAATTTTTCTTATATGGGTTTCTTGATTTCAATATCACATGTAATATATGTAGATAATCATCTACCTAGAATATATTGTTTTTAATTACCAATTCCTTTCAAGGTGACTTCAACTATCGAGTACTTTCTATCATCTTTTCCCCTTAATCTTTTCTATTCTAGTGGATGAAGCATATCTATGAATATTATTCTTGATATTATTCTACATAATGACGAGTCTGATCAAATCATCCAAAATATTCTTCCATAAAGTCTACCAAATTTTAATTAAAGAGTTCATTATATATAGTTATTCCTTCCATTATATATCACTTCTAATATTTTTATAGGAGTTTAATTTTTGTCTAGATTTTATCCCCATCAACTTGTACCTTCTTTATGGAAGAAACATGTATTCCCAACACTTATAGGCTATATTTCAGTACATTCTATAGAAATTAGAATATCATTTGAACCTGCACCTTCATGATTGATATAATTTGTGATTCTAATGATTTGTGTAGTTTCATATATACATATATTTTTCTTTCTTTTTATTATATAATTTATGAAATTTATTTCAAATAGTGTCAAAAACTATTGTTTAACCAATAGATGATCTATAAATTTTTATCTTAGACAATATATTCCCAATTATTTATTGAAAACCCAATAATGTTGGCAAATATATACATTTTTTATCTCTTGTAGAAATTAATTTCAATAATTTATATTGAATAAACTTTTTATATATCATATCAATTTTAAAAATTACCACGCATTTACATTCTGAAAATAATACTCAACTTTGTAAGAGTCATTTCAAATTCCATAAATCATGATTATGTCATTTACAATTCATCGTTCATTTCATTTAGATTCATACCATTTATATTTCAAAATTATTTTCTAATCTACCAAATTCAGCATGAGGATAATGATTCCCTCAATATTCATTATTTTTTTAGAAAATATTCTACACATTCACACACTTGATCTTCACTCATTTTTAAAAAGGGAAGTTGTTTATTGAATTTGGTATTTCTTCAAGATGGGATTCATGTTCTAATTTCAATATGTGTTCCATATATGATACATTACCTTTTTCATATTTTCACCTGAGGTTTCTTCAGGTTTCAATATTCCTTGATTATCATCAATTTATTTGAAATATCTAAATTATATTATGTAGCTTATGATGATTTATATTATTCGCTTTTACAATGATAACTCGTGTTCTTATTCCATGTGAACATATTTTTTAGCTCCCTATGAGTTTTTTTCTCCATATGTTATATTGATAATTTTTTTAAACTTGTCCCATTCAACATTAAAACCTTTTTTATTTATAAATTGATAGAAAACATCCCAAATATAACATAGTAAAATAATTTCATTGGAAACTTTCACATGTAAATTGAGTTTGATTTTCCATATTGATTAAAAAAGCATTTCTTCATTGTCACTTTTCTTAAATGTTAGAGCCATACTCATCAGTTATTCTCGAGGAAAGTTCAAATTTTATATAGCGAAAATCATCTATAACCCCCATGGATGATATTGTAGGATCAAATATATTTGGGAAAGTAATCATTTATGATTTTCATATAAAAATTAAGAAAGCTAAATTGTCTCTAGATCCCATAATGTTGATGATAATTTCACTAAATCGTGTGACGTAATTTTATACATCTACCTCATTATCTATATTTCTGTCTCTAAACTAATATCTATAGATTTTATGTTTTTATTACTTTACATTAAAATTTAATTAAAATACTCATTTCATTTCATCCTATGTTTAATTATCTAATTTATGGACCATATCCTTAGTGTAAACCTTATTTTGAAAAAGAAATGAGCATTGAATATCATTCCTTAATATCAACTTTGAGGTTACTTTTATCAAGTAGAATCATTGGTTCATCCATTTATCATTCTCGTAACCTACTATACAACTATACATGACATCAAATCTACGATATAAGACAAAGTATATCACCCTTTTTTTCATCCATGAATATATTTTACCATCAATGGTAGGGATACCATGATATTTAGTTCAATTAAAGTACACAATATTCTATAAATTGACCTAAAAGAGGGATTATTCTCAAATACCATATGTTATACTATATAAATAGCGATGAACTGATAAGGGGAATGGATATGAATCAGTGGTTCCATTTTTAGAACATCCACTATAAATATGTTATCATATGTTAGTTGCTATATTCTCAATATACTAAAGTAACAAATCCAATATCACTTATACGGGGTAATGAAAGAAATAGTGAATGAAACAAAACTTTCTATAAGTTTTAGTTATAGTTTGGATACCTATTTCCTATAGCTGTTTAGATGTACAAGTCCCTAATTTTACATTATAGTCGATTATCATTTACAGTGGTTTTGGAAGGGATCAAAATATATCCAAAAGTGTATCCCATAGTTATATCTCCCAAAAAATACTGTTATATTGGTTCCCACCAGTAACATAATTTATTTATTTCTTTTATCCATATAATTGGAAAAAAATTCTTCTCACATACTCCAATTTCCATATCATAAAAAACCCAAAGTTCTATCTATATATACTTGAACTTCTAAATTCCTCAATTCAGTTATATCACACTTCAATCTAGTATATCTATAGAGGAATTTATTTTGATCTCGAAGTAATATTATTCTTTAATAAATAATAGTGTTATCAATAACCCTAACTACATCATTTACTTAAATGATTTCCTCCCTTTATATGACAAATCATTTTCTAATAAATGCTGTGAATTAATGGTTATTGATTTAAAACTACTAAACACATCCAAATATTTTTAAAAACTTTAAAAACATTTATTTATATATTAGTTGAATATATAAAATCATTTATAAAACTTACTATAAACAAAAATTGACACTTTCATAAATCATGTATTGAATAATAAACATTCCTTCATAAATATTTTAATATTAACCATCCATATCAACACTATCAAAATTTGTGGGACTTAAAAATACACATGTGTAGTCACAAAAAATATTCCTCTATATTTCATTCTATATACATTTCACAACAATCCTTATGGTTATACCTTATCTTTATCTCAATCAACCCTCATATTTCCCTCATTTTGTAGAAAAATTATAATTAGAAACATTTTCTATTGGGGTTTTAAATCCTTTACTCTTATACAAAATTAAATATTTCTCATGTAGTTTATCTTTTTAATCAACAAATTCATAGACATATATTTATATATCTTA
The DNA here is from genome assembly GCA_963277665.1 of Viscum album. NCBI lineage: Eukaryota > Viridiplantae > Streptophyta > Magnoliopsida > Santalales > Viscaceae > Viscum > Viscum album. Next base: position 1,365,482,149 of record OY728143.1, on the reverse strand, counting down.
TAGTGATTGAATTAATCTGCCTTCCATTTTTATTTTATGGTTTCAACCTCACCATTTCTATTCGTCCATTGAATATCCATGCAACACATCACACATCATAATTGGTATTCCATCAAAATGTTATTTTATTGATGAAAAATTAATACAAAATAATCAGAATATACTCGTAGATATCACTATAGTAAACATCCTAATCATTATGCATCCAAGAGATTTTTGGGTAAGCTTATAAAAAACTGAAGACATAGTTCCTTGATTTTGGAAACAATTACACCCTAGATAAAAAAACATTCTTTGATAAAATACAGAAAATAGACAAAAAAATCATAATCTCTGGGTAACTTCACAAAACATATTTTCATACTTAATGTTTTCTCAGCAAAATAGGTTAAAATTAAACTATCAAATTCCATCACATCATAAAATTTTAAAAATAATGTAATGAATGTTTCAGAATTGAAGATACATTAGGGAAATGTTATTAATTTAGATTATTTGAATCCAAAAATAATTAGATAATGATTTCTTTGAATTTTAAAAAGTGGGAGTATTTTTTTTATAAAAATAATACATATTATATTTTTAATTTTGTTTTTTTTTGTTTTACAACAATTTTGAATAAATGTTTTGGATTATAAAATCTATTTTAATGTCTATATAAATGCTAAAAAAATTCATTTAGTTTTATTGATATGAATGAACTCATAAAAGTTCCTTATGCAGGAAGGTAATTATACAAAAATTCCCCAGTGGGTAATTAGGACATCAAGGTTGTATATATAACTTTTTATATATTTAGAAAAATTAATATATGGAAATAAAATTTTAAATTATTCTATTCCAAAAATAATGTTTTATTTAAATTTGTTCAAACTTATGATTCATAGAGAATAAGATAATTTTGAGAAAGATATCATTAAAACTATATATTTTATAAAAATGACTACAATTGAAAAACTAGTTATATTTAAAATATATTTTTTGATATTTAAGGGCCACATCATCACATGATACTGATTTAAAATTTTTATCCTCCTAGAGTGATTCTCTCTATACTATATGAGACGTGTGTAGTTACTCTCTAGAAGGAATGTTTATGAAAATATAATCATCAGAATAGTCTATTTTTTAGAGTGTTAAAAAATTAAACATTGATAGAAAAAATTATAGAACATGATGGTAACTATAATGAAATATAATGATGATAATGTTGAATAAGATTCTCTAAATGAAATGAGGACATACCTATTAGAACTATGGGGTAGTATAAATGAGTAGATAATTTTAATATTTAAAATATTCCTAATTAATGTGATGTGAATATTATAAAATTCCTTAAAATTAACATGACCAATAATGAAGAAATTATAAATCCTTACTCTTTTTCAATATATAGATTATTTGATATATATCATTCTATTGTATTTGAAAAGACATTGGATAATACTAATGAATACAATAACAAATACAACATTAATTTGAATATGGAAAAAACAAATGTCAATGAAATTGAATATTCAAATGATGAAATAGAATACAATTTTGATATTTAAATAACATATATGGATATTGATGTTTTTAGTTATACAATTACTATAATGAAAAATAATAAGATGTTAACATAAGGAATTGATAATTTTTTTACTAATTATCATATGTCAATTATTGAAAATAATGATGTTAAAATTGATTATAAGAGAATTTAATCGATTATTAGTTAATATAATAGAATTATATATTTAATTAAATTTGATAAAGTAAAACAACAAAAATATGGTTTTGTTAATTTCAAAAAGGATTATGAAGATGAAAATTTGGTTGTCAAAACTATTTATAAATCTAGGTTAGTGAATTATTTAGAGGTTTGATCACCTATTGAGATGATTAATTATTATTTTTATTAAAATCCTAACATGTTTTCTAATTTTATGTCCACTACAATTTAATAATTATAGGATCAAATTAAATGTTTTAATATTTTGGTTTAAGTATTTATGGGATGAGATAAAAATATGTAACAATACATATTTTCCCAATAAATATTAAATATAATTGGAATCTATTAGTGATTTTAGGTAACATTTTAATGAGATAAAAAATTGATCAAATCTGAAACAGAATCTTTGAAGTCAAAATATCATTTTTAGAGAGATATTTATTGTTATATTAAAGAAGATATGAATTAGATAAATAATTAGATGTTATAAATTTTAATGTGTCTCAATCCTAGTTATAAATTAATTATTGGAAAATTAAAAATACTTTTAATTATATAATTTGAATCACAATAAAAATTAAAATAATTTAATAGTGAAGAAGTAGTTACTAAATGAAAAAAATTGTCTTTATAACAGGATATACAACACTGGAACCATATAAATTTCTAATGAATATTTTAAAATATTACAATATTTTGTTAAAATTTTTCAAATTCATCTATTTTTTGGAGAAATTACCAAACATTCTCCATGAACTAGAAATATAATTCAAAATTTGTGATATGCTGAAAATGAAATATGGTACAATATAAATATTAAATAAAAAAATATATTAGATGAATTGATAAAGGATATCGAGAAATTTTTTATTAAACTTGTTGGAAATCAAGATTAACTAGTTCTGTATTGATTTTATCTCTAGGCATTAAGAGCAGGATATGAGATTATTTTGAATTTTAAATGGACTAAAATATTACCATGATAGGTATTTATGGTGGGAATTGTATTGGATGAAAAACAATATATTACATTGACCTCCAATATTATACATTTTTACTATTAAAAGAAATATACTATGACAACCATAGGGACCTCATAAATCATTTAAGGATCAAGAAATGCATTATAATTATTATAGATTGAATTAATAAATCATAGGTTCAATCCATAATATTTTTAAAATCATTAAATATATAACTTGTTTTTATTTTTATTGACATATTCTATTTTGTGATATATATTAAATGGTACAGATAATTTTTAAATTTTTTTCTTTTTTAAATGATGACTTTTTTATGTCACTTGTTATAATAAATGATGTCAAAACCCATATGTTAATAAATTCATGATATATTACTTTACACTTTATTTATACAAACCAATAGGATTCCTAAATCAATTTTATGTATACCTAATATCATTTGAGATACCCTTTCCATCGTTGAATCTAACTTGTCACTAATTGACAATCATCACCTTGTCCTCATACTTTTGAAAACATCGGCCATCAATTTATCATAGTATAAATCATGTCATATTTTTTTAAAATCCACTAGCACTATGTTTTGACACTTTTTTATTTATTTAAACTTCACAAATATTGTATTTACTCAACCACATTTTATATGTTGTATTTTTATGAATCAAAGATATATTTTGTTATTTTTAAACATTCTTATGATTTATTTTATATTTTAGGGTTCAAATCATAATACAATGAATAATACTGGATTCATTATGATTATTATGATTTTATAACTAAAGTATGAATTGTTCATTAAAATTTTGGAATAATAAGTTAAATGTTTCAAATTATTCTTAATTTTCATTTCAAAATGTTATTTTTAGTTTTATTCCACATTTGGTTTATTTATGTGTAATCATAGATGATAAATAGTTCTTATAAATAATTTAAATAATTTTTTTTTGTTTAAAAAATCATCTGTTTATTTTGATCTTCAATAAATACCTTTAATACATAAAAAATAATTAATTTTTTATATAGGAATTTTTAATCATATATTAATAGTATATAATTGTTATTAAAATTTATATTATGGTTATATTATCCACTATTTATTTTATTAAGACTTGGAATTATGTATTTTTAGTAATTTAAAATTAAAAAATTGGTTTTATATCTTTTAATATTTCATGTAATATTTCAAAACATTTATATGTATTATTATAATTATTAATAAATTTTATTATTATTTTGTAAATGATAATTTTTTTTTCATATGAAATTTTTATTTACAATCATTAAATTTAGTAACATGTTTTATTTATTTAATAGTCTCTATAATAGACATTAAATCAAAGTTAGATTATAAGATGATGAATAATTTGGAAATATTCCAAACGGGTTAATGATTTCTTAAAATATTACCAATATGATATTGCAAACAATGAATTATTTTATTATCCATACATGAATTGATTAAATATGAGAAAATGTAGAACCATATAAATCAAGGATCACTTAATTTTATATTCTCTAAATATGAGAAATATTATACGAATCTATTTTGGTTATATAGTGTATAATTCAAAATCTAATGGTGACATAGTTTTTAAAAGGTTAATTATTTTTAAATTTAAGAAATAATTCCAGATATTAAAGTTAAATAAATTAAGAAAACATTAATTATGGAGAAACTATATGTTCATTCCAAAAAACAATTATATTTAAGTTGTATCAATTTTATGTTTTTATCATAAACATAGTGATTTATTAACTTGAAAAATAATTTTTTTTGATGTGATAATATTTCAACTAAATATCCAAATCCATTTTATGACACACATCCAAAAGATAATGATATTCTTCATTCAAATAATAAAATAAATAACTATTATTTCTAATGGTATTGGTGTACAAGAATATACAGGCATACCTACATTTATTGGTGTTATATGTCAACTAATATAAAGAACATTTAGATTTTCCTAAATGTGAGAACTCTTATTACAAGTTGAAATAAATATCGCATGTGGATACATAAGTTATTCCATGTACCAAAACTCAAACATAGAAATTTTTAATTCATATATTTCATCATTTTGAATGTTTATTTACAGATTCAAGTGATATAAAAATGAGAAATATTCTATGTATGTGATATAATATATAATGGATGATTATGTCATTTAATTGATTCCTCAGAATATAAATAAATTGAAAAAATATATTTCCTCTGGTAATTAATATTGCAATTCCAAAATGTGATTCTGCATGGAATTAATGAATTATTATATGAATTTTATAAGAAAAACTATTTTTGGAATTTTAATATGGTCATTTAAAAGGTATTCTAAAAAATTAATATAAATAAAAACTATGTTATATTGATTTTAATGTTTTCTAGTGAAAAATATCCTGAAATATATATTTATGGTTACTTGTCACCATTAATTGAAGACTTCAAACGATTATCAGAGGATGGTATCAAAGTGTTTGTTTTTTAGAAAAATAAATATCTTAAATTTCCTGAAATAATTATACTTAATAAAATAAACTTCCCAGTGTATGGTATTATTTTAGGTATAGTGTTAAGGGGAATGATTCATGTCAATTTCATGAATATGGGAAAATATTTTATATATTACAACATGGTATAAAAATATTGTATTTGTTTTATCATTACATTTTTGTGGAAAAGTCACTCTCATTAATGATTTTAGAAAATATTTCAATGGACCATAGGAATTTTGTATTCCACTAAATTTTGGGTTAGTATACATTTAGTTTAATATGGTTAAAAGCATTGATATGACATTTAAAAAGATATAATTATATAATAATTTTTTAAATATATAGATGAAATACTGAATAATTTTCTATCATATATATTAAGATATCATTAAATTGTGACTAACATTGATGGGATGAATTTTGAGAATAATTTATATGAATTTTTTTTATATTATTTTATGAAATTAAAGGTAATACTGAGGATGGTTTGAAAAATAGGTGATACTTAGTGTCAATGGGAACATGTTTTGACGTAACACCCACTACTATACATACCCCCAATAGAGCCTATAGAATAATGTTCAGTACCGAGTTATGTAATATATAAAAATATTACACTACAATTATTCTATACATTAAAAGAAATCCTTTATACATGGTTATAAAATCATTAAAAAATATAAATAGTACAACATAGGGTATTAAGAATATATCCAAATACAATAATCACCACATATAAATAAATAAAGTCTTCATTATAATAAATATACTAGTGGGAAAATAATAAAAAATCATTTCATCAAGAAATAATCATTATATCTTAAATTCAAAACTTCCATATTTCATGAGATGTTTAATTTATAAACATAATAGAAGGAGTCCAAAGCTTTTAATTGCAAAGGAATATGTAATTGTTTTATATATTCATAACAATCCAAATGATTCACTATAATCATATCTATTAAAATTTAATTTCATGTATAGTATTAATAAGAAATAATAAATCAATTATGAAAGATTTTCCATTATGATTTATAATTTATTCATTTAGGGATTGTCTTATGAATCCTTAGTTAACTAAAATTTAATAGAATTTGAATTTGATTTCATTTACAAAAAATTAATTTTTTAACCACCCTTGGGGACAGTAACATACTATTGTAATTGAATCCAAATTTATGAAAACCTATAATGTGGTCTATTAGTCATTCGATGATTACCATTTGATAAAACATGTATGATAGATACATAAAAAATTAACAAAAAAAGTGAAGTATAATAGTGTTCCTAGGTCATGTTATAAGAGAACTATATTTAAGGAATAATAAACATTATTCTATACCATGTTATATTCATTAATAAGTATAGTTGCCCAGATAAATTTTTATTTCATCATGGGAAAATCGAACTCAGTCTCTCATTGGATGAAAACAAGTTCAGTAACATATTTTGGTGAAAATATAATCATTGGTTGTTTGTTATGTCCAAAAACAAAATTTGTCCTCTGTACCTACTCAATTTGCAGTGAAAGAATAATTTTTTAAACAACATTAATTTATTACATTAAAAATTTACTAGAATTTAAAACTTATATTGTTCTAGTTTCACATCACTTTTACCACATGTATAATTTATCCATTACCACATCACTAAAACAATAACATTACAATATTTTAAATATGGTTTTTAGTTTATAATTTATTTAGGATAAATAAGAGAATGTTGATTCCATTATGTAATGACTGAGTTAGTAACCAAATGGTATAATTTAACTAGTAACAAAATATCCCCAAATTTTTGTCCCAAGAATATGTTCTGAATACACTAATAAAACCCGATTCATTATTATATAACAAATAACCAACCGAAAAAATAAATTGGGCTACTCAACTTCATCAAATTATGAAAAACAATATTTTCAATGTTTAGGACCTACAATGAATTAACATACATGGTTTAATATACCAATATCATACAAGAAATCAATAGTAAATAAATGGTATACATAGTTTCAACTAATATGTAATTGGTAATAGGTATATTTTTATAAAAAACATTATTTGAGAAATTAATTGTTCATATTTATGTGAATATTATTTATAATTTAATATTTTTTTGGATAACATAAGAAATTCATGTCATAAATATATTTTAATAATCACATCATGGATTGAGACCCCTTAACAACAACATTAGTGGGATATACAAATTATAAACAATAACCATAGAAGTATACAACAACCACTAACTTGAATTCCATAAGAATGGGGCCCAATCGAAAAATCACAGTAAATAAAAGAAATGTTTAAAACTAATGAAATCATAGTATGATTAGTCATGAATTACATCCAATAATATACTTTCATGTTCCTTAATTAATAATTTCCTAGAGAATATATCATTTTACCCCTAGAAAATAACTATTCATATACCATCATCATTAAAAAATGTAAGAATGATGAGAAATGAAATCATATTATATTCCATGATCTACGAAGTGAAGAAACCATAAACATTGTGGGATTTATCTACTACATGGTAAAGTCATATCACAATATACCAAATTTTTATATTATAATCAAGAACAGAAATAGTATATGAATGAGGATATTAGATTGTGAATTCCTAAATTGAATTATTAGATTGAACTCCCCTTGATCACCCTTGAATTAAATAGTCATTTTAGGTTGAGAATATATACATTGGAAATCTAGTGATCACCATTTTTAGGGCTAGGGTGAATTAATTTAAAATATGATAATGAAAAAAATAGGATTTATAGAAATGGAAAAAATTTATTTTATTTAAAATAGACCATGGAATTTTGTTTTTTCATGGAACCACTTGGACACCCGACCTACTTCCTCAATTATCTAGTACTCATTACCCCTCCACTTGGTATGCAGTTCCACCTATAATTATTACTACACTGGTCACCTACATGTACCCTATATGAAACCCAAAAAAATATTCTAAACAATAATCATATTTATAAATATATAATAATTTATATTTAACCTCCATTATTCAATACCAATTTAAAAAATACGATCAAACCATCTCCCAGTATAAAGAAATTAAATTGACCCTCATTTACATTAGTTAAAATCTAAAAGAATAAATAAAATAGAAATATCCAGAACATGAGTCCTTGATAATACACCACTACATGATTTCTATCCCTAATAGGTCTATGTAAACACTCACCCATTGACTGTATATACTACTAAATCATCTAATCACATCTAATTCTATATCACCCTTAAAAAAATTAACATACACTAGATGTACTACATCCAAATTCAATTAAATTTAAAAATACTATAATTCACTAATATCCTATTGGTACCATGATAGATAGTATGTTAAGACATATCCCACCCATAACTAGGATTATAATACATAAATCCCAAAATAGTCTGGAATCACTAATAAAACCAATATTGAAACTCAAAAATGACACGTGAACCTTCTTATAATTCATTGAATACCATAAATCAATATATTAAACCATGATAATAATTCTCCCAACTGTATGAGTGTCCAATGTCAATGTGTTTATTAACAACAAACATTATATTTAGTTTGTTAATAAGTCTTCATGTGGAACTTATTTTCAATAAACCCCAAATTCTTGTAAATTAAACACGTGGGAATGTTTCAAAATCACAACATTTATATAAAATTTATTTACTTCTCAAGTTTAGCATGATATAATGTTTTTGAGTTTACATATAATTAATGTAACTACATGTATTTAACCACACCATTTATAAATCATTTTTTAATTTATTTAAAAATGAATGTTTTTGAATAATAATGTAATTTTAAAATTAATTTCCATTTAAATATTATATAAAATAAATTATTTTACTATAATTTCATCTAATTTAAAATTTTAAAATATAAGTTTCTACTTCTAATACCCCATGATATTAATGTAAATTACTAGTATAAATAATTTATTTCAATTATACCTATAAATTTGAAAATAAGGTATAAGAAATAAGTTTTTTTTAAAAAAACGTACATGGTATAGTATTAAAAATAGGGCATGGTTTGAAAAAATATAAAAACCTGATAAAACATAATATTTTCAATTTTATAACTAATCTATTTATAATTCAAAACTCTGCATACTAGAGAAAAATTTTGGGACCATATTACATTCCATGTGTGACAAAACACTTCAAATCATTTCTTAGGTATAATGAAACAAAAAACATGTAAGAATCGAATGTAAGAAAAACATAACCTTCTCTATAGGGTATAATAATTCCGAGGCAAGAAGAATGTTCTTATAAAAACATTAGAGAAGAAAAATATAGTTGCATCAATAAAATTTATAAAAAATGAGTATATTTCTTAATATTTAGAACCAACAAGGTGTTAAATAAGATGCTCAAAAAGAGGATATATAAGAATATATATTGATATATTATTTGAAATATTTTTTGGAAGGAAAAAATATAACATTACTTGGAATATAATATTAATTAAGATATAATAGATATTAGTAAAAATAAAAATCAAGTTAAATCAAGAGAATCATTTTTTTATTAATATCATGTAGTCTTCTCCAATAAATTAATATGATAGTATCATTAATTGTGTTGCTGATTTATGGGATAACAAATGTACTCATTTGATTTTAACTATAATATAAACAACTACATGTATGTACATTGAATGTCATTTTATCCTAATAATTCATAACTAAAGACATTTTATCACGATTCATGAATTTTTTTTGAACATAGATCCTTATGGATCCCTATAAACTAATAAAGGTTAACCATATCACACTTGATAAATCTTAATAAAATACCCACTTGGAGATAGGGTGAATTAGTTAAACATCATTAAATCAAAGAGGAACTTCAGATTCCACCATAAATAGGATTAAATGGAATATCTATGGGGTTATTCTCATGAATTTATAGTCATAAATCTCATCATAAAAAATAAAATACAAAAATTTATAAACTCTAATAAAATACCATATATAATAATTATGATCAAAACAAACAAAAAAATTCATGAGCATGGATTACACTATCCACAATTGTGTTCCAAAATTCATAGGATATAGTTATTGTCACTATAGGTCTTTGTCAACACATGGGGAATGATTCAAATTATTTTAAATTTGTAATAAATCACAACTAAATTCTACAATCTTTATAGTATGACTAATATATAGGTAAAAACCCACAAAATAAAACCTTTAACCAAATAGGTCATTAAAAAATAAGAGTAATTATTTCTGTTGCAACCTCAAACACCATAACCGGAGAGGAATGGATCTAGTTTTCAATATTTTATATCCTTCATTCAAATCCTATCCTCGTGTTGGTAAGAAATAATTGATCATATAATTTTTAAATAAAAATATATAACCAAAAATAGATATGGAACTTAAAAAATGAATAATAGATTATACTTTTTTCTCTACTATGGGATATTCCTTGTATCATAGATAAAATATTGTTATAGTGTAGCCAATTACACTAACCTCCACATGTAATATGGATTTAATGTTTTTTCTTCGTAAATCTGTTCTAGGTTTGATTACTTGAAAAAATTAATTACGGATAGAACACTACTTCCCTCAGATTATTTCTGTTCAGTCCTCCTTTATGCCTATATTTAACTGAATTAATCATATGTTTGATTAAATTAAGGTCTCCACTATATCATGATGATTTAATGATTTGATTTAAATAATTATGGTTATAATATGCTTCTCCAATTTATCACCCAACATCCCAAAAATGCTAAATTTCACATATCTATTACTCACACAAGTTATATTGGTCAGGTTAATTCACCAATGTTTCTTCACAAAAGAACCTTCATGGAACTAACATCATTCACGTTTTATTCACCACAATGGTTGAAATAATCTACTTAATCAACCATATTATTGGAATATTTTTTACACTTATACCTTCACAAACCTATTATTATATATGTTTTTTCAATGTACTTTTCTAAAGAAAGTCCCTTTCACGCAACTTCCTTCACCCAAAAAGTTCACTAATTACAAATTTTCTCATGTAATACATTCCAAAAATGTATTCTATAATCCCTCTCAAAATATTAATTAGTTTCTAATGATGGTATAATGATGTTATTTATTGGAAAACCATGACCATCATTGATCTATAATTATATGAAGCATTCATTTTCATAATATTTGTATAAATCCACTAATGTATTCTATTTGTACAGCATAAAAACACTAAATTATTATAATGATACAAAAATCATCTTATTTTATAAAAATGAATTATTGAATTCTGTGAAATCACCAAATGTTTTCAAAGTCACATAAACATGAATGAATCTTTATCCTTTGCACCATAATAAAATTTTTAATTAATTCAAAATCAGTAAGATGAGTTCATAATATTAAAAATTAATATATTTTTTCTTTTCTAATTACACTTATAATAAACTTTATTTCATATTATTCAAACTCATTACTAAAATTTAAAATTGATTAATAATAAACAAAACACCGGAATATCTCTTGAAATAATTTGGTTTAAATAATAACATAACATAAAATATCTCTATTAATGCATCTAAAAATGATCCACATGAAATTTAACAATATATATATATATATATATATATTAGAGCTAAATAATATAATTATAAAATATTTCCCAAATATGTGAATATAATGGAATTAAACGTTTGGCAAAAAATTCTTAATTAGGCCTAGAAATCAAATTCTCCAACACTAGTATGGGGGGCAAAACCTAAACCTATGACACACATAACCAAGAAATTAACATATAATAGATATGAATGTAACAATTCATAACATAAATGCATTAAAACTGAGGTTACATGTCCACTTGGTTTCATTACGAGGTATTAGTATAAATACTTATAAGGGTGCCACAAATTGTTTCTCAACACATATAGTTCGAAGTCTGTATTTAAATGAAAATATTAACAAAATTTAGTAGATATAAAAACCATCATAGATAATCCCAAATCATGATAGTGAATGAAAGATAATAAAATCAATTTAAAACATATTATTTGGTATCAAATATTCATGTATTGCATCAAACAAGATAAATAAAAAACTTATCTTAATGGAACATAAAAAAATTTCAACTATAGTATCCAAATTTACATTGAAGAAATATTAAAATTTATATATAATAACTGTTCTCCACATAGGACCATATCACTACATATTTCTAATTTAATCCATTGTATATCATTTTTAGATGTTTTGTCTTTTGAATTAATGTTTCTTTTTGATGAAGCTGGTGAATATGATGTGGAGTTTTTCATGTTGTTGTCCTTTCTTAACATAAAATAAATTATTAAGTTGTTATTTTAATAAATCAATTACATTATGTTAGATGAAAATATTATAATGTGAATAATAATGATCTTATATGAGTTATGGTGATCGACCACATGATTTATTATTATTCTATGGATAAAGCATCCATGTGATGTGCTTCCGTGAGAAGAATCAAAGAACTTCATTCATATTACCTGATTATATGAGAAGAAGCATTTATTTTCTAGGATCCTTTTTCATACATGCGAAATTAATTCCTCTTCAATTCATACGATACTGGGCCTTTTTTATGTGAATAATTATCATCCATGAGTCCCATCCTAAGAGGAGAAACAGGGAGTGTTGCCCAAAGGATGGATTTAAGATCACCAGACAAAAATAGTAGATAAATATTTAAATTAAATGTAAGGTGATATAATTTAGTTAAAATTTTATTATAATTACTATCATTATTCATAAATAATTGTTTTTTATGCATTAATGAGATATAATAAATAAGATATGTCTATTTTAACTATTCAAGGAAACCAAATATTTGATGATAAGAATGATGTGTTTTGAATAATATTTTCCATATGACGAAGAAGAATGAATGGATGATTTGGCCTTGAATTTACCTTTACATAGTTATGCATGATATAATTTTAATGGAAATTGGAATATGTTATCAAAAGAATACATATTCCATGAATAAAGGATGTCATGTTCAATTAAGAGAATTAATTAATATACATTTATTAATATTGGTATGTTGTCTAATTATTATTGTAATAATTAAGTAAAATTTCAATGGTATTTATCAATACTAATTCAAATATTTACACATCAATGATCCTATCAATCTATAAATTCATGTACTGTTGTAAATTGGATTATTTAATATGAAATAATTGTATTTTTAATGAATAATGTAAAAGACCTGATATATATGAATGTTTGAATGAAATTATAAGAATTTATGGAAAGAGATTATTAAGGATTTTAAATTTAGGAATAGATCTAATATCATTGGAAATATGAATGAAAAATTACTTTTTTGGATTTATATATATTTTATAAAATATTATTGTTAATAGGAAACTAATATTTCAAGCTTTGTATTTTAATTCTTCTGTAGATAGAATTAAACTGTGTAGTGTTTAAGAAAAATAAATAGAATTAATTAAGAGTATGTGGTTCTTTCTCAATACTATTCAATAAATAAAAGAAGGATTGGTGAAGAGTTGTAAAGGGAAAGTGTTAATAATTGAAGTAGAATAATTATGATCTATTAAATCATGTTTGTGGTTGTCTCTTTAGTTCATGAAAAATAATTTTATTATATTATGTTTTAAGGATAACATTTAATGATATTTTATTCTAGTGAAAAAAATTATATATATTCCAATCTTGATCTAAACTCAGAATGATTATTTTTAGTAGATTGTGTGATCTATTATTAATTATAGACAAATTTATTAAATAGATACACTTATTTGGTGTTGAACCTTATATATTATCCCCTTCTATTGGGTGTTATTCAATATTTTTTCTATTGATTTTATTATTTCTACCAAGATGAAAATTTTGTTCTAATAAACGAAATTATATAAATTGTTGAAAAATGATTTAACGACCCTCTTTGTGGTCATGTAAAAATTAAGGGTCCATTAAATAGTTATTAGAGGAAGGTACCTTTTCTAACTATTGGTTTGTAAATGATTTTAATACGATTATTCTTTTATGGATGTTCTTGGAATAAATTAACTAAAATTGTATCCCTTTAATTTAAATGATGAACTGTTATATCAATAATAATAGAATACTACCCGATTTATTAACTTCGGGATTGATATTTCAAAATCAACTATATATGGTTTCACACATCCTATTGAGGGTTCTCCCTCAATATCTATAAACAAGATAAATCTTTTGAAAAATGGATGATCCATATATTGTATTCCTTCTACCTTGTCATTAATTATATTATATTATTTTAAATGATTTTAAATGACTAAAATAATTTTGCATATGTTTAGGAATATTTATGATGCAAAAAAATGTGATGAACTCTATATAAGAAATATGGAGAATAAAATATGACGATTTGAAAATGGAATAATATGAATCTATTAGTGATTTCATCACATGGATAAATAAAATTTTAATCACACTAAGAATACTTGGATAAAAATTTAAGGAGTCAAAAACGTATGAAAACATATTGATAAATCTTCAAAAAATATTTGATTCTAATGTTTCGTGATTGGAAAATAGAGAACCAAAAATAATAAATTTGGATGATTTGATTAATATTCTTATTGATTATGATAAATAAAAACTTAATTTTAGAAAATAAAGTGAATGGATTATTTTTAAATCTCTACAGCGTAGGATAAAAATAATGATGTTGATGCTCAATTATAAGAGGCAGGTGAATTATACATTTAAATCACATTTGTTTTTTATCATTAAGGAAAACTGCGTTAAACCTTGTTAAACAAGGTAAATTCATAAGAATACTTTTAGTTCTACAAACATCCTTGGTTCTGTAAATATGGTTCAGAAAATGAAACTTAAGAAAAGTTAACATGGAAAATATTCTGCCTTAATGCAGATATAATCTCACTTTTTAGATTATAAAAATGTACAGGAAAGTATAATAAGGTTATACTTTCTTTTGCTATCAAAACACAGTGGAAATAAACATGAACCAAATAACTAGCATGTATGAAATATTTTAACCTAGATATTTTTTTATCCATCAACCTTGGGTAAATGTATCTTGAGTTATACATTCAATAAATTATGTCTTACCCTCAAAAGGGTAATCCCTTTATAGGAATATTAGAATCTATCTTGCTATACCTGCAACCCCTCGAACATTATGATAGTTGGAACCACTATCTTCATATCCACAGAATTCCTCGAACATTATGGTAGTCATTACCACTGTCTTTCTATCCCCTTGAAGTCCTCTATTGAAAACAATAACAATCAGAGTCTCACAAAGAAATATGGACAAGACTTTTAATACACACAAGTCATGTGAGTATCTCTCTCTTGAAATAAACTTTGTAACATTCAATCCCTATAGTGATAAAAATATTTTGGGATTGTTCAAATGAGATCCCATTTATTGGCTTTTCATCAATGGTCAGTTCCCTCCACCAATATGCAAATTTTTCATTGAATCATAGAGTGCCATATACATGTGTAACTCAATGTACGGTTAGTTATAAACATATTATACGACATCGTCTCATGACTATAATAAGTGTTTGAAAAATATTGTTTCTTAACCAAAAATATTTTTTAGCCTATGAAAAAATAATCTTCGGAGACTAACCAAATAAACATTTGGAGACCATAAATCATGGATATTCAGATTTTTTTCCGAATGAATTTAGAATTTAAATTCTATAAATTTCAGAGTCATAATTTCCAATAATATGGAATACGAATTATATGGAATTAGGTGTCCAAATATCGAGGAATTCAGAGTCCAAATTCTGAGAAATTGGAGTTTGAATTATAGTGAATTTAGAGCCTGAATTCCTAGATTTCAATGTCCGAATTCTGAGAGATTCAGAATCCGAATTTCAGTGAATTCAATGTCGAAATTCAGAGAATTTTGGTTTGGAATTTCAAAGAATTTAGAACCTAAAATCGACACCTGAAAACAAAATACTCAATATATATGTATTTATAAGATTTTGAGGTTTTAAATGTGAATCTGAATTTTTACACGTACGAATAAAATGGGTTATGATTTGAGAGACTATAAAATAAAAAATGAAATCTTATAGAATGATAAAATTTCCTTAGGGAAGGAAAATTTTCATTATTTAGATAAATTATAATTTTACTTAAGATAGAGTGATTATGATTTTCGAAACATAGAGGAATAGAAAGGTTATAATTAATCTTTGTCGACTCAACAATCTACCTTTTTTGGAAATCACAAACATCCTTATGTAAAATATTATAATCACATAGAATTTTTATAAACATGAAAATAAAAACTTATCTCCCTTTACTAATGAATCATGGTGAATACGACTAACACCCCCCTTATGTTTTGATTCCCTATAGATCACATTCTAGGATTCCATAAATAGATATTTTTCTTTTATAAGGAAGTCTTCTTGGATAAAAACTCCCCCTTAGATAGAATCCCCCTTACATAGGTAATGATCATCTTTTCTGAGTATTCTTTTTTATCTTTCATTTCTCCCCCTTTGTGATTTTCAAAAAAGAATAAAGGAAAATGGTCAAAAAATATGGTACCATAAATATTAGAACTATACGAAGAAATTTATGAAGAAAAAAAATTCATAACGATTGAAAAAACAATTGTAGATAAAATAAAATACAAAAAACGATTAGATTTGGAAAAAATTTCCCTTCTTTCTCATTCGGCATTAAATTCCTCAAGACGGATTCCATCTTATCAAAGATCCTTGTGATCTTCTATAACACGACTAAGCAGTTGTCCTAATTTTTTCTTTTCTTCACCATGGCTTGGATCATTTCTGCACGATACTTGAGAATTTCAACTCAATCTTTCAGAAGATATTATTTATTAAATTTTTTGATAGAACTGAATTCAAAGATCTCTTTCCATTTTCCAATTTAATGTAACATAATTAAGATTCCCATTCAGATATTTGACTTCCTTCTTCTGGGTTGTTTATTCAAGATATATATTTTCCTGAAATCATTTTGAAATATATTTGGACTTCCCATCTTCGGTGTCAAATTCATCCTTCACACATTCTTGGAAGTAATCAAGGATTCTCATCTATTCAAATTTTCTCTTTGACCACTTTGTGATTTCCTCGCATGATCTTTAGTGGGTTTCATATCCAATGAAGAAGGCTTTGAAATCGACATCAATCATGAAAAACATATCAATATTAATGCTAACTAAATATGATTTATGATTAAACTACTGATGAAGCATCTGGTACCTCGAGTATATACTAAAAAATAAGGGAATTGTATCAACTAGATTTTTCAAATATTGGACTACAATGCTATGTCCAAGAGACGATAATTCATAATCCAATATTTTAGTGTGATAATTCATTATTTTTCACTTTTTTTATCACTTCAATGAAAAACCTAAATCTATATTTTTCAATATGATTTTCTTAGTTGTATCTACCAACAATTGTTTTTCCTTATCATCTTTTAGAATTAACTCTACATCCTTTGGAGATTAATGTTCTCTATATGATAGTTGAGTTATCTTATCTTCCACAACTTTTTCTTTTTCAGTATCTGCCACTAGATGTTGTTGCTGAATTATGTCATAGTTGCAACATTCATTATCAAATATTTTATTCACAACTTCCTATCTATTTTCATGTTTTATATGGGTAACATGATTTGAATATTCTTCCTGAGAATTCTGGATCAACAATTTTTTAGATGGACTCACATTCTCATGGTAAATCTCAACATGCCTTATGAAATTTTTGGTGTCATCCCCTTCTTCCTTTTCTTATTCCTCTTCTACTTCCTCTAACTGAAAAATTTCATCTTATACTAATAATTCAAGAATAACCAATTTT
Source organism: Viscum album (assembly GCA_963277665.1). Classification (NCBI taxonomy): domain Eukaryota; kingdom Viridiplantae; phylum Streptophyta; class Magnoliopsida; order Santalales; family Viscaceae; genus Viscum; species Viscum album. The sequence continues at coordinate 1,365,464,062 of OY728143.1, read as the reverse complement.
TTCCCTAATTCACTTGGATTTATTCATGACAAAACGATTTGGGTAACTGAAATTGTTTATAGGATTTATTAGGATCCTTGAGAAGAGATTAAACAGTCTCAGATTCAGACAATTTCTTCTTCTACTTCATTTCCTTTTCTTTCTTCTCAAGATCCCTGTCATCCAATAACATTAATTATTTTGTTTCATCAGTTTCAAAGACATACCTAGTCTCCCCTTCCTTCTTATTATTCTTGTCTTATCTCCACTTGGAATCCACTTTATCCAAATAAGTCTTTTGCTTATTTGTGTTAGGTGGGGATAATTGAGTTTCCCTAACTGGAAGAGGTTTTTCTTTATTTCCCGGTTCCTTCACCTTCCTCTGCTTACCACCCTTCTTTAAAGTCATATCCACATTTGGTTTCCTTGATAATTCTCTCATTCAGATATATCATATATTTATACAGATTTATAAGAAAATCATCCCTCATTCATCTTAGTGTATAATCACTAAGCAACATGACATTGAAATTCAATGGCTTAGAGCTACACGGAATTTTGAATGACTCCAGAAAAAATACTATAATATCATAGAGAATAACCAGATAAATGATTATTAGAAATTTGAGAGTCCCATTTTGGATATTCATAAATGTAAGCAAAAAATTATTCACAAAATTAATCATTCTGAGATTTACTAAATAATCTACAAAATATATATCACTCTTCTCCAGGGTATACATATCACATTTTTTCAGAATTGGAAATCTCAGAATACATAACTCTAATTTCAATTTTTTTGAAAGTTGATTAATCTTTAGAGTCATAACCAGTGATTGATCAAGGAATTATATGTATTTCTCCTTATAAAAATATCATGAGACTTGTGGTAGCTTGTGGGTGCAGAACACAGTTTCTCCCTCAAAAGGAATTCCATGTATGTATGATGTCATAATATAAGAAAGGGAATAGGTTTTCCCACAAATCATGATGGAAAACTTTTCTATCCCATATTCATTGAAAAATATTACAGATTCATAAAAATCCATAGTCAATTTTGGATATAGCGGATCATGTTCCTTTAGTTTGGATATACACAAACTCTCCCAGCTATTCAGCATGATGTTGATTGAAATAAGGGAATCATATATAAAAAAGAATTTCAGATCTACTAATGTTTCACTGTATACAAAACATTCATATATATCCCTTATAAATGACATTTGTTTCGGTAGAGAAGCTTCCATTGAAAATCGTAATTCAGGAAACCCTAAAAAATCAGAATGGGCCTTAAGAAGAGTAGTTGGGTTTGAACACACCAATGTTTTGAAAACTGATGTGGACCTACCATCAGGGGGATATTATATAGGCATTTGAAGTGACCGTTCATCTTCCCAAAAATATCCAATAGTGTAATGATGCTTGAATAGATACGACTGTTGAGATGATAGAAGAAGAAAGAACTTGGTTGGTTTCTATGTGTTGAGGTTTATAAGAAAAAAATTCAAATATGTGAAAGTTTAAATCTGAAAAAATTTCATCAACAAGTTTAAACAACCAACATGTAATAAAATTAATAATAATGATTTAAGAAAGGAAACGTACGTTTCGGAATGCAAGGAATATAATCATTAATAAGAAAATTTCTTCTTGATGAACTTCTGATTAAAAAAATTTCATAAGGAAAAATTATTTTAATTGAATTTTTTTAGACTACGTAAAAATATCTAATTAAAAAAAATTACTACAGAAAAAAAATTTAACAAAATTTTACTACTATAATTTTTATAACGAATATTTTGACGAAGAAAATTTTTATTAAGAAACATTTACTATGAATTTTTTTATTAACAATGTTTTGAATATGAAAATTTTGATTATTAAAATTTTACTATAAAAATTATGATGAAATAAATTTTGACTAAAAATATTTTTATTAGGAAAATGCACCCACCCCACAAGAAAAGGAGTTTCATCATATACAGATATGGGTTTAAAAGTTACATTAATTTAAAGTATTTCCTTAGGATTATCATTCCTAAATATTTTTAATGTATCAAATCTATTAGAGGGAAAAGATTTTCTGAAAATATCAGCAAGATGATCCTACGTTCCGATAAATTAAAGAATGATATCTCATTTTGTGTGAGATCCATAAGAATGTGATGCCTAATATCTATGTTTTTTACATGAGAGTGATGTATGGGGTTTTTTCTTTGGGAAATGACACTAGTGTTATCACAAAATATTTGCGTTTAGGTAAAAAACATTCCATAGTACTTGAGTGTATATTTTAAGCACAACACGTATGCACAAAAAATTACATCAACATCCAACTACTAAATATTCATCTTCATCAGTGGAAAGTACTACTAAGTGTTTATTTTTCCCTGACTAGAAATCTAATGAATCTCCAAATAAATGACAAGTTCTTGGTGTACTTTTCCTATCCATTCTAAATCCTCCAAAGTCAACATCAGAAACACATTTCAAAACCAAATCATTTCTCGAAGTATAAAACAGTCCAAAATCAATAGTTTTATTTAAATAGAGAAAAATTCTATTCACTACTTTTAAAATAGATTCCTTAGGATTATATTTATATATTGCACATTAGCATTCAAAAATAATTATGTTTGGACAACTAGCAATCACTTATAGTAAACATCATATCATACATCTAAATGATGTTTGATCTACTAGTTTCCTAGCTTTATAAAGATCAAGGTAATTTGAGGTACTAATGGGAGTTCTTGTGATCTTAGTGTTTTCATATCCATACATTTTAAGAAAATATATTATATACTTGTGTTGAGATATATTAGGACCCTCTTGTTTTTTAGAATTTTGAAAACCAGGGAAAAATGTTTACCCAACCATCATACGTATTTCAAACTCAGATATCATTAAATTTAAAAACAATTTAGTTAATTATTGTTTAGATTAACCAAACATAATGTCATCAACATATATTTGAATAATAAAAACATTTTTCGTATCATTCAATATAAAATGGACTGGATCATCATTTTCCTTAACATAATTTTTTTTAAGAAAAATATTTTAAGTCTATCATACTAGGATCTGGGAACTTGTTTAAGTTCATATATCGATTTGGTATGCTTGAAAACATGTTGAGTAGGTTTTTTTCTTCATAACCAGGAGGTAGTTAAATAAATACTTCCTCTTGAAAATATCTATTAAGTAAAGGACATTTTACATCCATTTGAAAAATTTTGATATTAAAAAATTCTAAATAAGAATGTATAATTTAAATATATTCAATCATATCTATAGGATCATTGGTTTTTTTACAGTCTATTCATTCTTGTAAATAGTAGTCTTTAGCATCTAATATAGCTTTATTTCATACAATGATTTCATTTTCATTAAACCTATTTCTGATGATCCATTATACTCCAAAAACCGAATCATCCTTAGGTCATTTAACCATGGTCTAATCTTTATTCCATACGAATTCATTTAGATCATCTTGTAAGGATTTAATCCAATCGTCATCACCTAACACTTCATCCGTGCTTTTTGTTTTTACTTGGGAATGGAATGATAGTTGTTCTACATCATTTATTACGGAAATTATAGTCCTTAAAGGTTGATTTAAATCACCAATAATACTATCAGTTTTTTGTTTCTTAAGAAACAACTTATTTGGGTTTTGTAAAGCATGTTCATCATAATATTGTAAAATATCTTATAGGGAAATAATTCAGAATAATTTTCTAGAACATTTTATTTATCCGAATGATCATCTATGATTTGTTGATAATTAGTATTTGAGAACACATTTGAATATGTAGTTTGTGGTTATTTAAAAACAAAGCGATCAGTTTCATCAAATTTTACATGTACTGTTTCTTCAATTGTACAAGTATTTTTATTAAAAACTATATATTCTATAAAAGTTGTGAAATAGACTACAAAAATTCCTTCCTTAGATTTTGGTAAGAATTTATCTAAATTATCTGTACTATTTAGAATGAATACTTTTTAAACAAATACATTATTTTAGGAAATTCTAGGTTTTCTACCATTCAATAAATCATAGGGGGGTTTATTTAGAAAAGGACTTATTAAAACATGATGTATAGAATAATAAGTAGTATATAAAGATTCATCCAAATTTTGAATAGCTATAGAATATTCATTCAACATGGTTCTAGTAATCCATTAAATAATTTGATTTTATCTTTCAACAACACCATTTTGTTGAGGAGTTCATGTTGCTGAGATGTTTTGAGTGTTTACCTTTTTACTAAAAATATTTCAAAATTAGAATTTTTAAATTCACCTCCATGATCACTATGAATATATATCAATGTTATTTTTTTCTCATTTTTAACATGGGATCCAAAAATTTTGAAATAGGAAAAATATTTAGATATCTTTGCTAGAAAATAGGCCCACGTTAATCTAATGTAATCATAAAATAATAGAAATACATAGTTTTTTCTTCTAATGATTCCAATTTGTGTTTGTCCAAAATGGTCCATATGCACTAACTGCAATTCATTAGTTGCTGAGACATCACTAATTGATTTACAACTTGATTTATGTTGCATTCATTGTGGACAAGGATAATAAACATTCGGAGAGTCAAATATATGCTCTGGTAGATCCTTAACCTCTATTTTCTTAGACAGTTTACATAGTTTCCTATGATTACAGTGTCATATACTTCTATTCCATAACTGATATTGATCTTCCATTTTACTATGGAAAGGAAGATCTTGGCTCCTGAGATCCTCAATGTTTAGTGTATTTATATTCTAATACCTATAGGAAGTAAAAATAAACTCATTCTTATAATTGTGTAACAATCGTTTTTCATTTCAAAAAGTCCCAAGGTAACCTTAATCACATAATTGTCTTATTCTAATGATGTTGTGAATAATATCCTAAACAAATAAAACATTTGAAACTAATGTTTTTCCAAGAAGAAAAATGTTACTTATGCCATTAAGCTCTTCATGTGAAATTTGAGATACTTTCTAATTCTCATCAATAGTTGTTCTCATATATTCCCACTCATTGGGAATGATATAAATAATATTTCCCATAAGTGATTCATCATCTAGATATTTCTCACCCATAGATTGTAAAATTTTAACAATTGTCATAAACTTTTGTACCTATTTACTAAATGGTTATCCATAGGGAAATAAAAATCATGAAATTTGACTATAAATATAGCTCTTTAAGTTTCTATAACATTTAATGTACCAAAATGAGTGACCTCCAGTTTCTTCCAGATACAATTTTCATCTTCTTAAGAAGAAATATGACTATATGAATTCTAGCTCATGGAATATAACAATGTATTACGCACCTTGTAGTTTACATGATATTCAGACATTTCTTGATTAGTGAAGCTTCAAATTTCTTTATCAAAAATCTTGTATTCTCTATTAATCATAACAAAATTATCAACTCCAGTATTAATATGAAAAAACTTCATACAATCTCTTGAGTAATTTTAATCATTACCATAAAATATAAGTGTTGTATTTGGATTTAAATTTTCAATCGAACCAACATTCATTCCTTCCATTATAAAAGGAATATATTTCCAAAAAACATATGAATAGTAAATGTTTGTAATAAAGGATAATAACACTGAATCAATGAACAAATAGAAAAATTATAACATAAGAACGAAAAAATATATGTGAATATAAGTATTATAGAGACCTGCTCTGAGACCAATTGTAGGATCGAAATAACGATGTAAATGACCAATTATTATAGGTTGTCAATTGAATGATTAAAAAACTTCTGTTTTTTAACCTTAAGGAAATATATGATTAGTGAAGTTAAACATGGTAAATTCATAAGACCTCTTTTAGTTTTAAAAAATTCTAGGTACCAGAAATAAGGTTTAAGAATTGAAACTTATGGTATATTTACAAGGAAAAGATTCTACCTTAAAGCATATAAAACCATACTTATTAGGGTATAAAAAAGTACAAGAAATTATAATAAGGCTATACATTATTCCTTTATCAAAATACAGTACAAATGATCTTGAAATATGACAAGTAACAAGTATGAAAAATTTTAACAAAAGAGTAGGGTACCCAACAACCTTGGATAAATGTCCCTAGATTTATTGTTTTAAGAATGTATTCCATAACCGCACCTAGGTTCATCCTTGATTAGAATATCATAATCTTTCAGGTTATCCCTGCAAGCCCTAGATCTTTAAGGTAGCCGGCACCTCTGTCTTCCTATCCACAAAAGTACTCGAATATTAAGGTAGTATGTACCTTTGTATTCCTATTCTAGGAAGTCCTATATTGTACACAATAATAATCAATGTTACATGAATCAATCTGAACAAGATGTTAAGTGCACAAAGGGCATAAGAGTCTCTCTCTCTAGAAATCACTTCTGTAGAATTCATTCTCTAGAGGAAGCAACAATTTTTGTGCTCATTCAAATGTGCTCCTAATTATAGGCACTTCTCCAATGGTCAGCTCCCTCGTCCAATTGACATATTTTCCATAAATCTCATAGAGACCTATACCCGTGTCACTAAAATAATGGTATATTAGAAATAGATTGTACGACATCATTTCATGAATATAATAAGGGTACAAAAAATAAGGGTTCTTTACCAAATCAATTTTTCAATGTTTACGTAAAAATAATATTCATAGTCCAACCAAATAGTCATTCAGAGACAATGGATCATGGATATTTTTATTTTTTTACCAAGGAATTCAGAATCTAAATTTTATAGTTTTACAGTCTGAATTCCAAGGAATTAGGTATCTGGATTCTAAGGAATTCATAGTCTAAATTCTAAGAAATTCTGTTTCTAAATTATATAGAATTTAGAGTCTAAATTCTGGGGGATTTATAGTCGTAATTCTGATAAATTCCGAGTGTAAATTCTGAGGAATTTGAAATATGAATTTCAAGGAATTTTTAAGTCTCCAATTCAGAGAATTTGGAATCTGAATCTTTGATGATTTTCTGTCTTAATTTCAAATAACTCGAAACCTAAATTTGGAACCTGCCAATAGAATACTATATTATTGATTGTGTGATTAGTAATTATGATTTATGAATAACAATGGAATAATAATTTTAATTGATTCTTGACTTTATTGTATTGAAATGTTAAATGAGTAAAATGGTTTTATAATACCATGATACCGTTACAATTTATTAACATCAGATCAAATGGAAATTCTTATAGAAAATTTTAAAAGGCTAATTGAAGATCAAGATAGTGTAATTTAAATTGGAAGGATAAAAATACAATTGAAGAAGAAGGTTGAAATATAGAGTCTTATTCAAAATGAAGGAATTGGAGGTTCTATAAATATAAATAGAAGACCATTTTTCATGATGAGAAGAATATGATGACTGTGAATAATAAAATTGATGCTAATAATTCTAGAGACGTTGTTGTAGAGATTATGCTTATTGAAAAACAAAATTATGAGAGTTTTACCATTATTTATTAATGAAAAACTACATAATTTGAAGAGGAAACATAAATGGAGTTCATTCATAAATTAAAATTTAAATAGTGTATCCCAAATTTCAATGCTAGAGAGAGGGATCAAAAAGTGAATTAGTGATGGGAAACCTATAATAAATAAAATAATACTATATAAATAAGAAAATTATTAATTGTTAAAATAAAATAACCACATAATGATGAATATTTATATGATAAACCTATCAATAAAAATATTTAATAAAAATTAAAGGGATTTATGGAATGAATTTTATAACACCTTAATATATTGAAAAATATTTGTTTTAAAAGATTCATATCTTTCTTATATTTTTCTTTACATGTAACACTGAGTTTAGCTTGTGTTACATGCTACCCTGAGTTTAATGAAAACAAGTCATATTATAAAAAATATTTTTTATGAAATTTAGCATCTAGAAATATAAATGGATTTTATGAATAGGATTTACAATATAATGAAACTATATCATTTGAACCTATATATAAGAAGAATTATTTGGTTATTAATTAATCTAAAATGAAAAAAATACTATTATCACATTATAGAAATATTTTTATGGAAAAACTATTTTACTCTGTTCAAATGTCTTTTACATCAACAAATTATGTAATTAAATATTCAATAAATATTTTAGAAAAATTTAAGTTATATATTCAATGAACTATTTAATGTTCATCTTATGTGTTTTCTATATAAGAGATACGAAAAAATCCAATTGTATGATAAAATAATCTATTAAGAAATAGTTTTACCACCCACTTGTAAAATTATTTTAGAAACAATTTTGTGAAAAAATATAAAGAATATATTTTAAAAAATAATGTTAATTTATTAAATCCCCATGAAACAATTACCTTAGGGTGATCTTTTTAGAATATTCAAAAATGATATAAAATTTTGACGAATAGTGAAAACTAATGAATTTTAATTAAAGACAATTATTTCATTTCAATTAATATTATTTATGAAATTATTCATATATTTTATAGTAATATTTACATAAATTATATATTTATTCATCAATTTTTTTTCACTATAATCATTTTAATATTGTATTTTGATTTAAAAAACATTAAAATGTTAGAACATATTTTCATTGAAAACTAGATTTCTCATCATGTTCATGAGATTAATTTTAAATTTATTTTTTCCAATTTTTTGAATTTAATTTAGGGAAATAGATTCCAAATTTTTAATCAGATTCATTTATATTATCAATAACTTTCGTATTAATTTTTTTTTGAAAAAAATATATTATAAAAATATAATAAATAATTACCATGGTAAAAAAATTCTTATTGGTGGAAAGAAATGTTACAAGTTAAAATGACTTAATTTTTTTTTTTAAATCGATTTTATAAAATAATTTATACAATTTCATGAATTTAACCAGAGAATTATCTATTCTGGAGACATTGTGAATGATAAAAACATCAGTATAAATTTTTCTTTTCAAACAATTACATGTGTGCCAATCACCTCATTTATGGAAGGCCACCCCTATTCTCTCTTCATAAAAAAATTAGTCAATTTTTTGTTATAAAATATAAACCATAATACCTTATATAATAACTTCATATCATCCTAGATTCCATATTTATTTAATTTATTAAATATTGGAATTCTTTCTGCAAAAACATGAGTAGGATACCTGTAGAAAAGGAAACGATCTTCAATGACTGTTTTTTTTCTCCCACGACCTCCATTAATTTAAGAAAAACATGATGATATAATAATCATATTATAATAAATATACTTATTTATTTTTATGTTATGTTAATTATCTAAACCCATGTAAACTTTCATCACATGGGTTTTGAAATCAACATTTTCTTGGATGGAAGACTACCACATTAAGAGTTGATGTCATTCATTTTTACATGACCAATTAATATGGAAGAGTATAATGATGGATCTAACATATATATATAATTTTTGTGACATAATTATAATTTTTTAATTAATTAATCATATTTTATATTTTTTACTTTCCATTATGTAGGGGATATGATATTTTCCGTTACGTGTATGTCACACTTCCACCTCATGAGGTGATGTGATTCGTTTCTCACTACTGTTTTACATAAAAGGAAATAAGGATAATATTAAATTATATATGTGATATAAAATTCATAATTACGATATTTATCAAAAAAATATTATGAGAATACAATATAATTATTTTTCCTTACATTTTCACTCATTGAAAATCATAATGTCATTCATGTACATGTGGACTAGCGCCTTTAAAAAGCATTGTGACTCTCTCTTTTTATAACCACACTATATAGATGATATTTATAAATATATTAAATTAATTTATATTTTATTTGTTAAATTATCCTCAATCATTAAATATAATATTTTAAATAACGTCTTTCAATAATTACCATTAAAAACAGAAACGTTACTCATGTGTACATACAGCCTACCGTCTCCATGATCGTAATGTTCATCATTTCTCGAAACCATATTTTAATTATTTCTATTAAATATTTATTTTATATATAAATATGATAAATATTTCCATACAATTATTATGGATATTATGAAAACAATATCGAATTATGTTGACAAAAATAAAAAAACCAAACATTTAAGAAACACAAAGAGGTTATTACCTAGACCATGATTTTAACAAATAATTTTTAATAAATGGTAATAAATACCTAATATATAAATATATATAAATATATATATATAATTTAATAATAAATTTATAGTAATGAAATATTTATTTTATAAGAGATTCAAATGTGTTTGATGGAAGTTGATACTTAGAGTACGTTATTTATATTCTCTCTTTTATTTCTCGGATACATATGAAAATTCACCACTTTATTCATTTTTGTGGTGTATATAACTCCCATTTGACACATTATATCATTAATATAATTGAATTAATTATATATAAATTTTCATTTTATTATTTATTATTGGGTATAATGATCTAAAATATTACTAAAGTGGTAAAGGGATTTCGTCTAACTATTTACTTTGGTCAGACACATTCCATATTCCCCACCTATTTATTTTATATGTTTTATATAATACACAAGATATTATTTAATGATATTTATCCTGAAAATTATTTATATCTAAATTTCCATTTGATAATCAATCATTAATGGGTAATACTATTCAATGTAACCAAATTGGTAAATATATAAAGTTAAAATCACTTCATTTATTGTTATTTTTATGATTATGTAATCCATGATAAAATGTTGTGATAAATTTTTAGTTAAACTCATGAATTATATTCTACAAGGGTAATTTAATGGCAATAAATTTTTTCCTTTTATTTTCCACTCTTACATACCCAATAATTCCAGAAGTCATTTTTATGTGAAATCATCATTATCAATCTCTTCAGTAGAGAACCCATTTTTTTTAAAAAAAAAATTTAATGGTTTTAAAATTGTTAAAATTATTTTTATTTAATATTTTATACATATTTTTATTTTTTTACAAATTTTTTTAAAGGAATATTATTGTCTTTTTTCATAAAATTCATGTTTATTTGTCACTAAAAATATGAAAAAAATTCTTTTTAATATGTACAACATGAATGTAATTTTCCATTATCAAGGCCATTATATTTACTTTTAAAATTAATTTATTATTAATCCAGGTTATATAAAATAAATAATTATTCAATATTTTTTAAAAAAATATTACTTTTGAAAGGTTATTTTCAGGGATAATTTATTTTCCTCATGAAATGTTCCAAGTGATAATTAAAATTCATTCCCCATATAAGATTATATTAGTTGATGTAACTTATAATTTATTGGGGATATGAACCAAGGATACAATTATTATTATTTTGAACAATGATTTATCAAGTAAAGCTGATTATGAAGACTATTTCTCTTCCACGGGTTAGAAAGTGATAAAATTCTTATAAAACACCCATCTTTTTTCAACTTCTCATACTATGGGGGGATAATTGAATTATTAGGAAACTTATATATATTATAAATTTAACCATTTTATTAAATTTTTCTAAAACACATATCATTTCATAGGTTATGATATAATGAATGTTGTGTGATCTCTTGGCACACATACATTTGATTTTTATTATATGATTGGTGAGACCTATATATCCCCCAAATGCATTAGGTAATTATAGATAACTCATGAGTAAAAAAGTTATGGGGCAACCTAATTACTTTTCAAAAATTCTATTCATCAACCTCATTACAAGTTCACAATACTATTCATGAACTTGGTTACATGTTCCAAATTTCATTAGTAAAATAGATTAAATTTTTACCATGTTATGTGAGGACTTTTCATTCAGGTCCATAATGTTTTTCATGGACCTTCTATTAGGCCCATATGATTAAGAAAAGGAATCATTTCATTACCATAACATAATGAGTGAATTTATCTCTATATATACTTGATCAAAATTTTATAATGTTATGTGAATGCCAAAATTTCCATGTCCTATGACAATGATATTCCCTCACATATCATGTTTTTTGATATCCTTATTATTCATGTTTTTGAACTAAAAATATTTGTACATTGACTCAGTATTATGATCATTGATATGTAGGTCCTAGTTTCTAAATGTTATACTGATGTTATCTTATGATTATGTGCATTTTATTCTTATGTATCTCCTGTGTTAACCTTTACTGAGCACTTGTGCTCGCCATTTAATAGGATTGCATTCCCCATGTTATGATGAATTGTTTTATGTAGGGTATTTTTATAAAGTGTACAAATAGGTAATACCTTTATGGGATATACAAAAGTTATTTTAAAAATATCAAATATTGTGCACATTGCCTCTAATGACACTAAAATATTATGGTCCTTGGGATGTTTTTTATTTAATGTGTTGAATATTAATATAAAACTAATTAATATTTATTTATAAAAATATCATGTCACTATAGATGGTATCATATGTAGGTTTATATAATCATTTGAATCTATGATGAGAAAAGTTTATTGAGATATATATGGGAATTTGTTAGGATACTTCTAAGGATGAGTCATTGTTTAGGTAAATGTCCATGAATTTTGGTAAAAGTTAAACGGATTAGTTTTATCCAAAATAAATCCTTATATATATACAAAAACTGGATGTGGATCTATAATACTGGTGTCTAGGCGTAATAAAATTGAAAATGGAATTTTTAACAAGAATAAATAGTCACCTAATGGAAAACAATGTTCCTTTCAGCACACCAGGTTCTACACTCTTGGGGGATATTATTTGAATATTCACAAAATTTTTATTAACCATCTTGATGGATTTAAATACATGATGAATATTAATGAACTAAGATAAATCTAATGAGTATGATATTACAAATAATGTTTCATGATTTAAAAATCATTTAAATGAATTCTATTATTATTTTATTTCCCATTATGATTAGGGGTTATCAAAATATAGTTTTGGGTTTCAATAAATATAAGAAACCAAATGGTATTGGGTTAACAATGAATGGGACATAAAACAGGCTGATGAGATGCTAAATGGTATGATGACTATAGTGAAGGATATTTTTTTATTCAAAATCAGTTATCATCAAACACTACCTAAAATATACACCTTAACCAACTTTGGGTATCACCAAAGTATAGAAGGATAATGTTTGCTAAGAGTTCTAGTAGTGTCATATTATTAATAAAAATAGTGTTAATGAATAATATTATCTACATTATGATAATATATGGTTTCTATATGTACATAAAATTAATTCTTTGGTAAAAAATTAATTGAGGAATAAAATAAAATCTATTTAAAAATATAGGAAATTTTTTTTTGAAGAACGATTTTTAATCACATAGGCTTTTTAACACAATAAATTATAAAAATCATATTTTTTTGAATTATTCTTATGAAATTTTAATAATGTATATTAAATAAACTTCTAAACATTTATGAATTTTTTCTTTTCATAATTTATAATAATAAATCATTTTTTACTGTGAGAACAATATTTTTATAAAATGCATTTTTTTGCATTTTGTACACTTTTATAAATTATATGTTTTGATAATTTTAGAAAATTGATTAAATATAAAAATGTAAATTATCCTAAAATCATATCAATTTTATTTTATTGATATTTGTTTATAATATAATGAAAATTTTAATTTTTTTATTAATATTAAAAAGTATTGATTTTTAATTGAAAACATCCTTTTCGTGTAAATAATTTATAAATTTATGCTACAAATTTGTTTTTTTAAAATACAATTATATATTTATATATATTATAATAAATATTTTATCATTGGAATCATTTTCACATTTAATATTGATATGAAATCCAAGTAAATCTGTGAACTTTTTCTCTTTGAAAACACTTTTTCACATCGTGTTAGGGACAGTAGTTTTAAATTATAAATTTTCACTTATGTGAATATAATATAGAAAAAATAATTAAATATTTCATAAAATAATACTTTATCTTATATAATAAGTTCAAAATAGTTTTTTAGCTAAATTAATATTGAAAACATTAATAATTTATTACCACCGTTAATGTTAAAATGGTATTTTTTGGGGTTGAACAAGAATGATTGTGGTTAAAATGACATAATATATTTTCCATAATATATTTTATGACCATATTTAAATATAATGACATATTATTATCTATATAAAATACATTATTATCATTTTTCCATAGATAAACTTTTGAATAATGTTTTCTTTTCGAAAAATTATAGGTTTTACGGTCATCACACTTATTAAAGGCCACCCACTCTCCTCTCGACACACATTTAAACCCTTTTGGAATAATAAATACCTACACAAATGATTTAAAATATTCCTTCCTAAAATAAAATTATTGCTATTTATGGAATAAATATATCTTAGAAAGTCTTTTGGTGCAAATATAAAGTGTATACCTGAAGAAGAGGTAACATTCTTCAACAAGGATGTTTTATTCAATTTCTTTTTCCACCCCTATTAAAAATTAAATGGTGAATATATAAGAACCTCATTATCTTAAATGTTGTTAGATTATTTTATGATACGGGTGTGACCTAAAAACATATGCAATTCCATCAATTGGGTTATAAAACCATCATTTGTTTATACGATGGACTACTACCCCGCTAACTGATTTCATTCATTTTGTCAATAACAACATCTCACATTTTTGGAATAATGGAAGATAAAAATTATATATATGATATTTTAAAATTATATATACCTATTTATTCATCATATAATATTTGTCTTTTTTACATTATATTTCCTAGAGGATATGATAATGCTGCTCATGTGTTTGGTGGACTACTGCCTCACAGAATAATCTCTCTATTTTTTAAATAATGCCACACATAGATGGTAATAACGATAATTGTAATTAATATATATGATATAAATTAAATAATTATGGTATTAATGAAATATATTTCATTTTGAAATGATAATATATCATTTTATTTCATACCATTTCAATCACTAAAAGATGATAATGCCATTCGTGTCTGTGTAGACTACTGCCTTCAAGAAGCGATGTGACTCTCTCTTTCCATCACCACATCATGTGGATGATATGAATAGGTATCTAGAAAGATATAATATGTTATTTAATAAATTATTAATAATTTATATTATAAAATATCATATTCCTTTTTTCATACATATCATTAAAAAACATATATGTTACTCATGCGTTCATACAGCCTACCGTCACCATGATCACGACATACATCATTTCTCAAAACCATATTTAATGTTTTTTTTAAAATATATTTTATAAATATAAATGATAATTATCTCATTATTATTATTAAAAATATTATGAAATAACAATCAAATTATGGGGTCTATAAATTAATAATGAAAACATATATGAAAAACTAAAAGGTCATTACCTGAAACCTGATTTTTACAACGAATTATTAATAAACTAGTATGGGATTTTCATATCACTTTTTAATTCTATAAGACACATGAAATATCCCCCACATAATTATATTATGTTGCACATATGATGAAAATATTTTATTTAATAATATTCCAATAGAAAAATAATTGGATTTAAATGTCCATTTGTGGATATCTCTTATATGGGGCTTATGATTCAATTTTAACAAATTGGTGATTGTTTTATATTATTGTATTTCTATTTTTTAGGATCTTTGATGATTATGTTTTTCAGGATAAGATATTATTCTCCATATCTCATATAAATTATGAATATTCGACTCCTCTAGTAATGTTATGACAAATATTATTTTCCCTTAATTATTCTCTCCATATATGCCGAAGAGTTCAAAAATATTTTTTGAGAGAAATCATTCTTTTCACTCCCTTTAGTATAAAACCATTTTCCATCCAGTGAATTATTTTCTAAAAAAATTTATAAATTTTTTAACATTCATAAAATGATTTTAAAATGTAATCTTCACTGATTATTTACTTTTTACAATATGTCTCAAATACAATACTCATGGCATATTATAGAAAATATCGAATAAGATTTTATAGAAAATATGGAAGAAATATTTTTTTACATGTATAGAAGGAATGAAAATTTATTCCATCATGGCTATTATTTGTTTAGGGATTACATTCAAAAATTTATAATTATTTTAATGTTAATATATTTTCATTAAAATTGCATTTTTATTTTAATATTTTATATTCAAAGTAAATTTATTTTCCTCAATGAATGTTCTATGTGATCATTCAAAATAATTCTCTATCTTAGATAATTTCAGTTAATGTTACCTGTTATTTGATAGTTTTATTAACTAAGGATACCATTATTCTTCAATAAATTAATGGTTTATCATAAAAATACATTTATAAAACCTATTTATATTCTACAGGTTATACCATGAGAAAACTGTTTTGAATCCAACATATTTTTTTTCCATGGGTAATTCTATGACATATTAATGAAATTTTTATAAAACCTATATATATTTCAAAATTTATTATATGTTGAATTTTATAAAACCCATTTTATTTCATGGGATATGATATAGTGAATATTCTATTACCTCGTTTATAAAATTCCAATTATTGTTATTATGTGATGGTTTGGACCTATATCACCCTCTACTAAATTTTCTAAATACGGGTAACTCATCAGCTAATAATTTATTTATGAACATTGTTAGATATTCACAATTTTTATGTGTGAACCTGATTATATGTTCAATTTTTTTGAATGAACCTGACTATGTGTTCATAATGTTATGTGAGAACATGATTATAATTTTAAAGTGTTAAGTGGGGATATATCTTTCATGTCGTTAATTTTTTTCATGGTCCTGGTTTCATGTCCATAGGTTTATTCGAGGATCTAGTTTCATGTGTATGAATTAATGGGTAAACATGTCTCTATTTTTACATTTCCATGATGTGATAAGATTATTTGTATGCCAAAATTCATTTTCTTATGCAAATTTTATGGCATCTTGGATCATGTTTCATGATAACTTTTTGATTCATATCTTATGATCTACCAATCCATATGTCATGAATCAAGATCATGATAATTGATATGTATTGTATGGTTTTGAAATGTTATTATCATGTTATCATATCATCAGGTTCATTTACGTCTTTTGTATCTCCATTATTTTGCCCATACTAAGAACATAAGCTAACTCTTTGTTATTTTTTACCATATATATGAAGAACGGTTTTATGTAGCGTATGTTTGGGAAGCTTAATAAAATTGTAGATATTTATTGGGGGACCAGAAGATAATTAACAATATTACAATATTGTGTACTTAGTTTCTAATTACACTAAACTGTTATTAAACTCAATCATATGTTTTTTTATTAAATTGAATATTCATCCAAAAGATGAAATATTTATTTAGGAAATGCCTTGGCCTCTATAAATTTATCATTGTGTAACATTAACTAATTGAATTTCAATAAGGAAGATATAACATAATAAATTTAATTACTAATGTTATTGAACACTATAATGTGTGTAATAATGTGAAAGATAAGAAATGATTATCCTAATGGTTAATAATAAGATTTAAGAGGTTGTAGAAGGTTCTTAGAAAAATAATAATGTCAACTAGACCATGTATATAGCTTAAACAATATAATTCCATAAATATAGAGTTTCTGAGAAATCAAACATTGCTGAAAAATATTATATAATCATAAAATCTATAATAGATGAAAATCAGTTTAATATAAATAATTATATTTCAGGAAGCTGTCAAAAGTTGTGTTTCCAAAAAGAGATAATATTTATAGTCCTAAATATGTTATAATGAGGATACTCGTTTCTATATTGAAAATAGGATTTCAAAGGAATATATTCATACTACAAATATTACTGGTGTTGTGAAGGATTTACGAATATATAGAAAATTTCCAGGTTTAATCATTAAAACATTAATGGATCAATGAGGTATTGAAGGTTGACTTTTAAGGGTATTCAAGATACTCAAAAAATAAAAATTCATGACCAATCTAAAAAACCAAATTTAAAGATTTAAATAAATTCCATGTTCTTGAACCTCTTTGTAAGAGGTGAAAACATTATTGACATATCAAAACATTATGAATCGTGATAGAATCTTGCAAAAATAATTCTTCCTAAATAAAAAAGTATTAAGAGATAGAAATGGGAAAAATGTTCTTATTGTTTAAAAATGTACTCAAGGATCTAAAATGATAATGATATCAGATATTGAAAAGTGGGTCTTCTTAATATATGGTTGGAGATTTTATGTTATTGTTGAATTATAAATATTATAACAAAGAAACAATGACTTGTGGAGGCGATGAGTCTCTCAAAATAAAATGCATTAGACCAAATGTTATTGTTGAAGAAAATATAAAATTCATATGTTCCTTATTTATTGATGGATATAAACACAATCTATTGAATATTTAAATGTTTTTTGATGAATGAATTGATTTTATATTTTGAAGATTTGATTTTATTGTGAAATTTATTAAATATGGGTATTTTCTAAAAGGGGAACCCATTTAATGATAATGATACAACAAATTCTTTTTATTTGAGTTTGAAGGAAGAAAATCAGTATTGTCATATAATTTTTAGACTTATGTTATAGAAAAACTTGAACAAGTGAAAACATATATGGAGTTTTTTGGTATTACAGGTATGATTACAAATATATATTGGTGTAATCCCATATTATAGATAAGGAACTATTCAAAGTCATCATAGAAAAATGCTGAGATTAATAAATCTATTATATTGGAGAATATTCATTTTGAAATTTTTCTAACCATGATAAAGAAATATAGAAATATATATAAGGGTATTAATTATTTGTATTTATTATTTCACTTGTAGTACAAGTATTATGTTATTAATACATAAATCTAAGGCCCTCAAGAAGTTTTAATTTTTTAGGAAAATTACTGAATATTAATGTGGATACTAGAGAAGAATGATATGAATATATAATGGTGTTGAATAAATAAGTGGAATGTTGAGTGTTATCTTGAGAAGGATGGTATTAAAAAATTCCTTAGTTCATCATACACACATGTTCCACCTTTGAGGTGGTGTGTTTTACGGGTGGTTTGAAAATGGAATGAAGAGGATAACAACCCATCCATTTTTCTATGTAGACATGTTCATGTCGAATGTACCCTTACATTCTTTCGACCTGTTCCAAATAATTATAATTTAATGAAAGTTGAATTGTACTTGTGGGAACTGTTGGTCCCAATGGGAGATTATGTGGGGGTCAAGCACTCATGAAATCGGTCCTTCTTGGATATAACTTCTTCAGATAGTCTATAACAGGTTTATTTGTGGACCCAAGAACACCCAACGGCCCTGGTATCCATGATTCATGGACCTTCATTCCAAAGGAATGTGCTCGTTGGATGACAATTTGGCCAACGCCACATAAGGACGTCACTGGATGAGAGGATAGGTGATCAAGATCACTAAAAAAATCTAGTGGAGGATCATTCCATGTTTTAAGACTCTCTTATATATTTAATTCATGTTCATTCGATTGAAAATCCTTTGTTCATTCCCTGAGAGTGTGTCTATGGGCTACCCTTAGTTTTCCAAATCATCATGAGCATGCATTTGATTAATTCCATGGAGGTGATGCTAATTTGAGCCATATTACAAGGCACCCTAGAGTTTATCATCACCCATGGGGGACAGAAGTTGAATTGATTCGGGATCACACCCACAAGGAAGGATTTCTACTTATCCTCAGAAGAGGAATCATAACCCACATTGTTACGATATATGGAGATTATGCATAGAATCTTCCCATATAAGGGTACATGATTGGGTAGAACCTTTATGGATATGCCCCATTTTGATATCAGGTCTTCTAGTAGGCATTCTACGTATCATGAATTAATTAGGAATCTGAGTTCTCATATTTCAGAATGTTTGGGGCTTACACATCGGAGATGCCCATTGAGAAGCATGACTGGGTATACCCTTCAAGGGATGGAACCCAATTTATCTCATAACATCTGGTAAGTATTCTACATATCATGATTTAATCAGGAATCAGAGTTCTTATTGTTCATAATGTGTGGTAATTATTCATGGGAGCCTCCCATATAGGAAACATGACTGGGTGGACCCTTCATGGGAGGGAACCCCTTTGATCATGGGCCTTTTGGTAGGCATCCTATGTGTCCTAATTTAATAAAGATTCATATTTTACATTTTTTGCAATGTGTTCTAATGTTTTAATCCTCACATACATCTATTCCCATTAAATTCATTTTCGTTGTGAGAAACAAGTGTTTTTGAATGTTTCAACAATGCACATGCCTCCTCCCCTGTTAGTGGGGGAGGGAGAGCCCTTGGTGAAAGAGGATGAGGCAACTGTGGGAAAGTTCATAGAGAAAAAAACCTATTAATATGCGATTACATTAATGTTCATGCAATCCTACCTCAAGATTTTTTGGACTTACCTCAGTGGGAGAGCCCCAGAGCACGTTCTGGGAATGGGAGGAGTTTCTTCCTCACCAAAGGGGGGAGAAAACATAACCCCTTTGACTGATCATTGTTGCTCATTGAATGGAAAATAAAGTGATCACCCTTAATCCCGAGAATGGGTAGGTTCAAATTGATTTCCCAAGGGTGGGTTCTCAGAAACCATGGGAATGTAGCCTCACATGCATTCCCGAAGCTCATAACTTTTTGGTGATAGACTTTGGGACTCTGTTTACCGTGGGTATGTAGTCTCAATTGGGTGCCCTGATGCACTTGATGGATTTATAATCCTAGTCTAGTAGCCTTGGAAGAGGCTTTGGCCCAGTGTCGTAGGAATGGTTAGTGGAGTCATCATGGATTATTGGATGGTAATGGAGGGGTGTGGTTGGAATCGGAAGGAACAATACCTGAAAACACCACATTCCACCTACTAGTTTCTCATATGGGGTGGAGAAGGATCTACATACCATAGCGGTATGCTAGATGATGGTTGATCCACTTTCTGTTTTGGTACATGGTCATGGGTATAGTCCACCTAGTACCAAAGTGGTACGTGGCTCACCATGCCACATTAGGTTATATCTGCTTACCGATAGTGTATGTGGTGTCAGGTTCAGTATGAGTAACAGTACACTACAAGGATAACCATACTGAAGGAGGTTTAGGTGGATTTCCATTCATGGGAAACTTATCCATTAGAATTATTTGGTTTTAGGTTCTATTATTATTATACAATTCTACATTTTTATGATTGTAGTCTGTTGTACCTACATCAAAAGTGGTTTGCAGTTCGTGCTTCACCTGATGGAACTAGATGGATGTTGGAGTGCAACCATTAATTCTCCCTCAAGCCTTCACTGATCTTCCTTATCCCAATCCATATCCTCCCCCTCCATACCTCTATTTTGGTCCATTTATAGAGAATTAGAGTGATCGTATTAATTGGGCACGTGAAAAAAATTTTGTGGGCCCATCAAAGCAGTATTCTTTCTCTCAAAATAGTCGGTCCTCCAAGGATTGTGGATGATTCGGTTCATGATAATGGTTTATATAACAATTTCCATTCACTTCATCCATGAACTGATGGGTTCCTGGTATGGCACACTCAAAGGCCTTACATGCACAACTCTTTTAGATCACGTGGTTCATGGGTTGTCGTACTCACTGGATATCGCTTCATGGGCCAACGGTTCGCAGACCTTCTCGCATACCTGGTGGTTCGTAATCTAGCCTCTCCATGAACCATTCCCATTAATGGTACGCAGGATACTTATAAACCCTGCAAACATGAATTCCTTCATGTTATATCGATGAAGTGAGACATTATTTGATTCCCTTCACCTTGATAGACTTGTAGAAGCACTGGATTTCTTCTGCAAAGGGATTGTGGAGGGAATTTATTATCTTGGAAGAATTTTCAGGATCCTACAAATTCCCCCCATTGGAATGGTGTCCATTCGGAATGAAAAGGGGAAAATTCTGATGTAGAAGTGGTCCTAAACTAAAGTAGATCTCAGTAGAACAAGTAGACCTGTATGAAAGGAACTAAACCTATGTATATTGGACAATGCCATTTTTCAATTATTGTTTCTCACAGTGGAACATGATCCTGATTTTCCTAGCCTAATTCACTCCCACATATTGTGATCCTCGCGAGAACCCTATTCTTGAACTACTCAGTATGTTCAACAAACAGATTTCATCACCATTTCTATGTCTGTGTACCATATTTTGAATTCCACGAATGGTACCGTGTCATTTTAAAACATAAAATCCAGATTCCACATGAAAAAATGCTACACGGCTGCCTTGAACACATAGAAAACATGGATTATCAAACCGAACATCAAAAACTATTAAAAAAATTTAAATTTTAATCCACGCATTCTGAATACGAACATAATCGAGGCTGAGGCCAGCAATTTGTTCATTCTTTGGACCAGTATGTTAACCCGGACAATGGTTTTTGGGCCTGTCCCTAAATAGTTATTTTAGGTACCATGGTTTCCCATGGTGAACTGTATTCGCATATCATAGTTGTAGGTGGAGTAGTGTTTTCATGTCATGAAATACACGGAATTCCCTTACCACAATCAATTTCTAGGAACAATACACAGAGCCTTTTTCAGATATGTTTACAGTCCTTTAGCCTTTTTTTCATAAACATTATAAATCAATTTTTATTGGACTGACATCTCACTGGCTTATTGATTTTCCTACGTAGGCAACAATGGGTGATTCACTGGCTATTGGAAAATCATCATATGCAAGATAATCCATGGTGAGGGATAGTGATGACCATCTTTGTGCCCAAATCATTCCACATGATAGATTTTTTACGTTCTTCTTGATTCCAGACCTCTTATCTTAACTGATATCTATAAAGTTTCCACATTATAGCTTTGGTATTCTTGTGAATGTGCTGTTATCATTGCCTGGACCCAACATCCCTTTCATCTTTATGGAGGCACTAAAAGTTCATGACCACACCAACATTTCCCAAATCTGAGATGTCATCATTGATCTTATTCATGAAAACATATTTATAATATAAGGTTACGCAAGGACTCAGGGAAATCATTGGTGCTGCAATGGTGTCCCAAGACTAGGCGTCTGAGAATACCCAACCATATTAACATAACTCGAGAAACACTTAGTGGTCGGTGGATCACCATGTCAGATTTTTGGGCTGAAAGTTATTTTTATGATTAGTGGGCATGGATGTTCTATGTGTATCAGACCTTTCAAGAGTCCCCCAACTGGTTGTAGATGGTGGGATTGCACCTGGTAGCCTAGGTGTCTCAATTTTCTATCTTCTTTCTGGGAGAAATCCTTCCAGAACTTATGAGCTTCTAGTGTTTGGCCACCAACACCTTCAACATAATACATGGAGATGTGGGGACCAATATATTGGATATCTAACATCTTGGAAGACTTCCATCCTAGTAAAAATTTATGATGATTTTCTCCTATCAGCCACCACACTAAATGATACTGATCATGGGCCTCCGTTGAAAAGGAGCTTATTGGTTAAGGTAGAAAGATCATTGATCATCACCACGTGGATTTATTCCCTCTTCCCATTCAAAATGTGGTTATGTTTATTCTTGCAGATGAATAAACTCAAGATGAAGTCTCACAGTAGTCAAACCCAACCCACTGGCTAATCCTACCAAACCCCAGGATCTTATTGTACCACACATAAAGCTGGGAGACATTCCACTTGGGGATATAAGTTGTGGCCAAAAATTTCACTTTCCCCTGGGCTAGCAAGTTTTGTCACCATTTTTTTAAGTGGATGTCTCTTCCCATCCTATGACAAATACACTGAGGTTTGGGAATGTACCTTTATGATGGAGGTCATGATAGCGGAGGGTAGTCCAATTAATTAGGTTCTTCATACCCACAACCAACATTATGAATTCTTGGGACAGATTTATGAAGGAAGGTCTCCGCATCATCTCAGAATACCATTCCAATTCTTGTATGGGTGGATGGTGGGAAACATACCATGTTATGACTATCGTCATACCACATAGGTTCCCAATTATGACTTTCATCCTGCTCTTCTCAACATTTCATCTATTCATCCAAGGAAATTGACTGTTACTGATGTGGTTGGGCTGTTGAACGACCCCTCTCATTTCTTGTTCTCACCGTATCCTACACCTAATGAGTCATTCAGAGGTTAAAGGGGTGGTTACATGGAGGAATAATCATACCTCATCACACTTCCGGATGGGATGCTCACCGCTCATGTAGAAATAGTAGTTATTTGTGAGCCATACCTCCCTTGTCTGTTTTCTGAGCAGTTTGGATACCTTTACCAGATTACACTGCTTCTAGTTTTTCAACTAAGGGAAGAATCTCGTCCTATGGTTCCCAAAATATTGTTTCTTATGATGATTCATGAAATTTAATCATGGGATATTATTATTACTAACAATATAGGGCCCACCTTCCAATCATTGGAGTATGCATAACTATGGGTAGATTGTTACCACATGAGGTTGCTGAAAGAAATAGTTCTATAGACGCACAAACCTGTGACCATTTCCAACCCAGTTCTGTCTCCAATGAAAATGCCACACATCCATTTTATTTTTAAAATTTCAATATCTATGCTTTATATATCTATCCCTTCTACAACCAAGATGTATATACCTCATGCTCCTACTCTCGTCGTTAGAATTCATTCGGTCTGTCGTTAAAAACGTCTTGGAGTGGTTTTATCAGTACAAACCATTATGTTGGGAAGGTTTTTAGACTTCTCCCATCCTGTGAATATTTCTGATGATCATAATGTGACTTTGCCCAGTCAAGTGTCGATAATCATCCTAGAGACCGTGGTTAGTCTTCTACATCTGGCTCTAGTGGCTGGGCCATATGAGGGGAAAGTGAGTCTCCCATATTAGGTGACTTTCCATTGGTATGTCTACAATCCTATGGTGATTCTTCCTGGTTAAAAATATGTGGTAGTAGTGGAGGATCCAAGTGCTGGTGCAGTGGTGAGACACTAGGAAGTGCACAAAGAGGAGGGGCACCCTCTACGTTCTCTTTCCATGGATATTCCCCTGGACAATATTTCTAATGAGGGTGAAACTTTTCAGCTGTTATTTATTGAAATAGTTTATACCATATTCTTTTATCAGCACCTTCACTTCCTTAATTACCAAATTGTCATTTTTTGAGAAGGCCTCCCCTCTTGCGAGGAAAAGAAGGCCAAGGTCAATTCTTCCAATTACACGGTTGAGACCATCAGAGATATTTTAGAAGAATTGGATTATCTAACAACTGAGGAGATGAATACTTGTGACAATGTGGTGACCCAAGAGGAGGATTTTCCGGTGTATGAAGCCTATGCAGCCATGTTGTGGGAATAATTTTTCTCTTCAGGCACCAATTATGAAGCCACACAGAAAAAGGGGTGAGAGCTCAAAGCAATCTCGGATCAGGTGCGTCCAATGGTCAAAGGCATAACAAAGCAAATAAAATCTTTGGAACAGACCATAGATAACCCACAATAATCACTCACCATCCATTTAGAATGTGTGAACCAGGACCTGTTACAGTTATGTCCCAAATTACGATATATACTCTCCACATTTTTTGGATGCTCTGGAGAGGATCTGAATTGGGGATGTTCCTTCAATTTTGTTGAATTCAATGGAATAGATTTGGATTTTAAACATCTTTTCTTTATCTCTTCATATAAACATCATTTCAATCATGTATTAACCTTATATCATGTATTGAAATCAGTAAACCGAAATAATTGAATCAAACTCTTATTTTTTCTAGAGACAAGGGACTCTACGAGCGTAGTTAAAATATTGGTGAGTTTTATGGAATACCTCATGAACATTTTTAACTTTTTCGTAATTATTAACTGAATTCTTTTCCCATGTATGTATTGTACGTTCATAGCGGGTATAACATGGCTTTTCCATAAGCCTCTCATCAGTAGGTTTCTGACATAAATTGATTTATGTCTTTTCTGATGGATCAATGTTTTTTAACTAACCAATAATCAACTTTTTTCCGGATGTTCCTTTTAATAATTTTCCCTATATATAGTAAGAAATATTTTCTTTTATCGGGAAGTCCATTTCCCTTCTAATTAAACTTATTACTGATGTTTTAAGTCAAAAAACTTTGACTAAACTTAACAAGGTATGACCTTGCCTCAGGGTTGTTAGCTGGGAATGTTCTAGTATCCTTTATGCATGGATTAGCGATTTTTATATACCCATGACATGTGGACACTAAACATTCATGAGTCACGAGATTTATATTAGGTGTACAGAGGTTGGAAGGACATCTCCTAGGAAAAAACATTCCTCCGATTGATGGCCATTTTGGGGGAGACATATGCAGAGCCACCGAGGCATGATATTCGTAGTCATGAAAAGGTGTTCGCAGGATAATGTCCTTACATTTATGATAGCCAAATGGGATTTGAAACATCTTGACTTTATTTTTAAAATGGGATCCCTAGTGGGTGGTTGGCCCATGATATTGTCTCTAATGATATTAGGGACATTAATGATGGTTTTGAGTGGGTAATTGTTACCACATGTTTTTCTCTTGCATAAGGTAGAGTTGGTGAATGATCAAGTCAAGTAAGATTATTTTTTTTTGGTATGGGGAACTTGGGAAGAAGGATGTATATAAGTCATTATCCAAGAGTCGTCCAAATCTGGTGGTGAGACAAGTCATTACTATCATATGAGCATTCGGAAGATGGAAATTTCTCTCCTATGGGTGACGTTTCCTCTAATTGAAGTCCATTTTTGTGGGAAACGTATTCAGAACTATTGGGTCATGATATGAAGGGTCATGAAAATGTGTTTTCATGAAATTGGCATTCCATTTTCAATGGAAATTTGGGATTATAGAGATTTTGATCTCTCTGAACACGGTATGTGCCCTTCAGCAAGGGGTCTGCCTAAGCATAAAATAAGGAATTTTAATTTTTCTTCTTCAGGGAGACCAAAAAATGTTGGGGAACACTTTTTATATATATGGATAAAACTCACACATATGGTTGATATATCATTAAAATCCACCAAATAGACGAAAGATGAATTGTGTCTGTATTTTATGATATAGCTAGGATATATTATTGTAGGAAGGTATAAACCATGACTATAATGGGCCTTGAATTATATGGGATGTGTCGAGGCTTGTAATATATTGGTCGTACCAAGATAGGGGAATATTATCCTAGGGATGAATTTTCCATTAATTGGCGACCTTTTTTGTGGGAATCAAATACAGAGCCACCAGGGCATGATTTGCATAGTCAAGAAAAGGGGTCCCTAGGACACTAGCCATCAATATTAGATGTCATTGGAGGGTAATGGGGTTTCATGATCACTCAAAAAATGTAATTTGCAATGTATTAGGAGTGTATTAAGACATATTTGGGATATTTGGGCTGCAATTTACTGATGGGATTGGGTGACCCTTACATAGATCTGACTCACATGAAGGGTAAGGCATTAATTTCACCTTTGGGATAGCTAGTTAATTAACATCCCATGGCCAGGTGATACAGTTCCTCCCGAGGGAGGGAATCGTGATATGCTTTTAAGGTTGTGACGTTGTAACCATATTCTTGGACTGTCATTCCATAATGCCATGGTGGATCTCTCACTAAAATCCCTAAACTTATGTGATACATTCTCGGTGGGAGAAACAAGGGACTATATGGATTCTGTGTCATTTCACAAGAATAGAAAAATCATCATTGGGGGATCTTTGGTGATCATCATTGTTGTTTACTGTCATGCAGTGAGGATGATTTTGGCCATGCAGTTTTATGTTGTGCGGTGAGGACGATTTCAGCCCTATAGTTTAACATAGTGTGATGAGAACGATTTTGGAATTAGATTTTAATGTTATGTGGTGAGGAAGATTTTTTCCATGAAGTTTAACATCGTGTGGTGAGGACAATTTTTCAGTCATAAATATCTTCAAACGTTTTAGGTTAATCACAATTAGGATGTTCTTGAAATTCCTTATATGTGAGTGATGATAGAAGTTGTACACTATAGGCCTGGGGGTAATATGAATTGGGGGGGATGATATGTGGGTTGGATGTCTTTGGGCATACTGAGATAGAAGAGGACTCACCTTGGTATTAATTTTCCTTTCATTAACGTTTGTTTTTGTGGGAAACATATGTAGAGCCATTAGGGAATGATGTGCATTGCCAAGTAACGGTGTACTTTGGACAGTGGTCTTCCATCTCAGAAGGCCTTGGGTGATTTTGGGGACCCATGTTTTCATATGGTATGGAGTGTGAAAAATAGGAAACATGTCCTTGGGAACGTGATAATACCCAGACCATGGTTAACTATGTACTACATGGAGCGTCCGCATAGGTCTAACCCACATGTATAAGGGGAAGCAGGATCTTTTGACTTCTCAAGATTGAGAGGCAAGTATAGAGTCTAATATTACTGAGGACTAGGCTACACATAACTCTCAAAAAATTTATCTATTTATTGTCATGTAATTAGACCATTTGTAGGATCCTCATACAACTATGACCTATATATAGTGGAAAGGGCATTATTTTGGAGGTAGTTGGGATAGGATGCCAAATTCAAGAATCATTATGTATCCTACGAGGTATGTAATCATGCCATATGTATTTCTTGATGTTCCCTACAAAAATTTTCAAGATGTGTTAGAGATCCATGAAGGTATTTTGGTTTCACTTGATAAGGTTGTTAGGCCTACAATATTCCCCTACTTTTTATTTTTACAAGAGAATCCCAACCAATTATCGTATGTTCACATGATTTATACACGATATGAGAAATAAGGAGCTGTTACCGAGCCTCAATCCCAAGTGTAAAGCTACAGAGAATATGATGGGGGTAATTTCATTTTATTTCCTGGTGTGGTAGGGAGAAGATCGAGGATCAAGGAATCGATTTCTATCTTGTGAGGGAAGGAATCAAGCCCTACGTAGTTCTGTGTGTACCCCGTACCAATTAAGATTGGTCTAAATTGTAGGGGAAGTTTCATTATACCCATCATGGTTTCCATGTCTACCATGTTACCCCATAGTTGATCTTCGTAAGAGAATCTCTACCACAAATACTAAACTTATGGGAGTTCTACTCGTTGTGATAAACATAGAGTGATAAGGGTTTCCTATATGAATGTTGGTAGATAGGGAGAGTGAAGGAAGTATTTTTTTTGATGGGGGAGGGGCTAGGAGTCATTTTTATGTATCTTTTGGGGGTAGGAATTAAGACTGACATAGTTCTATGGGAGATCATGTTTTTTAATATCATGCAATTAAAAAAAATATGCTATGTAGTTTAAAGTCTTACATCGAGGACATGAGTCACAGTTTAACGCCTTGTTTCAGGGATGAGTTCTATATAGTTCACAATTATTTGAAAATAAAGATTAATCATAGCTTGTGATATTAGAGTTTGGACCTCAACATTTTGGGCATTTTAACACATTTTACAGGGTCATAGAGCACATACCGTAGATCCATGTTTTTTCCATTACTAATAGTTTATTGTCTTTGTAACACCCCAAGATTCAACGATACGCTTCTCTTTGAATAATACAATAGCATGTGATGTATACAACTTGAAGTTTTAACACACTGCAACTAATAAAACTTTCCATTATGAATAGTAATACCCTCTTTTATAAATTTCATAAATTTTATCTTTCATAATGGAATTCATTTTTGGATTTGGAATGTCAAAATTATCTTAGGGTGAATTTTTCGTCTTTTTTTGAAAACTATCAATTCTTGATGAATAGTGAAAAAAACTGAGTTATAGTTTTCAACCGAATTTTTATTTAAATAATTATTTATTTTATGTACAATTATTTTTGGTCAAAACAGATACATAATACCTATATAAGTTCTATTTAATATACTGGAGTAAGTCTATATTAATTTTAAATATATAAAAAGTTTATTGAACTTCTACCGTCTTTTACCCACCTCATTGGAGCATTTGCGAATTTACATAAAACATAATTTTACCACTTCTGTGAGTTTAATTTCAAAAATCCAAGAGATATGGTTTATATTAGTAAGAAAAATTTGGTTCAATAAGATGAAAATATTTTTTGGTGAATAATAATTTTTTTCTTTTATTTACCACGGTTATAAGTAAATTGGGTAATTAAGGGTAAAAATGATATTATTATTACCCTAACACATGTCCTAATTCTATTGGATAAGTATAATTCGACAAATAACATCCTTAGGATTAAAATATGAACCACTTTGGTACACATAGATTAGATTTGGATATTTATTATTATTTAATTCAAAGAAGAGTTAGAAGAGTTAAAATAAAAGTATAATAACTATAAAATTTTTAATATAGGGATACCAATAAGATAAATTAGACTATAAATATTCACTATAAAGATAATAATATTTCCTACATAATTTTATTTTATTTGTATTTTTCAGATATTAAATAATTTATTTTATTTATGACGCAATGATGATGCAGTAATTAACTAATTAGTGAAATATTAAAATTATTGAAATTATAAGTATCCAAATAAAGGTAATTTGAGACCTTTTATGAATTCCCTAATTTCTAGTTTAATTTGACATGTTATTCTTTGTTATATAAATTTTTTCTTTAATGTATTAATGGTATTATGTTTTTAGCAAAAACCAAATACCAAATATTTTCAAAATTGACAAAAAATAGTTTTTTTAAAAAATATTATATAATTAATTGATATTCTATTTATAAAAATATATGGTTCAGCCAAAAGACTTATATATTTATATTTTTATCATTAATGAACCAATTGGGGTTATATTAGAAGTTTATAATATATTTATTAACCATATAATATAAAAATACCATGAGACATGGTAAATGTCAAACTATTTAACTAAGAGTTAAATCTAAATGATAAGGTTAATATAGTGACCCAAACCTGTCTAAAACCTATTGGTTGAGTGATTTTGAAACCATACCCAACTTAGATTTTAAATAATTAATTTTGGAGACATTATATTCTGAAAATAATTTTATTATAAAATAATATTTCTATCTTTTCCAAAGGTGCCCCTCACCCCTTATATAAAAGGGACTCCCCATTATCTATAATTCAAACCTTCAAAGCCATTTGGATCGCCAAACCTCTGCCCAAATACCATTTCAACTTTACTCCCTTCATCCAAGAGGACTTCCTTTAGTCTCAACAGCAACCTAACGATCCGTTTTGATGAAATATAAAGGAAGAAGACGAAGAAGAGGTAAATATTGCACCCCCTCTTTCAAGTTCCTTTCCTCTTCCACTTATTATTTCTTCATTGTTTCGATTATAAAATAATAACTGTAGTATATTCTATATACTGTGATGTTATTATAAATATGGTACAACCATAAACATTATTCTATCCATCCATTGAATGACATGTCACCATACGTGTGTACGTACGACTTACCGTCTCCACGTTGTAGTGTAATTGTAATTCAATAAATTATTATTTGAATGGGAATAATAATGATGATTAATTGATTTAAATAATAAATATAACAAGATAATTATTTTTTATATATGATATACCATCCAATTATATATTATTTTAATATCAAAATAATGATATTGTCGCTCGAGTGTATGTACGGATTATCCTCTCCATGAACGTGATGACATTCATTTCCCATCGTATACATTCAAGACTAATTTTAATTTGATGATTAAAAATAATTTTTTAAGTCTAATATCATTATTAAAATGAATAAAATACATCCTATCCATAATAAACATTACTTATGTTATAGTGAATATAAAAGAAAACGAATCAATTAACACCCGAAATGACGATAATACTTAGATATTATTAACAAAGGAAGGTTAAAAGATTATATGTGATATCATATTAGAATGTGTAATGATGTTTTAATCCTCACAATTCTCTAATACCACATGTTACGTTCTCAATGTCATAAATTTTAGGATTTGAATGATTCAACAATGCACATGCATCCTCCCCTGTTGTTGGGGGAGGGAGAGCCCACAATGGAAGGGGACATGGTGACTGTGGGAGAGGGAATAAAGCAACAGACCCTTCAACGTGAGATGACATTAATGGTCATGTCACCCTGCCTTAGAAATTTGGGGACATACCTTAGTGGGAGGGCCCTGGACCATGTTCTGATAATTGGAGGAGTTTCAGCCTCACCAAAGGGAGAGCGAACTTAACCCGTTTGACTGATCATTTTTCCTCATTGAATGGAAAAGAATGAGATCACCCTTAATCCTAAGAACATGGAGGATAACGTTGAATTCCAATGGTTGGGCTTTGGTTTACTATGGGAATGTATCCTCACAAGAATTATCTATTCCCTTACCTTTTTGGGAAGGCCTTCGCGATCTTCTTATCGTGTATATATATACTCAATGGGGTATGCTGATGCACCTGATGTCCTAATCATACATGTCTGACGACATTGGAGGACGCTTTGGAAAACTTCTGATGGAATTGTTAGTAGTGGAAACATGGAGGACAAGACAGTACTAGAGGGGTGAGGTTGGAACCATAAGGAACAATACCTAAAAAACACCCCATTCCACGTAATATTTTCTCATACAGGATTGGTAAGGATCTGCATACCGTAGGGGTGTGTGGGAAGAACGGACATCCATGTACTAGTGTGGTACATGGTCATGGGTATAGTCCATCATATACAGAATTTGTATGCGAATCACCCTGTCATTTTTGGTTATATCTGTTTATCGATTGGGTACGTGGCGCCGTGTTCAGTCTGCGTAGCTGTATTCCATACAGAGCACCATACTGATGGAGGGTCAGGGGGACTACCATTCATGGGATATTCATCCTCGAATAGTCTTTGCATCACCTTTTTGTACTTAGGTATGTGGTTATATTATTATTATTATTATTAAATTCCCCAATTTTATGTTTCACAGTCCGTTGTACCTGTGGAAGAAGTGGATCACAGTTTTTACTTCACCTGATAAAACAAGATGGAAGCTGCAGTGTAACCTATGTCTCCTTAAATATTTTTTTGGCTGTTCTTATCTCTATCCGTATCCTCTCCCTCTGTACTTATATTGTGCTCCTTTTTAAGGAATCAGAGAAATCGTATCTATTGTGAAGATGACACCATTTGCGGAGGCCCAATGATGCAATATTCTGACCGATAGAAGACACTGTCAACCATGGTTTTTGGACGCTTCAGACTACAATAACGGTTCACGGAACCCTCCCCATTCACTTCATCCATGAACAGATGGGTTCATGGTATGGTGTACAGAATGGCCTTACTCACACACCTCCTTGAGTGGATTTGTTTCACGGTTTTCCTTGCTAACTGGCCATCACTTCGCGAGCCAGTGGATAATGATCCATTTACTCCACACACCATTCCTAGTGATGGTACACATCCTACATAAAGACATTGAATGTTTTAATTCCTTCATGTTTTATCCAAGAAATAAAACACAATTTGAGTCTCATCGCCTTAATAGACTGGTAGATTCCCTGGAATCCTTATACAAAGCGATTTTGGGTGGACATTCTTCTCATATAAGAATTTTCAGGACCCTAAAACACCATAATAAAAAAATTATTAATGAAATAATATAAACATGGTTGAGATGGATCGAACCATGATGATTGAAAAAAATAAATATCGTCTCTTTTAGAGACAAAATATTTGTTTAGTGGTGGAAATTCACAATTACTAGTTATAAAGAACAAATTTAGGCATGTAAATATATATGACATATAATATTTAAATACCCCATGTATAAATTATTTATGGTTAATTGGAATAATTTTTATTATAAATATAAAAGTAAAAATATATTTATTCATGATCAATGTGGTGTAAATGGTATGTTTATTGGATACTCTCCAAATTTTAAGGGATAAAAATTATACAAAATAGAACTAGAAGAATTTTAGATTCTTATAATATAAAATATTAATAAAATTCAAAAATACATGTTTGAAAATTGGATATTGATATATTAGGGAGGTAAAATTAAGATGTTTCAGATAGAAACATAATTATTCATAAGAAATAAGTGGCTATATAGAAGATTTATATAATTAAGATATTAATTAATCTACTTCAAGAGATGACTAATTTATTAAAACTCATCCAAGAATAAGGTTGAATGTGGAGGTCAAAAATATTATTAGATATTAAATAATACAAGTTCAAACTAGAATAACATTTGGAATAATTTCACTCACCTATTTGTTTTCACAAGGAGAGTCATTGGATGTTGAAATAGAATTGAAGCCTACAGAGTTGGTTGATTCCATGAATGAAAATTATGATTAGACTAAGAAAAATGACAAATCAGATATGTTACCCAAACATGAGGATAAAAATGAGTTTGTAAGGATGTGTTTTTTGGAATAATTTTAATGAATGAGGTGAAGTGGTATGAAATAAAAAAATAATAGTTTGTAGGGGCTACTCGGCGGATGATGTGATTTATTTTTTGGGTACAATTTCCCATTTTCATTAAGAGATAACATCATAATCATTACTTTTTTTTAATAAAAATAGAAATATTATATTTTCCAAATTGATGTTAAATATAATTTTCTATTGGAGAGAGAGAGAGGAAGAAGTCTGTATTGAGTAGGAAAATGGTATCTTCCTAGTAAAAGAAGAAAAGTATCTGGATAGGTTAAAGAATAATTTATGAAGGATGAATCAATCCATAAGATTTGGTATCCTTATTGGATTCTACTTTATTGTAGCTTAACATCACGAAGGTAATAGTTTATAACAACAAATATATATATATATATATAAGAATAATACGTGATTTCTATTATTGTGATTTTTTATTGATGACATAATATTTTTGAGAATAATGAATAAATATGTGTAAGGTTTTCTAAAGAGATTTTTATTTTTTTTTGAAATTTCTATGCTGGAAGAGATGTGGTACCTTATTTCATTGAAAATATCTCAAAAATAAGGATCATAGTTTCATAAACTGAGAAATATATTCTAGATAGTTTATTAAAAAAATTCATGGATGATTCAAAAAATATTTCGAATCCTATATATGTCGTACAAATGATAATTAATGATTAATTTGGAATGGATGTTAATCCAATAGAATTTATAAAAATTATTGGAATCCTGTTGTATATAATAGCCACTAGAACAGGCCTAGTTCATTTACATACCTTTTACGATAGATTTCAATGTGTCCCAATGATACAACATTTTTTTGGAAAAAGAATTACCAAAAACATTATAGAGACTATATATTATGGGATAATATATGATATTAAGGTAAATTTGATTATATTTGTGAATATATATAAAATTGGGTAGGTTGTGTTAATACAAAAAAATCCAAATCTTGTGGAGTTTTTATTTTCCAAGAAAGATGTTTGAGTTATTAATACAAAGAATACACATGTCGAAACTCTCAACAAAAAAGAATCTGAGTATGAAATATTAATTAATGATAAAACACTATTAATGTGGATATATACATTTATAGATCATCTTCATGTTTATGTGAAGTTACCTCTTATCTTATGCTGTGATAATGAAATTGAAATAAATATCATAAACAATATACTGCATTACATAATATAATATCACATTAATATTAAATATCACTTCCTTAAAAATATTGATTAAAAAATATTCTTGAACTGTAGTTTTTACCCAATATTTGAACACCTTTATAATATTTTCCTTAAACATCTTCCAAAGGGTATATTTGAAAATTTTAAGCTTATTATTGGTGTCCAACCTCACCCAATTCGAGGATATGGTATTGGATATATGACCACTATAACATATATTCTTTTGATATTGGTGGAAATTTGTTATAAAAATATGAAAATATAAGTATTCCATTGATATGTAAATTACCTATCAAGGGAGAGAATATATTTTTGTGGATTTTTTAAAAGGGCTATATATTGATGACAATAAGTGTGACTAGTTATAATTGTTTTTTAAGTGATTTTATAAACTATTTATTGTAGATTTAAGTCATTTTTAGTTACTAATATGTGATGATGAATGAAATATAGAATTACCATTGGTCAATTTTTATAGAAAACTTTATTTTATTTTATAATTTTGTTCCTAAACAAACATTGGTTTATAATGGAAATATTGAGATCAATTTATTGAATTTTTGTGCTTCTATGATTTCTATTATATGGTGGGAAAAAATACAATGGAGGAAACTATTGATTCCAAGTGGTTTTAATTTTCTAATATTTACCCAAATCTAGTGAATGATAAGTGAAATTGGTTATATTGCTATGAATTTTTTTTAATACATAAATCAGTAAGTTTGTTTAAGAAGAGATAACTAACATTCCCTAAGATGATGTAATTTGACATTGATTAATAATAAGATAATGTTAGTTATTTTGACCAACCACATAAATTAATTTTCAACCATGGATTGTGTTTTTGTGATTGATGATTATGTGTCATGTAAAATATATTGAATAATAATGGACATTCTATTAGTTTGTATGCTTCCATGATAACCAAAATATATCATCAATGTTTTTTATAATTCTATGTGAACATAATATATATTCCATAAGTATGATCATATTCCACCTCTGTGTAAATAAGTAAAGACATTGAGTCCTAAGGTCGAAATATCTACCAAGAGTGTATCATTGAAGGTGACTTGATGATCAACTGAAGAATATGGGTATATTAATATAAATATTCAATGTTAAGGGATCTTATAATGTATAAATATCATTATAATTACTATTAAAATTCTTATAAAAGAGTATTTTGGATAAAGATTGATCTTAAAAGAAATGATTGAAATATAATTAATTTGTTCAAGTGCACTAAACAATATATGAAGAGAATGATGTGTTTAGAATATCAATTTTTTAATGAATAAGTATAATGATTATAAATATTGGAAATGAAGTCCACCCTAAATAATAGGTATTCTATAAGGATTTAATGTTAATTGTAATAAGGTATCAGAAAATTATTATTTATACTAATATTGGATGATAATTCTGATTTCATGCATTCATTAATGAATGTTTAATACAAATGTTCAATTGTGGAATTATTGTCGAAATATAGATATATAATTTAGATGATATTATGGAAAAATATTGTATTGTTAAGAATTATAAATATCTCATCACTATATATTGGATGTCTTGATGAAAAAAAGGATTTATTAAGTACAAAATATATGTTTTAGGAGAACGAAAATGATATGATATTCTATTATGTTTACATATAGTTAAAAATAATTATGAATTTTGTTTCTTATTAAAGTTATTTTGAGGAAAATATTTTATAATTTTAGCTATTTTAGTTTTAATGTAATTATGTGGTTTCATAAAAAATTAAATAAATAAAAATGAAAATAGTCATCTAAATTTCTAAAATAAATATTTTATAGTTGTTTCAGAAATAAATGAAATGTACTAGGTTGAAGAAGAATATAAAGAGAAAAAAATGAATATGTAGAGTTACAATTATACTGTTCTGCAGGAAATCAATGAAAAAAATTATCTAACATGTAGAAGGGAATGTGTAAAGAATGCATGCAGTGCAATGATGATGTTTTGAAACTAGATGGCGAACCTTCATTATGTTTTAAAAAATTTCTGTTATAATGTTATCAATGTATGTGTCACATGTACTGTGAAAGGACCATAGTGGAATTCATGTGATTGATATATCCTCCACACTATAAAGATGAACAATTTTAACAATTGTAATATGTGATCTTAGATGGTTTCTAGATCATACTATGGACTAGCTACTCTTATTTATTAATTATCCTTGTAAATTCCAATGTTCTAATGTGAATCAATGTTATTTAATTTATCATATTCACTTATCTCTATTATGAGAAGTTGTTTTTAAGATATATATATATATATATATATATATCATTTACCACTAATTCACTTCCCTATTAGTGGTAAAAAATAATGAGTAGTCCTTTCATGTAGGTGGAAATGTACAGACACACACACATATATTGATATATATATATATATATATGTGTATATATAATACACTATAAGGAAAACATTTCATTTAAATCAAACATGGGAGCCCATTATCATCTCTTATGGGACTTCAATACATAATATATTTGAATATATATATATATATATCCATAATCATCTTTATAAGTAAAAATTATTTACAATAACTCCAACCTAGGAGGAAATCAACTCTATCATAAGTAACTAATATATACAAATTATCCTAAAAATAGAGTACCCTCTCTTTTTATGGTGGGATATATCATATGCATATGTGGGTTTGTGTATCTATATGATTATTTAGTACACAATTCTCTAATATGGCCTACAAAACATAGTTAAATATTAGAACACATAATAAATAAAACTATATTGATATAAATATTAAATTTCATAAAATTAACCTTTTATAAATATTAATCAATGCAATAATTGACAAAATTTGTACAACATGTGGTTTCTGAAACATATTGGTAGAAATTATTTACATAATAGCAGTAAACATGCTCTTAATTAGTTGTTGACATACACTAGATCAAATAATAAATTTAGATTTCATGATGTAACAAATCATGGATAAATAAATTCAAATCTGATAAAGAATATATGTTTCTAACATCTAAATATAATAGTAAGAGGTTAAACATTGAAATGGAAAAGTAATAAATAGTTGTTTCACTTATTCTTAACAAGAATAATGAGTAAGTATATAAAAACATTCCAAATTTCAACACAATATTGGTGTAAAAAGGAATAAAAATCATATAAAACATTGCATCCTTATTGTTAACACATTATTTATTTAGGGTATGGTTGAATAATACCTTTTCATATGCACTTTAATAAAATGAAAATAACATTTAATTTACCCATCATGATGTTTTTCACATCACTAGTTAAAAATGTAACATATTAATAAAATTAAAAACAATGTAATGAACACATACAAAGTGGATTTAGCTAATTCCCTTGTAATATTTTGAGAAAAGTATTGTTGAAGACCCATATGTAATTTACACTTAAAATAGTTGTAGAAGATTGTGTTCATATAGTGTTCATTGGGAGTTGTATTTTAAAAGGAATAATGTTTACTCCTTACATTATGAAATTATTTTCTAAGTAGTGTTCCACAAATTAAAACTTATTTTACGGAACCATAATATATTACACTGTCTTATTAGTTTGAAATAGATTATAAACCCCTTTTGAAAAATATTTTAATGGATAAATTACTATTTCAACACTCTATTGAAGTAAATACAAAATATTTTACTAAGGTAATGATTTTTACAGAAGTGGTAATTTATCAATAGGAGAGATAATTTATAAATTTTAGTCCCTTAAAACTCTAATATGGGCTGAAAATAAAGATTTTGGAACAAATTCATGAAGAGTACCTAAAAATTTTAATAATGTTTGAAAATTTCGTATGTTTCTTTCCCATTATTTGCCCATGTCAATAATGAAACCATTATCTGGGGATAGTTTTTGACGATTCATGTGGTACACACAGAGTTTCTAAATGGAAAAGTTAAACAATTGAGGTTGGTGGAAATCATTAGATCCTTATCCTGTTATTCATTGAACATAGTTCATATACAACGTACTGTGTCCTGGGTGTTAATGGAATCAAACTTATACTAATGTATGGGATGAGGTTGTGAAATAATCATGTGTCTTGACATGTTTCCCACTTTTTAATGGTTGGGTTTTTATTATTGATGGTATTCACAGATTTGAACATAGCTAATTAGGTTTACCACATGAACGTATAAACAAAATCATTCCTAGTGAAATTGTAATAGTCTATTATATACACTCATTCAATTTAATGATTCATAAATTGTGTTGACCACCTCTGGGAAATGATTTTATTATTAGAAAAGTCTTGTTCCCTTATATTTGTTTCATTTTCAGTAAATTCAAAAAAAAGACACTACTAAGGTGGGTATCATTATTTCAATTCTGGTAAAATGTGTTCTTCCTTATAGAAGGAACACAAGTAAGGAGGACCTGTTGGGGGTGGTCATTAGTGGGGTTTTTAGGAATGATCATGGTAATATATGAACATATCATTACTTGAATGGTAGAAAATGGTAAAATGGTTTTCAATGTACATAAATGATAAAAAAAATTAGTTAGGGATGGAATTTAGTGGTTCTTCTTAAATGATCAAGTAATTTATTTGGTGAGAAAGTCATCGTGGATAGATTGTGATTATCCGTCAATAGATGAAAATAATATCATTCAAAAAGGGTTTGTCTAGAGATAGTTAAAATAACATTTTTCACATAAGTTGTTTATAGTTAGATCAAAACCTCACCGAGACATTTTATTAGTTTTATAGGTAGTGTCTCTATCCTTGTTAGTATTCCCGTAATCGTATTATTTTATTCTTTTCATAGTGATTATCATGTCCCCTCTATTGATGTCATCCATTATATACTTAGGGAGAACCAATTATACATCATACAAAATTTAATATCATTGGGAATCATAAACAAACTCCTTGGGGACGTTGCGCTCTAGGATAATGGTTGTCCATGCAAGCATGGTTAGTCCTAATTAATATGTTTCTTCTCAAATTGGAATTACTTAGAATGATTCATAAATAATAGTCAGTTATTTGACATGAGTGTCATTGGGTTGACCAAGTGTATAGTTATATTGATGTTTTTATGGTTTCCGATGTCTCACTGGAAAATTTCATAGAATATAATATATTTGATAATATCTAATATTTCTATGATAAAGCAGAGGTTACACTGAACAACATTCGAGATCGGGTGGGAGGTTTGAAAGGGAAACCGTCTAAGTATGCTTGATTGAGTTTTCACTCATTCCCACATTGTGGAATAACTATCTGAAATGAATTGTTTTTTCTAGAAATGTATCTAGAACTTATTTTAATGTTTTATAGAGTTAGTATGAAATAAAAATTTGGTTTGTTTGAATAACTTTTCTTGTTTTTGGTTGTGATTCATTTTCCATCAAATTCAAACATCTTTGACAGTAGGTGGCATAAAGTGACTTGACCAACTTCCTCATTCGTTATTAAATATGATTGATTAGGATCCCCTAAATTGAACGTATCTGGTATGAGATTTGGTTCATGTTAGTTAAAAATTATATTCCTGAAATTTGGATTGAACAAATTAAATTAGGTTAGTTAGAAATATATACATTGATTGAATTGGATCTGCGTCGAAAGCATCACTAGAGTTCTAGGGGAATATTTTATTAGACAATTCTTGATGTGGGGGTACTGTGTTTAGGAATAGATTATTAATGGACAAACCTATGGTGGGATGTGTTATATGTTGTTTGATTTAAGAGATAATGATTTGATTTTCTATTCAATTTGATGATCTTAGATTAGTGCCATCTTATTGTTTTAGATTGAGTATACCCGTCTTCTTGAGTTTTAACATCTTTTATACTATATTCCTAAGTGATGTTTGTTGGTGAATTAGGTTTCTAGAAATGAAAAAGGGAATTTAAACAAATTTTTATGGGAAAAGTAGGTCTAGTGTATTTTCCATTATTTACTCAAGGGTTCTTAGGGATGAGATGTTATATAGTGGGGAGATTGTAGGGTACGATGTTTTTGGATTAATGATTTTTTCAAAGGAATTATAATTTTACCATTTGGATGATGTGATGTTATTTAATCCATTACTTTCATTGGAAATAATATTCTTTGAATACATGAAGGTTTTGTTTTTAGAATTATATTTAAGCCTAAGAGGTGTCTCATGAGTTTTGTGGAGTTTTGGGAGCACTGATCCCATGAAACTCTTATTATGGAATAACTGTAAAGGGGTCATGGTTTGTTTGAAATAGTGTTTCCCACTAGGTGAAACCATTTTGGATAATCCTATAACGGCTCAATTTCATCTCTTGGCCT
Source organism: Viscum album (assembly GCA_963277665.1). NCBI lineage: Eukaryota > Viridiplantae > Streptophyta > Magnoliopsida > Santalales > Viscaceae > Viscum > Viscum album. Next base: position 1,365,422,186 of record OY728143.1, on the reverse strand, counting down.
CGTATTCTTGATAAGATTTCACCATTTATCAGCATCACATTCCGAACGATACACTGCTAAGATAACTTTATCATGTTCAGAACATTGAAGAACTGAAAATATCTTTTCAGTAGTACCGATCCATTATTCAGCAACTAATGGATAAGTAGACCCGCTGAATGAAGGTGGACACTGTCTGATGAATGATTCAACAGAATGTTTCACCTTCCTTTGCTCGTTTGGAAGTCCAACATGATTCATAGCTTGAAAATGTTGTGTGAGCATGGCTACAAGATTTTTCATTCCAGATCCCATATGGTTTGGTTGCATAGGGGGAAAATCATTGCATTGCCCTTCGCATTCTGCATTAACACGGTTCCTTCGGGTTCCATCCATTGACTAAAACCAAGAAGAATAGTGTGAGAAACACTAATTATAATAGAAAAACCACATAATCAATAATAAAATTTCACACTTAAGATCTTATCAAAGGTTATTCATGGCCATTTCTAAAAAACTATGATTATGTTCTATGCTTAGAATTATCCTTAGGGTTCTTACTAAGGCTTTCACATCATAGTTTCCAAAGGATGACTATAACCTCCCTCTGATACCAACTATAACGACCCATACATTACCTACATTGTTAGTACTTAAAAATTGATGTACACTTATTACAACATATATCAAAACCATGAAAGGACCGTATAGGTATAGTGTCTTTAGAAACTGGGAAACATAAACAACTCGTTCATAAAGCGTCTACACTGTCTCCCATTATTTCATCATATCTGTAGTCCATTTTGTAATATCTTACTTAATATCCTTCTTACTAACCTGGGGAAAGAAAAAATATGAAAGGGTGAGCTCAAATGCACTGTAAGGGTAAAAAAAAGAAATATCAATCACATCATATTCATAAGAACATAACAATTTGGAAATCTTACCCTGCAAAAGAGATCATAATTTCATAACATGGGATAAATCAATGTAGTGAAATGTAATCACAATAATCATAACTTAAAAAATGATGATTTGTGCTATAAACACATAACCATAGAGAATCATTTCTTATTATTCAAGACTCATTTCCAAGACTATCTTAGTGGACAAAGTCCATTTCTGAACCGAGTTCATTCCTCGTTTCAGTCCTATTTCACTAAACCGGTTTAACCATCCATTCCAGCCATGTCTATCTCATGAGATATAAAATCTTTTCCCAATGCATTGGAGGTAGATATAGGTCCCACCCATCTCATAATGATACCATTCTTATTTGTGCCACAAAATCATAAATCATACATCATTTCATAACCCATGTAATAAAAATGGGATTCATAAACAACGTGACATCATAAAACAATTCATATAGGAAAAAGGAATTCATAAATATAATTCCATCACACCATAATCAAATCAATGTAATAATAGGGATAGAAACAAAACCCTATATTATCTTAGATGGAAAATAATTTTGATAAAACACTTGAACTCCATTCTTGAGGAAATTATCCTTTCTACTTTAAAAACATTTTTCCTTTCATAACATGTCATAAAATTTAAATTAAAAGAAGTTGATTAAAAATAAACTTGAAAAATTGTAAAGGAATATTCTTGTAAATAATTTTTTAAAAAATCCTTTCATGCCGTATAAGTAAAAAAACATTCATCTCATACTTTTGTTGGAAAAGTCAAAAAGTTCCTCGTACGAAAAATGACAAAAGATTCCTTTCATATCATTTACTAAAAACTCACTGAAGGGTAAAATTTGATATAAACTATTGTATATGTATATAAAAATTACATATTGTGGAAAAATGGATGTGGATGATAAATATTCCCCAGTAAATTCTGAAGTATATACAATCTCAGATAAAAATTGAGCTTGTGAGATTTTCCCTTACCTTAGGTCCGATTTGTTTCGTAAGTGTCTGAACCTCCTGTATAATGATTTATTATAATGTCATTTACTTATTCCAGAATCATACTCATTGTTATGATATCATATATGGTCTTATTTTTATCTTATTATTAGTAATATTTCATTGCTACTTGTTATTCGGTTTTTTATTTCTTTTTGTTCTTATGCGTGTTTTGTCGAATAAATTCTTATTATTCATTTTAGGTTATTGATACCTCATTTATAGAATGTTATTAGTGTAATATATATCATATTCATTCACTCAATTCATTTATTTAATCATTATGCAATGAAAATCATGTAGAACGAGTCGCATCACATCGTGGAGACGGTATTCCGTACGTACGCACGAGCGATGATATCATTCCCATGATCGTGGAATTGTATTGGAGTTTATGTATACTATTTCAGAATCAATATCACTTTAAAATAATCATATATATTCATTCTTTACACCATTATACCCATCCATGTAAGGTGGTGGTGGAAAATAGATTACACCACAGCGTGGAGACGGTATTCCGTACGTACGCACGCTCGGTGATTTCATTTTCCATAGGATGGATATATGGAGAAATAGGGTTGTTTCATACTTATAATAATATATCAGTATATGAGTGATACTGATGTTATTAATTCATAATTAAACAACTAAATAAGAAGAAGTGGAAGAAGAAATAAATTTGAAACAATCGGTAACGGACATTACCTCTTCTTTGAAGCGCTTCTTTGAGACCTCCTTTTAGGGCACTAAAAGTGGTCTTTGAAGATGACCAAGACCTCTAGGATGTTTCTAGGGAAGTGGAGAGAAGAAATTGGAAGGGGTTGGCCGAGTATGAAGGCTCAATGTGGTGTGAGGAAGAGAGGGAGGAGGTTCCCTTTTATATGGGAGGAGAGGGCCACCTTTGGAGAAACTAAAAATATTATTTTATTATAAAGTCATATTAGGTTTTAAATAGATCCAAATTGATTTATTTAGAAGCTAAGGTGGGGATGGGTCTATATAATCTCATCCAATATAATTTAGACAAGTTTAGGATCCTATTTTAACCTTATCATTTAGATTTAACATTAAGATATATAATTTTACTTTTATCGTGTCTTCTTGTGTTCTTACACTATAAGGTTAATAAACTTACTATAACAAGCCCAAAGAACCCCAAGTTGTTTATTATTAATATATATAACCTTATATAAGTCATTTTGCCGAGATTTTGATTTTTAAGAATAAAATAACAATTAATAATATAATATTTGTTTTAAAAACTATTTTATGTCATTTTTGAAACAATTTAGTAATTGATTTTTTTTCAAAATTATAACAGAACGATTAGTTCGCACAATGTGAATTAAGTCAATACTAACATGTCATATTAACTGATAAAATTATTGTAATTCAAAAAAAGTCTCAAACTACATTTATTTGGGTATTTATAACATCAATTATATCAATAATTCATTAATAAGATAATTAATGCATCACCATTGTGTCATAAATAAAGTAAATTATTTAATGTCTAAAAATTACAAATAAAATATCATTATGTTGGAAATATTTTTAGCTTTCTAATGAATATTTATAGTCGAATTTATCTTATGTATAACCTTACATTAAAAATTATTTACTTATTAAACGTTGATTCTAACTATTTTAACCCTTCTTTAAATAAATTAATAATAAATGTACTAATCTAATCCAAGTATGCCTAAATGGTCATATTTTATTCCTTAGTTTGTTTTTGGTCGAATTACACTTATCCAATAGAATTAGGACATGTTTTAGGGTAATAATAATATCATTTTTACTCTTAATTACCCTATTTACTTTTTACCATGGTAAATAAAAGTAAAAGGTTAATATTCACCAAAAATTATTTTCATCTCATTGAACCATATTTTATATACTGACATCAACCGTGTTTCTTGAATTTTTTAAATTCCACTCACAGAAGCGGTAAAATTAATTTTTAACTAAATTTACAAATTCTCCTAGGAGGTGAGTAAAAGGCGGTGAAAAGTTCAATAAAAATTTTATATATCTAAAATAATTATAAAATTACATTGAACATATATAGGTATTATGTATCAATTTTTACCTAAAGTAAATTTAAATAAAATAAATAATTATTTAAATAATAAGTCTGTTTTTAAATAGTAAACCAGTGTTTTCACTATTCATAAAAAATTGAAGGTTTCATAAAAATAACAAAATTTCACCCTAGGCTAATTTCGATATTCCGAATCCAAAAATGAAGTCCTTTTTTAAAAAAAAAATTTAAAAATTTCAAAAAGTGGGTATTAGTCTTCATAACGGATAGTTTTATTAATATTTTAATAGCATATCGTTGTTTGGTGAAACTTGGTATTGCGTACGACGCAAGCTATCAAGGAAGGTCGCGATTGCGTGTAAAGCAAGCCATGATAGTGTTGTGTACAGTGAAATATTCCTTTGATGATTTATATAAAAACAAAATATTTCTTATAAAAGTCTCGGGTGTTACATTCTACCCCACTTAAAATGAATTTATCCCTCGAAATTCATCACTTGTAACAAACAGATGAGGATACCTCTCCCTCATCATATCCTCAAGCTCCAATGTAGCTTCTTCTAATTGGTGGTTCCTCCATAAAACATTCACCAAGCGAGTGGTCTTTTTCCGTAGGAATTTTTCACTAGGATCGAGAATCTCTATCGGCTGTTCTTCATAAGAAAGATCTTGTTCCAGCGCTACAACTTCTGAGATGAGTACATGTGAAGGATCAGGTATGTACTTTCTCAGAAGAGATACATGGAACACATCGTGAACTTGAGAGAGATTCGGTGGAAGCTCCAATCGGTAAGATACATTCCCAACACGATCCAATATTTCGAAAGGACCGATATATCTAGGGCTCATCTTTCCCTTCTTTCCAAATCTCATGACCCTCTTCCAGGGAGATATTCTTAAGAACACTTTATCACCTAATTCAAACTCTATGTCTTTTCTTCGGTTGTCGGCATATCTTTTTTGTCGACTCTGTGCTGCTCTTATGTGTTGTTGAATAGATATAACCTTTTCTGCCATTTCATCAACAAGATCAGGTCCTAATAGCTTTCTTTCCCCAACTTCATTCCAAATATTTGGAGTCCTGCATTTATTTCCATGGAGAGAATCATAAGGATCCATCTAAAAACTGGATTGAAAGCTATTATTATAAGAAAATTCCACCAACGGTAGGTGTTGATCCCAACCACCATAGAAATCTATAGAGAAAGATCTCAACATATCCTCTAGTGTTTGAAATGTCCTCTCAGACTGACCATCTGTATGAGGATAATAAGAAGTGCTGAAACTCAACTCTGTATCCAGAGTATGCTAAAGACTTCCCCAAAACATTGAGGTAAACCTCGGATCCCGATCAGATATAATGGAAAGTGGTACTCCATGCAATCTTACCACTTCCTTTATATATATCCTGGCAAGTTGATGAAGAGAAAAATATTCTCTTATAGCAATGAAGTGTGCAGACTTTGTAAGACGATCAACTATGACCCCGATAGCATTATTTCCTTTGGATGTTTTAGGAAGTCCTGTGACAAAGTCCATAGTGATGTTTTCCCATTTCCATTCGGGTATGGGTAATGGTTGTAACATCCCGCTAGTCTTCTGTCTCTCAGCTTTAACTTGCTGACAAACCAAGCATCGAGAGACATATTCATCAACATCTCTTTTCATACCATCCCACAAGAAGTACTCTCTCAGGTCCCTATACATCTTCGTGCTTCTAGGATGAATAGAGAATGAAGAACTATGATCCTCATACAACATCTCCTTCTTTAATTTAGGGATGGGAGGAACACAAACCTGATTCCTGATCTTTATTATCCCATCACAATCAAGGTTGAATTCAGGAACATTTCTCTCCTTCTTTTGTAACTCTACATCTTCTTTCTGTGCCTCTTTAATCTTCACATGTATAGATGGTTGAGCATTCATTTATGAAAGATAAGATTTTCCCACTTCCATTATAATTCCAAGATCCATCCTTTGTAAATCCATAAATATTGGATCATTTATGATCCTCATCATGGACAAACTGGCATGGTCTTATTGACTTAATGAATATGCCACCTTGTTTGCTTTCCCAGGGTGGTAATGAATTGAGCAGTCATAATCCTTAATCAGCTCCAACCATCTTCTTTGGTGCATATTCATCTCCTTTTGTGTGAAAATATACTTTAAACATTTATGATCATTATAAATGTCACACCTTTCTCCATTAAGATAATACCTCCAAATATTTAATGCAAATATTACCGCAGCTAACTCCAAATCATGAGTTGGGTAATTTTGCTCATGGATTTTCAACTTTCGTGAGGCATAAGCTATCACCATATTATTTTGCATGAGAACACACCCTAGTCCCTTCTTGGATGCATCACTATAGATCACAAAACATTCTCTACTACAAGTAAGTGTGAGTACAGGTGCACTGGATAACCTTCTTTTCAACTCCTTTAAATTCCCTTCACATTCCTCCATCCAAACAAACTTAACTCCTTTCCGAGTCAACACGGTTAGTGGATTAGATAATCGTGAGAAATCTTTCACAAAACATCGATAATATCCAGCCAAACCAAGAAAACTTCGGATCTCAGTTACTGTTGTTAGTGTCGACCATCATTCGATAACCTCTGTTTTTGCTGGATCCACAAGTATCCCCTCTTTTGAGATTATGTGACCCAAAAATGCAACTTTTTAAAGGCAAAATGCACACTTTGTAAATTTGGAATAAAGCTTATCCTTTCTCAGGGTCTTTAATATAATTCCCAAGAGATCTTCATGTTCGTCCTTGCTCTTTGAATATACAAGAATATAGTCTATAAATAATACCACAAACTGATCAAGATAGTCTCTAAAGACTCTATTCATCATATCCATGAAGATAGCAGGGGCATTAGTAAGACCAAATGGAATCACTATAAATTCATAGTGTCCATACCTTGTACGGAAAGACGTCTTTGGTATATCCTCCCTTTTGACCCTTAATTGATGATACCCTGAATGAAGATCAATCTTGTAAAAGTATTGAGCTCCGCGTAGTTGGTCAAATAAGTCTTCAATGCACGGGAGAGGATATTTGTTATTGATAATGTTCTTGTTATGTTCTCGATAATCAATGCAGAGTCTCATTGATCCATCTTTCTTCTTAAAAAACAGAATAGGTGCTCCCCATGGTGACACACTAGGGCATATGAACCCCTTATCAAGATTCTCTTGGAGTTGCTTCTTCAATTCTGGCAACTCAATTGGGTCCATTCTATATGGTGTCTTTGAAATAGGGAAAGCACACAGTACGAGTTCTATTGAAAACTAAACTTCACGATTTGGTGGAAGACCCAGTAATTCCTCTGGAAAGACATCGTTAAACTCCTGTACAATGGGAATATTCTTAATCATGAGTTTCTAACCAACCATTTCAGATAAATAACCTTCATTTAGTGGAATCAAGACCCATAAGATGGATGAAATTTCCACTGGAAGGTTATGTTCATCCTTGCATCGATAGACGATCATAGATTTATTCGGAATATGAAATATGAATTCCCTTCTTTGGCAATTGATATGAGCTCTATATAGAGAAAACCTATCCATGCCAAGAATCACATAAAATTCCACTATAGGAAGGATCACAAGATTTGCAGGAATCACTTTCCCACAAACTTCAATCAGAGAAGAATTATAAACTTTTGATGCGACTGTTGTGCCATTAGGGGTTGCCACAACTAACTCAACATCTAATTGTTGAGGTAATACGGTCATACCCTTAGAAAATTCTTCAGAAATAAAAGAGTGGGTGGATCTAGAATCAAATAAAACATTTGCTACTTTAGAGTGGATGGTAAGTGTACCTTTCACCACTTCGTTGTCATACTCCACATCGCTGATAGAAATTGCATGCGACATTCCATTGTCTTTAGCCTTAAGACTTTATTGACGTCCATCATCATCAACAACCCTTGGATTAGGGCATTGATTGGCATAATGCCCCATTTCATTGCAATTGTAACATTGAGTGTAGGAGGTGTACTCTGTGTAGCCTTTTCTTTGTTCGCATCACTAGACATCTTCTTCCCATCATTGCAGCATTCAAATGCCTGATGACCTTCCTTTCCACATTTGAAACATTTACTTGTCCCTTGAAGACAAATCCCTCTATGTTTCGTTCCACACTTTGAGAATAAGGGAAAATTCATCTTCTTTTTAGTGTGCTCTTTAGATTTTCCTTTGAATTCCATTTTCCTCTTCTTATCAAACCCATATGACTGATGGGTTACTCCAATATCCATCTCAACTTTGAGATCACATCGAATGATTTCCTCGTAGCTATTGAAGTCCCATATGGCTAACACCCTTCGAAGACTTGGTTTTAAGCCACTAAAGAATCGATCGATCTTACTCTCATGTTGGATAATAATACCAGAAGCATACCTTGAATGTTTTGTAATATTTTCTTCGTAGGTACCAACAGATTCATCATCCTTTCTATTTAGTTCAAGAAACTCCTTCTCCATCTTTTTTAGGAGAATACCAGGGAAGTACTTATTGAAATATAAGTTCTTGAACACGTCCCATTCTATGGACTCAATTTCATCTCTTGGCCTCATATTTTTGATAAGATTCCACCATTTATCAGCATCACCTTCCGAACGATACACTGCTAAGATAACTTTATCATGTTCAGAACATTGAAGAACTGAAAATATCTTTTGAGTAGTACTGATCCATTTTTCAGCAGCTAATGGATCAGTAGACCCGCTGAATGAAGGTGGACACTGTCTGATGAAGGATTCAACAGAATGTTTCACCTTCCTTTGCTCGTTTGGAAGTCCAGCATGATTCATAGCTTGAAAAAGTTGTGTGAGCATGGCTACAAGATTTTGCATTCCAGATCCCATAACGTTTGGTTGCATAGGGGGACAATCATTGCATTGCCCGTCGCATTCCACATTAACATGGTTCCTTCGGGTTCCATCCATTGACTAAAACCAATAAGAATAGTGTGAGAAACACTCATTATAATAGAAAAACCACATAATCAAGAATAAAATTTCACACTTAAGATCTTATCATAGGTTATTCATGGCCATTTCTAAAAAACTAAGATTGTGTTCTATGCTTAGAATTATCCTTAGGGTTCTTACTAAGGCCTTCACATCATAGTTTCCAAAGGTTGACTATAACCTCCCTCTGATACCAACTATAACGACCCATAACTTACCTACATTGTTAGTACTTCAAAATTTATTTACACTTATTACAACATATATCAAAACCATGAATGGACAGTATAGGTATAGTGTCTTCAGAAACTGGGAAACATAAACAACTGGTTCATAAAGTGTCTACACTGTCTCCCATTTATTTCATCATATATATAGTCCCTTTTGGAATATCTTACTTAATATCCTTCTTCCTGACCTGGGGAAAGAAAACATATGAAAGGGTGAGCTCCAATGCTCTGTAAGGGTAAACAAAAGAAATATCAATCACATCATATTCATAAGAACATAACAATTTGGAAATCTTACCCTGCAAAAGAGATCATAATTTCATAACATGGGATAAATCATGGTAGTGAAATGTAATCCCAATAATCATAATTTAAAACATGAAGCTTTGTGGAATAAACACATAATCATAGAGAATCATTTCTTATTAGTCAAGACTCATTGCCAAGACTATCTTAGTGGACATAGTCCATTTCTGAACCGAGTTCATTCCTCATTTCAGTCCTGTTTCACTGAACCGGTTTAACATGCCATTACAGCCATGTCTATCTCATGAGATATAAAATCTTTACCCAATTCATTGGAGGGAGATATAGGTCCCATCCATCTCATAATGATACTATTCCTATTTGTGCCACAAAATCATAAATCATACATCATTTCATAACCCATGTAATAAAAATGGGATTCTTAAACATCATGACATCATAAAACAATTCATATAGGATAAAGGAATTCATAAATATAATTCCATCACACCATAATCAAATCAATGTAATAATAGGGATAGAAACAGAACCCTATATTATCTTAGATGGAAAATAATTTTGAAAAAACACTTGAACTCCATTCTTGAGGAAAATATCTTTTCTACTTTAAAAACTTTTTTCCATTCATAACATGTCATACAATTTTAAACTAAAAGAAGTTGATTAAAAATAAACTTGAAAACTTTTAAAGGAAGCTTCTTGTAAATAATGTTTTAAAAAATCCTTTCATGCCGTATAAGTAAAAAAACATTATTCTTATACTTTTGTCAGAAAAGTCAAAACGTACCTTGTACGATAAATGACAAAATATTCCTTTCATATCTTTTACTAAAAACTCACCGAAGGGTAAAATTGGATATAAAATATTTTATAAGGATATAAAAATTACATATTTAGGAAACATGGATGTGGATGATAAATATTCCCCAGAAAATTCTGAAGTATAAACAATCTCGGATAAAAATTTAGATTGCGAGATTTTCCCTTACATTAGGTCTGATTTGCATCGTAAGTGTCCGAACCTCCAGTATAATGAATTAAATAATGTCATTGACTTATTCCCGAATCATACTCATGGTTATGATATCATATATGGTCATATTCTTAGCTTATTATTAGTAATATTTCATTGCTACATGTTATTCGGGTGTTTATTACTTTTTGTTCTTATGCGTGTTTTGTCGAATAAATTATTATTCTTCTTTTTAGGTTATAGATAACTCATTTCCATAATGGTATTAGTGTAATATATATCATATTTATTCACTCAATTCACTTATGTAATCCTTATGCAATGAATATCATGTAGAATGAGTCGCATCACTTCGTGGAGACAATATTCCGTACGTACGCACGAGCGATGATATCGTTCCCAAGATCATGGAATTGTATTAGAGTTTATGTATAATGTTTCAAAATCAATATAACTTTACAATAATCATATATATTCATTACTTAAACCATTATACCCATCCATGTAAGGTGGTGGTGGAAAATAGTTTACACCACGGCGTGGAGACGGTATTCCGTACGTACGCACGCGCGGTGATTTCATTTTCGGTAGGATGGATATATGGTGAAATAGGGTTGTTTCAAACTTATAATAACATATCATTATATTATTGATACTGATGTTATTAATTTATAATGAAACAACTAAAGAAGAAGATGTGGAAGAAGAAATAAAGTTGAATGAATCGGTAACGGACATTACCTCTTCTTTGAAGCGCTTCTTTGAGACCTCCTTTTAGGGCACTAAAATTGGTCTTTGAAGAAGACCAGGACCTCTAGGACGTTTCTAGGGAAGTGTAGAGGAGAAATTGGCAGGTTTTTTCTGAGATTGAAGGCTTAAAGCGGTGTGAGGAAGAGAGGGAGGAGGTTCCCTTTTATAAGGGAGAAGAGGGGCACCTTTGGAAAAACTAAAAATATTATTTTATTATAAAGTCATATTCGGTTTTAAATAGCTCCAAATTTATTTATTTCTAATCTACGGTTGGGATGGGTTGAAATACTCTCATCCAATATAATTTAGAAAAGTTTAGGTTCCTATTTTGACCTTATCATTTAGATTTAACTTTAAGTTAAATAATTTTACTTTTCCGTGTCTTCTTGTGTTCTTACACTATAAGGTTAATAAACATACTATAACAAGCCAAAAGAACCCCAAGTTGTTTATTATTAAGTCATATAACCTTATATAAGTCATTTGGCCGAACCATAGATTTTTAGGAATAAAATAAAAATTAATAATATAATATTTGTTTTACAAAATATTTTATGTCAATTTTGACACTATTTAGTAATTGATTTTTGTGAAACTCATAACAGAAGGATTACTTCGAAACAAGTAAAGTAAATCAATACTAACATGTCATATTAACAAATAAAATTATTTTAATTCATAAAAAGTCTAAAATTACATTTATTTGGGTATTTATAACATCGATGATGTCAATATTTCATTAATAAGATAATTACTGCATCATCATTGTGTCATAAATAAATTAAATTATTTAATGTCTAAAAATTACAAATAAACTTTAATTATGTATGAAATCGTTTTATCTTTCTAATAAATATTTATAGATGAATTTATCTTATGTATAACCCTATATTAAAAATTATTTACTTATTAAACTTTGATTTTAACTATTTTAACCCTTCTTTAAATAAATTAATAATAAATGTCCTAATCAAATCCAAGTGGGCCTAAATGGTCATATTTTATTCCTAAGGTTGTTTATGGTCGAATTAAACTTATCCAATAGAATTATTACATGTGTTAGGTTAATAATAATATCATTTTTACTCTTAATTACCCTATTTACTTTTGACCCTGGTAAATAAAAGTAAAAAGTTACAATTCATCAAAAATTCTTTTTCATCTCATTGAACCAAATTTTACTTACTGACATCAACCGTGTCTCTCATATTTTTGCAATTCCACTCATAGAAGCGGTAAAATTATGTTTTATGTAAATTTTCAAATTTTCCAAGGAGGTGGGTAAAAGACGGTGAAAAGTTCAATAAAATTTTTATATATCTAAAATTATTATAAAATTACATTGAACATATATAGTTATTATGTATCAATTTTGACCTAAAATAAATTTAAATAAAATAAATAATTATTTAAATAAAAATTCGGTTTTTAAATAGTAACCCAGTGTTTGCACTATTAATCAAAAACTGAAAGTTTTCAGAAAAATACCAAAATTTTACCCTAGGTAATTTCGATATTCCGAATCCAAAAATGAAGTCCATTTTGAAAAATAAAATTTACAAAATTTCAAAAAGTAGGTATTACTATTCATAACGGCTATTTTTAATTATATTTTAATAGAATATAGTTGTTTAGTGAAACTTGGTATTGCGTACGACGCAAGCTATCAAGGAAGGTCGTGATTGCGTGTAAGGTAAGCCAAGATAGTGTTGTGTGTAGTGAATGATTACTTTGATGATTTATATAAAAACAAAATATTTCTTATAAAAGTATCGGGTGTTACAAATCTAGACAAGCTAGAGGTCTCACACAATTTTTTCTAACCATGCCAGTAGAGCTTCACAATAATGCAGTTTGTTGTTGATTCATTACAAAAAGCTTTTTTTATTGGATGCACCTCGTTAGCCAACCCATATGTACATCATGTGCATAGGGGAACCTTGGGTAGTAGATCAAGAATGAATAGCATAGAGTTTTAAAAACTGTGGGGGAAAACCATAAGTATCAATAAATATATTGAAAATATGATTCCCCCAACCACCCTTTTCATTTCATTCTCCCATATTCTTGGTTTGCTCTTTCATGTGTCAAAGCCCACTAAGTCTTACCTCATCATCTTCTCCAACTTTTTAGAGAAATTCTCCATATGGTGTCTATTTAATGTATCATTATATGAATTAGATATCTATTGATAAGTATATACATCATCCTTATTCATTTAATCAATTTTTATACCATCTTCTACACTATAATTGTGTTAGTTAATTCTCATTATATCATAGACATTTCTGCATTTCATAGATTTAACTAAAACTATACAAAATAAATTCTCTATATTTGACAATAAAAGAATAAAATGAATTTGGTATGTGTTCAATGAATTTTTCATCAAATTATAACTCATTTAATATATAAAAAACTGTACCACATGCTGCATTCACTACTGGAAAGATGATCTTTCCCAACACTTGTATACCAACGGTTTGTAAAAACTGTTGGTATAGGTGGCCTTTCCCAACAGTTCACCAAAACCGTTGGGAAATCCATATATTTCCCCACCTTTCCCAATGGTTTTGGAAAACCGTTGGGAAAGAGTGACCCTTTCCCAACGGTTCACCAAAACCGTTGGGAAAGGCTGTCTTTTGAGCCTCTTTCTCAACGGTTTTGGAAAACCGTTGGGAAAGAGGGACCCTTTCCCAACGGTTCACCAAAACTGTTTGGAAAGGATGTCTTTTGAGCCTCTTTCCCAACGGTTTTGGTGAACCGTTGGGAAAGAGTGGCCTTTCCCAACGGTTCACCAAAACTGTTGGGAAAAAACTCAACCCACCTCTAACCTATCCCAACGGTTTTGAAAACCGTTGGGATAGGTTCTTTATTTTTTTTCCAGTTCTAATAACCGAGAACATTACATAAATCAAAATTTTAAATAATTATGATAATAAATATATATATATTTATGAAATTATGTTTACAAAAGTGATGTTAGCTTAGTGGTTAAGTCGTTCGATTATAAACGAGGGGTCCTTGGATCAAATCCCATCGGGTTTTTTATTTTTGGATTTTATATACCAACGGTTCCATTACCGTTGGTATAGATTTCATATTACCTATACCAACGGTTTCCAAAACCGTTGGTATAGTCCTATCCCAACGGCTTACTTGGCTACGGTTCTCCAAACCGTTGGTATAGGCTATACCAACGGTTTGGAGGCCTATACCAACGGTTCCAGACCGTTGGTAAATGTTAGTTTTCCAGTAGTGATTCTCTATCAGTTTCCCTTAAAATTTATATTTAATTTTATATATCGAATTTTATTTGACATAGAAGGACCTTGTATTCTAAAGGTAACCATTGTAGGTTGTATTACCCTATCCAAAAAATCCCGTTAAGTGATTCCCTTATATTCCTATGGCATATGTTTTTCTAGGAAATTAATCCAACCTTTTAGATGTTTCTTTAAATGATTTATATTTAATTCCTTGTCTTTCACATCGTGATTATCTTTTAAATGGGATAAATGATTCATTTAATAATGATTAATGAGATTTAATTAAGTGAAAAATATTATAATGTATGAAATTCATATCAGTATCGACCACCTTATTCCATTTCAGGTATGGTGTTATCTTCCAAAAAAAAGTCTAGCAGGACATCATACATTTATCCAATTATCAGTATTCCATAATAATGGATGTGAAGTGTCTAATGGTTGTCTAGTAACAATAGGGGGGGGTTAATTAGGTTGAACCATGTTTACTGAATTATTTTCCACCTTTTGATTCAATAATCTTTCCACATTTACGATGAGTGGATCATTCATAAAATTAAAAATGTTAATTTAATATAGCTCAAAATATTTTTACATGGATCAAAACGTAGACTGACAACCTTCACATGTTAGTCTCCCACCCCCAACGTGTATTATCCACAATAATCTTTTTATCAATTACAACATCTCGGGAAGAAACTAGTTTTATAACCCAGTAATTGATCCTATAGTTGATTCTAGTTATCCCCCCCCACAATCTAACTCTTCTGCCTCAGTTGGATAGACCCTAAACCATTTGACTGGTTATACCCTAAGCCTCTTTGAAGCCTCTTCTATTGTTGGTTATTGTAACATCCCAAATAATCTTAGAAAAAGACATTTTCAAACATATTAACAATTATCAATTAGATATTAATTTAAATTTAATTGGTAGTCTATGTTTCATAGTATACTCGACTCACAATAATGTGCTTCTTCAAAATCTTATGTTTCACCCAAGACCGAGTTATCCCAAAATATATCTCATTATTAATATTATAATTTAAAATTCTAGTTTTCAATGACCATATTATTTTAAGGAATGAACCAAAATAACTATATTTTGCATAAAAATATTTATTATTTTTTTCACATTATTCCAATAAATATTATGGTCCTAAAATCGGGATATAACCAATTTTTGTCATAAAAGCTCTACTATTTTTGAAATAACATATTGATAAATTTTGTGGGAACCCAATTTTAAATTTAGTTTTTCACAAAATTATATATAATATTTGAGAAAAATAATCTTTTTATATGAGATCATGATATCAATTTTTTTTGGATAATTTTTTTTATGGTGATATTCATTTTTTAATGAAATGTGGAAAATGATACATTTTAATTAAAAAATATATTTTTCATCTAATTTACATAAAATTTTAAAATTATAATTTCATTTTTTTAAAATTATATTTAGATTATTATTTATAATTCAATCCAATGTGGGTTGTTAGAATCAATTTCAAATGGAAATTAGATAAAAATATTCCAATCTCTCAAATGTTTCTCATTGGAAACCTACTTTTTAGTTTTGTATATGGAATTAAATTAAAACATTATTCCACAAATTTATTGAATTTAATTAGAAAAAATGTATTACATACTTTTAATAACATGTTTAAAATTAATATTTATGTTTTATTTCTTTTTTATTTATAAAAAAATTACCATGGTAAAGAATATTTATAGTTGGATAGGTAAAATTGTGACCAGAGTTAATGTTAAATGGTTAAAGCTAAACATAAGTAAATATTTCTTAATTTAAAATTTTTTGAGTTTTTAATGGACACTAACCATCCATAAACAACATTAATTACAATAAAAAGTCATGTAATTTAATTTCACATCAACGTATATGGATTTTATTATAAAATAATCAGAACATTTATCACAAGAACCCACCTCTCCTCAAGTATAGATACCACCACTCCACCACACTATATCGACCCAAAAAGAATCGTATCTCTATATATCTCTTCCCAAGAATGTGATATTATCACTTTCAACGTCAAGGTTCTTATAGTCTGAAAATATGTCCAAATACAAGGTACTCAGTGGCCTTTTAATGAGGGGATATTCAAGTGGTAAATTTCACAAAGTACTTCTCTTAATTTATTCGATTATTCTTCATTATCCTCACCTCCATCATTCATCAATGAATGATAACTATAGATTATTTTATATACTATAATATTATGTTTCTTATGCTATATATAATATTTATTTCATTTCTCACATCCCCTAAGTCATTGAAACAAAAGTAGTGTCCTAGTTGTGTAACTTAATCCCCTACATGAATAATGTTTTAATTCCTTTACTATTACCACCTTCATGGTTGTTCTTAAATGTATTTATCTGGTTAAATAATATTTTAATATTTATTTTATAACCTATTTAATATTCTTTAATTGTTATATTAAACAAACCTTCAATATTTTTATATTTTTGTTATACAATAACGTCGTTTGGGGACGTGTGGACAACCACCTCCTCAAAATGATGTGATTTGATCTCAAATCACATGGAATGTTTTAATGATTTTTTAGTTAAAATATATGATATAACAGAAATATAAATGATTATTTAAAGATATTATATATGTATACGTATTTATATTTATTTCATTTGATTTTTCTCTTTCAAGAAGACATGAAAAATGAAAATATTGTTCCATCATATATACGACCGACTATCTCAATCAACATTTTTTCAGTTTGTATTAAATGTTTAATATAAATAATTATATAATAAATAAATAAGTTAGTAATATAATTTTTTATATTTTGTATATAATGTAATTATGACCACATGGACTTTTGACATCATACAATGTTTAGTTTTGACTCAAGTACCGAATATCAATAAAAAAATATAATATGAACATAAATAATTTTTTAATTATAATAAGATGTTAATAAGTGATATAAAATTAATACTGAACCTGAAGTAGTTTAAAATGTAGTTATAAATTAACATATTTTTATTATTTAGTTAAAGAAATAATGTACGAGACAAGTCAGAATTGATGTAAGAGAATTTCAAAACCTATTTACCATTCTATTGGTAAAATTTATAATTATTGGTAATGTTGTTCTACTATTACGTGTGAAATGACTTTTGAATATATTATATTTTTCTATCATTAATTTTTTTCAAAAATTGAATGAATATTTTAATATATATCTCTTGACTTTTTGTACAAAATGACAAAATAAATATTTTTTAACGTATATAGAGACAACAAATTCATTGCCACTATAACCATTATTTGATATTTGGATTCACCAATAAGACTTAATGTTTTCAAAAGGAAAAAAATCATATTCACTTTTCTAGTACATTGTTAATGAAAATGGTTCTGATAAGGGATTCATTTTTTCAATACCATGGAATGATATCTTCTGTTGCAATGTGGAATTTTTAATTTTTCTTTGTGAATGATTTATATGTTTTGATAACATTTTTTTTCATGGGAATTTCTTATAAATATGTGTGGTTCCACTATTACACAATAGATGTTGATCTTGTGATATCCCTCAAATAAATTGGGTATTGAGATGAAGTAAAATGATATGGTTAATCCTACGGGATTTAGGGAATATACAATGATGTGTATTCTAAACATAACAGGGAGGGTTACTCCCGATGTAGCTATGAAGTCTACAATGTAAGTATGATATGGATTCCACATGTTACCATTACGATTTATTACTATCAAGAATTAATTTATGGAATCATATTATTTCAGGAGGTATGTTAGAAAGCATGTGTTTTTATAGGTTAAATGTATGAGTTTTGTGATAAGTTTTTCCTGAGAATAAAATATTCGTGGACTAATAGTTTCATTACTTATTTTATATACCTTATTGATATTTTTTTTCTCATCCCAAGTTTTTTAAATTTTATCCATAGGGTATAATGATGGGTAATCGAAAAAAATAAGTCAGGAAATTTTTTATACATAATATAAATCATGTATTATTTTTGATAGTTTTTTATTTTTTGAAAAAATGGGTAGTGTTTCGGTAGTATCCCATAAAATTAATATTCAATGTTATGTGTTAATGATAGAATATTTAACTAAAATAGTAAACATGAAAGTATACTCAATTTTAATTCTTGATTTAACTCAAGATTTATGCAACATTTAAGGATTGGACATTATAGTTGGTATTATATGTTTGTTTAGATAACATTATGTGTTGGGTATTGTTAATAGAATGTCTATAAATTATATTTACTTTATAATCATATTGAAATGATTTTGATTTTGATGATTACCATGTTGCTGCATCTATGATATGTCTGTTCAGAATGGTTTTCCACAAAGTAATCATGGAAAATAATCTATGACAACATTCTGAGGAAAAAAACCATTCAAATTGAAAACCTGAGATGGTCAGAATCCGGAAAAAAATTATTTTTGGTAGTGATGGATCAGTTGAATTATGATATAAATGGTGGTGGTAACCATGCATGTGATCAGAAGATCACTTGTAGATTTACATTTTAAGAGTGGTGCATTTCATGATTCAACAACCTGGATCATTTAGTTAATCATCTGATCTAATGCAAGTTAATTGTAGGATTAAATACCTAAAATGATTTTCAATGTAATATAATGTTATTATAATCAATATGTTAGTATTAATATTTACTATTTTGATGGTGAAAATGATTATTAGTGGTCAATGATTATGGGAATTTTGGAAAATTGGTATATTGATGCTCTTGATTGATATGAATTAAAAAAATATGTTTCAAGGGAAATACATACCTATGGTGGTAGGACATAGTGTGGAAAATTAATTAATGGAATTAAGGAGAGAGTACCTCTCGATGGATTATTTGAAGAAAAACTCACATTAATGGAAATATATGATCTAAATTTCATCTAGGATCATGACAGTAAAATCCATCATTTTTTCTCAGGATTATATCCAATGTATTGAAGGGACTTTAATTCACATGAAATTAAAATTTATAAAGAACTTGTTAAATTTTTGGTGAATGGTAAAATAGAGAATTTCATTGATCAAGTATTCATTAAAAAACTGATGAATAAGTGGTCTAGGTGGAAGAAGAAGGGTATGAATTCATTAAAGAAGTTCTGATGGTAAAATCATTATGTCTATAGTTTGTGAATGTTATGATAAAAAAACACTAGATAATTCCTTATGAATTTGTTATGATGCTTATTATATAGTAAAATAGGGAACATGGGTTTAAAGTGCACTAAAAAATATAAAGGTAATGGTAATAAAAAATATGATTTACTGTCAGCAAATTGATTCAAGTGGAACGATATGATTCATTATAAAAATGAGTTCACAATGAAAAACTCGAATAAAGGGAAGCATAAAAAATATAACAGAATCGTGTGGCGAAATCCTTCACATCTTCTTCAGTAGAGGTTCATCCATCAATTGAAGTGGTATCAGGTACATTGTTTTTTTATTCATATTATGTCAATCTGTTGTTTGATTTAGGGTCTACACCTTCATTACTTTCTAAGAAATTGTCTAGTAAATTATAAATTCCACCTCAATAAACTATTCCAAATCATATGGTTAAAAAACATGAGGGTGATGTTTAGGCCAAAAGAAATTTTAAGAATCGTATAATTATTGTTTGTGGAAAGAATATACCTAAAAACTTATTTTTTTCCTCTAGTTGTGTTTGATATATTGTGAAATTGATTTGTATTTCTATTTATTTTGATAATATTAAAGTAGATCTAAATAAAATTCTTTTTAGAATGGATTTTATTTTGTGTATAAGAATGAACCCTAACAATAGAATACATATCAAGCTGTTGAGAAACAATTAAATGATGAAAATAAATGTTATCTTGAACACATTTTTTAAAAAAATGTACTAATTAGATTAATCAGTTGAAAGTGGTAAATTAGAGTTTTGATGTCGTTGTTGATTAGTTTCTTGGTATTATATGTGATCGATAAGTTTATTTTACTATTGAATTAGTCATAATGCTAACAAAATTTCCTAACACTCCTTTCCCAGTGGCTTAAATTGAATTTTAATGTTTACGATGTAATTTTAGGAGTTATTATATAATTGATTCATTCGTCCTAGAAATCACCATGGGGTGACTCTATCTTGTTTTTTTAAAAATGATTCTATGATGCTTTCAGTTTATTATATCGATTTAGATAACATCACTATTAAGAAAAATCATCCTTTTTCTCATATCGATGATTATAATGATCACCTCGATGGAGGAAAATATTCTTTAATAGTTGACTGGAGGTCCTGGTACCATCAGTTGAATGTAAAGGAAGAAGAAATTCCAAAGAGTGCATTTCATACTAGATATAGCCATTAGGAATTTATAGATAAGTCATTTAAGTTAAATAATGCTCCTATTTTATTCATGGTTCTTATGGATAATATATTGCAAGAGTTCATGGATAAATTTTTAGTTGTGTTTATTGATGAAATTTTGATATATTTTAAATGTAAATATGAGAATGAATGTCATTTTTGGTTTTCTTTTAAAACCTAAAAATAAAATAAATTTTACGTGAATCTCAGGAATTGTAAGTTTGGGATTAAAAATAATTTCAATCCATAGTCAAATTGTTTCTAATAATGGACTTATGGTTTCTTATTAAAATAAAAGCTGTTAAAGAATGGATGAGAACAAAAAAATAACCAAGATTTTTAGTTTTTCTGGTTTAGTATGTTATTATTGTTGGTTCGATGAAAATATTGCTTGTTTATCTAGAAAACTGACAAAGTAAACTTGAAAATGTGTTAGGTTCACCTGGATATCAGAAGGTGATTTTTTATTAACTAAAATGAAGATTGGTGACTGCTCCAATATTGGCACTACCTTGTAGAAATAGTGAATTTGTTATCTATAGTGATTCTTCTATGAAAGGACTCGGTTGTCCTAAAATTCATAATGAAGATGTAATTGATTATGATTCATGTTAGTTGAAAAAAAAGATTTAAATTATTATACACATGATTTCAAATTATTTGATGTTGCTTTTTTATTTAAAAATTCAGTGGCATCATAAATATAACAAAAAAATTAAAATATATTCTAACCAAAATATAATAAAGTATATATTCTGTCAAAAGGAATTGAACATGAGAGATATGATATAAATGGAATTGATAAAATATTATTATTAACTGATTCATTACCACCCAAGAAAAGAAAATAATAGTATAAATTATTTTAGTCAAAAATGTATTGCTAAATTAACCAGTTTACATTGGGAACTCGATCCTTGGATTAGTGATTTGATTAATTTTGTCATAGAATATTTTTGTATAGGAAATTACTCTATTTTTTCATATTTCAGTAGAATAATCACTCTCAGAAAGAATTATGAATGTTTATATGGAAGAAATTGAGGTGTATAAAAATGTATAATTGTTTTAGACGGATATGTTACCTGAATTTATCATTTATAAATATTGTATATTGATATTTGTGAAGATTTTATTTGTTCCTTGAGATCGATAATTGAAGATATAGTTTTTATGTAAAGCTCATAGTTCTCTATTTTAGTTCATCAAATGAAATATTTGTTTTAAAAAGATCATTAGGAGTTTAACTTGTTGTATAGAATGAAAAGGGATATTGATGACTTTACATTCAAGTGTTTTACATGTTTCTAGGTTAAAGAATAATTAAAATATCCAAAGGTAATTCATCATCCTTTTATTGTGCAATAGGGTAAATGCGAATGTATATCCATGAATTTTATAGTGGGATTTCCAAAAAATTCTTGAGGTTACAATGTGATCTGGGTTATAGTTGATCAATTGACTAAATCTTCTCATTATATTCGTATTATTGAAATTATGATGCGATATCAACAATCATGGTTGTGTATTAAAGATATAGTTATGTTTCATTGAGTTTATATCTCTATTGTATCTGATCATGATTCTGGGTTCATGTCTAACTTTTAGAAAGGCCATCATAAGTCATTGGGAATTGAATAAAATTTTATTACAACTTTCGATCCTCAATCTGATGGGTGGAAAATTTTGAAATGTCTCAGATTTTCTATGTATTATTTTTAAATATATGGTAGAATTATTACGAGAGTAGGTGACGTGACGACACATAATTCTGAGGCCCGATGATCTCGGAATGGTGGTTCAAACATTGTTTATGTTAAATTAGTCTGCATTTGTACAGGTCTAACCGAGACCGGTGTGGGTCGGGGAAATAATTTAACATTCAGACATTTTCTGTAAAATATAATTTAAATAAAATGGAAAATATTATTTTATTTATTTTATATGGAAACAATCGCAACAGCCTAACGACATGGGAGATTTTTAATAATTAATGCCTGGTCATAATGACCCGAAAGGAGCAGTGCTGACCCAATAATGTCACAGTGTGATGGAATTCCAAAACATGTTCCCTCTTTTTAAGGGGTTAATTGAACATTCCTCATTGGCAGAAGATGATGAGAAACTCTGGAGTATCATCGGCACTTTGGAGATAAATCTCGACGACGAATGATGATGAATCAAAGTTGTGGATCACTGACCCATCAAAGTTGAAGGATCTCGGTTATGACGATGTCACGACCCCCCCTTCTTCAGCAATTGAACCCTTTGTGAGGTAGGGGTTGTTATTTCAAATCTCCATTCCATATGTTTTATTTTAAACAAGTAACAAATATCAAACATTAACATGTTAATCCTTGGAATCATATGTTTTTGCGGGAGGATTTTTGATGGGATGATTTCGGGGAAATAATCCATGTTTAATTGTTGTTTGATACTACTATTTTTAAACCTACTAATGGGATAAGATCAATGCCGTGATGAATGATGACGGAGGTCCGTTCCTCGATTTTCTGATTGGATTTGACTCCCATTTCTTTATCTCATGGGTTCTTCATGTTCTTCATGGGACAATAAACAATGGATCATTGCAAACCCATCTTGCAACACAATGATCCCATACTGGTGATCCAACTTCTCAAATACCATACGGAGGTGCGACAGTCATAGCAGATGATGAATCGACTTGGATCCGAAAAGAACATTCTTCGAGCATTCTTCAAGCCAGAGGATCGAAATGCATTTTTGGAGCCAATATGAGGTCTAAATACAATAGACAAGACCTCAGGACAACATTTCCACCTCGATTCCTGAGTTTTGTGGCAATAAGATGGCTGGATTGATGAACAGGGTAGCATGGAGGCACGACAACAGAAGTTCGCGATTCTGGAAATTTTCGGAATACATAGCCTGTACTTCAGAAGAACACTCCATGTACTTCCGTCGGTAGTGGCTAGGGTTTTAGGGGTTAGAGAGGAATCAAATAGCATGTGACCCTGGTCACATGGTGTTTTGGAATTTCCCCGAAGCTCATCATGTATTTTTGAAAGTAAACAGACATAGGATGGACTACATGGTATCTGACTACACGACATGAACTCTATCACATAGCCTAGTGAGGCTAGTAATGTGGGTCACCCCGTATACCGATAACTCGGGTTGGAGTACACGGGTTATGGACTGTGTACTGCAAATCGACCAAAATACATAGAGCCGACCACAGTCTCTCAGACACGGCATGTACACCATACTACACGCCATGTACTCAATTTTCTACACGACCAGCCTTACGTCACAGGCTGTTGTACACGTGCAGTGCTCAGGGCTAGAAAACACGGCGTGTATCTTTTCTACACTCCATTTAATTATTGGAAAATGGTATGGTCTAATTGTGCACCGTATCTTGGACATGTTTTTTTGGGTTAGTTCCCTTCTTCTCATTCCCCTGAAGGTCAGACATCGTTTACTTCTACAGGGGTTTGATCCCTTCATTAGGACTTTCGGTGGTAGAGTCATCATCCCTCCAAGAGGCCCGAAGAGAGTTACTCTATCTATTTCTAACCCTAGGTAGAGTCACACATTGACGTGACTAAATCTACCGGGTTTTGATCATCTACCTAGCTGGTGAATCCACCTAGCTGGCGAATTTGGATGAGTTGCGGTAACCGCCATGGACCTGGAAATGATCCTCATCTTTGCATCGTGATCATTCCTACTTAAGAGTGTGTCTCCCATAATGAGTTCATCTATCTCTCGTCTTCCCACTCAGAAGGGTGTCTCCTGTAATGAGTGTAACTACCTCTAGTGATGTTTCTCAATGAATAGTACTTATCAGGAAAATGTCATCAGAGCTACCAGACTCGAGGTTTTTGTTCTCCCGGAACGAGTGCTTTGAGGAATATTTGAACTAATTCCCTAGAAGGGGTATGTGGTTGTGTGAATTGTCTGTAGAATATTGGTCTGGGTTTTGAGTATATCTGGATTTTGATCTCATATTATATATTCAGTATACATATACTGTGTAGGGCTGACAATGTCGTTCCTTTGTGTACTTGCTTTTTGTTTTTTATGGTCTTCTACTGAGTCTTTTTATACTCACCCCTTCACGGGATTTTCCCACATGTGTCATTTCTTGTGAAGATGAGTAGCCTTTTGAATAATTGCACAATGGACATGGACAAGACCAAGGTTTTTGTGTTCTCTATAGGCCGAGGCATTCCTTCGGCTATGAGCAGTAGTCTCGGTACATCTTTGTGTTTATAGGTTGGACATTAGAGTTTTCAAACTCTTCTTTTCAGGGGGATTGTATTCTGGACCAGTTTACATTCATACTATACTTTCCATTGTACTCTATTGGTTGTGTTTAATTGTATTCATTCATTTTTTTTTCTTCAATGGTTTATTTTTTCTTAAATTTCTGAATTTTTGTGCTTGGAGATGTGTGAGTGTGTACAGGTTCTTTATAAATACCTCATATGTAGTAATATGCCAACTCGGTGAAAGTCACTAGCCCCTGGCCTATTGGAGACAGGCTTGGGGAGTCACGGTGTGGGCCCCACTAGGACAGGTTGTGACAGAGTGGTTTCTAGAGGAGGTCGATTCTACCTTAGGACCAAGAGTATGTGAGATTGGTTTGGGGAAACAATGTTCAGTGTTTAAAGCTTGGCTTTCTGGCCAGAGACTCCAGTGTTGGTGCAGCGGCCGACATATCCATACACTAGGACTCTGATAATTTGATTTTCAACTCGGTACTTGATAACACTAAATACAGGGAAATAAAATAATGGTAAATGCATTATATAGAAATGAGTTGTTTATGCCATATTCGTTGTGTCATCTATTCAAATATACACATTGATCATGGTATATCATGTTTAATTAAAGGATTCCTCCGTAGCACATACACGTTAAGATGTAGAATCACGATCATGAGGATGATCCCCTCAGTTACGAGGCATCAATACATGGGCCAGTTCCTCAGGCGTTGCCACCCGGTGGTGAACCTGCTATACCATCACTAGTGGAGTAGCCCGAGGTACCTGCAGTACCGACCGATGAGGAGCGTAGGCTGAGCATGCTCCATGAGTTATAGGGATAGAGACCCCTCAGGATCCGAGGAGAGCCTGACTCAAAGGCAGCTGAGTACTGGATCAAGGAGGTGACGTGAGTCTTCTGTCTAGTGAGGACACCGGCAGACTAGATGGTGATCCTAGGGGCGAGCCTTCTATAGGGTTTGGCAGGACGATGGTGGAGTCTGACCACATAGAATCACGAAAAAGATACTCTTTCGTGGAAAGAGTTCGATCAACTCTTCAGGGAGAAGTTCTCTCCGGTTACTCTAAGATCCGTACACATCTAAGAGTTTCTTCAGATATAGCAGGGCAGTTTGACGGTAACTGACTATTCAGCAAGGTTCACCAACCTCACCTGGTACTCGATGGATATTGTTAGGGATCCATACTTCAGATCTCAGACCTTCAAGAGCGTCCTTCGATGATACATATGTGCTAGTGTCATGCCTCTATTCATTCCAACTTATCCTGGAGTGCTCGAGTGGGTTTTGGTGATTGAGAGATTCTTGGCAGAGAAGAGACAGCTGACGACCGTCAGCAATAGGTAGATAGGTGCGGAGACCTCAATAGTAGGGAGCCGAAAAAGAATGCAGGGATCTGTACATGAGAGATGTCAGAGGAGGACCTAGGAGAGAGGATCGATAGTTCCAGGAACTCAAGATGGATCTAGTCATCCAAGGGTGAAGCGGTGCTATGCATGCGATGGTAGGGGAAACCTCGCTAGTTATTGTCCAATGTGTCGAGCTGCTAATAGGAAGGTGGTGGATGGACCACCGAGGTAGAGGAAGAGAATGGAGCAGATAGACCCGCCAGGTGGTAGATGTGGCAGAGGAGTAGGGAGAGATATAGGTGGTGGAATACTCTTTGTTCTACTTCCACCACCACCCCCAGGAGGTCCGCACAAAGATTAGAGAGTTGGGGGAATGGGACAGGTACAGCTGCATGCGGTCAAGACGTACGACCCAAGGACTCCATGGATGATACGGGGTAAGATCTGTGTCTTCTCTACCTTAGCTTCCATACTTAAAGACACATGTGCTAGTCATTACATTATCACCACATGTCTTGTGTGAAACCATGAGATTATGGTAGAAACGATGACTCGATCATTACTCTTGGAGACACCTACGGGAGGAGACACAATGATCACACATCATTGAAGACAGTGTGATCTTACCCTTGGAGGTGAGATATTTGGTTGGATCCACTTAGTGGTAGCGTTGAGGCCTTACGACATGATTCTCTGTATGGATTGGTTATCTTCGGTCCATGCCGAGATTGACTTTTTTAGGAGAAGAGTGTGGTGTGTCCGCCGTGATGGAATGAAGTTTTCCTTTGTAAGAGAAAAGGAGACTCGGGCAACATAGAATGGGCTCATGCATAGGAGGGTGTATCCGATCACTCATGAGATGGATAGCATTACCCTAGGAGCAGAAGATTTTTTAATCTCTCAATTCCCAACAGTAGTGGTGGAGTATGAGGATGTCATTCCCAAAGAAGTTCCAGGATTACCTCCCCAAAGGGAAATCGTCTTCGGTATCGACTTACATCTTGGGACGTCACCGACTTTTTTCACCATCTTATCGGATGGATCCCGCAGATCTTCGTGAGCTGAGGGTGCATTCGGGGGATTTTCATAGCAAGAGTTCATTATGACCCAACATTTCTCCATGGGCGGCCCGAGTCTTGTATTCCAAGAAGGAAGAAGGGAGTTTGAGGTTGTGCGTGGATTACCGGTGCCTGAACATGGTGACGGTGATGAATTGGTATCCACTTTAATGAATCGATGACGTCTTCGATCATCAGAGAGGGGAACAGTGGTTCTCGAAGGTTGACCTTTGATCAGGTTATCACCAGTTACGAGTACGAGATGAGGATATCTTTAAGATGGCTTTTAGATGCCGCTACGGTCACTATGAGTACTTGGTGATGCCTATCGGCGTGACAAACGCCCCCGCAATTTTCATGGGACTTATGAACTAGATCTTCTGGTCATACCTGAACCGGTTCATGTTGGACTTCATCAACGACACCCTTATGTACTCAGCGTTAGAGGAGGACCATGCGAGACACCTGCGGATAGTTATAGATGTACTCCGAGAGCACGAGCTTTTTGGGAAGCTCTCAAAGTGCCATTTTTGGATTTAGGAGGTCCAATTTCTGGGACATGTCATCTCAGTAGATGTAGTAGCTGTGGACCTAGCCAAGCTGGAGGTAAGATTAGCATGTGAGCCACCTCAGAGCGTGACAGAGCTGAGAAACTTCTTTGGGTTGGTAGGGTATTACTGAAGGTTCATCCGTGATTTCTCAAGAATAGCAGTCTTGATGGTGGCCTTGATGAGGAAGGGGAAACCCTTCCTATGGATGGAGATGTTTTAGCAGGTTATTGAGAAGATGAGACTATGTTTGACGAGCTCACCAATCTTGAGATTACTGTAGGAGGGTGTCGAGTAAGTAGTTTTTTGCAACGCATCAAGGACCTGGCTTGGATGCATCTGGATGAATATATAGGTAGTGATTGCTTATGGTTCACACCATCTTATCACACTTGTGATGAACTATGAAACACATGAACTTGGGTTGGATGTGGTATTCTTCACTTTGAAGATGTGGAGACACTACTTTATGGGCGTGCAGTTCATCGTCTACTCTGACGACAAGAGCATCAAGTACATCTTTATTCAAAAGGATCTAAATATGAGGCAGAGGCATTGGCTAGAGTTCCTCCAGGACTATGATTTTGAGAACATTTATACTCTTTGGTATAGGAATAAGCGGGAGGATTCTCTTAGCAGAAGGTTGAGCTCAGAGTTGTTGAGTGAGGTGACAGAGCAGTTATCCGCGTTACAGTTATCCTTTGAAAAGAGAGAGGATACATCTCACCTATAGTTGATGGTTGTAGTCCATCAATCCTTACATCAGGTTATGGAGGTGATTATAGGAGACATTGACTATGTGGCTTTACGTGCTCAATTATCCATAGGATATGCCCTTGATGGATATTCACATGGTGGGGAGCACGTACATATTTTCCCTGGATGCACAGTTGTACCAGTTGCGTTGCAAGAGTTGGTCTTGAGGGAGTTTCATGCATCCCCCTTGGCGGTAAATCCTGGAGAGGAAAAAATTTACCGGGATCTCTGAAAAATCTTTTTGTGGTCAGTCATGAAGAAGGCAGTAGTAGTGTTCGTTTCCCGATACCTCACATGCCAGTAGGTAAAGGCTGAGCACTAGGTTCTAGCGGGATTAGCTCACCCCCATGAAGTTCTAGAGTAGAATTGGGATGGATTATCGATGGAATTTGTGACAAGAATACCATGTATGCCCAATGGTCATGATTCCATTTGGGTTATAGTTGGCGAATCACCATGTTGGCCCAATTTCTAGCTATCAGGGAGCAGAGTTTCATAGAGAGCTTGGGGCGCCTCTACGTGCAGGTGATATTTTGACTTCATGGCATCCCATCAATGATAGTCTCAGACTAAGATTCCATCTTTACATCCTGGTTGTGGAATGGATTATAGGAGGCCTTTGGGACTCAGCTATGCTTGAGCCCAACTTTCCATCCCCAGACTAATGGTCAGTCAGATATGACCATTCCGATTCTGGAGGATATGTTGTGTTTATGTTTCTTGGAATTTGGTCATAGTTGGTAGGACAACCTACCACTGGTGGAGTTTGCATATAAAAACAGCTACCACTCCACCATTTGTATAGCACTGTTCGAGGCTTTGTATGGAAGACCCTTCCAATAACGACATAGCTGGACATACCCTGGAGAGTCAAGACTCAAGGGTTTTGAGTTGGTGTGATCTATCACCGAGAATTTGCAGATCATCCAGGAGTGGATGAAGACTGCACAGAGCTGGCAGAAATCTTATGCTGACAAGCTATGGAGACCCCTGGAGTTTGATGATATAGACCACGTATTTCTTTGGGTCTCACCTCGACGAGGGTTATAGAGATTTGGCTGAGGCACAAGTTATCTTCGAGGTTCATTGGGCCTTTTCAGATACTGAGCAAAGTTGGTAAAGTGGCGTACCTCCTAGCTCTACCGTCGTAGTTGCATCGCGTAAATGATTTATTCCATGGGTCACAACTGAGGTGGAACGTGCATGAACCATCACACATCATCGACTAGGGTGAGTGGGACATCGATTAAGGAGTGTCCTTTGCTGAGTACCTAGTGGAGATCGAGGATCGGCAGGAGAGGATCCTTCGTGGGTGATCGATTCCCTTGGTACGTGTTTAGTGGCTGCATGTGAATCTTCAGGCGAGCACATGGGAGTGGTATGCTAAAATTCATGCCCAGTACCCACATCTTTTATGTAGTCTTGTTTTGGCTTTTTGAGGATGCAATGAGCCAAGGGGGGAGAATTTAGTGTCTTAGATTTTCCGTGTATTATTTTTAAATATAATATGAAATTATTACAAGACCAGGAACCATGACGGCACATCATTCTAAAGCCCGGTGATCCTAGAATGATTGCTTGAACTTCTCTTTATGTAATGTGAGTCGACATTTGTGCATGTTTGTGGCAGTTTAAAAATGGATGCCCAGAGTAAAAATCTGAAGGCACAGTTGTGTCTGGGACAACTACTTTACCTAAGAACTCGTCTGACCCCGACTTGTGCGGGTCAAGGGAAAAAGATAATTTTCAGACATTTTCAGAACAAAAATAATATTAAATAAATGGAAAATTTTATTTTATTTTTTTATATGGAAACATTCGCTGTAGCACAGCGACATGGAAGCTTTTTAATAATTAATACCATCTCATAATGACACTGAAACAACAATGCTGACTCATTAATGCCACAACATGATGGAATTACAAAATGTGATCCCTCTTTTTAATGGGTTAATCAATCATTTATCATTTCCAGAAGCAGGAGAGAAACTCTAGATAATACTTGGTGCTTTGGAGAGAAGTCTTAGCAATGAACGACGAAGAATCAAAGCTGTGGATTGCTTCTCCATTGAAGTTGACGGATCTCGGCGAACATGGAAGTAGGACCCCCCCTCATTTTCCATCAAACCCTTCATGAAGTAGGGGTTATTATTTCAAATATCCTTTCCCCATTTTTGATTTTAAATATCGAACGTGGATCAACCACGAACATGTTGATCCGTAGATTCGGACATTTTTAGGGGTGTTAATGGATTATTTTAGGGAATTAACCCATGTTTAATTGTATTTTGGTTCTTCTTCATTTAAGCATACTAATGGGAGTGGATCATCACTGTGATGAATTACGGTGGAGGTTCGTTCCTCTATTTTCTGATTGTATTTCTCCCCCTTTCTTTTCCTCATGTGTTCTTCGTGTTCTTCAAGTGGTGACGAACAATGGATCGTTGCACACCCGTCTTGAAACACAATGATCCCAAACTGCAGATCCGACATTTTAATGACCCAATGGATGTTTCATAGTCACATAGGACGACAAATCGGCTCAGATCGAAGAAGTCCATTCTTCGAGCGTTCTTTGCGCATGAGGATCGAAGCACGTTTTCAGAGCCGATCGGATGCCTTAAAACCACAGAGATGACCTCAGGACATCATGGTGACTTGGATTCCAGAGTTTCATGGAAATTTGGCAGCCAAATCAACGAATAGGGAAGAACAAAGGCATGGTTGTGGATGTTCGAAATTCTAGAAATATCTAGAATTCACGGCGTGTACTTCTGAAGAACACAAAGTGTAGTTCTAGCGATAGCGGCAAGGGTTTTGGGGGTCCGAGAGGAATCACACGGCGTATGACCTTGGTCACACGGCTTGTTGGAGATTCCCAGAATCTCGGAATTTATTTTGGAAAGTACACAGACATGAGATGCACTACATGGCTTCATAAAACACGATATGTACCCCATTAGACGGCTAGGCGAGGACAATAACGTAGTTCACCCCATGTACCGATTACATGTGTTGGAGAAAACGGGTTGTGGACCATGTACGGGCACACAACCAGCATACACGAAGCTGTCCCCAGTCACTCGGACATGGCATGTACACCGTACTACATGTCGGGTACTCACTTTTCTACACGACCAGCCTTACGACACGGTCCGTTGTACACTGGCAGTACACGGGGTCAGACAACACGGATTGTAAATTTTCTACACGCCGTGTAGTTTTTGGAAAATTGAATGGTCCACCTGGTCACCATATCTTGAACCTGTATCATTTGGTTTAGTGAACTTCTTCTCGTTACCCTGAAGGTTAAGCATCATTTCCTTCTATTGGAGTATGATACCTACAATAGGAATTTCTATGATAGAGTCATCATCCCCCCGAGACTCCCGAAGTGAGATCCTCTATCCATTCATGACACAAGGTAGAGTCATGAATCGATGTGACCAACTCTACGAGGCATTGATCCTCTACCTATCTAGTGAATACACCTAGATGGTGAATCCAGATGGGTTGTGGTATCTGTCATGGCCTTGGAAGTGATCATGATCTGTGTATTGTGATCTTTCCCACTCAGGAGTGTGTCTCCCATAATGAGTTCATCTGTCTCTTGTCTTCCCAATCAAGTGTGTATCCCCTGTAATGAGTGTAACTACCTCTAATGACATTTCTCGATGAATAGTACTTCTTGGACAGATGTCATCAGAGTTACCAGACTCTTGGAGTGTGTTCTCCCAAAAAGAATGCTTCATGGAATCTTTGAACTAAATCCCAAGTGAGGGTATGCAGTTGTGTGACTTGTCTCTCGAATACAAGACTTGGATTTGAGTATAATTGGATTGTGATATTCTATTAAATATTAAGTATACATATACTATGTAGAGCTGACTATGAATTTCCTCTGTGTACATGCTTTGTGTCTTTCGAGGTCATCTACTGAGTATTTTTATACTCACCCCTGCACGGGATTTTCCCACATGTGTTGAGTCTTGTGTAGATGATCAGCCTTTTGGCAGATTCCAGGGTGGACAAGGACAAGACCAAGCTTTCTGAGTTCCTTACAGGACGAGGCATTCCTTCGGCTATGAGCAGTAGTCCCAGTACCTCTTTTTGTTTAGAGGTTGGTCTTTGAAGTTTTCCAACTCTTTTTTTATGGGATTGTATTCTAGACCAGTTTACTTTCAGCACTTTACTTTTTGTCATACTCTGTTGGTTGGGTTTTTTTGTATGCATGCATTTTGTTCTTTAGTGGTTATTTTTTACATTTCACCATTTTTTGGATTAGATATGTGTTTGTGTACATGTTCTTAGGCAATGCCTCCCATGTAGTAATATTCCTACTCAGTGCAAGTCACCAGCCCCTAGCCTATTAGATTTGGGCATGGGGAGTCACAGTGTGGGCTCCATTGGGACGAGTCGTAAATGAAATGAACAATTCATACAATAGGGAACATGATATGTGCATGTTCAATTGATTACAAAAGAATTTGTTTAAGAATGCATCATTGGTAGAGTTTTATTATAATAACAATTTTCATTCCAGTATATAGATGGAATGATTTGAGGCATTATATAAAAATCTGTTTTGAACTAATTTTTTTTGGGTGTTTTCGGTGAAATGAAGTTGATGGGATTTTTATTGTTTGAAGACATGGTAGAAAAAGATCAATTGATTCAGATAAAAATGAGAACAAACCACTGTAGGCTAGAAATTTATGCAGATAACCAAAAGAAGGTTTTTCTTTTGAGGTACGTGATCAAGTCTTTCTCAAATGTTTTTCTAGGGAATAGTGTGATGCGTTTTGGTAAGAAGGGAAAAATTGACAATGGTTCATTGGACCCAATGATATCAAAGAAAAGAATGGATCAGTTCGATACCAAGTGCATTTACATTCTATATTATCCCAAGTACACAATGTTCTTCATGAATTAATTTATAGAAAATTATATGTCACATTCATATCATGTTTTGAGTCCATAAGTAGTTCAATTAGAATGGAAGCATTTTTAAGGAACAACCAGTCAAGATTATTGATAAAAGAGATAAAGTATTGCAAAAAAGTTGATATATCAGGTAATGTATTTGTGAAAAACCATATGGTTGAAGAGGCAACATTATAATCTTAAAATTCTATTAGGGAGAAATAACCCCACTTATTTGATATGGGAATATAGTGGTGATGATGCAATTTCGAAAAGGAGGAAGGGTGTAACATTTCATGTAATTGTATAATATGAACATTTTAAATCTATTAATATTTAGGAATTATAAATTAATTTTATATAATTAGGACACTATTTCTACTAGAATACATAACACGCAATAATGAGTTTCTTGGAAATCTTATGTTGTACACAAGAGTGAGTTACAAAATAATACATTTTTAATATTATTATTTTAAATGGTTGTTATCACCTAGATAAAATATTTTTAGTAATGAAAAAAACTAACTATATCATGATTACATAATTTTATTAATTATTTTTAACTTCTTCCAAAAAATATTCTGTCCATAAAATTAGAATAAAACCAATTTTTGCCATAAAAGCTGTAATATTTTTAATTGGTATTTTAGCAACCTTTTGATGGAGAACCCATTTTTATTTTGTTGACATATTTTATATATTAAATTTGATAAAATAAACTTCTTATTTTAGAGTGGGATAAAAAAATTTATTTTGATTAATTTTTTGTTAATTTTTTGGAAATATTTAATTTTTAATGAATAGTAAAAAATACTACATTTTAATTAAAATATTCATTTTCATCTAATTTATATAAATTTTTAGATTATCAGCTTAAATGTTTTTAATGAATATATTTATTATATTTTCATCATTTTATCCAATTTTGGTCAATATAATCAATTTTCAACGTGAAATTAGATATAAAAACATTTTAATCTTTTAAACATTTCACGTTTGAAACCTACTTTTTTGATTTGTCTGGGGATTTAATTTTAAATATAATTTCCCTATTTCTATAAATTTAATTTGGAAAAATGGATTAAATATTTTTAATTAGAAATTGCAAATTATGATTTAATGTCAATTTTTTGGGTTTAAAAAAGCAACCAAGTTAAAATCAATATTTTCTATTGTATAGGTAAAATTATGAAAATGGATAATATTAAATGGTAATATCGTAACATACCTAAAAATTAAAACATTTAGTGTTTTATTTAGGTGTTTATTAACACAATTCATCAAATAAAATATTAATATAAACCCACCTCAATGTGTTTGGATTTTAATATAAAATGATCAATAAATTAATCACTGAAACCACCTCTCTTCATGTAAGAACAACAACTCCCCATAACCATATTTTGACCCAAAAATTATTTTATCTCTTAAAATCTATAACCAATAATATTTTACTAAATATTCCCAAGTTAGAGTGCTTCTATTCAATCCAAACATCCAAATCCAAAGTCTTAATGGGCCTTTAAGGAGGATATATTCAAGAAGTAATTTTCTCAATGAACCTCCCTTAATTTCTTTTCTTATTATAATTTCTCCTCTCCTACTTCATCCATCATTGAATAATAAATAAATAATCTTTTATATAATTTAATATTATTTTTATAAATTAATATCTCATACCCATTTCACTTCTCATATCCTCTTATTCCAAGAAACATACTTATTTCAAGGTTATGACGATTAATCACCTCTGCGAATAATATTTTTCTTAATTTTCAATTACTTACATTTTTTATGTTCTTTAGTATATATTAAGGTTCCATAATATTTAAATATTTATATAATGAACAATTAAATATTCTGGAAATTTTATATTAGGCAGACCTTCTTGGATTCCATATATTTTATTTACGATCACTTTATTTATGGATGTGTGGACTACCGCCTCCTCAAAATGATGTGATTCATTGACACATCACATGGAATCTATTAAGTGTTTTTTAGTTAAACTATTTGATATAAATGATATATTAATTCTACTATAATGATATTATATATTTATATTAATTTATTTACATTTATTTTAATTTCTCTCTTTCATTACGACATGAAAAATGGAAATACCGTTCAAGTGTACGTATGGCCTAACATATCAATGAATGGTGTATTTAGTTTTCTTTAAAATGTTATTATATATACTTATATAATGAATATAAAATATATTTATATCATGTTTTATATTTTAGAGATATTGGACTTATGACCATGTCAACGTTTTACATCATACCAAGTTCATTTTCAACTACAGTATTGTTTATCTAAAAAATGTTCAGCATGAACTTAAATAACTATGTAATTTTTTAACAAGGTAAAAAGTGATATAAAATGAATAATAAATATCCAATGGTCTATCATGAAAGTTTAAAATAACATAATTTGATTATTCAAGATCATAACTAATATAGAAGACAATAAGGACTCGTGACAATGAAATTTCTTAACCCAATTTGCATTCATTGGGTTAAATTTCTACTAATTGATTATGTTTTCAAACACATACATGTGAAATGAATTTTTATTATTTAATATTTTATTTAGTTATTTAATTGAATTTAATGTTTTTTTAAATTAATCATTTAATATGTAGAGTTTTACTTTCCATAAAAAATTAAAAAGGACAATTTTTTAACATATTTTGTGATAATGACTTCTTTTCCATCATAACCATTATTTTATATTTGGATTACTCTATAATACATAGTGTATTCAAAAGGAAAATAAAAAAAATACTTCATTTTGATGTATTTATTTATTGAAATTTTTTTGAGAAGGGATTGATTATGTCATTATCCAAAAATGATATCTTTTGATTGCAATGTGTAAATGTTATTTTTCCATTATGACTGATTTATGTGTTGTGCTATTGTTTTGGTTCATGGGAAATGCTTATGTATTAAGGTGGTTTCATGATAAACTGATGGTGGGTGATCCTATGATATATCACTAATGGATTTGGTAGTGAGATAAAGTTAAAAGATAGGGTTTATCTAATAGATATAGGTAATATACAGTGATGGATATACCAAATGTAACCTTGAAACTTACACCATATGTAGTTATGAAAGCTATAATATAAGTATCATTTGTATTCCACAAGTCACCTTTATGATTTATGATTGTTAATAATTCATTTATTTAATCTCATGATTTTATGAGTAATGTTAAAGATCTTATAATTTTATGGATGAAATGTATGATTTCTGGAAAAAATTTTATTTACTTTAAAATATTAATGGACAGATAGTTTCATTCATTATTTTATATCTATTAAGGATATATTTTTCATTATCCTATGTTTTTAAAATGGTTCCAACAGGTTTTAAGGATGGATAAAATAAAATAATAAGTTAAGAAGATTGTAATCATGAATAGAAACCATGTTTTCTTCTAATAGTATTATGTTTTAGAAAAAATGGATTCTATTTTTTTAGTATCCAATTGTATGATAATTGGATGTTATGTATTAATGGTGGAATAATTAATAGAAAAATTAAATAAGAATATATCCCCAATATGAATTCTTGATCTAACTCATTATTTATGTTACGTTTAAGGATGGGGCCTGATAGTTAGACCCCCATTCATAAGATCCTTCTTCTACAAAATATATTATCCACTGTTTAGATGATAAAGAAGATCATCTTCCACAATATTGATGGAGAAAACCTGCTCATGTAAAAATCATGTTCATTTTCAATAATTTTGTACTTTCTTTGAGAATTCTAATCACTGACTACAATCAGCTATATTAGTACACATCTATATGGGAATGATTCTTTTCTTTTAATGAATACCCAGACACACTAACCACTAAAAACTCAGATACAAGATTATTCTGAATCACCGATATAAAGAATTTCTTCTCTTTCATATCAAAACTATACAAACTCATTAAGCACTACATATTTTTCATTCTCTTTTTCATACATCAATGTATAAACACAAAGGCATGGATATCTCACTATATGCTTTAATTAATTTAGGATCATGAAAACACCTTTATAAAATGTATATTATCTATGAAAACAAAAACTTCAATATTGCTTCCTCAAGGGATTTTGTAATCACATTTGTATGGCCATACACATGCATGCACATAAGAACTGATTCCATTTTTCTTCTTCACCAGTTTATTGAATATATACTTACAATGAACATGATCACACTTATATTATATACATGGATTTTATGCATTTGAATTTAAAATTTTTCTTTTTTACATTTTCACACTTCATTTTTTCTCATCTGAAATACACAACACTCAGTTGTTCATTCATCGAATAGTTATGAACACTTTGAGATATATAAGAACACATATGAATGACACTACAATCCATAATGGGTATTATGAATGAAATTTATTCTTTACAAGAAACAGTGTAAGTATAAAGCGCCACATGGTTCTTTAAACATGTTCTTCACCCAAACAAAAGTTAGAAATAACACAATTCATATGTGTGTGAAAAATACATTTCGAATAGTTGTGGCCTTATTATACTTTACCCAAATCGTAGTAGAGTGAAAAACAACACTTCATGAACTAGAGCTGATTAACAGAACTACTTCTTTATCAAAAAACACTCAGATGTTAGATATATGATACATAGAAATTGAGCCCAGTATCCTGTTTTTATAGGCAACAAACAACATCACCTAATATTCTATAATCATTAGAATCATGAAGAAATTGATTTTAGACAACATTACTTATCTGAATTAATGTGACACCTTAGTTTATTATTTCTAAAATTATGGAAATAATTTTTCATCGATATTCTATCAAATTTATATCATCAGAATAATGAAATGATGATGAAAGAGCCTCAAATTGAGCTTACAACATAGTGGATTGGAACTCTGATGAGAGGAATATTATCAAACCAGAATTGTTGGAGAAGATGGTGTCCAATGAAATGATTGATATGAAGTCTCAAAATAATCACCTGGCTAATCTCAAAGTTGTGTATTGGTTGGGACAACTAGATGGCGCAAAAAATTTATCCTAGTGATCTGATGATTTTGAATCAGGGATGAAATCCCAAAATCAAAACTACCCCACTCACGGTGCACCTTTATAATACTGGATACAATATCCTTGGTCCAAAATGGTTACCAGCCCCCACTACCCTCATCCACATAGAACCACCCCATTAAAGGCATTACTCTACTTCTATGGCTCCATACACGATGTCCCTCCAATGCTACTCCCATACCCCCATACAGATGTTCTCCTACTTTCTTTCGACCATCGCAATGCTATTAAAGATTCATGAGCATAGCTTCCCTTATGGTGTTGCACAACCTAGATGGATTTTGTAGTCAATAAAAATATAAATATATATATAATATAAATTTTCATGGCCATTGGGTATTGTTACTCTAATTAATTACAATCCACGATAAATACTCCTAAAATAAATCATTCTAAACAATGAACCTTTATTTTAAAATCCAATCATCAATTCCTTCACTTTTCCAATGTATTTATTATTTTAAAAAATGTTTGAATATTAAATCAGAAAAGATTGATTTTTTATGAAATTTTAATCTTCTATATAGTATTCATATCTAACACTTATTGACATTTTCATATTTTGAATTAATTGGAAATAATTACAACCAATAAAAATTCAATTAGCTTCTTCAATATTCCCCTTTGGATTTGTTTTCAATATCCATTTCATCATAAAATTTAATGAAATCTTCTCCCCCTTATTAGAATTAAATCCAGAGATAAAATTATTGGAAAGAATTATCATTTTCAATTTTTTTAAGAATATCCTCTTCTATTATGAAAAAATTTATTTATATTGCATCTGAGTAGGATTGAATGACTAATGGCATAGCATAATGAATAAATTAATCTTTTAAAAGTCTATGGGAGAAATTATATATATAAAAAATGTGTGATAAAATTTTACATAAATGTTGTCAATATACATCCAGCATGATATAAAAATATCTGGAACATGTTTTTTTATAAATGCTCAAAATATTTTCCACTAATCTCATGTATACATCTTAGTAAACAGATTAAAAACATTCTAACGAAATTATGTACATTACCGTTTTCATGGAGAAATAAATCTATTCCTTTATGAATTGTTGAATAATGTTTTTCATGAAAATGAGATAATGTAATAAATATACCTTAATGATAACAATATTTAATTTTCAGAAAAGTAGCCTTTCGAAATATCAGATTCACTATTCCTCAGAACTTCCCATACTCATAATATATAAATTAATATTAAAATATTGGATGGATGATCATAAGTTATCCCACTAAAGATATTCACACATCAATTTATTCATCATGACTTAAATTCTTCAATAATATATTACAAGTGACATGTATGATTATATGAGGTATTGTATAGAGACAACATGATGCCAATATAATTTCAAAATGGACACTATTTGATCGGTATGGTAATCAAAGATTTTATAAATTTAGGTCTCCCACTGAATATAGAAATCATAATTAACTCCCTATATGGAAAAAACACATTATATATGCGAATAGGGTGGTTCTTCAATGCACTAATGTTAGAGAAAAATGGTTGAATGTTGCTCCTAAACCCACTAATATTCATAGATGGAAAACGATTCTTCACCTTTAATAAAAAATAAACTTTATTTAACTATGCTTCCCCTTTATCAATCAATCTTACATTTGTTTTTTCCATTAGATCACACAATATTAGGAACATACTATTTCTTCACATTGTATATAGACTTCTTTTTCCCAGTATTTGAGGACACATATTCTTTATTATTCTTCCATGATAATGATTTTAGACAAGATAACAATGTCAATAAATTATCGGAATATGTAGACATGTGGCACCTTTAATACTGAATGTTATAATTCAAAAAGTTACAACTATTAAGTACATTTTTAGATTCATCATCAGTAATATCATTCACAAAATAAATAATGTTATTTTTCTTCATAAATGATTCTTTCTTTAATCCTATCTTAATTCATTTAATGTTAGTATCCATGGGAAATTGAATATAATCCATTATATGACCTTTCATGTCCTAATATGAACATGTTTTATTTAGTGATACAATCTTCACATCATTTTTCACATACTTATTGGGAGTTTCTTTTTAACAACCTTCTTCTTTTGATCACATCACAATGTTGATGTGTCAATGTCATATATTACATACTTCACTTTCTTTTGTCTTATTCTATTTATATTAACTGGTTATTTTTAATAACTAGTATAAACCATAACTTCTCATTTTAATGACCACTTCTATTTCAATAACCATATAAATATTCATTGTCATCATATCTATTATTAAGAAATTATTTCTCATTTTATAAAACCTACTTTTGTTGTCCATGTTTCCATTTTCTTCAACTTTGATACCCCTAAGTGAATGAATTCTATAATTTTTATAAAATTTTATATGATACCAAAAATAAGTTTCTTAATCCCCAATCTTCGAATATCACCAACAACATCTATATAACCTTGATTTCTCTTTCTGTAACACATTCTGACTATCTTAGACCTTTTTCTTCTTTTGGATAGTACATTTATTCTTCTATATTTTTTTTGGTGGAAATTTTTTTTATTTACCCATGTTTTTAAGATAATAATGTTGAATCTAAACTAGATGTAAAATCGAAATTAGTAAACATAGATTTATCAATGAAAAGAGTGGCATTATTTAATGATTCTTTAGCAGATTTATCATTTGATAATATCACACTAATATTGACACAAAATATCATCTTTTTATAAATATATATATTATTAGATGAATCCTTTGAAACAAATATTTTATTACTAATTATGGAAGTCTCAGATTGTATGATTTCCATGTGTTAAATTTAGTTTAAGACACTTTAAGCTGAAATTAATCTTATCATCTTCAACAGATTTCTTACCTTCAACCTATTGAATCACCATCTTCTAAATTTCATCTTCATGCATATGATTTTACTTTAGTAAAAAATTATCATGATCCAAGATTAATATTTCTTTCTCAATCAACTAGGCATCATTAAAATTAATAGTTACACTATTTATCCTTGCATGCTCATGAATTACATTTGTAAAATCATTTTAGAAAATTTATTTCTCACAAAAATTACATTCAAATAATTTAATAGAATCGTCATATATTTCATTTAAAATATTTATTTTTTATTACATTGACTTTTAATGTCTTTTTATAGACTTGGAAATGCCAGCCTTTTTACTCAATGATACCTTCATAAAATTTTCATCATATTCTAGAAATAAATTTTCATCCCAATGTTAATTAAAAACTCGATTTATACATGTGAAAACTTATTTGGGATGTTTATTTATATATTTTTTGAATTATAAATTAATCATATCAAAATCACATATTGAACTTGATTTATCAAATGTTTTTGCATAAAAATTTACAATTAATATGCCTTTAGATACCGGTTTATTTTAATTAATTTTTAA
The DNA here is from genome assembly GCA_963277665.1 of Viscum album. NCBI lineage: Eukaryota > Viridiplantae > Streptophyta > Magnoliopsida > Santalales > Viscaceae > Viscum > Viscum album. The sequence goes on along the minus strand of OY728143.1, from coordinate 1,365,379,927 downwards.
TTATTCTTTAGATTCAGTTCCATTAATTTTTTTCATGTTTTTCTCTAATATTTAATAAAACATCAACATTTCTAAAATCAAGAGAGGAAATATAAATTTCCAAAAAAATCACCTTAATTTTCTTCCAAATAAAATATTGACTACATAAAGTTTTGATATAAACTACTTAACATGTAGAGTAGATTGTATAAAAGGGTTACTACCCTCTAATACAATTGAAGTAATTAAGGATCATTCAATCCAATTTATGTGAGGAGGGGGGAATATGAGAGAAATGTTTTATGGAAATATTTTACAACTTTTAATTATATCTTCAATCACATGTTATGAAGACTAGATCATACATATAATGCCGAAAGTAAAGAAAACAATAAAATATAATTATTACTAAGTTCACTAATAATACATACGTCTTTTATAAGTTTATTAGACCCCCAAAATGGATTGTCCACTATAATAATTTTCTTAGTTAAAATGGTTCGTGCATTAATGATTATACACCCCAATAATCGATCAACCAAATGAATCTAATTATACACCAATTAATCTAAATATTTTCACGTTGTTGATTAACCCCCTACCGTTTGACTAGTTAGACCACTAGTCTATCTAAACCCTCTATAGAATCTTTTAATCTCCACACTCACAAGCTCCATCTTAATTAGAATATCTGATCCATAGATAGGATGATCAATTGAATATCATCCTAAATGATCATATTGAATAAATCCAACTCATGTTCAAATAAATATCCATTTCACTCTATTTTGACATGCTGATATAATTCTAATCACTGAATATAATTAGTTGTCTCTATACAATATGTTATGGTATGAATTATTTCATCAACTAAAAATTTGGTCACACTAACCACTGAAAAAACAGATAAAAATATATAATAAATCACAGAGAAAAATAATTCCTTTACATTAGTCTCAAAACCCTACACACTAATTAATCACTAAATATTCAATGCACACTTTTTTAAACATTATGCATAAACATGAATGCAAGGATGTATCACATTATGCATGGATTAATTCCTATACATGACAGACCCAATATAAAATGAATATTTCCTAAGAAAATAAACACTACAATATTTATTCCTTAAGTGATTACATAATCACATGTGTATGATCATTCAGATGCATACAAAAAATCATTTCCTCAATTTTATTTCTTCAGAACATGATTAAATGTAGAAAAACAATTGCATGCAAACAATTTTAAAATTATATACATGTATTTCATGAATTTTCATTTTCAATAATAGTTTTTCCTTTTTCACAATTATTTTTTGTGCATCTGATATTCATAGAACTCACTAATTCCATCACGAAATAGTTATGCTCACATTGGGATATATAATAACTCCTTTAAATGAAAATTAAAACTTTAATGGGTATTATTCACCCAATTACATCTTCATGAGATGAAATATAAATATCAAATGTTGTATGGTTCTTTAAGAATATTCTTCGCGCAAACAAAAGTTATATGGAACTCAAATACGCCATGTGTGAAAATCACATATCAAACAGTCACAAACATCATCGCTTTTACCAAAATAATAGTAGCTCTATAAGAAACAATTCAAGAAGTAGAGAAGATTCAGGGAACTCCTTATTTAAGAAAACAACTATCATATTTGTAATAAAATCTACAACAAAAGATCAACATCAAGTATTTATAGGAAACAAATCACTTTACAAAATAGCCAAGAATCATCATAAATCATGAAAAATAACTTCAGAAAACATTTTACCATCGAATCACTTCCAAACCATGGTTCATTCATTATAACACGATCCAATAAAATTTGTACCAAAATTTGATCATACTCAAATCGCCAGAAGAAATAAATGATGACCAATGAACCTCAGATTGATCTTCAGTCATCGTGGATTAGATCATTAAAGAGAATAATCTTCTCGAATATTTATTTATATAGAAGATAGTGTATTTCTAAATTTTTGATTGGATGTCTCTAACTAATCACTCATTTCATTTTACAGTACTGTTTTGGTTGGGATGATCAAATGGCTGAAAAATTTTAATCAAGAGAACAGATGGTCCAAAATCATCTAATGCAATCCCACATTAATTTGAGCCCGCTCATGGTCATCATTTAAAATAGATTATGTAGAATCATTGGTACAAAATGGTTACCACTCTTGAATCCCATCATCCTCTTGAAAAAACATTGTGTTAGGAGATCCATTGTTGTCTTTCCACCCCATATGGTGTCACTCTACCACAAATCCCATGCACCACTATGGGTGTGCTCCTGCTTGCTATCGAACATCAGTATATTTGATAAGGATCTTGAGCTCGGCTACCGTTTTGGGGCTTCCCCCCTTGGATGAATTTGTAGTCAAATAAATATCTTTTTATTAATTTTCTTGTCCAATAAGATGCATTACTAAAAAATGATAAATAATGAAAAATACTCATGAAATTCAACATTCATAACCAATATTGTTTATCTCAAAATCTTACAACAATTTCCCACAATATTCACGTCTTTTTAATTTTGTAAATAATGTTTCAATATAAAATCACCAATGAAAAACATTTTATAAACTAAAAACTGGATATGTAATCATTATATATAACAGTCATTGACATTTCAATAATCTTAATTATTTTACAACAATTACAACCATAACAAATCATCTGGACACTTCATGAATGACCCACGTAATGATTTGAATGACATGTTAAAGAGAATGAAACTTTTTTGGATAACTTTGATTGTGCTATGGAATTATTATAATCATGGAATATCTTATTATTATAGTTTAATTGATTCTATCATGGAATATCTCTTAATAAATTAAATTATTAAAGGATTCAGTCATAAATTGTCACTGCACATTTAGTGATGATGGGTTCCTCTTTACAGATATCATTGGAAATGGGCTCATAGGGAATGTGGGATTTCTTCATATTAGATCATTTTGGAAGGAATTGAGTTAGGGTTGTTGAGAAAGGATTCTAGGACTCACAATTCATGGATTTTGGTCATGGAATATAAAATTTCATGGGTTGTTTGGAATGACCTCTCACACTCCCATGATTTGGATGTTGATCATGGTGGTCAGATCCATGACTTGGATTACATACATTTTTTTGTATCCCTTATTTAGATTGTTTAGATTATGTAATGTTAATTAAAATATATATATTTCATTTATTATTCACCCAATCTATGGGACATGATGTTTTGTTTATATTAATTTGGTATGGAACATAGGTTATTGCGCCTCATTAGTATATATATTCCTTAATGTGGTTTCCGTAGTATTACACCTCTGGTCTATTCCAGTAAATGTATATGTATGTAGATGATTATCTAATGTATTCATATATATTCAAGATGGAATATCTGAATCAACATTCTTGACTAGGTCAATTTAGGTATTATTGGCTATGTTTATGTTATCAACCTAAGTAGACTGTTTGCTTTTATTTATTTTCCATTTTAATTTTTTATACTTGTACAATATTTTATTTACATTCACAAAATTGATTATGACTGGAAAATATTTACAGTGTCCTAATGTCTATTTCTCAAACCCTTATTGAGAATATTTTACACGGATGTACCTAAGAAGACATAATGTTAGTAGATCCAGATAATTTTTCTTCACCTATTTGTTTATCAAGAGAAATTAGGATCACATGATATAGCATGTACTCAAGATGCTCAAGGAGGTCTCCCATTATTTTTAGTATTATTTTATTTGTATATTTATTTTATTTTATTTTATACTTGTATATACCTTTTCTTATTATTTGTTATAACATTATCTGGATAGAAAATCATGGATGTTTTGGTAATTATCAATTAGTTATTTATTCATTTATTCTTATTCTTATACATAGATTCTTATTATTAATGTGTATACAACTTTTGGTGCATTATTTCATATTATCCCATTACATTACTATAAAATGAGGGTATAGTCACCCTAATGTACCACACTTAGGAACTTAAATCTAGTCAAGAGCCTTTGGTGTATAAGGTGGAGACCATAAGGCTTTGTGGTGATCGGTCAAACTATTGGTTATAGTGTCAACCAACACGAGAAATTAGATTTTATTTTGGGAAAATAAGATCCAAATTTGAAATCAGAATATCCAAAATATCTAATAATTTAAACATCATTTGTGACAATAATTAATAATGAAAATAGTAAAAATTATTCACCATGGTTGAGATAAAAAATGGTTATACATGGGTTAAACTAAAAATATAAGTGTTAAAATGACCCACCAAATTATTTAACAACCATTGGATGGACATATTTCATCCCTTATTAACATTAAATTCATTTTTATGGGTTTTGGGAAAATTTTCCTTCAATGTGACCATTCAATAAATTGATTACTGAAAAAGATAAAATAGAACTATTCATGCTCTTAATATCTTTAAAGCATTGGTATAGGGCCAAATGAAACATAGGTTCGGTTATAGATACTATTTTGAAATATAATTAATGTTTTTATCATAATAATTTAACTTCAGTTATTATGGTTGAAATATTTACCTAATATGCATAAGAAATTCCAACAAACTAATTATTTAGTTAATAATGAAATAATATAAATGATACTAAAAATAAATAAATTCATTTAAATCTAATTAATTATTGAAATAAATTAATTTTTTAAATTAATATATCTGGGTAAATAGAGGTGAACATAATGTATTAACATTATATAAATGCCTTGATATTATTTAATTAAAAATAAAATAATATATTGAAAATTTACATTAATGTTATTTTTTAATAACTGATATTTTATTAAATGATTTATAATTTTTAAAAAACTATTTTTACAATTAATTTATAAATGAAAATAAATATCAATTATATTTCATTAGTTTTCCAATTTATCTTTTATAGTGACAATATTGAACCCTAAATATAAAAACAATGTCTTACATGGTAAATGTTAAAACAACATTTTTTCATGTATATGTGATAGTGTTAAAATAAATTTTCAGCACACATATAATTTTTATTTTATAAATTTTATTTCATATTAATAAACATTGGTTACAAATTAACTAACATGTTAGTCTTTAATTTCACCTAAAATAAGAAATTAATTACTTTATAAAACATGTTACCATAGTGAAAAACATAAATGGTAAAAGTAGGGAAATATAGGAGTTAAGATATTTTTTTAAAAAAAAGAGTTATATTACATGGTTGAGGAGTGATCAATAAATTTAATCCCTATAGACCACTAATTATATATTTCGTATCCACATGAGGAAATATTTTTTATCTAATATCAAATACATTTCTGTTTTTATAAAAAAGACACTCTTCATCAACTATAAAATGACACTCAATCCCCTCACTTCTTCACACCTCTCAATCCATAGAACTCCACAAATCCACAATAAAATATCATAAAAACTTCCCTCCCATCATCCATGAAGCATTAGTTTTCACAAAAATACAACTTATGATGTATTTAGTTAATGTAAAATGAGGATACCTGAAGAAGAGGTAACATTTTTCAAAAAGAAATTTTGCTTTATTTATTTCTCTACCTTATTAATTTTATAAATATACATTATTATAATTTTCCTAAATATATCCCATATACATGGATGTATTTACAAAAAATTAATTACCTAAAACTATATATAATTCTATAAAATGGGTTACAAATTCATTTTTCATGTGTAAGACAGACTACCACCTTGCAAAAAGATATCATTATGGTTTTAATTACCAACATTCATGGTTGGGTATGAGTATTTATTTAAATTAAAGATATGATATTAAAAAAATATTTATTCTTTATATTAATTATATCTTTTATAATTTACTATATTCAATTTTGTAGGAGATATGATAATTTAGCACATGTGTATGACTGACAATGGCCTAATGAAGCGATGTGGTTCGTCTTTCTATAACGTATCACATTGATGGTGATAATGATAATATTAATGATTAAATGAGATATAAATGATATTATAATTATATTTATGGAATAGTTATAATTCTGTAAGGAAACTATATAATTTCCATTTTACCTTTACAATCACATAAAAATGATTACGATGTTCTTATACATGTAAAATACCACCTTCACGAAGCGTTGTGACGATATGTTCATCACCATACAACACGGATGAAATATTTAAGTGTATAATATGGTATATATGATATTATTATCAATATTTAATTATTATATTTTTCATATCTTTTTTCTATAACGATAATTAGAAAATTGAAACGTCACACATGAGTACTAACGAACTTCCGACTCTATGATAGTAACATAAACCATTTTCACCACCATATTTTATGAATGGTTTAAAAATTTAAATTTTGGTAAAAATATTTTAATTATTTTATTATTTCAATTTTCGATAATATTTAACTATATAATATTCATGTGAACCAAAAAAATCATAATACTACAACAATGAAAAAATAAAACAATTAACTACTAAACCAATAAAAACAATAAAATATTATTAATTAGAAGGTGATAACATGTTATGAAAGTATCATATATGGTATCATAAATTAAAATATTGGTATATTATAGGTTATTAAAATGTGTAAAACAATTGTACAAGAGTCTAAATAATATTCAACAAAACAAACATGTGAGGTAAAGGATTTCATATTAATTTCATTTTTTTGAGGTAAATTAAAATGTTATGCAACTAGTTTTATTTATATAGGGTATATACGTCCACATTAACATGTAATATCAATAATAATTAATTATTCATGGTATTTTATGTTTCTATTTTAATTTTTTAATCCATGGGATTTTGACTAAAAAATACCAAGTCCTACGAGTTATTGTAAAATCATACCTTGTTTTCTAATTGTTAACAATATATGGAAACAAAAACATTATTATAATGATTTCTTAATGGAAGTTAACTTTATATTAAATATATATAATTTTTGGATGTATATTCTTATTTTAAAAACCATATATCGTTTTTACATACAATGATTATATTGAATGTTATTTGATTAACTATGGAAATATTGATGAATCTGTATCCTTTACTAAATATGGATACTCGATGATAAAGAACATTGTTTATGAATTAAATATAATATTTGATATTTGGATAATTATTTCTAAATTCATGAAATTGGTTTGGGAAATTTTATAGAATTCCCATTGATGTATCGATAGTCTTATGAGATGAATCAATTAACCAAATATAATGATATTTAACCCAGAATGTTTCGTACCGTCTTGTGAATGGTTTTTATAGTAATGTTATCAAATTCCTAGTAAATAATTTGTGTGATATTAAATAATTTTCATTATTCATCATTCATTTATTATTATCCATTTTATTGTTTCAATTATATTAAATATGGATTCATTTTATTCTCAATTACTAGTCAAAGGAAGGTGTTTTTAGTTATTTATGTTACCATATTTCTTATGCCTTATCAAATTATGATATCCATTTTTCTGAATAAGTAGAATATATTTTCAGGAATTTACATTTCCATTTATTATTTGATTCCATTATTTAAATGGAATATATGTTCTGATAATTCTTATTCCATATTCTACATTCTTTATTTATGATGATTCATTAATTCATTATTTCTTCCATTATATGTAACCCTAACTAATAACATCATCTCTCCAATATTTATTTTCATCCCCATGATTCCATGAAACATAATAACATTTATTTGTAAGGATAGGCTATATGGATAATTGTTATTCTAAGAAAATATTTTTTTTAATTTTTTCCCATTATAATATTGGTATCAATGATGTACCTAGTTTAACATGACAACTAATATGTTCAGTACATTGGGAGGTGATTCATTATCTTATATGATAACAAAATAATGCATGGTGTAATGAATAGCGTACTTGGGTCGGTGTTGTTATTGTTGGTATTTGAGAATGTTTTGTAGAAACCGTGTAAAATATATTAAGGAAAACAATGATTAGGTAACATGCCCATATAATTGGATTTGATGACATGTAAATAAAGATAATCATTTAATTTTTTTTACGAAGATATTTTGATGGTTTTCCTAGAAATTCATCCATTTTTGGAAACCAAAAGTGGGAGAAACATTGGAATAGTTGTACATGGGGTTAATAAATTAATAAATGACATGTGAAACAATACTTGGGAATTAATATTTACATGGAAATGGTACTTACAATGAACTTGGTTTGACACTCCTAGCGGTATTCATTCAAAAATTATTATTTTTTAAACCACTATGAAGCATTTGGAAATAAATATATATTAAAATACATTTTTTATGATTATAATATTATGTGTGCATAACTATTTTCAATTTTTTTTCACTAGATTTGAGATTATATATTATGTTTCATAATTATAATTTATAATATAGTTTACTACATCATTTAAATATACCACACAATATAAGGAATCCGAACCTCACTAACGAATGTGATCCAATGAGTAAGAATGGTTATTTATTTTTTGTTCTTAAGACAATATTTCAAGGGGAACTAGTGTTCCCATCATTCTAATAAAAATAGTACATAGTGTCATATCATATAAATATAGAGAAAGAATTATCTGTGAATTATTACTTTGAAGTAAATAAATTAAAAAGATGGAATAATTTAAAAACGATTTATAAATGGATGAAGGTAAAAAAAAATTTCTAATATGTGATATGTGTGGATAGAAATACCTTTGTTCATGATTAAAATGAATAGGAGTTTTCTTAACAGTTGAAAATAATTCAACATGGTCATGATATCGTAGTTAGGAAAAAGGTTTCCAATGTTCAATTCTATAACTAAAATAAAATAAGGAAATAAAAAAATGAATTCCGCATGTGTCAAAGGAAAATACGTCAAAATAAGCTAACAGATCTTTGCCAAGCATATGCTATTACCACAGAAAAATATGAGATATTAATGTGAATGTGTTTAGATCAATGAAATATTTGACATGAGGGTTTAATCAATGATATCCTAGTCATAATAAATATTAAATTTATAAGGATTGTACTATTGTACTTTATCATTAAGGATTTGAAATCATTTATTGAATGATGCTAATGGTCAAAGAAATGATTCAATGGAATGTTTATCTTCATGGAAAATTTAGGATTTAGATAAATATCACGCTTAATATGTCCCAGATGCTCGAATAATGATATTGGGATAAATATAGAGTTAATATATATTATATAAATTGGATAGTACTGACTACCTTGGAACATATTAATGAATATTCTACAATGTGGTTAATGATATCAATAATTGAATTTACTATATATTTTGATTTATGGAATATATTCATTAATATGTGTCATAATTAAGTAATAACAAATCATTCATGTTTTCAATAATGTTTTATTATATATAATTTTATTTCAATGTTTCAAAAGAATACATTATGAATGTATTCACATAGTTGTTATGAGAAGATTATGAGCTACTTACTATTGTCTGATAGATTTATGGTTTGCTCATTTTAAAAATTTAGTGACCATGTTTCTAAATATGGAGATCCTAATGTCATGTTATGATTTAAGGTAATTTTTATTAAAACGTTGAATGATGTTTTAGAGACTAATTTCATACATCATTGTACTGATATTTATGTTTATTTGATGACCAATGATGAGTATTGTTTCCTAATAAAAATAGGACATTGATAGAAATACATATAATTATATTATTTATTTTACAATCTGTTAAATGTAAATCTTGGTAATCCATGCATTAAAATTGTTTTTGGATATTAATTTATTTGAGTAATTTGATAAATTGAAAAAAAACTAAAGGACGAAATTACTCTTTTGAAATAGAAATGCGTCAAATATTCATATTTCCATATTTTCATAGAATCTAAAATATTTCCTCAATATTAGGAAAAATGATCACAAAATTAAACTTTTTCTTATTACCGTCATTTCTAAATATATTAATGAACTTTTTCCTATATATTTTTATGGGTTTTTTGGTCATTAATAATCTCGAGATCACCCACCTTCTAATGATCAATATTATATATCAATATACATTGGTATTTAGGTACTATATTTCTCTTCCATATTCATGTTCTCATTTCACACATATTCTCTTCAACTTGGAAACTGTGTTATGTTATTGTTCTTGATGACATTGGTACTTAAATTTCTTCCATGTTAAGAGGATATTATATTATCCCTATTAAATTTTTTTTCTCAAGGACATTTTGAAATATCAAACCATTTTTTACCATGATTGAGTTTAAATGGCATGGAAATAATTTATTTAATGTGGGTAGAATGAAACACACTTAAATTCTAAAAGAATAACAATGTATTTTATTGAATGTCTGTCACAGAACACCATGATTAAAAATGAATATAACCACTACATACTTTATGATGTAATTATTTTGAATTAAATTTAATATATTCCATATCATTAATTGCATGCAATGATTAGTTTAGCATGCTTTACATGAACCATTTAATTTACCTTGCATTACACCTATCTATGAGAATAAAAAAATAATGAAATATTATTAATATGTTAATATTTTATATTTTAATTAATAATAATTAAATAAAATTATTGGTAATTAATAGTGAAAATATAAAATTTAAAAATTATCGTTATATACTGATAATATATTTAATTAGAATTATATACAAGAAAAATAAATATTTTTAAAAAATGTAATTTAATTCTTTTGAAAGATCGTTATCTCGCGCTTTTCATAAAAAAATTAAAATTATCTTTTACCAAAATTAGAAAATTTATCTAATGAAACAAAATTAAATTTTAAAATCATCCTATCAAATTTTTTTGGGTGAATGTTTGTATATTTTTCGTAAACATTCATTTTTGATGAATAGTGAAAAATGTTGAGTTTGAATTGAAAACAACCTTTTAATTAAAATAATTTATAGTTTTAAATTATATATTAAATTATTTTTAAATTAAAATAAGTTTAATTTTATATCTACTAGTCTAATTTATTTCATTTGAATCAATTTTGTGTCAAATTTTTTTATAAAAACATTATATGCTTCTGAACATTTTCCCTTTAAAAATTATATTTCTGATCATGTCTATGAGATTCATTGTTAATTAAATTTACTATATAGGTGAATTTAATATAGAAAAATTAAATCTATCATTTTAAACATAATAATTAATAATTTAAAATTAATAATAATTAGTTTATTTAAAAAAATTATTAGTCAAATTAATAAAAATCAATCACAACTGTTAAAGAAAAAATATTTCTACCAGGGATTAATCTAAGAATATAAATGTTCAATTTTCAACCAATTTTTCCAATACCCATTTTATTCCCATATTCCATCCCATATTAATTTAATATTTATTTTTATGAGTTTGTGGGATAAATTCCTAGGAATGTGGCACAAATAATAAGTTTAGTAAAGAAAATGAATAAGAGGATCATTTCTTCCATTTAATATTTATAAAATTTTTGTATATGAGAAAAAATACCTTGTATATGTTATATATTTATTAGTTTTAAAAGTAAATTATTCTTTTTATCATAATAATTTATCATTAATTATTATAGATGAAATAATTTCAAAAAAAATTAAGGAAATACCAACTTGATAAATATTCATTTAATAAAAAAATAAGATATCTCATACTAAAAAAATTAAAAGTAATGTAAATGAAATTAATTGTGTATTTTAATTTATCATTTTACCATATTAGGAACATAAAATATTATAATTCCATATTTTTCATCATATATTTATATTTAAATTAATTGATATTAATCAAAATTAACATTAATGTTATTTTATTATAAATAATATTTTACTATTTTATCTTAATTTACTAAAAAATATCATTATAAAAGATATTACTGAAGAAAAATAAATCTAAAAATTTCTCCTTAATTTGGAAATTTTTGTTTTAAAATAACTATATTGACACCTGAATAGAAAGAGAAAAAATGTTAGCATGGTTATGGTTAAAATAGAGTTTTTTCACGTATAAGCGCATGTGTTGAAATAAATTTTCAAAACTAATATTATTTTTATTTGATAAATTTTATTTAGTATCTAGAGTTATTTTATCATAAAAATTCAATAAGGATCAATTTAATTTAGTCTTAAAGGATAAATTTATTAGATTTGAATATGAGTTACCATAGTTAAAAACAGAAATCATAAAAACCGAGATGTTTAGAAGTTGAGGAACATTTTGAAAAAATTAATGTTTTATTGTGTTATTGGGGTGTGGATAGATCATATAATCCATTAAAACATTTAATTAATAATTTTGTATCCATATCATGGTGTATTGAACTCCCAAAAGTTATTGTTTTTGGGTATTTTCAAAAATGAAACAACTCCTCAACAAAAAAAGGGAACCAAATAACCTCCAATATTCAAACATATCATGAATTTGTTATCTACCAATCCCAACTAAAATGATATTAAAACTTAAATCCTCTCATCCATGGAGAATTCTGTTTCAAAAAAATATAATAAAACAAGACTTTAGAGAAACTCTAGGAAGGATACCTGAAAAAAAGGGATGTTCATCAATATACAATTTTTTTCAAATTCATTATCGACTTCCCAAAAATATTATTAAAACATGATGATATAATATATTTATTATAATAAATATACTATAATTACATTATAAAATATTCATGAGATATAAAAAAATATACTTCAATCAAATGGGTTAGGAAATCATTGTTTGTGTGTGAGGCATACAACAGAATTGTGAACTAATGTCATTTGTTTTTCCATAACCACATATCATCGTTGGGTATAATGTTTTATATAAAGTACACATAGAATTTTTATAATATAATTATATATGTGGAGACATTAGACAACATATTCATTATTTATTTCCATATTTTAGATTCACTATAACGTTTCCCCAGAGTACATTAGATGGTCACCTGAGGAAGCGATGTGATTCATTTCTCACAAATGATTCACACGGAAGGAGGTAAAGATAATTTTAATGATTTAATGTGAAATAAATGAAATTATCATGATAATATTTTATTAATTAGATTTTTTTATAGATTTTATATTATTTTATTCTTACATATTTACTAACGTAACAATGATATCATCATTTGTGTATATGTGGACTACCACTTTTATGAAGTGATGTGACTCACTTTTAATCGCAACACCATATGGATGATTTATATATGTGCATATTATGTTGTATATGGTATTATAATAACTAATTTTTATATTTATATTACTTAAATTCTTCCTATAATGATCATTGTAATGTTGAAATGTTACCAATGACTATGTACCACCTACAGTTTCCATTATCGTAATGTACTTCATTTTCATAACCATCATCTGTGACTTATTTTAAATGAAAAATTGATGTCAAAATATTATAATTATGTCATTATTATTAATCTAGATACAATGAAACTATAAAATATGCACAAGATACAGAACTCCCATAATAATGCATGAAGGAGACAACCATCTAATTATATCTTGAAATAATGAAAATAATGAAATATTATTGAGAAGAGGGTGATGAGATGTTATAAAATTATCATATATGATATCATAAAAACTAATATGGTTCATTAACAAGTTAATAATATTTTTAAACCAATGATAAATGAAGTAAAAAATGTTCAACCATAAGGAAATGTGAGGTTATGATTTTGATCTCAATTTCATTGCATAGATCCATATTCTAATATTATAAACCTAGTATCATTTTTATGTTGTAAATAATAACAAATTTATAAGTAATATCATTAATACATCATTATTCATGGTATTTTATATTTTGATTTTAATTATTTCATCAATTTGGACTTTTCATGAAAAATACAATGTGGTAAATGGTATTGTGAAATCTCCATTTATTTTGTGATTATAATCATTCCCTTGAAATAATAAAATTATTATATTTATTTTTCATTGAATATTAATTTTTTCCTTTCATATAAATATTCTTGTGCTAAGGATATGATTATTAACCAAAATGTATATCAATTTTACATATGGTGTTTACTTTTAATGCAATTGTATTAACTTGTGAAATATTGATAAATATATATCCTTTACTCAATATGGATACATGATGATAAGGAGCATTATTTATGAATAAAATCATAGATTTGATACATAAAAAATGATTTGGAATTACATTATAGGAGTTAGGGATAGATTATTGATATCCCATCAAGGCATCAGTACTCACACAAGACAAGTTAGTTGGGAAAATAAGATTCATCACACCCAATATGTTTTTATCATTCTTGTAAAAGGTCCTGATGATAAATGTATCGTGTCCTTTTGAAACATGACATCAAATAATTATTAATTTCTTTAATCCTATGTTTTTTATTATTATCAATGATATTTTTATAATGTTATTATCTATTTGATTCATTTCAATCTTAGTTATTGATTTTTGGAATGTTTCGTTAGTTATTTAACATTAAATTTTGATTTTTCCCTATCCTATTATAGTATTCAGTTATATGAATTTATGAAAATTTTTATCATTTCTTTTACTTTCCATTTATTATTATAGTAATGTATATAAATGGAGTGTATTTTTTATATTTTTTTCATTTTTTATTCCATATTGATGACACATCATTTATTCATGGTTTCCTCTGCAGTACATAACCCATTCTATGAATTTGGGAACAACCTAAATTTTTTTCCTTTCCCAAAGATTATATGAATATTAGTAGTAATGATATGTAGAGACACACTACATTGAATAATTATTTTTTACAAAAATTATGTTTTAATTGTTTTTCATCAAATTTAATAATGGTATCATGTGTGTACATAGTTTACCAATAATACTAAACTATTTGGTCTTCCATGATCTAAATTATTGTGTCTTATGGCAATGTAATAACCATAAACGTACATTAATATTTTGTGGTCTAAGTCGTTTAAAATATTTTCCTCCTTTTATTTCATTGAATATATCATCAACATATGAGGTATATTATACTTTTTTATTACAATTTTACTAATATTATGATAATCAATGCAATGAAATATTGATCCACCATTGGTTTTTAAAAATATAGGTGAACCCCAGGATGAAGATCATATGAATATTTGTTCCTTTTCTAAATAATCATGAGGTTTATTACTATAATATGTTAATTATATGTGGATTATTCTATAAAAAATCCATTCTAATGGCATACATCCATTTATGAGTTCAAAAAAAAAAACTCAACCTCATGCTAGGGGGGAGACCATGATGTTCATATAAAATTACATCAGTATACTCCCATATAATTTGAATCTTATTAATTTTGACTTACATAATGATCCATTGATCCAAGAGATCCTTAATGATGGGTATCAGAACCGATATTATTGAATATGTTTTTTAAGGGAGCTCATAATCATCCTTGTATAGATATTTGACAATATTATGGTTGGAGATATAGAATAATGTCTCCAAATACTAATAATTGACATTTTCCCTTTATAGGGGCAACTAATCTGTAACCAAAATCAATTCAAATTTAATCAGGGGATGAAGAACTAGATTTTTAGGAAATAACATCCCAAAAATCTTTATTGCATATGAGTAATTTATATTAAATGTTATAATCATGAAACTAATGGTTTTTACAAATATTTCATTTTCCAAGGATTTTGGTGGTGAATGAACAATCATTGAATTTTTTTGAGATCATAGAGAATGTAAGAAACTAGGATCCTATAAGGAATTTAATGATCTAGTATAGAGAATAAGTTTAACATTTATCTCTTAATTATTATGATCCACCTAACAATTGCTGATCATGAATTACCTTCCATGTCACATTTGGATGGGAGGTTACTATGACTTATTTTCATTATTGGCCAGATGGTTGGTGTAATGATTCAGAAAATATATAAACCCATTACACATGATGAATTCCATTGTCGGTGGATCATTATCTTGGAACATTTATTTTATATTTTAAAAATTCCAATCTCTAATAGATTTAATTTTGAATTTTCACCGTCCATTAAACATAATTAGACCCCTTGGGGTAATGTTCCAAGGGATTTAAAGAATAAATTGACTTATAATGATCAATTAATCCCATAGTTGGTTTTTTATATGGGAATCAATTTTTAATTTAAAGATGAAATTATTTATAGATTACTATATTCATCCCAATTAAGTGAAATCCCTTAATAATATATTTATTAATGACCAGAAAATGCCCTTAATGTGATTATCTCAGAGGTATAATATGTAGATACCAACCAATGTAGGTTGAGTTTTGTTTATAATGATTCAGTTATGTGAGTCATGATTCTCATCTTATAGAGGTATGGTCCTTTATCTATTTCAATGATACACAATTTAACTGACATCCATCACTGATCATTTTGATTTGTTAAGAATGAATACCTATAATTTCATTTACCTTCAATAAGTTTATTATACAAACATATACTACTATGTTCAACCTAAAAGGTAAAAATTAATTTTATTATGATTTAGTAATAAAAGTATTAATTCCCATATTATACTCCATAATTTTTATTTGGAATTCTATTTAACTCACATCCATTATAGATCTAATTAATTTTCTAAAAAATTATAATTCCATTGATTTGGAGTTCCCCCTCTCTATGGAATATATCATATCAGGTTTGAAAGTGTAGATGAACGATCATAGGAAAGATTATCATCTATCATACCTACCGTGAGGGGAATAGAGATGATGACTTTTTTTCATCTAGAGTTACTCAGCATGAATCACACACCTTCTTGACCAGACACATTTCCATCCTATTAGAGGATATGAACATAACAATCAATGATCCTTTGGGTTTTCAGTTTTTAGATCCCATTAATCCCATTTTTCCTTTTCCATATTTATTTATTCCTTTATGGTTTTATGGACTATTTTCACATCAATAAAATTTCCAATTTCAGAAACAAAAGCCAACCAATCCAGAAATACTCTCAATGAAAAATATCAGGATAATTGAATGTGTATCCTATGTTCTTTATATTATGCATGAACAAAACTCATCTCTTTCAAAACCAAACCATATTATCAATCCCATATATCAGTAATCATTAGAAAAACGATGACTAGTAAATCAAGGTGAAATAATAATCAACTATAATAATAAATATCATGAACAACAATAAAATCCCTAAAGACCTGATATTTCCCCTTGTGTGGGTGGACCATTCCAAGAAATGCGATATTTACAATTTTCTAATAGGTTCTTAGTCTCTTGACATCCAGGCCAAAATAGTAATATAATTTCAAAGAATACGTGGATACCACTTTTACACATTCCCAACTTGAATAAATCGTAATCAACTATGCTAAAGGGCCATAAAGCCTCAAGAACACCTCCCCACATGCTAGAGTATTCCATATAGTAGAGAGGGTATTATGATGGTATGATTGATACACAATACCCTCTAGATCAACACTAAATAAAATGAATAAATAAAACAAATTAATATACTATATATTGATAAAAATATTTAGAATATCATAAAAAGGAATAATATATATTTATACAACCCTTTATGATATTGAACAAACAAAAAAAGAATATATAACTGGATGTACAAGTATGAAACGTTTAAAAAACAAAAATATATCGAAAAAACAACACTTAAATATAGTCAGAGTATATTCGTTGTCTATTTTTCTTATTCTAGGTCTGAGTATCTTCTTGGATACCCATTAGAAACCCAATCAAATTGTGACTAGAACTCCTAAGGCTACCAAAAATGGTGTCAAATTGTTAAAAAACCATGACATAAAAACCTAAAAATGTGTAATATATAAATAATAGATATAATTAATTAGATGTGAAACTATGAAATCCACCTAAATCATCCTAAGAAGGAATGTATCTGGTTCTTTTGTATAATAGTGTAGTCATAGGACTCATGGTTATAAGACCATATGTACATGAACTCGAATCGATGGTGAATCCATAGAATTGTAATGGGAATTAACACCTATTAGAATGAGGATAATTAATTGAATACTCTAAATAATTCTACACATAGAACATGTGATCCAACGCACGGTGATTAGTACATGGTGTTTGGATCAATAGTATAACATGTGGGTTGATCTATTAAAATTCATCTTTCTAAAATGCCTCTCACTATGTCCATGGAATAAATTGATGATTATCTAATGAAAGGATGGGTTTTAATATAAGGAGATATTCCATGGAATTATATGTCCGATGATATCCCGAATAATTTAGGAGAATATCCAAGATATTATAATTTTTCAAAATTTCTAGTTTAATTGTTTGTATAAGGATGAGGTATTCACAAATATAAAACTTTGGCCAAATATAAGGCGTGATTACCCCTTGGCATTCACATTAATGAATCATGCAAGATTTACATGGTTTTCCATTGTAATTTAAAATTGGAATCCATGTCCCAACTATAATTAGTCATATATTTTTTTTCAGCTTATAATTTTAATTCCTTCATGAAATAATAGAATATGTAACAAGGGAAAGCATGCACTATGGATGAAGGACTTTTAGTTAAAACATACCTGATAACATTAATAAATTATACCAAAAATTAATTGTATAATCTCATTTCCATTTTATCATATTTCATATGGTTACGAAAACACAATTACATCATTTTAGGAATATATATACTCCATGTTTCCCATATTAATAAGTTATAATTTCCTTGGAATTCTAAAAAGGTAATCAGAGGCATTAATGATATAATTCATAGGCGCAGGTTAGGTAATCATATCAATGATATCATTATAACACCAAATGTTTTTATTAATTATTAATTTTAAAACAGTTAATTTTTTGATAGATTATTTTATATGTAGTAGCAAGTTATGTTTTTTTAATGCAAAAAAAGTTTTATATTGTGTTATACACAACAACATGTTTTACAGAACTGTGACATATTATTAAAATTATTTAAACAAGAAAAATATAATATAATAATTAAATCTAGAGATATGTATAGTAATAGATAATATATAATTATTAAGAGTCATAGTTTTATATATGAAAACATATTGATAAAAAGAAATTAATTTTTCTATAAATACTTTTTATGTTTCAAAAATACAATTTATCAAAAAAATGATTCTTTTCCTTTGTGAAAAAAATTAAATTATATTTTAAAACATTAAAAAATAATTGGTTAAAACAAAAAACATTTTTTATATTAAAATATCATAATTATTTTAGAGACAATTAATGTGATTTTTTTAAGAGAGTAATTTTCTGATGAATAGTAAAAATTACTGAAACATTATTGAAAACATCTTTTTTCGTATTAATTATTTGTAAATTTTAATTATATTTAAAATTAGTTTTAAAGAATAATTATTTCAAATATATATATTTCTATACAATTTATACAATTTTATTATTTTTTATAATAATGATTGATATAGAAACCTTTTAAAGACTTGTTCTATTTCTCTTCGAAAACCAGCTTTCTCATTGCATGTTTGGGATTTATTTTAAATTAAAAGTTTCTAATTTTGGGAATTTAATTTTAAACGATGGATTCCGTAGTTTTAATCTGAGTAATTTATATTTTCTAATAATCTAAAATTAATATTTATCCCAAATTTACAGAAGAAATAATTAAAATTAATAATTGTAGTTATGGTAAAATTGAGATTTTTTGTTCTTAAAATAAAAATATATGATATTAAGTTACCTTAAAACATTTCTAAAATATATTTTATGTCCATATTTTTAGTTAATAATTTCCATGGATCATTAATAATAATTTGTGGATCCTTTCTCAAAGATATAAATTTTGATAAAACATTAGATTTTCAAATAAATTCAAGTGTGTCACTCACCTCAATTATAAGAGGAAAACCATTCTACATTATTCCTCAATTACATATAGATATTTCAGAATGAAATACATTGTTTGATTGATTATTTGAAACACCACATCGAGCTGAAACAAATAACTAAATATTATTATTTAAATTTTACCATTACAACCAAGTCATTATAATGATAGGTATAAATTAGATTAAATTAAATGAGAAAATAATATCTACACATGCATAGAAAATTAATTATATAGGGAATAATTTATTATATATAAAATAAAACCCTTTTTAATATAATTGGAAATAAAATTATAAAAAACAATTTAATTTTCCCCAAGTGTGTTTTATACCATGAAATAATACAATAATCCTTTTTGGATTATATTAATGAAATATATCTAAATATATAATATTAAATATAATAACCAGGATTGAAATTTTTATTATAAAGACATGATATATGAAAAAATCCAATTTTAAATATAAAAGAAGTATTTTTCTGAAAATGAAGTTTCTCCACATTTTGATGGTGTACTTGTATTAAATAGAAATTTTTTACACTTTTATAAATAATACTAGAAAAAAATATACTTTGTTTTTTAATAGTGGATTATCAATGTTTTATTTGTTTTAAATTTTGGTATTTTTATAATAAGAATAAATTTTTAATGAACAGTGAAAAAAATGTTGATTTTTAAACTGAAATTTTTTTTCCTCTAAATAATTTATAGTGGTAGATTAAATATTTTAATAGTTTTTAAGTATATATATATAATGTTTTTATTATATAATCTAACATAAGTCTTTGGAATAAATTTTCCTCTGAACTGGGGTATAAAGAAGTTATTATATTACAAAGGTTTTTACTTTTGAAACAAGTTTTTTCATTCTGTCAATTAGAATTATTTTTAATTAATTTCTGTGATTTATAAGTTTTGAATATTGAAAAATGGATGAAATATTTGGAATATTATTGACCAAATTTTGTAAAAATGATACTTTTATTTTTGGGAAATATGTATAATAACATTTATAGTTTTTTTATTTCGGTAGTTAAGGATAAATTGGGTAATAAGGGGAAAATATTATTAAAAATATTATAAAATATACTAATACTTGTCATAGATTTATTAGTAGAGTATTTTTCATCCCTAATAATTAATTTGTCAGTATTGATACATTATACTACTTTTTTTATGAGAATATAACCATTATAATTTTATATTTAAGGGAAAGTCAATTTTGTTACACATTTTTTAAGAAGATAAATATTTTTTAGGTGGTGTTTTATAAGGGATATGTTTGACTATAAATATTATATCGAATTATAAAATTCTTATCTATATCATGGAAATATATTTATAATTTTTAGTGATTTAATAATTAATTTAGATGGTGACACAAAAATGACGCATTAACTGTTCAATTAAAGGAAATATCAATCAAATTATATTAGCAACACTACAAAAAATATTAATATAGATGATTAATGTCAAACACTAATTTTTACGATTAATATTAATTTTTAGTTATGTTTTATAATTAATGGTTATTTTGTATATTATTATGATATTTTTAAATAGTCTTGTAATAAATAATGTCAAAATAGACTTTATAGATATCATAGAATAAATAATATTTTATTAAATTATGTAAAATTTATAAAAATATAAATTTTGGATAAATGGTTTATTTAAGTCTCAAAATGTCAAAACAGATGCATTTATTTCTCTTTTTTCATTTTATAGTTATTACATTAACCCATAAAATGTAAAATACTTGATATCACATTAATAATTAAAATGGTTTAATATTTGTTAAAACTATAAGATAAGGATAAAAAATAATCAAACATTATCAATTATTTACTGTATGAAAGGATTTTAGCCAAAATAATACTTTATTTTTTTTAAGTTATTGGGATTATAAAATTAATTTATAATAATATAATATTTTGAAGATTTCAAAGAGATCCCCTTTAATTTTTTATAAAAGGGAACCCATTCATATAATTTATTTAACCTTAAAATTTTATTTAGATTATCTAGGATCAATCAAAATACCTTCCTAGTATCCCTTCCGAAATTTTATAGTACTTAGATTATGCATAATTCTCACCGTAGAGGTGATAAGGTGTTAATCAAATGAGATCATCTGAAAAATATGTATAATTTATAATTACGTTTTTCTATTTTATTTATTTTTTATATTCCATCAAATATTAATCCACTATGATTAAATAATAAAACCATTATCCTAAATACATAGATATTTTATTATTTTAATATCATAACATAAATCCATATCAACATCCATCAAATGGGAACATAATTAATCGTTTGTGCATATGACAGACTACCACCTTGTAGACTCATATTTTTTTCCATCATCGTCAGTCAAGGTTGTTTATAATGATAGAATTAATTTTTATATAATATATTCATGAAATATCTATTATTATGACAATATAATATATAATTTATATTTTTACATTTACATGAAAATTAAAATGATAACATTATTCGTGCGTATGGGTGAACTATCGCCTCCATGAAGTGATATAATTTTATTCACAACCACATCACATGGATTATATATATATATATATAAATTATTATATTTAAATGACAAATATTTGATGATATTATAGCCAACATGTAAATATAAAATAATACTTACATTGTTTTCATAATTTTGATTAATAAACGAAAACATTGATAATGAGTACGTACATGCTACTGTTTTTATGATCATAATATTGTTTATTTTTCATAACCATTCATAAATGTTTTGATTTATAAATATAATTCTTGAATAAAATTGAATATTTTTTCAAGAATATTTTGATAGTGATGATGTAATTATGATAACTTGGACTATTGATATAATACCAATGTAATTTTGAACTAATGTACTGAATGCCATCCAATAACAACACATTAATTTAAATAATTAACTAATTTT
The DNA here is from genome assembly GCA_963277665.1 of Viscum album. Lineage (NCBI taxonomy): Eukaryota > Viridiplantae > Streptophyta > Magnoliopsida > Santalales > Viscaceae > Viscum > Viscum album. The sequence continues at coordinate 1,365,357,114 of OY728143.1, read as the reverse complement.
TATAAAATGATAAAAAGTGATATGAAGACAATAATAAAACAAAATAATGTAATATATTAAGTAAATAATTATCCTATTTTTTTATTTAGGAGGATAAATATTATATGTAATGAGTTTGACTCTAGGTAAGGAACTTCATCTCAATATCCATTAATTGAGGAAATGTATGATGTTATAAGCCCAACTTTATTTATGAGTTTCTTATTAATCCCCTTTTTATTATTAGGTAATTAATTATTTTTTTATCACGTGACTTAATGTTTTGTTAAATTTTATTCATTCACGGGCATATGATTTAAATTTCCATAGTGGTATGTCACCATCTGAATTTTTAATGACTTATGTATCAAATATTTTTCTCCATGTCAATATTCATGATATTATTTTACATATTAATTATATTCCAATAAAAGTATTTTAGATGAAATTTTATCTATAATTTTAATTCAATAAAATGTTTTTCCAAAGTATTATCTTTTTTGTTTTATATAGAATGAATTGACAAATGAGAAAATGAATGTTCTTTTTACCATAAACGAAAACAAATACTTCTATGACGGAAAATCCATCATTTGATATTTGGTTTCAAATAAAAGTTATCCTATTTTTAAATGGGATTTTAAAATACATTTATTAATTATATGACTTAAAATATCATCTTATGAGTTTAAATTAAATTTTAATACTGAAATGTTAAAAAATGAAATAGTTTATGTTTTTATGATTATATAATGGTTAATGGGAATTTACTTAGTGGTTACATGATAAAACAATGATGAGTGGTTCCAAGATAAAGTCGTGATTGGTGGATATTTTTTAACTAACAATGTAATGTATATTTAAGTTGGTTGTGTGGATATTCAAATTATAATTGTGACATGTATGGAATTTGATAGTATTTTTTAAGAGTTTATAAGAGTGACAAGTATAATTATGTATCAACGAACCAATGTAATTTTCCATGGCTTGGTAATCATTTTTAAGAAATGTTTTTATCATAGATTTTAATGTTTTAATGGGAATTAATATTTAATATCAATATGTACCTTATATTTAGCATTATTCTAATATCTAGTTTTAAAAAAAATTCATAGGCTTTAAGGGAGAATAGAGACAAGGATGAGTACAATGTTAAACACTATGATTATTTTACATAAAGAGGAAACATGTTTTATTTTTTTAAGGGATTCCTTTAGATGAAAAATTGGATACTTAGAATAATATTTTACTTGTAATTTATGATTTTACTATATAAGATATCTCATAAATAAATACTAATATTAACCTAAAATATCATTTGGGAAAGTATGTGATTTATAGTTTAGAATATCTAGACTATGTAATTTTTAAGGTTAGTTCATTATATTATGTATTAGATTAGGATTTAGACAGCTTTAGAGAATATGATATCTTCTTAAGGGATAGTGATATCATCATGAGATTATATGTTTTAGTTTGATTATAATATTAATGTCTTTGAAACCCAATTGAGACTTTATGTTCTGAAAATTTAAGGTGACTACCAATATTTTTTGAGACATTAGTATTTGTGGTAATTACTATTTATTACTTTTTTTGGATGAATAATGAAGGGTATCATATAAAATATGAGGTTAAAAATTTTATGGTTAATTTTTATGAATTTATCCTATTTTTAGAATGTTGTGTGAATTATATAGTTTCAGAAAAAGGGAAACCCATTACATCAAGAAGGGCCCCGAGAATCAAATCTATGTCTGAAGGGCAATAAGGGTACATATCCTACCAATGGCCTACATGAAGTATTAGGTATGATGATTTTTAATTTTTCATTAAATGTGTTAATGGATTAAGAATAAGTCTATTTTTGGAACATATGTTTCATGTAATGGATAATGATGATATTGAGAAATAATTTGGTGATTATGTTATTAATGTTGTTTCGAAAGATGTCCTATATTTTCTAAATCCTATATGATTAATTTAAATATAATACTATATAATTTTATTTGATAAGTAAATGATTTGGAAGAATCTATGTTTTTAATATGTACAAATGGTTATTTGGGTTATTTATTTTAATAATTAGAGAATCTTTGAAATTATGTGATTTAGTAATTAACATTAATAGGGATTGATGTTGTTTAGATATTTTTCATAGAATTTATTTTAAAAGATTGTGTGATAAAATATATCTAATTTTTGTGTTTTAATCATATTATATACTATTTTAGGAATGATAAGGATAGTTTAATGATCAATGTTGGACATTGGGTATAACTATTTAATATAAGATATTGAAGTCATTTAAATTATATAAAGGTTTATTTTTCAGATATTTAAATTAAATTATTCGAAAAAAAATTTGTTTTGATTAATTTTTCATTATTTTAGAAATATATAGTTAATATTTTGTCGATTATATGATTCCATTAGAGTAAATTATAGTTATTTGGGAATGAAAAAATCATTTTGATACTCATCATTTAGAGAAACAATTGTGTTTGTGGTAAAAATCGATTAAGGCATCATGCCTTACATTATATATAAGTATGTTTACTTATTTTCACGATCTCGCCCAGGTACCATAGTAACTTGTTAACTGAGTAGGTTTGGAAAAATCTCTAATGGAATTCAAATCACAATGGGTCGACAACTATAACATGGAATAAAAAACATAATGTGGGAACAATTTTCCACTGAAAATTATCAAATTAATGGGAAAAATGTTAGAATTCTTATTAAAAGAAAATCCACTATGTGTAAGATACCTAATGTTGATATGGAATTTAATCCCATGTTACTACCCCCAACATTCCAAAATAGGGAAATACAGAAAATGTCCTTAAGGACACAACCCACAAACGCAATGGTTCAGCAGCTACATCCACCTCTAATAGACTTATTCAACTTCCTCAAATCTACATGTAGATAACCTATAAACACCGAAAGGATAAAGTAGGGAATGATCCTAAGCCTAGTGGTATTTCAATAAAAATTATATAATAATATTTCATAGTCAATGTAATCGATAATGTGATTTGAATTTAAAAAATTGTTCGGAATTTAGAAAACCACATTATAAATAAAATTATTACATCTAAAAGATGGAAATACACTTCTCAATTCATGCATCAAATTTCAAATGAGGGAAATAAATTTAAAAGGTTGGACTTTTCATTTAATCAATGGTTACTTTACCAAAATGTAACTTTTCAATATTTTGAATAAATAAAAACATTTATAAAAAATAGATAATATAAATTCTAATGGAATGTAAAACAATTTACAATAATAGAATATATACATTTAAAATACATATTGGGGAGAAAAATGGTCATGTTCCAAATAGGTATGATATTTCTAGGAAATAGGAAATGAACATTGTAATTACATTAATGTTTGTACATATGTCCCCATAACCAAGGACAAGAGGACTCCTCACTATCATCTATGAAATGGGATGTGTTAATATGATGTTTTTGAATGTGGTAAATCATAGATTATTTCCTTAAATAACTCAATAACTAGATAAATCATACATGTGATATAATAAATAACAACATTTGAAAATTTATGTCATGAGTTCTTAAAATAATATTAAATCACATTCTCTATTTCAATATTCCAATTTTCTCTTTAAAATCATAAAATGTTTTTAATAAAAACATGAATTTTTATGATGACACTACTATGTATCAATAAAAAACACATTCATTAAATTTTTCCCAATTAAGTATTTGAAATTGATTCTCTATTTCATTTCACAATCAATTATCATAATTAAATTCAATATTTTAAATTTCAAGCATTTCTATCAATTTTATCACAAACCCCCAATTCACTGGAAGTGAGGGTTTTACCTAATTTTCCATAAAATAATTTTAAACTGATAAATTTAGAAATATAATCGATTCAATTTCCTTAAAAAATAAAAATTTAAAATAAATAATTTGAATCTCAACAATTTCCAATTGAATGCCAAAACACAATGTTTTCAAAAAATGCAATTCACCTTATTTGGATTTTTTTCAAAAACCAATTGAATGTATTGTGATCAAAATATAAATAATTACATTTAAATTAATAAAATTGAAATTTACAGAAATCAATCATTATTATTATATATGTTGAATCGTAACTGAACCACACACCTCGAAGGCGCTACATCTCAAAGCGTCACACAGTAATAGGCGATTACTAATGAAGAACAAAAATATAGAGATATGAGGAAAGAAGGATTTAATCCCAGCTTTATAACAAAAAATAGTGTTTATTAGATCCATAATTAATGAAAAGGATCCACATAACCCTATGGAGAGTGAGAGATCATGATATATCAAGAACAAGATGATGAAACTAAATAAGAGGATATCTTAGGAAATACCTCTACGTTTTTATTTATTCTATGTATGATTTTAGGGGAAAAGAACCATCATACAGAGATAAGAGGAATGGAGAAGTGAGTTTTGGTTGAAAGAGGTATATATGTGACCTAAAAAAAGGTTTTATGAAATTTTACAAAATCTCAGACAAATAAAAACCCATCTTCACACTTTCCTGGGGAGATATGCACATTTTTAAAAACCCTTAAAAGGAAGTGTGACCATTATAAATGGGTCACACAATTTTTATAGAGGAAACTCATGGCATAACTAACTGTGTGAAATCCTTGAACAGATCTCTATAAAAAATGTATCTTCATGGCTTGAGATGGTGGATGGTCCAGAAAGTCTTGTGCCAACTCTGGACCAAAAATTAAGCTTTCCCAAAAACAAATGTAAACATTAAAATTACACATGAAGCTACATCAAATTAATGAAAACCAATGTTCATTAAAAATGGGGGTTTATGAATACCATTTAAAGGTAAGGGGATCTTAAAACCTCGCCACCCTAGAAACATTTTATTCCTATAAATACTACAAAGAGGCATCATCACAAAAATGATGAGTCCAATTATCTCTCATCAGTGACTCCATCTCCCATGTCTCATGAGAATCTAAACAATACTTCCATAACACACGATCCAAATGTATCAACCACCCATGATGTACCATAGTCTTGGAATATACTATCCTTACAGGTCAGTTGTTCATAGATAAATCAAGTTCATCTTAAACCTCATACTTACTCAGAACATGAGAGGGATCAGATAAATACATTCAGAGATGAGGTACATGATACAATATTCGACATTCTAAACCAAATAATCATCGCTTAATGGTCTGAAAAAATTTAGAGCAAGATTCCCTTCCCTCTTAATCCATTGATAACACAATTGGGGTGAAACATTCATGAACACATGGTCCCCAACTGATAACTACAAAGGCCTACAATGCTAATTATCATAAGACATATATTTTCTTTGCATCATTGACATTATATGATAAATTAATTTAATATTTTATGTATAGTCTTGGACCAAGATCAGTCCAACAAATGAACTTTCACCAATATTCGTCCAACACAACATAGATTTCCCAGGCCATCCACACAAGGCCTTAAAAGTAACCATTTTGATCTCGGATTTGTAACTATTGTTATAATAGTAATAAAAAAACCTCAAATGATTATCCCATGCTCCCCCGGTGTCATGAAAACAAGGGAAATCCTATCATTAATAATATTTATAACTATTTCATTCTGGTCATCCGACTGTGGATGATATGTCATACTCAATCGAAAGTGGGATTCCAATGTCTTCTAAAGGCCTATCCAAAAGAGATAAGTGAACCGATGATCCATATAATAGAATACAGATTATGGAAAACCATTAAAACAATCAATCTCCTTCACATAGATATTTTCAAACTCCTCATCTTTGGTTGCATTTTTAGTGGATATAATGTGATCCAAATTTATCACCCTATTGATGACCATACATATCACATTATTAAATTTTTTGGTACTTAAAATCCCAAAATAATTATATTTATATATCTATCATCCAACATCCATGTATGGAATAGATGTGGAAAATTCAAGCCTGATGATCTATGGTTCTTGACTTTAACCTTATAACACATATAAAAACGAGAGAAAAACTCAACAATGCCCCACTTCCCAACTAGAAGACAAAATAACCATGGAATGTCATAGAACATCTTCATAGGCCCTAGGTGCACTTCCAATTAGGAACTATGAAAATTTTACATCACTTATTTCCTTACAGTTAATTGTACCAAAAAAAGATCTTGAAAGCATATATGCCCTCTTTGGAGAATGACCACAGAAAAAAAACATATCTATTATAAAATAGTCATTAATTCTATAGAAATCATCATCATTATTATGATACTATAGAATTAATTAATGTAAAGTGGATTTCAATAGTTAACTATCCATGGAAACCTTTGCTTCTGAATTCTTGACTCTAAAATGCAATTTTGAAAATAGAAAATTCCAATATTTCAGATAGTCTTTCCTTACATTGGATAGAAGCCTCCTGATCAATGAATTCAAAACTAAAATTCTTTTCCTGGGGAATAACAGATGTTGAAATAAAAAATATTATATGTATTACACACCTAACCTATTAGGAAAACTAAAACATTTTATAAGATATGATTAAACTCAAGATCTTGTGGTCTGAAAACACGGTAATACATTCTTTGTAAAGGTAATGTCTCTAACTCATAAACACATGAATCATCGTTTAATGTTCAAGGTTATGAGTTGGATAATTCTTCTAATGTGGCCTACAAAAATGATATTCATAGGCAAAAAATGGTTACACTACATAAGGATTTATCCCAAGATTGAACTTGATGCATTTCAAAAGACCGCATAGCCCTGTCTGGACATTGGAGGAGTTAACACTATTGTGGTACTTAAAATATGTTTTATCTGAACAAATAACAATCATGGATTTAATTCCTAGAAAATATTACTCCCTTCGGAGTGAGAGTATTCATCAGAGAATCCGTCTTTGAGAAGTATTTCAAAATCTGAAAATAGTACCTAGCTAAGCCAAAGATGCTCAGAATCATGAAGACATTATATGGTTGTTCCAATGTCCTAAAAGTTTTGAAATTGTTAGGTTCAATCTGAATACCCTATTTTAACTCCATGTGTCATAAAAGTACCCCTTCCCTAATCTATATATTCTACTTTTCATGTTTATCATATAGTCAGCGATGTCTCAACAATCTCAAAACAATTCATAGATGATGTTTAATATCTTCCTATAGCATTTTTTTAAATCATAATTTCATATACAAATACTCTAATGAAATTATCAATATGATCATGGAAAAACAATTAATTAATTCCATGAAAATAGAAAGGGAATTGGTTAGACCAAAGTGAATAATATGGTACTCAAAATGGTCACACTAACGATGAAAGAGGATATTATAAATGTTATATTATTTCACCCTCAACTAATGGTAACTAGATAAATAATAAATCACAGTGAACCACTTATCCCATTTCAACTCATCAAATAAATCCTCAATTCATTGAAATATATATGGGTTCTTCATTATCAATCGATTGAGCTTTCAATAATCAAAACATAGGTGATGTGAACTATCAACATTCATATAAAAGAGAACTGGAACTGCCCAAAGGTTCACATATTGGTGTATATATACATTCTCTAGAAGATATTTCAACTCAGACTTTAGCTCTTTCATTTTAGCTAGTTCCAAGTGGGAATAAAGAATATAAACTAGTTGAGTACTAGGAATTAAGTCAATGGAAAACTCAAACAACATTACTAGTGGTAAAACAATGATTTCATAAAGAAATATGTTAGGAAACATGATGAAAACTAGGCGAGACCACAACATAATGTTTCCTCCTATAGAACAATGGAAAACATATATATCACTTTCCTAAACACAGGATATGATGCCCATCTCTACTCGACCTTGGATCCCATTCCCCTTGGAAGACATATTACACACTTTTAGTCATGGTGTAGGGAACCTATATAATATAACAATAAATCCATACATTTTGGGAATTATACAATCCATATTTAAAATGACTTCAATAATTTTTATGTAACATACCAAATAAGTATAGGGAAAATCAACCTCTAATAGAGAGAATACACAACCGAGTCTATGGAGGCCCTACTCTATCATCTATCCAAGGGCTGTAGTAATTTCCATTGAATAAGATAAAATCTCCATAGAATATTATGATGAATAAAAACACGGTTTGTTATAAAAAAGGTAAGCACTTGTATCAAAACGAGAATTCATTAATGACAAAGCTACAGTTATGTTACTCGTCACAGTTTCTAATCCAATATCTGCATCCCTTATAAACTCTTTCATTGTGTGAAGAAGTTATTTTCTAGATTTAAATATCTGGAACCCTATTTCACATGAATTATTTTATTTCCTGGCATTTTTAGGATAATTTGATGATCTCGTTCCACAATCTAGAGAACTATAAATATGTTAGAATCTATGAATGTTCCCTAAATTTTTGTAGGAGCCACAATTATTAGGTGCGTCAGTAAAGGCACTCGTTGTTTTTTCTACCTTCCCATAGTGTTATAAAACCAAAAAATATCTAAAATATACAAAATGATGTCTAGAATGACCATGTTATCGATAATTTCCATGAGAACCATCACATTTTCGTTTTCTCTTGTAGTAAATCACACTATTACTATGAGAAAAAGTTGATCTAGATAACCCCAACCCACCAGTTGGGTCCTTCTCGACCATTATTTCAATTTCTAGTACATAATCCTAGAAACAAAAAATATATAGGAAAACCTGATATTGAATATCAGTACAAATTCCAAACACACACCTTCTATACTTCATACTCTAATTGAATATTATCTTTGGTGTGAAGTGCATGAGGTCATCAAAATGGTGTTCATACTCTTCCATGGTCCTTTTATCCTTCTCAAATTGGAATAACTATTTTTACTTTTCAAATAACATTTTCTCGAGACATAAATATTTTGTGAAAAAATAGCGATGTCTTTTCACTCTAATCCATCATGTTTATTAACTTTTACTATAGTGTCCCACCATCTCCTGCTTAGTCCATCCATCATGATGATGGAACAATACTCATTGATTCCCATAGATGTGTCCTAGAATCAAAAAAAACATTCAATACTACACAAATGTTACTCATTCTATTGAATATTAATTGATGATTTAAACTGTGTTGGACTTTTTTGAATGATGACTTGAGAACTAACTCTGAAAATTCATATTTGAGTCTCTATAGTTGGAGACAAAACAGCAACAGGAGGTTTTCCCTTCCAAATTGCATATAGTGTGCTCAATCACCTCCATTAGATTTAATTAAATTATAGGATCTGATCACTGAAATTTTGCAGTATCTTCCTCCTGGAAATGATTCACACATCTTCTTATAGGCATGATGCTACATAACATTAAACAAGGAAAACATAATATTAACACAAAAACAGAGTAACAAGGGAAATTAATCCCAATAAATAGAATGAAAATATTTTGATTTAAATCTATCCAAATGAAAATACAGAAAAAAACTCAAACTAATCCAAAAGACATCATTCCATAACCACACATTGAAACCTATGTTTTATTGCGGTGAGAGGTGGATAGACACTCAATTTCAATTAAGTCATATGTCCCAACCATATTTCATAATGCATACTGACTTCAATACAATAAGCTCTACCATCATTCTGATTACACTATGTCATGAACCATTTCAGGAACCCCAGTAATTTGATAACTGTGTTGGTCCTAACATAGCCAAATGAGAATTCCCAATCCATATAGGTTTATGACTAGCACCTGGAATCATAAAAATAGAATGAGTGAATGATTTTTCAAATAATAATTGCTGACGTAAATGAAAAAAATAGAATTAATATTAAATTAAAATATACAAGGATTATTGTACGCAAATTGAAATTGGAATTTAATATCAATGTAATACAACCCAACTACCAAAATAGGGATAAATAGCTCATGTCTCTAATGATACAACTCACTCTGTCCACAGTATAACAACTCGATACACTTCTAAGAGAACATTCCCTCTTTCATGATCTTAAAAGGAGATAATCTACAAACACCCCAAGGCACATGTTGGCTGTGAGACAAAGCCTAGTAGGATTTCAGCAGACATTCCACAATAATATTTAAATATAAAAATAATTGACAATGTGATTTCAATTTTAAATAAACACATTTCAAATTTATAGAAACATGATTATGCAAACCATGATTTACAATTTAAAAGATTAAAATACATTAAAAATTATTTATTAACATCTCAAATGATGGAAATAAATTTTAAAATATGGAACTTTTCTCTAATCAAAGGGTACTACATCCCATATACCAAAATAGGGGAAAACAACCTAAGTACATAGGGACACAACTCACCATGTAAAAGGTTAAATAGCTAGATCCAACTCAAAGAGATCATTTCCCCTTGCTCAAATCTGCAAGGATATAATCTAAAAATATGAAAAGACACATGTAGTGTGTTATCCAAAGCCCAGTAGGATTTAACTAAATATTACATAACACGAATCCAATATAAAAATAACTATGAATGTACATTAAATTTTCATACAATAATAATTATAAATTAAAAAATAATATTTAAACCATCATGATAAATAATTTATAAATTTATAAATTCATGGTTCATATATCAAATGATGAAAATAAAATATAAAATAAGAAATTTTACTTTAATCAAAGGGTATGTTACAAAAATGAAATTTTTAACAAACATTATTAAATAAAAACATATATAAAAATTGATTATATAAACTCTCAAATCATGTAAAACATTTTTAAAAATGGAATATAAAAATTTTAAATACATACAGGTGAGCCACATGGTCATATGCTAAATAGTTATTATCGTTGCAGGATTTAGGGACCCAAAAATGTGAAGAAGGAAAAGAATGTGCATTAGTCCCGTGAACCATGGCCAAGAGGACTCATCACCATCACCTAAGGAATGGGATGTGATGACATGTTGTTTAGGACCATTATAAATACAAGTGGGTAAAGAAAAATAACTCACTGAATAAATAATTCTTTCATGTTCTTGAATAAAAAATAACGACGATCGATGTATTTCAAGACTACTTACAATTCAATTCAATCCCATTATCTTTTTAAATACTTAATTTTCACTTTAAAAAACTATGGGAGTTTTTTAATAACAAACATGCCTTTTTCATGATGAAACTAATATGTTTCCATCAAAACCATTATAAATACATTTTGAAAAAATAATAATTTTAAACCAGTTAAGCAATATATTTCACAATCCACTTTAACAATTTAATTTAAAAAATTATTTTTCATGCAATTCAAAAAACTTTATCACCAACCCCAAATTCATGGAATTGATTTTTTACAAAAAAAATCCATCATGTAAATTTATACAGTTAAATTCGTAAATTTAATTGATATAATTTACATCAAATATGTAAATATAAATTAAAAAAATTAAACCTGAGCAATTTAAAATTCCATTCCAAATGACCCAATTTTATCAAAAACCCCAATTCACAATAATTAGGATTCCCAACAACTAATTGGAATCCATATGATCCAATTCCAAAAAATGAATTTTAAATTCATATAATTGAAATTTAAATAATGGCATTACATTCAGTAAAAAAATTTCATTTTAACAGAACTGATTACCTTATAGTCTCTAGATCTCAAATCCTCAAACCCTAACTAGGAGTTACTGAGGAAGAACAACAAAAAGGAATCTAGGGAATGAAGGATCAAAAAATTGGTTTATAACTACTAAAATTGTGTGTTAGTTCCAAAATTAAACATAATTATGAAAATAGCCCTATGGAGTGATGGAGAGACTATAGGAGATCAAGAAGAATAGGTTGAAACTGACTGACAGGATATCAGATGGAATTCATCTAGCGTTGGATCGCTTCTAGGAGGGATTTAAGGGGCCAAGAGTCATACATGGTCACTATAGAGAATGTATAAATGGGTTTTTAAAAATGGGGGTCTATTTGGAACCTAAAAAAGAAGCTTTGGAAAATTATAAAAACAAAATCACATCTCTAAAAAAACACATCTTCACAGTATACTAGGAAACAATGGAGGGGTTCGACAAACCGTGAATTAGACCTTCAACCGTTAAAATTTGGTCATACAGTTTCTTCATAGGGGGAATGGATATACTAACTACATGAAATTCATGTTTATATCTCTATCGAAATTTCCAATTTCTCTCCAGAGAGGTTGAATGGTTTAGCATGTCATGTGCCAACTATTCACGAACCATGATCTTTCCCAAAACATCCAAAAACATAAAAATTTCATATGAAGCTACCCCAAATGATACCCAACAAAAGATAATAATGTGGGGGGGGGGTAGGAATACCTAAAAAATAATTGCAATGGTAAATTTATGACCATATTATAGTATGTAAAAGAATTCCTCATCTTTAAAAAAAGGACCATGAAACAGAAAAATTATATGCTTACGTTTTTAATATTCTTTTAAACCATCACATATTTGTGGATTTTTTATGTTAAAAATTTCAATGATTATGTTATATATCACTATCTATTAGCCTTTAAATGATATATTTATCATCCATGTTCATATTTTTCTACACGGAAACATAGTATGTGTTATCTTTGTTGACAGTTATACTTCTCATTAATTAATTTATTGTTCAAGTTTCATTAATACTTTTTCTAATGGGGGTATTAAAGAAATGTATGTCCAATAGTCAAAAGCTGGATACAATAATTGTTTTAAAATTTAAAGGATTAAATTTATTAATGGGGTAATGTTACATTCAGAATTTCTAAAAGGAATAAATTGTTTGATAGAATATATTATTCTCCACATCAAGATTAAATAAACAACAAAATATTTTTATTTAAATTTTACCATTATTTCATTGATTTTAGAAGGGAGAGTATCAATATGATTAACTTAATTATGAAAATAAGGCTTACCAAAGTATATATAAATAATTATATAGTATCCAATTAATTATAAATGAAAATAAAACCCAATTTAAAATAAAAGGATATTTTTTTATGAAAAACAAGTTAAATGTGCAGAAGTGTCTTTTATACCAATAAATTTTTAATTCACACTTACTGTATCACATTACTAATATGTGTATATATATATAATATTCCAAATAATATATAATAGAAAAATTGTTTATTTTCAAGATATAATTTAAGAAAACAAATACAATTTTAAATATAAAAGAAAATTTTCTCTAAAAAGGTATTTTTCCAACTCTGATGGTACAATTGTTTTAAATATAATTTTTTGTAGTTTTATAAATTTTATTTGAAAAATAAACTTCTTATTTGAAAAAATTGTTCCCAAAATGACTTTAGTTAAATTTTTGTAATTTTTTGAATAGGATTATTTTTTTTATTATTAGTGAAACAATATTTTTTTAATTAAATACATCGTTTTATTCTAAAAAAAATAGAGAGGTAAATTTTATATTTTTATGGTTTTTTCATATAAATATATCATCTTTATACTATAAATCAATTTAGGTCATTTGAAAAAAAATTAATTTTATTTTCATATGGAAACATTTCAATCTTCTAATTTTTTCAGTTAAAAAACATATTTTCTCATTCTGTCAGTGAGATTAGTATTTAATTAATTTCATAAATTTATAAGGTTAAAATTTAAAAAAATAGATTCCATTTTATCAATCATAAAGTGAAAATTTATAAAATATGAACCTATTATTTTTTTTAGCAACATGAATAGTACATTTAGTAATTTCATTTTATTACCACTGTTAAGGGTAAGTTGTATAATTAGTGTAAAAATAATATCATAAAAATATTAAAATTACCCTAAAACCTATAAAAATTATATTGGATGAGAATTTTGGATCTATTACAATAAAATTATTGGGTATAGGAAAATTTATACCTTTTTATATCAGAATATAACATTTATAATAATATATTCAACGGAAAGTCATTTTTTCAAAATTTTGATTCTAACAAGATAAATATTATTAATGTAGGGTAATATAAGGGTCGTATTCATCTATAAATTATTTTTTAAAATTTTAATAGATTATTTACATCATTGAATGTTTTTAAATTTTTTGCGGTGTAATAATTAAATTACATGGTGACACAATAATGACGTAGTAATTATTCAAATAAAGGATATATCAAATTAATGATATAAAAAATTGTCCAATAAATATAAATTGTGATTATTAATGTCATACACGATATTTTTAGACGGTTTTGACATGTTATTGATGTTTTATGAGTATTTTTAAATTTATTAAGGTTATGATATTTTTAAAAATTCAAGTAATGAATAGCTTCAAAATTGACATTATTAACATTATAAAATGACTAATAATTTACCAAATTATATAAAATTTATAAAATATAAATTTCTGAAAAAGTATTTGCATAAGCATAAAATTTTTATAAAGAATTCATTTATTTGCTTTCTATCATTTTATTGTAAATTTATTAACCCTCAAAATGTAAATTACATAATATCATAGTAAAAATTAATATAGTTAAATAATGGTTAAATCTAAAAGATAAGGATAAAAAATATTAAAAACATGTATTATTATTTGGAAGAATTTATTTAGACCAAAACCACCCAATATTATATATTATCAAATTGGTTTCAATTTTTTATACAATTAATTAACATTATTTCAATATTTTAAAGATTTCCTAAAGATCCCATCCCCTCTCCTACAGAAGGGAACCAATTCTTATCATTTATTCACGCCTAAAAACATATTAGGATTGTAAATTATTATCCAAAATACCTTAATATAATACCTCCCTACACTCTAGATCTTTTATATTTGGCAGAACACTCACCTTAGAGGTGTTAATATGTTAATCATTGGATATCATTTGAACAAGTGATATCTTTTTTAATTATGTATTTATATTTTATTTCTTTTTCCACCTACATAAAATATTATTGAACCATGATGAAATTAAAATGATATTATCTTGAATAAAATATGATTTTAATATTTTATCACCATCTAAATCAGTTTTTATTTTTATAAAATGGGTAATAGTTAATAGTTCCTCTGAACAACAGATTACTACCTTCTGAACCGTATATTTATTCATCCACAACCATCCCTTAAGACTGGTTATAAATAGGGAATTAAATTTTATATATGATATTAGTGACATATTTATCATTATTAAAAATATTTTATATCCTTTACATTCTAACATTTCAATGAAAATGAAGACGATAACATCATTTTTGTATACGTGTGAACTTTCACCTCAACAATTCGATGCGATCCATTTTTCATCATCACATCACAAGGATTTCATATATGTGTACATATTAATGAATAATATAAAATTATTGATAATATTATTATTATATAAATACAAAACAATTTGTTCCTTCTTTCTATAATCATCATTGAAAAAGGAAACATTACTCAGGTGTACTTACGACCTACAGTCTCCATGATTATAATGTCTTTCATTTTTCGTAACCACAGATAAATGGTTTGATTTAAAAGTACAGATTATTTATAAATTATTTATTATTTAATAAATATTAATATCTATATTATTGAATTATTACCACTTTGACTGTAGAAATCATCCAAAAGTTATCTTTTGCTCATGTATTGAATATCATAAAAAAATCCAATGTGATCTTAACTAATAATGTAATTATTAAAGAATGATAATAATTGATGTAAATAAATAATAAACATTAAAAATATTATTATTATGTTAAATAATTATAATATATTTATTATTTATGAGGCTAAATATTCAACGTGCTGATTTAGATAAAAGGTAAGGGACATCACCCCAATCTATTTTCAGTGAGGCATATTTGATTTTATACAGAAACATACATTTGTGAGGTGTATATATATACAATTTTACTTATCATGCCATTTATTAGTTAATACAGGTTTTTAATGTAATTTTTTTTAAAAAATCATTCATGGGGATTATTATTTAAATATTCAATTTTGTATGGGACACCTTGAATGTTTAAATATTTAATAATCAAATACGCCTCTCAAATTCAATATTGATGAAATTATTTTACATCATTATTATATAGATATAAATAATATTAATGGGAATTATATATATATATATTTACTTATTTATATATTTTTATTAAATACATTCAAAATAAATCTTTTAAATTCTTTTGTAGAGAATGTTTTGAGAAATGACCAAAGGAATGTTCTTTTTAATGTATACATCAAAAACAAATCCTCCTTTATCATGACTGAAATTTGATATTTGGAATTCTATACATGTATTCCTTGTTTAAAATGGGATTTGAATATGTATTGATTATTTTTATAACATGAAATGTATTATTATAAGTTAAAATTATATATAAGAGTGACATATTGAAAATTAAATGATTTTGTGTTTAATTATTATATAATGGTACTTGGACACTGTATGAGTAGTTATAAGATAATCCAATTAAGGGAAGTTTCATGATAAACCCAGGATGGGTGGTTACATTATAGCCTACATCTAATTGGTTATGAAATTTTGACTTATGGGTATTTCATTTTTATGAGTGATAGGAATGGAAGTCGACTATATTGTTATTTTATTTATATGAGCGACAAGTATAATTATGTCCCATGGAACATTCATAATTTTTGTATGATTGATAATGAGATTAAAAAAATGTTTTTTATGGGATTTAATATTTTCAATAGAATATTTTTTAACTATAATTATCGATATCACTAATATTTTTTTCTCCTCCCATGTTTTAAAATGTTTTCATGGGATTTAAGGGAGAATAGATACAAGGATGAGAACAATAAGAAAAGCAGTTATGTATTAGATGAAGATAAATTATACTATATTATTTTTAAAAAGGGTTACATTGGTGGAAAAAGTGAATGTTGAGTATAATAATTCACTTATATTTTAATATTTTACATTATAAGAGTTTCTATAATTCTATATATCTCAAAACGTACAGTATCTATCCAAAAAATATGTGATTTATAATTGTAAAATAAGTAGAAAATGTAATATTTAAGGCTACTTCCTTAAATTCTCACACCATTAAACCATTATGGATTGGACAAAAACTACCCAAATAACTTCCCAACACCCCAACTCTCATCATAGAAGATCAATTTTGGGTTGAAATCTATCTTGGAAGAATTTGTTTTCAAGAATAAGTAGGTTACCTATGGAAAAGTTAATGTTCTTAATACAAAATTTTTTATATTACTTCCACAACCTCCATTAATTATTATTAAACCATGATGATATATTAACATAATTATATTACATATTATTTTATGTTGTAATGTTATTTTCATGACATTTAACTGTCTCCTCTTTGATGAAATGGTTTACAAAATCATCCTTAGTGTGTAAGAATGTCTACTTCCTCACAGATTGATGTATTTTTTTCCATTACAGCTGCTCGTAAATAGATATTATAATCATAGAAATTATTTTATATGATATTTATAATATTATTATACTTAGGTAATTATTATATCAATCATTCGTTTATACATCCCATTTTATCATAATATGATAGCGTTACTAATGTGTACGCCATGTAACAACATGATGATGAGATGTGATTTGTTCAATCATTACGTGGATGGTTATAAGGAATTTTTTACTAAAATAATGTTATATATGTTATAGATACCCAATGCTTGACATTCATGGACATTACATTAATTTTGCAGAATTCTTAATACATAACAAAAACAGACACACAAGGACCGTAATAGTTTAGTGTCTTTGGAAACATGGAACATAATCTTCTAATCTTGGTGAAATATCTTCAACATCTCCCATATAGTTCTTCCTTTTTTTATACCTAAAATATTTCTTTAAATCTTGGGGAAAAGAAAACATATAAAAGGGTGATCTGAAATGCTCAGTAAGGGTAAGCATGGAGAAAATAAAACAAATCATATAAATTTGAACTTAAATACATTAACGTATTATTTAAACACCAATATCATGAGCAATGACATAAAACATGGTAGTGCGTAAGGAATAGATCATAAAGAAACATTAATCCTGATAAAATGTCATGGGAATAAAACATGTAATTATGTAAACCATTAATCACATGTTATGATTTTCATAGTGTCCAAGGAATTGCTTCCAAGACCCTCTTAGTGGACAAAGTCCCTTTCTGAATCGAGTTCACTCTTTGTTTCAGTCTCGTAACACTGAATCGGAATAACTTACCGTTCCAGCCATGTATATCTTATGAGATATAAATCTTTAACAAATGAATTGGAGGGAGATATAGGTCCCACCCATCTAATATTGAAATCATTATTACTTGGGCCATAAAACAATAATACATCATTCATCATAACCCAAACAATAAAATGGGTTTCATAAACATCATCTCATCATAACGTAATCCATCTAAAAAATGGATATCATTTCATCACAAGAATAATCAAACAATGTAAATAATAGATACATTATACTTTAAACATAATCATAATAAATAATGTCATCTTAGATGGAAAATAGTTTTGATAAAACACTTGAAATGAATTCTTGAGGAAAATATCCTTTCTTTTTCAAAATCTAGTTTTATTCACAAAATGCCATGAATTTTTTAAAAAAAGGACATTTTTAAAAAATAATCATGAAATATTGTGGAGGAATATCCATGAAAATTATGATTTATGAAACTGAAAAAAAAAATCCGTTCATGCATTATAAGTTAAAAATAACATTCTCCACTTACTTTTGTCAGAAAAATCAAAAAGTACCTCGTAAAAGAAAGATTCCTTAAATACCATGTAGTAAAAGTAAAAAATGGTTAAAAGAGCCTTAAAAATACATGAAACCATTTTTAGAAAATTGGTACATGGATGATAAATATAACCTCAGTAAATACTTACGCATAAGCAATCTCGGATAAAAAAACGAGATTGGAAAAGTTATCCCTTACCTTATGTCTGATATGCTTTGTATGTATTAGAACCTTCTGTATAATGACTTAAATAATGTAATTGACCTATTAAAGAATTATATTCATTGTTATGATATCATATATGGTTTACATATGACTTTATATTACCCGTTCTTTAGTAAATTCGATGTAAAAGAAGCGATTTGGGTAAAAGCGATTCATTTATTGTAAATATTTCGACTTGTTGTTCTTGATATTATAACATATATAATTATTTACATAATTCCAGAATGTAAAACATGATTTATATATGATATATATTCAGAATATACATATATATATATGATAGATCGATAAATGGAATGAAATACACTGTTCATGGAGACGGTAGGTCGTACGTACGCATGAACACAGTTTTTATTTCTATATTGAATTGAATAGATTTAAGTAGATGAAATAAATATATATATATATACATAAATCAAGTATAATTATTATTCCATATATTTTATTATTATTCATTATATATACTTTATAATCATTCATGAATGGTTAACATGGAGAATGAATCTCATTGCGTCGTGGAGACGGTAGTCCATACGTACACACGAGCGATGATATCATTCCCATTATCGTGTAATTGTATTGAAGTGTATGTATAATATTTTAGAATTAATATAACTTTAAAATAATCAAATATAGTTATTTATTTACACCATTATACCCTTCCAAGTAAGGTGGTGGTTGAAAACAGATTACACCACGACGTGGAGACGGAATTCCGTATGTATGCACGCGCGGTGATTTCGTTTTTCATAGCATGGATAAAAGGTGAAATAATTTTGTTTAATATTTATAATAACATATCAGTATATAATTAATGCTTATGTTATTACTTTATAATGATACAACTAAAGAAGAAGAAGTATAATAAGAATGAAACTTGAGAGAATCGGAAGAAGAGATTACCTCTTCTTCGACGCACCTCCTTTAATCCTTCTGTTAAGGAAGTAGAGTTGGTCTTTTGAGAAGATCAGAACCTCCAGAATTTTTCAATAGATGTGGAGAAGATAAATGGGTAGGGGTTGGACGAGCTTCATTGCTCAAAATTGTGTGAAGAAAAGTGTGAAGGGGTTCCCTTTTTATAAGGGGGGAGAGGGGCACCTTTGAAAATCTTAAAAATATTAATATATAATAAATCAAACCCCACTTAAAAACCTCCAAAAATGACTCATATTCGAATATTAGATGATATTGGGTTGTAAGTGCATCAACCAAAAAAATTTTGACATGTAGGGGATTTATTTTAAACATTATCAAACTGATTTAACCTTATTTAATCTATTAAATTTTATTTGTGGTAATAAGATTCTAAATTTTAAATTGTTATAAATAATTTCATATGTGATGTGAATTATCCCTAATTAGATAATTTCATACATTTTAGACTATATATATTTAAAATTATAATTTTTAAATTTTTTTGTGATTTTTAAACAATTTAATAATATGTTATTTTTATAAAATAAAAATAGTGTCAATTTTGACACTATTCATTTATTTGAATTTAAATAAAATCCAAACAGAGGATATATTCAAACTAAAATATTTAATAGGTTCCTGACATGTCATAGTAATCTATAAAATTAGTGGATAAAATTAAATAGTTCATATAATATTTATTTTACTATTTGTAAAACTATTTATTTGATATTTCTCTTAATAAAATAATTACTAAAACATTTTTTTTATAATTATTAAATATAATTATTTTTTGCATAAAAATTCAAAATAAATTACTTGGATGAAGATAAATCAGATATATTTCATAATAATACATTTAGTCGGATTTATCTTCTAAAAACCCAAATTTTAAAATGTTATATTTATTAAATTATGAAGGTGACAACTTTGATATCATATAAAAAATAATAATATAATTGTCATAATCACTTTTATAAGATTCTAAAGGGTAATATATTTGGTAATTGGATGCATATAATGTATATATACACTACCAATAAGTTTTGGTCAGGTTTGTGAGCCCTTTATTATGTATTAATATTTCAATAAAATCAATATTATTGATTTTTTTACTAAATAAATAATTTATGCATCATTAATATATAAGATAATAAGATAATTAAATAACTCTTAAAAATTAAAAATAAATTTCCATGATAAAGAAAAACATTTTATCTTTTCAATGACTATTTATATTCAAAATTATATTCTATATAACTTTATATTAAAAATAAATTAATTATTAAATTTTGAGTGAGACATATTTCACTTTCCTTTAAATAATATAAACTAAAGTTTTTAATCACCTATAAGTGGGTTATAATGGATTATATTTCGACATAAATATGACTTATGACGAAATATAATAATCCAATTGTATTAAGACAAGTGTTAGGGTAATTTTATAATATTATATTTACCCTTAATTACCTGATTTACCTTTTACTATGGTAAATTAAATTTACCGTTGCAACTATTCATAATGCCCAAAAAAGGTAGTCTATTAATCTAATATGGACCCACCGATTTCAAATATAGAATCCATTTTTCAAAATTCAATACACAAAAGTTGCATAAATTAAATTAAAATTAATCCCGCTGTCAAAAGAAATCGGGTTTTTGTTTAAAACATTGCAAAAGATTGAATTGATTTAACCTACGAATTCAATGTAAAATCAATGCTAATGAAATAAATTATATTAAATGGTGAAAATATATTCTATTTATACTTTAAAAACACTCAATATTATAATTTAACCACATAAATTATTATGATGAAAAAAGTTGTTTTTAATTAAAATATAGATCGTTTTTACTACTCATTAAAATATGAAAGTTATCAGAATAATATGAAAATTTTATCCAAGGTAAAATTCTATATCCTGATTCCAAAGAATAATTTTAATTTGTAAAATTTAACTTATAAACATTTCAAAAACTAGATTTAATGTGGGTGCGCCATCAAAAGGCGGCAAAACTACATTTTAAAAAAAATACTTAATTTACCTGAAAATTTTATTTTATTCTCATACCATGTTCTAGAAAATGAGTAAGATGAATAATAATGTTATAAAACATTAAATTTAGTTAATATTATTTATAACGGCTAGTTCTTGATAATATTATAACCATATATCCTTGTTTAGTGAAACCCGATATTGCGTACAACACACGCTATCGAGGAAGGTCGTGATTGCGTGTAATGTAAGCCATGTCAGGGTTGCGTGTAGTGCAATCTCCATTTGGTGTTGCGTATAACATAATTAAAAACTAATTTTTTTTATACATTAAACATAATCTATACTTAATGTTTTGTCGAATAATTTCTAAAAAACGAACTAGAAATCGTGTGTAACACGAACCCAGAATGGTGTTGCATATACTACAAGATAATACAGTGTCGTGTATAGCACAAGATAATTTTACCGTAGTGTAAAACACAAGACATCAATGAAATTAAAAGAATATTCTTCATAAAATATCTGGGTGTTACATTCTACCCCCCTTAAAATGAATTTCACCATGAAAATTTTTTGGGGTTATAAATTGTTTACTACTTGATAGTTTCTTTAATAGAAACCCACATCGTAAAAAGGAATTCCAAAACTTAACATTAATTACTAAATTATGAAACGTAATGGTTTCCCAAATTAACTAATCACTGGGTTTCCACATAGGAGAACATATGTTCAAAATATGGATATGGAAGAGAAATCTAACCATCAAGTTCTGATGGAGAGTGGTAGAGAACATGGATATGAAAAATCCGACAATCACAAAGCCATAAATTTGTGGTGATCCAAGGTACCATTGGCTTCATCATATATGAGAGTAGTAGGACAATATTTTTGGTTTTAAAGATCATTTACCTAATGTTGATGATTTTTTGTATAAGGATAAATAATTACTTGATTTCAGTGTAAAATCATCATTGGTCATTCCATGAACAATTTTCACTTCATCTTTTATTTAAAGATATAAAGTTGAATTTGACATTCTTGAAGTATTATAAGATCACATGATAGAATGATAGGTCATTTCATCTGTCTCTATCACAATAAAAGGTGAGTATAATATATTAAATATATATAAGTCCATCAATGGTGAGGTTAATCGTACATGGTTCCAAAAACGGACTTATACTTCATCTATCAAACCACGTATTAATATAAAACTAATTTATAAAAACCAGGGACTTCCTGTAGGCCAGTGGTAGGTGATGAAGGCATGTCGCACTTTGGTTGTGGGTTTGATTTCTGCAACCTTGTCTGACGTGACGGGTTGTCACCCATTTTACAGGTTGTCCTTTTTTCTAAAACTATACTATCATAATATCAAAAATCTCTATCATTAAACAATACTATCTGATGTCCAACATAATCCATTCCAACCTTTAGGATTTTGGAAAATACATCTGTCTAATCTTATAGTATAAAGAGAATGATTACTAAAAAGGTCATATAACAAGCACATGAATACCATCATTTATCCCTCATATATCACAAGATATTTATTTTTGATCGCATTCCAAACATGTAAATACCTTAATCATGTATTCTCGGGAAAAATGAATACCCATTGACCTTACTGAAAACATGACTGCTATCAAAAGTTAACTATTTCCACATACCAAAATCTCAAAATTTCGATATACTCAAACCATGTTATCACTTTTTCCTTATATCAGTCATGAGCTCATGAATACTATCAAACATATTATTTTCTCCTTATCCATTCCTTATGCACAAATTAGGTGCTTTCCAAAAATATCTAAATAACCTTTCATGGTTACCGGTACCATTAAACATATACATTCAAATAATCTAGGAACAATAGTGTAACAATCCATAGTTTTCTCTTTATTCCATAGTACCATGAGATTACTTATACAACATTACTATAGATAAACATGTAATCATTCCACTACATTCTTAAACCATTGATAGATCGTGAACAATTATTTCATCTCACATATCATTTGTAGTCTCTTCATCATCATCAACATAAATACTACCCAAAAGACCATGCTGATTCTCTTAATGAGACTTTACCTTAGGGCATTGGTTTGCATAATTCCCATACATTCCACATTTAAAACATTTAATCATTGTTGATGTCGTAGAAATACCATTATCCTTGTCCAGGGTGTTAACTAATCCTTTTCCTTTGAACTTACTGTATTTGTGTCCATCCTTTCCACAACCAAAGAATATACCAGTTCCTTTGATATATTCTCCTTGATTTATCTTCCCACATGATTTACATGAGGGAAATTGAACTTTATTTCCTCTACGATCATTATGAAACTCCATCTTTCTCTTATTAGATGAATGAAGAAACTTACCAAAGATGAGATTATTGATCATATTATGAGATTTCTGATTTGGCATTATAATGACGTTTTGACTTCCAAATCCCGTTTCATTTGTTTCTCATAAACAATATCATTCCATTTCCCATCATATCCTCCATTATCTTGAATATTCCAATTTCCAGCCATTTTCTAAAACCCAAAAATAATAGTGTGAGAGGCAAAAATCATAATCAAGGGAGATTACCTTCAATATCTAACATCTTAGGTTAAATTCTAAGATTGTTACTGTAATTCTAGGATTATAACCTATACTTATACTTACCCTTAAGGATATCACTAGACATACCTTAGAAATATCTCTAGGGATCCCACTAAAGTTCTTGCATCCTATCTTCCAAAGGAAAACTAAACCTTTCCTCTGATACCAACTGTAGAGAACCAAATCTTGACATTCATGGACATTAATTTACTTTTTTGGAATACTTAATACATGACAAAAACAGACACATAAGGATCGTAATAGTTTAGTGTCTTTGGAAACTTGGAACATAATCTTCTAATCATGGTGAAAGATCTTCAAAATCTCTCATAAAGATATTACCTTTTTTTATTACCTAAAACCTTTCTTTAAATCCTGGGGAAATGAAAACACATAAAAGGGTGATCTCAAATGCTCAGTAAGGGTAAGAATGGAGAAAATAAAACAAATCATATAAATTTGAACATAAATACATGAACATATTATTTAAACAACAATATCTTGAGCAATGTCATAAAACATGGTAGTGCGTAAGACATAGATCATAAAGAAACATTAACCCTGATAAAATATCATGGGAATAAAACATGTAATTGTGGAAACCATTAAGCACATGTTATGATTTCCATAGTAGCCATGGCATTGCTGCCAAGACCATATTAGTGGACAAAGTCCCTTTCTGAATCGAGTTCACTACTCCTTTCAGTCCCGTAACACTGAACCAGATTAACTTAACATTCTAGCCATGTCTATCTCATGACATATAAATCATTACCCAATACATTAGAGGGAGATATATGTCCCACCCATCTCATATTGAAATCATTCTTACTTGTGATACAAAACTATCATCCATCATTCATCATAACCCAAAGAATAAAATGGGTTTCATAAACATTATCCCATCATAACGTAATCAATATAAAACAAATGGATATTATTTCATCACAAGAAGAATAGAACATTGTAAATAATAGATACATTATAAATGAATCAAAATCATACTAAATAATTTAATATTAGATGGAAAATAGTTTTGATAAAACACTTGAAATGAATTCTTGAGGAAAATATCCTTTCATTTTCAAAATCACTTTCTTTTCACAAAATTCAATGAAATTTTAAAAGAAAAAGATTTTAT
The DNA here is from genome assembly GCA_963277665.1 of Viscum album. Lineage (NCBI taxonomy): Eukaryota > Viridiplantae > Streptophyta > Magnoliopsida > Santalales > Viscaceae > Viscum > Viscum album. The sequence goes on along the minus strand of OY728143.1, from coordinate 1,365,331,489 downwards.
TGAAAATAATCATGAAATAATGTGGAGGAATTTTCATGAAAATAAGGCTTTAGGAAACTGAAAAAAATCCGTTCTTGCCGTATAAGTTAAAAATAAAATTCTCCTCGTACTTTTGTCGAAATATTAAAAAAATACCTCATAAAAGAAATATTCCTTACATACCACATAGTAAAAGTTAAAAATGGATAAAAGGACCTTCAACATACATTAGACCATTTTTAGAAAATTCAGAGATGGATGATAAATATAACCTCAGTAAATACTTACGTAGAAGCAATCTCGGATAAAAAAAATGTGATTGGAAAAGTTATCGCTTACCTTATGTCTGATATGATTTTTATGTTTTCGAACATCTTGTGTAATGGTTTAAATAATTACATTGACTTATTATTGAATTATATTCATTTTTATGATATCATATATGGTTTACTTATGACTTTATATTACCCTGCCTTTTGTAAATTTGATGTAAAAGTAGAGATTTGGGTAAAATCAATTCATTTATTGTACATTTTTTAACTTGTTGTTCTTGATATTATTACTTATGTCATGATTTAATTAATTAAATAATTTGAAACATTATTTATATATAATATATATTCAGAATATACATATATATATTATAGATCGATAAATTGAATGAAATACACTGTTCATGGAGACGGTGGGTCGTACGTATGCATGAACACTGTTTTCATTTCTTTATTGAATCGAATGGAATTAAGTAGATGAAATAAATATATATATACATAAATACAGTATCATTATTATGTAATATATTTTATTATTATTCATTATATATACTTGATAATCATTCATGAATTGTTATCATGGAGAATGAATCTCATCGCGTCATGGAGACGGTAGTCCGTACGTACGCAGAAGCCATTATATCATTCCCATTATAGTGGAATTGCATTTAAGTTTAGATATAATATCTCAGAATAAATATCACTTCAAAATAATCATATATATTTATTTATTTACACCATTATAACCATCCATGTAAGGTGGTGGTTGAAAACGGATTACACCACGGCATGGAGACGGTATTCTGTACATACGCACGTGCGGTGATTTCGTTTTCCGTAGGACGGATAGAAGGTGAAATAATTTTGGTTCATATTTATAATAACATATCAGTATATATGTAATACTGATTTTGTTACTTTATAATGAGACAACTAAAGAAGAAGATTTTTAAGAAGAAAGAAACATGAGACAATCGAAAGAAGAGATTACCTCTTCTTCGGCACACCCCTTTGAAGCCTTCTCTTAAGGAAGTAGAGTTGGTCTTTTGAGAAGACCAGAACCTCCAGAAAGTTTATAGGGAAGTGGAGAAGAGAAATTGGTAGTGGTTGGACGATCTTCAAGGATAAAATTTGTCTGAAGAGAAGTGGGAAGGGGTTATTTTTTTATAAGGGGGGAGAGGGTCACCTTTGGAAATCTTAAAAATATTAATTTATAATAAATCTAACCCCACTTAAAAACCTCCAAAAATGACTCATATTCTACGATTAGATGATATTGGGTTGTAATATCATCATCCAATAATATTTATTCATTTAGGGAATTTATTGTAAACATTATAAACTTGATTTATCTTTATTTAATCTATTAAATTTTATTTGTGGTAATAAGATTCTAAATTTTAAATTGTTATAAATAATTACTTACGTGATGTGAATAATCCATAATTAGATAATTTATGATATTTTAGACTATAAAAATTTAAATTTATAATTTTTAAATATTTGTTTTGATTTTTAAGCAATTTAATAATATGTTATTTTTATAAAAAAACAATAGTGTCAATTTTGTCAATATTCATTTATTTGAATTTACATAAAATCCAAGCAGATGATATGTTCAAGCTAAAATATTAAATAGGTTTCTAAAATTTCATAGTAATCTATAAAAGTATTGGATCACATTAAATAGTTCATATAATATTTATTTTACTATTTGTAAAACAATTTATTTGATATTTCACTTAATAAAATAATTACTACAATTTTTTTTATAATTATTAAATATACTTATTTGTTGCATAAAAATTAAAAATATAATACTAGGATGAATATATACCTTATATATTTAATAATAATACATTTAGTCTAATTTATCTTCTAAAACACGCAAATTGTAAATTGTTATATTTATTAAATTATGAAGGTGACAACTTTGACATCATATAAAATAAAATAATATAAGTGTCATAATAACTTTTTTAAGACTAAAAAGGGTCATATATTCGTTCATTTGATGATTATGGTGTATATATACACTACCAATAAGTTTTGGTCAAGTTTGGGAGCCTTTTAATATGTATTACTATTTCAATAAAAACAATATTATTGATTTTTTTAATAAATGAATAATTTACGCATCATTAATGTATAAGCTTATTAGGTAATTAAATAACTCATAAAAAATAAAATAAATTACCATGATAAATAAAAAAATTTATCTTGGAAATGAGTATTTGTAACCGAATTTATATTCTGTATAACCTTATATTTAAAATACTTTAATTATTAAATTTAGAGTGAGACATATTTCACTTTCCTATAAATAAAATTAACTAAATGTTTTAATCACCTCCAAGTGGGTTCTAATGGATTCCATTTTGACATAAATATGACTTACGATGAAATATAATAATTCAATTGTATTAAGACAAGTGTTAGGGTAATTATATAATATTATATTTACCCTTAATTACCCGATTTACCTTTAACTATGGTAAATAAAATTTGATGTAGTAACTATTCATAATGCCCAAAACTAAAAATAGTAGTCTATTAATATAATTTGGACCCACTGATTTCAAATATGGAATCAATTTTTACAAATTCTATACATAGAAATTACATAATTTAAATTAAAATTAATCTTGTTGTCGAATGAAATCGAGTTTTTGTTTAAAACATTGCAAAAGATTGAATTGATTTAACCTACGAATTCAATGTAAAATCAATGCAAATGACATACATTATCATAAATGGAAAAAATATATTCTGTTTATACTTTAAAACCATTCAATATTATAATTTAACCACATAAATTATTATGATGATAAATGTTGTTTTTAATTAAATTAGAGTGTGTTTTTACTATTCATTAAAATTTGAAAGTTATCAGAATAATATCAAAATTTTATCCAATGTAAAATATTATATATTGATTCCAAAGAATAATTTTATTTTGTAAAATAGAACTTATAAAAATGTAAAAAACTAGATTTAATGTGGGTGGGCCATCAAAAGGCGGTAAAACTGCATTTTTTTTTTAAATACATATTTTACACGAAAAATTTATTTTATTCTCATACCATGTTCTAGAAAATGAGTAAGATGAATAAAAATGTTATAAAATTAAAAATTTAGTTAATACTATTCATAAAAGATATTTTGTGATAATATTATAACCATATATCATTGTTTAGTGAAACCCGGTATTGTGTACAACAGACACTATCGAGGAAGGTCGTGATTGCGTGTAATGCAATCCAGGTCAGGGTTGCGTTTAGTGAAATCTCCCTTTGGTGTTTATTATATCATAATTCAAAACTTATTTCATTTATACATTGAACAAAATCTATATTTAATGTTTCGTAGAATAATTTCTACAAAACAAACTTGAAATTGTCTGTCACATGAGCCAAGAATAGTGTTGTGTATACTGCAAGCTAATACAGTGTCGCGTATAGCGCTAGTTAATTTTTATGTAGTGTACAACACAAGACATCAACGAAATTAAAAGAATATTATTCATAAAATATCGGGGTGTTACATATATGACATATTGTATTAATTATCAAAATATATTATTTACCTTTCATTATTTCAATACCTCATAGAAATAGAAACAATATTCATACAAACTTATGGTCTATCGTCACCAATACTGATGTATTTTATTTTATATATCTTACATTAATGGATTAATATAAATATATATGATATTAATATCATGTATTTAACTACATATATGATGGAATAATGTTCAATATATAAGAACCCAAAATAAAAAATCAAAACGTGCATGAAAAACAGAGCAGATATTTCCCAAAACATGACTTTCACATTGAAATATTAATACAATGGTCATAAAAGGTCATTATTAAATAATATATGGAATGATCTATATATATTAATTTTATATATTTATAGTAATAATTTATTTTTTATAAAATATTCTTGATCATGTACAAATGATATTAAGAATCAATATAATGGAATTGTTTCTTAATTTTCCTTCAATGAGACATATATTAAGTTATGAACATATATTATTCAAATAGGATTACATAATGCAACATGGACATGTTAAATCATTAATTTTATATTCTCATAATATTATAGTATTCATTTAATTTCATTCCATCATGGGTTATGAAACTCAATGATACCAATGTGGTATAGATTTTATGTTATAATCTCATACATTATCTAGATTATTTATGATAATGTTTCTATTGATAAAACTATATTATCCAACTCACTGGAAACTCATGAATATTCATATATTTGTTTAATATCATTATAATAAATGTTTTACATAAATTTTACACACTTTATGTACAAAAGAGTTCAAATGAATGTTTTTAGAAAAATATATCTTTATTTATTTATATATCTGAAAAAAAATTCTACTAAACCGTGTTTTATAAATAGGTTTTTCATTTATTTTTAATATTAATAAAATTATTTTTAAAATATATTTTTTTACAATTTTGAATTTATTCCAAAACATTTTTATTGTAATATTTATTTCTTTTTCAAATCAATAATCATTTTAATTTTTTATAAAATGTGGAAGGAATATATTTTTCTACTGTGTAAGGCATGAAAAGATTTTACAATTTTCATAATCATTATTTGTTTTGAAGCTTCATTTATATATTTTCGGCTACATATAAATAAATTTAATTTAATTTTTCTCTATTTAAAAAGTTTTTTACAAAGTGTAAATTATATTTTACTCAATACATTTTTTTATGAACTTTAATAATTATTCTACTTCTAAGATAACAACATGTGAAGTAACTTGCACTTTAATGGAGATATAAACTAAGGAAACTATTTCAATTCTTTACCTAAATGGTTTTTGATGAAAAGATATTTATAAATCCTATTTCTCTTACCTATGTTATACCTTCATAAAAATATAACAAAACCCACTTATTTTCAAGGGTTATTCTATGATGAAATGATTAAATTATTATTAACCCCATATCTAATTTATAGATTATGATATGATGAAATTATTATAAAACCCATTTTATTTTACAGTTATGATATAAATAATTTTTTATTATCTTATGGAGCACATAAATATGTGTTTCATTATGAGATTGGTGGGTTATATATCTCCCTGAAATAAATTGGGTAAATATTTAGATTTCATGAGATTAACTGGACAAGAACAAGGAGTGAACTAGGATTAAAAATAGGAATTTTCTAATATGATGGTCTTGGTAGAAAACTTTTGACAACTATGATGGTTTAGGGAGAAAAAACATTCTACTAAAATATCCATGCAGTGACCCTTTAGTTATATGGAAATGATTTTCTATGCTTATGTGTATGCCACAATATCATGTAAGATACTACAGATATACTCTCATGGATTTTGTTCTTTGATTCCATTATGATTCATGCCATATGAAATAAAAATCATAATACATGGTGATATATTATGAAAATTGATATGTATAGTGTTCTTTTAAAATGTTATTCTCATATTATAGTAACCTTATATTCATGTTGTACTTACGAATATCGCTTGTTTACCATCACTGTGAGTATGAGGTAACCCTTTATTATGTTACTATTCCCCATGTTTTGAAGACATGTATTATGTATGACATGTCTAAGAAGGGTTTCATTTATGATGAATTTAGTGGGAGATGACTTAGTTCATATATCAAATGATTTTTTGTGTTTCCATGTTTCTTAGTACACTATACCTTTACGATCCATAGACATGTGTTTCTGTACAAAAAATGTTCATATAAATGATGTAATATTTTTTATGGTAATCCTTATTCACTGTAGTTGGTATCAGAGGAAAGAATTAGTTAACCATTATATTTTAGGATAAAAAAATATTATTGAGATTCATATATATATATATATATATATTTCTAACTATTTGTATAGGGATTTCTATAAGGATGCATCTAGTTATATTAAATTAAACGGGAATTTAGGTAATGTACAGATCAAGTGGTTTCCATGAAATTACATCCATATTTGGATACTACAAGTGCATATGGCTCTAGTATAGAGATAACCTTTGGGTAATAACTAGGAAAAGGTACTATGGATTTGGACTCGATCATTACATTATATTTGACAATAATCAATTCTAGACACCTAGTTTGACAACCCTAAGGGATATTCCTTAGAAATTCACACGAATATTACAAACTATCATGATGGATATAAATAATGATCATAAATAACCTTTTTCAAACCTTTGATGTATTATATTTAAGTAAAGTATCCATGATTTTTAATTCTATAGGTAATTTTTCTTGACAATGTGGCTACCCAATATGAGTATTTTTTCATACACTATGTTTTTTTTCAGTGGCTAGAACCTGAATTAACCATTTTCATAATGAATTTTACGTACAACACAATGATTATATTCATGATAATCAAAACAATATGGGAGGTAGAATAAGAAATATCATTGATATACTCAAATACCTTTCTCAATATTTGAATCATGAGGGATTTATAAATGAAAAAAGTGTGGAGCACCATTATTTTTATTACTTCAAGAGGAAAAATTCATCTAATTTTAATTGTTATTTTTATCCACTAATTTCTAAATAATCGAAAATCCCCAATAATGTAAATAAATTCTATTATCCAGTGATTAGAATATGAAAAAATCATTTTTTTCTGTTTAGTTTGGATGGTGAAATGGGTCAATGGTGGACTATCATCAATAATAAAAGGAAACAATATGAAATTTACTCTAGTGAATGGGATGAGTTTAAGAAATTATTTTTCCATAATCTGTTTCATTATATTATATTTAAAAAGTTGGATAATTAATTTCTAGTGATAAAGTAAAAGAATGGTGAATTTTTTGGTTCCTTTGAGGAAAAAATTACATGAATGGGAAGGCAAATTATTGTTATTATAATCCAACATCAAAGATATGTTGAATGACTCTTCATTGGCTTCAAACAGTGTCTCAAAAGTGAGTTAACCATTAGAGACTTCTGTTGTTGTGGAATGACTTTTTATTATTATATAAAGGTGAAAATTGAGGTTATAGATATGTATTAATATCAGGGTATTGTAAATAATCGAATAATAGAATTCAATGGAAAATGTAAAAACCGTGGAAAGAAGAAGATATGATTGCCATTATGCTCGATGGGTGGGAATAAACATTGTGAAAATTTATTTAAGGGGATTATTTATTGTTCTATGTGTAACAGGGATGGCCTTCATGAAGTTGATTTCCAAACTGAGAGGAAGAGGTTAACTATGGATCTGAATTAAGTGAAATATCAATGAATACACCACCCACACTCTACTGTTTCAAATTTAAGGATTATTCTCACTCTAATAACTAGTGTCCAAATATTAATATTAATGATATTGGTAAATAGTACATTACTTTTAATCTAAGATGCAATTGAAAATATCAAGTGGTCACTATTTAAGATGAGGGGTGTGATAGAAACATGTATAATGCTACACTTATTATCCATTGTAGAATGATTAAAATCTTATTTGACTATTGATGAACCAATTGGATCATATGTGGAGAATTTTCTAAAAGTTTCAAGATGCCTCCAAAATAATTTTATATTTAATTACAAGTGAAAACACCAAATGGGATGACTATCACATCTCAAGTCTATGATTCATCATCAGTTGATGTTGGTGGGAAAGTTCTACCTGAAAATTCATTCATCCCTTCTATAGTGGATTTTGATGTTATCTTACGCATTGAATGAATTTCTCTATATTAATTCCACATTAATTTTTTTTGGAATGGAAGAGACATTTGATATTTCAAAACAACCTATGATTTTCTGTCAATGTGAAGATAATTACAGTCATTTTATGGAGATCACATCCATTTAATGAGTCTTAATTCTGATTCTTAAGGGGGGTATAAGTAAAATTGACGAGGAGAAACATTAAATTGATAATATTCCAATTGTGTGGGAATTTTTTAATTTATTTCTAGAAGATATGAATTACCTTCCACCATAACATTAAATTGAGTTTTAAAAATAACATATACATAGTGTCACAACCATTTTAATGAATCTCTATATTATGATCATAGTATCATTTCCATAATTCAAAATAAAACACTAGGTGAACCTTGAAAATTGATTCTTTCTGCCATGTTTGTATCGTTAGCATTGAACTACTCTTTTTAGAAAAAATAAATATGTATTAATGAAAATTTACATTCATTTCTATGAAATGAATGGGAACATGAAAAATAAGAGGTATTATCTACCCTATATTGATGACATATTTGATCAAATATGTATAGATCAATACTTCCCATGTTTGAACTTATTGTTGTATATTAACAATTGAGGGTCAATAAGGAGGATATACCAAAAACTATTTCCATAAAATGAATCGAATCTATGAATATATATTTATTCCATTAAATCTTACTTATGCCACCACTATAACCATATAATTTAGTAATAGTTCCTATAAAGATTACATTTATATTTTTATGGTAGTTAGTATAGATGGAATTCCAATATATTCATAGAGAAAGGTAAATCATGATAATCAATTGATTATTATATTAATGAACCTAAGGATACAAACCCTATATAAAAAATATACTAAACATGTATTTTATCAACAAAATAATCCATTTTTTGTCATTTAATCTCAGGAGAGGGTATATCATAAAAACATTAGAGACAAAGGCCACTAAATATTGGACAAAACCAACCATAATGACTGAGATCCATAGTTTTCTTAGTTAATCTAGATATTATTGATTGATTAGGTTTAATTTCTCATGAATAACTTATCCACTCACTAGTTTAACTTTGAAGGGATCTAATTTTATTTATGTATATTAATTTGAAGAAAATTTCAAGTAACTAAAAAGGTTATTTGATAGCCAATGTATGATTATATTCTTATATAGTGGAGAGGTATTTGTAATGTATATTTATGCTTCCATAAAGAGATTGGGATATGTTATAATGTAGAATAGCATGGTTATAGATTATTACATAGGAAAATAGAATGTTCAAGTAATGAATTACCCAACATTTTTTGAAGTTAAATGCTATAATTGTTTCATTAATGATATAGAGAAATTATCTTAATGGATAAAATTGTGATATATATACTGATCACAAAAGTTTAATGTTTATATTCACACAAATGGATTTGAATATGAACAGGAAGCGATAGTTAGAGCTGATTAATTGTTATGAATGCTCACAAAATTAGCGTCATTAGAGATAGAACAAATTAGATGATGATTTGAGTCGAAAGGGTCATTGTATCTTATCCATGGTGAGGATCAAAAAATCTATAATTTTTTATGGATTTTAAAAGGATTTATCATTAAATCAAAAATGAAGGGGATTAATATTATATAGTTATATTGATAGTACAACCATATGTCCATTTTAATATTAAAGAGACACATAAAGAAGTTATTGAGCAATAGAAGAAAGTCATAAACATTCAAGAGTTTAAACTTGGTCATGGTAGAATGATATAGTTTGAGAACCTCGTACTCATTCCTTCCATATCAAATGTAAATAATTAATTTTTAGTGTAACCTCATAGTTCTTAATTCGTTATTGATATTGTATGAAATAAGATTTGTAACTATTTTATAGATTACATCTAGTTGGATGGAATAAAGCGATATATTACAGAGTTTTAATTTTAGTAAATGGTATGTCAAAATGATATTGTTGAGAGAAATGATTCTAATGGGATGTCACGTACATTAACAATATGATAATGAAAATTGTAAAAGATCACAATTGGTTTTTTCTTAGACTCCCCAAAACATCAAACGGGCTTAATTCCATATGGGTTGTAATCAGTTCCCATAAAATGTCATCACAATTCATCATTATCAATTTATAATTATCATTGGATAAGTTTGCGAGGATATGAATTAGCCAAGTGGTAAGGATTCCTGGTGTACCACATTCCATTGTGTTTAATCACTGTCTAAGGTTTAATATAATGTTTTAGCAAAGTCATCAGCATCCTCTTAATACATGGTTTTGTTTCATGACCTTGTATGAAACTAAGAATGATGTTCGTTCTAAAATAACAATTAAAACCCTATAGGATATGTTAAGATATTTTTATATGGATTGATAAGTTGATTGGGTTTCATAGCTTACTTTAATATAGATTTCATATAACAATATTTTTCACTAGAGCATTTAGATGAATCCATATGAAACTCTTTATGGTTAGAAGTGTGGGGATCCAATGGGATCAAAAAAGTTGTAAAAAAGTAGGTATTATGACCAAAGATAGTCAAATGAATGGATGATTTGGTTATATCATTCAGTAACACATCAATATAGTAATGAATCAGTAGAACAGTTATGATTAACAACACCAATGTAATATACAAATTGAATTTTGGGATTGATGGTTTTTAATTATTTCTCTATGGATGTAGGTTTTGAGATTTGATAATAAATAGAAGCTAAGACTTAGGTATATCATTTCCATAGAAATTATTGAATATATTAGGATAGTATCCTATTAGAGTATTCTTCTAGCAAACATATCTGAAGTACATGATTTGTTCCATGTATCTTTCTTGAGAATACACATATTAAACCCATCACCTTTACTAAACTCAGTGATAATTCCACTAGAGTATGATAATTCAAATAAGGAAAAACCATGAGAGATTTTGGATCACACATAGGAAGTAATAAAAAAACTACTTAACAGGTCAATGTTTTGGGGTAAAATGACCCTATTGATGAATCTAAGTGAGAACCTATGGAACTGATGAAGAATAACTATAAAAATTTATTTTTATTAGAGTGTGAAATTTTGAGGGATAGATTTATTTTAGGGTGGTTGAATGCAACCTCCATAATTTTTATTTATTTCTAATTTGTGTTTTAAAATAAATATAACTTCAGTTATAGCTTTTGTTACAGAATAAACCAATTTAATCATATTTTTCATGTGAAAAATGAGATTATCTTACATTACACACAACATTGAGTTTTATCAACACCATGAAATATTAATATTATTATTCAAATATGACTATAATAAGTTATAAGTCGTACTCAGAGATATGAAAAGTAATAACTCCATTTTTAATTTAATGTACATTTTTTATATAAATAAATTAGTTTTATAAAAATCACTCAATTATTCAATAGTCTTTATACTTTCTCAAAATAATATTTTGTCCAAAAATGAATTTTTCATTTAGTTTTCAAAAATGAAATTACTTTTCAACCATTTTAGAATATTTATTTCTCAAAATAAACGTTATTTTTTATAACATAATATAAAAATTTGAATACTGATATTTTTTTGATTTTTTTTGAAAAGTAGTTTTTTTATTAATAGAGATAAATAATGATTTTTTTTAAAAAATATCATTTAATTTAAATTAATTATAAATATTATAATATAATATGTTTTACATTATAATAATTTTATTATAAAAATATTAATCAAATTTAGTTCATTTTAATGTTTTTAGTATTAAATCTCAGTATTAAATCGTTTATTACATTTAAAATGTTTCTTTTTAAAAACCCACATTCTTGTCATGTTAATGGAATTAATTTTAATTTGAAATTTTACACTTATATGAATTTAATTATAAAACATTGATTTAGAATCTATAATTAGAATATTTAGTATTAATTAATATTTTCAACATAATGTTTTAAAAAATTAATAGTGATAATTATTAAAATTAATTACTTTGGGTAAGGTAAATATTTGACTACCAGTGGTTAAACTAAAAATATAAGGGTTAAAATCACCTAAAACATTATCTAAAAAACATTATATGGCCAATTTTAACCCCATAATTTCCATGACTCTACAAAACTCCATTTTGGTTCTTTTGTTCTTTCGAAAAACATGGGTACACCTTTTCTCAATCAAATTAAATGAATGTCAGTAACCTCAGTATTAAAATGCCATCCTCACTCATATCATACTCACACCATAATAACATTTGGGGTTATAAAATCCCGACCAATATAACCTTATAAATTACCTCCTATAATTCTAAATTACATATTTTGGTCATTATTCCATACTAGGAAGGCTCTTAGTTCAAACAAAAGCAGGTTACCTGCGAAAGAGGTAACATTTTTCATGAGGTGTTTTTTATATATTTTTTAATACACATCCCTGAAATTATTTTTTAACCATGCTATGTTAATATCTAAAGTATATTGAATATACTAATATATTTTATTATTAGGTAATTAGCTACCACCATATTCTCTTCCATCAAAATTTTTATGAAATCATCATTCAAGTATACATTGAACTATTATCTTGCAAACAGATGTCATTAATTTTTTCCTTTACAACCTCTCTCCACTAGATATAATAATTGATAAAATTTTTATATATGATATTTATGATATTTTTTTATTTTTTTATTATTATATTACACATACCATCATTATAATCTATTAAAATATGAGAACTTCGCTCGTGGGTACGATCGACTACCACCTCATGAATAGTGGTTATTCTTTCATGCTTTAGATAGAAGGTAATAATGTTATTTTTAATAAAATATGGGATATATATAAAATTATTATTATAAAAAAATGGTAATCATTTATTTAACTTTTTTCATTTATATCCTTTTTTAAAATGGATCCTCCATTTATGTGTACGTATGACGTACCATCTCTATGAACGATGTATTAAATTATTTATCTCTAAATTTTATAGAAAACTATAAATAAATTTATAGTAAATATATATGATATTTCTGTCATGTTTATAATTCTAGATAATATTTAACATTTATCAAATTAATAGTACCAAAAATATAAAATCAAAACTTACATGAAAAACAAAACAGTTATTGCCACAAAAACGACATTAAAATTTGATTACTAATATAGGAGTTATAAACGTCCATAAATGCATAATATATGGTATGATATATCTATATATATATATATGGTTATTTAATATATATATATATATAAAATAATCTTATATTTAATTTAAATTTGGTTTGAACATGTACGACAGATGTCACGACATTAACTGTGATATTTTTGTTTCAGTTTTAATTACATGGGAGATATATTGTGTTATGAACCAATCATATTTAATTAATTGTATATATAGATATATTAACATGATATATCTTATAATTATTTTTATTATAATTCTATTCTATGTTTCAATTAACTTTATTCCATCATGAGGATTAAAATTCAAATTTACCTATGTGGTAAATATTCCAAGTTAAAATATCATTGTTTATCAGGATTATTTATGATTATGTTTCCAATCAAAAAAACATAGGCTTAATTTACCAGGAAACTAATAAATTTTATTATCACCTGCTTGTTTTATCAGAATATATGTGTTCCCATCAATTTCCTCCATTTTTATATTCAAGAGTTCAAAATAAATTTTCTAAGAAAAATCATCTTTTATTTGTTTTCAAACTAAAACCCATTTTTCTTCCAAATCCATGTTTTTGAAAAAAATTCATAAAATTATATTAATATTATTAAATTTTTATATTAAATTCATTTTAAAAAAGGATGAATCTTTTAAAAACTGTTTTGAATGAAATATTCAGGTCATTTTCGAAACAATTATTGTTTCTGTTTTATCATAAATGTATATGGATTATTTTTTTAACATGTACGACATGATAAGAATTTCCAAAATCATAAAAAAAGGTTTTCTGTGAAGATTCCATTATAATTTTTTGAGTTAATTTCTACTGTAAATTATTTTCATAATTTCTTTATGTTCAAATGTTTTATTTATAATGGATATTTTACTCAATAAATGTTATAACATGTATTTTAGAATCAATTTTATTCAAATATAATATCCTTTTATGTACATTATTATTATTATTTTCAGAAATAAACCATGGATTACATTTTTATTATTTTTATAAATGGTTTGATGGAAATAAGGTTATGAAACCTATTTTTCATCCATGCGTTACTCCTTAAAAATTGATTATGAAACCAGTTTCTTTTACCGAGATATGCTACGATGATATGATCAAGTGAATATGAAACCTATATTATATCAGTATGTTAGGATATGATGAAAATTTTATGAAAACCTCTTCATTTCAAGTGTTATGATACAATGTGTATATTATGATTTTTTTCACATATAAATCTATTTCTGATTATGATATTCATGGGACCTACATCTTCCTCTTATGCATTAGATAATGATTTATATCTCGTGATATAGACATGACTAGAATGAGAAGTGAACAATGGTAAATAAGGTATTATTTACTATATGGTGGTCTTGTGAGTGAACCATCACTACTATTATTGTTGGTAGAGTGAACCCAATACCCTATGATAAACATGGTAGTGATCCTTAACTAATATGTAAAAGATCATATATACTTATTTTTAATATGCAATTCCATTTATTATGAAATATTATGATGTCAATGATCGTGTTCTTATATGACCATATGATTCATGTCATAACAAATTCCAATATTTATGCCATGACTCTCATATTTAGGATCCTTAATTTTTTTAGTATGATTTTCAAATGTTATTATCATGTTCCTAATTTTATTATTCTAATGTTATTCTTATATATCTTCCCATTATAAGAATACATATCACTTGCGTTTACTCTTTCTTATGATTCTCTACCCCAAAATATGAAGAACATTACTATGTATTTTTCATCTAAGAATAGTGCAAGGAATGAAGAACTTAGCGGGTGATGACGTAGTCTATATATGAATAAGTAGATGTGTTTCCATGAATCCAAATACACTTTTACATTACAATCATAAGTTATGAGTCTATGTAATAAAATAAATGACTGTAAAAAATAATGTAATATATATTTATGATAATAATTGGTTCTTCTGTTATTAAAATTAATCCCAAAAAATTTAGGTGTCTCCCATATATTCCCATTATATAATTATATCATCTGATTATTAACATAGTTTATTTATATTTTATAAGTACATAGTTAGAAAGTAACTATGGTTATATAATTTATTCATAACACCCAATGTTATTAATTTTTTATGTAAATCGAGGAATTCCCATAGTCAATCTAAGACTTAATTTATTTTAATGAAATTATAAAGACATCCAAAGGGGTGGTTGGATCCAAATAATGTTTTTCATTTTTTCTATTTTCCAAACCAAACACAACATAAGTGGTGTTCTAGTTTAACATTGGGTTCATTTCTTGTGAAATTTTTGCAAAAAACAAGCTAAAGGGATGTTTCATTATATAGGAAAAGAATAAATATTGTCATTGCTATGTTTTAATCTAAAACATGGGATGATATGTTTTGGCTTGAAAGAAATTATGGATTCCGTGGGTGTCAAGATAAATATCACTAGGGGTGATGTGAGTTGATTTTTTTAACCTCCAATGGTGTTAGTAAGGATTTTAATACATGACGGTTGGTCTTTAGGTGAAAAAATAATGAAATTATTAATTTTGAGAAAAATTCATGGAATTACTGGTGTGTAACATAAAGAAAAATTCTATAAATTTTAATAATTATTTGGATAACCATATATATCACCTACTATATTCTTAGAAAGTTTTAATCATTGGATAACAACCACTAGTGTTTCATGAAATGAGAGAATATGAGAATACTAAAAAATAAATAAAAATAGGGAATAAGCTATAAAAATAACATTACTGAACTAGATAAGTAAAAAACCAATAAATTAAGCAAGTGGATGTAAGAAAAGCAATCGGGACTCGATCACAAGTGATAATGCTTGAATCAATTAATATATAGCGGGAAAAACATAAATGAAGAGGTTGAGGGAGAGGATCCTATGAGAGTCATCATTCGATGAATATGGAAGAAGAAATGGGTTGCAATACATTTAATGGTAAAGGGGTAAATTCATAATATTCCTCTTTTAATGTGGTATATTATTTGGACATATAGTTTTTAAAATTATATTACAACTATTAAATCTCACTGTTGGAAGTAAACCATACCTAAAACAGTTATGGAACATAAATTCCCAAACCATGCTCTATCCATGTGATATTCCTAAAATCCACTACAAATATCCACAATGTTTTTAGGGAATTTTCATGCAGTTTTATAAGTCACTATCATATATAATAACGGCCACATGATTTTGGTGAAAGGTTAGAACTGAAAATGCAAAAAGTATTTTCCCTGATTTGTTTCTCTCAAAACTGATGATTTGATTCCTGAAGCACAAGAGAATTATCATTATAATTGAGACACCACTTGAACCAAAAACTATATTTGAAAACAAAACTTTATGTTATTCAAACTCTCAGAATCCCTTTTAAATTTTAAATTTGAATTTTTGTTTGTCGAAAATTTGAAAGAAAAAGGTTATTAGAAATTAAAATACACAAACCAAACAAGGGATCATACAATTAAAAAGTTTCCAAGAACATCTACTCAATAATTCTGATCCTGAGTAGAAGAAAAAACAGTCGTTGAAAGAGATATGTTGTTTCAAAACACATCCCATTCGAAATATGATCCATTACATTTTTTCATGATCCATTAATATATATAGTTTTAAGATATGTCAAATTTTAAGAATATTTATTATTCTAAGAATATATAGTAGACCCATGACCATCAATCAACAAATCCTATTGAGGCTAGTCCATATGGGTACCATTAAATTTTTATATCTTAATGAGATTATCTGATCTGTCAGATTTCAAGGAATATGGATCATTAGTGATCATATAATATATGTGAAATTGGTCACCTTTAGTTGTTCCTATTGATAGGGCCTTCCCATCATTATAGTAAGAAACTAAATTTCTAGTAGGTGATGCTACCTTGGCCTTAAACTGCACCAATTGAAGAGGACATCGTGCCCCTGGCCACATACAAATATAATCCCACCACTCCATATCATCCCATGAAACTATTACATCCATGAGTTTGTATGAAGTAAAAATAAATCTACATTTTCCTTCCTAATCAATTAAACACTAAAATAATTCATAAAAATGGAGCTAGTTGTATAATAATTCCACTTTGGCCTTGATTTAGGAATCATGAGTTGTACCAAATCTAGTGAGGGATCCTCATTTAAGTTCATAACTTATTTGGTATCTAAGAAACGATATCAGTTAGATTGATAATATATGAATCTACAATCATGGGATGCGTATTCATTATAAATGTTAAATTCTTATTAAACCTCCTATTTGGTAATCACCTCCCATACTCCCCTGGTTAAACCCTTCACATGGAATTACCCACCTTGAGAATATCATCCATTAACAATAACCATTAGTAAACATATCCTTATTATATATTTTTAGAATCTCCAATGTTTTAACATTTATTCAAAAATTCTAGAAGATCAAAAAATGCTGATATTTATCATAATAATGACCTGTGATTTGTGATCCCTTGAATAATTTAGGCAGTTTTTCATAATAAAAAATTAATTGAAAAAAATCAACATTAGTTAACACCAATACCTTAATTAGGGGAGAGTTAATGTCAAGTTACAATTATATTCATAAGGCATGACTATATATTTCCTTTTTAGTATCCATATAAAACTTAATAGGGATTTCATTTGATTAGAAAATTTCATATATAATTGATGGGTTCTCGAGGTACTAGCACTTTAAATATTTAAATGATTTATAAACAATAATGAAACCCCCTTATACATCATCAAATTATGTTAAAACTGATATATCAAAATTACAATGCCTGTAAGTAACAATCAAATCATGAATTATGAATTACACATATAATTATATTAAAATAACCATGTTTTAGTGATTTTCACATCCTCGCGTGTTTCAATAACGTAAAACATGTCACAATGACATTCATCCTAACATGGTTCTTATTTTGTGAAAAATTATTTTTGAATACCACATATAAAAAACATCATAAGGTTGAGTCTATTGATTTTTCTAAACTAATTAATCATGTATGAATAGTTAAAAACCTAATTTTCCTAATATCATCACTTTTGTGGCATTATAAAAATTCAAAAATTAATTCAAAGTAATTAAAAGATTTTTTTCATAATAATTTATATGTATAGAGTAAAAAATAAAATTTTTAAAAACAATGATAATTTTATAAAACCCATGTGTAATGTTTTTTAAACATATGTAATATTTTAGTCTAATTGTTTTTAGTTCATATTAAATATTATTTTTCATAACATATAAAAATAAATCTAAAAAATAGATTTCATAGTTCCAATAAATATTTTCAAAATATGTAATAAGTTTAATTTTATTTTTGGGACAAATATATCATTATTAAGAATAATGATAATGAAAAAGGTAATGGTTAAAGAATTTTTTAAATTAAATGTTTAATAAATGATATTTAATTTTAACATAATTTAATAAAACATTATTTTATATATAAATACTATGATATGATATTTTAATATAAAAAATGATTTCACCACTCATTTAATATGTCATTATTATTTCATTCAATAAAGAATAATTAGTAAGGAAAATCACATTTCTGTTAAAAAAAGTTTTAAAATATATTTAAGGTTTTTTCAATTTAATATTACGTTATTTATAAATTGGATTTTATAATATGAGGATTGAAATTAGGTAGGTCGCAAAAAACATTTATATTATTTATATCAATATTTTTAAATAATTTACAAATTATTGGGATAAAAAACTAGTTACCAAGGTAAAAAGAATGATAAAAATTTTAAATGAAGTAGATAAAGTATTGAAACATGTTTAAAAAAATTATAAAGGAATTTTAGATGATTTTTCAACCTTATATAACCTTAAAATCCATTATTTAACTCTTTTTGATTCATTTAATAACGAATAGATTCATGGTTTTTTTTAAACTGATGACTTCAGAAAAGTTACACATTCATTACTTATAAACGAGGACACATAAAACATTTAATGTTGCAACTATCCCTTAGAATTTAATAATAAAACTCTAAAACTCCACCCATACATGTATATTTGAATATTATAATCATGCGGTCTCTATTAGAAGCCATAATTCTTCCATTTGAAAATAGATTTTAAAGAGAAATCTTATATTATCCATGTCAATATATCTTTCTCCTTAGACTTTCCTTATTAGCACATATCGTTCAAATCATATTATTGTCACCCAAATATAATTAATGTAGTATTATTAATATAATATAATGTTATTATTTCAATTTAGCATCATTTATTTAATTATTTCAACCCTCTATGTAAAACAAAACAACATCGATCATCTGTTTGTGTAGAATACCACCACCACGAAGAAATGTAGTTCATTTTTCATCAAAAATTCTCCGGGTTAGTTAAAAGGATTTATTAAATGAATTAAAATATTTAATATGTCATAATTATTTTTCCTAAATGATATTTAATCATATACCTTTATAACCTTAATCTTTTATATGTACGGACTTTTGCTCCACAGAAACTGAATTCCTTTTTTCAAAACTGCCCTATGTGAATGGTTTTAAGAATTAATTTATTGAATTAAAATTTTATTTTAGATATTATTAATTATATATAAAATATTTGGTAATATTAATTAATATACTTTCCTTAATCCATAATTTTATTTAATACCATCCCTTTTGGGTCTGTTTTCCACCCATGTGCACGATGTTCTAATATTTAAACTACGAATGATTGGGAAATAATATATAATGTTAATATCCTATAATAATAATTTATTTTCAAAGTTTTATTTACATTATAATGTTATTATTTATTTTTAATATATTTATTAATATATCACATTTTAATCAGTAAACATGATAAGAAAAATTATTCAAAATTTCCATTCTTATATAGGATATCAATACAATTAACTAAACGAAAATGGTATTTGTAAAATCATTGACAAAACATGATTATAATATATTTTTAAAAATATTAATGATTAATTTTGTTTCTAATAAACATCATCAAACACTTCAATTGCAAAATTAGTATGATAAAACCAAAAATATTTTCTATGATTTCGTGATAAAAATAAACCATAATTGCCTAATATATTTCTAATATTTTGTTTTAAATATTTTTTTTACTCGAAGTAAATTTTAATATGATTCATGAATAATTTATGATGATATTTTGGTTTATTATATAAGAGGTTAGAGAATGTTCTTGTAATTAGAATAGATGTTAAGGGTTATTTGTCACAAATTTAATTCTCTAAGACGTATTTCTTCTTATGAACCATTATATCCGTGATATAGGGTGACGATTTCCTAATGAATTTAATTTTACATATTCATTAAATTCATGGGTTTTAAGATCCATATTTAATTATTTATTTTAATATATTTATATTATTAAATTACTAATGTTTTAATGTGTTTTTCTAACTAAGATCGATTTGTTGAGTTGTAATTCATCTTATTGTGAACCTTCATATAATATTTTTTCTAATAGGATTTTATTTCTTTTTAATTATCATTTATATTAAAGGAAAATAAAATTTTTATCCAAATATCCCCCTTATTTTCTATATATTCATTTCTCAATAATGTTATCCATTATAACTTGAAATCCAATTACATGTTATCTCATATTACAATCATATTTCCCTTATCTATTTCAAAAAGAAATTTTCTAATATTTTTATGAAATGAGTATTAACCAATGGAATTTCAAAATCATAAAATGGATTTCAATCATTTAAAATGTATAGGTTTTAAATTCCACACAAAATATCTTTTGATAAACATTATTTCATTTAAAAAATCAATCGCTGAAATTTATATCACAAGATTAAATTTTTAAAATTCTTTTAGAACACATTTTTTAAATATTTTTTCTCTTTTAAAGGATTATTTATTATAAATTATTTTTTAAATAAAATTATTCCAATGTTTTCTCACTTCACATTATTTAAACCATTATATTATTTAATGGGTTCAATATTTATACTTATTTCAAAATATTTATAATCAGAATTCATTGTTTGAAATTTCCCAAAATTGACCATTGAAAAAATTAATTTTCAAAGTGTTTGTAAATTCAAAATTTACACTATAGATAATATCATTATCTAAGGAAATTATATTATAGGTTATTATAAATTTCTAGTTTAAAACTAAAGGATTTATTTCCATGGAATTAATTTTCATTAATTACCCAAAAAATGATAATATAAAATACACATTTCTGGTGAATTATATTTGTGTATCAGCCAATTATAATATTGAGATGAAATTGGTTAATACTGTTTTTATATGATATGAAATAAATATTATTTCCATTAGTTATTCAAATTATTATATTAGATTGATTTTTTGTATGAAAAACATATGTGTAGAACTAAAAAATGACATGTTTTGGGTTTGATAAATCTATAAGATAGTTTGGGTTCAAATATTGTTAGAGATGGTTTGGGGTTGATATATCCCTAAGATAGTTTAGGTATGATAAATACATGAGATGATAGGGGACTCATAAATCCATGACATAAATATGATCCATTAAAACCATGATATGAATTGGGTTTGTTAAAACCCATTATTTCATGGGTCAGAATATTATATCTCCAAATAAAATAAAACATGGTCATAGAAGGATTTTCTCAAAAACATAAAGGTCGTATATACATTGATTTGTTCACAATATATTTTTTGGATATAATATTATTATTTTCATAGCTTACTTGGTTGATAATCATGGATTTGATCAAAATTTATTGGAATTTTTCATAAAAATAAAAATTTCACATATGTGTGGTTTAAAACAAACATAAATGGTGGAATTATAAGATTTATTAATAATCCTTATTGGTTGATATACTAGATTTTATTCATATTTTAAAGGGTGATCAGGGTTGGGTTTTATTGCAATATGATATTTTCATGTACCTGTATTCAATTTCATTTTTGCACTTCATATAACAATACATGATGGAACCTGATTATTTTATCATCAAAATTAATTGTAAATCCATGGAATATGTTTATTTATTACATCTTATGAACTTATATCATTCCTTATTGACAACACCTATGGTTTTATGTTGTTATAATATGATATTTCTCTGATATCATTTTCCCATATTCTTTTTATCTACGCCTAAATGATAAGATGATATATTTTATCTTAATTTTAGATTTAAGAAAGAAATTTGTTATATATTGTTTCCCAGAATTATGAAGAATAGTATAACTAATTAGGGTTATAAAAGGAATACATGTGTGCATAGATAATGTGGAAATGTTTAAACATGGACATGGTAGAATCATAAGGTTTTAGAAACATGTACTCATTCATTCCATACCAGATTTAAATAATTATTTTTTAGTGTAACCTCATAGTTTATAATTATTTAGTCATATTTGATGTAATATGATTTGTAATGGTTTGATCGATTACATCTAGTGAGATGGAATAAAGAGATATATTATATATTATTTATTTTAGTACCAGGTATGTCAAAAGGATATTTATTAGAGAAATGATTTTATTGGGATGTCACGTAAATTAACAATAACATAATGAAAATGATAAAATATCAACATTTAATTTTTATTGGACTCCCCAAAACATCAAATGGGATTAATTCCATATGGGTTTTAATCAATCCCTATAAAAAGTCATCATGCTTCATCATTATCAATTTAGACTTATCATTGAATATTTTTTTCAGGATATGAATTAGGAAAGTGGTATGGATTCCTAGAGTACCACATTCCATTGTGTTTAATCACTGTATGAGATTTAACATAATGTTTTACCAAAGTCATCAGAATCCTCTTAATACATGGTTGTGTTTCATGACATTAAATCAAACAAATAATTATGTTTGTTCTAAAATAACAATTCAAACCCTAAAGGATATGTACAAATCTTTTTATATGGATTTATAAGGAGATTGGGTTTCGTAGTATACTTTAATTTAGATTTCATACAACAATATTTTTCACTCGATCGTTTAGATGAATTCATATGAAAAAATTTATGGTTGGAAGTGTGGGATCCGATGGGATGGAAAAAGTTGTTAAAAATTAGGTATTGTGACCAAAGATAGTTAAATAAATGGACGATATGGTTAAATCCATTCAGTAAAACATCAATGTAGCAATGAATCAGTGAGAAAAGTTATTCTGTACAACACCAATGTATTCTAATAATTGAATTTTTGGACAAAGGGTTTCTAATCATTTATCCATGGAAGTAGGTTTTGAGATTTGATAATAAATAGAAGCAACAATCTAGGTTTATCATTTCCACTGAAATTATTTAATATATTAGGATAGTAACATATTAGATAATTCTTCTAGAAATCATATCTCAAGTAAATTATTTGTTCCATGTATCTCTCTTGAGAATTCACATACCAAACCAATCACCTTTACTAAACTCAGAGATAATTCCACTAGAGTATGACAATTCGATTAAGGAACAACCATGAGATATCTTGGATCATACGTAAGAAGATATAAAAAAACCACTTAGCAGGTCAATTTTTTTGGGGTAAAATAACCATATTGATGAATTTAGGTGAGAACCTATGGAAATGATGAAGAACATCTATACACATTTATTTTTCTTATTGTGAGAAATTTTGACGGAGAAATTTATTTTAGGGGGGTTGAATGTTACCTCCACATTTTTATGAATTTCTCATTTGTGTTTTAAAATAAATTTAATATCAGTTATAGCTTTTTCACAAAATAAACAAATTTAATCAAATTTTTTATGTGAAAAATGAGTTTATCTTACATTACACACAACCTTGAGTTTTATCAAAACCATGAAATCATAATAATGTTATTCAAATATGATTAGTATAATTTAAAATTTTTACTTAGAGATATGAAAACAATAACTCCCTTTTAATATAAAGTATATTTTTATATAAATAAATCTGTTTTATAAAAATCACTCAATTATTCAATAGTCTTTATACATTTCAAAATAATATTTTGTTAAAAATGTATTTTTCATTTATTTGACAATAATGAAATTACCTTTTGACAATTTTATAAAATTTCATTTTCAAAATAATCGTTATTTTTGATATCATAATATACAAATTAAAATACTGATATTTTTGGTGAATTTTTTGAAAAATAGTTTTTTATTAATAGAGTAAAATAATGAAATTTATTTGAAAAATACGATTTCATTTAAATTATTTATAAACATTATAATATATTATTTCTTACATTATAATAAGTTATATATAGATATATTAATAAAATTTAATTCATTTTAATTTTTTTACTATTAAATCTCAATATAATATCATTTATTACATTTAGTATTTTTCTTTTTAAAAAACCACATTTTTGTCATGTTAATGGAATTTATTTTAATTTGAAATTTTACACTTATATGAATGTAATTATAAAAAATTTATTTAGACTTTGGAATTAGAATATTTAGTATTATTTAATATTTTTAACATATTTTTTAAAATAATTAATATTGATAATTGTTAAAATTTATTACTGTGGGTAAGGTAAATGTTTGACTACAAGGGGTTAAACTAAAAAGATAAGGGTTAAAATGTCCTGAAAAATTATCTAAAAAATATTATATGCGCCAATTTCAACCCCATAATTTCAATGACTCTATAATACACCATTTTGGTACCATTTTTCTTGAGGAAAACATGGGTACTCCTTTTCTTAATCAAATTAAAAGCATGTCAGCCACGTGACTATTAAAAATC
Organism: Viscum album; assembly: GCA_963277665.1. NCBI lineage: Eukaryota > Viridiplantae > Streptophyta > Magnoliopsida > Santalales > Viscaceae > Viscum > Viscum album. The sequence goes on along the minus strand of OY728143.1, from coordinate 1,365,306,565 downwards.
CATCCTCTCCCATATCTTACTAACACATTAAAAACATTTTGGTTCAACAAATCCGGACCAAAATAACCATATAAATTACCTTCTATCGTTCTAAATTACTTATTTTGGTCATAATTTTATCCTAAGAAGGATCTTTGTTCAAACCAAAGAAGGTTACCTAAGAAAGAGGTAACATTATTCATGAGGTTTTTTTATATATTTGTTACTGCACATCCTCAAATTATTGTTTAAAAATGATATGTTAATATCTAAAGTATATTAAATATACTAATATTTTTTATTATTAGGTAATTAGCTACCCTTATCTTCTCTTCCAACACAATTTTCATGAAATTGTCATTCAAGTATATATTGAACTACTGTCTTGGAAAAAGATGTCGTACATTTTTTCCTTTACCACCTCTCTCGACTAGTTATAATAATTGATACAATTTTTATATATGATATTTAGGATATTTTTATTTTTATTATATAACACATACTATCATTCTACTCTATTAAAATATGATAACTTCACTCGTGGGTACGATAGACTACTACCTCATGAAGAGTTATGATTATTTCACTCTTTAGATGGAAGGTAATAAAGGTGTTTTTATTAAAATATGGGATATATAAATAATAATAATTATTAAAAAAATGGTAATATATTATTTAACTTTCATTATTTCTATCATTTTATAAAATGGATTCTCCATTTTTGCGTATGTATGACATTCCCTCTCCATGAATGATGTATTATATTTTCTATCTCTAAATTTTATAGAAAACTATAAATACATTTATAGTAAATATTTATGATATTTGTGTCATGGATATAATTCTAGATAATATTTGACATCTATCAAATTAATAGTACCAAAAATAAGAAATCAAAACTTACATGAAAAAAAAAGCAGTTATTACCTCAAACATGATATTAATATTTAATTACAAAAATAAGAGTTATAAGTGGTCATAAATAAATAATATATGGTAGGATATATATATATATTTGGTTATTTAATATATATATATAATAAAATTATATTTAATTTAAATTTGTTTTCAACATGTATGAGAGATGTCACAACATTTTCTATGATATTTTTATTTCAACTTAAATTACATGGGACATATGTTGTGTTATGAACCTATCATCTTTAATGAGTTGTATATATAGTAATATTTACATGAAATATCCTATAATTATTTATTATAACTCTATTATATGATTCAATTAATTATATTCCATCATGTGGATTAAAATTCAAATTTACCAACGTGGTAAATATTTTATGTTTCAAACTCATGGTTTATCTGGATTAATTATAATTATGTTTCCAATGATAAAAACATTGGATTAATATCTCATGAAACTAATAAATTTTATTATCACCTGGTTGTTTCACCAGGATATATGTTTTACCATCAATTTCCTCCATTTATGTATTCAAGAGTTCAAAAACTTTTTTTAAGAAAAATCATCTTTATTTTTGTTTTCAAACAAAAACCCAATTTTCTCCTAAATCCTTGTTTTCTAAACAAAAATTCAAAAAATAATATTAATGTTATTAAAATGTTTTATTAAATTCATTTTAAAATGGTTGAAATTTTTTAAAAAATGTTTTGAAAGAAAAATTCAGGTCGTTTTCGAAACAATGCATGTTTTTTATTTATCAAAAATGTCTATGGATTATTTTTATTAACTTGTACGACATGATAAGAATTTCCAACATCATAAAAAAATTCATTTAAGATTCAATTATAATTTCTCAAGTTAATTTCTATAGTAAATTATTTTTAAAAATTTTTTGTGTTAAAATGTTTTATGTGTAAATGTTGTTTTACTCAAGAAATGTTATAACATATCTTTTAGAATAAATTATCTTCAAAGATAACATCATTTTATAAACATTGTTTTTTTTTCAGAAATAAACCATTGATAATGTTTTTATTACTTCTATAAATGATTTAATGGAAATAAGTTTATGAAACCAATTTCTCTTTCATGGGTTATACCATATAAATTTATTAAGAAACCTATTTCTTTTACATAAATATCCTATAATAAAATGAACAAGTTAAGATAAAAAACATATTATTTCAATATGTTAGGATATGATGAAAATTTTAGGAAAACCTCTTCATTTAATGGCTTATGATACGATGTTTCTATTATAATCTTTTTTACATATAAATCTATTTTTCATTATGATATTGGTGGTACCTACATCTACCTCTGACGCATTAGATAATTATTTATATCATGAGAAATAGACAGGACTGGAATGAGAAGTTACCAAGGGTAAATAAGATATTTTTTACAATATGGGGGTCTTGTGGGTGAACCATCACTACTATGATGGTTTGGAGAGTGAATCCAATACCCTATGATAAACATGGTAGTGATACTTAACTACTATGGAAAAGATATTATATGCTTATTTGTATTCCACAATTTTGTTTATTATGAAATGTTATGATATCAATGATCAAGTTCTTATATTCCAATATAAATCATGTCATAATAAATTCCAATATTTTTTCCATGACACTCGTACATGTGATCCTTAATTTTTTGGGTACTGTTTTTGAATGATATTATAATGTTATCAATCCATTATTCTAATGTTATTATTATATATCTCCCCATTTTAAGCATACATATCACATGATTTCACTCTTTCTTATGATTCCCTACCCCAACATATGATATAATTTATTAAGTTTTTTTTTTCTATGAATAGTACAAGGAATGAAGAACTTAGTGGGTGATGATGTATTCTATCTATGAACTAGTAGATGTGTTTCCATGTCTCCAAATACACTTTTACATTACAATCATAAGTCATGTGTCTTTTTAATTTAATAAATGGCTGTAAAAAATAATTAAATTTATATTTATGATAATTTTAGTTTCTTTTGTTATTAAAATTAATCCTAAAAAATTAAGGTGTCTCCCATGGATTCCCATTATATAATTATGTCCTCCGATTATTAACATCGATTATTTATATTTTATAAGTACATAGTTAGAATGTAACTTTGGTTATATCATTTATTAATGAATCCCTCTGTTCTTAAATATATTTTATGTAAACTGAGGAATTCCCATAGTCTATATAAGGCTTAAATTATTTTAAAGAAATTCTCAAGGAATACAAAGGGGTGGTTGGATCCAAACAATTTTTTTCTGTTTTTCTTATTTCCCAAACTAAACACAACATAACTAGTGTTCTAATTAATCATTGGGTTTTTTCTTATGGAATTTAATACAAAACTGGCTAAATCGTTGTTTAATTACATAGGAAAAGAATAAATTTTGTCTTTTCTACGTGTTAATCAAAAACATGGGATGATGTGTTTTAGCTTGAAAAAAATTATGGATTCCATGGGTGTCAAGATGAACTCTCAGTAGGGGTGATGTGAGTTGATATTGTTAACCTAAAATGAAGTTAGTATGGACTTTACCACATCAAGGATGGTCTTTTGGTGGAAAACTAATGACATTATAAATTTCAAGATAAATTCTTGGAATTACTTGTGTGTGGCATAATGAAAATTCTATAAATGATTATAATTTTTGGGAAACCCATATATACTTCCTAACTTAATCTTAGGAAGTATTAATAATTGGGTAACAACCAATATAGTTTCCTGAAATGAGAGAATATGAGAATACTAAAAAAATAACTAAAAAAGGGGAATAACCTATATAAATAACGTTAGTGAACTAGATAAGTAAAAAACTAATAAATTAAGTAAGTGGATTAATGAAAAATATATGGTCCTTGATCACAAGTGACAATTTTTGAATCAAAGAAGATATAGTGGGAAAAACATAAATGAATAGGATGAGGGAGGGATCCTATGTGAGTCGTCATTCGGTGATAATGGAAGAATAAATAGGTTGAAATCAATTTAATGGTAGAGGGGTAAATTCATAATTTTTCTCTTTTAATGGTGTATATTATTTAGACATATAGTTTTAAAATGTTATGCAATCTGTTAAAACTCACTATTGGAAGTAACCCCTACCTAAAATGGTGATGGCACATAGATTCCCAAACCATGATCTATCATTGTGATATGCCTACAATCCACTTCAAATATCCACAATGTTTTTAGGGTAATGTCATGCAGTTTTACAAGAAACTATCCTATATAATATAAGTCACATGATTTTGGGGAAAAGACAGAACTAACAAAGAACTAAGTATTTAACCTATGATGTTTCTCTCAAGACTAATGAGTTTATGCTATAATCACCATAGAATTAGCATGTTAATTGAGACACCTCTTGAAACAAAAATAATATTTGAAAATAACATTTTAAGGTATTGAAACTCTAAGAATCCATTTTAAAATTTTAATTTGAAATTTGGTTTGTCAACAAATGGAAACCAAATGGTTCATATGAAATTAAAATACACATATAGAACATGGGATCATATAATTAAAATTTGTCCAGGAACATCTACTCAATAATTCCACTACTGAGTAGAATAAAAAACATTCATTTAAAGAGATACGATGCTTCAAAACACATCCCATTTGAAATAGAATCCATAACATTTTTTCTTGATCCAATTATATACAGAGTTGTATGAGATATCAAATTTTAATAATATTTATTATTCTAAGAATATATAGTAGACCCATGAACATCATTCAACACATCCTCCTGAGGCTAGTCCATATGGGTACCATTAAATTTTTATATCTTAATGAGGTTCTCCGATCTGTAAAATTTCAATGAAGTTGGACCATCAGTGATCATATAATATATGTGGAATTGGTCACCTTTAGTCTTTCCTATTGAGAGTACCTTCCCATAATTATATTATGAACCTAAATTTCTTGTATGTGGTGTTACCTTGGTCTTAAACTACACCTATTGAAGAGGACATGATGCCCTGTGTCACATACCAATATAGGCCCACCACTCCATATCATCCCATGAAACTATTACCGCCATGAATATGTATGAAGTAAACATAAATCTAAATTATCCTTCCTAATCAATTAAACACTATAATAATTCATAAAAATGGAGCTAGTAGTATATTAATTCCACTATGGCCTTGATTTAGGCACCATGAGTTGTACCAAATCTAGTAAGGGAACTTCATTTCTGTTTATAAATTATTTGGTATCTGAGAAATGGTATCGGTCAAATTAATCTTATAAGAATCTACAATCAGAGGATATGTATCCATTATAAATGTTAAATTATTCTTAAACCACTTATTTTGTAATCACATCCCATACTCCCCTAGTTAACCCCTTCATATAGAATTATCCAGTTTTAGAATATCATCCCTCAATAATCTCCATTGGAAATACATATCCTTATTATACATTTTTAGCATCTCCAAAGTTTTAATAGTTATCACAAAATTATACAAAACCAAAAAATGCTGATATTTATCATAATAATGAAGTATTATTTGTGATCCCTAGAAAAGTTTAGGCATTTTTTCATAATAAAAAATTAATTAAAAAAATATTCATTATTTAACACCAATACCATAATAAAAGTAGAGTTAATGTCAAATTACACTGATATTCATAGGACATGACTATGTATTTTCTTTTTCGTATCCATTTATAACTTAAGAGGGATTTCATTTGATTAGAAAATTTCATATTTAATTTTTGGGTTCTAGAGGAACTAGCACTTTAAATATTTAAATGATTTATAAACAATAATGAATCCCCCTTATACATCATCAAATTATGTTAAAACTGATATACGAAAAATTACAATGTCTGTAAGTAACAATCAAATCTTGAATTGTGCATTACACATACAATTATATTAAAATAACCATGATGTAGTTATTTTCACATCCTCATGTCTTTAAATAGCGTAAAACATTTCAAAGTGACATTCATCATAACATGGTTCTTATTTTGTGAAAATTTATTTTTGAATAACACATATAAATTTCATCCTAATGAGGAGTCTATTGAATTTTCTAAACTAATTAATAATATATGAATAGTTAAAAAGTCAATATTCCTAATATCATCACTTTTGTGGAATTATGAAAATACAAAAATTACTTCAAAGTAATTTAGTGATATTTTCATAATAATTTATATGTATAGAGTAAAAAATAAAAATTTTACAAACAATGATAATTTTATAAAACCCATGTTTAATTTTTTTAAACATATATAATATTTTAATATAATTTTTTAGTTTATATTAAATATTAATATTCATAACATATAAAAAATAAATATAAAAAAATTGATTTCATAATTTCAATCAATATTTTAAAATTATGTACTAAGTTTAATTTTATTTCTGGGATAAATATATCAATATTAAATTTAATGAAAATGAACAAGGTAATGGTTAAAGAATTTTATTAAAATTAATAGTTTAATTAATTCTATTTAATTTTAACATAATTTAGTAAAACATTATTTTATATATAAAGACTATGATATGATATTTTATCATACAATATTATTTTAGCACTCATTTAATATGTAATTAAATTTTCATTCAATAATGAATACTTAGTGGGGAAAATAACAATTTTGTTTAAAACAGTTTGACAATATATTTAATGTTTTTTCAATATAATATAATATTATTTATAAATATAATTATATAATATGAGGATTAAAATTGGGTAGGCCACACAAAAAATTATATTATTATTATCAATATTTTTAAATAAAATATTAATTATTGGGGTAAAAAACTTGTTACCTGGGTAAAACAAAAATTGAGAAAAATTTAAAATGAAGATGTTAAAGGATTGAAACATGTTTTAAAAAAATTATAAAGAAATTTTACATGATTTTTTAACCTTATATAACCATAAAATCCAATATTTTTCTCTTTTTCATTCATTGAAAAACGAATAGATTCGTGGATTTTTTTTTAAAAAAATGACTATTTAGAAAAGTTACACATTCATTACTTATAAATGGGAAAAATACAACATTTCATGTTACACCTATCCCATATAATTTTATCCGGAAACTCTAAAACTTCCCCCATATATGTATATTTAAATATTATAATCATGCGGTCTCAATTAGAATGCATAATGCTTTCATTTCAAAGTAGATTTCCAAGAGAAATCATATATTATCCATGTCAATATTTCTTTCTCCTTAGACTTTACTTGTTATAATATATCATTAAAAACATATTATAGAAACCCAAATATAATTAATATTGTTTTATTTATATACTATAATGTTATTATTTCAATTTATCATCATTTATTTAATTCTTTCCTCCCACTATGGAAAACAAAACGACATCAATCAAGTGTATGTGCAGACTACCACCACCACAAAGCGTTGTAGTTCATATTTTCAAAAAAAAAATATCAGGGTTTGTTTAAAGGATATATTAGATGAATTAAAATATTTAATATTTCCAAATTATTTTTCCTAAATGATATTTAGTCATATACCTTTATAACCTTAATCTTGAATATGTACAGACTTCTGCATCCATGGAAACTGAGTTTCATTTCTCAAAACTGTCCTATGTGAATGGTTTTAAGAACTAATTTATTGAATTAAAATTGTAATTAGGATATTATTAATTATATATAAAATATAATTTAATATTAATTAATATATTTTCCTTACTCCATATTTTTATTTAACACCCTCCCATTTTGTCTATTTTTTCACCCATGTGCAAGATGTTCTAATTTTTAAAATATGAATGATTGGGAAATAATATATAATATTAATATCTTGTTATAATAATGTATTTAAAATGTTTTATTTATATTAAAAAGTTGTTATTTAGTTTTAATGTATTTATTAATATATCACATTTCAATCAGTAAACTTGATAAAACTAATTATTCAAAATTTCTATTCCTGTATAGCATATCAATATAATTAACCAAATAAAAATTGTATTTGTAAAATCATTGAGAAAACATGATAATAATATATTCTAAAAACAATTAATGATTATTTTTATTTCTAATAAACATAAACATACACATCAATTAAAAAATTATAATGATAAAACCAAAAATATTTTCAAGCATTTCATGATAAAAACAAACCATAATTACGTAATATATTTCAAATAATTGGTTTTCAATAATTTTTTTACTAGAAATAATTTTGAATAGGATTCATGTATAATTTATGAAGATATTTAGGTTTATTATATATAATGTTAGATAATGTTCTAGTTCGTAGAACAAAAGGTTAGGGTTATTTGTCAAAATTTAATTCCATGAGACATATCTTTTCCTATGAACCATTATAACCTTGATATAGAGTGATCATTTCCTAATGAATTTATTTTTACATATTCATTAAATTCATGGGTTTTAAGATCCATATTTAATTCTTCATTTGAATATATTTATATTATGAATGTACAAATGTTTTAATGGTTCATTCTAACTAAGTTCGATTTGTTGAGTTGTAATGCATCTTATTGAGAACATACTTATAATTTTTTTTATAATAGGATTTTATTTCATTTTAGTTTTCATTTATATTAAAGGAAATTAAATTTTTATACAAATATCCCCCTTATATTCAATATTTTGATTTCTCACTAATGTTATCCATTTATATTTGAAATCCAATTACATGTTATCTCATATTACCTTCTTATTTACCTTATCTATTTTAAAAAGAAATTTTATACTATTTTTATGAAATGAGTAATAAACAATGGATTTTAAAAATCTTAAAATGGATTTAAATCATTTAAGAAGTAGATTTTTTAAATACCGCACAAATTAACTTTTGATAAACATTATTTTATTTATATAATCAATCGTTGAAATTTATATCACAAGATTAAATGTCTAAAATGATTTTAGTACACATGTTTTAAATATTTATTCTCATTTCAAGGTACATTTATTATAAATTATATTTTAAATAAAATGATTCCAATTTTTTTTCACTTCACATTTTTTAAACCATTTTCCTTTTTTATGGGTTCCTTATTTATTCTTATTTGAAAATATTTATTATCAGAATTCATTGTTCTAAATTTAAAATAATTGACCATTGATAAAAATTAGTTTTCAAAGTGTTTGTAACATCAAAATTCACACTATGGATAATATAATTATCTAAAAGAATTATTTTATAGGTTATTATCAATTTCAAGTTTAACACTAAAGGATTTAATTCCATGTAATTAATTTTCATTAATTACCCATAAAATAATAATATAAAATACACATTTCTAGTTAATTATATTTTTGCATCAGCCGATTATAATATTGAGATAAAATTGGTTAATATTATTTTGATATGATATGAAATAAATATTACTTCCATTAGTTATTCAAATTATTATATGAGATTGATTTTTTTATGAAAAACATATGTATAGAACTGAAAAATGGAATGTTTTGGGTTTGATAAATCCATAATATAGTTTGGGTTCAATGAATGTTGAGATTTTTTGGGGTTGACATATCCCTATGTTAGTTAAGGTATGATAAATACATGAGATGATTGGGGACTCATAAATCCTTGACACATCTATGATCCATTAAAACAATGATATGAATTGGGTTTGTTAAAACCCTTCATTTCATGGGGTAGAATATTTTATCTCTATAGAAAATAAAACATGGACATACAAGGATTTTCTCACAAACATAAAGGTCGCACATACATTGATTTGTTCACAATATATTGGTTAGATATACTATTATTTTTTACATCATATTGGGTTGATAATCATGGATTTGTTTAAAATTTATTGGAATTTTTTCTTAAAAATAAACAGTTCACATGCATGTGGTTTTTCAAAAACATAATTGATGTAATTCTTATATTTATTAATAAACCTTATGGGATGACATACTAGTATTTATTCAAAATTTAAACGGTGATCAGGGTTGTGTTTTATCGCAATATGATATTTTCTTGTATCAGTATTCAATGACATTATTGTACTTCATATAACAATACATTATGGAACATGATTATTTTATATTGAAATTTAATTCTTAATCCGTGGAATATGTTTACTTTTTACATTTTGCGGCCTTATATCATTCCTTATTGGAAACACATGTTGTGGTATATTGTTATAATATGATATTTCTATGATACTAATTTTCCCATATTCTTTATATATAATCCCAAATGATAAGTTGATATATATTATCTTAATTTTAGAATTAAGAAATAAATTTGTTATATATTCTTTCCCAGGATTATGAAGAACAGTATAACTAATTAGGGTTATAAAATGAATCCAATTGTTCTTCAATTATGTGGAAATGTTTAAACATGGTCATGATAGAATGATATGGTTTGAGAGTCACGTACTCATTCATTCCATACCAGAATTAAATAATTATTTTTAGTGTATCCTCATAGTTCTTAATTATTTATTCATAATCGATGTAATATGATTTGTAATGATTTGATAGATTAAATCTAGTGGGATGGAATAAAGAGATATATTATAGAGTTTTTATTTTAGTACCCGGTATGTCAAAAGGATATTGATGAGAGTAATGATTCTAATGGTATGCCACGTACATTAAACATAACATAATGAAAATGGAAAACATCACCATTAGTTTTTTCTTTGACTCTCCAAAACATCAAAAGGGATTAATTCCATATGGGTTGTAATCAGTCCCCATACAAAGTCATCACACTTCATCATTATCAATTTAGACATATCATTGGATAAGTTTTTTAGGATATAAATTATGAAAGTGGTAAGGATTCCTGGAGTACCACATTCCTTTGTATTTAATCACCATCTGAGGTTTAACATAATGTTTTAGAAAAGTCATCACCATCCTCTTAATACATGGCTGTGTTTCAAGACCTTTAATCAAACTAAGAATGATGTTTGTTCTAAAATAACAATTCAAACACTATAGGATATGTTAAGATTTTTTTATATGGATTTATAAGGTGATTGGGTTTCATAGCTTACATTAATTTAGATTTCATACAAACATAGTTTTCACTCGAGCATTTATATGAATCTATATGAAACAATTTATGGCTGGAAGTGTAGGGATCTGATGGGATGGAAAAAGTTGTAAAAAAGTAGTCATTATGGCCAAAGATTGTTAAATAAACTGAAGATATGGTTAAATACATTCAGTAACACAACAACATAGCAATGAATCAGTAGAACAGTTATGCTGAACAACACCAATGTAATCTACAAATAGAATTATGGGACAGAGGGTTTCTAATCGTTTCTCCATGGAAGTTGGTTTTGAGATTTGATAATAAATAAATGATAAGACCTAGGGATATTAGTTCCATTGAATTTATTGAATATATTAGGATATTATCCTATTAGAGAATTCTTCTAGAAAACATATCTCAAGTACATGATTTGTTCCATGTATCTCTCTTGAGAATGCACATACCAAACCCATCACCTTTACTAAAATCAGATATAATTCCACTAGAGTATGATAATTAGAATAAGGAAAAACTAGGAGAGATTTTGGATCATACATAGGATGTTATAAAAAACCACTAAGTAGGTAAATGTTTTGGTGGTTAAATAACAATATTGACCAATCTAAGTGAGAAACTATGGAAATGATGATGAATATCAATACACATTTATTTTTATTAGAGTGAGGAATTTTGTTGGAGAAACATGTTTTAAAGGGGTTTAATGTTACCTCCATATTTTTTATGAATTGCTCATTTGTGTTTTAAAATAAATTTAATTTCAGTTATAGTTTTTTTTGTTACAAAATAAACCAATTTAATAATATTTTTCATGTGAAAATGAGTTTATCTTACATTACACCCAACATTGAGTTTTATCAATACCATGAAATATTAATAATTTTATTCAAATATGACTATTATAAGTTATAATTTTCACTTAGAGATATCAAAATTAATAACTCCCTTTTTAATATAAAGTATATTTTTTTATAATTAATTTTTTTTAAAAAAATAACTCAATTATACAATAGTCTTTATACTTTTTCTAAATAATATTTTGTCAAAAAATGTATTTTTCATTTAGTTAACAATAATGAAATTACTTTTCGACCATTTTAGAATATTTATTTCTTAAAATCAACGCTATTTTTTATATCATAAAATAAAAACTCAAATACTAATATTTTTTTTCAATTTTTTGAAAAGTAGTTTTTTTATTAATAATGAAAAATAATGAAATTTATTTGAAAAATTTCATTTAATTTTAATTATTTATAAACTTTATAATATATTATTTTTTACATTATAATAAGTTCTTTATAAATATATTTATCAAATTTAGTTCTTTTTAATGATTTTAATATAAAATCTCAATATAAAATCATTTATTACATTTAAATTTTTTTTTTAAAAAAACCCACATTCTTGTCATGATTATGGAATTAATTTTAATTAGAAATTTTACACTTATATGAATGTAATTATAAAAAATTTATTTATAATATATAATAATAATATTTAGTATTATTTTATATTTTCAACATACTTTTTTAAAAAATTAATAGTGATAATTGTTAAAATTAATTACTACGGGTAAGGTAAATATTTGTCTACCAGGGGTTAAACTAAAACGATATGGGTTAAAATGACCTAAAACATTATCTAAAAAATATTCTGTGTTCCAATTTCAACCCCATAATATATATGACTCTATAATACTCCATTTTTATTCCTTTTTTCTTTAGGAAAACCTGGGTACACCTTTTTTCAATCAAATTAAATGAATGTTAGTCAACTCACTATTAAAATGCCACCCCCTCTCATATCTTACTCACACCTTAAAACCCATTAGGATCATTAAATACCAACCAAAATAACCTTATAAATAACCTCTTATCATTCTAAATTACTTATTTTTTTTCATAATTCCATCATAAGAAGGCTCTTAGTTAAAACCAAAACAGGATACCTGATTAAGAGGAAACATTCTTCATGGGGCATTTTTTATATATTTTTTACAACACATCCTCAAATTCTTGTTTAAAAGTGCTATATTAATATCTTAATTATATTAAATATACTAATATTTTTAATTATTTGTTAAATAGCTACCACCATATTCTCTTCCATCAAATTTTTTATGAAATCATCATTGAAGTATACATTGAACTACTATCTTCCAAATATGTGTCATTCATTTTTTCCATTACCACCTCTACCCACTAGTTATAATAATTGATACAATTATTATATATGATATTTAGGAAATTTTCTTATCATTGTATAACACATATCATAATTTCACTCTATTAGAGTATGATAACTTCACTCGTGGGTACAATAGACTACCACCTCACGAAGAGTTGTGATTCTTTCATGCTTAAGATGAAAGGTAATAAAAGTGTTTTTATGAAAATATTGGATATATATAAAATAATAATAATTAAAAAATGGTAATATATTATTTATCCTTCTTTATTTCTATCCTTTTATAAAATAGATTCTCCATTTATGCGTACATATGACATACCCTCTCCTTGAACGATGTATTAAATTTTCTGTCTCCAACTTTTATAGAATAATATTAATTCATCTACAGTAAATATATCTGATATTTGTGTCATGTATATAATTATAGATGATATTTAACATTTATAAAATTAATTGTACCGAAAATACGAAATCAAAACTTACATTAAAAACAACGCAGTTATTGCCTCAAACGAGGAATTAACATTTAATTATTAATATAAGAGTTATAAAGGGTCATAAATACATAATATATGGTATGATATATATATATATGGTTATTTAATATATTTATATATATATAAACTTATATTTAATTTAAATTTGGCTTGAACATGTACGAAAGATGTCATGACATTATCTATGATATTTTTGTTTCCATTTTCATTACATTGGACATATGTTGTGTTATGAACCATTCATCATTAATGTGTGGTATATATTGAATTATTTACATGATATATCCAACAATTATTTATTCAAATTTTATTCTATGATTAAATTAATTTTATTCCATCATGAGGATTAATATTCAAATTTAACAATATGGTATATATTTTATGTTATAATCCCATTGTTTATTAGGATTATTTATGATTATGTTTCCAATGAAAAAAACATAGGATTAATATCTCATGAAATTAATAAATTTTATTATCACCTGGTTGTGTCATCGTAATATATGTTTTCCCATCAATTTCTTCCATTTATATATTCAAGAGTTCAAAATAAAGTTTCTAGGAAAAATCATCATTATTTTTGTTTTCAAACAGACACCCATTTTTATTCCAAATCCATGTTTTCAAAAAATGTTCCAAAAAATTATATTAATATTATTAATTTGTTTTATTAAAGTCATTTTAAAAATGGTTGAATTTTTTAAAAAAATGTTTTGAATGAATATTCAGGTCATTTTCAAAACAATGAATGTTTGTCTTTTGTCGAAAATGTGTATGGATTATTTTTCATAACGTTTAAGACATGATAATAATTTCCAACATCATAAAAAACGTTTTCATTGAAGATTCCATGATAATTTCTCAATGTAATTTCTATAGTAAAATTTTTCATAAATTTTTTATGTTCAATTTTTTTATGTGTAAATGCCATTTTACTGAAGAAATGTTATAACAAGTCTTTTAGAATCAATTATCCTCAATGATAACATCCTTTTATATACATCATGGTTTTTTAATAAATAAAACATGGATAACATTTTTATTATTTCTATAAATGTATTAATAGAAATAAGTTTATGAAACCTATTTCTCTTTCATGTGTTATACCTTAAAAATTGATTATGAAACCTGTTTCTATTACCTAGATATGCTATGATGAAATGATCAAGTGAAGATGAGACCTTTATTATTTCAATATGTTAATTATTTGATAAAACTTTTTTGGAAAACCTCTTCATTTCAAGGGTTATGATACGATGTTAATATTATGATATTATTTCACATATAAATCTATTATTCATTATGATATTGGTGGGAAATACATATTCCTCTGATGTATGAAATAATGATTTATATCTCGTGATACAAAAAGGAAAAGAATGAGTAGTGAACATGTATAAAAAGGTATTTTTTACAATACGGTGGTCTTGTGAGTGAACCATCACTACTATGATGGTTTGGAGAGTGAACCCAATCCCCTATAATAGACTTGGTATTGATCCTTAACTACTATGGAAGAGATATTATATGCTTCTTTGTAAGCTTAAATTCCATTTATAATGAAATGATATGATATCAATGACCACATTCTTATATGCCCATATGATTAATGTCATATGAAATTCTAATATTTATGCCATGACTCTCATACTTATGATCCTTAATTTTATGGGTATGATTATCAATTGATATTCTCATGTTCTCATTCTATTATTCTAATGTTATTCTTATATATCTCCCCCATTTTATCATACTTATCACTTGAGTTCACTCTTTCTTGTGATTCCCTACCCCAAAATATGAAGAAATTTATTATGTATTTTTTGTCTTTGAATAGTGCAAGGAATGAAGAACATAGTGGGTGATGACGTAGCCTATCAATAAACTAGTAGATGTGTTTCCATGACTCAAAATACACTTTTAAATTACAATCATAAGTCATGTTTCTATGTAATTTAATAAATGACTGTAAAAAACTAAAGTAATATATATTTATGATAATTATAGGCTCTTATGTTATAAAAATTAATCCTAAAACATTTAGGTGTCTCCCATGGATTCCCATTATATAATTATATCATATGATTATTAACATAGTTTATTTATATTTTATAAGTACATAGTTAGAAATTATATTTGGTTATATAAATTTTTCATGACACCCTATGTTATTAATTTTTTTTATGTAAACTGAGGACTTTCCATAGTCTATCTAGTAGTCACATTATTTTAATAAAATACAAAAGACATACAAAGGGGTGGTTGGATCAAAATATTTCTTTTTTGTTTTTCTTATTTTCCAAACCAAAAACAACATAATTGGTGTCCTAGTTAAGCATTGGGTTCTTTTTTATGGAATTATAACCAAAAACTGGCTAAAGGGTTGTTTCATTAGTTAAGAAAAGAATAAATATCGTCATTGCTACGTGTCAATATAAAATATGGGATGATGTGTTTTGGATTGAAAAATTTACGGATTCCATGGGTGTCAAGCTGAACTCTCACTAAGGGGTGATTTGAGTTGATGTTGTTATCCTCCAATGGTGTTAGTGATGATTTTACTAAATCAAGTTTGGTCTTTAGGTGAAAAACTAATGACATTATAAATTTTTGTAGAAATTCATGGAATTACTAGTGTGTAGCATAATGAAAAATTATATAAATGGTAATAATTATTAGGAAAACCATATATACCACCAGCCTTATTCATATGAAGGTTTAATCAATGGGTAACAACCACCAGTGTTTCCTTAAATGAGAGAAGATGAGAATACCAAAAACAAATACAAATAGTGAATAACCCTCATAAATAACATTAGTGAACTAGATAATTAAAAAACTAATATATTATGTTTGTGGATGTAAGAAAAACAAACAGGTCTTGATCACAAGTGACAATGTTTGAATCAATGAAGATATTGTGTGAAAAACATAAATGAACAGGATGAGGGAGAGGATCTTATGAGAGTCGTCATTCGATGAAAATAGAAGATGAAATGGGTTGAAATCCATTTAATGGTAGAGGAGTAAATTCATAATTTTCCTCTTTAATGGGGTATATTATTTGGACATATAGTTTTTAAAATGTACTGCCAATAGTAAAAACTCATTGTTGGAAGAAACCCCTACCTAAAATGGTTATGGTACATATATTCCGAAACCATGCCCTATTCATGTGATATGCCTACAATACAATGCAAATATCCACAATGTTTTTAGGGTAATGTCATGAAGTTTTACAAGACAATATCCTATATAATATAGGTCACATTATTTTGGTGAAATGTTAGAACTAACAATGCACTAATTGTTTTCCCAGAGATATTTATCTCAATACAGATGATTCGATGCCTGAAGCACCATCGAATTATCATGGTAATTGGGACCCCTCTTGAACCAAAAACAATATTTGAAAATAACACATTATGGTATTCAAACTCTCCGATTCCCTTTTAAATTTCCAATTTGAAATTTGGTTTTTTGACAAATTGAAACCAAAAGGTTCATATGAAATTTAAATACACATACAAAACATGGTATCATATAATTAAAAGGATTCCAGGAACATCTACTCAATAATTCCGATCCGGAGTAGAAGAAAAAACATTCATTGAAAGAGATATGGTGTTTCAAAAACAAATACCATTTGAAATATAATCTATTATATTTTTTCATGATCCATTAATATACCGAGTTGTAAGACATGTCAAATTTTAAAAACATTTATTATTCTAGGAATATATAGTAGACCCAAGGCAATCATTCAACACATCCTCCTGGGGCTAGTCCATATGGGAACCATTAAATTTTTATATCTCACTGATATTATCCCATCTGTCAAATATCAATGATGATGGACCATCAATGATCATATAATCTATGTGGAATTGGTCACCTTTAGTCTTTCCTATTGAGAGGACCTTCCCATTATAATAGTATGCACCTAAATTTCTAGTAGTTGATGCTACCTTGACCTTAAACTGGACCTATTGAAGAGGACATGGTGCCCCATGTCACATACCAATATAGCCCCCCACTCCATATCATCCCATGAAACTATTACATCCATGAGTTTTTATGAAGTAAAATTCAATCTACATTATCCTTACTAATCAATTAAACACTATTTTAATTCATAAAACTTGATCTAGTAGTATAATAATTCTTCTTTGGCCTTGATTTAGGCATCATGAGTTGTACTAAAGATAGTGAGGGAACCTCATTTATATTCTTAACTTATTTGGTATCTGAGAAATAGTATCGGCCGTATTGATCTTATATGAATCTACAATAAGATATGTGTATTCATTATAAATGTTAAATTCTTCTAAGACCTCTTATTTAGTAATCACCTCCCATAATCCCCTGGTTAATACCTTTACATGGACTTACCCAGGTTGATAATATCAAACCTTAACAATACCCATTAGTAAACTTATCCTCAATATACATTTTTTTCATCTCCACATTTTAATCATTTATCCCAAAATTCTAAAAATCTAAACTACGTTGATATTTATCATAATAATGACCTATGATTTGTGATCCATTGAAAAATTTAGGCATTTTTTATAATAAAAAATTAATTGGAAAAAATCATCATTAGTTAACACCAATAACTTAATAAAGGGAGAGTTAATGTCCAATTACACTGATATTCATAGGATATGACTATGTATTTCCTTTATAGTATCCATTTAGAACTTAATAGTGATTTCTATTTATTATAAAATTTCATATAAAATTTGTGTGTTCTCGAGGAACTAGCACATTAAATATTTAAATGATTTATAAACAATAATGAAACCCCCTTATACATCATCAAATTATGTTAAAACTGATATAAGATAAATTACAATGTCTGTAAGTAACAATTAATTCTTGAATTATCCATTACACATACACTTCTATTAAAATAACCATGATGTAGTGATTTTCACATCCTCATGTGTTTCAATAACGTAAAACATGTCATAGTGACATTCAGCCTAATATGGATCTTATTTTGTGAAAAAATTATTTTTGAATGCAACATATAAAAAGCATCCTAAGTTGGAGTCTGTTTATATTTCTAAACTAATTAGTCATGTATGAATAGATAAAAAGATGATTTTATTAATATCATCACTTTTGTGGTATATTAAAAATAAAAATTACTTCAAAGGAATTAAATGATTTTTTTCATATTAATTTATATGAATAGAGTAAAAATTAAAAATTTTAAAAACATTGATAATTTTATAAAACCCATCTTTAATGTTTTTAAACATATGTACCATTTTAATCTAATTATTTTTAGTTTATATTAAATATTATTTTTTATAACATATAAAAAATAAATATAAAAAATTGATTTCATAATTCCAATGAATATACTGAAATTATGTAATCAGATGAATTTTATTTCTATGATAAATATATCATTATTAAGATTAATGACAATGAACAAGTTAATGGTTAAAGAATTTTTTTAGATTATTTTTTTTATTAATTCTATTTAATTTTAACATTATTTAGTAAAACATTATTTTATATATAAAGACTATGATATGATATTTTAACATTCAAAATGATTTTACCACTCATTTAATATGTAATTAATTTTTAATTCAATAATTAATACTTAGTGAGGAAAATAACATTTGTGTTGAATATATTTAATGATTTTTCAATTTAATATTATATTATTTATTAATTGAGTTATAAAATATGAGGATTAATATTAGTCAGATCACAAAAAAAAATTTGTTATTAATATCAATATTTTTAAATAAAATATAAATTATTGGAGTAAAAAACTAGTTTCCATGGTAAAAAAAATGATGCAAATTTAAAATGAGGTTATTAAAAGTTTTAAACATGTTTTAAATAATTTGATAAAGGAGTTTTTGAAGTGTTTGAAATCTTATATCACCTTGAAATCCATTATTTATCTCTTTTTAATTCATTGAAAAAAACAGATTCATGGATTTTTTAAAACTAATGACTATTCAGAAAAGTTTCACATTCATTACATATAAATGGGGACACATGCAACATTTCATGTTTCACCTATCCCTTATAATATAATAATACAACTCTAAACATCCTCCCATATATGTATATTTAAATATTAGAATCATGAGGTATCAATTTGAATGCATAATTCTTTCATTTCAATGTAGATTTCCAAGAGAAATCCTATATTATCAATGTTAATATTTCTTTCTCCTAAGACTTTCCTTGTTAGCACATATCGGTTAAAATATATTATAGACACCCAAATATAATTAATATAGTGTTATTAATATACTATAATGTTATTATTTCAATTTATCATCCTTTATTTAAGTCTTTCCACCCTCTATGTAAAATAAAACTACATAGATCATGTGTATGTGAAGACTACCACCACCACAAAGCATTGTAGTTCATTTTTCATCAAAAAATATCATGTTTGGTTAAAATAATATATTCGATGATTTAAAATATTTGGTATGTCTGAATTATTTTTCCTAAGTGATATTTAATCATATACCTTTATAACCTTAATCTTGTATATATACAGACTTCTACATCTATGGAAACTGAATTTCATTTCCCAAAACTACCCTATGTGAATTTTTTTTAAGAATTAATTTATTGAATTATAATTTTTGTAATGATATTATTAATTATATATATAATATATTTTAATATTAATTAATTTATTTTCCTTACTCCTTAATTTTATTTTACACCCTCCCATTTGGGTATATTTTTTCACCCATGTGAATGATGTAAAAATATTTAAACTATGAATGATTGGGAAATAATATAAAATGCTAATATCCTGCAATAATAATGTATTTAATATGTTTTATTTACATTATAACGTTGTCATTAATTTTTAATATATTTATTAATATATCACTTTTCAATCAGTAAACATGATAAAACTAATTATTCAAAATTTTCATTCATATATAGAATATCAATATAATTTAAAAAATGAAAATGGGATTTGTAAAATAATTGTGAAAACATGATAATAATATATTTTAAAAACTATTAATGATTAATTATCTTTCTAATAAACATCAACATACACTTAAATTACAAAATTTTAATGATAAAACCAAAAATATTTTTAGTCCTTTCTGGATAAAAATAAACCATAATTGCCTAATATATTTCTAATAATTGGTTTTAAATATTTTTTTACTGTAAATATATTTGAATATGATAAATGATTAATTTATGATGATATTTTGTATTATTATATAGGATTTTGGACAATGTTTTAGTAAGTAGAACACGCGGTATGTGTTATTTGTCACAAATTTAATTCTCTAAGACATATTTCTTCTTATGAACCATGATATCCTTGATATAGGTTGATCATTTCCTAATGTATTTATTTTTACATGTTCATTAAATTCATGAATTTTAAGATTCATATTTAATTTTTATCTAAATCTATTTATATTATGAACGTACTAATGTTTTAATGTGGTTTTCTAACTATGCTCGTTTTGATGAGTTGTAATACATCTTATTGAGAACCCTCTTATAATATTGTTTTTATAATTGGATTTTATTTCATTTTAATTTTCATTTATATTAACAGGAAATTAAATTTTTTATTCAAATATCCCCCTTATTTTCAATATTTTCATTTCTCGCTAATGTTATCCATGATAATTTGAAATCTAATTACATGTTATCTCATATTAACTTCATATTTCCCTTATCTATTTTAAAATGAAATTATATAATATTTTAATGAAATGAGTAATCAACAATGGTATTTCAAAATCTTAAAATGGTTTTCAATAATATAAAATGTTGATGTTTTAAATTTCACACAAAATCTCTTTTGATAAACATTATTTCATTTAAATAATCAATCGTTGAAATTTATATCACAAGATTAAATGTTTAAAATGATTTCAGTACAAATATTTTAAATATTTATTCTCATTTCAAGGATCATTTATTATAAATTATTTTTTAAATAAAATTATTCCAATGATTTTTCACTTCACATTATTTAGACCACTATACTTTTTCAAGGGTTATTTATATATACTTATTTAAAAATATTTATTATAAAAATTCATTGATTTAAATTTCCCAAAATTGACCATTGAAAAAATTACTTTTCAAAGTGTTTGTAACTTCAAAATTTACACAATTGATAATATCATTATCTAAAAAACTTATTTTATAGGTTATTATAAATTTACAGTTAAATACTAAAGGATTTATTTCCATGGAATTAATTTTCATTCATTACCCACAAAATGATAATATAAAATACACACTTTGGGTGAATTATATTTGTGTATCAGCCAATTATAATCTTGAGATAAAATTGGTTAATACTATTTTGATATGATATGAAATAAATATTATTTCCATTAGTTATTCAAATTATTATATTAGATTTATTTTTTGTATGAAACACATATGTATAGAACTGAAAAATGACATGTTTTGGGTTTGATAAATCAATAAGATAGTTTATGTTCAAAGAGTGTTAGAGATGGTTTAGGGTTGACATATCCCTATGTTATTTTAGGTATAATAAATACATGAGATTATAGGGGACTCATAAATCCATTACACAACTATGATCCATTGGAACAATGATATAAATTGGGTTCGATAAAATGCTTCATTTTATGGGTTAGAAAATTATATCTCCAAAGAAAATAAAACAGGGACATACAAGGATTTTCTCACAAACATAAATGTAGTACATAAATTGATTTTTTCACAATATATTGGTTGGAAATACTATTATTTTTTCACATCTACCTGGTTGATAATCTTGGATTTGTTCAAAATTTTTTGTAATTGTTCATAAAAATAAACAGTTCACATACATGTGGTATTTCAATAACATATATGGTGGAATTATTAGATTTATTAATAAACCATATGGGTTGACATACTAGTATTTATTCATAATTTGAAGGGTGATCAGGGTTGGTTTACTTCGCAATATGATATTTTCATGTACCGGTATTCAATGACACTATTATACGCCATATTACAAAAAATGATGGAACATAATTATTTTATCTTAAAATTTTATTCTTAATCCATGGAATATGTTTATTTGTTACAATTTACGACCTTATAACATTCCTTATTGAAAAAACCTATTGTTGTATATTGTTATAATATGATATTTCTATGAAACTCATTTTCCCATATTAATTTTATATAAACCTAAATAATAAGTTGATATATTTTATCTTAATTTTATATTTGAGAAAGAAACTTGTTATATATTCATTCCCAGTATTATGAAGAAGAGTATAACTAATTAGGGTTATAAAAGGAAGCCACGTGTGCTTTGATTTTGTTGAAATTTTTACAAGATTTTTAAAATAATTTTCTTATATAAGTGTTCGGTGATGAAATTAAAACCTCCATCCTTAAAATTGTGTGATTATATTTTTATAGTATGTTTTATTTTATGCATATTTTATAAAATAATGGCATGTTCATCTTAATTTTTTAATTAATATGTTTAAATAATGTGTTTTATCATCAAACCTAATATTGTGGGAATAGGGTACCTCAATATCTCATGATATGAAAAGATTACCCAATTAATTATGGGATTTATAACTCTTATCCTATCTATCACATCTTAATGTGTACAGGAATATGTGTCCCACATAATAATATCATACATATGAAATAAGCATTAGAACCCCTATGTAATGTAAATGGGTTGTGTAATTTGGTATCTATGAATTACAAAATTATATATCATAGAGATTTACATGAGCGGAATAAATTATTTATTTAGGTGAATCTATATTTCAATATATAAGAATAGGTATTAAATATATAGATCAACTGAATAAAAATCCATAAGAATGGAGTGGCGTATTAGGTATATGAATCAACCTCTTAAACTCTGTTTCAAGAAATGAGAAAGAAGCCTTAAAAAAGTAGATATTTTTTTAATAAAAGATTAAATTAAACCAAATGGTTTTTTATAAAAAAAATCCAAAAATAGTAGAAAGTAATAAAAATTTATGAATTAACAGATGAAAATGGAAAATGAATATAAAAATTCCCATTAAATATTTTTTTAATCTAAATTAATAATGGAAATGAAAACATATATAACTAAATTAAAGAAAATATAAAATAATCTAGGAATATATATTAGGGATATATATCCATAATATAGAAAATTTTCATTATAGTAATGTACATATAAAGTGATCTATAAAGAGTGATATCATAACCCAAAAATAAAGGGTGGTTAAGAAGTTCACTTACCTTAGGTATTGACTCACTTCGTATATGCGTTTAACCACCAGAATATACAATGTATGTTTGTTAAATACATTATTCAAAACATTTATATATATATATATATATTATTTACTATTGTTATTTTATGTTCTTTATGATCAATTTTTAAGTCATTATATTCACATTCAACATATCTAGGATGTCTATTTCATTTCTCTAATGTCACATTTGATTATTAATAGTGATAGATATTCTTATAAAATGGATTATAAATCCAGAAGTAAAATTCACTACTAGAGATCACCCCTATACCAACAAGAATATCAAAACAGTATAGTGAAACCTTGGGGATATGGTATTTTAGTGCAGGATATCCCAAAAAAAAATTATAAATAAATGTGATAAATTACCTATGATAATAGTTTTTTTTAAAACCATTTGCATGGGTATTTCCTCAAATCTCAACATGGATTCTCGTCCCCTCCTCCAATATGTTTCAAATTACAAGAACTCTCCTATTTAAATCACTATTCCTAGTATCTCTCTTATCCCTATTGCGTAGTACACCAATCCCAATCACCTGTAGAATTTGAATCTAGATTTGTGTCTGGACCTAATCCCATGATTGAATCCACGTACACCCCTCTTCTCTAATTTATCCAGATATTTTTCACTAGGAATTCCTATATCCTCTTCCCCATATATAGAAATCCATCCTCAAGATTCTATGTTCACGCAGTTTTTCTTCAATACCAAGTCGGTGAGTTTTAGATCATGCGTTTAGTAGTCCACTTATACTATTTCTCTAGATTTGTTTTGGTTTGTATGATAAAATAGATCATAATATTACAATATTTTTTATGAAAGGGTCTTAATAACACATCTATAGAATGTTTTTAGATTAATATTTTCTAATATATGTTTTTTAGGGATATTAATTTTCCTTATCAATCATATTTTTAGGTGTTGTTGTATACTCAAAATCTTCGCATTTACGTCTAAATTGCACTATCATATGAAAAAATTTTAAATTTTAATAACTATTAAAAATTATGTATAATATCATTTCTTATCAACAATATGAAATTTAAAACTCCTTTCATCTATCAAATATTCATTCCATATGCATTAAATTGTTTTTATATAAAATATATTTTAATAATATTCCTACATATACATATTATAAAACATTTTAAATAAACACTTTATTCTATAACCATTCATTTACACTTTAAGTGAAGTACCGTATAAATTAATGTTACATTTTTTTTTGGTATGGACATGTAAATACATTATGATTATATTGTAAGATTTATTAGTCAAACTTCATCAACATCAAATGAATAACTTACGACATATAGATAAAGCCTTGGGGACTAATAGATTATAATATCTCCATAAAATATAGACCTATTATAGTGTGGTCTTCCAGTTTTATCATGGAATAATATTTTAGAATCCTCCTGGTTTTCAATAAATTCATACTATTATTTGATCCTAACAACATAAATAGAATTTTACAATGTTACTATTTTTTATACTTTTCAGATTCTCACATAACTATTGTGTGTCAATCATAAAATGGAGTGATCCAATCTACAATCACATTGAAAAACAACACAAATTTATCATGGGATCCTACTTGTAGAAAAATATTCCACTTCAACGGGAGATATACATTATTGTGCTATGATACCCAATCAATTACCCTTATAGTCATTGAGTTTATTATTAACAATGATATATTGTAATGATGATCACTATTACAAATAATTAGATTACACTTATAAAATAAAATTTATAACATTTTCTCTTCCATAATGGTGTATAAAATCATTAATAACTATATATTATTCTTTAATTAAATAGGTTACGGTGTGGCATATACTCTTATGATGTTGTCTCTAAATAAGTAATCTTATATAGAATGTGATTATAATTATATGATCTATATTTATTATTATGCCTAACTTAATGTGGTGTGATAATAAGCTGAATGTTGATATGAATAGTCCATATCTAAAATTATATGTGTACATAACAACCAACATGGCATGATAATCAATGATCGAACATGTTGTGATATTTCCTTACCATGATTTATAACATCCTTTCCAAATAAGTTGTGAGATGATGTTATATAATGGTATCACATTATAAATTATATAAGGCTAATATGATATATGATTTAACATTAGTTAATTTAAATAGGGTATTGAATAAATTTCTTATCTCAACTATATGATGAGAGAATGGTTGAAAAAACAAAAAATAATGATTTTTTTGATCCAATTGTCAGGTTATATATTTGAATTGGTTTTGTAATGGTAACTTAAACCTAGGGTAGATGTGATTGATGTTAATAACATATTCTCCTAGGTTCTCTTCTATAAACGTTAATGCATCTATTGTGCTCAATAAAAATAATACACCAACCCTCAAGTATACATCTATTATAAGTATCTTCCATATTTTCACTAATCATAAAAAAACAAAACTAACCAAATTGAATAGAACCATGTTTCTCCCTGTTGAACCAAACCATATCAAATAACACCGAACCAAAATAAACATAATTTATTTGAGCCAAAGTAAATATATTTGATTTGAAGTAGACAAACCTTATTTGAATCAAACAATTCCAAATTGAAAAAAATAAAATTGAACGGAACTATATGTACAATAATTAATGATATAAAACCACAAAAAGATAAAAGTAGACCAAATAAATAATAACATATTTATCCTAAGGTGATTAAAACTAAATTTAAATGAACATAATTAAATTTCATTAACAAACAAAAATAAATTGAATCCAATGAACTTAAACGTATCCAAATGAATGGTGAGGTCACTAAGGTACCCATAGTAAGGTCATTTATGTCTCATCAATCAATTCACTAAATTACATATCATTTAAAAAATTCCACTAATGATTTATATTCCTCAAGTAATATTTTCATACAATTAATAATTGATCATCCCTGTATTTGGAACATTATTACTCATTGAAAATATGGAATTAAATATAATAGTATAATTTTTACAGTATTTTCGATAAATATATATATTATTTTTTGACTTTTTTATTATTACTCGGATATAGAAACGGTGTCACTTATGGTTCTATATAAATTGAAGAGTTATCATTTCCTTAAATATATATTTTATTAAACTTAAAAATTATTTAATTATATTTTGAAATTAGGTATGAAAATGTTATCATAGAATTGATAGA
The DNA here is from genome assembly GCA_963277665.1 of Viscum album. Classification (NCBI taxonomy): domain Eukaryota; kingdom Viridiplantae; phylum Streptophyta; class Magnoliopsida; order Santalales; family Viscaceae; genus Viscum; species Viscum album. The sequence continues at coordinate 1,365,279,469 of OY728143.1, read as the reverse complement.
AGTTGGAACTATGAATCTGATCCGATCACAATCGATCTCAAAAACAATTTGGAAGGTTTGTTAAATTTTTTTTGAAAATGATTTAATTAGTGGTCACATATATTTTTTTTTGAAAGGCCTTGTTTTTTCCATTATGAACATACCTACTATATAACCAAATATTGTCCTAAAAAGACTACTGTGTGTGGTATCACAATGAGATGAAAAATCAATTTCAAAATGACCATGATCCAAATTAGAGGACTGGATTAAAGAATTTTCTATATTACCCATTTTTCTTTATTCATAACCATGAGAATGAAAGGATATTGACAAAATAAAACTTCAATATGAGAATAGATGATTATTATAATGAAAATGATGAATTTTTTAGGATATAAATATTGAATGATTCTACCATGAGTCCAGTATATTAGCAATGTGGTAAAATAAAGAAGTTAGAAATTTTAATCTAATTGTTTCATAGAAAAACTGTGTAAGGGATTTGTTATACTACCATCAATTATTTTATCATCTTTCTAAAATAATTTATTCCCAAAGATATATATATTCCCTCAACCCACTATAATTCATTGATGTTAGTAAATGGACATGGATTTTCAAAAAAAATATAATTTAATATTTCTTGAATGATTTAATATTATTATGAGAGGAAACAGTTGTACATAATGATTGTATAATATGTTAAATCCTGATGGAATCCAGAATCTAATTAATCACCACCCCGTTTTCCAAATAGTGTAACATGAAACTATATATTAACCCCATTAACCGTAATAATTTCATTTTTGATGAAATAAAAATAAAAATGAGGAGGGCTGATACTGAGAGAGATAATAAGATTGATGAGTTACTTTACAATGCAAATGTATATTCATGTAAGTGATTTGATTCGTGATATATTCACATCACATCTAACATGTGCAATGTGAGGCTAGGTATTTTATGTGACAGTTTCAATCTTTTTGGGATAATAAATATTTTACATAGCACATGAACTATGTCATAAACATTAAAAACCTTTCCCCATGGATGTGTATAAAAAACCATTCACTTTCATGAGTATACACAAGTCTTGACCTTATGATCTTGATAATGATATATATTTATACATGAATCCAATAATAATGGTGATGAAACATCATAGGAATGTGGTTGTTCACACATAGGATAAATGTTCAAAAGACATATTTTAGATATGTGTTTTTCTTGTGTGGATGACCAGTGATTTTATTTCTTATGTAATAATGATTGGATGGTGAATAAAGCAGAAACTATCATGTCATTTTTTTATGAAGAATACATGATCTAAAAGACTAAAATATCAATAATTTTTTAGATTTATGGGAAATTGATTATTTGTTCCAGTGGACCATCCATATCGGTATAATCATGGAAGTGTTGACAACACCATGGAGATAGACAATGAACCTCAGCATTTGTCACGAAAAAATGATATTAATGAATTAAAATAATTCAGTTTTTTATTTTGGAAAGGTCATATGAAATCTATTAAGATGAACAATTATTCTACAAAAATTAGTTACAATTGGAAGAAAGGGATTATATTCTTTGAGTTGACTTATTTTTCAACCAAATTGTCATGTCATTTCATAGACACAATGCACATTGAAAAGAATATCAGCTAAATGTTTCATTCAATTATTATAAATTTTAATTGAAAGAAATGAAACTGATTTATTATCTTGGTGTGAATTAGTGGATTGGGGAATCAGACTAGAATTTCACCTTATTTGTATCTGTGTAAATTAATGGGATGTTTCATGTGCTTCTTAGGTGATTAAACATTAAAAAAAATCAATTTCCAGAATCAGTAGGGATTTTTAATGTTCTTTACGGTTGTTTAGGAAATATATCCCAATGAATGTACATGATAGAGTTATGTAAGAAATCTATTAAGGCTCATGATTATCACATCCTTCTGAATGAGTTGATTCAAATCACAATCTATCATCATCAATCAAAAAATGTATGGGTTTCAATTATTCAGTTGTTTCATTTCATTAGAGATCTTTATGATGAGAAGTTGTGATAGTCTTTCTTATAATACTAACTGAATATTACTTTTTTATTATAAAACACTTTTATGTGAGAAGTGAGAAACCAAATACAACCAATGTAGACTATTGTTTTCACATTCATCTTTCATGTAACTCACCATCTCTTAACTGCAAATCCTATCTGATAACCTATTTCTTTTCATTGTATGTATCCAACTAAAAAACATGTACACATTGGAGTCTTATGTCAAGGATAGAAATCATAATGGATGTATGATCATCAATGGTTACTCAGATAATGAATGCAATAATTTATATTGAATATGTTTTTATTATCTTACAACAATATTGACCATACATATTAGAAATGAAGGGTAAAAACATGAGAAAATTGAACCATGTTTTCCATATAATCCCAAAACTGGGGGAATTCATATATCATATATATTGAGGAAATTAATCCTCAAAGAGCGAGAGATGACACATCATGTAGTTTGGTTTAACTATTATTTTTTAAATGACTAAATCAATTATGTAAATTGAACATGTATATATATTATTTCATATCATGAAATTTTAAATATTTTTAATCTATTTATATTATTCTTATAAGTGAACAGAAACAACTATTAAATGGAAATCATTTCTTTATTTTTCAGAAAGAGATAGTTATTCATTTAAAATAATTTGCATCTTGGTAGATTTTTTTGGTATAAATATTAGTGTACTGAATTTATAAAATAAATATTAAATTAATTTTAATATTTATAATGATTTCAAGAGTTGATTTTCTAAATGGCTATGTATTTGATGAAATGAGATCAATGAATTTTTGTCATAATTTTATGGTTTATGAATGAAAATAAATTATGATATATGGGTATGTATTTATTATCACTGGATGAGGATAGAACATGAAAACACTTTAGGATGGTGTTTTGTTAACAAACAAAATAAACTATTATGCCGATTCATCAGATCACATAGCTCTATTTGAAAATGTATATTATTAAGGAGTAATTGAGAAATCACTAACAATGGATTATTATGCTCATGGTTGAGTCACTCTAATGAAATTTTAGTGGTTTGATTCAATGATGATGCATGTCACATTTATTAATGATTATGGATTTTTAGTTATTGACATGACTCTCACTCTTACTACAAATGAACCACATGTATTGGCATCAATGGAGAATTTTTTATGTCAAAGATTATATTTGACCTCAATTTAGTGTCATTATTGAAGTAATCCCATGAAATATTTTTGATGATTGTGATGATAGAATTGACACCATAACTTATCCCATTATCTCCAATACATTTATTACTTATGATTCCTCCAATACATCAATTTTATGAGTTCATTGTGTACCTAAAGATGTCTTGGTAAATTTAAAAAATCATTCTTCTTTATTCTTAGTTATATTTATTTTTCATGACTTTTGTTGTTTAGGTTTGTGATATGAATGTTAATATATTATTTATTACAAATATTTTGTATCCAATAAGACCATAATATTAATTTTCAATATTTATTGGATAACATTTTATTTGAGTTGAATTTTATAATATTGAATTGAACTGCACTAAATCCTCCCAAAATAATCAAAATAGATACAATTATATTTTATGAAAAAAATATGAATTGTATTTGATATATTAAAAATATAGATATTAAAATCCAAAAAATGAAAACAATAACATAATGACAAAAATGGAATAATGACCTAACCAAAAATATGAACCAACTGACAAAATAAAAATAAAAATAAAGAAAGGCCTAATAAATTGGAAAAATAAACCAAATGACCCATGAAAAATAGAAATAAACAAATGACCTAATCAATTAACCATATTGATCCAAATGACCTCACTAAAATTGAATTGGGTCGAATGGAAAATAGTTGAAAACTATATCATACTCATTAAAAACATTCTAATTTTTTCATATATTTTTCATATGAAATCTATTATGTTGTGATATTAAACGCACTAGATATAAAATATTTTTTATATCACATACGTATCATATATTTGGTTTGAAATGTGTTATTTATTAATTATGTAATATAATGCCTTCTTTCATTTATCATTTAAACATTATTTATCGATTTTATATTAAATCAATATTTTTTTCAAATGATGATATTGAAAAACACATAAGAGCAATGAAGAAAAAATATAGAAGACAAAAATCACAGAATTAGTGGGATGTGGATCCCTCCGCTAGAACCCATTTTTAGTATTTAATTTTAAAAATATATAGTGTCATGTGGTTAGTTTTGTTTTTAGCATTTCATGAGGATCTACCACCAAGGCACCAGTTATTCACCAACAAGCCTAGTGGATCTAGTTCTCAGTATAGAGATTTGAGGGGGGTGGTACTATAGTTTGTGGCTCTAGTCAGCATGCCCAATCACACATAGACCCTTCCCTGTACACGACATCAACTACAGATTCAGATCCAATGGTGTCGTTATAAAGATGAAAGATACTTTTTTCAACCATGTTGGTACCTCCAGTTTAAATTGAGCCACTTCACCTCTCTTTCTTGTATTTTAGGATGATTCCTTCTCCACGTACTTATTATACATCTGTAAAACCATCTGTTCCATATTATTTTCCTTCAAATTATTTCTCCCCATGAAACTACATTTATGCTTCTTCAATCATAGCTGAAAAGTAATTTTCAGTGTATAGTTTATACAAATTGACCCACTAAATTTATAAAGGTTTATGGTCCTTTAGTTCATATGGATCCAATGATTCCCAGTACCCAAAAAACCTCATTTGTATATATAGAACCCTAGTAAAAATTTCGAAACTAATTTATTATCATTATAATATTTTTTTGGAGTAATATTTGTTTTTGTTCCTTAATAGATCAATCTACTAATATGAGGCATGGGCGTACATGCATGAATGTGTTGTGGAACCATGACACATAACTGATTATAGAGTATAATGATGGCAAAAAATTATTGGAGAAACATTAGAGGAATGTATTAGTTTTTTATGCTTTCCAAAACTGTAACATCATTCCCCTAAATCCACTCTCCTACTGACACCTTCCAAATGATGTAAGGATTAATTCTTACCAACAAATAAGTGTAAACAAATTCATTATATTTTATGTTATATTATTATTTATATAAATTAATAAATTGGTTCCATATTCATTTTAATTTTCTTGATTGTGAGGATGAGATTACATCCCAACATATGTAATAAGGTAAGCATTAGAGAGGCAATAAACATGCACTCTATAGTGGCTCTCATTCTAGAGTTAGCCTAGATTTTGAGGCTATAACTATTATGGATGATTGTCCAGTAGAATATTATCGAGAAATAAATATCCATTAGATGGGTACCAAGTTCATGTTATTCATAAATGTTTTGGTTTTTTGATGAAAATTTACATGGTGTCTATTAATACATATAATTTTTATATTGATTTTTTTGGAATACATTAGAAAATATAAATAAAAATTATATAAAATATCTCCACACTCTGGGGAAGAATATGATGATGAACCTTGATAGGAATATGGTTATAAAATCATTTACTTATATATAAAAAATTTTATATCTCATGAATAATGTGGGTTAAATATTCTTATTAATTCCATTGAAGAAAAATCATCTATTTTGATAGGTTATCAGGGAATACCCTAAATTACAAAATTAAAAAATTGAACATCAAAGACAAATATGGAAAATAATGAAGGTAGATAGATATTTTTCTAGAATACAATAAAATAAATGTGAGAATGATGACTATTCATAACATATCAATGGAAATATTATTAAATAATTTTAATGTATATTGGACATTTAATGTTGAAATCCCTTTATAATGATGTTTTCAAACAAGATATGGTGCTACAATTGATTAATTAAATCATTATAATAAGATATCTGGTTCTTGTTTTTAGTTCCTCTAAACTGATTTTGGAAGATTATAACCATTGGAGGTGTTTTAAACACTCACATTCCAGTTTTTATTATCATTCATGATCATATTAATCGATATAATCAAAATAAGAATATTCAATCATATGTGTGATTTAGTGGCTACTTTGTTGTTATAATGAATTTTTTAAGCAAAAGTAAATACGATATGATCATTTGTAATGTTAGAAATGTGATTATATAAGGGGGTCTTATAATTTTATTTTTAATAAAAATATTGATATCAATTTCAAATGGATATGTAATAATAATTTTTACAACATGTAAAGGTAACAAAAATTTCCAATATCTTATGTATTTTTGAAATAATACTTGTGTATAGATCATATGGGATATATATGACCTACAATAAGGTACTGATTTTTATCTAAATGCTATATAGAGATGGATTTAAATAGATACAACCAGATTTAATATATTTTAGAATATCTAGAATGAATCTATAGAAATTAATAATGGTTATTCAGACATGTGGTTACTAGATTTAGTGATAAATATATATTGGATGAATAATTTTAATGAATTATGTGATGTTATAAATCTAAAGCCAGTTCAGTATATTGAAATATTCAAGATCAGTATTTATATTTTCGAATAGACCTTATAAATGTGCTAGATGGGGTTGCTTGTTTTTTGATAATTCATGGATCATTTTATATTTTTATAAGTTGATTTTAATTAAGTTATAAAGACTACATATGATTTTATGTGACCCTTTTATTTCTTTTAAGAATGATTTGGATCTCATGTTGAGGATGCATAAATTTTTAAGTATTGATTGGTGTGTGGTTCATTTTTATTTATGTACGATTCCTTATTTAGTCTGTTTGAGCTATTTTATGGAACATCATGGACTATCAATGTGTTATTTCAATCTGTATGTGATTCATTTTGAACAACTTATTGGTAATTGTGAACATTTTATGAGTAATTTGGACCAAATGAACAATTCATCTATCATTACTTATAGTTGATATCATGCTTTGAATGAGTCACATGGACATGTATTTGAATACTTGTAGACCAATAAAATTTATTATTTTTTGTTTAAACAAGAGGAAGAAGCATTAGTAGTATTCCCATGAATTATTTCATGTTGTGAGCAAGAATAAAAAAGGTATATTGTTTTTAACTTCCGAAACGACTAATGTATATTTTATTCATTGTATACATTCTGGTAAATAATATATGGGTTGTGCTCTTAGATAAATTTATTAATTTAATATATTTATAATTGAGGAAGTTGATAATAATTTTTTATGTCAAGAAAAAACCCTGGATATATTTTCTATCGATATTAACATGTGGATATAAATTAAAATAGCTTTTGGGATTGCATTATAATGAAATAGAGTGGGATGTTTTACATATTCATTTCTGTAATATATTAGAATTTATACACATGTTTGATATTGTCTGTATAGTTTTAGGATAATCCATGAACTACCCACTATAATTTGAAAGATATATTTGACTATAGAATACTAGATTTAACTAAGAAAAAAACAGACTGAAATGAGAAAGATAAATGTGAGGGTGTCATGGAAAATTTCTGGGAATAATGATTGGATGAAACTAGATAGTATGAGGATATTGATTATATTTATATTTTATATTATTTATAATACATATATTTTAAAGGAATAAATTTGAAATATGTATCAAATATTAAAAGGTAATCATATAAGATAACAATTATAATTTAATTTTTCATTCAAAATTCTATTTCTTTTGGAATGGGATAAAAAACTAACATTTCGTTAATTATAAAGAATCATTATAATTTTTTGTAAATGGTTTTACTTTACTGAAAAGATCCAAATCAATTCCAAAAAATTGAACCACACCAAACATGTACCAAATAACCTAGACTGAATCAAAATGGAACAAATAGATCTAATTAGAATTGATGTAAATATATCCTTAGAAAAATGAATTGGATGAAAAAAACAAACTAAACTAAATTAAATATAAGATAACATAAATTTAGAAAAAAATATATGAATGAGATCTAAAAAAGACTATAGTACATAAATAAAACATAAATGAACCAATGAAACAATATCGAAAACACATTAAAAAAATATAAAAAAAATATAATCCAATATATGAATATATTATAAATTGTAAGAAAAAAATGATTATGACCTCTATAAAAATAGATTATTATAGAAAAAAATCATACCTACAAGAGATAACCAAACATGATGAAATCAAATAAAAAAACTCACTTGAACCAAATTAAACTAGAACATATAAATCATATTTTATATAAACTGAATATAGTAAAATTAAATAAATTAGAAGCAATTAATATCTAACATAATAAAAAAGAATCGTGTCATAACTTATGCAGTTGAAATAATCTCAAGGAATTCTCAAAAAATCAACAAAAACTAAACTAACCTAAATCAATTACAAAACATTAACAGAAAAATAAAAATTTTAAAAAAATGGAACAGATAACGATATATAAAATGAATTAAAATAAAATTTACCAAAAATTACTAAACTCAACCAGTATAAAAGATGTATGAGTTGATCTAATGTAAAGTAAATTAAATTTAATAAACTAACTATAAGTGATTTAAACTCAATTAATGTAACAATATGTAACATAACTAAATAAATATGAAGTAACCTAATGGGAAGAGTTACAACCCCAACCAAATAGTCATATCCCCCAAAAAAAATTATGAGTCTAATTAAACCGAAAACAATTGAAATTAATTTTAATAAAATGAATTGAAGTAAGACAAATTTACATAACTCAAAAATTTGAATAGCCAAAAAATGATCCACATCCTTTCATATGTCAATGTTTAAAATAATATAAATAAAATACATATCTCACTTTTTAAATAATAATGTAAAATAAAAAATCTACATATTTCATAGATGGATTTTTTTATGAATTTGATTCAGAGTAATGTTTTTAAAATCTGAAATATTAGTGTATTTTACCTCAAGTTCATTTTTTAATTGTTTCAGGATTTAATTTTATACTTTTAATCGGTTCTCCCACCTTTAATATACCTTCATGAATATATTGTGGTACTATTTCTTCAATATCATTTCAAATCATAGATGTTATGTCCATGAAACATTATATTGTTTGGGTTTTAGATAGCATTTTAATTTTGTCTTGATTCCTAAAATTTTATTAATTTACATGTAACTCAACCTAAACATTATAATTATTTCTTAATTATTTTGTATTTAATATTTAATTTAATTTATTTTCATATAATTCATTTTAATATTATATTATCTTTCATTGATTGTCATTGTAGACGGGGGGGGTTTAAATATTGAAAGAATTTTTCCTCGAGAAAAACAGTTTTTCTTAAGAAAAAATAAAATATAAAAATGTTTGGTAAATGAACTAAAACAATAGAAAATAGTATGTTTTATATTATTGGTTTTAATTTTTAATATCTATTATTTTAACTTAGTAATTTGTAGATGTTTTCTTTTTAGGACCTCCAAGCCCAAGTTCTTGAATTTTTTTTACTAAAAGTTCACATAAAAAATGTTTTGGAATTGAGAACCAAGGAAGAGTAAGCTGCCAAATAGGTAAGAGTATTTTCATGAAGAGATATTTTCCCACATTAGGTGATATTTCTAGTAAAATATATTTGTAATTGGTATAACTGATTGAGGATACGGCAGAAAATTCTGAAAATTGATATATAAGTGAAATAACTGGATCTGAGGGAAAAATTTATATTTATGAAATATATAGTTTTTTTATATCCATGATGTACACTAGAGATAATTGTTTCTGGTGATGAATAAATTTCATCATTGAATATTTTATATAGAGCAAAAAACATTAGTTCTAGTAGTGGTTATGAAGATGAAATTATTGACAATGTTGATTGTGAGTATGATCATGAGGAAGGGGAGGAGGATGGTCGGGAGGATGTGGGTGAGAATTATAGTGAGGAAGAGTGTTTGGTCGAAGTAAAGGACAAGGATAATGATGTGGATGAGTGTAGGTATGATTATGTGGATGAGTATGAGTGTGATGAAGGTTATATTGACCCGTTATATTTTTTAAATAATATTTATGACATTTTCTGTTTTATAATTTTTTGTGAATAAATATTTGTAATTTTTTAGTGTTTTTAATCATTGGTTAAATGAATCAAATTTATTTCTACTATTATGATTTTTTATGTATTGATTTTTTCTATTTGAGGATTTTTTGCTGGGTTCAATGCATGTTCAGTATATTGAAGATGTTCTGTTGTTTTCATTATAAGTTGATGATGTTCTGTTTTTATTACATGTGTTCTGTTTTTATTATAATTGTAGTGGGATGTTTTCTTCATTATTTACTATGTTCAATTATTATTTTATGTTGTTTTCATTATAGGATCAATATTCTATTTTCCTATTTTTTTTGTTGTGTTCCATTTTTATCTTTTGATTGCAGGTTTGTTCAAATTTAAAATTCTGACTACAAGTGTAGTCGAATTTGGTGATGCTACGTTATAGGGAGTAGTGCGGGAAAGGGGAATCTATAACAAACATTTAATAACATTTGGAAAATCTATATACTAATAGTTTTTAATGATGACTTTTTTAAATAAAATTTTAACCACACATGACCAAATGTTAAAAGTGAACCAATTTTATAGGATATTCACATAAATTTTGAATTGTTGGGAAAAATCTATCCCAATGGTTTGAATCATAGGAATATATATATTCTATTGGTCTAAAACCATTTGAATACTTTTATCCCAACACTTCACAATGTATTATTATAAAAATTAAATTCCAACCACCCTATACAAATGGTTTACTATAAACCAAAGTTTAAGGGATCTTCCGATGGCTCACATAAAAATGGTTTCAACCCATTAAGACATGTTAAATTTTCCCTACTAATTTTAATGATTTTTTGAAATTCCATATGATAAAAATGTTTTTAATATAAATTAGTATTCAAAAATAAATATATAAAAACAATTATAAATGTCACCATTTGATGGATAATTCATTTATTTATTTTTACTAACTAAGATGAACTTAATTGGATTCAATTAAAATTAATGTATACTATATCATTCCAGAATAGATAATAAAATATTATATACTTATTGTAATCATATTGAAGAATAAACTATTATATAACCATCTACAATGGAAGGGATGATAATAAAATACATCTTCAATGGAGGCGACGAACTAACCATAATATAGGATACATTTTCATTTTCGAATTGATAATAGGAAGGTATATTATAAATCTTCTATTAATATAATAACACATTATTAAAACTATGATATTGATTTAATTATATTATGATGTTTGGAAGCGTTTTTTGTGGGGTAAAAGAAGAAAATTTAATTTTATAGGAATTATAAGTGGGATTAGATGTTCTTACCTTACTTATTGTGATCAATCGTTTAATAATTGGATTATTCCTTTGAGGCTGGTATTTTAATAATATGAGAACAATTGTATGGGGTTATGAGTTTTTAGGAATGATTACTGTATATATTATATGAGAATTTTTTTTTGGGGTGAGAAGAAGTGTAGTGGAGTATGATACTATTTGTAAGTAGAGGAAAGGGGTGTTTTTTATTATAATATTAAATATTTTTTTTCATGGATACCAACTACGATAATTCCCATGACTATAAATAGTAATTAGGGAATGTGAGGATAAGGTAATTGTTTATTAAATTATACAACATGATATTAGTCATGTATTTAACATATAATGTAAATACAATATTTTTAAGTAATTTACAGATTATTAAATGATTACCTTTTTTATAAAAATACAAAAAAATAACATAGATATTATTTTTAGTTTTTCACTCAAAGAATGATTTCCATTTAATAAAAAAAATTCCTTGTTATGAGAAATTTAATTTTCAAAATGAAAACCATATTAATTGAAAAATATTAATTTTTTATACTTGATAAAATTTCCAACCCTTTGAAAAGTAAATAATTATTTTAAAAATGTAACATTTTTAAATAAAAGAAAATAATATTGTTTAAATAAATATTAGAAATATAATTTTTTCTTCATTTCGTTATATTTATTCGAAATAATAATTTTAAAAAAAATCGTAAATGTTTTCTCAAGAATAATGTTATGTATTATTTATGTCAAGTATTTATTGTATCATATTTTACACTTTTATTTTAATTTTTATTCCAATTTCATAGGATACCCAAATATTAATTTATTATTCTAATGGTTTGGTTAATAGTAAGATTTCTGTTTTTAATGGACAAGATATTATTCAGATGGCCACATTGGTTTTTTAAAACCAATAAATACCTAATATTTTCATCACCCATAAGTCAAATAAATTTAATTATAGGTTGTATTCTTATAAAAATTTCGATTTCATGTTTCTTATTTTTTTTCCATTTTACTGTAATTTGGGCATGTGTGATTATTATTGAAAGAATGATTATCCAAATTTTCCTATTTTTGTTATTTTTTTTCCTTGTTTATTATACCATTGGAGTAATTTTAATTTTATTAGGTATATATATCGATTAAATGAAATTCAAGGAAATAATATAATAATGTATTGTATATTATTACTTTGAATATGTGTTTTCCACTATACTACATTAATAAATATGTCATAGATTTTGTGATAATGGAAACTACATTTTTGATATGATGGTTCAATATATTAGGAATTCATGAAAAATAATAATAATGAATCTAAGGTAATAATAAATTAATTATTTAAAAAAATATGTGAAATTTTCTTAAAAGAGTTATCATAGAAAATAAATGAACAAGTATGTGGATAAATTGACACCACTAACGAGAATGGAAATGAATAAATCATGTGATGTTGATGAAAAGTCATGTAAAGGATAGAGAAAACATTATAATGAAATGTAACATTTTGAAAATTATTAATTTATCCCAATTTATAAGTTATAATTTTTTTTAATATTGCCTAATATGAATAAAAGTTCATTTTTAATAAGAGAAATATTACAGTTTATTATTTTTAGGATAAATTTTTTCTATTTTTCATAGTAGAATTCTAATGGCGTCATATCCATTCAAAAATAAATAAATTGATATGTTTAATAAATTTTAATGAAATTTTATACAATATATTTACAAAAATCCTTAAATAAAATATTAATCTATTAAATAAAAATGAAACATTGAAAAATTAGTATAATGTTTAAAATAATTTATTTAAATTAAGTTTTTTAGTTATCAATGATATATTTCAAATAATTATTGTTAATTATTATTTTTTTAATATTTTTGAACATTTCATATAGAATAATGATTAGAAAGAGAAATATATATTGAAACATAAATATGTATTTTCTATGGTTGAGGATGGATTGAAGAAAAAAGGTATTTATTTGTTTAACCATTGAATTCTTCTATGATGTTTTAAAAATAAAAATGAGGGAAGGCCAAAAATATTTGTTCTAAATTTGAGACATTAAATTATATTATATGATAATTACATGAAAAGATGATATCTCTAAAGAATAAATAAAATTGGATACTATTAATATGGAAAATTTTATAAAAATTAAAAATACAATAAAATAATAAATAAATATAATAAATTTGTAGTTTCAAAAACCCGCTTTGATACTTTAAGAAAACATTGGACTCATTTTATTGGTAAAATGGGACAATGATATAATAGAAATAAATTTTATGAGATATTATTATTAATGAATAAAAGTATATTTAAATGGGCAATGATTCCCAAAAAATGGATACTCAAAATTTGATAAATAACACTGATAAATTTCATTAGAAGTGAAGTAATAAATCAATACTCATAAAAATTAGAGGGAAATGATTAATTTTTATATAATTAAATTGATTAATATAACTAGATAATATAGTGATTAATCACTACATATTCACATTCAAACGTAGAAATATTTTATGGATAAAATAAGTAATGATATCTCTTATTAAGTTATATATTTTTCTTTTAAAGACAAGTGTAATATACATAGATAATAAATTAAACAGAATTTAATATATTATAAATTAATTAATGTAGTTATTTTTTATATTAACAAAAGTAATAAAATAATAAAATAATGTATATCATAAGATAATAATGCAGGAAAAATATTTATTACAAGATAAAACCTTAAGGGTGAAGGGTAAGGATAGAAAATTCATTTTAAAGTAAAAAATATAAAATATTATTGATATTTATGGTGTTTCAAGAAATATAGAAACATGAATACAGATTTTACAACTTATAGTATTGATGTTAAATATTACAGGATGTAAAAAATTGCTAATGAATAAAAAAAATTATTATATTTTCAGAATAAAATAATTAAGTGTTTTAAATATTACTACCAGTACCATATAAGCCATTCTAATACGATTTACCCCCTAAAAGTGTGTGGGTGGGAGGTTAAATCATAGTGTAGTTACTTTTAAAAATTATTTACATAAATTTATCCCACAATGGATCTTGTCCCATTATTTTGAAATTAATTTTATTAATCTATCATTCACCTCATTAAATCATTGAAAAATAATTTACCAAAATAAGTAAAAAACACTTGAATATATTTATTTTCTAGGTATATAATATATCAGATACATTATAGGATCATAAAAATAATGATTTGAGTATGTAACAAAAATTACTCACATGCTCTTGAAATTATCTCTTTCAATATGGGTGCGTTAAAAATTCCTAGGTCACTTATTCTTCATTACTTTTTTCAAATAGATATATGTGATGGATCATGATTTAGGAAGTCATTCCTAAATAAATTAGAAAGAACATACAATGGTAATTTATATCAATTGTTACATTAGATTTGATAATTTTTTTTATATACTATCATATTTCTAAAATCTAGATTGAAGTGAATTAATATTTTCATATGTAATCCAATGAAATTGACATATCTTCATTACATCATCAACCTTCATTAAAAATAATATATATAAATTCAATTCCAGTTAATAGAATTAAAAATTCCATGTTATATTTTATCTGTTTTTATTATTCAAATCATTCAATTTACATTATATCCTTAATTGAGTTTAATGTCTTTATTTAAAATCCATATAATAGTTTTTTTATTTTTTTCATAAATATATTTACTTAATTCTCTATTTTTCAACCTGTTTTTAAATGAACATTATAAATCAAGTACATATAATCATTATTTATTTTGAACTATAATTGATTTTTAGGATTATTCCTTATATTGAAGGAAGTAAATTCATTATTCTTAGGTCATACCCTTGAATGGGTTTTTGAAAATATCTATTTATATATAATTAATTAACTTATAAAGATTCCAATGCTTCTAAAATTATGTGAGATAAAAATATTAATTTTTAATTTCTATCACAAAACCATGAATTTTTTTATTAATGTCATTATAGTATTTGTTACGCAATCATTAACTCTTAATATCATATAAATATTATCTTCTCACACATAGATGTATTCTTATTCACATATTTTATAAGAATCCACGATGTAAATAAAATGGAATTTTTTCATTGCACATTTTGTGGTCTTCTAATTCATTATTTTAACTTCATTATCTTGGTAAACACCTCATATAATTTTAAAACCATAACCTTTTACCTGAAAATTACTAAATAAATATGGACATAATTATTCTTATAGTGAATAACCTAGCAAGATTATTTAAAATATACTTTTTACAATTTTTTTAAACCTGCTATGGATTCCAACTCCATGATCTTGGATGATATGAACTATTAATTCTATCATCATGAATAAGATCACCTCAATGGAAAAATTATTTTTTAGTATGAATTTATCATTCAATAAAACCATAAATCCATGAATATTTATAAGAAAAAATGTGGTTAAATTACTTTTAGTCAACATAGAACAACTAACATCCTTACTAAAACCATTTATTTAGAACAAAGAACACCATATATAAATAAAACTTCTCATTGTAATAATAAAATAGTGCTCTACCCCCATAAATAAATTATTCTACTATATTTAAAAAATCAATACAATTCCATATAATTTTATTTTATTACATATTATCGTCAATAATGTGTTTATTCATTAAATAACTTTTCATGGTGATTGTGTAAAATTTTATTGAAATGGAATTGTTATAAATTTTACCTTCTAGTTTCTAATGATTTTAAATTTTCGTTGTTCGATATTATTATGAATTTTTTCTATGAATTATGAAATTCATTATTATAAACCATTCAGAAAATACCAAATCATTCACCATATCATGGTTTGAGTAAAAAAACACAATTCATCTAGAATTTTTCATTGAAACCATGCATAATTTATACTGATATATTGATTCCTGTAACAATATATAAAAACGTATATTATCCATTACCATCCCTACTTATAATTCTATATTATTCAATGAAACTAAAAAAATATTCAAATAATGGCCATTGACCCATCAAATACTATATATTATATGGAATATGATATCTCATAACCCTACCATAATCACCAATTATAATTTTCAATAGATTTCAATATAATATAATAATAATCCCAGTTTTAAAAAAAAATTCACATATATAATCAACACAGTTTTGAAGAAAATTAAAAATCAAAAAACAAATTTTCTTTGTCAATAATAAAAATAATTAAATGTATGAATAATAATTCTCATTTCTTGAGATGCTTTTTATGTATTGGATACAATATGTATACAATTATTTATTATTTTTTACCCAAAGATAATTTTTTGGAATCCTTGTAAAATAATTTTTTCCATGTTTATTATTGGTAAGGTTTAATATATGAGGACAGGGTTGTTGAGTTTTGTTGTAAAATATCACTGAAAAAATTGTGTAATATGCATGATTCTTTACAGAGGGTCACAATTAATATTATTTCCAAACATTATTTTAATATAAAATCCAATTTTTAATGATATTACTAGGAAATGATTAAATAAGAACTATACTCAAAGGATACCTAAATTACTATTGTACCGTGAGAAAAATAATTTTATACTTTTGATAAGTAAATGAAAATATTCTATACGTTATTTAATAATTCATAAATATTAGTTTATATATATAAACATTTTAGATATATTATATATAATGATCTTATTTTAATGTTATATCATAATTTATATTTCAATTCTCCAAATATGGGAAAAATTGATAATTATTTTCATTTTTTGTAATATTTATGTGCAATATACTAAGTAAGAAATTTATATAGTGGAAAACATATCAACTATTTTGGGCCTTTTAAAATTGATGTGTTACTTGAATGGATCCAAATATAGAATATTATATACAAGTTTCATTAAATATTACAATTGTTTTTTCGAATATACACCCACTATAAAAAATATATAACCTTTTCCAAAAAACATTGTTATGAGGTGATGATCCAAATTATTTAAATTTAAAATTGATAATGTTATCGAAACATCCAAAAAAATATTTAATCAGATATGATATAATGGTTGAATAATTAGTGTAAATGAGAAATAATTATGTTTTTAAATCTATTTTTAATGGGGGAGGAGTTTATTTCGAATTTTTAAATGTTTATTACTATATTAGAATTCTATCTTCATTATATTTATCATTAAACTTCATTATCCAGTTGATAATTTTCAAAAGTAAATTGTTTATGGTTTTGAATAAAGTGGTTGTTTCTCATTATTTGTTTCATAGTAATAGTAACATGTGCAAAATAAGTCGTTGATATAGTAAACTTATTTCAATTAATTATATATTTTTTAAAAATTTAATCAAGATTATTTATGTCTTATGTTTTAAAAAAATCCAATTATTGTTATTGAATTTACTATTTCATTTTGGTTTTAATTTTATAATCAGAGTGTAATTATAGAGAATATTAACTACAGAAGAGTTTAGAACCAAATGAGATGAATAAATGAGAAGAATAATATAATTTGAGTCTTCCAGAAGACATGAGTAGAATATTATAACCATTGTACAATAAGGATCATAATATATAGTATGAAATTTTTTACACCAAAAAAATGAAAAAAATGGTAATCTATATCCAACATAATTTCTAATAATTAGGGAATATATTTTCCTCTTAAAAATATCCCAATACAATGACATCGTGGAAAGAACATCCACTATAGAAGGAATATGATATATATAATATTTTTTGAGATGAAAATATATCATTATAATTGAAATAGAATTTTTCCTTGATATTTTGGGATCAAAAATTGGAAATGATTGATTAGTAAATGCAATTGGCCATGCTTAGCAACTCATATGACAAAGATAAATATATATATATATGGATATATTGTATTTTAATGGTATATATATAAAGGTTAAATGTTATGTAAATAAAGACAGACCATGTTGTTATAGTTGAAGGAACATAAAATGTTAGAGAAATAAATAACTATTAAAAAATGTTTTTCTATTACAATATATATATATTAAATAAAAGGGAATGATATATATTTTTATTTATAATGTTTCCCTATAAACATACATTTGGATTTGGGGTAATTATTTTATATTAATCATTCATTTAATTAACATTTTTCACATTAAAACATTTAGGAATTATAATTTTGTGACTTTAGAAACTAATATAAAAATAAATAATATTAATTTGAAATAATTTATTTAATCATCTTCTAAACATATCCATAATGTATAAATTATTCTCTATTCATAAAAATCTCACATTACATGAGATTTTTTAATAAATTAAAACGATGATAAAAAACAATAATTTACATATAATATCCTGATATTAAAATGAAAATAAATATTCCTCCCTAAAACTCTGATTTTGGATTCCATAATCATAAAAACATTAATAGATATCACATAGGTGGAAGAAATTATTAATCAAGGAATCATAATGTAATATAAATAATTAATGAATAATAAATATTTATCTTTATTGAAGGAATAACTAAATCCATATGTCTAGACATAGAATGAATGTGATCATAAGACCTCACAAAAAGTATACAAACCAATGGCATTATATCATAAAAATATCATGAAAATAATACCTATAAATATCAATTTTAAAATTTCATGTTTTCCAATCATTCTCCTATGATAAGGTCTCCTACCAATATTATTAAACTAAAATCATATAATATATATTGTATCTATGATAAAACAATAACTAATGTATTTTGGGTAATGTGACTTATTGTAATAGAGTGAAACACTATTGTGGGTGTGAATCAATATTTTCCTTTTGATAATTTATTTCCTAAGAAATAAAACATTATGATTTTTTTGAATCATCATCAAATAAATAATTATATCTTACCATCACCTATATGCAATGTAAATAATTAAGAATGAAAAAATCAACATAAATTTTTATGAGTTTCTCTCCGAGTATGGGTGACTATGTCATTCCTATATTCATTTTATGTCCAAGACATAGATTTATAACTAGTATCATAAAGGGGGTACAATATAGGATATTATTATCCTTAACCTAAATCTATTTTCTAATAATAATTTCCCCAGATAATTTTTTTATTATTTGATCCCCTTAATTTTTAATATGCATTTATGTCCCAAAACCAAAATTAGAGTTTTTTATTAAGGAATCCTAGAGAACACCTCAAAAATGAGTCTTTGTGGATATAATTTATGTATTCCCAAGCCATATGCTATAATAATACTTGTACATCGAAAATGGAGGGAATAAAAATTAGAGGCAAAAAATAATGTTATCAGTTTAGGGGCTCCTAGAATTAAGGAATTATGTCACATTATTAACTTCTCTATAAGTGTGATAGTTCTCCACATAGCTATTCATAACATTCTTAATTTTTTCGACAAGGTAGATAATGGTCCATAGTGTGGAGGAATACTTGTGGATAGAATTTTTATTATTAAATGTATATGATTCAACAGACTCCAAGGAGAGGTCCTTATCATTGATGACTATGTGTCCTCCAAGCATAGCATGGGAATCTAACTCAAGTGAATCCCATAGATGCAGATAGTTAAAAATTACACTTTAAATGATCCTATATATTAATTAATAATCCCTCACCACTAAATTAAAACATCCATGCAATACCAATCGGTGTTCAGTTTTAAATCATGGATATGTCGATCACATTTCACCCTGCTTCCCGGCATGTGCGCATCCAAATGTGAGGGAATAATGAATTACTAGTACCAAGTGATCTCAACCTGGGAGAATTAGCCTAGTGTTTTAATAGAGTGCAGTGTTTGACGAACAATAATTATGATCTTATCACAATAACCATCATAGAGCTATATTAGCCTTCCTGATGTGATTTTTTGAGAGCAGTATAGATGTTCTGACACACTACTTCCAGAACAGATGACAAAATGTTTTTTTTAATTTCATTGTTTGTGGTACCCTAGAACCACATATACAGGAAAACATCAGTAGAACCAATATGTTTGTAGATCCCAAAGCTCTCCCTTGGCATACCCCAAATCACATTTAGAAAATCTATGTGGAAAAAATGGGGAATACTAGATTCAATATTAGCAGCTGGATAGTTAACACACCTTGAGGATATTATGGCTCAATTACCTTGTAATTCATTATCAGTTAAGATTTCATGAGACCAAATATTCAATACAAGTAAGAAAATTATTATAGATATTTACCAACATAAGAAGATGTATCCCCATTTATATTGGGTTTGGGAGTTGGTAGAGCATTCCTTTACTAACCAATATCATTTACCAGAAAAAATACTATGGGAGAGATAAGGAAAATATGGTTATCAATATCATTATTTGGAATAATATCACTAAATATTTCTAGCTTCTATAGAATGAGGGCCGATTAGATAAAATTAGGGACCATTCCTTCCACATCAAATGAGATGCTCGTTATAAGACAGCATGAATAAACAAATTTTTCTGAAATCACCTGATATTTGATCATCTTTAATATATTCCAAAATATTCACATTTGAATCTCTAGTGAAATAATAAAAAATATTCTCCAAAACATGTAATTTTATTCTATAATGGATTGATCTTATCATTCCCTTAGATGTTCGTCAAAACATGTAATCTTCATTAACCAATTCATACTCCTATGTAGAAAAAACATTATTGTGAAAATACTCATCTCCTAATGGAATATAGTTCTTAATATATAAATAAACCACATAGCATCTATAACAGGTTAACGGATTAAAGAATGATATATATATATAATCAATAATTCCCAATTTGGTTTGTATTTCTAATTCACCAAAGAACATAATTTAAATGTATGAGACATATAGAAGTTTCTTTTATTATTTTTGAAAACATTAGGTTACTCATAAAAAACATCATTTTCATTCATAAATGATTAAAATTACATCTTATATAACATTTTTAATCAATTTATTTTACTTATAAAAGATCATATTAATCATATATACCTCAAAATTAAACATACATTTAAAATTTATGTTTTATATAGTTAAGTTATATTCTAACATAGAACCTATTTAATATCCCATTGATTTGGATTTTTTTGAGTTAATACTTGTCTATTATTATACAACATTTTGAAAATTATAATTATTTTTAGGAACCTCATTATTACCATAGATTTATTTTTATATTGTTCAGAGTAATTCATATTCATCCAGTTTACACATTTTTATTCATATCTAATCCATTATTATTCATATACATCCATTTTCTATAAATTTATTCTAAAAAATAACAATTTAATTATTACCCATCCAATTCTAATGGATTCCTTTTTATTATAGGTGTACTGTTATATAAATGATTTTTATTGTTGTAAAAAACATTAAAAAATATTAAATGAGACTTTAATTCAAAACATTCACAATTAACCTCTACAATTTTCTATTATTCTCCAAACAACCTTAACCACATCAATTCACATCAAATAAATTCAAAAAAAGTAAAAACATTATATTACAATTAAAAATCTGATAATAATTTCTAAAAACGTTTTAGCATATATTGAAACCAACTAGTATAAAATAAATATTATAGAACTCATATGAACAATTCTAAAAATAAATAAATAATATTCTAATTTTAATTCAATATATCTTATTGTTTTTCATATGATATTTATATGAATAAATTATCCCATAAAAAGTTTCATAATCTCTTCATTCACCCCCTTTTGGATTGTAGTCAACTCTGAAAACTCCCCAATTATCGAGAACTCGTTAAATCACAACCATTCTCAAATAGAAATATCCTAACACCAGAGTCCTATATAATGTAATGATTTTGATAGAAGGCTGGAAATGTATCTTCAACATTAACTCTTCAAAACATCACCTTATTATAAAATTTTAGAAAACATTTCCAACTAGATCTACTGTGGAAATGTATTCCATCTTCCCATATACATTTTAATCCATAAAAATGATAAATTGATATTTGATATACATATTTTTTGATGTAGTATGATTTAATGGTTTCATAGATAAAATAATTACACTCAAACTATAAAATAAAAATATAAATGGTTTCTCAATATTCTCCTTCATTACTTATTACTATTCATTTATCTAAATTCATTTTCTGTATAAATGTACAACAACCACATACTTATCTTCTAAAGTGATAAATGAAAATTAATGATATTTACTGTAGTTCCAAATCATAAAAATTTATGTCATAAATATTTTTCCTCTAGTTATTGAATTTATATCATTTCAATCCCCAGCCAAATTAATATATCCATAACCATATAAATTCAATTCTTCTCAAGTTAAATATTATAGACCATGACATAAGGATATTATAATGTACCATATAAATATATCATGTATCTATCAAGTGTGATTCTTTATGGTCACTTTGAAATCATTCACATAAGTAAATTTCATTGATAACTGAAGGTCTATATTTTAAATAATAATTAAGGCTTCTATTCAGTTTCCCAAATTTTTTCACACTTTTTCCTTCACTATATTTTCAAAATTTCACATAAAATAGCAGGGACATAGAGACCTATTTTGGGACCTCCATGAAAATTTTCATCAATATGTACTTGAAATATCTACCTTATGATGAGAAAATATGTTTCCCTTTCCAGAAAAATTATAATCGTAGAAAAAAACTTACCTCCCTAAGAATGTAAATTTCCAATTTCATCATTGTTTGTTTTGAAAATTCATTATTCAAATACTATGTTCTCATATAATGATTATATCATCAACAAAAATATATATAATAAGACTATATACAGTCATATTCTTCACATTTATGTTTTTATCTACCATCTATTTGTTGAAATTAATCCCATTCAAGTAGCCATCCATCTTAGAATAATATGATATTAGGTTATATATCAACCCATATAAATTTATCTTCATCCATCACAACATTGTACCATCATATTAATGATATATCATTTTTGTTTTGTAACAAATAATTCTTATTTATGACCATTATGTTATAAATATGGATTTACCTTTATTTTTTAAATATTGAATTAATTTTTATATGAATCAAAAATGAATATTATTGTTACTCCAGGCCATGAAATATGTGTAAATATATATTCTAAATCAACTCCTGTGACCATTTTGAAGCCTTTTCACAAAACTCCGAAAATGTTTTGTGAAATGACACCTTTTAAACAATAATATTCCTTAAAACCACAAGGCCTAGATAGTTTTATTTCTTTATAGTCTTAGAAAACAATTACAAGTACAATTAGTTTCAATATTATCTTCATGATCATTCATACTATCTATAAACACTTTTTTTACAAAAAAATAAGAACTAATTATAGTTAAATTTGTGATACTGGTTATTTTTTGACACTTTTATATTCGGTTTAGTTTACACTATACAGGTGCCTTTTTAATTTCAAAAATATTATCATATTAAAGGAATTTTTATAGAATTGAATTCATATTGTATTCCTCTTTAGTAGTAATCTCGGCATAACCAGTATAAAAAAAATCTCTAGAAAATTTATTTGATTCATTTATGACTTCTCCTTTACTAATTTCATTATAATTTTTCTTTTTTAGATGTTTTTTCAAAAATTATACTATGCACTCTAATTAAATTGTGGTTTTCCTGAAATAATCATCCCAAAATTATTCAAACATGTGTAGAATGTTTTTATGGATATTTTATCATTTTTAATTTGATAAATAATCACATCATAAATCCTTTCTTATATAAAAAAATTAAATTTCCCAAGAGAAACCATTCCTTAAATTGAGTGTTTTTTAAATCTGTATCATGCACTATTATCCTTTGATACCCATAACCTGAGTAAAAACAATTTAAATATGGAAATTATATTAATATTCGTTTCTTTTCCATGAAAATCTATATTAATTTTATCATAATTTTTTTTGGGAGAATGTTTCTTAACTACTATAAAACCAATGGTGTTAAAATCTATAACAAATAGAAAAATTGACTGATATTAAAAGATCATTCTACTCATTATCAAAAGATAATTATTTTCATTAGAAATGTTTATGACTCATTTTTGTGGAATTTAGATTATCCAAATATTCTTTAATTATTTTATAATCATTCCAAGGAAACTTTTACTATTTCAATAACACTTATTATTTCCATTTGGTAGATGGCATCACACAAGGGGATATTGAACAAATGTTGCAAATTTATAATTTATTTTTATGAAAATCCATATTTTTGATTTTAATATTAAAAAATAACTAATTAATTAAATCACACACTCTCTTATATCCATGTGAATGAAAATAGAACAAAAAATCACACATGATTTTTACATGGTTCACCTCTGGTGTGGGTGAAAATGTCCATACAATATTAAAATTAAAAATGATAAATAGGTGTATAACTAATAAATAGAAATTAATATAATATTGGAATCTATGATCCTTATCCCAAACATATTCCTAATAAAAAAATCAAAACATTTATTTATAAAAGATTCATATCATTTAAAATAAATATTCAATTGAAAACTGATAAGATCCATAGAACTACTCTTGGGTGGTTGTCCACTAATGAATGATCATTTACTCAATATTTCAAAATAATATATGTTAATTCATGATTTCAAATCCTGATTAACCTTGATGTATAGAATAAAAAATGATAGGTTCATAAAATCGTTCATTATCTCTCAATAATTATCTTCTCTCTATATATCCACTTATATATTATTCTATATCAACATATATAAATTTATAGAAGGATCAGGTAAATATTTTACGTACATGGTTTCTAAAAAATCAAATTTGAATATGTATAATTATCACCCAAATGATACAGTCAAATTTTATCTTTTAATTTTTCAAATGTTTGAGATTAATTATCCATTATTTTTCCAAAAAACATTTTATATCTTTTCACATTGGCATAATCATTTGAAAGAATAATGTTTTAGTGGATAGATTCATCTCATGAAAAAATAATATTATTAAAATCATATAAAATTTTCAAAATTAATCCAATTTACAATTTAGTAGATCTTGTTACTTTTCCTACAACTCTAAATTTTTATAACATAAAACCAATTTATTTATTCATAGATTAGTGTAATTCTAACATAACACTACTTTATTCATAAAAATCCATTTCAAAAATTATTAGTTTTTGGACATGCCTCACTTTTTTCATTGATTAATTTTTATATTTTGAAGAGATATTAATATGTATAAAGGTACGATAGATTTTTTATTATGTAATAAAATTTCATTCATGCATGTCCATTTACTATAGATTTATTCTAATGAAAAACAACTTTATTCATATACAACCAGCATCCATGGATTCATTCATATGATATGCGCACTCTTATAAAATATTTTTTTATTCTTATAAAACTAAATATTTTCTAAATTTTAAAAAATCACGTACATAAAAACATTTATAATTCAACTTGACCAATTTTAATTCAACTATAAAAACCCCCCATCCAAATAAATTCATCTCAAAAAAGTTCATATAACATAAAAAAATATTATAAATCTACAAAACTTTTAAGATTAATTTATAAATTATTTAATAATTATATGAACTCCAACCTTTATAACTCAAAACTTATAGAGATCATCTCAACACTTCTCGACTCAAATCAGCAATATTCGAAGAATATTTCAATTTATATTATTATTTTTCATATGGTATTTAAAAAAATATTTTATAACAAATTCCATAGTTTATTTAATCATCCCCTTAAAAAAATTAATCTCAAACTACTCACCAATTATCAATAACTCATAAAATCATAGAATTTCTCAAATATAAATACCCTAACAACACCCTCCATGATAAAGAAATGTTTTGGGAGAATGGGTTGAAAGGTATTTTCAACATTAATTATTAAAATATTCCCATTGGTATAAAATTAATGAAAACATTAGCAGTCTGATCTTAAATTGAAATGAATTCATGTATCATGCATACATTCAAAACCATAAAATTGATAAAAGCATATTTTTTTACAATATTGTTTTGACCTATAGTGAATAAATAGTTTCATAGAAAATAGATATCACTCATAATTTCAAAGTGTCTTGTTAATGTTCTATTAAAATTCATCATCATGACATATATGTATTTTTTAACAAAATATTCTTTGATCATTCATGCATAAAAATGACATAATTATCTTATATATTTCTCGGTTTTACAAAATTCTATTTAATGTAGATAAAAGTCAAAAAAATGTCACACACAAATATAATTTATGCCTTTATATTTTTATTTTCTATCATTCCAATCACCATCCCAATCAATATCTATATACCAATATAAAATGAATTATTCTTAACATCCATATTGTAAACCATAACAAAAGGTACCTTGGATTGATTATAGAAATGTTTTTTTCCTTCATGAGTGAATCATTTGGATCATATTGGGTCATTTCACATAGGTTAATTTAACTAATAATTGATTAAAAATATTTATTTCTTATAAATACGAGTTCTATTAAGTTTCACAAATTATTGATTGACAATTTTCCATTCTTTATCCTTGATCAATTTAACAATAAATATCTTATGTGTAGATACATATTTAGATACTTAAATGGAAATTCTCATCAACATTTACATTTAATATTCATCTTGAAATGAGTAATTATATTTACTTTTCAACACAACATGTAATCCTTGATAAAATCACATCTCCCATGAATAGAAATTTAAAAATGAATCCTTATTTTTTTTAAAAATCATTATATAATTACTATGTTCCCTTATAAATATTATATCATCAACATAAAATATAGATACAAGAGTGAATATTCTCGTTTCATCACATGCATGTCTTATCTTCTATGTAAATGGTGAAAATAAACCAATTAAATCACCAATCCTGCTTAGAAAAATATGATATATGGGTATATAAAACCCCAAAAAGTGTTCTATTTTACATTCACACCACTTTACCATCATTACTACATATAAATCATTTATGTTTTATTATAAATAATTATTTTTCAATAATATAATGTAGTAAAACATTATTCACCTCCTTTGGAAAAATATTATATTAAAGTTTATATGAAACATCAATTAATATTATTATTACTTCAAGCCTTGAAATGGGTGAAAATTGTTCTTTAAATTTGAATTATAAAACATGTAAGTATCCTTTTCAAATAAATATATCCTTTTTTGTGAATTTCTACCTATTATAACATAAATATATATTAAAAAATCTTGGATAATTTAATTTTATTTCCTTCTTGTCTTGTAACGTGATTCCATTTGGAATTATTTCCATTCTAATCGATATTCAATATCATAATATATATACACTATTTATACACAATAACTCTAAGAACATATTGTGGGAAAATTTGTGATACTAGTGCCTTTTTTTATTCTCTTATCTTTAGATTATATTAAGCTATATTAGTTCTTTTTGTCAT
Organism: Viscum album; assembly: GCA_963277665.1. Lineage (NCBI taxonomy): Eukaryota > Viridiplantae > Streptophyta > Magnoliopsida > Santalales > Viscaceae > Viscum > Viscum album. The sequence continues at coordinate 1,365,251,606 of OY728143.1, read as the reverse complement.
AAAATAATATTATTGTACTCTTCTTATTTTTATAGAATTCATTTCATCTAGTTTTTTGTTTATTAGTACTCTCATCATCATCCAATTAAACCAAATAATATCAACATTACATGGTTTATTTAAAACATATTTTTTCATAATTATTCCAAAATTTTAATATTTTATTCAAAAAAAATCAAATTTTTTACCATGCACATCACATAGTTTTTATTTTTTTAATGATATTCCAAACTTAAAAGAATATCAAAATTTGTATACTCTTCTTATATAACATGTATCTATTTTCATATCATAAATAACCCATGGTATTTTGTTCCTTAAATTTAAAAATTAAATAAACCATAATAATATTTCAGTATATTGGGTTTATTATTTAAATTTGATTCATGAACATGTATTATTTGATCCCCATAACAATTGTATACAAATAATTAGAGAGTGAAGTTAAGATAATATTCATTTACATTTTATAAAAATATAGATCCATTTTATCATCATGTGTTGTGGGAGAATCATTCTCAACAAGTGTAAAACCAATAATGGAAATATCTATAATATCTAGGGCATGCGGGAGCGATTAATGGATCGTCTAATTCACACATAAATTATACATATTTGAATAAAAAAATTTATTCCCCTATTCTTTATAGAATTAGGATTGTCCAAATTTTATTCAATTAAGTAAAGAACAATCGCAGGAAAATTGCTTCAATACCACCCTAAGCTCCCATTTGGTAGATGGTGTAACAATGGTGGGGTTTTAAATAAATTTTTCTCATTTTTATAATTTATTTCAAAATAAGTTACTCTTTATTATTTTTTAGAGTAAGTCATCACAAATTATTTAAAATTTTCTCTCACGTACTTGAAATATAAGTAATTAAAACACAAAATCCCACAATATTTATACTTGGTAAACCTTTGATGTGGGTTAACATGTCTGAACTATAATCAAATTAAGTATGATAAATATTTTTAACACTATTGTCATAAATTGAATATTATAATGGATGTTATGATCTTTAACACAATGATGTTTCACAATATTTATTAATACATAAACCCACTTTTATAAAATAAGTATTCTAATGAGAATTAAAAATATCTTAAAAAAATGTTGGATGATTCATCACTAATTAATTATATTTTATTCATTATTAAAATATAATATATTTTATTTTAAAATTCATCTTCTTTAAAAGCATCGATTTATAGAATAAACAACAATAACACATACTATATGTATTTATCACTCTTTAATTATCTTATTTCCATATCACCTCCTGTAAATTTTTTTCATATCAACTTATATATATTTCTTGAAGGATATAATAAATATTCATTATATATGGATTCCAAAACAATCTCATTTCAATAACTATAACTATCACACATATGATATTATAAAAAATCTTGTTTAATTATCATAATGTTTTAGATTATAAATCCTTTGACATTCCATAAATCCCATAAAATTATTTAACCTATTCAAAATAATATGAATGTATAACATTTTGTTTGATAGAATCATCTAGTGACCCAATATTATTAGTAGTAACATATAAAAAATTACACATGAATCCATGTTAAAATTGGGTAGCACATTTTAATTTTTTAGAGAATTGATTTATTTTAACATAGAACATGTTTAATCTCTCAAAACTCTCTGTTATAGTAAATGAAACCAGATTTATTCTTACACAACCTTGTTAAAATTTGTTTTTTTAAATGATATTATGGTTATGGATTTGTTTTTCTTTAAGGAATACTAATTCATATTTAGTCAGTTTCAAAAAAAATTATTCTTATGTAATGAAAGTTCATTCATATGTATCCATTATATAGAGATTTATTCCTAAAAAAATTATTCATATAAATTTAGTTTCTATGAATTCATTATTTTGACAGTCTAATTCTTATACATAAATAATTTACTCTAATAAAACGGAATATTTATCAAATATTCAAAGATCTTTTACGTAAAAAATATCACAATTTAACTCTACCGTTATTAATTCATTTCCAGATAACTTAAACCACACCAATTTAACAAATGAAATATCAAATAACATTTCAAAAACATTATAGATATGAAACATTATTCTTCATAAATTATAAATCATTTTCATTATATATTTACTCAATCATTTATAACTCAAATATTATAGAACTCATCTATATATATTTCCAAGAAATCTTTTCAATAATCAAAAAAAACATTCACAATTTTTCATTTTTTTTCATGTGATATTTAAAAACAATTTAAAAATCCATAAAATTCATATTTTATTCAATCATTCACTTTTCATTTTTTATCAACACCAACAATGAACCTATTATTATTAAATCATAAAGTAATTTCACTTATAAAATATAAATTTCTTTACACCACACATCTAGATAAAGAAATTTATTTATGAGGGTTTTTTTATATAGTATAACATTATTAATATTCTTATTATTACCAAAGATTTAATATAATATGGAGAAGGATTAATAAAACTTAGTGAGTTGTTGTAAATTTATTCTAATTAAAAATAATTTTATTCATAAATATCAATTTTCTAAAGATGTATTCTTACACAGTGTAGGTTTACTAATATGAATGAGTACATTATCATTTCACACCCAATAATTTTTCAAATAATAATAAATATAAAACTGGAAACTCTAAAAATTCATCTTGATCCTTATCAACTCATTTCTAAATAAACTTTACCACTTAAATTCATCTCAATACACAACTAAAAAATTGATAAACAAAATTAAGACACTATAAAATTTATCATCATAATTTCAAAATAATTTTTAACATAAAATAGCTCAAATATTTTTATATAAAACTTCTATAACTCAAATCTAAAAATATTAAAATCACTCAAAACTATTCCAAAAAAAATTCATACCTCAAAATACTTCTTATGTGATATTGAAAATGAATACACTAATCCAACACCTATTTCAAAGGTCTTTTAATAGATTATTTAATGATAAAAAAACCATCAAATAATGTTTGTAATTTTTTATTTAAAACGTGTGAAATTCTGAATACATGACGAAATAAAATATTTAATTCCACATAAAGTAATAATCACAAAAGGTATCTCCCAAATAATGTAAGATGATGTTAATTTATATAAATTTTCATACAATATATGGTATTATATAGATAATTTCAGATGAGAAAAAATGGTATTTATATTTATAAAAACATGGAGATCTTTACTCTAATAGTTCAAAGTATTATTATAAATTGTTTACCAATTTTTCAATGAATTTTTAACATCATATAATTGTACTTATTGATAAATTATCCTTACGTATAATTAATAGTTAATAAACATAAATAATGAATATATAATTAATGGAATAACAACATTTAAAGTTTTTTAATCTATAAATAATGTATTTTATTTATATTATGAATAAAATAAATTTTGTAATGAATTACCAGGACTTTAACTCTAATATTAAAGGTTTATATAAGCCAGTATATTTTTATCCCAATTTTAATCCTTATAAAACATGAACCTGATATATCTTATCATAACATAAGGATAAACAAAACATAAGAAATAAATATTTACAATAAAATAAATAAATAAAATCATATGTTATTTATGAAATAGTATATGAATTTTTCATACTTGAATTATGAGGAATTATTTCAATAAATTAATAAATTCATGGAATTATTTTAAAAATAATAAATAATAAATATAAAATATAAAATTAAATTAAGGGTAGCACATTTCATATAAAATAATCAAAAACAAAATTGTATGAAAATTTTAATTTAAAAAATGATAAAAAATTAATAAATTTATATAGAAAGATAAAAGCCTAAAATTACTTTTTTAATAGATCATGTCATTATTGGTTTGAGAAATCATTTTTCATTTCATTTTTTTTCAAGATTTTTATTTTTATTGAGGATTTGGATTCTGGTTGAACCTCCAAGAGTTCCAAATTTTTCTATGAGGTTTTTAAAATTTGTGCGGAGGCTTGAGTGGTGTTTTAAATAGTCATGTGAGTGTTTTAGTAGGACTAGGTATCCTTTCAGTGAGGTTGGTGTTGAAATATGCAATTATAATGTGGATTAAGGTGATGCATCGTTAAAAAATGGTGAAAACACGATCATTGAATCTTTAGTTTAGTTTCAATAAATATTTAGTTATGGCTACTTTATTAAAATGTTATTGAATGATTTGTGATGTTTTAGTAGATTTATATAGTTTATTTAGTTTTTTGGAATGATGTTTTATTAGTTGAGTGCCATAAAAGAAGATATGGGAATCCTAGAGAATAATTTTGGTTATTTATTAATCTTTAATTGATTTATAGAAAATTCAAAATCTCTCATACATAAGAAATGATCCGTTGATGTATAATAGAAGAACATAAGTGTTCTATAAGTGATAATTTCTAATCTATTTATATCGATACCCTTACATTACATAAATAGATAATTCATTTAAATAAATAAATATTCATTACATAATATAATAATACACATCATAATCATATTGGTGTCATGTGGTTGGAAACATAAAAACATAAAAACAATTAGTTCATAATAGTTTTACATTATCTGTCACATACATATTTGTTACTATCACTCTACTTGGACATGCCATAAATAAATAATTTCATCATAATCTAGTAAATGAAACGTAAGAAAAGATGATCACTAATAATATGAATGAAAAAACATTGTATATATCTATGATAATATAAGAGTAAAATAAAAAATATATATGATAACATGATAAAAACATTCTGACAACAATACCCTATATACCATAGGTTATAATCATGATTCATGGAATAAATCATGGCAGTTTATAAGGCATAAACTATATTGGAATCATAGAACATGATCTATAAGGGAATAAAATTTTCTTGTAACATAATATTGTGTAATTCAAATAAGAATGGGGAGTCATTTATCTAATAGAAATTCCTTATATCCAAGACTATCATAGTATCTTGAGTATAACCTATAAATTTTTATAGTAGTTATGGTTCCCACCCATTATTATTATAGTGGACAACACCCCTTCCTAAATTGGGTTCAATAACTATTATAATTATATTTATCTTTTGGGATATATCAATATCTACCAAAATAATTGGACAGATATATTATCATACTTATATATTTGATATGATGCTAAACCATTTTCAATATTAAAACTCAATGACTGAATTATGTATCATAAACATTTGATCATAGAATAACCCCTAGAAATGGAATATGTTTCATAAAAATCATGTCCTCATCAACATAAACATTCTAGGTCTAAAATAATTATGGTATCCTTGTATCATATTCCAAGTAAATCATAATCAGTATTTAAGGATATTGTCAATCAAGAATCATGTTATCATTAAAACCTTATTGAGAGAAATAACCATTGAATTTTGAAATCACATCATTAAAATATATAAAATTAAAAAAAAAATTGGAAAAAAGGTTCATTGAAAATATACCGTATAATATTCAATGGAATATTTTATAAATTAGCTATCACTGATAAAAGGAAATTTTTATGCCATGTATGATAAATGACATTAATTTTTTTATAAAATGTAAAAAATTAACTCTTTTAGAAAACCACAAGATAATAATTCATTATCCTAATTATAAAAATTAAAATATGGGTAATAATTAATTTATACAATGTTATGAGAGTAGTAAAATCATTATTTAACATAATTTTAAAACATACGGCTTCATAAGTAGAATGATTTTTGACCGAAGAGATAAATGAAGTTGATTTTATTTAAAAACATGTTTCCAGATTCATAAGTATATAAAAAGAGGAAAATTAATGGAAAAAATATAATGTAAATATAAGAATATTTTTAATTAAATTTAATGTGTTTCTTGATATTTAGATTATAGTATTTCATTACCATAGGTATAATTATAATCAATTCTGAAAAACAATGAGATGGTGATATAAAACCCTTACCTAGAGTTTACCGTCATATAAAAGAAGTCGAAAATCTAGAATAATAAATCAAAATATTATATATATATATATATATATATTATAGTCATGTTCATAATTATAATATCATATATAGTCCCTTTATAACATTTCAACACACCCTTTTATAAATAATTACACATTAAAATCTTCATTTTCAGGTGTAAATAGTTTCTTCTGACATAAGTATTCACGATCAGAAGATTTGGTACCAATAAATATATCATGGTTACATAATTTCTATATAATAAATCACTAGATAAATATAATATATATTCATTTTATTCATATTTATATTTATCAATTAAATTTATAGGTTGAAAAATTAATTATAGTATTTATGGGGACGGTAGGTTGTATGTCTGCACGAACAAAATTTTAATTTTAGAATTAATGGAAGGATTGAACAATAATTAATAATTAGAAAACATTAAATCCTTATATTTTTATATATTAAAAATATATTAATTATATAATTGCTTATTATCATCCAATTAATATGTCAATGAAAAATTAATCACATCGCTTCGTGGAGGTGGTAGTCCACACGGGTACACGAGCGACACTATCATATTTTGACGGATTAGAAGTTATGTTGGTAGAAGTTATATTATAATTTCATAACTATTATTATGTATTAAATATCATATATAAACATTTAACCCAACATAATAACCATGCATAAAAAATGGTGATGAAAAATAATTTCCATCGATGGGTAGAGACGGTAACTTGTACATACACACGAGCGATACATTCACATCTCATTTGATGAGAAAGATGGTGTATAATGGTATTTTAATAATAAAAATTAAATTCAATAATATATATTTTATGATAGATTTTATTTTTTGATAAATACCATATATTTATATATTGTAAATAAGAGTATAAAAGAAAGTGACTAGTTAATGGAATTACCACTTCATTGAGATGACTCATTTAGATCTCATCTAAAGGGATCTTGGGTTTATATTTTCTAAAGAAAAAAATAAACTTTTTAATATTTATAATGAATTTGAGAATAGAAAATAGAATATTTCTTTCAATATAGATGGATTAATGTGGTGGGAAGAAGGGAGGAAGGAGGTACCATTTTATAATTAATGTGGGATGCAGTTTTTGGAATTTCTTAATATAATTAAATATACTTAATAAATTATCCTGGAAAATTCCTCCAACATTATAATGATATAAATATAATTTATTTAATGGTTTTAATATAATATACCAATATATTTTATGCGAATTTTGTTGTCATTTTAAACCCTATCATTTCAAATAACCATTAGATCATTAATATTAATTTTAATTATGAAATTTTTTAATTATAATTATGGGTTTTAATATTTTTATATAAAGTAATAAAAGGACTCTAAATTACCATGTAATATTTTATAACCATATAATTTCTATGCTGTATTATTTCACGATTTTTATGAATTTAAATTCATTTAATAAAATACTATTTTGATAATATATCATTATTATTTATTTTAAAAATAATCATATAATTTTAATTGAAATCCATAATGAAAAATTTGGAATTATAATATTATATTTTACACAATAACAATAGGTTATATTCACCATTAAAATTTATGTATCACTATATAATACTCAAATTATATCTCTTTTTGATATTTTTAAAATCATTTATTTAAATTTTCTATTAATTGAATAAATTCTTATTTGGCATTGTGTAATAATTTTAGGTCATTATATACTACATATAAATTATGAATAAAAAATAATCATGAAGATAACTTAATTATAAAAAATTAATATACATATTCCTTACTAACTAGTTTCTCTTCCTATGTAAACACACAAAGGACTTTTAAAATGAATAAAGTTTCATTTTGTATCTTACATTAGTTAAAGTAATATATAAATCATTTTCAAGAACATATGTACATTAAAATAACAAATTAATAGCCTAAGGTAATATTATAAAAATTACATTCATATAATATGAATTAATGTGAAAAAATACTTCCTTATCAAGTATTATTAATCTAGATTTAACTGATTTACCCTTTATTGAGGTGGTAAATTTTGCCAAATTTACTATTCATATTGATAAAAAATTAAAGGTGAATATTTACCTAATTTTATCCTCAAGATTATAAAATTTAAACTAATTTTATATAATTCTCTAACTATAAATGTAATATATTATTTTTATACCTCTATGAAAAATGTGATGAAAATGGTTTTTTTTTGAAAAAATCAATATTAAGAATAAAAATATATCTAGTATTATTATATGTATAATAAAATAAATTGATGAAATTTATAACATTTGAATAAATAAATTAAATATAAATTTCAATTAAATAATTCACCAATAGTGATAAATATTATTTCTTAATATTAAAGTACATTGCGTGAATAAAAAATAATTTTCAGAAAAAAACATTTCATTTATTGTAAAATAACATTTATTTTAATTCTAATAATTTGGTAAGTAATTATAAAATTTTAAAATGTATAGAACTTATCTTGTCCATAATTTTGTTCTTATAATTCATATGCATCAATCCCGTGGGTATGATATAATAGACACAAAATATTTTAAACATTTTATGTGGTTTTTGTAAACTCACTATTTAGAGTAACAAAAAATATTGATGAAATAAACTTATTTAATGATAAATATTTCATAAAAACTTATTTTATTTAAATTATACCCCCATAAAATTATTTTTACCCTCAATATTAATCACAATTGTACAAACAGATGAGTAGAAACTAGCATAAAAAATATCAATACTTTAACCATTAACCATGAATGGTTTAAAATTAGCACACCTACAATAAATAATATCATAACCCATTCAATACAATATGGAACATTTTATTATAATAAATCAACCTCAATCAAGAATAATATCCCATAAAGGATGTTTACATAGTTGAAAAAGAATAGTAAAAATATTTGAGAGGAATATCCCTTTTTCATGAAATCATTTAAAAGTCACACAATTTATGAAGGAATTCATTAAAAATATACTTTTGAATCAAAGGTTCCCATTACACTTTAAATCATTTGAAATGTATTATAATTTTAAACATTTATGTCCAAATAAATAAATACTTTAAACAATTATGAAAACATGGACATTAATTAAAAATGTTTCGAAGAATAAATCATTACAACATGTAAAATGATGTTTTATTAAAAGATCACCTTAATAATAATCCATTTGAAAAAACTTTTATGAAACATGGACATGGATAATAAATATTTCCCAGTAAAAAACTTTCACATAAACAATTACATATAATAATGACATTTGAGCAAATAACCCTTACCTTGCATTTTATTTTGGTCGAGGGTAAGTATAACCTCATGTATAATGACCATAGTATAAAATTAAATTATACAAGAACCATATTCATAATTATTATGTCTTACATGATTCATTTATGAATTTTTACTACCCATTTAATAATGATTTCCGTGCTAAATTAACATTTTGGGTAATAATTGCTTTCTTTAGCGTATGTGTTTAACTTGTTATTCTTGATCGTATCATTTAGATCATGATATAAATACATCCAGAAGATAAACATTGACTTATATATCATATATATTTAGAATATAAATATTTATAATAGATAGATATATGAAATGGGAGGCACCGTTTATGGAGACTATATGCATTACTTACACATAAAGGTCATTTCCGTTTCTAAATAGCATTGAACGGAAGTAAGTGAATAATATATTTTTAAGTATAAAATCACAAGATACAGATTTATATGTATATATCTCTATTATAATTACTATGTCATATATTATATAGTTATTAAAAATATATATTTTTATAATAATCATTTAATGGTGAACATGGAAATGAATCTCATCGCGTCATGGAGACGGTAATCCGTACGTACACGCGAGCCACAATATCATTATACTGATTGTGAAATCATATGTAATTGGATGGTATGCCATATATTAAGAATTATTAACATGTTATACTTATTAGTTAAATCAGTTATGCTCATTATTTTACCCATCAGAATGACGAAGTGTTTGAATAACAAACTACACCCCGGCGTGGAAACGGTAAGCCGTACGCACCCACGTATGGTGATAATGTCAATATATGATTGACATAATAATGAATATGTTTTTACCAAATATATAAGAACCTCACAGTATATATAAGTTACTGGATTTATTAATTCTACTTATAAAATACAATGAAAGTGGAATTGGAAGAAGACAAGAACATGAAAGGGGTGGTGAAATTATTACCTTTTCTTCGGCTGTTTCCTTTTGAGTAGATCCAAAGGCATCCATAGGATAGGTTTATGATAAAATTAAGTACACTACGTCTAATTTATGATAGTTTAAATGTTTTTTGGGTAGGGTTTGGCCGAGTATAATGGCTTTTGAGGTGTAAAATTAAGAGAATGAGAAGTGCCCTTTTATAAGGGGGTGAGGGTCACATTATGAAAAGATTAAAATATTAATTCATTATACAATCATATTTAGTTTATAATGTCGAAAAATGAATTTATTTAGAGCCTTAGGTGGTTATGTGTCGAAATACTCTCAACAAATATGTTTTATACATGTTTAGGTTACCATTTTAACCTTATCTTTTAGATTTAACTCTTAGATAAGTAGTTTCACTTTTACCGTGTCTTCTTGTATTCTAACACAATATGGTTAATAGACATACAATAAACTTAAAAAGGAACATTAAGTGGTTCATTTGGACATAGATAATGTTATTTAAGCCATTAGGCCTATCCTTATATTTTTTTGAATATTATATCAATCAATAATATATTTTTTGTTTCAAAAACTAATTTATGTCAATTTTGACAATATTTTGTATTTGTCTTTTATGAATGTCATAAAAACTTGATTACTACGAACCAAATACATTGAATCAATAATAACATGTCATATTCACCAAACATATTAGTTTATGGCATCAAAACATTCAAATTATATTTATTTTAATGTTTATAATATCATTTATTTGATTCTTTTATTAATAAGGAAAATACTACATTATTGTTTCATAAATAAACTTATTTATTATATGTATAAAAAATATAAATAATTTATCATCATGTATGAAATATTTTTATCATTAAAATAAATATTTATAGATGAAGATATCAATTATATAATCCCATAAAAAATGATTTACTAAAAGACCCATGATTTTTTTTATTTTTGTCTTTACTTTAGATTAATTAATATAAAATGTCATTATCAATCCAAAGTTACTCCATCGGGTCCTAAAGTATACCAAAGTATGCACATGTTCAGAAATGTATCAGTAAATAGGGTTAGAACACGTTTAGAGTAATTTAATATTATTTTAATACTATTTATTTACATATATTTACCAGATTTACCCTTTTACCCTAGTAAATAAAATATTTATGGAAATAATAATTTAGAATGACTAAAAATAAGAAGTTACCAATTTAAAAAATTTGGACCTCTAGATTCAAAATATACAATCCATTTTTCCAAATACAAAACACATAAGTGGTAGAAATTAATTTAAAATTATTTCTCGTTGTCAAAAAAAGTGTGTTTTTAAAAAATAACAACTATCAAAAAATTGACACTTTTTTATAACCAAATTAATCTTGGAATTAAATCCAATGACTTAAATTACATTAAATGATAAAAAATAATATAATTTTACTTAAAAACCATTCATTTTTATAATTTAACACTATAAATTATTTCAATGAATAAAGTTGGTTTTAATTAAAATGTAGTATTTTTTCTGTATTCATCAAAATATGAAAGTTATCAGAAAAGTACCAAATATTTATGAAAACAAATTTATTATGTACCTATTTTAATGATTAATTTAATTTCACTAAATTTAATTTATAATACTATCAATTATTGGATTTAAAAAGGGTTCTCCATTAAAAGGCTAAACCTGCATTTTTTAAAAAATAACTCGTTTAACTTAAAAATGGAATTTTTCTTATATTATGTCTAAGAAACAAAAAATATGACTGTTAAAGTTATATATGAGATATAAAATTAAAAATTTTGTTAATACTATTCCTATTCACTTTTTTTAATGGATATTTTGGTAAGTCATGATGTGGTCGAACTCGGTGTTGCGTGTAGCGGAAGTTATCGAAACACTATGAAAATATAACATACTATGAAATCATAGGGTGTAACATTATCCCCTCCTTTAAGAAATTTCACCCTATAAATTTGAAATTGTTTTTTGAAAATAAAAAGTTAAAATAGAAAAATACCTTTGTGGGAAACCCACATCAGAAATTTGGTTAATAAAATTTAGTCTTAATAAGAGGGAAAGGGAAATGAAAAATTCACCTCCAAATTTTGATCTTGATTAAGAGAACATTGGTGTAAATTATAGACACATAATTGGGGGAAAACGTAAATATTTATATGGAGATATTGAGGTCATCAATAAAAAACATATGTAAAATGGAGGGCCTCAAAGCCATCAATATATGATGATTTAAAATATCATTGGTTTAACAAAACAAAAGGAATTATGAAAATACATTTTAGGTTTTAAGAACACTTCACTAATGTTTAAGTGTTCATTTATTCCTAGAATAAGAGGAAAAAAATAATCTTGAAAATTAGAGTTTCAACCTTCAACTAATTCTAACCACAAAATATGCTTTCACTCAAAAAGATAATAGAATTAAAAAATATTCTATTTATGCTAATCTTATAGGGTTCTAAAAATAATGAATTTATAATTCATTTGTTAGAATATATAAAAAAACTATATTATACAAACTAGGACATCAGGTACGATAGGGGTAGGTGATCCACCCATGTTACCCTTCGGTTGCGGGATCAAGTCTCATGGCCTTACTAGACGCGATGGGTTGTCACCCGACCTCTGGGTTGTCCATTTAATAACAATCCTATAATAATCTTTAGAAATGATTTAACCTTTTATAATAGTATCCAATTTCAAACATAATCCATTCCATTCATCAGACTTACCCAAAATACTTTTATCCAAATTCACTATCCAAAATTTATATTAAAGGTAAACATAATGAAGATTTTGTTTCCCACATAATAACATGTGAATACCTTCATCTTGAATTATTTTAAAACAAGGTAACAACCACAATTACCATAAAACCATATTTATTACATTCGTTCTACCTTATTCTTTTTTTAATAGTGGATATATTCCTTATATCCAAAAATGTTGTAAACTCCAACAGTGATGGAATATGAAAATCATTAATCAGTTTCAAGGTAGTCACAGATATCCAATATAATTTATCCAAATTAATCATATTTTATTCCAAAATCACTACGTCAATATCAGTACCATATTATGGTTTATCTTTCCCTAAACTATATAATTTCCAAAAAAAATTAACCTCCTATTGAGTAACTTTTCATGGTTCCACACAATCTGAAGTCCTTATTGAAATAGTACTGCAGTACAATCCTTATATGCTCTATAATTATTATAACATGTACATAATTAATTCAATATGTAAATGAAACAATACATTAATAACAACATAAGAAAAGTAATCATTCTTATTTATCTTCAGTTGTATCATAACTTTATTATTATGAAATAGCATCATTTGGGTTTTGTCTAATGATTTGGAAATTGATTCTCATAGTGTCAAAACTCCTTGAAGATGAGGCATTGTGCATTTGAATCCTTTTTATTACCCTTGAAATCACATAAATGGTGTCCTTTTTCTCCACACATATAACAAAATCCCATTCTCTTCATGAATTTACAAAGGTGATTCTTTCCACTATTATCACATATGGGAAAATCCTTCTATCCCCTCTTCCCTTAATACATATTTCCCTTTTCCATCCTTTTCTTCTCTGGATTCCCTTAAAATACATTGGACTCAGAGAATATTTTTTTGCTTAACTTATTATCACATGACACTATTTCATTATATGATTAGAATCCATGGAAGACTATTTCCCTTTTCAATGTTTGGTTAATACCATGGAATATGTGATCCTTCTTAATCAAAAAATCATTTGTATTGCTAGAATTATTATTACATCTACTAGGAACCATTTCAAAACAATGGAATACACTATGTTTTTTTATGAATCACAATTCATAATTCTAATCTTGTAAAATACATAATGTAAATTGAAAATATTATGCATATAATCTATAATCATTAAATTTTTAATTGAGGAATTATTAATCTTAAATCCTTCATAATGGTTTGTAATGAAAATGTGAATTATCCTAAAAATATCCCCTGGTGTGTCGTAAATAAGAATGCAGCAAGGCCTATTGTCGGGTACGAGGATACCCTGGGTCATGTCCGAAACACCTTGTCAGATTTTTCACTCCTAGGTACATTTGTTCCATAGTCTCCTCAACCTGGTCAAATCCATACATGGATGTATTGCATGGAAGATACAAAAAATCTATACATTTCCAAAATTCTTGGATGTTCTTCTATACTAATCCTCAAAGTCCATCTTAGTGTAATTTTCTCTAATAAGAGATTATCTAAATCTATTTACATGGTTGTTTCTAAACTTCCTCTAATACCAACTGTAATGCCCGGACCCTAGAATCCCTGAGTCGGGGAATTATTTTATTAAATTGGCATGATTACAAGGAATCATGTCCTAAGAGACAGTTCAGTTTAGGAGTCATGTAAAATAGATTACATACATGAATTTTACATTATACATTAAAAAATATAACACAACATTGTTGATCCTTTTAGAACACCATTAATCCCATATCTGAAACATTCTTATCAATCATAACAAAATTATTGGAATCCTTGGAAAAAAACATAGAAAATGGTGAGCTCAGATGCAGAGTAAGGATAACAACATAACAGAATCATTTATAAATAAACATAACCATTTAAGGTAATTTATAAGACAAAAACAAAAGCCTTTTAAATTAAAAATCAGCATAATATGGAAAATATAAATCAAATAATTCCATTTAATTATTCATAAAGATATTTTATTATTTGAATAATCACATGTAATATCAATATCCACATTCATAATGTTGGAATGCATAGTTCCAGACTTCATAACCACATTGTCTTGCCCTTATGCCAAGAGTACAAATAATATTTTTCAAGGCCTTGTTCCAAAACACTAGTTTGTCTCATGAGTGCTATTGATGCTTCAAGGACCTATAATAGGCTCCACCCATCACTTACTAAGTCCATGTAATTCTTCATATGAAAAGGTTTAAACATAACATATACATTATTATTAAAACTAGCATATGAAATCCCAATACTTTAACCATCAACCATGAATGGTATAAATATAGATCATCCACATTAAATCATAAAATATCTAATTCAATAAAATATGGTATATTTTATTATAATAAATCAACCTCAATCAAGAAAAATATTCCATAAATGATGATGACATAGTTGAAAAAGATCAGTAAAAATCATTAAGAGAAATATCATTTTTTAGGAAATCATTTAAAAGTCACATAATTTATAAAATAATTCACTTAAAAGATAGTTTTGAATTCAAGTTTCCCATAACACTTTTAAACTTTTGAAATGAATTAAAATTTTAAAACATTCATGTCAATATATAAATAAACACATAAAACAAATTTGAAAACATAGACATTAATGAGAAAGGTTTACAATAATAAATCATGAAACCTTTAAAATGATGTTTTACTAAAATAACCCCATAAAAATAATATCTTTAAAAACTCTTTTATGAAACATGGAGATGGATAATAAATATGTCCAAGTAAAAAAACATACACATAAACAATCTCGAATAATAATGAGATTTTAGGAATTAACCCTTACCTCACACTTTCCTTTGGTCGATGGTACATTTAACCACTTATATAATGACCATTGTATGTTATTAAATTATTCCAGAACCATATTCATATTTATAATATCATACACTATTCATTTATGACATTATACTAACCATTTAGCAATTAAATCCATGTTAAATTAATATTTAGGGTAACAATTTCTTTCTTTATCATAAGTGTTTTAACTAGTTATTCTTGATCGTATCATTTAGATCGTGATTTAAATACTTATAGAATTTAAAATTTGGATTATATATAATATATATTTAGAATATATATATTTATAATATATATATTTGAAATGGGAGGCACCATTTATGCAGATGGTTGGCCTTAAGTACGCATAAACGTTGTTTCCATTTTCGAATATTATTGAACGAAAGTAAGTGAATAATATATATGTAAGTAAACACACACACACACACACAAACACACAAAGATATATATATATATATATCCAGTATAAATATTATGTCATATGTTACATACTTATTAATAATTTGTATTTTTATAATCATCACTAAATGGTGAACGTCTAAATGAATCACATCGTGTCATGGAGACGGTAATCAGTACGTACGCACGAGAAAAAATACAATTATATTGATGGTGAAATCATGTGTAATTGATTGTCATATCATATTTAAATAATATTTATCATGTTATATTTATTAATTTCCTCATTTATAGTCATTATTATACCCATCCGAATAATGAAGTGCTTGAATAACAAACTACACCACGACGTGGAGACGGTAAGCCGTACGTACGCATGTTTGGTGACTTTGTCAATATAGGATGGATTGAATAATGAATATGGGTTTACTAAGTTTATAATAACCTCACAGTATATATAAGTTGATATAGTTATTAATTTATTATAGAAACAACAAATAAAGAGGATGTGGAGGAAAATAGAACATGAAAGAGGGTGGCGAAATTATTCCCTCTTCTTTGGGTGTATCCTTTTGAGATGATAAAAGGGCCTCTTAGGATGGATTTATGATCAATTTTATGACTATATTATGAACTTAGGATAGATGGGAAGTTATTTGGGAAGGGGTTGGATGAGCCAAATGGCTTTGGATGTGTGAAATTAAGAGAATGGGAAGTGCCCTTATATAAGGGTAGTGAGGGTCACATTAGGAAAATATTAATTTATTAATTTATTATACAATAATATTCAATTTATAATGTATCAAAATGAATTTATTTTGATAATTAGATGGTTATGTGTCACAATACTCCCAACCAATAGGTTTTAGACATTTTTTGGTTTCCATTTCAACATTATCATATATATTTAACACTTAGTTAAATAGTTTTACTTTTACCATGTCTTATTGTATTCTTAAACTATATGGTTAATAAACCTACAATAAAATAATAAGAGAACCAAAAGTGGTTAATTAATTACAAATAAAATAATATTTAATCCCTTATAAATACCATATATTTTTTTGAATATTATATCAATATATAATATAGCATTTTTTAAAAACTAATTTTTGTCAATTTTGACATTATTTAGTTTTTTTTTTGACAAAGTCATGACAACTTGATTACTATGAACCAAATAAATTGAATCAATAATAACATGTCATATTCACCTATATAATTCGTTTATATTATCAAAACGTTCAAATTATATTTATTTTAATATTTACAATATCATTTATTTTATTCTATTATTAATAAGGAAAATACTGTGTCATTATTGTATTGTTAATAAATATATTTATTTTATATATAAAAATAATATATAACATATCATCATTTAAGAAATATTTTTAGTTTTCAAATTCATATTTATTGTCGAAGAGGTCAATTATATAATCTGATAAAAAAATGTTTTACTAAAAGATACATGCTTTTGTTATGTTTGTCGTTACTTTAGATTAATTAATATAAAAGGTCATTATCAATCACAAGTGCAACCATTGGGTCCTAAAATTGGCCCAAGGATTCCCATGGTCAGACATGTATCATCCAATAGGGTTTGGACATGTGTTTGGGTAATTTAGTTTTATTTTAATATTATTTTTTAACCATATTAACCAGATATACCCTTTAATAGTGTTAAATAAAATATTAATCGAAGTAATTATTCATAATGTCTAAGAATAAAATTTTCCTATTTAAACATTATTTACCTCATGATTCAAAATATGGAATACATTTTTCAAAATAAAAAAAAACTGAAGTTGCATAAAGTAATTTAAAATTAAAAATCTTGTTATCAGAACAAAAGCGTGTTTTTAAGAAATAATAACTATCAAAATATTGACACATGTTTCTGTCCAATTTAATTGTGAAATTTCATACAAAGATCTAAATTATCTTAAATGATAAAAATATAATATAATTATACTAAAAAACTATTCATGTGTATAATTTATCACTATAAATTATTTCGGTGAAGAATGTTTTTTTAATTAAAATTTAGAATTTTTTCACTATACATCAAAATATAAATGTTGTCAGAAATGTTCCAAAAGTTTATCCAAAATAATTTTTTTATATCCCACTTCTAATTATTAATTTAATTTCACTAAATTGAATGTATAAAAGTGTCAAATATTTTATTTAAAAATGGTTCTCCATTAAAAGTCAAAAAATTGCATTTTTTTGAATACCCCTTTGATCATAAAAATTGATTATTTTTTATTTTATGTATAATAATAACAAAAAATTAATGTTAATATTATATATGAGATATAAAATTAATAATATGGTTAGTACTATTAATATAATTCTTTTGAATGGCTAGTTTTTTATATCGTGACGTTCTTGAACTCAGTGTTGCGTGTAGCGCAATTTATTGAAATACATGGAGGAGATAACATACTATGAAATATTGGGGTGTTACATTATCCTTTCCTTCAATAAATTAAATCCTCATAATTTTAAAATTTTTTATGAAATTGAATGTTTAAAATAGAAAAATACCTTTGTGGAAAACCCACATCGGAAATTGGGTTAATAAAATTTATTATTAATAAGAGGGAAAGGGAAATGAAAATGTCACAACCAAATTATGATCTTGATTAGGAGAACATCGGTGGAAATTAGAGATAAGTAATTGGAGGGAAAATGAAAATATCTATAAGGAGTGATTGAGGTCATCAATCAAAAACAAGTGTAAAATTTAGGGCCTCAAAGCCATCAATCTATGATGATTTAAAATATGTTTAGTTCATCAAAACATAAGGTACTAGGAAAAAAAATTTTTGGTTTTAAGCTCCCATCCCTAAACTTTAAGAAATGATATATTCGTATAATAAGGGGAAAAAATTTATACTTGACAATTATTGTTTCATCCTTCAACTAATTCCTACCACAAACTCATCTTTCACCCCAAAAGATAATAGAATTCTAAAATATCTATTTATCCTACTCATATAAGGTTCGAAAAAAATGAATATATAATTCATTTTTCAGACTATTTAAAAAAACTACATTATAAAAACCAGGAAATTACGTATGCTAGTGTTAGGGGATCCACCCATGTCGCCCTTCAGTTACAGGTTCGAGTCTCGCAACCTTTTTGGATGTGACGGGTTGTCACCCGACCTCTGGGATGTCCATTTTATAACAATTCAAAAATAATCTTAATAAATTATTTAACCTTAATAATATTATCCAATTTCAAACTTATTTCATTCCATTCTTTAGACTTACCCAAAATACTTCTATCCAAATTCACTATCCAAAATTTATATGTAAGGTAAATATAATAATGATTTTTTTCCATGTAAAAACATGTGAATACCTTGATCATGTATTCTATTAAAACATGGTAACACCCTCAATTACCATAAAACCATACTGACTACATTCATGCTTCTTTATTCCTTATTGAATACTAGATATATTCCTTATATCAAAAAATGATGAAAACTCCAAAAATGATAGAATATAAAAATCATTAATCAGTTTCAAGGTGGTCAAAATATCCAATATAATTTATCCAAATTAATCATATAATATTCAAAAATCACTACCTCAGTATTGGAACCATATTACAGTTTATTTTTCTCTCCACCATATAATTCCCAAAAAATATTTAACCTGGTATTGAGTCACTTTTTTTATTCCACACAATCTGAAGTCCTTAATGAAATAGTAATGTAGTACAATATTTATATACTCTATAATTATTATAACATGTTGGTCATTAATACAATACTAAAATTACACAATACTTTAATAAAATCATAAGAACCCTAATCATTCCTCTTTATATTCAGTAGTATAATAACATGAGTATTATTCAATAGCAGCATTTGGGGTATACTCTGATGATTGGGAAAATGATCCGCGGATTGTCCTAACTCCTTGTAGATGAATCATAGTACATTTGAAACCTTTTTATTACACTTGAAGTCACGTTTTTGGTGTCCTTTTTCTCCACACTTATAAAAAAACTCACATTCCCTTAAATCATTTACCAATGTAATTCCTTCCACAGTTATCACATATGGGAAAATCCTTTTTTCCTCTCTTCCCATTATCCATATTTCCCTCTTCCATCATTTTCTACTTTGGCATCCCTTAAAATCCATTGGACTCACAGAATTTCTTGACTTATCTTATTAACACATGATACTATTTCTTCATATGATGAGAATTTGTGGGAGACTATTACGCTTTTAAATGTTTTCTTAATACCATGAAATATATGATCCTTCTTAATATTTCGATATTTCATATTTATGGAATTATCTTTACTTCTACTAGGCGCCATTTCTAAAAAATGGTATACACAATGTTAGTTTATAAATCAAAATGCATAATTCCAATCTTGTAAAATACCTAACATAAATTGAAAAGATTATGCATATAATCTATACTCATAAAATGTTTTCTTTGAGACAGTATTACTCATAAATCCATCATAATTTATCATAATGAAATTGTGAATTATCCTAAGAATATCCCCCAAGAGTGTCATAACCCAGAGTGAAGCAAGGATTATTGTCGTGTACCAGGATACCCCAAGTCATGTATGAAAGTCATTGTCAGAGTTTTCACTCCAAGGTACATTTATGATTGATCCGCCTCTAACTGCTCGGATAGAGAAATGGATGTATTTCATGGAAAATAGAAAAAATATCTACATTACAAAAATTCTATGAAGTTCTTCTATACAAATCTTCAAAGTCTATACTAGGGTAATGTTCTCTAATTAGAGATAATCTAAACCTATTTCTAAGGTTATTGCTAAACTTCCTCTAATACCAACTGTAGCTCCATGACCCTCGAATCCCAGAGTTGGTGCAATATTATAATAAATTGGCATGATTACAAGGAATAATGTCCCAAAAGACCGATCGGTTTAGTAGTCATGGAAAATAGATTACATACACGAAAGTTACATTACACATTAGAAAATAACACACAACATAATTAATCTATTTATAATTCCATAATCCCATATCTTACCCGTGCATTTAATCATAATACACTTCTTGGAATCGTGGAAAAAATATAACTTAGAAAGGGGTGAGCTCATATGCACAGTAAGGATAACAATATAGGAGAAACATTCATAAATAAACATAAACATTTAAGGTAATGTATAAGACTAGAACAAAAGAAATTTAAACTTAAACTTCAGCATAATATGGAAAAGATAATTCATACATTTCCATTTAATTTTTCAAAATGATATTGTACTAGTTGAATAATCACATGTAATATCAATATCCAATTTCATAATTTTAGAATTCATAATGCTAGACTTCATAATCACGTTGTCAAGGCCTTGTTCCAAGACTACATATATGATTTTGTCATGGCCTTGTGCCAAGACACTAGTTTCTCTCATGAGACCTATCGATGCATAAAGGAGATATAGTGGTTTCCACCCTTCACTTATTAAGTCCAATTCATTCCTAATACGAAATGTTTTAAAGGTAAAATATACATTCGTATTAAAACTCACATACAAAATGTCAATACTTTAACCATCTACCATTAATGGTATAAAAATTGCATATCCACAGCAAAACATATCATAACTCATTCAATAAAATATGAAATATTTTATTATAATAAATCATCCTTGATCTAGAATAATATCCCGTAAATGATGTTAAAATAGTTGAAAATTATCAGTATATATCATTGAGAGAAATTTCCTTTTTTCATTAAATCATTTAAAATTAACACAATTTTTAAAAGAATTATTTTAGAAAATAGTTTTGAATCAATGTTTCCCATACCACATTGAAACTTTTGAGAGGAATTAACATTTTGAAACATTCATGTCCACATAAATAAACCCTTAAAACAATTTTGAATAAATGGGCATTAATGAGAATGGTTTAGAAGAATAAATATTTAAAAATTTTAAAATGTTGTTTGAGTAAAATAATCCCTTTAAAATAATCTATTTTAAAACTCTTTTATGAAACATGGACATGGATAATAAATATGTCCCTATAAAAAACTTACACATAATCAATCTCGAATAATACTGAGATTGATAAATTAACACATACCTTGCACTTTCCTTTGGTCGGGGGTACGTTGAATCTCCATTATAATGACCATAGTATGTTATTAAATTATACCAGAACCATATTAATATTTTTTATATCATACATGATTCATTTAGGAAATTATACAACCCATTTAATAATCATTTCCATGTTAAATTAACATTTCGGGTAATAATCGCTTTAATTATCGTACGCGTTTTAACTTGTTATTCTTGATCGTATCATTTAGATAATAATTTAAATATATCCCGAATATAAAAATTGATTTATATATATTAAATATTTAGAATATAAATATTTATAATATATAGATATATGAAATGAGAGGCACCTTTTATGGAGACGGTAGGTCATATGTATGCATAAACGTTATTTCTGTTTTTATATCGTTTTGAACAGATTTAAGTGAATAATATATATGTAAGTATATAAATATATATATATATCTGAAGTATAATTATTTTTTCATAAATTACATAATTATTAATAATATATAATTTTATAATCATCATTGAATGGTGAACATGAAAATGAATCTCATCGCATCGTGGAGACGGTAATCCGTATGTACGCATGAGCGACAATATCATTATATTGATGGGGAAATCATTTGTAATTGGATATTATATCTTACATACCAAATAATTATCATGTCATATTTGTTATTTACATCATTCATACTCATTATTATTCACATTCAAATAATGAAGTGTTTGAATAACAAACTACACCACGACCTCGAGATGGTATGTCGTATGTACACACGTATGGTGACTTTGTCATCATAGGATGGATAGACTAAAGAATATGGTTGTACCATATTTATAATAACATTATCGAATATATAAGGTACTATATTTATTATTTTATTATGGAAACAACAATGAAATAGGAAGTTGAATAAGAAAAGAACTTGAAAGAAGTTTGTAATATTATTACCTCTTCTTTGGGTGTTTCCTTTTGAGTGGATCAAAATGGATCATTAGGATGGATTTATGATAAAATTAAGGCCACTAATATTAAGGTAGGATAGTTGTGAAGCTATTTGGGCCTGTTTTGGTTGAGCCAAATGGATTTGGAGGTGTGAAATTAAGATAAGGGGATGTGCCCTTTTATAAAGGGGTGAGGGTTACTCTAGGAAATGATTAAAATATTAATTTATTATACAGTAATATTCTATTTATAATGGATAAAAATGAATTTATTACAAGACTTAGGTAGTTATGGGTCTACATACTCTCAACCAATAGGTTTTAGACAAGTTTATGTTGCCATTTTAACCTTATTTTTAGATTTTACTCTTAGTTAAATAGTTTAACTTTTAATGTTTCTTCTTGTATTCTTAAAATATATGGTTAATAAACATACACTAAAAATCAAAGAGAACCTGAATTTGTTCATTAATGATATATATAATGTTTTAAGCCCTTTTGATGATAGTTAGTTATTTTGGAATATTATATTAACCAATAATATAGTATTTGTTTCATACAATAATTTATGTCAATTTTGACACTATTTTGCATTTGGTTTTTGTGAAATTCATCAAAACATGATTAATTAGAACCAAACACAATGAATCAATACTAAAAAGTCATATTGACCTAGAATATTTTTGTATGGCATCAAAACTTTAAAATTTAATTTATTTTAAAATTTACAAAATCATTTATTTGATTCTTTTATTAATAAGGAAAATACTGCATTGATATTGTGTCATAAATAAGTATATTTATTTTATGTATAAAATTTATAAATAAAATATCATCATATATGAAATATTTTTACCTTTCATATGAATATTTATTGTCAAATGGATCAATTATATTACACCATATAAAATTTTTTTACTAAAAGGTGCATGCTTTTTTTATTTTTGTCAGTACATTAGATCAATTAATATAAAATGTCATTATTACTCCCATGTGGCCCCATGGGGTCCTAAAATAGACATAAGGAATCCTATGGTCGTAAATGTATCATCCAATAGGGTTAGGACACGTGTTAGGGTAATTTAATATTATTTTAATATTATATCATTGCCCATATTTACTGGATTTACCCTTTAACCCTGGTAATTAAAAAATTAACCGAAATAACTATTTATAATGTCTAAAAATAAATTATACCTATTTAAAAAAACTTGAAATCATGATTCCAATTATGGAATCTATTTTTTCAAATTCAAAACACAGAAGTGGCAGAAATTAATTTAAAATTAATTCCCATTGTCAAAACAAAAATTTTGTTTTTAAGAAATAATAACTATCAAAAGATTGACATTTCTTTCAGTCCAATTTATATTTTAAATTACATCTAATGGCCTAAATTGTATTAAATGATAAATATATAATCTAATTATACTTAAAACCCATTAAAATGTATAATTTAACACTCTAAATTATTTCGATTCAAAAAGTTGTTTTAATTAAAATTTAGTATTTTTTCACTATTCATCAAATTATTAAAGTTATCAAAAAAGTACCAAAAATTTTTCTAAACTAAATTTTTATGTCCCTATTTTAATGATTAATTTTATTTAACTATATTTTAAATATAAAAGTTTGAATTATTGGATTAAAAAAGGGTTCTCCATTAAAATGTATAAAATTGCAATTTTTTTGAAGAATAAGTCTTTTATATTTAAATTGATTTTTCTTATATTATTAATAAGAATCACAAAATAAGAATTTTAAAATTATATAGGATATGTATAACTTAAAATGTGGTTAATTATATTCATAGCCTCATTTTTTAATGGCTAGTTTTGTAAGTCATGGTGTGCTCAAACACGATGTTGCGTGTATCGCTAGTTATTGAAATATTTTGAAGAGATAAAATACTATGAAATCTTAGGGTGTTACATATAATTATTCTCAAGAAATAGGAAAACACTCATATGATAGGGTACACATTTTTTACTTGAAATAGTAGATCTCATTTTTTAAAAAATTGATAATTTTAGAACTAACCCCCATTGTAAAAAATCATTATTTCATTTAAATGTGGAAGACACCAAAAGTACAGAATCTAAAAGTGAAATTATGATTCATAATGATGATAGTGTCATGGAACAACATATTTACAGAAATAAATATTCCAAAAATACGATCTATTATAAATAAATCTAGATAGCGTAAATATATCAAAACTAAATACATTGAATATTGTGGTTTATATGTAATTGATTTAAAAGTGAATAAAATGAGTTTTATATATCACTTAGATCATTTTAAATTACCTTCAAATATTAAGTAGTTGACATTTTGGGATATTATTTTATCCTTTATATATAAGATCTATCTATTTAATGGTTGGGAAAAATGATAAATTATTCATAAATGAGGATCGATATGAAACGATCACCCAAATAATAGGTAAGAATCATTTTTAGAGTTTCCCATGGCATAAAAATGTAAATATATGGAAAAGTGAAAACATATTATAAAATATTTTTACATATAGGCTTTGGGATAACGTGTTAATTTTTTTTGTGGGTGCGTTTTGTTTTCTAGAATTTGTATGCTCTAGTAGATGATATTCAATAACATGTAAAAATACTTGAATTCATAAAGTAGACATACGAAATATTTTTTTAAATATATTTTTGAAATAAGAGGAGAAAATTGTATATAGATTCTAATTTTTTATAGAATTGTGAAATTAGTGTAAGGTTACATAATGAGTAAAAATAAGGTTCTTTCAATGGGTTAGAAATTTTTAATGTATTGGGAGTGCCTTGTGATGCATTAGAGTCTTTCTATGATATGTAAGTGTTATCCTCATTCGAAAATATTTGTAAAGGGTTGTGAGTTACTAAGATACATATGGGTGAATTTTTTATGTGCTAAGGTCGATGAGAGGATAATTAAATACTACCACAATGCATGAGGTTCACTTACAAGTTCTTTAGTACCAAATTCGATTATATTTTATATTTGTATTATTTCTTCATAATTTTAATATTTTAACTACTTACCATCTTAAGTGGAAATATCTTTTAATATTTCTTGAATTATATATAAATATATATAGTTTTCCTCTAATTCACATTGTTCTGGTGATATTTATTTGAACCATTATGCTCTGGAACTAGTTATGGGATAGGTAAAACTCCTAATGGTTATCCATATGATATATAGGTACATTTTTTGGGAAGTGAAATATAAAAAAGTACCAATATGTTCCTTATGATATGTAAGGGTAACTGTTAGGCATGTTATGAAAATCTAGAGATGGTAAATATAATGGAACAATTTTTCAAGTTTCATTTATATATAATAGTTAATTATATGATGCATAGAATTTTGATGGGTTCTATTGGAACATCTATAATAGTAGTTTATTGTGATAACAAAATTGTTTAAATAGATGATTTTCAAATGGAAAAGTGATATTTTAGAAATTTTATTCTAAAAGGATGGTTTATTAAATAAGAATCAAATCATATAATTTAATTTCAAAAAATATAAAATATGTATGGTTTATATGAAAAGGGTGTAATGTAAGGGTATCTTCCCAAATACATAAGGTTCCTAGTTTTTTTTCAAAAAAATTGTTTGTGATGTGTTTTGTGTAAATATTATAAAATTATTATAAAATTATTTAATAACTATATGTAGGTGGTATTATTAGATTTTATACTAGAATACTATTAAAATTACAAAAATGGTTCTTGCATTAGCTAGTTCAACTCTAAGTAAGATCTTCCCAAGATTACATTAGATCATCACACTTTCTACAACTGAGATTTACCAAAGGTAAGGCCAAATACCCTTGAATATTTTTTTTCCTATATTGCCTTTTCATTTTCATCCTTTCTATTAGTTTTCCCCTAAATTGGTCAATTTTTAAATTTATTGTATTATTTTTATTAAATCTTGATCTACTAATTATTCTTGGTTAATGGAGATTTATTGAATATGATTGATTAAGATGGTACCATAACATCACCAATTGTTTTATTCGTTTTTTATGTTTAATGTGATATGTTGTGTTTCCACTTATGTGTGAATGAAAAAAAGATATAAAATAATTTTTTTCTTTAAACATCCTTGAGAGTAAGGAAAATATTTTAGGCCAGGATAGAACCCCGAATACTACTTTTGTCCCTCGGTAATCGATGAGAATTGTATCAACCATTATTAATTGGTATATGATTTTAAGAAATTATATAGGTATAAACTCACTAGATGATCATAGTAGGACTTGGAATATGTTCCTTTATTTCCCTCTGAGTTGGAAACTACGATGGAATAAGAATGGTTAGATTAAGGTTTTCCTCTATGGATCATTTAGTTAACATTAATTTTTCATCCCTACGGTGATAAATTCTATGAACCATGAATTATTAGATTTGATCCTAGAGTTGGAAATTGTAATAAATAACTAATTTTTTGGAGACCATAATTTTTTGTTAGATAGTGGGAAAAATATAGATTCTCGAGGATAAACCCTATTAGGAAATAATTTGATAAGTGTGAGATAGTATAGTGGTATCCTAGAAGAGTATGAGTCAATATATGGGATGGGAATGTTACCCTAAATAATTGAAAACTAAAATGTCAAGATTGATAATTTATATTAAATGGATTGTTAATAAAATGTAAATATCTTGTGATTTGAAAATTCCAAACAAATTATTTTTTAGAATTGATATGGAGTTGGAATTGGTTCCAATTGGGTGAAATTTAAAAAAATATTATATAAATTTATATGATTTACCATGAGTGATATTCATAATAAGTACAGGGCAGAATTGGTTACCCTTGGTGAAATTCAAAAAAACGTTTTGAGGCCAGATCTTCTTACCATAGATTGATACTTGAAAAATGTTTTTGGTAATGATATGGTACGACAATGGTTTTTGTTTTATTAATGTTTTTACAAGGGGATTCCCCCATGTGTGTGATGGATAAATTTTTTAGGGAAGATATTCCTCTTATTTCTTGACATATGTATATATATGATTATTCTAGGGTGGATATATCCCTATGTTTATGTTATATCTACGATATTAACATGGAAGAAATTACCTTGTGTATATTATATATATTATGGTTCGATGGTGGATCATTCCATGGTATTGTGATATATCTATTATGGTTTGGGGGAAATGATTTCCCTTGATATATTATATATTTATATTGTATTGTTCAGGGATATTTATATAGGTGTATAATTATATATAATATTTATGGGGTTTAAATTATTTCAACATAATGTGTTGATATGAAATGTTCAGTGAATGTTGGTATGGGGTGAGGGTGGTATAATTAACCTCAGGTGTCACTTTGAAACATGAGTATTAGTAAACATATTTTAGTTACTTATTTTTTATTAGATGTATATCACATCACATGTATACTATATATACTATTAATATCTAAAACACCACTAGTGGTGGACTCCTGAATTTTATTAACCCTTCTTGGGAGGCCCTTAAAATCTATACATGAGCATACCATGTGATCATATGTACCATCAGGGTAGAGAAATAATATTGAAAAGTTCCACATGATGTCTTGGGAGAAGTTTATAAGATGGACCTGGTGCGGGGTTCTAGATATAGTTGTGGTGGTTTTTATTTATAATATATTTATATCTAAATATATATGATCTTATAGTGGATGATCTGGTTGGTGTCTGTATGACCTCTGTGACATTATTAGAATAATATATTTTATTATATCACATATTATGTCATTTATTTATTTTATCATTTTTCATGATTTTTATTTAGTGTTTTGGCTATTTGTTTTTTCTTCTATTAGAATATTCTATTTTAGTATGGGGTTATTGGATCCACATGGTAAATAAAGTTTCCCTCGCTATTATTCGATAGCCTATCAAATATTGGTATGTGTTACTTATGTTATGTGTTGCTCAAATTTAGTTTTCTATAGAGTAGTCTCTGTCTAAATGAAGATAACCGGTATTATAGAATAGTTTTATTTTTATTCCTATAACAGATAGGTTAGAAAAGATATATAAATTATTATATGTATAGTGTGTACGCCATTTCATGTTCTTAGACAACATCTCTATGATATGCGGTCCAAGTTACTAAAGAATCTGAGAATTTATTCATGATTTTTATGTTATAGTGGGGATTATCTTTTCATTAAATAAAATTTAGGGTTTATGAGTTCATTTTTTTCATTTCTTCCAGAGTGGTAATAGGTGTGATTTCATGAATCATATATAAAACATAGGTTCACATGAAATATTTATTCTTGTGTGTGACTATGAAACATGTTTTCTAAAAATATTGGTTCTAGTTATTTAATGTTTCAACAATAACATATTTTTTTCTTTTCCAACTAATATATTGGTGGAATGTACATAACTAAACCAAATGGTTAGTGTTTCCTAAAATTATTTTTGATAGGTATATATCAATATATGCATGTGGATATAAACTTGATCATGTTAGGGTAATATTGTGTAAAAATCCCTCAAGAGGATTAGTTCACTAGAGTGGAAGCATATTTGAGATTGATTTTTATTATATTTGTTTGGGGTTTTCCATTCATGTTTGTGTGTGTTCCTATATGAATATATGAGAACCCTAGCATTGGTGTGTTAGCCAATTAGTTAGTTACTACTGTTTCAGGAAGGATCATTAATGTTACATCGTTAGAGAAAACCCATCTTTAATATGATTAATGGTCTTGGTGGGATAGTCGATTAACACTGTGATGTGACTCAGGATATTTTTGTCTCAGAGTTATAATTGAGTGGTAATTGTTTTCTTATTATTTGTAGAGATGAGTGCAATTCATAATGGTGACAGGTGACAGGGGTTAACAAAATATTGTGGGTGCTTAAAAAAATGCGAACCATTGGTAGACTATTTGAGTTTCATATTGACGTATGAGTGGTTATATCAAGTATTTGGCATAGTAATTGATATGAATTAAATATTATTGATGTAAAATCATGGGTAGTTATTTTCAAGTTATAGGTATCCCATGCATAGGGATGATGGTTAGTTGAATATTTAGTATGAAATACTATTATTAAGGGTATGAGAATTCATGTAATTCATGTCCAGCTATTGGACATGGTGCAAGATTCTAGGATTGGTGGGTTGTGACTACATATGACATGATTCATATGGTATGCTATGGTAGAACTGAGGTTTATTCTTTCTTTTTCTAATTTGTAATCATAAAAAAAGATATTGTGTACAATTTTGAGATTGGGTTAAAGAGAAACAATCATATTATGGGTTATGAGTATATAATTTTCTTAACCAACATTATAGGTATATTTGTATGAATAATAATAGTATAAGGATGGTTATCTTAATATTTTTCTCTATATGATTCTCCATGGATGACATGTGTGAATATTGACAAGTGGATTTTTGGTAACCTCTATGAATGGATAATTTTTGTTTTGGATACTATGTTACTCTTTGACTGAGGTCATGATAATGGATGAAAAATTATGTGGATTTCAATTTAAAATTATGAAAAATCATTTTTATCTTTGATGATTATACGTGGTAGGATAGTCCTAGTGTTTCTCTATGGTATGAAAGGTTTGGGGGGTCTAGTGAGAATAGAGGCATCGATATGTGATCTGTGTGTGAGATGAGATACCTACATATGATGAATGAATAACTAACGGGTTATGATATTTTAGATGTAACATGAGGGTCACTAAATATTGGAGATGAGTTGTGGAACCTTTTGAGAGGTTTTATTTGAAAAAATTAATTAAAGGTCATGTAAAACACCAATAGGGTTAGAGAAATTAAATGATGTTTAAGGAATCAGTAGATTTATTTTACTATAGTGAGTTTTGAATCAATGCAATTTGGAGTTTATATAGGACTAGGTGGATTCCATAGTGACACAGAATATGAGTGACTCCTGATATTTGAAGTGGTCTTCAACCTTGTGTTAGATCTCTCAAAACATGGTTTATAATGATTTATTATTAGCATAGTTGGATACTTGTTAAGTGGGATGTTGTTCTATCATTGAAATATATCGAAATGTAGACTAATTACAGGGATGTGATTTGGGATTTTATATAAAATTGTTGGATGATTGTAGATATTAGGCAATTTTGTTCTCATGTGTTGGTATTAATGTAGTATAAATGGCGAAGAAAATTCAATAGATGATCTAATCATGAAATTCCCATTTTTTAGTTTTATTTAATCATCAAGAGTTAGGAGTTGGAAAGAACCACCTAGAATTGGTTTTAATTTTTCAAATGTTCTTGGGTGTGATATTTATTCTTAGATGTGTTAAATTACATGTGTCTAAATTTTATAGTTGAGTGATTGAAATTAATATTATCTAGTGAATCTAGTAACTAATTGTTTCTAGATTTGAGATAATGGTTAGGGGGTTTGACCATTTATAAATGTTAATAAATAGACCGGTTGGGTGACTCATTCTATTGAATATGTGTACTCAAGGATTGGTATGATTCTTGGTGTGGTGGAGAATGTATTTTTTTTATAGATATTTTCATAGGAGATTACAATAGATCCTAATGAGAATAGTTCAGTGATGCTTGGGTGTGACGATGAATGTATGATATATTAGGTTAGGACAGTGACATAATCCAATTGATTGTGAAATCAATAAATTGGTAATTCCCAAATTCCCATCGTCATGGTGTACCTTTCTAGAGTTTTATGACGTAATTGATATCGTGATTCATTTTCTTTCACACTAATGAGAAAATGAGCTAGTTTAGGTAAAATGTTTTCATGAATATAACCGAAGGGAGATTTGGAATCCATGTCATGTATTTGGGTTGGGTGATTGGAAGGGTTTATAGAGGAAGATGAGATACATAATGAGTATATATATTATTGTGGTTTGGAATATTATTTTTCCCATGTAATTACATGTTAGTGAACCCAATAGAAATTTTATTTCTTAGTTTTAGATAAGGGTATGTTATATGAATTTGTATTTGATTTAGAATATTAGAGTTATAACATCACAATAATTTTTTTAAAATGGCTTATAGGTGCCTGTAATGTTCAGGTGATGTTATAGTAATGATGTATTGGCCTTTTGTGATGTAGTTTTTTTAAATACACATACACTATTGGAAAGTTGGTGTGAAATTATTGGAATTAATTAGTGAACCTTTATTGAATAATGGGTATATTTTGGATGAATTTTCATTTCCAAATGCCTTAGGAAATGGGGAATAAATTAATTTTTATTAGTATGATAAATTTAGAGTGTTTTAGTTGCTGTTATGAAATGATTTTGGACTGGTTCAGGACTATTTTGGATGAGTTCGGTAGTGTGGTGAAACTTTTTGGTAGTTATTTAAGTTTCAATAGGATTCTAGAAAATTTTCAAACTCTCATTTGTAAGGGTTTGAACTGTTGATGTTTAATAGTGAATCAAAGGTGGTCTATATGTCAAAAAAATTAAAGTATCTGAGCATGTGGAAATAATTTTTCTAGTTTCGTGTGGGATCCAGAGGATTGAGAGAATGTTTATGTTATATTATGAAACCATATTATGGTTGTGTATTTTCCCAAAATAGGTGTATATGTATATATATTAAAATAAAATCTACTATAATTAGATCTCCATGAAGTAAATATATCATAAGTAGAGCCATCAAAATAAGTGTTTCAAAAAGAAAATATTTTTAAGTTAAATAAAGGTCACTTTGGTATTGATTTTTTATTTGGTAATTAACATCATATATTCTGTAGTATGAATTTCGTAAAATATACTACTAATTATATGTATTATTTATTCTATTATGGGTTTGAAAAATGGTAATGTATCGATATTTGATGGTCGATATATAATGGTTACCCAGATAATATGTAAGTGTCATTCTACAGTTTCCCAAGGTACCTAAAAATAAATCTATTTAATAGGAAATATGTAAGATTAATATCCTAATACATAACCATTTTGGATTTATAATTCTATTTGTGATGTGGGTGTGAAGTTTTTTTAGAATGTTATATGATTCAGAAGTTGATAATGAAGTAGTTATTAAAATACCATAAGTTGTAAAGTGGATGATAAAACGTAGTTTTTGAAATAATATGAGAATGTTGAGATAACGTATTTGGGTTTTTTGAACCATGGAGTGAGAAAAAGTTTACATATTGACAAATTTAAAGGGTCATTCACTTTTTCATGAATTTTTTAATTATTGAGAGTATCCTATGATATGTAAGTTTCCTTCTATAATACATAAATTACTTCATCATTAAAAAATTTTAAATTAATTGATGTCCCTGAGATATAGAAGGATTGATTTTTAATATAAGAAGTTTGATTAAATTATACTTAAATTTTACCCTATTACATGGGAGCCAATATAATTTGGTTCATTTCCTATACCATTATTCTTGTTAATTATTTTATATTTTCCAAATTTACATCTTTCAAACTACATACTATGTGAAGTGAAAATGTATGAATATGCTTCATGCAATATATAATTAATGTTAACTTTTTATTTACCTAGATCTAGTGATATTAATCTTAACTATTAAACACTCAAACAAGTTATGGGATATATTAGAGTCTTACTTTTTATCAAAAGGATATATAAGGGTATTTTGTGTATTTAAATATAACTAATTACCATGTTCTTCTCTTTGATACATAAGGGATATTAATTTTTAATTTAAAGTTAATTTATAGCTAGGGGAGAAAAGGGATATGTCTAGAAATCTATTGTGATACATATGAGTTAATTAGATGATATAAAATTGTTAATTAGGGTCTTATAAAACATATATTAGAGTAGATTGGAAATATTAATGGATTTGTTTCAAAAGATGACTTCTAAAGGTATATAATACTAATAAGTTGGGGATGATGATTTAATTATAGAATGTGGGGAGATAAAATTTGATTCTTGAAGGTTGTTTTCTGGAAGGAAGAAAAAAAATATAAAATTTTAATATGGACCTGGAAAATATTCATGGTTGAGATGAAAATTTTGAAACATAAAGATCATATCATTATTATTTATGTGTGCCAATGTTTTCTAAAAAATACATGTGAGGATTTTTGAACAAATTTTATAAAATATTAATAATAAAAGATAATATGTGATAAAAGGAGAGTCATGGAATTTTTTCCCTCAATAATACTATTATTATTCCACTAATGGTTCATTTGTTCCCTATTTCATCTTCATGTAAGATCATCCTTAGATCATGATTTAACATTACACTATCTAATGCAGGGAGTAGTGATGAGTGTGGATATATTCCCATAAATATTTATATTTTGGGTTTATAATTATATTTTTCTTTTCAACAAGTGTGCCTTAAATTATATATTTTTATAGTTAACATAATTTCTTATGATTAAATAAAAATCAGTCGAAGTTTTATTTTAATCTAAATGTGGTATGTGGTCCATAAAAATTTACATAATGTTTTTTCATTTTATTTTTGTGGCATGTGATATATGGTATAAATAATTGTGTGAAATAAACCCTGACATATAATTTGATAGTTTCATTTTAAATCACATGAGAATAGCTAATGTGTCTTATTCTGTAATGGGACCTTGAACACATGTTTAGTGCCACAATTACCATGTTTATCAAATTATCCATATGTATTTGTTATCTAATAAAATTTTACAATAAAGGGATTTCAACACAATTGATAAACCCAATGGAATTTTTATTAGGGGCCTTTTTTATCTCTGAGTAATAAAGTGTAGTAGATATGGAATGGGTAAACATAGGTTATGTTATGTGTAATATTTATTTACCTCATATATTTATTGAAATACTTATAGATATTATGACATTTAAGAAATAGGATTTGAACATAGTTTTTAGAATGAGATAAAGGAAACTGTATGGGGTGTCTAAAATTTCCTCTATCCCATTAATATAATCATGGTCTCCCTCGAATTAAAACTAGATGAAATCAGATAAAATGTATTGGATATTCTCCTACCCTACTTAATGTGTATGGGTGAGACCTTGGTTGGTGAGTTCCCCTCTAGATATAAAAACTAAAATATAATCCTTTTAATCTTTTCTATATTATATTATTAATAATCTATTAAAATTAAATAATTAGTAATTAATTAATTAATTTTGATAAAAAAAAATTATATTATAAGATATATTTTCCAGCGGTGATATTATAAAATGATGTTTGGTGAGGATATATTTTCATTAGGAAATATTCTAAAAATGATATATGGTGGGATGTGGTTCACCTAGGTGATGTTCTAAATAGGTTTCGGCGAAGGATGGAGTCCCCTAGTTTATATTCAAAAATGATTTTGGGGAAATAATTGGTTCCCCAAGATGATATACTAAAATGTTTGAATTGTAGGATATAGTTTTATTTGGGGATACTTTGAAATATTTTTTGGGAAAATATTTGGTTTTCTGTAGTTGTCTGTAATATATGTGTTTTGGGGTGGGCATTTCCTAGGGGTTTCCTCATAAAATTTTTTCTTAAGTACACTCCCTTGGGGTTATGATATATTAATGATATTTATAGGGAGGATATTCTCATTGTAATATAATATATTAGTATATATGATGGTTATGTTGGTGAGATTTTCCATAGTGTATTATATATCTAGGATGTTTATGGGGAGGATATTCCCCTAGGTGTATGATATACTTACGGTGGTTCTAAGGAGGAATGTTTCATAGGTTTGTGATGTTGTATGATGGTTCAAGGGATAGTTTTAATTCCCTCTTGGGCGTGGATGTCACATGTTTAGTGAAATTTAAAACTATACAGGATTGGTATGGTCAACCTTATATGTTTCCATAGAACCCATGGATTGGTGATGACAAATTTAATTGGATTTTGTTCCTTATCAATTATTATGATCATATCACATCATACATGAACTAAATATGATTGTTATATTAGGTAAAATTTTGGTGGTTTCCTATTGGTTTTTACTCACACTCAACTTTGGAATCCCAGAAACATCAGTACCTAGGAAGACCACATAATCATATGTACATTTATGGAAGAGGACTGATATTATATGGATTGTAATGATGGCTCAAGTACAGTTAGATGATCGGATCATGTGTTTGATTCCATAAGAGGTTTTAATTATATTTAATTATGGTTTTTTTATTCTTTAATTTATATGATCTTACCGTGGATGATCTGCCTGATTTTTTATAATCCATATGAAATTACTAGTATAGTATATCTCGTTATAACTAATGGTATGTTATAAATTTTTGGCTGAATTTCACAAGATGTTTATTTTTTCCTTCATGTGTTATAATGATTGATTGTTTTTTATTTAAATTTTGATGAACACATATGGTATGACGGTATATGATACCCTTTATAACAACTTAATCACACACTAATACTGATATCTTGTTGATACAATATTCATTCACACCATTGTACTGATGTTTCTTGTTTATTTTTTACTAAAATTTATCGATATTATAATAATTTATTGTCAACATGAAAATTATATAATTCATGATATATAATTTTTGATGTTATATTTAAATTTTATTAATGGTTTTATGGATATCAGAGGTTATTTTGGGTACAAAAATGAAATTCAATAAAAACATCCCAAAATTGTATGAAATACCAAGCACATATTTTACTAAAATTTACAATTAATAAAAAATATGAAAGGAAAAATGAATAAATTTTGTGTAAATATCCACGAATATATGGGATACAAATATTTATTAGTTATTTTATCAAAAAAAATCATTTTTTGTTTATAATTTTGAATCATGGGGGGGGAATCTTGGTTGTTAATAATCCTGAAGTGGGTTTTTTTAATTTTTCTATAACTCAAGTTTAAGAGATCTAATATCTAAAAAGTTTTTTCTAAATATATTCAAGAGTGTATTAGTGAAATAATGTTTCATATATGTAATATAAGATGGTCATGCATCCCAAAAAATGGTTCTAAATGGTGCTATGATATCATGTGGGGAAAACCACCTTTCAATTTACATATAAATTTGTACCTGAGAAAACCATATTTTTATATTTATCCACAGAGGTGAAAATATGAAATTATAAATATTCATAAGAGTAATGAAATTATGAAATATATTCTAGAGGCCCCAGTCCCCATAGGGTTGGTGGAAATGAAAACAGGATCTACTAAAGTGTCCCCTCCCCTAAATGTCAATAAAATCTATAGACATTTATTTTGAGGGATCTACACACTTTATTAGAGACTTATAACAGATAACTTATGGATTTTTTTTCAAAAATATTTTTATATATTAATTAAATGTGTTTATATTTTGATATACATTCATAATGGAGTATCATATTGATTTTTATTCAAAAAATTATTAGTTATATTAAACGATTTTAATTAAGAATACACATGCGAAACATATGTTGTTCCCATTGGAAAATATAGGATGTTATTTCAATTCATTACTAATTTAATTAATTTTTTATTTTTACACCTAAAACTAATAATAATATGTTCAAATTGGTTAATATATGATTATAAATATGACAATGTCTATGTGAATCGATTTACATCGCTAGATAGTAATAGAGATTTTGTTTAAACAGATCCAATTTGTTATTAAAGACCTAAAAGAAATTACCTTAAATGAGAACTTGAAATGTTGTGTAGGGAAATTTCAATGATATCCTTCTTCAATTTCTCACAAAACCTACTCCATTTCCTATAAAACATTACTTTTATATTTTATATATTTTAATTCAATGTTTTTTTGAGGTCCTCCTTACTTTTATAATTTTTTTGGAAAATTCACTCATAACCCTTTGATATTTCTTGATGGACAACCCGGAGATTGAACTTTTCTGTAAATTATAATTAAAAAAGGATTTCATTTAATGCATAAAAATAAAATGATAAATACTTTTGATCTTTGTCTGGGATAATAGTTGTTTAATGTTCACATTATTTATATGGTATTTGAGATTTATATAAATTTATATCTATTTGTTTTATTTTTATATTATTTTTATATATATAGTCATGTTCTAATTTTGTTTATTACTTTTATGCTGGATTTTTTATTTTGGGGAACCTAAACCTTCCAAAACTAAACTGATGAGGATATAGTGTAAATGACACCAACAAACGCAACTCCAATCCATGA
Source organism: Viscum album (assembly GCA_963277665.1). Lineage (NCBI taxonomy): Eukaryota > Viridiplantae > Streptophyta > Magnoliopsida > Santalales > Viscaceae > Viscum > Viscum album. The sequence continues at coordinate 1,365,213,158 of OY728143.1, read as the reverse complement.
AACGGTACACATAACCCATAAAAAAATTTATGATCCTTATTTTTTGTAGATCTAAAACTAAATCTTCTTCAATTTGTATAACATAGATAAAAATTACTGTACTCTAAGTGAATTTACATCAAAAAATATTTATTAAAAACATTATAATTTATGAAGTCTAAATTATTACTAACCATATTTTGATTAATTTATCTATAGGTTGTTATCTAGTGGAAATGAATCTATTCATTGCGAGGACACTCATTGAAAACATTTACCAAGGATACCAATATATTTTATTTGAGGTCCAATTCCCCAATCAATGGAGTCCATGAGGTACAGAGTTATGATTTAGGAATTATTTAAGACAAAATGTTTAAATTGGAATATAGCCTACTATAATAACTATTGCTTTCAAATTGTAAATCATATCCTCCTATCCTACTTCATTATAGTATCTATGCCACTAAATCCCACCCATCTAATAAATTCACAAAACTGATAAACCATTTTTCATACATTTTAGTTAATTTTCCATGGATTATAATATAACCAAACCATTAGTAAAAAACTATTCTATCTATCCAAATTTAGATGGAATAATATCCAATAGAATTGGAAAAGGTGGTATTTTATCCAACATAAATGGTCATGAAATGACCTGGGGTAGGGTAATCATCACCTACCAACCAAAAAAATCATCAAATAGCATAAAGGATTTTCCTAATACACCCTTTAAATCCCAAGAATATTTTAGAAGACCTAATAGAAAGGTCCTCGAATATCCTTCAATTCAAAAAAAAACTCTTGGATTTCATCTAATAATTAAAAACACAATTAATCTAATTCATTAATTTAGTGAGGGAATTCAAATTCAAGGGGTTTTAAACTAAATTATATCCTCTATTAAATTTATCGGACAAGTTAAATATTTCTTTATCTCCTTTAAAGAGTGGTATGTTATATAAAATCTAAATAAACCCTTTATTTTTGCTATCTCATCCTGAGGTAATCACAATTCCAATCATCTTTAATGCCCTAAATGATGAAAATTTTTATCATAGTAGAAGTCCCATCAAATGAATGGGTGTGTTTTTTATGATACCTTTATCCTAATAAATCCTCTTACATTCCATCAAATTACCACCGAGTCAAGTAAACTAAATGAAATTGAACAGTGTTTGAAAATATGAGAAACAATTGAGATGGTTTAGGTTAAAATTTTCATGATTGATTCTATGAATAGAATACAATGATATGATATGTTATTAAATTATATTTGTAGTCAATGAATGAAACTTCTAGGTGATGTAACTGTGATTATGGTGATGAATGTCTTTTAGTAATTTGAGTCATCAATTCACACCAAATGCATGAATTTTGTAATATTCTCAATACCATGTACTGTTGGGGTGTATTTGTTTTTCAAATTATGTGGATTATTTATGTGTATCTATATATGTGATTCCTCATTAAAATTTATCTTCATCATTGTTTGGAGAGATTAATCCTTCTAATATCGTTATTCATTAGGTCAAATGTAGTATCACATACCTAAGTTGTTGTCTAGAGGAGGAAATCATGTGAAAAAATGTATCCAAATTTTTATATTCAAAAAATGAAATATGATAGGATTAATGAATATGCCTCCATTTTAGTAGGGATATATTTAATTAAAACTACAAATATCAAAATGAATGTACCAAATGGTATATTTTCTAAGGATTTTTATGGTGATAATTTCCACTTTAACATCCTTAATGATATGAAGTACCACTGAGAAGAACACTACACTCTTTTTGTTTAATTTTCTTTATACTTTAAATCTATATGGAAACTTCTCGTCATTCTCATGACCCCAATAAACATCCTTACCATTGATTTAAATTCCAGGTAATGATTTATTTTTTCAATGTTGTAATGTTTTAAAAAACATCTATGTGTGTTTATAAATTTATGATTTCGTTGGAATTGAGGATACAATGCATATCTATTGTTCTTATCATCTTTAAAATTCTTATACCTCATCTTGGGATATAACTATTTTGATTTTTAATAATATCATATACCTCAATATTTCCAACTCCCTCCAATAAATCCATGATCCCATAAATTAGAACATAAAACACTACATAGATACATAATATATATATATATATAATTGCAATAGAATCTAGTTTTCTATCATAAATTCTAGTATACTCCCTCCAATCAATGTATTTTGATCACTTGAACTTTTAAGGTATTATAAAATATAATTAGAATGGATATTTTCTTCCATTCTTCAAATTTTTTTATGTTATCATGTATTATATAATATTAAATATTGACGCCAAACCGGTTGGAGTCAAAACATTCCAACTAATCTCCAACATCCATTATTTCATTTCAAAATAGTTAACCAAATTATTGGATGCTATAATTATTTACCCTACCTTTAATAGTAAATGGTTAATCTGATGAAGGTAGTAGCTAAGAAATCTATAATATTGGTAATAAAAAATAAAAAAAATGAATTAGTACCCACATGTATGGTAATTAGCTAATATATATATATATAATATTTCTATGAAATTTGTACACCTAAAAGGACCATTTCCTTTTATCAATCATTTACTTCATATTATTGAGGTTTTCATAGAAGTTTGACAATTGTTTTCCAATATTGGAATTATAGTTTTTTTCCTAACCATATTTACACTTTACTATGGTTTCTATTTTATTGAGTGTTTCAGTGGTTTATGGCCATTACTTCATCACAGTTTATAAAATAATCTTTTATTTAATTATGAGAAATTTTATTTTATGGTGATACATGGGATAATATTAACAAATATCTTTTTTAGGGATGATATAGAAGTCAATAAATTAAATGTATATGTAATCTCATCAATAATATTCCCCATAAATTTATGAGATGTGTGATCTTTCTAGAGACATGTGGGATTTTATCATTGTTTCCATTGAAAAATTCAGAAAATAACACTTAAACTCTAGTTATTTCAATAAAAAATTTAATTTAGGACTAATAAAAACCCTAATGGATATTTTAAAAGAATTAAATAGACTCTCACATAACCATTATTAATCAAATAAGCTCAATGTGAATTTCCATTTAATCATATATTTGACTCCTTAAACTATATTGTTGGGGTACTAATATAACATCTTGTCTATCACGATCCACTCGACATTTCATTTTCCTTACAAACACTGGATGATACAATGGAAAAATACACCACAACAAAAAGATAAATTATTTCTATTGTGTTTTCCATGGAAAAATTTTGTTCATCTATTTTAAGATCCAAAGTGATTCTGTATTTTGATGATAAAAAAATATAACAAATTATTAAGAAACTGGAATCCAAACTCTATGTCATTCATTGGACACTACTCATTTAAAAATTCGATTAAATTTTTTTTTGATAAAAATGGTGAGTAGAATGTAGTGGTTGGGTATATTAATTTGATCCTTTCATCCATATACATTGACTCATCCCCCTTCATTTCAAAAAAAAATATCACATTATGTGAAATTATATTGTCAAGAATATGCTAACCATGGTATATATTAATTGAAAATTATTGGGTGTTATATTCTACTCCCATTGATTTTAATAAAATATAATTTGGTAATATTAAAAATAAGTCTTGATGGTATTTTGTGAAGACCCTTACTATGGGACAACATATAGTGATCATGTACTACAACGTTTTAATTCATATAGTGAGTCTCAATTAGCCCTCGGGTTGTGTTAAAATCGTCATATGCGGGCCACTTCTATCCCTAATTAACTAGTCATAATGTTCTTGAATGGAGGATATTATGAATAGTTTTATTTTTTTATTCCAACTATTATTTTTGGTTATATTTATCATATTATAGTTAAGGATTTCCAAAGAAGTTAAATTCTATAATAACCATTATTTTTAATTGAAATTTATTAAGTTTGTGGAAATAACATCATGGTACTGTTTAATAATTTTGTGTCAAACATGTATATTATTCTAGAAGATGAATATATTTATAAATGTGAAGAATCATGAGACAAAAATACTTATGGATTAATGTTAGTTATGGAAATCTTTATTACCTAAATCTTCACTAGGTTAAGATTACATAGTTTAACTTCTATGACTACTATTATCATTTCAAAAATTATTCAACGTAAATGTTTTTCATTATGGGTCTGGAAATAAAGTGTCTATATATATACACTCAATAAATAATGTAAAATATGATTTTTCTATTATAGGAAAAGATAATTCTTGAAAAAATATTCCAAACCAACATAAAAGATTGGATCCTCGGACTAAATGATGCATTATGGGATTACCGAATTACTTTCAGAACTCCATTTGGCATGTTTCCTGATAATGGTTTTGAACCAAATTTCACCACCCTAATGTGAATGTTTGATGGGGCCCTTATTCTATTAATAAATGAAATATTACTTTTTATGGTGTCTTTTCTCATATGAGATTTCAAATAATCATTTTTAAAGAATCATGAAGAGATTCATAAGAGAACTCATGAATTTTAATTGAAATAACCATGGATGTTCATAACCCTCTCATCATTAATTTCTAGTTCCAAATTGGGTGTATGGTCATATTTTATAATTCAAGGATTATGTTAAACCTAGGTAAGCTCTAATCCCAATGATTTGGCATGTAAACTGGCTTCAATTTATCCTTCTGGAGATGTGCATATTAAAACATATTAAACCAGGTATTTATTCCTAGTCAATATTAAGGGACATAAATATTACCTTGAAACCCTTATAAATTACCTACTAAGTGAACACCACCATCAATAATCCAACTATTTGTGATAAACATCAGGTTTGATCCTTCCTTTACACCATGGAATGATTTTTTGTGACAAAACTGTAGATTCACGGTGTGTTTGCAGATGGTGGATAAAATCCTGAGTTAGTTAAGAATTGTTCCATCATTATTATTTTTATATTTTTATATTTCTTATGGTATTTTTATATATTTAATATCTTATAATTATTTCTAATATTTTTCCAAAACACCATCGCATCATGGAAAATATTGAAAATGCTGCAAAATTTTACCTTTTTATGTTGTTTTAATTTTTTATGAAATTATATTTCATTGATGGAATATGAATTTGATCAGGAGCTTGACTTTAATGGGTGATTTTACTATAAATGGTTACTTATCAATGTTATGATTGTTTTTATCTCTATAAAAGTATTTATATATTGAAACCCTTTATGTGAGTAGTTTATGGGTTAATAATGTTTTTTAACATCTCTTGGCTTAGTTTCCCTATGTAATGAAGTGAAAACAAATCTTATTTAACTATAGGTTTATAAAGGTCAGTATAATTGTATTCATCATTACAAAATTTATTTTCAATAAATTCCTTCCTTATGTGATCAGTTTCATTACCATACCAAATTAACAAAGATTTTATACATAATGTTTTCAAATATAATCATAAAAAATATAAAATAAACAAATAATAGTAATTATAATACAACAAAATATTTTTGACAAATAATTAATTGATTCATATAATTCATTTATTAGTGGGTTTTACATTTTGATATAAAATGTTATTGGGAATGTTTAGTGGAAAGAACAAGGTAACTTGAACAACAATAAAATGAAACATATTTAATGAATAAAAACTGGGAAGACAATATAGAGATGGTTTTAAAAAACACACACATGGTCCTATACTTGCATGAATGAATAATGGATTTCTTTAAAACATTATTATTAATAATCTCCGTGAAACTCATTCTGATACAACTTATGCGTAGTTTATTCCATGATAAAAGATATTAACTACTAGGTGTGGTTATTACATTGCTCACATTTTTACTAGAAATTGAATTTCCTTTAAATTTTAATATTCATGAACTAGGTAATATCCATATTCTTCATTTTTTGAAATTTTAATTTTCTTTAGAGTGATAATTATTAGGATTTGGGTTGTAATCACAATGTGATTCATTATTTATTTCCATACTTGTACTAATGTTTTTAATTGATTTTTGAAGAAAGTTATCAAATATAGAAACATTTTTGTAGCATTTATTTCATTTATTTCTTAATAAAAACTTTTAAAACAAAAGTATCACTTATATTAATTTTTTCACAGTATTTGTAAAAGATTTAAAGATATTTTAATGATATTCCAGGTAAAATGATAAAATTGTTGCAAATACCTTGCACAAATGTAGAGTAAAATTCACATAGATCCTAATATGTAAAACCCAATAGGATAAAATTTATGTTGATATCCTTGACCATCTATGATACATTGATTTATTATATACATAATCTTAATTTATCTATTTAATGTCCCATGATATTGAAACATTGGACTGAATATTGACTATTTTTTATCATGAGACCACGTACGTAATTTGGATATATGATTAGTTATATACCACTAGGGGTCATAAAATTTGGATTAATGATATAACATAGTTAGGGAAATGGCATTTTAGATTTTTCAAAAAATTAGAATTTATATATACAAGAAAAAAAATGTGTTCTATGTGGTATTACAAAAAAAAAGTGTTAAACCCACCATACACTTTGTCTATAAATTATATGCTTGTAAAAAATATTTATATATTTTGACAAGCGGGTTATACTATTCCATTTTAGTGATAAATATTATTCTTTTCATTATTATAAAAATTAATGATCTACTTATCCTCATAGAGAGATTTGAAATGAAGAATGATTTTTATTTGACCCTCCACCTCCTCTTAATGGAGAGCTAAATGGTGGGAGAGAATTACGAGGGAGCTATACACTCTTCATGAGATTTGGAAAATATAACTTATATAATGTGTTTTTATATTATTTTTAATAATTGAAATTTTTTATTTAATAATTTTTTTATCATATTATTATATCTATTTGCTTTCACAAAATGAATGTTTTCATATAACTGATCAATATTATGATTACTCATGGGACGGTAATGTTGTTTGAATAAAAAAATTTGGGATTCCATTTACATCCCACATTAATTAAATTATTTTTTTATTTGTTACCCAAAATAATTAAGAATATGTATATCTTGATTTAATTATTTTTACATCAAGGTTCATGTCTATGTTCATCAATTTTAGGTGTACTAGGGTTACTAACATTTTTCCTTAACCAATGATTTTTCAAAAATGTAAATAAATTTATTTGATGTATGGACTCTACAGTTGTTAATTGGTCATGAAATGGTCAAATTTTTTTATTTTTCTCAAATACAACTTCAATGATTATGATCTATAAGTTTTTTCCTTTAATTTTTTTACTTTATACAAAATTCAAAATCCACATTCATTAGTTAAAATCACTTCATTTCCTAAAATCATTATGTGATTTCATAGATATCTTTGTTAAATAATTAATACATGAATATAATCAGAACCCATGAAGTATGTACAGTACCGTACTATAAATTACTTCTATTAATTAATGGATAAGACTATTATGAATGATTTAATGTTCTTGGGTAGTATTTCTCTTCGAATGAATGATTTTATTCCTAAAAATACCCTTTTTAGTGTATTGTCATAATGAAAAAATGATTCCAAACATAAAATATAATTATTTTTTATCATTATGTCCTTTTGTGATGAATGTGTTGTCAAATTAAAAATAATTAAGTTAATTACAACCCTAGCTATATTGTTCCCCTATAATATTTGTTTTTCAATCTGAAAAGTATCTAGTGACCATAAAAATGTCTTTTATTGTCTTGATAAACCCTTTACTCATTAATGGAAGAAATATAAGGATTACTACTAGTGGGTTGTTTCCAAAAAAACATATCTGTATTGAGAGAAATGTTTTATCAATATCCATCCCTCGTTGAATGAGTTATCATTTGGTACATGGATATCACCTTTTTGTCTTTTTGTGCCCATATATACTTTTATTCTCATACGTGAATTGTGTTGTCATAATGAGGTTCATTTAATGGATTAATTATAAAATTACATTAAATAACTATTTATATGTTGATAATGTGATCTCCCATAGAATTAGAATCTTTTGAAATGAAATAAATCTAATTCTGAGGTGTCATATATATGGGTGTTTTTAGAATTACATGATCATCTTATAATATAATAAGATAACGTACCAAAAGGATATTCACCAACATAATAATCCCAACCCATAGTATTTGGGTCAGAAAAATTATGAACTTATTAGTATAAATTTTTTATCCCTAATAATATTATTTAATTCAAGGAGTTTGTAACAATCTCATAGTATTAATAGAGGTAAACCCATCCAAAATGGGTGGGCCAAAATGCTAGGATGGATTGGGGAATGAATCTAAAGTTGTAATTTATTCTCGTTCTAGGATTAGTGACCCAAACATAACTATATAACATAGGATTAAAGAATCAATTCACATAAAATGCTTTAATAAGTGTCCTATATTAAGGTTAAAACACGTATAGGAGAAAATAAAATGGATTTGTCAAAGTATAAGGTTTGTTCATAAGGATTAAAATGTACTGGTAATCCAATATACTATGAAATCATAAATTGATTTTGCTCATAAATAGCGGAATTAGATCTTATAGAATGGACCACTATAAATTAGTTAATGTCTTCCATGATATACTATTTATTTTTGTAGATTAGATTAATGTGATGAGAACTAGGTATGCTAAAATGAATAAAATAAACCATTAAAAGTGATTAACATAAGATCTTATCTGACATTTCCATTGGATAATGATCCTTGAAATAATATCTAAGTGGGAGAAATTTTATTCATATTCCCTTAATGGAGATTCTTAATTTCCTAATATTTTAATTTTTATTTCACCGCCCCTTATAGGATTCAATTTGACATATTCTATACCTTTTACTCTTATTTGAAATTCCAAAACTTTTTCTAGCGTTATGTGAGGTGAATTACATTTGATAAGTGGATTAATTTTTTGCTAGGGTTCTTATTATTTGGATTTAAACCTTGAATGTTAATTTGTGTAGTTAGTGGTCTAACAATTCTGACTAGGGAAATTGGTGCTTATGTTTATAGAATATTTTCAAAAGGCATATATGTCTTAAGTTCATAGATTCTTTACCAAATTGTGAAGTTGTCTATGTTGAAGGGGAAATGATAACCCAACATGAATATAAATCCTGATGTTTTTATAGAAAATATCATAGATAGGTGAATTTAGTTTAATGTTATAGTGATTGATCCACTATGTCAAATTTTTCATGGCCACAAGAAGATGACTCTATAACCAACATGAATTTTCCAAAAGTAAAGAATCATCTCATGGTTTTTAGATAAATATAATTATCTCGTAATTTTATGTATTTATTTCTATATATTAACGTTATATAATTATATGATAGGGTATAAGAATAGAATTTAATGCTCATACATTCAAAGTGGGTCTAATTAATGATAGTATATAATCAATGGTATTTTAATCCATTTTAATGGATGGGTTAATAAAAGGTTAAATCATAACATAATAGTATTCACTTCACTGGGAAGTGGATATAGGTGAGAATTGGTCAATCATTAATAATGGAGATATTATCCTCACATTATCCATTAAATAGTGCATGCTATTATGGGGGTCTCTTATATAGTAAAAAACATCCACTGGTTATGTTTAGTGGCATAAGAAGATCAACTACTTTCATAATTTATAGTGGGACCGTGGGTATTAGTCATGAAAACTATTAATATTTTCAATAATAGAGGAATCCATGAGGGTTCAATCATGGTTTTCGAGATTTGTTGAACAAAATTGCAAATAATGTTCTCAAAATGGTATTAATGTAGACATGAAATATATGAATTTAGTTCATGGAAAAAATGAATATTCAAGGTGGGCTTGAATACCCAAAAGCAATGTACAATGTTTCTTCAAAACCTCCTTATGTAAGGGTATATAAATTGAAATTTCTTAATTAAAAGAGAAAATAAAGGGTATGATTCACTAAATGAGATGAAGTGGTATTTATATTAATGAAAACATAAATAAATCATAAATAAAAAAAATAACGCGGAAAGAGAATCTTCACTAAATGTTTAATTTATAGTTTCCCTATTGGTAATATCAATACTTTTTATAAAGAAAAATTATAGTCCCTAAAACATTTCTGCCTAATTTAATTTTCTTTTAAAATTTATTCCAAATCTATGAGGGGTATAATAAGGGACAAAATATATTGATTTTTATCAGCTTTCTCATTAAAGGTTTTTTTTAATTTCATTTTCTCTATTAAATTTATTTTAAATGATATATTTTTTTATATACTTTCTTAGAAGAAGGATAATCCATCATATGGACATTTTAATAGGATTCCCTTTGTTTTTTTTACCTATATAGTACCATAAATCATTCATCTAGTATATTATGTCATCCGTACTAGATTAAAAATTGTATTTTAATAGACAGGTATGTTTAACCAAAAGATTATAAAGTCTATATTGAATAAAGGTAATGTCACATCCATCATTAGTGGAGCCTTGATGTCAATATAGACGGCCTCAGGGGATGGTGGAAATGTTTTTAATTTGATGTATCTTGGACCAAGGATGGTGTGTATGTTTTGATCTAGGGTTAGGGTATGAGATAGAGACATCACCATTTAACATAGTAGAATAGAATTCAGTCCACATAGTTTTCATGAAAAAATATGTTATCCAAACATAGTTTCTAATGATTGAAGATATAAAATTAATGATAAGACCATACATTTAGGGGAAGTTTGAATAAGAGTAATTTTATAGATGGATCTAGGATATGAAATTAATAAATTACTATGAATTATGTTATAATTGGTATCAAATCTCACACAGTTCTCTAAAAGGGATAATTTTATATCATAATCTAGGGGATCCAAAACATTAGATTCATTTAGTAAATCCACAAATATAAAATCCATTATTAATGAAAAAAATCATATAGATTTTAGGATTCTATGTCATATGGAATAATAACTTCAATGTAGTTGATGTTCTTGAATATTAGACATCATTAAATAGTTGAATGTTATGTGCGATGGAATATGTGTCATGTAGTTTAACATAAAGCTACAAAGACTATGTCTAATATGTTTGGAGTAATATTATTAGAAAAATCATGGTTCGAAGTTTAAGGTTATATGTCAATGGAAAAAACATTCAGGCCTATTGTCATACAACATTTACCAAGTTCAATAAATTTTATTTCATGTGGAAGAGGGTAACCTCAAAATATAGGTATCTCATAAAGGACTAGAAAATTGATATATTCATGGTTCGATATGAAATAGTTAAAGTTAATGAGGTTAATCATTTCTTAGAATGCATGAATTAGAGATAAAAAACATTAAATTTTAGTAATATGTTAACCATAGATAATGGAGAGACCACTACTACATTATCATTCAATAGAACATGGATTTAATGGGGACCATCCCTATTGAACCAAAAGCATCCCCTTCGTGTTCGAGACATAAAAGGAAACTTTTGTTAACCTTTCAATGTGGGTTACGTTTAGATTAATCCATCACTATATTACAAATATTCTGAAATTGGAAATGAATATGAACATTCCATAGTTCCTAGGATATCATGATTAGTATCTCTATTCCATGTGTTAATTTTATAGTGATTGAGACATCAAAACATATGAAGTGTTTTAGGTTAAGTAGGATATGTCCCAAAGGGTTTAAAATAATCTAAAAATTTTCATTAATGTGATTGACATTCTATTTTGGTATGAGTAATAAAACTCAATACAATAAGAGGGTATACCAAACCTCACCAAGAATGAAGAATGCACAAAAAATTTAACAGGTGAATCTTGATCATTGGTTTCATAGAACCTATCATTTGTGAGGTAGTTTTATATTTCAACATGGGTTTTAAATCTCCATATGAATATTGAATGATCCTATGAATATCATTATCTTGAAAGATGCAAATGGAATTATTTAATGCTTATCATTGATTAAACACTTTAATTAATTTTTAGTCATGAAGTAAGGAATAATCATCACATAGTTTATGTTCGTCTGAAAACTATCTCATTTCAATTTGTTCAGGGTCTTATGAATAGAACATTATGTCATACATTATATATTCATAAAATAGAGATATCATTTATCTAATGCGGAACTACAAACACTATGTTTTCAATAATATTGAGAATGAATCACATGTATGTCGCATGAGTCTCATTATTCTCTAACTCTATCAGTCCATCGTTTATCTACCAATAGAAAAAATTAATAAAAAAATCATCCATCAATCAAATATCCCAGAAGTTTGTGTTAGACATGTTAATTTAGATAATATTTCATTAATGTATCCATGGGTCTCAAGATATTTGTAATCTTTTAAATAACTTGATCTAATGTACATGGGAAATTTGTATACACATGCTAAAACCTAAAAGAATACACAGTGGTTTGTCTATCATTAAGAGGCAGACAACTCTGATTATTTTTCATTCTTAATGAATACTTCTCAGGGTGTTCACCTAACGGATGTAGATATGTGGATATCATTGAATCCACTATTCCCTCATCTATATACTTCTAAATAATATACTTAATGATAAAGAAACTCTTGATTTTATAATGTAATAATGGACAGTAAGTCTACTAATTGGATTCATCTCTCAAATATTCCACCCCATAACAATTACTCTTTGGAATATTGATCATATTACTCTCCATGATATTATTAAAATACATAGAAAAATTATTTTATTATAATTAGTTGTCATTTAATCATTTTTTACTAAGAGACAAACAACAATATTGGTTTCCCCTTTATGTCAAATATGTCTTTATTGGTATGGGACTGTGGTTGAATTTGAGATCTTGTCAACAGTGAGGTGTCCTGGGAATTAATTATATAAATATTGAATCATTATAAATAATGATTCAATATATAACAAAATAATAAATTCTAGATAATAATATATGTTCTGTTTAATTTGAGACTAGATACACAATAAATTTATTTAAATAAATATATTCATCATCACAATGAATTTTTTTTATCATATAGTGCCCTTCTTGGACACGACCTACTTAAAAAATTTCATGTTTAACATAAGAAATAGTATCATTAGATTAGGTTCTCTTAAATACTCATTATATAAGAACATTGGAGATAACAATTTATTATCATAATTGAGCATAAAATAAGAATAATGGTATGAAAATATGATCAAAACAAACATAAAAAAACTCAATAAATAATAGATCAATAATCATGAGTCATGGAATAATTTTTTTCATAAAAAATACATTATTTATAAGTGTAAATAACTTAAATAATTAATCTTTATCCATGATATCGTATAATAACCATTAGATAGTAGTTATTGGAATACACATAATCAAAATAAATCATGTGTCTTAACTACACATAAATACATTCATTAGAAAATTTTATTGTACAAATAATATTTGCAACATTTTGGGATTGGTATAACTACATATGTACCCTTTTAGGATATGTTTAACCACCCATTTACCATATTAGTCTTGGGTGAAAAACTGGTGTGACCTCTATGTATTGGGATAACTGCTCCTGTAATCTTTGATATCCTGAGAAATACATCTTTAGAAAATTAATTAGGGGTATAATACAGAACCTCTCATCACATAATGATAAGCCATACATATATATTTAGTAATTTCACAAATAAATTCATCATTTGAACATACTCATGGAATAATATAATCTCCCTTGTTGTCGAAAGGTGGATCTACTATAAATTGTTCATTGAGTAACAGGTCCAGTAGTCATAGGTTAACTTTTTCAGCTCCAAATTTTATTCCCAATAATACATTTGCCTTTTTAATTTCATATATTACTATTTTTACCATTCCATAAGGGGGGGAAATAATGAAAAATAATTTATTATTATTTAGGACTGTCATTAAGAGGTTTATCCAAAAAAATAATTTTTGTCTCTTTCATTTTATTGAAACTCTCTACTTTCTCCTAGTCTATACAAGGTGTTTCCCTAAAGACTAGATAACTCCCCCACAGATTCTATTTTAAGGGTTCATTCTAGATTATAATATGTATATTAAATGTAGTTATTTTATGTTTTGGGATCTTGAATAAGGTCAGATAGTTTCATCCAAATGATGAGGTGGCCTATATAGTAGAGATGGAAATGAACACCAACTTTGAGTGGGGCCATGATATCAATATAGAATTTAACATCCCAACCAATCCAGTCCTTCCTGACTATTAATTAAAAGATAAAGAAAAACCCAATCCCACCTTAGATTGGACAACATCTGGCGACTAGTGGTGAGTAGGATTTTCACACAAATGTCAGGCACTATCCTTAGAAACCTATTTTCTTGAACACATATCCTTTCCCATAAAAAGATGAAATTAAAATGATTATAATACCAAATTCATGCATGCATATATATTAATAAATCATAGTATGATAAAAGTAAGGGGAATAATATGGGATAAAATTTTAATAGATATCAATCTGGCTATAAGTGGGAGAAGACTTCCAAATAGAACACTGATATAACCCTCAAAGTTTCTTACCCAAAAAATAATCCATCTTCTCTCCATCATCTAATGATATTGTCAAATTTAATATCATATAGAAAGACATGAAATGTATGGGAATGTACATTTCACTAATTATCATAAAAATACCTTATAAGAAACCCTAAAATAATAAAACAATATGAAATTAAGATAATAGTCATCTTAACCCATTGTATTTCAATCAGGATATGATACATAACACTAATAAAACAAATATATATCCATCATCGAATCCAATTATCAACTACATATCAACCACTACAAACCATAATATTATACTTATTGTATCAATTTATTGAACGTCTAGGAGGGCTCATTCAATGATCTATTTTTTCACTGATCACACTCATATGAGAGGTCATTCTAATATTTCTTCTCTATGAAGTACATAGTAGATCTTAAAATATCACACTGCCTAGATAGATGAGGACACTAACTCTAATGGGGTATTCCTATATCACTACTGGATCAACCTATTGGATAGGGTGTCGAACCCATCGACATGGTGGTCACATTGATTCTATGAACACCACCTTCAAAATAATATATTATAATGGATACCAAAACAAGAATCAGGGATGGAAATCCTGAACACTCTTAGAAAAAGAACCTGTATTGGGGATCAAAATAATAAGATGATGATACAATGCCACACAGTAAACTCATAGGGAACAACCAAGGGTTCACACTCAACTAAACATGGTGTAAACTAAAGAGATGAAGATCCACACTTTTACCTGTAAAAAGTAAAAGGTGTTTACTTACAATACCTAGAATGTATCATATGCCTAGGTTTCTCCATCTACTATGGCCTATGAAAATGTACCTATGGTTATTCCCATGTACACTTGTTTTTCTAGTGCACCTAATCATTTTTTAGACCTCGGGATATGCCCGAGTACAAAATGTTTCCCATGTATTCTACTCTTACCCATGTCCTAGTCCATGTCAATAACCGTGAACCACCCCGGATCACACCAAGAATCTGAAATTGGGTCACATAGTGTGTGATAATTTATCTCATATATCAACCCTAGACATATATCCATAGACCCCAAAATAAATTTCTTTGTATTTTTACATGGAAGTTAACATAAGATTTTCCAACAAACCATGGTTCTTAATGTATCTTCCTATTTCTCTATCATCACCATTTATCCATCCGTATATTATATAAGAAATATTATATCTATGGTTAAGTGACCGTCAACTTCACTACTCTCCAAAAAACAGTGCTCAATCTACTTGATTCAGAACAACCATCATACCAAGATCTCACCACACATCAAACCATGAATCATGGATCACATGTCTTATCCAAATAATCTTCTTATCATACTCCATTGTCATCTCACCTCTATCAAACCCTAGATGGTGAAATTTCACCATCATGATAATCTTTTATGTTTAAATATGGTGTTATAATTATCTAATACTAATCATTATTCAATATTATTGATAAGAAACTGTTTCTAATCAATATTTCGAATAATGAGTGAATAAACCCAAAAAAACAAAAAATAGTTATGATAGTCAACCTTTTTTTTGTTTTACTCGATTTAGTTTCGTTTGAATGATTTAGGAAGAGAAAAATAAGTAAATAATAATAATAATAACATGTAAATGGTATAATGAAACCACACGTGCTACCTAATTAACCCATGAATCAATTTGACATTTGATTTGATTCAAATTTTTCAATAGATAATCCATTGGGAAAATCAAATGATAAAGAAACCCTACATTGGGTGAATATCGATTAATGATGAAGAAAAAATATATGTTTTCTTCTTAGAAAGACCCATGATTTCTATTATAGAAAAAAACATCTATATATTACCATTTTCCAAGATATCCTCTAATGAACCCACTCACAATCCCACTATTACGTGGTTGCCCATGGGATTTGTAAATATCATATAGTTATAAATGATATTTGGTCTCTTTTTTTAAACATAACAAAATAATTAAGTAAATCTATTTATTTTATTATTTACACCCACCAAATAACATTATCAAAACATCTAATGCTAATAAATAATATGTCATTCCTAGGGTAAAACCCACTTTTGAGACACTATTGAAGCATTACATCTCCCATATTATTAACCATTAATAAGGTATTAAAATTTTTCATAAAAAATGATTACACACAATATAATATATTTAATATTTTTTTATCAATATTTACAATATACGGGCCTCATATTCATTTAATTTTTCAATAAATGGCTCTAAAAATACTAATTGACATATTCCAGAGCATTAAATTGAGATTTTCAAGGTTTTAGATTTCTTTTTTTCTTAGTAATTTTCATCCTGAAAAATATAAAAAATTACTAAAACTATATTGGATGCTGAGCTTTCATAAGGGTCTCCTACTCCCATATTCTCCCCTAAGTACTCTTATATTCTCACTAGACGCATAATAATAGTATCACTCACCCACTTTTTATATTTTCCTATCAAAGCATAAAATCTTCCAGGTAATCTGAAATGTAACTCCATCCATGATTTAAAGTTATCCCTAGAGGAAAACACGTGATGGGTCATGCACATACCTTTTTAGCTATGACACATTGAAGATGTTTTATAATGGTCTAACTATAGTGGTATATTAAATTGTTATGACACTCTTTGGAACTATAACTTATCTGGAAAGGCCCAATGATCCTCAAAGATAACCTTAAACCAAAGACAAATATCTATAATCCATGTCGAGATACGACCATTAAAAACACATAGCTCCTCCATGAACTAAAAATCCTTCATCATCAATAATATAAAGACATTTTATGACTCTAGGTAGTCTTTATACACTATTGGGTGATATTTACCTTCCTTATAATTTCTCAAATCATCTCTGGTCCCATTAATACTGACTCACCAAGATCACTCCAGTACATTGATAACTAGTAGGGTCCCCTATACAAGGCCTCAAATGTTGTCATATTGATGGTGGAATGGTATATTTATTTGTACAAAACCCCATCAAGTGTATGTGATAATATTAAATATATTAAAATTATAACAATAAATCCCATAACATATCATCTATAACCTGTTTATGTAACTTATTTTCAACTTCACTATGGGGGTGAAATGTCATAATCATATGGAAATAAGTCCTGGAGGACTCCTGAAATTTTCTCTATAATTTTTATGTACTGCATGAATCAGGGTAAGAAATGAAAATCGAAGATAATCCATATAGAAGTATTTTATCCTTAATGTAATGGCATCCCAATCTGTATTCCAATATCTACTCTCATATAGCTCGGATGTTGTCTGACTTGGAGAGTCAGTCTATAATCACCCAGATTGGATCATTTAATCTTCACGTTCATGGAATAACAATAAAAAAAATCCACAAATATAACATTTTACATCCACTATATCACCTCAACTAGTTGAGATAACCCTCATGGAACCTAGTTCTCAGCCACCCCCTACTGAAAAGTGAGGCATCAAGGAAAAAACAGTTCAGCGCATTTCCTCATACATGGACACTTAAATGAATACTAAAGGTCTTGGGAAATTTTTTCCAAACTAGGATATACCAACCAAGTAGAATGTATCAAACTCCCTCATTATATCCTCATGTATTCTAACTGGTACTCCCATATATCATATAAATATATTGATGTTCTTCCTATGATCTTAAAATCAATCGGGAGCATGTCATGTTGATATCTGAATACACAGTGTCTCATGGTTTTTACCTACATGTTGATCCAACCTAGAATGTGGTTGATTCTATGGGTGAATAAACATTGATGGGATAACTATTGTAATATCCATATCCATAAAGGAAAATATTTTTTGGCCAACTAATCTGATGATGCAGTCTATAGTTATGAACAAGATCTCTTACTAGAAGCATATGGAAAAACATTCATTTTCCTTTGAGGATATAATATATTGAATTCATACTACTATAATAACTCAAGAAATCCCATTTATAACAATATAACTTCCTTTCAAGGAAAAATATACTTAATACACTTATGGTTAAGATAGATGATAATCTTCTCACCAATACGGTAATGTTGCTACATATTTATGGTGTATACCACCACTACTAACTCTAGATAATGGTATTTTTATTTCTTCTCATGTTGTTTCGGTTTTTGAGACCCACAGAATCTTATTGAGAACCTCTACATCAAGAAAGACCAAATCCCACTCCATAAGTTAGCATAGAACACAATGTTCTTAATACACTCCCTTGGGAATCTGAAGATGGCAGTGCTCATTAACCTCTCCAATGAATCTAGAAAAGATATCTTGAACCTATATATCAAAATAAAATTCATCCCCATTAATGTGAAATAAATTAATGGTTATTATATCCTATATAAAACTGGAAAAATATCTTTTAAAATACTATCAATCCATGGATTCTACACACCGCATTCATGCTCATGGGTGACTCCAAAGCTACACTTCATTGACCATTATAGATTCACTACCACCCTCACAACTGGGATATCGTATCCCTAAAATTGGATCAATAAATTCCAAAATTGTCTTTTGATAGCATCACATAAATGTAGTCCTTTCAATGTTTTTTAGGACCAATCTCATGTGGATCATGTTCTCCCAATCAGATGTCAAGAAAAGTAGGATAAAATTGTTGAAGACCCTTAAAAACCTATCTAATAATGATTGAAATATTTATTTCCTAAGTCCCATGAATATTTATAAGGAATTCCTCAAACCAAAATGAATCACCATTCACTCATATAGACCCTTTAAACTTATGAATTCTATCTGAAGTATAACCTCCTCTCGTACCCAAAGAAAGTGATAGTTTGATATGAGGTTGATCATAGAGAACCATCTATGATAATTTAACAAATTATATATATAAAAACCTATCTCTAGTTGAGGAGATGATCCAAACGAAGCATTGGGAAATACGTCCTTATACACCAGTACTATTACATGAAACTAAATGCACATAGAATCCACAACTCCATGAGTAATACTATAATACATGTGAGTAATTGTCTATATCATAATATGTATGTTTAAATAATCTCTTCTTTTTTCCCTCTCACCCATAAAGTTAAATCTCATCACATCCCTATAGACTAAAGATGTCCTTTTTTTTTTGTAAACAATCAATCTGGTTATGTTCTTTGGATAACCAACCAGTACCTATAACAATTCATAAGGAATCATTATCAGTACAATGAGATCCCATTTTAATATCTCCCTTAAAATATTTATGCACACTCATTGAAGTAGTGTTAAATAACTAAACCCCACTAGTGGGAGCCTCAATGCATAGGGGTTGAGCAAAGGGCACAACCAGAATCATGATGTCATAAACCAGAGAATTGGAATGAATAGAGTGTCTCTTACCCATGATTATCATTAATGTTAGTAAAGTAGAGAAGACCCATATCTTATCTCTTGTCTTCCATGGATACATTAGTTCATAGACTTCCATTGGCTGTAGTTTTCCTTATCTATGACCACCATATCACTAATCATGGTGTGGACAACCTGAGAGAATTGGCGGCAATAGGCTAAACCTCTTCCAAACTACTACTTCCCTAACCACTCCTATACAATGTTCGATACCCTAGAAACGACCATTCTCTTAGAATATTATCTTTATGGTCATTCCCTAAAAATATAACTATTATATATATTTCATATTATAAAATACCAAGCTAGAGGCCCATAACCATATCAAGGGAGACATTTCATATCCCTTAAGTGAATGGAACACTATTAAGATCTCTAAGACACAAATCACTTACCCTAGAACTATCTTTGGAAGCACCTAATATAATCAATTCCCTATTTCTATGACTAGATTTAAGATATCGGTGTCTCATGTCATGTGATTCCTCTACCTACACCCACTATCAATGGTTTCTCACCTAAAAATCTCACCACTACTAAGGCGACCTCAGCTATTGTAGCATAGGTGGGAATAAAAAGAGATATCTCTCCTGCCTTTATATCTCACTATAATTCCCATATAAATTTCCATTATCTAAAGAACATATCATGATTCCTATCTATGGACTATCATGAGAGGTTAAT
This sequence comes from Viscum album, assembly GCA_963277665.1. Lineage (NCBI taxonomy): Eukaryota > Viridiplantae > Streptophyta > Magnoliopsida > Santalales > Viscaceae > Viscum > Viscum album. The sequence goes on along the minus strand of OY728143.1, from coordinate 1,365,192,541 downwards.
GAATTTTATGGAATATTATTTCATGGTCATGATGCCCTAGTTCAACAGTTGGATCTCTTGTAGGTTCACATATAATGATATATCTAGATAGAACTCCTCCTTAAAGGTACACTTTAAATATTACTATGTGAGATAAATCATCTAATGTGACTAAATCACTAATCCCCACCATCACCTGACCGAACCCTGAAGAGGACCTACTTATATGACTACTATTGTATCTATAGGATTCCCAACAAGGCTGAAAAATTGGGTGATTATCACTATCTAGTCCCAAGTGTCCATGGATTCTAGATTAACCCAAAATATTGGAGGCCACTTCCCATAAATCTCATGGAGTTTTCTCACCCTACTCACACACATATATATTATATCTATCGTTACATTTATCTCAGCAGCAGGTGGAAAACTCAAAAACCACCTAGAGGTACAACCTCCTTTCCAATGACCAATACCTAATATTGTTCGCTCAGAAAATCATCCTCATGATCCCAATATAGATTTCAGGATCATAATAATATTTGAGGAATCCTAAAATAAAACAGATGCACTATGATTAATGAGTATATCTAGAGAGGGGACTTAAATGGAAATGGAAACAGAAACCCATTCCTATATGATTCATGTACCAATGATATCCCTGAAATCGGTGCCTATATGAACTAAGTAAAATATTATATTATGAGAGTCTTGGTGAATGGATATGTTGGATTCTACATCAACACTAGAGTCAGTTTTGTAAAATTTGGAATCAAAAAATATTAAAACTATTTCATGAAGTCCCAAACCAAACCTCAAATCTAGAAAAAATCTAAAAATTAGTCTTAAGGTAGATCTAAATATTTTGATACCACTCTATAATGAAAATAATATTTGTGTATTTATTGGCCAATAATTGTGAAATTATAACATCTCCAATCATGTCTTCAATTGAAAAGTGATATGTGACCAGTTTTGAGTATCTATATCAAACATATGGGATGCATTAAGCTATGGTAACTATTACTACACATGCATATACAAGCCTGTAAAATGATTAATGTAAAGTGAAACTAATACAAAATACATACGTAAATCTATATCCCACTATCAGAGTTTGAAAATTTATTAGAAACCATATTGTAGAAAACTAGAAAACCGTCTAACAGATTCAGAAGGATGAGACTAATTTCAAATTCAACAACATTATGAATCATTTCTTATATTGACCTAAACTATTCTTTTCATGTACTGGGTCCTCCGATGACCCAATCAAAGGTCTATTCATCTAAAAAGGCATGAAACGTTTATGTATATCCAGTGTAGTAGTGGGTATTACAATACCCAATAGGACACCCTAAAAAACTAAACTATAAAACACATACATATTGGGTATCTCATTACAAGGTATGTCCATTAAGATATGAGTCATAAAAATAATTAAACCAAGATATCATCATAAGAGACACCATGTCTCAAATATATTGCAATAAATTCTATCCTTAAAATTTTTCTTCAGTCTTCAAGGTAACACACTTTTGGTGGGCTCACTCTCGAATCCATGTTGTTACTAACAACACTCATATGGGAGGTCGTTCAAATATTACATATCTAATTAGCACTCACATGATCTCTGAGGATCAATTTTCCATGATATATGATCACACCAAGGTCACTAGGGGATTTCAGAAACCATAATAGATCAATATACTATATAGGTGATAAATTATCTATACATGGTAGTCGTGTCAATACAACGAACCCCACCCAGGAAAGAAGACATTGTATAGGATCCCGTCACAAGAATGAAAGAGGTATTCCATGAACTCTATGAAAAATAGAACCTATTGATGGAATCAAAATAATAAGATGATGATGCAATTCCACAATATTCCTTGGTATGGATGGACTAAGGGATCATACTCTACTAAACCCGGTGTCTATTGAAGAGATGGGGGCTATCACACTAACATGGAAATAAGTAAAATGTGTGAAATATCAAAAAATTGCTTGTATCATCTTCCCTATATCTATCCTTGTATCATGGACCACACATATTTAACATTTTCTATGTCCATGTATTATGGTCATGCCCGTGTACCTAGCCATGTCCATGTCCGTTTGACATGCCTTCCAACATGGTCGTGTCATTGTATACCACCCATTCTCTTGTTCTTGGTCACATCTATTCTTGTGTACCTATAATGTATGCACTAATCCACCATAATATTTCACACAACAAATTAAATATGTTACAAAACATGTGATAATTTTTTTCATGTAAAAACACAATCAATATAGCCAATGACCGCACACGACATGTGTTTTTCTGACAACACACTGTTTATCATGGGATTACCCAAAAACTAATCTTTACTTGTAATTTTAAAAATTTTCCATTTCAATTCCTGATCTATCCACCTATATTTCTTCAAAAAATTTATAGAGGTATGACTGATCCACATCTTCAACATTATCATGATTCAGGACATTGATCCACTCAAATAGTCATTGTCATTTTACTACACCAACATTACGAATCAAAATTTGAACTAGGAATCACTAGTCTGATATAGAACCAACATTGATCAAATTACATCATTATTTCACCATGATCACATACCATCACCCATGGTATCAATTGGTTTCTACGAATAATGGTCATATAATGATCTAATATCGGGTTTTGGATGTACCACCGACTAGGAAAACAATGGTGTTGAATTGTGCGATAAATGGGGGAAGAAATCAAATTAATTCAAAAGATTAATGAATCTCAATAATTTTTTTATCATAAATTAGTTTTCATTATAATGATGAACAAAATAGAAAAATAATAAAAAATAATATTTTCCCCAAATCTATTGTAAAATTAACTTTCACCTCCAACAAAATTGGCTCAAGAATCAATTTGTTAGTTTATTTGATTCATGTACAATTTGGGATAATTAAAACGGGAAAATAAAAAAAAATTAAATTCCCTAACTTGATTTTATATTTATTATTCACAAATAATGATTTATCATTATTATCATTGGTGAGATCCGTGATTTACCTTGAAAAAAAGTAATACTTGATCCACATTCATTCTCAATGACCTCCTTCAATTATTCTTCTCAAATACCTATTGTTATATAAATAATACTACGGTTTAAAAATAATATTTTATTTATCTATTATATTATATCTCTCTATTTATTAATAAAAAAATATATATATATTTATTTATTTGTTAATATTTAATTTTTTTCCCATGGAAGAACTTTATCTAGACGAATGATGTTGTTAAATACCATGTCTCACCTGTGGAAAAACCATTGTTTTGAACCCAATGACAGTCATATATTTTCCCTTTATTTCCTCAATCCAAATTATTCCAGTATTTCTAGATAACTACACACAGGTGACATAATATATTTATCAATTTTTTATATTAATGTTAAGGCTCTCCATGCATTCGAACCTGACGCCATATCAGTACCATACTCCAAAAAAATGTATATATTCTAATTAATTACCTAAAAAAAATAATTTTCCTTAGGATTAATTAGTAGAAGGTTCACCTAGTTTTGATTTGAGGATTCTTTGCACAAGGATGGTATGTATGTTTTCTACTGAGTCAAATATTGGAGATCTTGGAGTCACTATGTGTAATATTATTATAAAAATCAAGCCACAAATACTTATTAAAAAAATATTTTATCCCAACATTGATACTAATATTAGAAGACACGATGTGGGAAACCAAACCATACTACGGGAGTGGGAATGGAATGAATGCAATTTTTATTTTTGGGGAAAAGATAAGTAATGTGATCATCATTGTGTATTCTATAAGAATATTAATAAAAGTACACATAATTATATTAAAGGTGATAATTTATATCATAGTCTATATGAACCAAGATGTTATATTAATAATTTTTATACACAACCATAAAACCCATTATCAATGAAAACAATCATATAGATTAAGATCATACATTAGAGGGTATTTTATGAGTTGGGATACTTTGAATAAACATTTCCACATAGTTTTAATACTTCAACAATGGACCAGCCTAATAAGATTAAAATCATGTTGAATGAACTAAAACTAATTAATTTCAACATCATGTTGTTTGGACGAGGTCTATGTAGTTTAGAGTTATGAAATTATGAAAGCAATGGGTTGATGTTTAAGGACTAAAATCTTTTTCAAAATTTTGATAAAAACAATGTTCATATAGATTTGATTGAGTACCATATAGTTTATTCCATGTGACACAGAGCATCTAAAAAAAGTATTTTAATCCATAAGGGATTGAAAAAATAGATAAATTATATTTCTATTTTATAACAGGCGAAGTGGATGAAAAAAATTATCTCTCATAATTTCTAAATTAGAGATAATTGTATGTTGACTTACGGTAATATGATAACCACTAGTGTCATAGATACTACCAAAAAATTATAAAAAATAACACATGTGGTTAAGGTGGGCCATTTGTCTATGACCAAAAACATAACCTAGGTGTTTTTGGCTCAAATGAAACATTGTAGTTTTCCATTAAAAGGGGGTGAAATTCATATCAATCCACCATCTAATTAGAAATATATATGATATAGAAAAGTAGGAGGATTTGATCATGGTTTATAGGATACCAAGATGATTATCTCTATTCACTGTGTTAATTTGATGGGGGATTCATACATCTACAGTTATAATGTATATTGGTTCAATGAAGAGAAGTCCTAATGGGTTTGGAATACTCTCTGAATACACTATAATGATCAAGACAAGAAATTAGGGTTAGAGTTGTATATCCTAATACCAAAAGAAGATATACTAAATTTCATTAAGAATAATGTAATGTCACAAAATTAAATAGGGGAATATTTAACAATGGTTACCTAAACCATATTATTTGTGAGATAGTTTCTGAATTTCATCATGCCTTTCAATACTCCAAATTAATATAGAATGATCATATGAAGAATATTTTTCATCATAAAGGAAGTTTAAAGTTGTTAAAGGAAATCATTGATTCATGACTCTAACTAGATTATAGTCATTTGGAATGGGCCAAGGACTACATATTTTTATTTCATGTGGTAAGGACCTCATTTAATGCTTCTTAGGTTCTTAGGATAAAATTGTTCGTTATACAATGTAGATTCATTTAATAAGGACTTGATTGATCTAATGTGACACTTTAAGCATGATGTTTTTATTAGAGTGTATATAGATCCAACTTATATAACATGAGTGTCGAGATCCTATTACTCTATCAGGTCTTTACAAATATAATTATCGATAGAATCATTTAAAGGAAAATTATCCATAGATTATATATTAAAAAACATGGTGGTTGGGAAATAATTAAGATAATCTTCTATAAACTTCTCTATAGATATCATGTTCCTTTGAATAATGATAATATTTTTATCAAATATACTAGTGAAATCACTAGCCAAATTCTCTTTAAAAAATTAATTTTAACATATTTTTTCTTAATTAAGATATAAAAACCATGAATCGTTTGATAATTTTATTAATTTTTATTAGTCTGTTCACATGGATGAAGTAGAAAATATTTTATCACTGACTCCCCTATTCCCTCATCTATCTTTTTCTAAATCCAATCCATAAAGTAAAATAATCCCATTATTATATACCCTAATAATTGTTGGTGGGGTTATTGATTTGAATCATCTCTAAATATTCCATAATCTATCTATTACTCCTAGATAGATAAATCATATTACTCTCTATGGTCGAGCTAAAATACCTCGAAATATTCTCACATTGGATGGAATATACATTTTAAAATCTATCCAGAAGATTTCAATGATTACATTAGTTTTCCCGTTGTTTCCTATATTTCATGATTATAATATTATTTTGGCTTAATTTTAGATCTTGATGATAGTTATGTGATCCAATCATTTATTAGATAAATTTTTCATCATTTTATAAAAATATTCAACGCATGCCACAATAACTCACTACTAAATGTGATAATGGTTTAATTTATTTAGAGGCTAAAAACAAGAAAATATTATTTGAAAATATTTTTTAATCATATCAAAAAGATTCTTCCTATATTATATTATTCATATAAATATATTACATTAAACCATACTTGATAACCTGGGAAAATAGAATCATAAGAAACTGAGAGCATATAAGCACAATTAGTTTAAATATGGGCTATATCAATTGATGATCATAAGTGATAATAATATAAAAATTAGTGTGTCATAATATGATTATAACACACAATAACATGCCCAACATGTAATAGAACAAAAATAAGGAGTGTTGTAACGGGTTTCTCTCATATTAAAATATTAGATTCATAAGAGTTTTTAATCATCAATATCCAATTATATGAAATTATAGCATATCATAAGCCTAAGAAACATGAATATGGAATACACATAATAAATTAAATAAAGTGTCACAACTACCCCTAAACGCATAAATTTCATGAATTTTTTGGTTTACCGTATGTGTACATTATTGGGATTGGTCTGACCACACATGTACCCTCTTGGGGATGGACTAACCACTAGTGTACCCTATTGGGTTTGGATTAACCATCTATGTACCTTCTTGGGCCCAGGATAACCTCCCCAGAACTCTTTTACATGATGATATATAAACCAGTATCCAATAAATTTGAGATATATAACATACCCACTCATCACATAATGATTAAACATTGATATATATTCCATAATATCTTAGAAGTATTCATCGATTCATTATACCATTATTAACTCTTGTGATATAAATAGGTATCATAAAGAAATAATTGAAAAAAAAATTTCTTGAACCATATAGATATTGTAATTAGATGTTATGATAAGGCCACATCCCCAATAAAGTATAAAAATATTTAAAATAAGTTTGATATAGATGACTAACACATTTATAAAAGCATTGTAACGCTTATTTAAAAAAATTATTCATTTTATTTTGTAAGGTTTTAAAGCTAAAAATTCACAAAAAATGGATAGTATTGTCATTATAAATAGATTAGTAAATTTAAAGGGAACATCATGATAAATAATGGACTTTTTGGTCAGAAAATCTATTCATGTTGTAAAATATTTAAAACATTTTCAAAAATGTTTTTATAGACTGTATAAGTTGGCCACTTAAAAATGAAAAAAAGATTAATTTAAAAAATTTGTAAGGAATGTTAAAGATTATATGAATCACCAAAATAAACCATTTAATAGAATATAATAAAATTCACAGAACAATTTTATTGAACATAAAGATATAAGAAAACGATTTTTGGGAAAATAATGGAAATATGGTAATTGTTTCTAAAAAATATTATTTCAATATTTTTGATTACCAATGAAAGAAAAATTTAAAGAATACATTAAATTAATATAAAATCATCATAATGAGAATATATATATGTTTTAAGATAGAAATATTATAAAATTATTTCAATATAAATTGAGACATAAACAATCCCAAAAAAGTGGTATTTTAATATAAACCCTTACATCAAGTCCTGACTAGCTTGTTACATTCTCTAATCTCATATATAATTAATTTATTATTATTATAAACTATTAGTGGAATCATATAAATACATATTATACTAAAAATAATTATATTATAATCTATAATTAACCTTTTATTAAAAATTATCCATCAGAATCAAATTGTGTGTGTTTACTCATCTATTTTACATGTATGTTTCGATTCAGTGATTATGATCACTGTACATTAGTCATGGTTACATCTCCTCTATAATTTTTGTTATGTTATAAGTAACATATTTACCCATTATGTAAAATCTTATAACCATCCATGCAATATAATTTTGAAATATTAACTATGTCATATTTTTAGAGGTGGTGTTCAACACATATCCTCGATAGATGATGAAAAATGAATTATATCACATTATAGAAGTTTTAGTACACATGTACTCATGAACTGTGATTTAATTTTCCATTGGATGGATTTGAAGTGTATAATGGTAATTACATCAACAGAACAACATTTTGGTATATTTATCATTCTCATTTGATCATATTAGGATGGATATAATAGTTTTAGATAAGGTGGAGAAATAAATGAACTTTTAATGACTCTGTTAAAACAATTACATATTCATTAGGTATCCAATATTTGATTACACATTATGCCATTTTTAGATGGTATTTTTGTGAGACCAAAACATCTATTTTGTTTGGAGGAAATTAAGGTGGATATTGTCTGTGGTATGGTTCTCAAAGTGTGTAATGGAATTAGTAGATTAAGACCCCTTTTATATGTATGAAAAGTGGAACCCTTGAAAATACCCATAATTTTAATATATTATATAGAAACATTCATTGGAATGGGGATAAAAATCAATATAATTGGAAATATACTATAACTTAAGGTTATATTGTTCTGAAATAAATCAAATAATGAAATGGTTTTAATTATATTATAAGTCGTACCAATTTTTTAAATAATTTTAATCCAATTTAGCAATTATTGCGATAACATAACTAATTTACTTTGGTAAAAAAGTTTTAGGAAAAAATGAAATTTAACATTTAATTTTATTTTCGAAATTATATTTCTAAATATTGAATCTATTTTCCAAGATTAAATTTATAAATGTGTCAGAAGATAATTCTAATATCCACACACAGAACGTATAAAAATGATTTTTAGAAAAAATTAAACATTATGCATAAAAAGTTTTCATTATTATAAAATTACTACTAAAAACATAAAATAGATGTTAATATATTTTATTTAATATTGTATGTAAAAATTTAAATAAAATCATTTATCAATAGTGACAAATTAAATCTATTATGATAAAAATTATTTCACACATAAAAAAAATATTTTCTGATATATATTTTTCAAATTAAGTAACATTATCTTCATATCTAGACAATATATAACCTATATATGGACTATATTTAATATTTATATATGTATAAAAATTTATATTATGCAAATTAAGTACTCAAAATAATAATATATAACATTAAGATAAAAACTTATACACTAAAAAATTGTAATTAAAATATTTATGTCTAACTATGAATTATAAGACTTGTATTCATTGTCAATATATAACAAATTAAAATATATAATTAATTTTTTTTCATAATTATTAAATCTATTTTATCAATATATATTACTTATATTATTTCAAATAAGTTTCAAATTTTATAAAAATTCATAATTCAAGCAATGAGTTCATAATAGTTTGATAAGAAGTTGTGATACTTCCTTAGTTGAATTACACATTTGTTAAATTTCATTTATTTTATCAATTTCTCATAACTAAATAATAATTTGTTTCAACTTTTGATTTTTTTAAATTTAATCACTTAGGTTATGTGTTTTTTGTATCACAGGTTTTCGAACACATCAAATTTAATAAAGATAAATATATTTTAAAATATTAGTGTCTAAAATTCGAGCCTCGTATAAGATTTTCACCTGTAAAATTCTATTATTCTAATTTAAATAGATAATGATACTTCTAAAATATTATATAGTTCGTTTCCAACATATATTCCACAAATTTATGGTTTCAGCAGTAGATTTTTATAAGGATACGCAACTAGAGAATTATTTCATCTCCATAGTCATGTATTGTGGCTATATGTGTCAAAGTAATGGCTATAAGTAATATACATGATCATATTGTTGATATATTATATTCTCATAGAAATAGGGCCACTAGTTACATCCATTTTTCCTACCAATGCAATAGTTTTATAACATTTGGCATGCCCATGGATATTTTCTATAGTCATGACAACTTTATCGCCACATGTTTCCCATGAATGTAGCCCAATGATGATGGAAGACGCCTTTGGAAACATACATATAATCATAGGACATTACTATAGAAAAATCCTCTATCATTCAAAAAAAATATAAATTTTTCTACTATAGTAGCACTCTTAAACCATAGCAATAAAACAAAATCTCTAGAGTTCAAATATAATCCCTTATTGAAATAAAACTAAAACTAAATACAATATATCTCATCATAATTCAAACAATATGAATGAAAAAAATATATAAATTTCGGCATCAATATCATCATAATAATAATGACGAAAAAAATTAAATAAATGAAAAATAAATTGATTTTCCATTATAAATATGCCTCAATATCAGTATCTCTCGAACAATCACAACCCTCATCATCTCATATATGAAATTTCAACATCATTATCACCACCTACCCATCCACCAGAACCATTATCATTTGAATTTTCATTGATATTTGTCTTTGAATATGAACCTAATTCAGTGAAAGAAACATAAGTATCCCTATAAATAGAATTCATATAAGTGATAATGCATTAAATTAATTAAAACATACAAATTTGAAACAGATATTTTATAAAAAAACATATTTATTTACATGACCTATTTTTTATACAAATATACTATGTAACTATTTTTAAATTAATATTTATACTGAAATAAATTCTATGACATTTGAACTATTTTACAGGTAATATAAAATATTAATGATAGGTACAAAAGAATTCATTATGAAAAGTAACTTTAAAACAGTATTACACTATGTGAAATTTTAAACAGTCTTTGGGATATAAAATATATCACAGATATGGTAAATTATGGATTGATGTCTAGACATGGTTTTAGTGTCAAATTAATTTATATAGCCAATAATTTTACTAATATTCATTAAAAAGTTATCCATATTATGATTAAGAATAAGGTTTAACATAATCCAAATAATGACAATTAATATTAATTTTAATGTTGAAAATCTATGGACTATATTATCGACTTCAATTTATGGAATTTAAAGATCCATGTTTTTTATGTAGTACTGATATGTTCGACCTGTAAAAACAATTTATAAATGAAATGATAATGACTGATCAATTTAATGGATAATATGGATAATTCAATTGATTCAATTCATTTCATGATGATGATTAGTTTAAGGTGTCCAATATTAAGAAAACCCACTGAAAAAAATCTATGTTTAGGGTTAGGTAATTTTTTATCTTAATTATCAAAATAAAATTTATTCAATCCCTTGAATATATAATTTTATATCAAAATTATTTGTAATAAATATTTATTCTAAGAGATAAAATAATTTTTTATATTTTCCCTTAAGTGATAAAAAATTTCACCCCTGAAAGGGTGGGATTCATCATTATCAAAAACAAATATGATATTGCTGATGAAGAAAATATGAAGTTAAATTCAGTTAATTAATATCTATTTATTATTTTGATCCTGCAAAATCAATTGAAATTTACATTTAATATATTAATATATATGATTTTCATATAATTTTTGTGTTTCTGCTTGTGTGTATGTGTTGGAAAATGAGAAATCAGAATATGTGAACAAAAGAGGAATCCATGGTGCCCAAAATCTTATAAAATTAACGGATTAATATATTATGACATCTACAAACATTTCATAACATGTAATTATTCAAGGGATATATTTCTTTTTTAACTATATAATAATGTTTAAAATAATTATAAAACTTCATAAATGATTTAATTATTTCATTTTTCTTTATTACATCTTAATAAATAATTTCATTATGTGTAAATTTAATAAAAACCCTTTATTGATGTTTATTTACTAAATAATATTAAAAAGATTATTTTTTAAATTTTTTTTAATTATACGTCACTGCTTTATACATTTAATTTATAAGTGAATATGGTGAGGAAAGATGATAACATATTATAGAATTAATAAATAATAATGATTATTATGGGTATAATTTGGGATGATATTTTGGAAATTTCTGTTGATATTTTATTTTTAGGGTAAGGATCTCATTGATTTAAATTTTTTAAAAATTATTGACTTTTAAAAAAATATTATGAGGATTTGGATTTGAAAAATACGAATGAATGTGAAATAATAGAAAAAATGTAAATTAAACAAAGATAGTTGAATTTTAGATGGAAGTAGTTAAATTCCTATGAATATGAATTTATAATTATATATTAGTATTTTTATCAATATATTTCTCACACTATATAACGAAAACCATAAGATAAAACACTTCTATAATTTTATATGTACTGCAATAACACTAATCATTAGTGGACGAACTATATTACATGTTGAGGGATAATAGAACTGTCTAGCTACCATTGAATATAAAGATAAAAAATTGAGTTTCAATACAAAAACTTTTATCTGTGTAACTGAAATTTAAATATAAAATCATGCTTTATTTAACACTAAAATATGCAGAATAAATACATAATACAAACTTAGTAGGTAAAATTAATTCCTCATATATGATTTTACTAGATAAAAAATTAAAGAGAAAAAATATATTTTTTATAATGTTTCTTATTGTTTTAAAAAATATATATTAATATCTTGCCAAGTGGTAGAGGACAATGTAACTTTTATCATTTTCCTTTTGTGAAGAATAACTTTTTTCCCCAAATCATCACTAAATAACATTAATAAAAGTCATTTCATTAATAGTATTTATAATTTAAAAATATATATAATGAATATGAACAACAAATGATTAATATGAGTTTAATCCATCAATTTATTAGCTTTTAGAGTGATACTATTAACACAAATTGAATTTAAAATAAAATCATTATATTCGATATTGATTATGTAATACAACACTTATCCAAAAAAACATGATATATTGTTTTAGTATAAATGTTGAAAACTATCCATTGAAGTTAGTTGTGTTAATTGAAAAAACCAAATTTTAAAAATTATGTAATAAAGATATAGTTGAATCAAATATATTATTTAATAAAGTCTTAATTTTTAGTAAACTCTTTACATGCAACAAAGATATATTTTTTATCAGAAATGTTTTCATGTCAAATTTTTAATAAATAAAATAAATAATTTCTACCAATTTTTAAAACAATATTTTAAACAATGAAATTTATTTTTTTATCAGAATTTCAAATTTTTATAGTGTAAATATTTGGGATTTTTTTTGAAAAATACTGAATTTTAAATAATTAATCCAAAAAACAGTTTTTCTTAAAACTGTTATTTCAATAAAATAAATAAATTAATTTATTATTATAACTATTTTTTAAATTTTATATCAAAATAATGAAATAATTACGTTTTATTTAATATAATTTAATACATTTGATTAATCTTTACAATTTATTTTGGTATAATTTTATTTTTGGGAATAAAAACTTATTTATTTTAAATTTTTTCTTAAGTACATTATAGTTATCCATTTAAATTATTTTAAATAACCACATATGAGTAATGATTTAATATATATATATATATATTAAATAATATAATTAATATTAATCTCCATCGATTCAATATAAAATCATGCATTCCTTTAAAAATGCATTTTTCGTAGAACTGTTTTCATCATGCTATTCAAAGAATTTATAAAATAAATTTATTCAAGTTAAAAGGATTGAATTTTGTAAAATTGAAAAAAATTAATCAATATAATTTATAGTATTTAATGAGATAACCTAATTTTCAGTCATTATGAATTAAAAATAATAATTAAAAATTTATCACCCTGGTTAATGGGTAAATTGGGTTTATGAAGATTAGAAATAAGTTATAAAGCCACCATTTTTCATCTTCAATCATATTATATTAATTTATTTTTTCCATTTTCACATTATAATTTAGATTTAATTATTTGAGGGATACATTTCCATGGAAGTGAATTATGTAATAATTTATATAAATAAAGACAAAATTTTACTCTTTCCTTTAACTATTTCATATATGTTCACATATGCAGAAAAAAAATTAGTGAATGAATATTAAAGAATATTTTTGGTAAAATGAAATTATTTTCAATATGGTCTTTTAATTTCAATTTTTATTGATTACATATTGACCATAAACACATATATAGTGCTGACACAATTCTTGTGCAAACTGTGAAAAGCACAATGCTAATTATTCTAGAAAAATTAATATTAATATATTTGGGATGATATATAGTTTACAAATACTTTTATAAATAAAAATGGTGTTTTATTGAGTTTTCAGTTAGTTATATTTGAAATTAATTATTATATTCATGTATTTATATTCAAATGAAATAAATAGAGTTAATAGATACACTAATGATATTTTATGTTAAATAATAATTAATTAATTTTTTTATTGTAATAAAAAACATGAAATTGGAATATTAGGACGATAAATTATTTTAATTTTCATAAATTTTCCATTTATGAAACAATTTATATCTTTTATTTAAAATTATATCTCTTTTAGGTTTTAAATATTTGTTACCCCATTTTTTGTAAAATGGGATTATTAGAGGTTTGAACTAAATAGTTAAGTGATATAATGATGAAAAAAATTGTCTAATTTTTATTATATGTAGATATTTCAATATAAAACATTAAAAAAATTAATATCTATAAATTTTTATGTATTTCAAATGAATATGACCCTATTATAATTTAGTAATTTATGTAATTCCAAAAGATTCCACCCCCTAACATATAAAATCCTCCCACCACGTCTATTATCCATATTAATAGAACCTTTTCCGTTGGCCATGTACTCTCTAAATCCCTTCCATAATTCCATCACAAATCCCATTTTACGTTTTTTTTGTTCTAAATCCAATCAATGAAAGCATTTCTTATAAACCAAAAGAGGTTGTAGGAAGAAGAGTTATCATTATTAACTGAGCAATTTTTTATTCATCCACATCCAACTCATATTCAACCGTGATAATAAAATAAAAATTTTTCCTCATATATTATAATTTGTTTTCATGATAATTTCATACCCTATATCGATCTCATGTTCCATCTAATAGGAAACGAAAATGTTGTTCAGGTTTACGGTGGTCAACCAACTCATGAACCAATTTAATTCGTTTTCTGTAACCTCATTAATTATGTGGTTGTAAAGATCATATTAAAATATATAAATGATGTAAATGGTATATCAATAATTTTAAATAAATTATCATTTGATTTCTTTCCTTTACCTTCCTTAAAAAATGATATTTTCATTCTTGCGTACGTATAGATTACTACCTTTATAAAACAATTCAATTTGTTAATCGTAACCACATTTCATGGATGATATATACATGAATATTTTTAAATAATAATAGGAGATTATATTATAATTTTCATTCTATAAATTTTAAATCATACATATGATCATTCCATCATGATCATTAAATATTTAAATTTTACTCATGCTTACATACAACTTTCCATTTATTTTATTTTATCATAGTTCATTTTCCATAAATATATTTCGTGGTTGGTATAAAAAGAAAAATTTATTTAAAAAAAGTATAATTATTTAATGGTTATTATTCTATATATTATAGAATAATATCATCTTTTTTCAAATTCAACCTATTGATGTCATTTTGGGGGTTATGGACCAAATATCATCAAAATATCCATGTTTAACTTTGTTAATTATACATATAAATATAACATTTTAAAAGTAATATAAAATGAATAATAAACCTCAAAAAGTTATTAATAATCAAATTATTAAACATAATATTATTTTTTGGGATTCTAATGGAAGTACGTGTTGAGTCAGACTTTATGTAAGGGATTCCGTCTCGATTTCCTTTTGTGGGTACATATTATAATGTTATCCACAAATTTATTTTATTAGTTATGTATACTGACATTTTAAATGTTGTAACAGTAATCCTTCATACTTGATTTTATTTTCTATTTCAATTAAAATTATTTCATTCAAGTGGGTTTAACTTAAAATTTACCAAGTTTTAAGGGGTTTTCTAACTCATTTTATTACTATTAGGTTATATTTCTTATTAATTGTCTTTGAAGTTAATAGACTTTATGTGAAATTAATTTTGATATTTTTATTATTTTTAAGAATTTTTTATAGGTATTATCATTGGATACACTCAATAAATTCCATGATTAATTCTCACTTCAATTATATACTCTTTGTAATTAATTTTGTCTCAATGTAAACACAATTGAGTCATATTTGGTATTACAAACCTATTTATTTATATGATATAAATTTAATTACTCTTTTATATGTTATATCGATGAATATATTTACATTCATTTATTTTAAGGTATAATTTTATTTAATTTCTTTCATGTGGGTTTCGATTGAAAAGTATCCAATGTGGTAAGGGTTTATTTCAAAATCACATCATTATTCAAGATTGTTGAAATCTAAGGCTACACAGAGAGAATTATTTTTTATTTCAATGGTTATCCCAATATATTATGTTATGGTAATATTTTTTATAAAAATTATTTGTTTTCTAGGGATTTAAATCTTTTAAATACTCGAGCCACGAATAAGATTTTTTTAAGGAAAATCGTTTTTTATCTACCTGATCGGGAATCATTTTCTTCCACATACATATTTTCCATAAAAAGATTTAAATAATATTTTCTATATTCTATAAAGATTTATTAAAGTCATTATTACCTTTTATGACTTTTCTAAATATGATTATAATGAATACTGTTTTTGTAATCTGGAATGAGGTACTTTATTTATTCTTTATCAAAAATGTGAAAAGAATCATTGTTCTAACATGCTCAATATGAATAAAATTTTCCCACAATGTCACGAACCAGCCCGGGTCGACTCTGAACCGGTCACCCGAGCTGTTCCGCAGCAAGTCTCGAGGAGCGTTCCTGATCCCCCCGGGATGGTAACTAGTGTCGGGCATCAAAATTAAGCAGGTGGGAACGATTTGAGCCCAAACAAAAGTAAATAGAACAGAAAAAATAAACACTAACAATAGAAAAGAAATAAAAGCCACATGACCACGTACCTCCATGTGACCTCTCAGGTCACCACCCAACTAGAGAGCAACCTCACTCCAACACTGAGCGACTCAAAACAGAAGACCTGAGAAAGGGAAGACCTGCAACTGAAATTATAACATAGGCGTGAGCATTAAAAATGCCCAGTAGGTAAGACAAAGTAAACCATTGAATCCAAAAGTTTCCTTTCCCAAGCAATCTGTTGACACAGGTTTGAAAAATACAATTATAAAATATATTTTTCACATTTAAAAATAAACAACATGTTTTTCCCCATTTGAAAACCCAACGCACACTATAAATCACATTCAAAACCATTTCATGTTTTTATAAACAAAACCAAATACAGATGATACTACGACTGTGCTAAAAAGGAATAGGTAAACAGTACAGGCTGAAAGCAAACCAGTGAAACAGAAAGTAACCAAGGAATGCAAGATGATAGTAGTGCAAAAGGACACAAGTAACACTATAAGCTGTAAAGAATAACTGAAAGTAAACAATCAAGGTGAACAAGTAACCATGGGTGATCCTAAACATCCCTAGAAAACCCCTGGACGTACTCGGGTTCAGACTACCTGCCGGCGTGGTACTCCATTGTCAATAAACAACTGGCCGCCCTAATAGCCAACCAGTGGCACATCCCTCCTGGCCTGTCCAAAACTCCAGGGGGTACTAACCCGTCTAATCAGGGTTAGCAAGAAACTGTCACTCGATAATCTACAAGACGCCCAGGAACCCATGGTGGTTTTAGCAACACTGTGTAAGTGGGAGGCCCACGCACGCGTGACTCATCTCATCGCACTTGACAACCCCTTACACGGACATCGCTACACGACAACCCTCGAAGGGAAGTCCCCCTGTAGAGATTCCCTCACAAGTACGCATAATTATATATATATATATATGTACAACCACTTCACAATTAATAAAGTGCCAACCGGGCCTTCACGTCATTTGATTATCAAAACTATTTTATAAAATACCTGGAGTTGTCAAGCGAGCACTTGGTTTTACCAAAACAAACAGCTTTACACGAATATTTCACAGTATCATTTTAAATAACTCTAGACAATGTTTTTGTATTAAGTAAAGGGCCAAACCGGCATATCTTCGTAGATTTCTTTTTAAACAAGTTCGATGTGTCTCAAAAGAGGCGAAAACATTTTGAAACCAAGAACCATTTAGAAAAGTCGAGATTTCGAGAAAATAAAAATAAATAAAAATTAAATGGTAACAATTTCAAACACCATCTTCATTTGAGGGCACATCCATGTGTGCACCTGGTGCACCCATGGATGTGTCAACATCCAATGGTGCGTCAAACCTGCAAAGGGGCACGACAACACTTCCAAATGATACTAAATTTCATAAAACTAACCAGCACAGGATAATAAGATCCAAGAATGATTCTTTCTTTACAAAAAGGAAACACCGCAAAATACAACCAATGATAATATAAGAGAACATAAGCATTTAGTTCAACGTTAGCTGGCATCGCCTAAACAGGTGCACTATATAAACAATAAAAAGTGCAGGACAATATCTAGTTCACAACTACCTTGGAATAAAATATAATTGCCTCAAACTTAACTTTCGAATAAAAACTATATTTTTTTTTCAAAACACCAAAATAAGGTGCGCAAGGATATCGTAAACACGCAAATCATGGAATAAAATTTATTTAAAACAAATCAAGCATCAGAAGAGTACCTAGGAAAGGAAACAGTTGAATTTGCCTACCTCAAACAAGGAGCAGACGCGATGGAACCCCAACGAAAAGTAGGACAATCCTTTGCGGACAAACTGTGTACGCTGAACTGTGGAAAAAGTACACATCACTCAACCCGCAACAGAAAAAGTATTAATATAAATTAAATATAAACACCAAGATGCCACGAAGGAAAATAAATGAATTAATTAATTAATCAATTAATCAATCAATCAATTAATAAACAATTAGGCAATTAAATAAATGTATAGATAAATAACACATGAAAAAATAATCAAAAGAATAAATAAATAACAATAATAGTTTATCACAATAATGATAATATAATAGTGATAACAATATTAATATAATATTAATAATAATAATAATTGCATACCCAATAAATTAATGAGAACCATATTAATATTAATAATAATTATAATATAATAATAAAAACATAATATAATAATAATTAAGACAATAATAAATATATTCATAATAATAATAATAATAATAATATAGTATTAATAATAATAACATAATAATAATTATAATAATGATATAATAAGATTAATAATATTATTAAAATAATAATAACAATAATAATAATAGTATAATAATAATAATATAGTAATAATAATACATAATAATAATTATACTATTGATATAATAATATTAATAATAATATTAACATAATAATCATAATCATAATAATAGTATATTAATAATAATAAATCAAGTGCAAAGATAATATAGTAACAAAATAAAACAAACACTTAAAACTCACAGGGCGGCCGAGCGGGGAGAAGTCGGGACGGAAAAACCGGACGTCCGCAGAGGGAGGCCAGGCGGAGCGCCGGCGACGGGGTCAGAGGGAGGCCGGGTGCGGGCTCGGTGCGGCGAAGGTGGAGTCGGCTGTGCGGTGGGGCGGAGGCCGGACAGGGGGAGAGGGAACCGGGACTGCGAGAGAGGGAGCTTGGACAGGGGGAGAGGGAACCGGGACTACGGAGGAGGCTGGGAACAGCGAGCAGGGGAGAGGAGCGGCCGGGGCAGCAGCTGGGTGCGGCCTCGGGACAGGGAGAGGGAGCAGGGGGGTGGCGCCGGAGGGGGTGTGGTGCGGGTCGGCCGAACCAGGAGAACGCCGGCGGGGATGGGGTCGGCGACGAGAATAGGGGAAGAGGGCGGCCGGGCGCGGTGGCTGGGTGCAGGGCTCGGGACGCTGGGACGGCGCGGCGGCGGTGCGCAGGGGAGTGCGCCGGGACTGTTTGCCGGAGGAGGTCGGGGGTTGCGCGGGGGAGCCGGGAGCCGACTGCGGAAGCGGGGAGGTGAGGCCGAGGTGCAGGACGCGGGGAAGGAAAGCGGGGAAGAGAGAAGGGGAACGAGTGGCGGTTGTAGGGGTAGGGTAGGGTTTGTTTAGGTTTATATATATATATATATATATATATATATGATAAAATAATAATAATAATAATTGTAATAATAATGATAATAATAACACTATAATAATAATAATAAAACTTATATAACAATAATAAAACTTATAATAATAATAAATAATAATAATAATAGTAACAACCTTATAATAATAGTAATAATAACCAAAATAATAATAGAAGACTAAATAAAAGAATAAAAATCTAATCTTCATAATAATAAAAATTTATAATAATAATACTAATAAAACTTTATAATAATAATAATAAATAATCTTTATAATGAAAAAATAATAATAATAATAATAATAATAATAATAATAAAATGACAACATAAAATTCTCAAATTTAAACGTCGGGCGAACACGTAGTCACCCGGGCCAACCGCACGGTCACCGCTAACGATGTGATGACCGCGCACTGGCGTGAAACCCTTCAACACAAATAAACGTTAAAAATTCAGACCGAGACTAAGAAAAGAGTAAGATAAGGGTATCTGCGGTCGGGGTGTGACAATTCTCCCCACCACAGACACTTTCTGCCCCCAGAAAGTCACCAGGCCAAAAGTCGATCAAGATTTAGGTCCATGCCCCAACGGAACTAAAGGTACCAGGGAGAAGTGAGAATATCGGGGATGACCTTACTCAGCACAGGTCACACCCGACCGATTCAAGAGAAAACTGGGGCCCGAGATTGAGGGGAGAACATGAAGGGGTTCTCCCCACCACAAGAACTTAACTAGTGCAGAAAAGTTGACCATCTAAATAGACAACCCTAGGGAAAAAGGGGGGGTCGACGCGGGAACTCCCAACCAAATCAAACCAACTATTATAGCATGATTAAAACAACACCTCCGTCAAGACATTGAACCCTCGACTAGAGTCAACAACCTTCAACACCAGGGAAAACCCACGAAAACCCTAAACCAAAACATCGAGTCAGAAACATGGCCCACTGAAATCCATGAAACACAACCACATCTGCCGAGCATTTCTAAACAAAGGTCAACCCACCGAGGAGTCAAACACACTTTTAAGAAACACATACGATTTAGAAACAACACGTCCACATAATCCAGACTACTTGGACTATAATAGAACAAGTCCATGATAACCCCATGGTAAAACAATGAAAATACAACAACGTCAAAACTTAATAGCAGAAAAAAAAGTACTAAAAGATCTTGATTGTTCCACTGCTAACATGGAACACAAAACATGGACCAAGGCTTCACACCCCTGGGGACTCCTGACTATGCGCGAGCTTCACCCCGAGACTTGTGGATGGGGCTCTGATGGCTGAAGCATCTTCTGCATCACAGTCAGGTACTGACATTCTCCCATCACAGCTTCCTCTTCAAGCGACGCTTCTTGCAAAACTTCTCCAGATGACCCAAACAACCACAGCGATGACACGTCTTCGGAGGGTTGCGACAAGACGACTTTAAATTCCCGAAACGACCACACTGAAAGCATGCCATCAAACAATCTGATGAACTGGAAGCTGGGACCAAAGGGGATAACTCCTTAGGAACAGGTATCTCTGGCGCCTTTTCCTCACCAGAGGGGGAACTCTTACGAACAACAACAGGGGACGCTGAAGTATTAACCACCCGCACACCGGAAACCAACTCAGCCAAGAATGCTTCCTCCACCAGCTTCTCGAAACAAAGGTCTTTATAAGGGAGGACTCGCTCCTTGATCTCTGGACGAAGACACCAAGTGAAAAGAGAGACCATCATGCGCTCATGCGACGCTACCTCTGGAGTAAAGGGAATTAGTTCCTTGAAGTGGTCAACATATGCCTTCATCGTCCGTTGGACTTGTTGAATATGCACAAGCTCTCTCTTTTTCTCCAGCTTCACTTCCTCAGGTACAAACCATTGGATGAAAACGGTTTTAAAGACATCCCACGTCATTTCACCTTGCATTGATGATGGGGTAACCCTCTTCCATTGGTCCAGAGCTGGACCCTCAAAAAACTCCATAATTGCACGAACCTTAACATTATCGGGAGTTCCCAACATTCTAAAGACACGCTCTACTTCCTCGTGCCATTTTACTGCCTCTAACGGACCCTGATCACCATGGAGAATAGGCAGAGTCTGAGGAGGACTAAAAACTGGGCATGACATATCTGAATCCTTAGAGACCTTTCTGGGCGGCATTTCCTGAGCGATATATAAAACACAAAGCCAAAACCAATATCAAACTGAAGCAACATCAATAAAAGCACCTTCATCAAAAACATTCAGCTCAAAGACCAAACAAACACAAACACAACCCAAAATAAGATCTCTTTTTTAAAATCCCCTTTTTATTTTAGACTTTAAAACCACCCTCTTTCAAGACTGCTTTCCATATACCAATCCCCTTTCAAATCAAAACATTCCAAAACCATTCCCCCTTTAAAAATCAATTAAAAAAAACAAAGTCAAGCCTTTATCTTCAAATACACACCCAGGTAATCTCATGAACCGTTGTACATGTCTTCATCCACATTCCATTCATACGTGTATCAACACACACTTTCCATGCATTCTCACACATGTGCAAACGTTCATAAAGAGGAACCGAGGTTTCGACCCAAATCATTCTTATCCAATTCCAAGAAAACAACAGATTTCCAAATCAAGAGATTTCAGTTTTAAAACCCATTTCATATATTTAAAGTCCTTTAAATTAAACCAGTCCAAATTTTTTTTTTCAAAAACCTTTTTCATTTCCAACAACGTACTTACAAAGACCAAAACAAAAGCAGCATCCAAATTTGCATCAATCACTGAAATGAGGGACTAGTAGTCACGCTCAACCTGACGACATGGTAGTGGGCCATGTCCCAAGTCAGCGTCGACCACTAAGAGGAATTCAAACCATGTACTCGGACTCCAAATGGGTCACTACTCCATGTGAAATCACGATGTAACGTCGGCTTGCCACCATTGTCATCCCTCAATCCAAGAAAAACCGGAAAAGACAAGGACACAATTCCCGAACTACCCCTGGTAACTCGAAGATCAGTGCGAGCAAGAGTTCGCGACGCTCTTCTCGTACTTACCCCTCGAGTTCCGACAGTCCTAATCTCCTTCTACCGGACAACCCAAAATAACAAGAACCACCTTTGATACCATTTTGTCACGAACCAGCCCGGGTCGACCCTGAACCGGTCACCTGAGCCGGTCCGCGGCAAGTCCCGAAGAGCGTTATCGATCCCCCCGGGATGGCAACTACTGATGGGCATCAAAATTAAGCAGGTGGGAACGATTTGAGCCCAAACAAAAGTAAATAGAATAGAACAAATAAACACTAACAACGGAAAAGAAATAAAATCCACACGACCACGTACCTCCATGTGACCTCTCAGGTCACCACCCAACTAGAGAGAAACCTCACTCCAACACTGAGTGACTAAAACAGAAGACCTGAGCAAGGGAAGACCTGCAACTGAAATGATAATATAGGCGTGAGCATTAAAAATGCCCAGTAGGTAAGCCAATGTAAACCACTGAATCCAAAAGTTTCCATTCCCAAGCAATCTGTTGACACGGGTTTGAAAAATACAATTATAAAATAGATTTTTCACATTTAAAAATAAACAACATGTTTTTCCCCATTTGAAAACCCAACGCACACTATAAATCACTTTCAAAACCATTTCATGTTTTTATAAACAAAACCAAATACAGATGATACTATGACTGTGCTAAAAAGGAACAGGTAAACAGTACAGGCTGAAAGAAAACCAGTGAAACAGAAAGTAACCAAGTAATGCAAGATGATAGTAGTGCAAAAGGACACAAGTAACACTATAAGCTGTAAAGAATAACTGAAAGTAAACAATAAAGGTGAACAAGTAACCATGGTTGATCCTAAACATCCCTAGAAAACCCCTGGATGTACTCGGGTTCAGACTACCTGCCGGCGTGGTACTCCATAGTCAATAACCAACTGGCCGCCCTAATAGCCAACCAGTGGCACATCCCTCCTGGCCTATCCAAAACTCCAGGGGGTACTAACCCATCTAATCAGGGTTAGCAAGCAACCGTCACTCGATAATCTACAAGACGCCCAGGAACCCATGGTGGTTTTAGCAACACTGTGTAAGTGGGAGGCCCACGCACGCGTGACTCATCTCACCGCACTTGCCAACCACTTACACGGACATCGCTACACGACAACCCTCGAAGGGAAGTCCCCCGGTAGAGATGCCCTCACAAGTACGCATATATATATATATATATATATATATATATATATATATATATATATATATATATATATATATATGTACAACCACTTCACAATTAATAAAGTGCCAACCGGGCCTTCACGTCATTTGATTATCAAAACTATTTTATAAAATACCTGGAGTTGTCAAGAGAGCACTTGGTTTTACAAAAACAAACAGCTTTACACGAATATTTCACAGTATCATTTTAAATAACTCTAGACACTGTTTTTGTATTATGTAAAGGGCCAAATTGGCATGTCTTCGTAGATTTCTTTTTAAACAAGTTCGATGTGTCTCAAAAGAGGCGAAAACATTTTGAAACCAAGAACCATTTAGAAAAGTCGATATTTCGAGAAAATAAAAATAAATAAAAATTAAATGGTAACAATTTCAAACACCATCTTCATTTGAGGGCACATCCATGTGTGCACCTGGTGCACCCATGGATGTGTCAACATCCAATGGTGCGTCAAACCTGCAATGGGGCACGACAACACTTCCAAATGATACTAAATTTCAGAAAAATAACCAGCACATCATAATAAGATCCAAGAATGATTCTTTCTTTACAAAAAGGAAACACCACTCAAGACAACCAATGATAATATAAGAGAACATAAGCATTTAGTTCAACGTTAGCTGGCATCGCCTAAACAGGTGCACTATATAAACAATAAAAAGTGCAGGACAATCTCTAGTGCACAACTACCTTGGAATAAAATATAATTGCCTCAAACTTAACTTTTGAATAAAAACTATATTTTTTTTTCAAAACACCAAAATAAGCTACGCAAGGATATCGTAAACACGTGAATCATGGAATAAAATTTATTAAAAACAATTCAAGCATTAGCAGAGTACCTCGGAAAGGAAACAGTTGAATTCGCCTACCTCAAACAAGGAGCGGACG
This sequence comes from Viscum album, assembly GCA_963277665.1. Lineage (NCBI taxonomy): Eukaryota > Viridiplantae > Streptophyta > Magnoliopsida > Santalales > Viscaceae > Viscum > Viscum album. Next base: position 1,365,167,487 of record OY728143.1, on the reverse strand, counting down.
CGACGGAACCCTAACGGAAAGTAGGACAATCCTTCGCGGACAAACTGCGTATGCTGAACTGTGGAAAAAGTACACGTCACTCAACCCGCGACCGAAAAAGTATTAATATAAATTAAATATAAACACCAAGAAGCCACGAAGGAAAATAAATGAATAAATGAATTAATTAATTAATTAATCAATCAATTAATAAACAATTAGGCAATTAAATAAATGTATAGATAAATAACACATGCAAAAATAATCAAAAGAATAAATAAATAACAATAATAGTTTAGCACAATAATGATAATATAATAGTGATAACAATATTAATATAATAGTAATAATAATAATAATAGCATACCCAATAAATTAATGAGAACCTTAATAATATTAATAATAATTATAATATAATAATAAAAACATAATATAATAATAATTAAGACAATAATAAATATATTCATAATACTAATAATAATAATAATAATAATATATTATTAATAATAATAACATAATAATAATTATAATAATGATATAATAAGATTAATAATATTATTAAAATAATAATAACAATAATAATAATAGTATAATAATAATAATATAGTAATAATAATACATAATAATAATTATAATATTGATATAATAATATTAATAATAATATTAACATAATAATCATAATCATAATAATAGTATATTAATAATAATAAATCAAGTGCAAAGATAATATAGTAACAAAATAAAACAAACACTTAAAACTCACAGGGCGGCCGAGCGGGGAGAAGTCGGGACGGAAAAACCGGACGTCCGCAGAGGGAGGCCAGGCGGAGCACCGGCGACGGGGTCAGAGGGAGGTCGGTTGCGGGCTCGGTGCGGCGAAGGCGGAGTCGGCTGTGCGGTGCGGCGGAGGCCGGACAGGGGGAGAGGGAACCGGGACTGCGGGAGAGGGAGCTTGGACAGGGGGAGAGGGAACCGGGACTGCGGAGGAGGCCGGGAACAGCGAGCAGGGGAGAGGAGCGGTCGGGGCGGCGGCTGGGTGCAGCCTCGGGACAGGGAGAGGGAGCAGGGAGGGCGGCGCCGGAGGGGGTGTGGTGCGGGTCGGCCGAACTAGGAGAACGCCGACGGGGATGGGGTCGGCGACGAGAACAGGGGAAGAGGGCGGCCGGGCACGGTGGCTGGGTACAGGGCTCGGGATGCCGGGGCGGCGCGGCGGCGGTGCGCAGGGGAGTGCGCCGGGACTGTTTGCCAGAGGAGGTCGGGGGTTGCGCGGGGGAGCCGGGAGCCGACTGTGGAAGCGGGGAGGTGAGGCCGAGGTGCAGGACGCGGGGAAAGAAAGCGGGGAAGAGAGAAGGGGAACGGGCGGCGGCTGTAGGGGTAGGGTAGGGTTTGTTTAGGTTTATATATATATATATATATGATAAAATAATAATAATAATAATTGTAATAATAATGATAATAATAAAACTATAATAATAATAATAAAACTTATAATATTAATAATAATAAAACATATATAACAATAATAAAACTTATAATGATAATAAATAATAATAATAATAATAGTAACAACCTTATAATAATAGTAATAATAACCAAAATAATAATAGAAGACTAAATAAAAGAATAAAAATCTAATCTTCATAATAATAAAAATTTATAATAATAATATTAATAAAAATTTATAATAATAATAATAAATAAACTTAATAATGAAAATAATAATAATAATAATAATAATAAAATGAAAACATAAAATTCTAAAATTTAAACGTCGGGCGAACACGTAGTCACCCGGGCCAACCGCACGGTCACCGCTAACGATGCGATGACCGCGCACTGGCGCGAAACCCTTCAACACAAATAAACGTTAAAAATTCAGACCGAGACCAGGAAAAGAGTAAGATAAGGGTATCTGCGGTCGGGGTGTGACACACAATCACTATCATTCATTTATTTTAGGATTAATTTATCATTTTTCAATTTTATTTTCAATAATAATATTTTTTCATGTAATACGACCATTTTTACTATTTTAAAGCATTTTTCAAAGGGAGAATTGAATTTTCGTCAACATTTTATAATGTTATTTGTAAATTATTTTTATTTGTTAATGAAATTGGACCTTTTATTATAATACAGTTAAAAAGTGAACAGTTATAATGATACCACATGTATTTATCATCTGGATGGTTTATGAGTAGTTTTTCAATGGAGTGTTCTTACATTCACTTTCTTGATTGATTCTGTATTCATTAAACTATCTTTTGAAACATTCGCATTAATATGATCATTAAAAATAAAATTTCTCCTATATATCCATTTTTATTTTATCATGGATATAATTATTTCATATATAAGATATCATATTTACATATGGTGTTTCCTAATGAAATTTGATAGATTCATTCAATATATGAGGAATTTAATTTTTATTAATTAAATTGATCATTCAATATGTGAGGAATTTATTATAAATTCAGTAATGGGTTGGCACAATAATTATATATCCCTTTGATTCATTGATAGGTCTCATGACACAAATCAATAAGCTGTCATTTAATGATTTTTGTTGTTGTATACCTACCCATAAGAAATATTGTCTCAATGTATGGATTTAATTATATATATCATTTTGTTTAAAATGATGGAATCTATTATTAAGAATATACATCATTATGAATTTACTTATTTGAATACATGTGATTATTTTACAAGTTCTGATACCTATAAACTGAAATCAATATAATGTGAATATTTAAATGGCATTATTTTTTCATAATTTATCATTTCTAAATTATTCATATTAGTAATGTTATTGATTAATGGACATGTTTTTTAGTTATTTAACTTTTCATATTTATTATGAATTATTTATTCATGATAGATTCTATTTTACAATACCCCTACAGAGTATATAATCTCACCCTTTTTTTCTTTGCCAATGTTATGAAGAAGGAATATGTTAATGAGTACCAAGATGTAGAATATTTACATTAAATATATGTTATTTTGTGTTTATAAATATAACATGGGATTTAATTATGTATCTAGTTTTCCTAGACAACTAAACTATTTGATTCGTCCACATGTGATTGATTTTATATTATTCAAATTATGAAAATTAATAACCTGTTCTATGATATAGGAGATTGGGTAAATATACATAGTATCAATGATAGACTTAATAAAATCATAGGGATATAGATTAAAAAATTAATATGTAATTTAATCATATGAAATAATTTCATGACAATTTATAGAATAAGAAAATATCCTAATGTTTTTACTAGGTAGTTAATTTGTGGTTTACCTAAAAATGCATCCATGTCTTCACACCACAAGTGGTTGTGGTTTTGACAAAGATTAATCTAGAGATATATCCCCAAAAAAATTATGTTAGGTGAATATCGACCATAATTGTGGTATATGGTGATTTATTCATTGCTACAAACCTGGTTTGACACACCTGGGGAATATTTTTTGTTTAATCCAAATTTGTTATGATCTTTTATGATTAATTATATAATATAAAATATGAGAGAATATGATATGGAAAATTGATATGGTATAATTATAAAGTGTTGTAGGATGTTATTTCTAAGGTAAATCATTTGTAAAAAACAAATAACCCTTTTGAGGCCTTATGTGATGGGGTTTTAACATGACTAAATATATTTTAGGAGGTATTTATGGTAAATCAAAGCATCATTTTGATATGTGTTTTAGTGAGAAGATTATTTAACGATCTATGATTTAATGTTTTATAGAGATAATTGTAAATGTATTGATAACCTTTATGGTTAATATGATCATCGATGTTAATGTAATAAAATCCATTTTTTAGTTTATGGAAATAAGAAGTATTGAAGACATTATTAGATAAAATATATTTGATCATTAATATTATTTATGATAAAGATCATAACATATTTGTGAATATTAAAGGAATTTATGAATATAGTTTTAGAAAAAGGGAATCTAGTATACAATGTGACAACCCGTCACATCCATAAAAGTTGTGGGGGCTTGAACCCATAACCGAAAAGATATAAGGGTGAAGTAAATTCCACTAGCCATCACGATTTCCTTACTTATATGATTATTTTTACTTAAATATAATGATGGATAAAAAATTGTGAAATGGGTTATATTGATCTTTGGTTCTTATTGTTGATGTTTTAGTGATTAATGTGTAATATAGGATAATATTATTTAATAAAATTTCTTTTTCTAAATATTTATAGATTGTTGGAAATAATTTTACACTATTATGTATCTTATGATTTATAATATTTTATTTTATTGATTCTAAAATATAATATTCTTCATGTATATTCAATTAATAGAGTTAAAAATGAAGTAGAAATTGGTTGTAGCATAACCAAAGAATGAAATTTATCTTATGAAATAAAATATATAACGTATTTTTGTGTGTGTTCAATTTCATAATAATTATAGATAATTTAGAAACAAGGATAAATAACATGAATTTTTTATTATATTTTTTTAAAATAATTTCTAATTATTTGATGGTATTTTAACCACACATATGTTGATTACATTGTGGTTATTAACTTTCTCCTGACCAAGTTCTCCATTAGTCTTTATTAGTCCCGAGGTGTTACTTATATCTTATATTTTTATATTTTCACTTCCCACTACTGTTTTCATACATTTAAACATATTAATGTGTTATTATTGATAAACTTCATGATTACCTTTATCTCTTAACAAGAAGATGTTTTATTAACCATTTTAAGATATGGGTTTTTATAATGGAATTTTAATTTATCAAAACCTTGATTTGTGAGAACATTTTTAAATTGTATGGATACACTTTTTTAAATGTGGGGAGATTTTAACACCATAATATTTGAAAATATGAACATTATGTTTCATAGAATATACGAAAAGTAACACCAAACCTAAATGAATAACAATATACTATTTAAAAATGATTTTTATGATCTAGTAATTAAAACTAGTTGTATGAATATTAATAAAAAAATTAAAAAATTTATATTAATATTTTATATGTTGAAAATATATTGGTATATAATGATTCAATTATTAGTAATGTATTTATATTCTCTAAAATATATTTTTAAATAATAGATTAATTTTTAGTAATTAATATACATGCTTTAAAATATATTTTTTTCCAGAAATGTTTTCTTTTCATCATGTTAAGAAATAATAAATTTAATTTATAGCAATTTTATACATTTTATTGTACAAAAAACACTTTGTTTTTAAATTTTCATTTAATAAATAACATAGGGTAAAATTTTGGGATTTTTCTAATAAGATATTGTTTTTTTGTGAATAAAGAAAATTTAATCTTTTTGTAAATCATTCATTTAATGTTATCAAATTAGATAATTTAAAAGTATTATTCTGTTATGAATTTTATATCCATGTAAAATAATAAAAAATTTAGTTATAATTAATATAATTAACTATGTTTGAATCATCTTAATCCACAATTTTAAAATAAGATTATTTTTAGGCTAAAAATGCATTTTTTGGAAATTTTTTTGTAAGTGCTTAATGCATAACCATTTTATTTTATAAAATTACCCCTAATTAAGAATTATTTAAATAAAATTTATATATTATAAATCTATATATAAACTTTTAAATTCATTAAATGAATATTACCTTTAAAAGTGTTCATAAAAATCATATTTTCCTTAACAAAATTATTTTCAAAAAAACAATTTTTCATTATGATTTATGAAATTATTCTAAAATGAATTTCTACAACTGATATGAATTGAGTTTGATAAAAAAGAATACATATTTTTAATAAGTACACTTTATTTTATTTTATAATTCATATTTAATTTTTTCTCATTAGGAATGTCAAAAATTAGAAACAAAATGTCACCACATAAAAATGATAAATCTGGTTAATATTGGATAAATTTTATTAAATGAAACAATTTTTCATAGCTAATTTTATTAGATTAATTTATTTTTACACATATCACATTATCCTTGTGATTTAATTATTTATGGAATATTTTTCCATGAATGTGACGTATATAATAATTTTAGTAATGAAAAAAATAAATGTCTTAATATTTCATTTTAATGTCACATATATGTTCACATATGGATAAAAAAGAATTTTTTAATAAATATAAAATTTTATTTTGAGTATAATAAAATTATTTCTTTTTTATTTTATTTTTAATTTTTATTTATTATATAGTCTCCTTAATTACATAATAATGTTGAGACATCCCTTGTGCAATCTATAAAAACCACTATATAAATGATTTTAAAAACAATAAATATAGTAAATTTTGATGAGTTATGGTAGAAAAATAATTATTTATAAAATAATTTCGTATTATTTTTTTGTTAATTTTAGTTTATTGTAAATTCATTATTATATGTTTATTTATAATGTAAAATTATATAAACATTATCCCAATTTATATAAATGAAAATGGATGATAATAATATTTCATTAAATTATATAAAAAACATAAAAATAATGAATGAGTAAAATATGGATGTTACATTATGTATAATTTCATAAATATTCCATCTATTATCCAAATTTCATCTTATAAGTAAAATTATAACACTTTCAATGGAAAAATCTATTACCCTAGTTTTGGTTAAAACGGGTTTACCCAGTTGTTAAACTAAAAAGATAAGTGGAATACTTACCTAAAAACATGTATAATATTTATTTTATGGAAATATTTAAATTTTATATAATTAAATATTTTAATACCTATCAATATTTACTTATTTTAATTGAATATCAATTTATTATAATTTCATATTTTAAGAAATCCCAAAAGTGGTGATCCCCTCTCTTATAAAAGGGAACCCCTTTCCCCTATTATCCACACATCATGAACCCATTTTCTCGTAAATATATATATAAATCCATTCATTACATCTTATACCACAATTTATTTTACATGGTTTTATCATAAATCCAATCAAAAAAGGATTTCGGTATTAACTTAAATAAGATGTCTAATGAAGATGTATCATTTTAAACCGAACTGTTTTTTATTTCTACTCCATCATCATTAAAATATTTTTCAAAAATGATAATATATTAAATTAAATATCTCCAATATATTTATATATTTATGTTATTTTTATTCCATATATCTAACTCCTCTTCTGTAAAATGGGAAATGAAATCATTTTTCATCGGTATAACTTATTACCTCCTTGTGAACCAATGTAATTCGTTTTCTGTAACCTCAAATTAAGGATTCTTATAATGATGGATTTAATAAATATATATATATAATAAATGGAATAATTATAATTATAATTATATAATAAATCATCTAATTTCTTGCCCTTTCATTAATAAAAAAATGATACTATCATTCGTTCATATGTGTGGACTACCACCTCACAGAAATAATGTGTTTTGTCTCCCAGGACTATATAACCTGTTTTATATATATGGTTATTTAAAATAATAGTATTTAATTTATTTTTTAAAGATAATTTGTAAAAGTAATATAATACATTTTTTTTACATCTTGATCGTTTAGAAATGGAAATGTTACTCATGCGTATGTTGGACTAACCATCTCCATGATTATGGCATAGTTCAATTTTAATAAAACTATTTCATAGTTGGATTAAAAATTCTAATTAGGGATAAAAATTATATTTATTTAATTATTATTGTTTCAGAGTTGATGGAAAGAATACAACATTGACCTTATAGGAATCTTCTGGATGTCATTTAAGAAATTTAAACCAAATATCATTTAAACATTAAATGTGAAATTTACTAATTACATATTTGTTTGAAAAAAGAATATAAATAAAATAAATGAAATAATAAATATTAAAAAATAAATAAAGATATTAAATAATAAATATTATTTTATTTTTTAGGAAGACAAAGTCTATATTTGACATGTCAATACTAAGGTAAGGGAATCTTTCTCAATTTAATTTCGTTTAGCCATTTTTTGATGTTTCTCACAAATTTATTTTATATTTTGAGTATACTATAATTTGATATGTTATATGATGAATCACTCCTAATTCATGGTATTTAATGTTTCAATTTAAATTATTTCATCCAAGTGGATTTGATTTTAAGGTCACAATGTGATAAGGGGCTTCATAACTCAATTTATTTTCAGTGGGTAATATTGCTTCTTCATTGTCCTTGTCATTCTATGATTATGTGTGTAATTAATTTTGATTATTTTATATTTAATTCTCAATTTTTTTATATTTAAATTTGACACACATTATCAAATCACTAGTTAATTCTCACTTCAATGGTATGATAATTGTAGAAGATTTTGTCTCAATATCCACTTCTATAAGACATATTTGGTATTATAAAGCTATTTATTTGTATGAGGTGTATATACTACATCATTGATATTTTATTTCAGGAATAAGTTTATATTAATGGTATTTAATTTCTGATTCGTGATTGTTTATTTCATGGGGGTTATGATTCAGATGTTTCTTCTGAAATGAGGGTGTACATTAAAATCTCATTATTATTCCAGTATATTTATTTTTATGTATCCTCTTGGAGAATTATATTATATTTTCATCTTAAACCAATTATATTTTATTCTCTACTTATTATTTATGAAAATTAATATTTTCTAATTTTTAATATTAATGATTAAACAATATGTTTTTATGGAAAAACAATTTTTTCAAATCCATCTATTTACTTATTCTCCATAGAATATTGAAAATAATATTTTTATAATTTTAAAATGTTTTATTAATGAAATATTTACCCATGGTTTACCATTAGAAAAAAATTATAAATAATATTCTTATTATTTTCCAAAATAAGGAACTTTTATGCTTTTTACCAAAAATGTGTAGGGAATATTTTCTTTAACAAACCCATCTTCAACAGAATTTTACTACCATCATTACCACACATTAATTTAAATCATCATTTAAATGAAAAAATGAATTCTTAAAAATAAAATCTTTTCTTATTAATCGCAGTATTATAATTTTTAAAACAAATTTTCAATGTGAAAATTTTATTTTCCATAATTTTTTTTAAAATAATCTCTGTATTGTATTTATATTCATTAATAATAACAACAATTTATATAAATTATATGCTATATGGAATATTTTTAATGATAACATCATTATTATTTATCTGTATGTTTTATGATTATTTTTTCTAGGGAATGTATTGACATTAAAATCCTTTTTTTATTTTTTCATTCATTATACATTTCTCGAAACATCCCCTCTCTGATGATTGTTGAAAATTACATTTCCATAAAATATCAATGATATTTTTATTATAGATATCATCATTTCCTAAACCATATACATGTTTATAAAATGGTGTTTTATCAAGATGGTTATTGGATTTATTGTATAAAATATTGATAAATGAATAATCTTTAAACAATATGTATATTTACTCATAGAGTTTTTTTTTAATTAGTTTCAATGTTTTTGGTATTTTTTAAAACACTTTTAAGTGTAATGATTGTACCCTCTTATAAATGTTAACCCTACAAGAAAGTAAATATAACCTAATATACAATGATCCAAAATTTGAAATCCCAAATACAATATATAAATTCTTGATTATGAAATTCAAAATAAAAAAACAAACAAAAATAGACTATACCGCATCATTAAATAGCCTTTCCACCATTTTACACTCTCAATACAATCCATCCAAAAAATTATTTATAATTTTAAAATCAATAGAATGTTAAATTTACAGAATCCCATCCACTTCCTTTCTGTGGGGTTACCCCGAAGAAAATAGAGAGCACTGTTATTAACACCATATGGACCGAATCTTACACCAGGTACAGTCGCTGGTGACACACCAATGTTGAAAACGCTACCTTAAGGATCCCTTATAGGATTTGAAAAACAAACACTAGAGCTCACCCCTACCTTATACACCAAGAAATATCCAACATTGAGTAAAATAGAAAAACAAAATCCCATTTATGATCAGATTGTGTGGACACCACCAATAATATTCACAAAAAATTCATTGACCTCTTCGAGGATAAAATACCATGTTTCTCAACAACCATAAACCAAATAAAACAAATATTTTTTGGTGGGAATAAACTATAAAAACCATAGGTACAAAAATACAAAAAATCCTGAGAAAAAATACAATATAAAACTAAAACATATGTAACTGAATCCCCTTAATGAAACTACACCGACATTATCTCATGCCTTCTTGGGATCCATCGTACTAAAAAAAAAATTTATATCATAATGGTAATGGAAAAAATGGTAGCGGATGAGGAAGTAATAAACCTTGGGACCTAATTAATATTAATGAATCATTTTACTTTTATTTTTTCAACATTAAAAATGATAGACCCAATGGGGTGATAAAGGTAAAATGGTTTTAAATATCATTAGAAAATAAGCAGTATTTAATTTGAATCAACATATATTGTCAAAAATTATAATTGGATTGTATACTAGGATAATAACTTCTACAAGTGATTAATATTGATAAATAATGATGAGTCACTTATTTTATTTTTTTAGGAAAATAAAATTTTAAAACTACATATAACACTCATAATATTGTTTCCTAAAAAATTAAATCATAATAAATGTCTTTGTTACTTTGTTATTATGACTAATTTTATATTCTATTGGAAAACAACATGAATGAAAAAACAGAAAGAATGATCCCATTAAATTCATATATAATGAATCATACTCAAATATATACTGTAAATTAAAATGAATATCATTACAATACATTTGATACTATTAACGAGACTTATTGGATTCAGTACAAATATAAATTACACCACATTCCATGATAGCATAAAATAACTACTCTACATGAATATATATGTAATATTATAAATTTAGGAAAACAAATTAGAATCTAATTTTTTGTATTTTTTTATAATCCAAAATAGGTGTGATTTTTTAGATGTGAGAACGTGTGTATTTTTCAGAAAAATTTAGTCATATTAAATTTTTAAATAAATTAATCTTCATCATAACATTATATAGTGTCTTCCTATTTTAGGTAATCAACAGGTGAGTTTTTAAAATTCTCATAAAATATGTGATGATGAAAAAACATAAAATAGGGAAAAACAAAATATTGTGGTTGTAATGATTCTTTTCGATAGAATAGATAATTATTGTCACTATATTAATCATATATCAATTTTCTTGATGATAAAATGATGGTGGTACTAAATATAATAGTTTATCATATTGTAATAATATTTTGAGTAGCATTATTGTGTCAATTGAGGATGATGTATATTTTGGTGGTTAGTATAAATCAATTAATTTTTCATAGATATGATTTTTTTAAAAAATTATAAATAAAATGCCATTATTTGATTGTAATAACCTCAACAAAAAGAATGATAAATGATTATATATTATTCCCTGATGCATTTTCTTGAGCGTGGTAGCTTCTGAAAAAAACCTTATACTTAAAATAAAATTAATAATATAATTATTTTTAAAAGGAAAGTAAGAGTATCATTAAATAAATATAATCAAAATATATATGAGATTAGAAGATAATAGAATATATGTAAGATTATTAATATTCACAAAGATTTATATATATATATATAAGATATATGAATATATATTTTAGGAAATATTTTCAATATATATATATACATCTTATACATAAAATCTATAAGTGCAACCGAGAATTGTTGAGGATTTCTTATCCTACCCAAATAGAACATCCAACCATTAACTCTAGCTTGGAATATCATTTCAAGACAATAATTATTCATAATACTAAAAACTAAACATTTAATAATGGTATCATATATTTGTTTGGATATTTTTTATTTGACGTCACTAATTGAAAACTAGTTGGTAAACTTAATAAATTATTTCCTCTACAAACATATTTCTAGATTTATTATTGGAAATTTATCATTTTCCCTATTTATTATTAAGTATCTCATTCATGAAAAATATTTTAAGATGTATACCTAAAGAGTGTTACATACAGTGAAACGAAAACATTTCAAATCTCATGTGATGTGTGAATGAATTCCAAATTCCCAAAAATACGCTCACAAATGGAAACTTTGTTGACATAAAATAATGATCACTAAAAATATAATTTCAATAAAATTCTATTCAGTTTGGATGATGTGACATGAAGAGTAAAAATAATGATGATGATATTACCCATCATGGAATATATAGAGATTGTTAATCCAATGCTCCAATGTTTTATATATGACAAGAAATGTTCCTGGAGATGATTGGTTGCGTGGAGTCAACAATCATATAATAATTTTTTTTACCAAAATGTGAGTAATATTTTCATCATATAAATTTTTTCATAGTATATAAAAATATATGAATTGATTTTACTATTTTATTACTAATCGCTTACAATTATGGTATGTTTAAAAATAGGTATTTTAATTAATTTAGGATTCTCTAACATAGTGGAAATAAAGGATTATCCACAATATAAAATTATGGATAGAAAAAAAATAAATGTTATATAATGAAATATATTTATACAATAACATATAAACATTCTTCAACATATAACTACTTTGATTAAGAATTATTGTTTACTATGAACACACATTCTTGAATATATAAATGAAATAAAAATAATTGTTTATAAGAAAATATATACCTTCTTCCATTAATTATAGTAAATTATTAAGAACCTATATTCATGAATATATAAAAAATAAAAATATTGGGTTCTTAATATGTATTATTAATCTAGAATAGAAATTTTTACAATTTGTAGTTGATTAATAATATCATATTCATATAATCAATCACATCTTTTTACTAAAGATGATTAAAACTATTTAATAACTTATCAGACAAGATAATCTCTAAAAAAATTAATATTATATTGTTCTATTACTAAAAAAGTCCTAATTTTGTGAATGAATATTATTTTTCTAAAATGATACACTTCTAGAAAAGAAGATATCATACATGATATGTGATATAGACAGTGTAACAAACAAGGAAATGATAGAATAATCATCTACATTATTATTTTTATAAATTAATTAGATATTTATATTCACTATAAAAATATTATGAAATTTTTAAATCTAATAAGAAATTGTATTATCAAATAATTTTAATATAGCGACCAAACCCCAAAAATCATAGAGTAAGTGTCATGCTACCATTACATTTGCATATGATACAATAAAAGTACATCCTCATTCATCGAATTGTTTTTCAGTGTTGGTAAACCAAATACATACATCATTGTTGTAATACTAATTAAAACTCTAATTACAACATGATTTTTCTTCATTCATTGATAAAATATCTTCTCCCGATAGTGATTCTTTTATAACTTTCTCACTACACTTCAATGAATTTGGGGGGAATGAAGCTTAATATGAGTTATCTCAAATTCTCACTAAGTATATAGTATAGATTAATTAATAATGAATTCTTGATAATAATCAATACGAAAAGGTAAAAATATAGACACATTCCATTTAAATAACTAGATAATGAAAAATCAATATAGAAATCTATGAAACTGAAAACACATACCATTTAATCCATAGTCTGAGAGTGAAATTCATCCTTATATAATTATATGAAAAATATCATTGATAAATAATAAATGAATCTAAATAAGGAAAATTCATATTTATATGTTGTAATTTCTTAGGCACATGAAAACCTATACCATCAATAATCATCACATAATAGTGAAAAACATGTTGTAAAACCCATTTAATTATAAAAATAATTTATCTAATGTGTACATATTGATGCATTGAGATATATATAATGTGTGGTCCCTACTTTTCACTACATTTCCAAAACATTAATCATACCATGCAATAAATTAATAAAAAATATGCATTTTTAAATATCCATATTGAATAAATTAAATGGATTTATCAATATAAACCCATATAATTAAATAACATTCCAAGCAAACAATGTGTGTAAAAATTTTATATGGTTTATAAAATGAACATATCCATGTTAGATGATATATATAATTAGGGGAAATTTAATGTTCAATGATAATTTCAGTATTTCAATGGTACTACCCAAAATGAATTGAGGAAGCAAGTTTGCATACCATCCTTGTCCAGATAAATCATAAACTATCTTGAATAAGAATCAGCATGGACTCATTACAACATATTACAAGTGGAGTAAAAAAATTGTTGCTTTCATTGATGAATATAAATAATATATTGATATATTTTAAAAACATTCTTGAGAAAAAAAATTAATTTTTTATTTTCAAAAAAATTTAAAAATACTTCTCTTTGAAAAACACTTTTTAAAACATTTACATGAAAATTATCTTTTTATACATGAAATTGAATACTTGAATAATTAAAGGTGGGTAAATAAATACTAGCCATACGAGGTAAAATGAACAACCATTTTTCATAGGAAAATGGGTATATAGATGACTTGTCACAAAAGAGACATGTGGATTCCCATTAAACATTGGAAAAATAAAAAAATTGTACATATGGATTTAATAATTTATTTTTAATGATAAAAAACATTTTTGAAAAATAAATTTGAAAAATAAATTTTAGAGGAAAATAGTTCTCTGACTAAAGAGGGAAATGATGTCCAACAGTTTATTTACCCAAGAGTTAAAAATCCTAAGATTACATAAAAACGTCATACACAACCTGATGAGAAGAAAATTAAAAGGTTTATAATAAACGAATAAAAAAATTCCTATGAAGTAAATTCATGTGTAAAAACCCCAAAAAAAATATGATTGTAATGTAAATCCTTGAAAAAACCATAACAATGATGTGAAAATCAATCCCTAAAAAGATTATGTGTGTAAAAAGTAAATCCATATAAAAAAGTAAAAAAATAGATCATAAAAAACTGATTAAATATATAATATTATAATATTCGAAACAACAAAAAGGTAATATAACCACGTGAAATGAAATTGGGTTATGAAATTCCATTCAACTTGTGCAACATCATGTTTAAATCCAATTAGATGAGAAAATTTAAATTAAAATACATAATATGATGAAGTGTGAATGAATAATGATATAAAATATCAATGTTGAAGTTTCTACAACATTTATAATAATTTAGGTGAACAAAAACAATGTATTCCTCAAATAATGGGAATACCAATTAAATATCATTAAAATTATTCTTGAGGAAAATAATCATTAAACTTTCCAATGTGTCCCATTACACTTTGAAACATTTTAATTCAAAGCCTCATGAAAAAATAATATCTAATAATAGTTTTAAATACCATGTGGATAAAATAATTAATTATATTATATATCAAAATGGGTAGTAGATACACCAAGAAAAGAAGTAAGTTTTGATAATGGAGTATGCCTCACGAAAAGAAAAGAGAGACTATAATCACATCTCCTGCATTTCTATTTTGGATGAAAGTTCTTTAAACTCATGTATAACGATTTTAAATGTGTCAAAAACTTATTCTAGAACCATAAAAACATTATAATATCTTATATTAAATTCATATAATTTATTATTACTCATTTTCTAACAATCCATCATTATTC
Organism: Viscum album; assembly: GCA_963277665.1. Lineage (NCBI taxonomy): Eukaryota > Viridiplantae > Streptophyta > Magnoliopsida > Santalales > Viscaceae > Viscum > Viscum album. The sequence continues at coordinate 1,365,151,963 of OY728143.1, read as the reverse complement.
TCAAAATTTCTGTTTTTAAATTTCCAATTTTTGATGTCTATTTTGACTAATTAATTTCTATAATTATTACATAGATCATGATTTAGTATTCTACAAAATGTAAAATATGATTTAATTATCATATATATTTATCACATATGTATTCAGAATAATCCATAATATATTGAGATAGGAAATAAAATGTGTCATGAATGGTGATGGTAGGTCATACATTTTCTTGAATGATAATTTTATTTCTTAGGGGGGATCCCGCGCCTAGGGTTTGTGCTGACCCACCTCAGTGTCGCCTCCCCTCTACTACTCCTCAGTCTCATCCCGCCTCAGTCCAGCCCTCGCAAGACATATATTTGAGATCCTTTACTCGGATTTTGTCATCCCCTTGTGAGATGACCCTATGACTCCTCCTGATGCTATTCACGAGGATGTCGCCTCCCCCTCCTCCAGGTTCGGGAGCCCCCTGGATCCTATCATCGATGTCAACCCTGTTAATCCCCGTGCGATGCTGTCTACGATGACAATACCTTTCTTTTTTTTCTACTTTGGGTTTGGATCTCTTGACACTCGGATCGGAGATACGACTAGGATCCCTGTTGGTGCGCAACCCCCTCTGACAGAGCAATGTGTTCGGTCCATATTGATGGAGCGATGCATGTGGTCAATATTGATAAAGTGACATGTGCGGATTTCGGTCATGACACGTTCACTCTCACTGAACTCCATCAATGTCCAGAGGCTTGTGGTTTTGACTGGAGAGATTTCTTTATTTTGGTTGTTTGGCTATGATTGTAATTGTTTGAGGTAGGGGAATTTTTTGTTTTCCAGAGTTAGAAGGAAGATGCGGATGGCTGATGCAAGAATTCTCGACATAGACGATATCCTCTCCCAAATAGTTCTCTTCCAGTTTACATCAGTTTCAGAATAAGCAGGGTCAACATCTTCTCCTGGGTCAATACGCAGTCAAAGAGGGAGACCCTAGGAATGATTGGTGCTGGAGAAGCTCCATCGCATGTTCTCCCATATTTTGATGTGTTCCCCTTGGGGTTCTTTGTTGTGTTGCAGGTTCTGGTTCCATCATTTTCCAATTTTCCTCTGCTCTTTTTTCCTCTCCCCTCACGAATGCCCCCACTATGGACTAGTTTAAAGGATTCTTTTGCAAATTGGGATGGTGTTGGTTTATCTAATGATGATGTGTTTGATCTTAGAGGCTCTTGGACATTTTTTTCTTACAGTTTTTTCTGGAAATGATTGTCTAATTTTTTGTTTTACCATTTGATTTTTTATTTGGGTTCTCACATAGCCTCAAAGTGATGGTCACATGTGTTTTTGTGGTGCTTTTGGGAAGGTTTGGTCCAAGACTGGGTTATTGGCTCATCCCCTCAATGGCTCCTTGTGATAGCATGGTGGTTATCACTTACCCTCAATGTGATTTGTAATGGTGGGTTCTCACTTAACCAAAATGTGTTTCTAAAAAATAAATAAAATGAATTTTCATTCAGTATAATTATTATAGTATAATATATATATATATATCATATATATTACATAGTTTATTAAAACCTTAATTAAAAGATTCCATTTTTTATGTGAACGAATCACATCTCTTTGAGGTGGTAGTAGTCCATACATCCCCAAATGATGTTATCATACATATAAAGTATGACAAGCATACGTTTATGTGTTATATAAAAATTAAATAATAATTAATAAAATATAATTATCATATATATCATTTTTAAATACTTTTGTCCTCATAATATCCAATAATGAGAGATGGAAATGAAAAAATTAATGACATCATTTTGTGAGTCGGTAGTCAGTCGTGCACATAAATTGTTACTTCAGTAGACATTAAATGGAAGTGTTTTTAAGTGTAGGTAAAACCCATAAAATAAAAATATATCAGTATATTAAAGATATATTACTTATTATGTTATATAATAATTTTTTAAACAATATTTTATTTTCACTTTTATCATTTTGTACTATTTTTTAGTTCCAATTTTCATTATTTTCTTGAAATCAAATGCATCCAAATATGCATGTCCTATACACCCATCTCATGTGTCTTCCAAATATGGTGTATGTCACACATATATATATGTTAATAGATGATGCATGAATTAAAAAATATGTTCCACTCCATCCAAGATTAGAATATCACAAAAAATGTCAAATCACACAACAAGTACATCACTTGATTGTAGAATATCATCAAATATAAAAACACACAACAAGAACAACAATTCTCACTCGGGTGACATGGGTTTTCCCTAAAACAGGGGTTAGATACTCCCAAGAAAAAGCTCATTAAAAACGTCATCACACCTTTGTATCCTCCAATACACCATCCCAAATAATAATAACAGAGAAATAAACATCTGTAAAATCACATTTCAACAACCCTGAACCAGGAGCCATTGAATCGGTTCACTGAGTCGGGTGGCCACAAGACGTCATGTGCAATTCCTCGTACGCCAATGTATTCCAACTAGAAGTGAGGTTCTAAGAGTCATGATGGCATAATATACCATAATTTTCAATGTAATATTCCGTGGAATACATAAATAATTGTGAAATCCATATAAAGAAAATGACGAACATGCATAAACGGCCAACTCCCAAACCAGGTATAGCCATATCCAACAATAATTATATATTCCCTTGATATAGTTCCATGTGAAAATGAAAATAAAGGAAAGGAAAATAAAGGAATCCCTAAATGGTCCGGGATCCATGTCTCCGACCACATTCGTGCATATAGCAATCCGGACTCACTTTCCATGTATAATGACCTTTCCTCTTTCCTGAACTACATCCATGAAATTTTCTCAGGTACCCAACAACGACCCTAGAAGGGCATGTGTACAACTTAGTATGACAAAACCAACAGTGTATAAAAAATATATAGTGAATGTAAATATTGAATTCAAGTCATAAATAAAGGTAAGTAATGAAGAAAAAGATCAATATTCCATTTTGGATTATGTTCCATTAAGTTAATGTAACAACTAGGTCACGGTGATAGCACAATCCCACATCATTAACATGTTAACTGGGTCCTGGCTAGCTAGGTACCGCCAATTTTCCCATATACACGTAGTACCCACCCTGGTGCCCACCCACATGCCTAAATGAGTCATCTGAAAAATGATTTTCTCCACAGGACAAAACATGTCCTTTTCAGTGTGCGTTCTCCACACTCACACATAACATGAGAAACTTCCTAGAAGGTCACTCATCCTAAATACTACTCTAAGCCAAGCATGCTTGACTATGGAGTTCTAATCTAATAGGGTATTAAACAATAAGGTGAAACCTTTTGACATTATTCATATCATTTAGTCATTTAACCATTTATCATTCTAGAGTGTTACATTTTTCCTCCCTTTAGAGAACAACATCCTCATTGTGGGACTCGCATATCAACCTCGGTAGTTCACTACAATTAGGGATGGGTACCACCTATGATACGAAATGTGACAACTAGGTCCCACCCACAAGCTCGAACATGTCATGTAACTAATTATTGTCCCCATAGGCCAACACATGACCTTTTTAGTGTGTTTTGTCCTTACTCACACATACCCTAAGAAATTTCTAGAAGGGCACTCATCCTGAACACTATTCCAAGCCAATCAGGCTAAACTATGGAGTTCTAATAGGGTAGGCTCATGAAAAAGAAGGTGCACCTTGTTGACATGAGTCATATAATTTAGACATTTAACCCTTCATCATTCTAGGGATTCTCATTCATCATCCCTTTAGAGAAAAATGTCCTCGTTGTGGGACCCAAATCTCAATAAACCATTCTAGATTATGTTCTATTTGGTTAATGTAACAAATGGGTCCCGATGATAACGCAAACACCCTACCTTAACATGGATTTATGGTCCTGGCCCACCAGGTACCTCCAGTTTCCCCACAAACACATGGTCCCAACCCTAGGTCTAACACACGTGCCCAAACATGTCATATGACTAATAAGTATCCCCACAGGCCATCACATGTCCATTCAGGTTTTCTTGGTCCCCACTCGCACATACCCTAAGAAACAACCCAGAAACTCACTCATCAGGAACCCTAATCTATGCCAATCATGCTTAACTATGGAGTTCTAATAGGGTAGGCACCTGAAATGAAAGGTTCACCTTGTTGACATGAGTCATATCATGATTTCTTTTAACCCGTTATCATTTTGGGGTGTAACCCGCCATTTATAGCACATCGTACTTGTGGTTGGCCCCACATCTGAACCTAGGTAGTTCACCACACCTAAGGATGTGTACCACCTCTGATACCAAATGTGACAACTGGGGCCCACACATGTGCCCGAATGGGTCATCTAAGTAATAAATATCGCCACATGCCTACACATTTCATTTCCAGTTTGATTTTTTCTCAGTCACACATACCCTGAGAAATATCATAGTAGGTCACTCCTCCTGAACACTACTTCAGGCCAAGCACACTTATCTATATTGTTCTAATCAGATAGACTCTTGAAAAGGAAGTTTCACATTTTGTAAACTAATTATAACATTTGTTCATTTAACCATTAATCATTTTGGTTTGTTACATTCCCCATCCTTTTAGAGTGGAACATTCTCATTGTGGGCACCATATATCAACCTGGGTAGTGCACCTAACATTTGTCTGGTAACCACCTTTCATTCCAAATGTGTTAAATGGGTCATGGTGACCGCACATACACCCCACCATAATAAGGTTGTCGTGTCCTATCCCTCAAGGTACCACCGATTTCCCCACAAACACAGGGTCCCCATTGAGTGGCCCACCGATGTCCAAGAATAGGACATCTGACTACCGCATATCTCTAAAATCCCACACATTCCATTTTTAGTGTTCTTTTTTCTCAATCACACACACCATGTGAAACATCACAATTTTTCACTGATCCAGAACACTACTCTGTGATATGAATGCATAACTATGGAGTTATAATCTAGTAGGATTCTGAAAATTAAGGTGGACCTTCTAATCATGAGTCATATCATTTATTCACTTAACCCTTATCATTCTGGGTTGTTACAATTAATAAAGCCTTAAAACCAGGTTCACTACTTATGCATCTCATGGTTTAGTTCACCCTTTTTCACGTGTTGAATTTATTATGAATGATGAATGATCTTAAAGAATATGGGAACAAATCAAGTCTTATCTCACTAGAAAACACATCATAATAACCACAATATCCTAAAATTGAAGCCTTAATATGGGTGTAATGCAACCATTTGGGGAATAAAACTTTGTCCCTTTCCATAACCCATTCACTTAGAGGTTGGAGCTTAGAACCTCATTCAAACTCGACCTAGGAGAGTAGAACCCCATGTATACAACCAAATATACCGTTCCATGGGGAAATAAATACTTATCATTATCTATAAATTACCACATTGAAACCATGATTATCTAATATCATTAGAAACATCAAAATAGTCTCAAATAAAAGGGAATCAATATTATTCCAAAATCTGTTAACACATTAATCATTTATAGAACATAATAATTTAACCCCACTTACCATTTAACCAATTTACATTCCCTCAAAGAAATACCATTAGACATTATCTTCAAGGGAAAAATCTATTAATAATACATTAAAAATGATAAGATTATCAAATTAAAACATTCATGAAGGGCTATATGTCGACACACATAAATTTCCTATCATACATTTTCATTAGCCCCATTCGGGAGGGTCATCACACCCCATGCGTGAACCTAATTTAGTCATTTTATCCTCCATGCATCCCATGGGGATCATGAGGAGTTCAATTGATTATTTAGACACCCAATACCATATATATTACCATTGGAACCAAGAACCCGTCAAAAATATAACAAAAATAATACCATAATTTTACAAATCAAAGTGTAAACTACGGGATATAAAATCTAGACATCCTACTTCAAATCTATTCGTGAACACTCCCTTAATAAAGGTATTAGATCCCAATACAACCACATGTGGAATCCCCAACCATTATCTCACTAATAAAAGGGGTTTTATATCATCAGATGGAGATAGGGAAAGAACAGAAATCTTAAACAAAAAAAGGAGCATGAGAGATATTATCCTTACCCAGATTGTTGATCCACAACCAAACACACTATAAATGACATAGGGATGAAATAGAATCACCCTAGGATTCTTTATGGGAGCTTTGGTTTTCACTGGGGTTCAATGGTGGATAAGAATATGAAATATTGAGTTGGGGTTAAAAATCCCATAATTGAATTTTTGTACATTTCTTAACTATTCTGGGACATACATTTTACCCGCATGATTTTACAAATCATGCTAAAATAATGAAGTCTCTACTATCAAAAAACCCTCACATGATTACATGGGATGTTCTTAATTGGTCTCACTAACCATGCGTAAACTGTGCAATATGACTAGAATCTACTTTTTCTTCCTCTTTCATGTCTAAATCCTTAGGAACACCCTCGTGTCTTAACAAGAACATGGAGAAACACTTACATAACCTAAATGTGGGACATAAACTAAAACAAAAACAAAAACATACCTTATAGAGAAATCTGGGATCTTACATTTTATAACAAGCTTCTCTAAAACACAACTTCAAATGTTCTACAAAATTTTATGAAGTGATGTTGTGGCTGAAAACACATGAATAAATATTTTTTTAAGGCTAGACGCTTATAGTTGTTATTAGAGGAAATTATTAGACAAATTTAGAGTTTATTAATTTTTTAATAGCACACCCTTGAAATATTAAATTTTCTACTTTATTTTGAGTGATATATAATTTAAATATTACCTTGTATGTTCGTCTAATTTATGTATTATCCTTTTTGGATTCTATAGGGATAATATGAGTGAGGATGTAGGATGTCATCAAGAGGATTATATCATTCAAAATTAGTAACCTATATTGGTTCGAATTGGAATTGAGAAATTTTATACAGTGATATCTTGGTTTTGTAGGCTATAAATGGTACTGGCATCAATATCATAGAGAAACAAAATTTACCATAGAGTAACCTTTCTATAGTTGGTCATTTCAGGGAACGAAACACTCAAGATTTCAGTGGAACTTTTGTTATGGGTGTCATTGAATGGTGGATCATTTCTCTGGAAAAATTATTTTAAGTTGTGGGATTGAGTGAAAATCAAAAGGAAACAGTTTCCATTTATTATTATGAAAGTAAAGATAATTTATTTTTTTTATTTGATTAATAATTAATGTGGGGATATAATATTGATTCTATGGAATGTAATACATTGAAGAATCTTTTTCTTGAGAAATATTTGCCTACGGTTCTTTGGATCTAGATGGAGAAATGATTTAATGAATTGAATTGAAAAATATGAATACTAAGTATCCATTTATGGAGAAGCATTTACAATATTGGGTTATTACATAAAATATTTTATTCAGGATATTTATATTAAGATTGATAAATTTTAATATGGGAAAAAACTAATTTTATTAAGATCCTTTTTCCCATTATTTTTTATATACCTATAATCACCATGTAATATTGATACTATTGAATGTTTGGTATGATCATGTTAGAAATGTGAACAAAAAACATGATTTATAATCACCATTAAAAACATATATGATTATAAAATAATGAAAAATATTAAACCTAAACATGTTATACCTCTAACACAATCTAATCATGTGTAAATAGTGGAAACATCACAATAAATAAGATGTTACTACAGGGAGAGAAGAATAAAATGTTATTATCATAAATGAAATATGTCGTAACTTATGAATAAAAAATAGTATAATAGAATAAAACATAGTTTATATGGGATATTATAAGATAGTAAATTTTATAAATTGAAATCCATTTATGTCATCATAATTTATGGACAAAAACACAATAGAATAGTATGTTATGTATAATTATAGAAACCTATATACCTAAAAAAATAAACATTGGTGTGAACCCTAAACAGTTATGAAAATCTATTTCAATGGAGGAGTAGTAAGTGTGGATTTCACATGAGAAACGAGTGATGGGAGGATTTCAATAGGGTCGGAATAATGAGGTTAGTGATAGATCATAGGTGGAGGAGGACCACTGGGGTATGGTTTGGATCAAGTTATAAATTAGGTAAAAGGGTTAGCTACATCATTATATAATTATCAAAGGGTGGTGGGGTGGTCATGAGGTTGGATAAGGATCGTGGAGAGGTTTGTTGGCCATGTCAGAGGAGGTGGATCACATGAGGTGGGGGAAAAACATCTGATTCATGTTACATGATGATAATTAGAGGATGGGAGGTCACATAAGAGTTTTTTTAGAGATCTAGGATCATGAAGTTGTTTGGAGGTTATTATAGAGCCACACTTGTGGGGAGGTGGGTGGTTGTATTAGAGGAGGTGGTTCGATGGGAGGATGGGTGGCCTCTTTATATGAGGAGGTTCACATGAAGGATGAAGATAATTTCTGTGTGTATAGGAAGGTGAGTAATGAGAGTATGGGGGAGCATACTACCATAATCCATAATATTATTGTGTTCATATTTTGGTTGTAACTGGAGTTTATATAACTTGTGTCCATATGTATGTGGCTATTGCCCCAAAATATAGTACTATTAGTGGTATTGATCTAAAGTATTTTACCTCTTTGATCCAAATTCGATAATATGTTTTTCCTAGTAAAAAATACCATTCCCCATATTTATATCATTTATTTTCATTATATGTGAAGGATCATATATATATATATATATTCAAAATGTAAATATGTAGAACACATCATAAACATAAATTTGATTTGGTGGAGGCATTCAACAGATAAGATGTTCTCCCAATATGATCAAGATTCTCAAAAATACCAATATATATATATGTTTGAGTTTCACCTTATTTATAAATGGAATAACATTATGTCAATGATGTATTCATCGTAATACATTACCACTAACATCAAACTCTTGACCTCTCCATCAATAATCAGCATAATATTTCATCAATCTGTGAGCTAATATAATTTAGTGATAAATGGATCTAAACTTTTATTATACTAATTAGATCTCACAAGGCCCCTATATATTATGTTCCCAAAATTCATCCATGTATGGTTGAGTTATGCATTGTTTTTCATTTATGCTTTCATAAGTATCCACCTGAATGATGGAGTGAAAGTGTTTTTAATAGAAAATTTCACTAGATGGGGGTGATGATCGCATACACCATTAAATTTCATAGATAAATGTAACATTATAAATTCTAGGGTTTTAATGATCATCTCAGACTAACCATTTTTCTATAGACTATATGCAGTGCAAAAGAAAATAATAGTATTCAATGCTTTCTGATGACCACTATAAAACATTGAGAAAAAACTCAATTCTTGATCATATTCAATAAAGGTTAGTTCTAAATAAAACCATACTACTTATTTTACATATTTACACACAATATAATCATGTTATAAATATCCTCCCATAGAAAAAAACTGTGTTTTCTTCACAAGGTGATCAATTACAAACCCAATGGAATTATGTATATTAAATGTATTAGGTTGAACAGTGATGAAATCCATGGTGATTTTTCTATTTTATATACTATTATTGTTAATTTTTTTATACTCATTGTAGAATTATTATGTTCAACCATAAAATTATATCATTTTAGGTATTGAGATACATGTTCTGTAATGTCCCTCTTCATGTTTGGCGACATGAAAATTTTCTTTGAGATCTATATACATCATTGTACATCCCATATAGATTGAGAATGATGAGCTATATTCTTCATAAAATATCTCTTTAAATTATTATAATATTATAGGGACTCTTATCAAGTACCCAAATATTATAATTTCATTATTATCACAATTTTAAACTATAAAATTCCATACAATATTTTATAGGTCCACATCTTCCTTGTGTGGATCCTTAATTTTCACCTGAAATTATGGATGAATAGTGATTTGATCAAAATAAGTCTTATAAATTTTTTTCATGATTTCAAGGTCCATACTCAATAATTACATATGTATATGATCTCTTTTTGTCCTCATGGTGGAGAAACTACCATATATCTCTTTACTCCAATGGCCTGAAGACCTTCATTTTTTATTGATTTTGATAATCGACCTTTCAAGGGGTGAGGTGTAACCCTTACGGGGCCCGTAGGCATAAGTATTACATGGCTCATAGGCCTTATAAGAATTCATTGCTAGTAGGCTTCAAACATTACATATAACCCAGACAATCTACTTAGAACTTCTCCTCCCCAGCATCTTCATCGTGAAATCAGCTCTCCACCTTCGCATGGTTGTTCGACTAGGAATTCCCGTGCACGCACTAGCTTCTCCCGATGGAAGGTTCCATACCCTTTCATTCTTGCAATACATTTACCTTTTACTATGGTGAAAGATCCTTGCTCATCCTTCATTTAGAGCTTTTTCCTTGTAGGTTGCCTAGTTTGCATCTGCACTTAAGGTGGCCCGAAGGCCTTGAGGTGGCCTAAAGGCCTTACTGACCTGAAGGCCTTACAAGACTCATGGACCAAATCGGTGACCCGAAGGCCCAAACGGGGGCATATTCCCAGCTCCTGTAGTTCCAAACAGTGCCTGCTATAGTTCCCCCTACAGTACCTGCTACAGTACTGCACAGTTCCTCCTATAGTACTCCTACAGTACCCCAGAAATTCTGCCTCCACTTGGATTTGATCCCTAGTCGCTTGGATGCACTTACAGAGTCCTTACCAACCGGGTTAAGGCTCATGTGCATATATCTCTTTACTCATAACATTATCCACCTTGTTCACCTTACTAGGGAGGTAATATATTAAGAAATTTTAATTTTTAATCTACTAAAACAAACTACTTTGGTGCATATTAAACTATTTCTACATTATAGGATATATTTCATTCTTATATGATATGTATATATATCACACCTTTCACTATAAGTATAATTATTCCATATTTTTTATGATAAAATTGTCGTTTATAGCTTAAAAAAATAAGGTTTGTAATATTTCTCAAGAACCATAAATTATCCATAGTCATATGCTACCACCATGTCATTCTATATGAGAAGACATCTAATTCCCTTCTTTAAAGCATCATTGTATCTATAAAACCCCTTCTACATTATAGGGTAATATTAGAATAGGTGTACTAACCAAAAATATCTTTATATACATGAAATTATCTTCATATTTACCTGTAAAAAGATACATGGATCCTTTCTATGAAAAGTTTGTTAGTGGATTCTATGTCCCTGATAAATCTCTCATAAGGCATCAATATTAACCATTCAATCTAGTAAAATTATTGATCATAGTAATAGTGGATTCCTTAGGAAATACCTCAATAATCTATATATGTGAAGGATCTAAAAATATACCTTATCTTGTAAAAATGTTAACTAAAAATGATAAATTCTATAGTGAAAATTCAAACATTAAAAATTTACATACTAATTCTCCCTCTTCGTGGTCTTTTAAAAAATACCAAAATGATCTTAATGTTCTTCGTTGATCATGGAATATATGATATTATCATCTATAATGACTACCACAAAATGATAATACTAATTTCCAAATATTGTATTCTTTATATCTATTTTGATAATAATGGTATTGGTTACTATAAATGGAAATAGTAAAAAATTATATTTTTCATACCTTGTACTAAAGTATTTCATGTGTATATCATCACTTTTGACCCTTTACTAATGATATATATTTTAAATATGATTATCTTAATGGTATTGATCTCCTCATAGTTTATCTATTGAATCATTAATACAGGATAAGGGATACCTATTCATGGTGGTGATCTTTTTATGTTTTTAAAAATCAATGGAACGATACATTGACCCATATTTCCATTAAAAGATAACTGGTTCTCCCCAAGGTGATACACTGGGGAATATAAGTTCCTTTTTTAGACATTCATGGAATTTATTCATTAAATACTATATCAAAATCGGCGAATTTCTATATGATGTCTTTGAAATAGGTGTAGCACCATGTATATGTTCTATTGAATATCAAATTCATGTCTTAAGGTGAGAATAAAAAACTCATCATAAAATACATTAGCATATTCATAAAAAAATATAAATATCTTAAATTTTGAGTTTAACCCTAACCATTTGAGATAAATACCCCCCATGAAAAGGTATTAAGGCCAATATTAAGAATGAATATTCAATATAAGATCATGTATTCCCTCAAATTGATATAAAATCATGGTTTTATTTAGAAAATCAAATGTGAATTATTTTTATGTGATATATATAGTGATAGTCATTAAATTCTAGAAATCACATAAAATTATACTCTAGATATTACTATAAGATTTGTATGACGTGCATTCCCATAAAACACTATTATATTGATGTTATAAACTCCATATTGATTCATCCCATAATTCAATGTTTTAATTGATAATTAAATACCATACCCTTGAGGTGTTGATGTGATACTCCTAAAAAGTTATTCATTTAGAAAATACTGGATATAACTATATAAAATATTAAATTTATAGAACATGAATGCGTAATAAGTCAATATTTGTCCCATTGAGTCATGTTTTCATCTATTACATACTCAAGAAAATGTCATTTATGGTATTAGTCAACACAAATATATGTAATATATCACATTATAATGAAGATATATTCAATGGTATTCAAAATTATGACATGTTCTTTCATCACATTAAATTTTATGTTCATTCTCTATCACATTAATAAATAGTTGTTTTATGTTCTACATTCATATTTTTTATAAACTAATCCCCAAAAATAACTAAACACCTATTCGATGCCAAATTAGGTGACCCGATGATTTATTTTATAAATATTAAATCATTTTATATGTATTCAATACATTTTATAGTAATACACACCTAATAGTCATAAAATTTTATAACCTTTTGAGAATATATTCATAACCGTATTTCTTAATGAAATATAATCAATATATCCCACATATTATTTCTCACTTAATACCCTTTATAGACATATCCTATTGTACAATTTTCATCATAACCTAGTAAAATGGATACATAAAAAAGGTTGAGATTAGATTCTAAAAAAAATGTAAACATGGGATATATCAATCGATGATCATACATGAGAATAACATAATAATATTATTATTATAATTAGAATATGATAATAACTTAGATACAAAAGTCTCAAAATTTCGTATAATATAAATAATGATACATGGAATAAGTATTTTTATATTAAATGATATGAGTCAGAGTAGTATAGAATCATCGCTAACTAGTTATGACCTAAGATAACATATCATAATCTTAATAAATATGCTTTTTTCTTACACATGTGTACATAAATCATATTTCTCCGGAACCCACCAAGATATTAATCACATAATATGCTTATGTTAACCATTTTTGTATCTTTTTAGGCTTGGGAAAACCACCTATGCACCCTCATGGGATAGTGCTAACTATCTCTATACAATCTTTGGAAGAAGACAACTTCTCTTGTACCCATTTAGTTTATGATATATAAATTATTAATCAATATATTATATAGATATTACATAAATAATATTATCTTAATTATTAATTTTATTTATGAATTCCATACTGTCATTATAACTTTATTATTTTCATCATAGCATATATAAACCATGAGAAAGAAATGAGTTTATGAAAAAATAAATAAAACATATTCATATTAAGAAATACAAATAAATAATGATGATGGTATCATAGTATGAAACCCCCAGTTAAAAATAATAATTCTTAGAGGATTTTGTCCTAATTGAAAAAAAAAATTAAAATATTTTGAATGGTTCTTCGGAAACAAAATGATGAAATATCATTTTTAATTATTTGAATCATTTTAAAATATAAAATTATTGAAAAAGGGAATTTGATTTCCATTTAAATAATGGAATCTTTTAAAAAAATATCCTCAATAATTAAATTACATGATAGTGTGAGATTTTTTTGTTCCTTAAATGTATAAAAATATTATTTTTTATTTTTTCAAAAGAAAGTGAAAAATAATCCTATCAGAAAATGAAAATTTGACTCCATTAGAAAAATTATGTTAATTATATTATAAAAATAACTATATTTATCATCCAAATTTATAAAATTACTTTTACAAAATTGAAGAACAAAGAAATAGAAGGAAAATATCCAAAGAAAAAAATAAAAATATGTAAGGCCTTACATAACTACATTCTTTCACCTAGGTTGACTACCAAAGAATATAAAATGGGAATAATATATTAAAAAAATAGAATAAGAATGTATATATGTTTTTATATAGAAGGATCAAATAACTCCTTTAATGGACATTGAAATATAAACAATCAAGATAAAAAAGTAGATTTAACATAAATATTTTCTTCAAGTACAAACCAACATTATACATGATTTATCCACATATATAATAAAATTTTAATTATTATAAATCTATTAAATACCCATATTTATCTTTATCATAAAATATATAATTTATGTATATTTTCATACTACCCAACAATTATCAATTATTTATTTGAATCAACATTCGTGTTTCAACTATTAAGTCTTCTATGAATGATTTTGTTCAGTGACTCTAGTCCTTGTACCTTTTTCAGAGTTTCATTATATAAATAATAATAATCATTTAATAAATAATTTTAGAACCATCCATGTATGTTAGTGATCAAAAATGAATTACATAACTTCATGGAGTGGGTAACATACATATACACACAAGTTATGTTTTCATTTTTCAATGGATAGAAATAAAAGAATCTAAATAATAATTATTTCCCCAAAGTAATAATTATGTGATAAATAATGTGTATATTAATTAAAACCATCAATATAATGATTCGTGAGATCTAATGATAAAAAAATTGTATCGCTTCATGGAGGCGGTGATCCACACGTATGCTTCAGCACCACATTCAATTTATATTTGATGGATTATATGTATATAATGGTTATTAAATAAACACAATATAATTTAACTATTTATATTAATTGGTTTCATAATACTATAGTTTATATAAATGTCTATGAGATGATGGAAGAACGAAAAACATGAATGAAACTGGTGAATAAAATTACATCTGCCTTGGGAAACAACAATTTTCTTGTACCTTAATCCAGTTTTAGGATGCTATTTTGGGTTAAAAAACATATAGGACAAGGGATGAGTGCTTTTATTTAATTTTGGATGATCTTGGTTATTATTATGTTCTTAATTTATTTGAATAAGTTAGGATACGATGTTCCCTTTTCTAAGAGAGGAGAGTGAAACCCTTATAAATACACTGAACATAAAAATAATATAATATCACATTCATCATATAGTGGAAAAAATAATTACAAATAAAAATATTTGGTGATAGGAGGTTGAAATAAAATCAACCAGTCAATAAACGACAATTATTTTTTATATTTCAAGACTTATCCCTTATTTTATCCCTTTACAATCCAATTTAACATTTACCTTGATAACTTAACATTTTATCATGAAAAATTATTTTTTTTGACAAAAATTAGTATAAAAATTAAAAAATAGATAAATTTAATCAAAACATTAGACATATTTCTCCATATTTAATTTATAATGGTGGAATAAAGATATTCTAATATCAAAACACAATATATATAAAAATGATTTTAAGAAAAAATATTTCATTATGTATAAAAAAATATACTCATTCATTTCCGAGTAAAAACCATTTAATGAATAAAAATTTATTTTATTTGCTATATTATAGAGAAATTTAATTAATGTCATTTATAAAAATATAATAATCTAATTTTTTGAAATAAAATACTTTTAATTAAAAGTAGTTTTTTATAAATATCTTTTTTACTTTCAAATATATTTATATTCTATTATTACTAAAAAATAATAATTTTATGAATTATCATTGATTTTTCAACATGTAAAAAGGTTAATTTTCCACATGTTTAATATCATAAATACGAAACATTCATAGTTATTTAGAAAAATATACAATACCATAATTTTTTTAAACAAAATAAGTCATTTTGAAAATAAATTATTTGACAAGTATTCCTTATCCTTATATAACCATTACATGGATTTATTATATGATTGTTTTAAAATATTAGATTTATTTAATAAATAAATAGTATTTATATCTTTTCTAAAAGTAATTAATGGTTTAAAAAATGAATAATTTTTTAATACCGTTCAAAATTGTTTCTATTTATTTATGAATATTTACTTATGTAAATTAAACCCTTTTTCAAATTCATTTATTATATATATTTCATAGAATTATTTTAGATTTCATTTTATTTTATAATTTTATACATAATTATTCTATTAACATTAGTTTTGATTATATTACAACCTATCAAACAAACATAATTTATTAAATGTAGATATATTCTAACATATTAGGGTGTTGTAGGAAGATCCATAGTTAAGATCAATTTAGGGGAAGACAGTGATGTTATCGATGACGGGGACCTCAATAGTACCAAAATTATGGAGAATAGCTTTATCATCCTTAGGGGCTACACAATGTTCTCTAATGTTTAATGATTCCCAAAATACCACATATGAGTGGATGAATAATTTGAAAATCCCACCAACCTTGGGGACTGAGGTACTTTATTACAAGGGGATCATGAATAGTTCAGTGATATCATTTCACTATAGAAAATAAATCCCTGGAGAATATTTATAATTATATCCAATATATTTTCATTTTCTCTACACATTTGGGAAATTGTTTCCTTATTGTACAGGGCCCTGTCGACCACATAAGGCTAATAGGTATATGAAATAGAAAACATCTTTCCATTCCCAATAGATTGATGGGTGGGTCATGATGATGATCCTCTCATAGACCATATTAGTTGGATATTATATTGAAATCAATAATATTATATATCAACATTGTGTTTTTTTTTGGAATCAATTTGGCTAATGATAACTTCTTAAAATGTTATATATATTTTACCGTGATCACTTTAACTAATTATTAGTTTAGAGGATGTGAAAAAATTGTTTAGACTTGTATGATTGTAAGAGTGTATATGGAATAAACCTGTCATGACCCTTCCTTGGGGCATGTGCCATGACAACCCCATGCCCACCTTCCATGGGCCAGGGGCTAGAGACTAGCACCAAAGGCGTAAATCCAGATAAAAAGGGAAGGAATTGCCTTTTTGATAGTAGAAAACAAAACAGAGTACACAACTAGATCAACCACTAAGTAAACATGGTACAAAAGTAAGTGCTGAAATGTAAATGGTCCAGTATACAAACCCAACTGATAGTACAATACAACTGGAAATAAATTACAACAGCAACAAAGGGAAGCGGCAACCACTTAGTCCTCTAGGAATCCAACCTGAATGGTGGGTACAGATAGTCTCTCCCAGAACCATGGGTTCGTCCATCTGCTCTGTGTACATCACAAGAAGTGCTCCACCTCCGGGTACCATCCATCTCTACAAGCCTCTACCACGATAACCGTTTTTCGTCATCTGCAACCAACACAACGTAGTGTGGGCATAGCCTATGCAGGGGTGAGTATACGATACTCAATAGGGACCCCAAGTCCCCTGAAGGTCTCCCAGAATCCAAAAAGGATAAACCACAAGGAAAGGTGAAAACACGAAGTATCAACCAACCCTACATAGGTATATGCCCATACATATACCTAAGTTATCAACCACAGCACGAATCCAACTCTCGAGCCCAAATACATCCCAGTCCACACAGGAAATAATTCAATCACATCAATGATAATGATTGAAATTAAACACTCATCTCACATAGGTAGACATCATTCATATAGTGATAATGATTATCAGATGTAATCACTGATTCATCTAAGTTGTCAGACCCACACAGGATACAAGTCCAGCTAAGGTGTCAGACCCACACAAGATACAAGACCGGCTACACTGCTGGACCCACATAGGATACAAGTATAGAGGTCAATACTGACTAACCCACAAAGTATACAAGAACTATAGTCATCTCCGTCGAAATCGCGGAGGATTCTAGTATGGTATTTGTCGCTGTCAAACCCACGGAGGATTCCAATACAGTAGTCGATGCAGTCGCAGCCAGCGCTAGGGTTCCCGCACACAGCACGCTCGATTCCAGGAGGATCTGCTCCTCGAGCAAGGGGGTCTATACATCTATTGTCATGATGTCCAGAGTTGATGTATCCCAATGTTCCATCTCGTCAAAAGAAACACAACGCGACAGACGGTGCGTCAATCAGACACCTGGTATGAGAGTTATTGGTTTTTCTGTTCTAGGGGCCCGGTTGGTTTTTAAGCAAAAATCAACCCAACCATACTCCTGTTGCATCCAAACCTCAAGTGGATTATTCCTAATGAACCGTATCATCACAAAGTTTTCAATGTAGTTGACGGCATGTCAATCGGACGTCCGGTCCTTAATTTATAAGCATTTCTGCTCCAAGGGCCCGGTTGGTTTCGGGTTCGAACCAACCCAGCCATACACAAACATTGCCGAAACCTTGAGTGTAATATACCAAAACAACCATCTCGATCTAAGGATTCCTACACAACTGACAGTGCGTTGATCTTAGGTTCGTATCTCATGTTATATGAACAAGACCGAAAAATGCTATAAATTCGGGGGTCTGGGCCCGGTCCGACCCGGCCCAACCCACCCTGGGTCTACCCGAACCGGTTCGACCTGACCCGGGTCTGGGTCCGGCCATGTTGTGTGTGGCCCGACCCAGCCGGGGGGGTGAGTGGGCTCGGCCAGTAGGCTGAGAGGGTGGGCGCAGCCCCCGGTTCCGCGAACACGGCGCCAGGCTGGCGCCGCATGTCTCCCAGATCCCGTGCGGCCGCGGGATACCTTCCTCACCATTATGTCTAGTGCTGCCGCAGGCTTCTGCCCGCGATGGCCACCTCCGGTTGTCGGTGGTGCTATGCCGGTGACCCGTGCCACCGCGTTCTTCCGCGGGCCACCAATGTCATTCTGGTGGTCCGTTTTTTCTTCCATCTGTACCTTCGGCCGTCTCAGGATCCGAACTTCACTGCGAAGGCTCCAAATCGCCGTTTCAGTCTCATTTCGTCATCACCAACACCCCACGCATCAAGAAAAATACAGCGATGGGTCTGGTCTTGTTCGTTAGTCCATACACACCTTGTTAGTGGTTCAAAACAGCATCTAACAATTAAATTCCATGCTCGATGGTATAAATCACATAAATGAAATATAAAAATCCCCCTACCTCATTGTAAACGTCATTCGTTGTCGAGCTGCGGAATATGAGCGTTGCTTTAGTCGGGCGTCATGGAAGAACGGTGTCATCCCAAAAAATATGGAGAATGGGTAATTGTCATAGGCGACGTAGGCTCCTTAACGTCGAGGTGCGTCCGAGGATGATGCGTCATTGGAAGAAGTCCTTCATGTTCTTCGTCAGGAATGTTATTCGTTTGAAGAACGAAGTTCTTCATTAAGGAAGGATCACCTCTCTTTAATTCTCCATTGCCCTTTTTCCCACAATTGATTTTCCAATGCAAATAAATATGGAGGCTCTCCAATTAATAGAATGTCTATGCAATTAATATATAAATTCAAAAAAGGTCTCAATTAATTAACACTGAAATTAATTATATGATTTGGCACATTTAATGGGAAGATGGAGGTGGGAAGGCTCCACCATTAATGAGGAGTTGTCAAAGGAAACATTAGGGAATTAATGGGTAGTTGACGGTCAGGGCTCGTGTGGGCCTCACCTCACAAACATCCACACATGGGAGGAAATAACCATCTACCAAATAAAATTGTGTACCACACAATTTTATTTATTTTAAGATTAAACCCCAAAAAATTAACTTTTGATCCGCATAAAATGAAACTACAGTAAAGGTCCCCTTACGAAAATATCAGTGTTGCGAGTTCATCAGTGCCCTCAGATTTCAATTCTGAGCACCGCTTCAAATTATCGAAAAATTCCCTTGTACGATTACTGAATGTATCCGAACAAAACCTCAAAAATTGATTTCGGGCACACCGGAACTCGGAATCAGGTGCTGTCAGAATCCACAGACTTGTAAAATTAAAAAGTATTTAAAAACATTTCCTTGAAATTTACAGGTCTTTACATTACTACCACCTCAAGGCTTTACTCCCATGTAATGCAACAACATACACTAGAGAAACAAAAAGAGGTACTGAGCACGCATCTGATCCTCCTCCTCCCATGTGCTCTCCTAAAGTTTCATGTGCTGCCAGCGAACACGCAGTAGAGGAATAGACCGTCCAATAAGGATCCACTATTGTAAATTCTTGATCTTCACCAGAATGTCTGAGAATGTCACACCGTCATCGATGTCTAGCTCCTTGTGATCGATTATGTGTGTTAGGTCGTGAATGTATCTCCTCAGCTGAGATACGTGGAAGACATAATGCATCCTGTGCAACAGAGGTGGAAGGTCTAGGCAGTAATCCAACTAACCTACCCTGCTGATGACCTGGAATGGTCTTATTAACAGAAGAGATAACTTGCCGCCCTGGCCAAATCTCTGTAGTCCTCTTCGAGATGAGACCCGTAAGAAAACATGGTCTCCATCCTCGAACTCCAGTGGTCTCCATCTCCAATCAGCATAGGACTTTTGTTGACTCTATGCAGTCTTCATCCGCTCCTGGATGATTTGAACCTTCTCCGTCGTAGCCTGAACCATCTCGGGTCCAACAAGTGTTGACTCCCCCGAGTCAGTCCAGCACAGAGGTGATCTGTATGGTCGGTCATACAATGCCTCGTATAGTGCCATCTTGATGGTGGAGTGTTAGCTATTATTTTACGAAAACTCCACAAAGGGTAGGTGACCCTCCCAGCTACGACCAAAGTTAAGGACACATGCATGGAGCATGTCCTCGAGCATCTGAATGGTCCTCTCCATCTGGACATCCTTCTGAGGATGGAAGGTGATGCTCAGACGTAGCTGCGTCCCAAAAGACTCTTGCAACCCCTTCCAATGCCAGGAAATAAAGCGATCATATCGATCGGAGACGATAGTCGATGACACACCACGAAGCCGTAAGATCTCTTGAACATAGAGGAGTCCCAAGCTCTCAACGGAACCCTACTCTCTGATCAGTAGTAAGTGGGGGGACTTGGTGATTAGGTCTATGATCACCAAGATAGAGTCATGCCCTCTGGATGTACATGGAACACCCATCCCGAAATCCATGCAGATCTCGTCCCACTTCTACTTTGGAACCTCTAAGTGTTGTAACATGCCTTCTGGTACCTGGTGCTCTGCCTTCACCTTCTGGCAAGTTAGGCATCGCGAAATGAACCCTGCTACAACCTTCTTCATACCCGGCCACCAGTGCTGTCATCTGTGGTCCTCATACATCTTCACCACTCCAGGATGTACCGCTAGAGGGGAATTGTGAAACTCTCTCAGCACATCCTCATACAGTGAAACTTGTACAATGGTACATCCACTGAAGAGGATGATGTGCTCTCCTCCATCATAAAATCCATCAGGCACCTGGCCGGTGGAAATATGAACACATCGCGTCTCATAGTCAATATTTCCATGATGTGCCTCTCTGACACGCTGAAGTAGTGGAGGAGTGACTATGAGGGATGGTAGAAAGGTTTCACTATCTATATCTCCTAAGGATATCTGTAAAGAAGCTAACTGCTCGGTCACCTCTCGATGTAGATGAATTCCCGATCTTCTACTAAGATCATCAGCCACAACGTTTCCCTTCATAAGAGTATAGAATATCTCAAATTCATAGTCCTAGAGAAACTAGAGCCATCACCGCTGTCTCAGGATTAGGTCCTTCTATGATAAAATGTACCTGAGACTCTGGTGGTCAGAGTAGACTGTAAAGCGCTCGCCCATCAGATAGTGCCACCACATATTCAAGGCTAAGACCACTGCTACTAACTTTGGGTCATGGGTAGCGTAGTTCTTCTCGTGCATTCTCAACTTCCATGAACCGTAAGCAATCACTACTCACTCCTACATCAAGACACACCCGAGTTTGGTCCCTAATGCATCGCAGTAAACTACGTACCCTACGCCATCCTCCGGTAGCCTCAAGATGGGCGCACTGGTCAATCTCTGTCTCAGCTACTAAAAGCTCTATAGGCACCTATCTGGCCACACGAAGGGTTTTCCCTTCTTCGTCAAAGATGAAAGTGGTGCTGCAACTCTAGATAACTCTGGCACAAATCTCCAATAGTACCCAGCTAGGCCTACGAAACTCTGCACCTATATCACGCTCCTGGGTGGATCCCAATCAAGTACTTCCTCGATCATCGCATGATCCACTGCAACTCTCACCTCTATGATGACATGTCTCAAGAAGTGCATCTCTCAAATCCAGAACTATCAATTCGAGAGCGTACCATAAAGCTGGTGCTCTCAGAGTGTATCCAGTATGACTCGTAAGTGGTAGGCGTGCTCCTCCTCAGCAGTCGAGTAAATCAGTATGTCGTTAATGAAGACTACGAAAAACTGATTGAGGTAACGCTGGAAGATCATGTTCATGAGACTCATGAACACTACTGGAGCATTGGTCATGCCGAAGGGAATAACTAAGAACTTTTAGTGGCCATACTGACACATGAAGGTTTTCTTCTTCACATACTCGTCTCGAACTTGAGCTGGTGATAGCCTGACCTATGGTCTATCTTCAAGAACCATTGTTCTCCCTTGAGCAGATCAAAGAGGGAATCAATCCTCGGAAGTGGGTACTTGTTCCTTACGGTCACCTTATTTAGGAGATGGTAGTCGACACACAGTCGCAAAATCCCATACTCCTTGGCGAACAAAATCGGCGAATCCCAGGGTGAAACACTAGGTCTGATGAATCCTTTTCCCTTCAAGTCCTCCAGTTGTACCTATAGCTCATGAAACATGGCGGGAGACATCCGATATGCTGGAGAAGATATCGGTGATGTCTCTGGGTAAAGTTCTATGCAAAATTCTACCTCTTTTCAAGGAGGTAGTCCAGTAATGTTGTCAGGAATGATGTCTGCATACTGATCCACCACAACAAGAAAACTCGGACTCCGCAGATCATCCGATCTGAGGATGATACTAGCAAACTGATGTGTGATTGGCTTCCCTCTCCTCTGCGTAAGTCCATCTTGAGCTGAAAAGTCTCCCTTCTCGTTGATTAATTTGAACCTACTTCCATCCTTGTGGACACACCACACTTTGCACCAAATATAGTCGATTTGGGAATAGAATGTAGATAACCAGTCCATACCCAAGATGACGTCATAAGGCTTAGACGCCACTACAAGAAGATCCCAGCCGAAGATCTCACCTCCTAGAGTATGATCACACTACCGTAACCAGTGTGTAATTGTTGAGTCTGCTCCCGTAGGAGTCTCTAACCATAATGATCGAGCCAAGGGATCTGTCAGAATCTCCGAGCTTCGAACAAGGGCAGTGACAATAAAAGAATGACTTGCACCTGTGTCTATAAGATCTACCGTAATGGTGGATTAGACACAGATTGTACCTTGAATCATCTCAAGTGTGCCGTGGTCATAAGCCTTCGCTGCCTGGAGCTGATCCCACCTCATCCCGCTAGATTCCTATGGTTGGGGTGGACCTCTTGGGTTGGTGATGGTGGAGCCTCGAAACGTCGTCCACCACCCACCGCTCGGACAGCTCCTCTGCCTCTTCCTCATGCTCCCTGTAGACCGCCACGGTCGAACCTATGCCTATGCTTGGGAGGTCCCTCCACTGTCATTTTCTTGTCCTCATGGTGGGCCAGTCAGTCACGAGCCATGTGGCCCTTTTAGCTGCATGAATATCACTACCTGCTCCTCATAAGGCTAGCTCTGTTTCGTGTTCCCTACATAACCAAACCTGTATCCTGAGGTCGCCTACCTGATGTACTAGTCCGCTTGGACACCTGTGAAATATGTCTATTACAGGTGCATAAGACTCTACTATGTGTCTCCCTTCGCTGGGTCTCACTACTGGTGGCTGCTCAGCGAGAAATCTCTCCACTAAAAGGGATCGCTCCAGCACCCCTGCCTGCATCAGGATGCTGAGTGGAATCATCAAAGCCCTGATCTCGTGCCTCATCCCCTTCTCGAAGGGCTAGGCCCTAAATAATGGATCTCGTACCATATCGGTGGAGTAGTGCGAGAGTTCATTAAATGTCACCGAGTACTGTGCTATTGTCATGCTGCCCTACTGCAGATGTAGTAACTCCTAGATGTGCACCAGACATAGGGTGATCAGATCAAACTATGAGTAGAAGAGTCTCTCAAAGTTTGTCCAAAGTAGAGATGCATTGTCATGCACCTGGATCATTAGGCTCCCCCATCTACCTGCTGCTGCATATAGGAGAGTCGCGTCAAGGATCACCATGAGGCCAGCTGGTGTACCTACCAATATGAAGACTCTAATGATAGCCTCAAACCAATCCTTGGATGCCCGAGGGTTCGCCTCTCTAAGGATCCTGGGCGACCCCTTTTGTTGAAACTCGTTTAATGCACTCATGCGGCATGCACTCTCGGCTGCTGGGGCTGGTAGCATCAGTGGATGAGTGGGTAGTGGTACCGCTGGTTCCTCTACTGTAATGGGTCCTTGCACCGAGGCCTCGTCGCTCTGTGGGCTTCTATATCGCACGTAACTCTGAACCCCAGCTGTCTGCCTTCGTGGGGCCATCCTAAAAAGAAACAGGTGTGCCACGGTCGAACAATATACCTAGTGAGCTGACACAATGTAATCACAAAGAAATATTTTGAATGGAAACACGCATGAAAACAGTGTTTTCGTGTACTGAGTCGGAAATCTGAGGTCAGGGTCCTGGTGTATGGATACGTCAGCCACCGCACCAACACTGGACTCCCAGGACTGAAAACCACACTCAATACTCTTCACACTATTTCTTCACCTAAAGGAAAGGTTAGAGTACTGATTTATGCGGTAGAACCGACTCATCTGATACCAATTTTTCACGACCCATCCTCGGGGCCCATGTCGTGACTACCCTAAGCCCGCCTTCCATAGGCCAGGGGCTGGGGCCTAGTACCAATGGAATAAATCCTGATAAAAAGGGAAGGAATTGACTTTATAATAGTAACAAACACAACAGAGTACAAAACTGAAGAAAGAACTAAGTAAAATCAATACAAAAGTAAGTGCTGAAAAGTAAATGGGCCAGGATACAAGCCCAACTGATAGTATAGTACAACTGAAATGAATGTAAAACAGTGTTAAAGTGAAGCAGCAACCACTGAGTCGTCCTCTGGGAATCCCACCTGAAGGGTGGGTACAAATAGTCTCTCCCAGCACCACGGGTCCGTCCTTCTTCTCCATGTACGTCACACCAAGTGCTCCACCTCTTTGTATCGTCCAGCACTACAAGCCTCTACCACGATTAGTGTTGTCCATCATCTGCATCCAACACAACGTAGTGCGGGCATAGCCTGTGCAAGGGTGAGTATACGATACTCAGTAGGGACCCCAAGATCCCTGAAGGTATCCCTAAATCCACATAGGATAAACCATAAGGAAATGTGAAAACATGAAGTATCAACATACGCTACATAGGTATATCCTTATACTTATACCTATGTTATCAACCATAGTACGACTCCAACTATGGAGCCCAAATACAACCCAGTCCACACACGAAAGAATTCAATCACATCGATGATAATGATTGAAAGTCTAGACTCAGCTCACATAGGTTAACATCTTTCATATAGCGATAAAGATGATCAGAAGTAGTCACTGATTCATCTATGTGGTCGGAGCCACATATGATACAAGTCCAACTAAGTTGTCGTACCCACACAGGATATAAGACCAGCTACTCTGCGGGACCCATACATGAAACAATTAAATAGTTCAATAATGCAGGACCCATATAAGATAAAATAATAGTAGTCATAACCATCAAACCCACAGAGGATTCCAGTATGGTAGTCATCGTTGTCGAACCCATGGAGGATTCTAGTATAGTAGTCGATGCTATCTAAGACAGCTCTAGGGTTCCCGCAGATATCATGATCGATTCTTGGAGGGTATGCTCCATGAGAAAGGGGGTAGATACATTAATTGTCACTAACACAAGAGTTAATGTATCCCATTGTTCCGTCTCGTCAAATGAAATCCAATGCGATAGATGATGCATCAATCGGATTCCGGGTATGAGAGTTATTGGTTTTTCTGTTCCCGGGGCCAGGTTGGTTTGTAAGTTAAAACCAACCCAACCATACTCTAGTTGCGTGCAAACCGCAAGTGGATTATTCCAAAAGAACCGTCTCATCAGTATGAATTCAACGTAGTTGACGGCACATCAATCAGACGTTCGGTACTTATGTTATAAGTGTTTTTTCTCCAAGGGCACGGTTGGTTTCAAGTTCAAACCAACCTGGTTGTACCAACAATTTACCAAACCCTCGAGTGTAATAAACCTAAACAATAGTATCGATCAATGTATTCCTACGCAACTGACGGTGGGTTGATCGGAGGTCGGTAGCTCACGTTATGGGCAAAAGACCGAAAAATGGTCTGAAGTGGGGGTTTTGGGCCCGATACGACCCGACCCAACCCACCCTGGGTCAGCCCGAACCGGGTCGACCCGACCAGGATCTGGGTCTGGCCTAGATGGGCGCGGCCTAGTCCACGTTACCCACCCGAGCCCGGCCGGGGGGGGGGGGGGGTGAGCTGGCTCGGCCAGCTGGCTGAGCGGGGGGCGCGACCCCCGGTTCTGCGTACGCAGCGCCAGGCTGGCACCGCCTATCTCCTGGATCCCGCACTTACATGGGATCCCTTCCTCGCCACCGTGGTCGGTGCTGCGGTGGGCTTCTACCAGCAGCGTGCTGGGGCGCCGCCGCCTCCAGGTGGCCGGCCGACGCCCGCCGGCGCCTCCGGTGGCCGGGCGGCGCAGCACCGATGCCCAGCACTACCGCGGTCTTCTGCGGGCCACCAGAGTCATTCTGGTGGTCCTTTTTTGATTCCTTATACTCCTGTGGTCGTCTTGGGAGCCTAACATCACTGTGAAAGATCCAAATTTCCTTTGCGGTCCCGTTTCGTCGTCGCCAAGATCCCGTGCATCATAAACAATACGACGATGGGTCCTGACTTGTTAGTTAGTCCGTACCCACTGTGTTAGTGGTTGAAAACATCATCTAACAGTTAAACACCATGCTCGAGGGTATAAATCACATAAATGAAATATAAAAACCCCCCAACCTCATAGTTGACATCGTTCATCATCGAGCTACGGAAGATGAGTGTCGTGGTAGTCAGGCGTCATGGAAGAACGGTGACGTCCCGTCAACGATGGAGGATGGGTTGTTGTCGTAGGCAACATAGGCACCATGACGTCTAGGTGAGTCCGAGGAAGATGTGTCGTTGGAAGAAGTCCTTTGCGTTCTTCGCCGGGAATGTTCTTCATTTGAAAAATGGTGTTCTTCGTCAGTGAAGGATCACCTCTCTTTAATTATCCAGAGCCCTTTTTCCCACAAGTGATTTGCCAACGCAAATAAATAAGGAGGCTCTCTAATTAATAGAATTGATATGAAATTCATATATTAATTCAAAAGAGGTCTCAATTAATTAACGCTGACATTAATTATAAGATTTGGCACATTTAAAGGGAAGAGGTAGGTGGGAAGGCTCCACCATTAATAAGGAGTTGTCAAATGAAACAGCAGGGAATTAATGGGGAGTTGATGGTTGGGGCTCGTGTGGGCCCCACCTCACAAACATCTACACATTGGAGGAAATAACCAACTCACAAAATATAATTGTGTGCCACATAATTTTATTTAGTTTAAGATTAAACCCAAAAAAATTAACTTTTGACCCACATAAAATAAAACTGTGGTAAAGCTCCCCTTAAGAAAATACCAGCACTGCAAGTTCATGAGTGCCCTCAGATTTCACTTCCGAGCACAACCTCCAAATATAGAAAAACTCGCTTGTACGTTTACTGAACGTACCTGAAAAAAACTTTAAAAATTGATTCTTGACACACCAGGCCTCAAAATCAGGTGCCGTCAGAAGCCACAGACTCATAAAATTTCAAAGTATTTAAAAAATATCCTTTAAATTTCCGGGTCTTTACAAAACAAACATGGGATTTCTATCCTTAAAACTCTCTATTTATCCCTCCACATACTCTAGGAGTTTCCCCAATTCACCAGACTAATGAAAAGTGTCAATGGTATTGAATATACTCATTGGGTGTGCATTAAAGTATATAAAAGAAATATAAAAATCTAGGAAATTCATAATAATAAAAGAAGAAAGGATAAAATCCATTGAAATGTCAATCAAAAAACAAGAATAAATTTAATGATTACAAAACTATAATCGAAGAAAATTGAAATTAAAAATGAAGACCTAATTTTTCGATATCAAAACTCCATACAACAGGTTCCATCAAACTAAATAAGGGAACATAAAATCTACAGGAATCATAATTCACCACCATGATCCCCAAAACCATCTACTTCCCAAGTAACATAACACTAGAAATCAAACAGAAATCCAATATCATGAGAAACATAAATAATAAAATAAGACTATATATCCACCATTATGAGTATGTAGGGTGTGAGATGAATCTATTAGGTTACCACGATGTGTAAAACACATATATTTTATATATTAAACAAAAAATGTGGTTATAAAATAATATAAACAAAATGGGGTTCATTTAAATTTCATTATATATAGAGACAATCTAAACAATGAGCATACACTTTCACAAATAACTATATTTAAAAAATATACCAAATTATATTTTTTTAATAAAACCCATATTGATTCCCAATCTAGCCATTACACCTTAAAAAATATGATGTTTAAAACAAACACACACATGGTCTATAGAAATGAAAAATATTCCTACAAAACTATCACATTGATAAAATTTTCCCTTTTACCATTAAAATGTTTCTACACACCCAATTCTATGTAATTCAGAAAAAATGGAAACAATATTCAAATAACAACCATAAGAGTTAAAAATCATGTCAATAAATGTAAGGATAAGTACTTGTCTACATCAAAATTAAACCATGAAGGAATCACCACATCAAACAAGTCCATCAATGAAATAATCATATCACATTCCTATATATAAAAGTAAATAACAAAATATAATACATAACCTGAGGAAACATTGTAGGGATCAAAGAGATAATAGAATACATGTACATGTAGACCTTCCTCTAGAAGGTTTATTATCACACATTGGTCAACCTAATCAGTTTTGGTAGTCTCCTCAGTGACAATCCCCATAGCCAGGTGTAACGTAAAACTAGTGGGACTAGCTAGTTTTGTGCCTCATCTAGCACAACATTTCCCAATAACATCCCACATTGTACACTTATTCTCCCGATGGAATAATAATATAGGTGGATCATGAGAAAAAAGTTCATTACATAGAAATAAAATCTCCCCAAGTGCTGACGCAACACTAAATTCATTCCCACCTCTTATAGTACTCCTAATATTATTCCAAATCTAGGATAATAATATGAAATATACATCAAATAATCCATCATGTTGAAGAAACAATATAAGAAATAACACAAGGTGCCTTAATAGGGTAATAATCAATATCACATCACAAGTTCTTATCGATTCTTCACTTATATCATCTAAATTTGAAAATCCATTTTAAAAAATAGTTGGAAATCAGAAGAAATTCCAGATAAATAATTATTATCCTCAATCACAATAAATTTCCAAGGAATACTCTATTTCACCAAATAAAATCACACCACCCATTTAAATCATGTAAACCATTTAATCACAAATAGAGAATGCCACATTAAAGAATTCATTCACTGTTAAACCCAAAATTATATGATAATTTTAAAATTAAAAACCCTATTAAAAATTTAACAAACATGAATAATTGTTGAAACACCATTTCAAAATCATGTTCTATTGTAGAAATTAATTCACCAATTTTTTCAATGGAAACCCCACCAATTCTTGTAAAACGGTGATAAAATAAAAACTATAAATGGTATAAATTTATACATTCAATATAGATGAAATTTAAGGAATCGTGAATTAATGGAACTATTAAATAAAAGATAATTAACATTTATCACCTATGTCATGTTATTGAACCAATTCATCTTTCACAAAATACACTGGATAACATATGGTAGGAATGATCACAAACCTAGGATGAAAAGTCCAATTGAGAAAAACCCTAAGAAATACAATCAACCATGCTTTCCCACTATGGTTAAGGTATAATTAGAAAAAGATACAATCCCATGTAATAAAGATAAGTTAGATTTAACATCTTGAACTAGATGAATAATGAAAATGAAGCCGCATTAAATCCATATGAAAAATCATGAAAAATTTTTAGAATCCCTTGGCTGGTATCCAGGTTGTATTTTTTGAATTATGGATAATTAGGGGAGAGATCATATTATAAATACATAGAAAAAACCCTTTAGAGTGCATAATACAACTTACTATAAATTATTAAAAACTATATAATAACTGTAAATCTCTCCACTATAAGAGGATTTACATAGAGGCTTCAGGGTTAGCATAACCATGTACCTAATCCAAGAAACCGAAAAAAGTACCCAAACATTCACATTTTCATCCAAAACTCTTCTAAATGAAGGGGTTGAACTATCCATTGAATACCCCCATATAAAAGTGAGATTGTGGTTGTCACAAACTCTCCACCACTCTACATTATAAACTCATTATGTTATCATTCAAGATGTACGAAAACTAATCCACAACACACCCTCCAAAATGCAGGGAGAGTCAGAAGATTAACCATTAGAGAGGTCCCTAGTATTAAACTCTTGAGAAATGATGATTCTTCTAAATTTAATCCTTAAATAAATAATTATACTAAATGTATTAAAGAAACCCCCTAAAAAACACCAGTATAATCCCCCAAAAAATAACTAGAGACTATAAATGGGTCACTATACCTTTTAAAAATAGCTTAAATGATATACAAAAAGGGAAAATGATAAACGAAAACCTACACTACGGGGAAACATATTAGAAAAAATCCATAGAACACATAGAACCAATCTCTCATATCATCAAGAGAAATCCAATCATAGGAAACTCATCAAAAACATTGTTGGGATATTAAAAATCTTTACAATCACTTAAATAGGTTATTAAATTTTAAGAATTTGAGAACAAGAAATGATTTTTTCCCTTTACTAGGTTCATCATACTATATGGTTGAAATGGGACACCAAATTGGTACACCATCACATACTGAACCCCATAGAACAATAACCTTCATGTAATCATGTCCCAAATGAAACACCTATGATAATTATCTGTGTACCAACCCAATTTCCACTTATGCACAAATCAATAGAAACTAATCCTAAAATAGGAAATGTCATAAGGAAACATTATACACATTTATGTAAGTCAACTAGACTAGTGATTCATTCACCATATCTCAAAAAACCAATATATCTCCCAGGCTGAATTGTAAGAAAACAAACCAAAATAATTCAAAACAAAAAATACACACAATAATGTCACAAAATGATGTCATTCATTATAAATAAAAAATACATTAAAATAATCTTTCTGGTCCTTAACCCCATTTGAAAAACACAAAAATAGTTTAATTTTTTAAAACGAATTATGTAAAAAAATAAAACCCATTTTGGCCCTTTTTTAAAATATTTCCCAAAAAAGAAAATAAAAACACATTTATTTTTCAAAAAAACTTACCAAATCTTTTCAACATCTCATGTGTAAGAGAATTAGAATACCAATCAATCATTACATTTTAGAAAACAAAAAAAATCACTTTATGTTAGAAGTCCCACATCAATGCATTCCTTCCAAAAAAAATCTCACCAAAAATGTTTTGAAAAATACTTCATGAATGACATTTCACATAAATGTGGAATAATAGTTTTTAAAACAAAGGAATGTATACATTAGAAACATTCAAATAGAAAAACTACTTCACGATTTCCCAACATAACCCAATCAGGGTCAAAAAATTTAAATTGTTTCACTCTTAATAAAATTATCATTCATTAATTACACAAGCACAGAGAACATTAAATAATTATATTGTATCTCCCATGGAAAACATTTTTATGGTAAAATAAGACCTCCCATTTCATTTAATGTCCAAAATAATGTCAAACCCCATTTATAATTCCATATTAAATTCTAAATCAATCATTAAAATTTAGAAATTCATTTCACTGCAAGTCTAACTTGAAATGCCATGTTGAAATCAGATTTTATGAAAATAAAATTCCCCATGAGAACAATTTAAAATAAAAACCACCTAATATGAAAGGATTAAACATTAACACTATGGTAATGTAGAATGATAAATAACTCATGGAATGAAATCAAAAGTAAGGTTGTTCTAATATTTAGGGGTAAAACTATAAAAAAACCAATAAATATCATTCTCTATTCTAAAAATCCATTTCCAAGAGGCACATAGAAATCAATAATAGACATAAGCTCATTCACTGATGATCTTTAGTAAAAAAATGTTTATCTAACACCAAGGGAACCAAAAAGACCATTTTAAATACCCTTTAAAAACAAATTTCAAATAATTTTGAAAATATTATTTTGAATATGAATCCATTTCAGACTACTAGTTTCTCAAAACAAAGACACAACACTGAGACTCAATTATCTCAAAAGTCATATAAATAAATGGGAAACTGTATTTTTTTGAAATAAATATATAAAGATTACTAAAACGGAAATATCACATTTATTTACAAAAGGATTTAAAATATCATATTGGTAAAAAATCATCTCAGGGAAAACAATTTGATAAAATAATTGTTAAAACATCCACATTATGATTTCAAAAGGTTAATGAAATTTTACATTTTGAAAAAAATATCTTTTACTAAAATCATTTTACATAGAACATATTAAAAAAATCACACTAGGTTCCCAAAAATAGATGAAAAAACTTTTCATAATATAGAATGATGTTTTCAAAAAACAATATAGGTCTTTTAATTGGAAGAAAAAATTTAAATTACACAATAATATCCTCATGGGACACAAACAGGCCCTAAAAAATATACTAGGTCAACCACATTTACCACACTCCATTAAAAATAAATACTAATTAAAATAACCTTATAGGATAATTCTATAATGGAATACTAAATTTGAAATAAATTTTTGAATAAGGGAGATAAAAAATCCAAGAGAGGTTATTTCAATGTGTATGGTTTTCTCACATGGGATAGTAGACCTTGATATAACAATTCAATAAGAAATGACATGGTTTTAGATCCATGTCACATAAAAACATAATGGTTTTCAAGATTATGTGTGATTATATTGAAACCTTAGTCCACAAATACTTTATTCTAATGAAACTAAAACTCACCACCAAACTAATTTATGCACTCAATGAGGGTAAAAAATATCTCAAAACATTGAAAATATATTATATCATATAAATATGAAATAAAAATAAATGAACAATCCCAGTAAACACATGGAAACTCAAGGTTTAATTCATTAAAAAGATGGATAATCACCTATATTCCCACTCCGCCAATGCCCTAATATCAATCTTCATTTCCACCCTACCTATAAAAATCCAAAATAACAAATAGGGTACTCTGATAAATTTGTGAAATGATGAAAATTTGGATATTTCTCACGAAGAGTCCATGAATTTTCTTCCACAAACATAGGGATCGTCATCAATCCCCCCAGGATGAAGAAATATGTTAAGCATTTCAAAAATTACGATTATGGATACTTTCATTCTTACGAAAGCAAACATTAACATCCAAAAAATTCATAATAAAGAAATTAACAAGGATTAAACCCAACAAAATATAATAGAACAATTAATCATATAAAAATGATTACAAAACTGCAATATAATAATATCCAAATGAGAACTAATGACAAAAGAGGATGATATAAATAATTGATCCAACTAGTTCCCTGAATCTGGTGGAACAAACACCTTCTCCATATGACCCTGTAATCAAAACCACAATACCAACAAACATATTTTTCTCAAGTATTATGGTATAAGAAACAAACCTAAAACCGAAGACATGAAAAAACAATCCTAAGAAAATGAGACTACATACCCACTATCATGAGTATGTATGGTGTGATCCTGAGCAAGTATGATACCACCAAGAGACCAATTTATTCATTTTATAAAAGAAACAAAGACTAGTAGTTTTAAAATAATGTAATAAAATATTTTTTCATTTCTATTTTACAACATATATTATCATACCCAACTTAGAGCATGAAATTTATCAAATAACACCAGTTGAAAAAAATTAATTTCTATTACCAAAACCAATATCAATTGAAAACCCAACCATTACACTTTAAACATCATGAATTTTAAAATAAAATAAAATTTAGTTTAAAATGATTCAAAAGAGTTTCCACAAAACTAGCACATTTAACATATTTCCCCTCTTTTCCATTAATATATATTTACACACCCTATGTTATGGTAAAAAAATAAATAATTGAAACAGTATAGAAATCACAACCATAAGATGCCAAATTAATTCAAATTAGTGAATGAAATAAAAATGTCAACATCATGGCTAAACGATGATGAAGTCAACATATCAGAGAAGTAAATCTAATAAATAATAATTCTTCATGCTAATATATATAAAAAAAGGTGAAAATTATGATAAATAAGATGTGGGAGTACTATAGGGACTAATGGGACTACATAATACACTTATAGGTGGACCTATTTTTGACAGGTTCTTGTTAACACATCATTCAACTAGAACACGCTAAGAAGTATCCTTAGAGATAATCCCCCTATATTGGTGTTACATATAACTAGGGGTACTAGTCGTGGATCAACATCAAGTTTCCCAGCAATATGACATTAATTCACCCATTTTTTCAAAAGGATACCCCAATCCATGGGTGAAAACCCCAGAAAAAATTAAAATGATATATCATATACCTTTTTATTTTAAATCTAAAACACATTTAAGGAAACAAGAATCCATGTTATTGTTAAATAAAATGAAATTGAATTGAAAATTCTTACTCCAAGTGGTGGAACTATGTCACATTCATTGAAACACCTTGATTATGTGTTTATGGAGGACATATAATACTGTGGAAGATAAACCCAAATATAGCACATCCATAGTCTTTTAAACAATCCAATCATGGAAATCAAGGTTATAGAAGAATGTAAAAAAGGATTAAACCAATTAATAAGGATAATGGATCCATAACCTCATGAACCACGTGAATAATCACCATGAAAAATCCACTAATCCATTAATAGAAGCATGATAAAGGTGGTACAATCCCTTGAAGGGTTTCCCAGTCATGGGGTTCAAGTTATGGAATCCAAGGGTAAATACCCCAATTAGAAATATTGATAATGGAGAAAAATACCACCTCTAATGTGGGTAACATGGTTTACCCACATGGTTAAACAAACCATGTCATAACTCGGTATATCCCTACTATAAGAGGCTACAAACATATGTTTCATAGTTAATTTAACTCTGTGACTTGAAATATATCCCAAACATTCAAATTTTAAGACCAAAACACCAATAACTAATGGGTACGATCCATCCGTCAAATGCCCCCACATAAAAGTGACACAAGGGATGTCATAGTTTTATTATTTAAATCTAGGGTTCACTCATCATAAGTAGGGTAAAATCCATCACACACTAAAGATACAATATTTATGGGAATATAAGTTAATATTTTTAGAAACACTT
This sequence comes from Viscum album, assembly GCA_963277665.1. NCBI lineage: Eukaryota > Viridiplantae > Streptophyta > Magnoliopsida > Santalales > Viscaceae > Viscum > Viscum album. The sequence goes on along the minus strand of OY728143.1, from coordinate 1,365,116,231 downwards.
CCATCTTATGTAACCTATTTATCTATCATATAACATTATTAGTGGTGAAATTATTATCTTTATAATAACAAGATATATTTTGTTCCAGGATTCTCAACTAACACAATAATGGGATTATACAGTACATTAGATATTAGAATAATATTGGAAACCTTGTGGACCTATACTCTTCTCCATCTTGATTGTCCCTACTATATCGAGTCATTACGGGTTGGGTAGTATGAACTAATATATTAATATATGAGACGGAAGTTGGGGTAATGACATGTTTATTTAACTATTACATAGTGATAGATTGTAATTGTTTTATAATATTTCATAGCATTTTGTCATTATGAATTTTTCAATTATCATACAAGGAATTTCCCTTTTTTTCTTCTAATAGATCTATTGATACATATTCCCTAAGAGCCTCATGATTGTCCAATGAATCTTGGACACCATCTATCATCTTTTACCATAGATACTAAAATAAAAACACTCATGGATAATTTGACCCAACCTAAAATGATAAGGGAAATGGTATGTCTGATTTTTAATCTCAAAATTATATCAAATCCTGATTAATAGAAACATTAGAAGATATTTTTAAATTATTGAGATGAAGTAATCAAGAACATTACTATTATAGGTGTAATAAATATACTCTTTCTACATTCAGGACTACATCACCTCAGCCTTTTTAGATGGAATGTTATAATAACTATTTTTGATTTCTTGTATTTCCATACTATAGTTGGCGGTGTATCATCATCACTTTCCTTATTTCATTGAGTAAAACCCTATATATTTTTTTCCATAGTTATGAGCTCTCAGATCCCATATGAATACTTCTGGGGGATGAGAATTTCTCTAAAATCATCCAATAGGATATACATAGCGGTAACCCGTAATTATTACATAGATTGATGTGATTTCATAGAATATGGCATACCATTCCTTATTTAAATTAAATATATATCACTGAAATTCAATTTTTAATTGAAATTATAAAGGCCACAAATATTTCTATCTCCCCGATATAGAGACAATTTTGTAGAGTAATCACTAATAGGATCTGTCCAGCTTAAAATAGAACTTAATTAAATGTTATTATATCTTGCAAATTAAATACCACAAATATTTGACATAAATTATTTGAGTTTTGATGCCTCTTTCTATTATAGGTTTCCCAATATTGAGCCTCACTAATAAGATAAGGTTTCATAATGTTTTGAAAGGGTAAATCAAATCATCCCACTCAGGAAATGAAATGTTCTCTAGGTTTACTAATTCACATCATCCTTATAGACGATCTATCTATGAAGTAAGAGGATCATGAATTCCTAAGACACTATAGAATCTTTCATGGGTGAATTTAATGAATTAAAATTTAATATCATGCCATTTAGGGGAAATCCTTATAAACAATTGGGGATGTTGTGAAATGAAAATTTTTATTTGACATTAAGTGTTAAAGGACACTCAATTATACTTTTGTGGGTAAAGAAATATTCCACTTTGGGTAGGGTCATCTAGAATGGGTATATTCTTGGTTGCAATATCATACCTAGTTAGTGTGATCTATTATAGAATTTTAGTTTTCATGTACTCAATATTATATATTTTGGCCTTAAGTTGAGTAATATTCTATTCAACTGAGATTAATCCACAATCATTAACTAGTTGGTGGGATGTGTATGTAACCAACCCTTATCCTTTTTATTTTGAACTTTCTCACCAAATTGTAGTATGTACATGCCTCCTCCTTTTCATGTTCTTCAATATTATTATATTTAGTTGCGTTGGTTCGGTGAACCATGAGAAAAGTTTCTATTGTTACTTTTATAATACGTAATATATACCTCTTTAGAGGTGGTAAACCCACACTCTATGGATGTTCCCATCCAATTTATTATAATGGATATTGTTTTGGGGGTAAAAAATAATGGTGTTCGTTCCCTAGAACTAAAAGTTTTAGTAAATGATTACATGTTTTTGTTATTAAAGATGTTTTAGATTTAAACATGGATTATTCTTATATATGATATATATATATATATTAATATATAAATACATCTATATGTGTGTGTGATAATTTTGTTAGGATATGTTTCACGTTGTATGTTCATAGTATTTCCCCACTATAATGAGAACTGATATGTGAAATAAAATTATTCTTTTTTATCTACGTTCTATGGCTGGATGACATTATCGTATGGGAGATATAAAATAAATTCCCATCAATAAGAAATAAAAATTTCCATTTTTAAATGGAAATTATTATTTTTGGGGATATACGTTAATATTTTCATTATTGGATATCATGATTCATGAAATTTAATATATAGACAAAAACCATGATAAGATATGTTTTCAATGAATTAGACTTCTAGGGGTTTGTCCCAAATGATATATAATTAATATATAATGTGAGAATAGATTAGTCCCTTTTTATCTATTAATGAAATCTAATACCTCAAGACATTCGATTGGAATGTGTCCCCCAGAATAAATCAATTTCCTTGGTTTTCAATGGGTGTGTTCAATTAAAAATAAAAATCAATGAAATAAAAATAGAGATTTTATGTCAATGGAATTGGAATGCAACCTTCAAGATTCGATATATCACTATAAAGGAATTATATTACATGGTAAGTATTCATATGAGATAGGATTCCATTGTGATATTCACTTCTTCCTCCACAGAAGCCTTGGTGTATTGTAAGCTGATAAAAATTAAATTTACAAGGTTATGCTTGATTCCCCTAAGAAAGTGGCCTAGAGTGTCACACACTTTGTGTATCCATAATCACAGTTAAAATTTATTTGTTGAATTTAATAAGTTTGAATAAATAATATTTATTCTGGTTTTGGATAATCTATTTAGTTTAATAAGAAGTTATTCTAATGAATAATTTGAGTTAAACAATAATAATAAAAATAAGTTTTCAATTTTTTGGAATATAATATTTATTATGTCTATTGTAGAATAAAGAATCAACTTTTAATTAATTAAATATTTCATATTTGATGGAAGTTAAATACTAATGAATTAAATACGATTGATTTTAATGGTGAAGTTTTCAATAAATAATTATTATTTATATTATTTTTGGGTTTTTCATGTCAATAAATTAATAATAATGTCATTACTATTAATAGACATGGGCTCAATTAATAATATTAAAGATTATTAAGGGTAATTTGTGTAATTTAAAAACCTGAAACTATATATAATAAATATCCAATTATATAAATTTCCAAATTCAATTTTTTTTGTGAGTGCAATAGATATGGAGATATTCATTGAATCCATAGAGTGTGATCTCTTTTCCACAACTCTCAATCATTCAAGATAAGAACAAGGGTTCATCATCTTTCCGGAATAATAATACTGTTTTTAGCCATGAATAAAAACTCAAATCAACATTATCCAATCTAGCACTAGATAAATCTGCAACATTTACCAAATAGTGTGGTAATTTTGTCGATCAACTGTAAAGGAATTCGGCACTTGAATCCTATAGCACAATAATAGTGTGATGAATTCTATTCAATCATATCATCAACTAAAGTGGAATTACATGTTGAGATAATTATATAACTCCACATAAATAAATTATTAATTACTTCTAATGTTCTTATCCCAATTATTTTTTTATATTAATATGGTCTATTAATCTACTATTTTTCATTGGACATGATCTCATGATCAGGTAAATAAAAAATTACATGTCATTGAAGAATAAAATATTAGTTGGATATAACTTCAAAGGGGGATTCCACTATACACAAATCATAAATCTAATATAATAATTTTCACATGTTTAATTTATAATAATTTATTATTTATTGATTTATTACATCCATTTCCATTTTGTTTTACTCAAAAATATTTGATTAAATAATTTGATATCACTTAATCTTCTATTTTTTTCTCTTGATAACATAACATGTAAGCGCATAATGATTACAAGAGAGGTATCATTTGGATAATTACATTGGGAGGTGCCAAAAGATATTCTTATAGAAAAAAAGTATATGTTATGTACATCTAGATTACACAACATGTATTTTTTTCACATATGCATCATTCCCTTTTAGTTTACATCCAAGAAATCAGATCTAGGATCTAAATAGATTCGTATAACCTATGGATCTATACAAAATTGAACAACAGATTTAAAACTAAATTTAGTGTAACCACTGTAGATAACATGTAGTCCATATTATCTCATTACTGATTAGATGGGATTTCCTAAGAATGTAGAATTTAAGAAACACAATATCAGGACTAACCTATCATGGAATTTGAGGTAACATTGTAGACGCCGGAAAAGTCTGTTGTTCCCAAACGAAGCTCCGGATGCGGAAAACGAAGTGATAGTTGGAGTCAGAGGCACGTTCCGGAGGGCTCGGAGGACTTGCGCGAAATTTCAGAGGCCCGCGCGCAAAGTTGAGTCGCGGCGCGCAATCCTCCCGGGATGCGCGTAATGCGCTGGGCCGGCGCGCTATTTTGCGCGCCTGTGGCCCGCGCGACGTCCTTGCGCGCGGGGTCCTGATTCCGCGCCCGCGAAGGGAATTCCGCGCCCGAGACCGAATTCCGCGCCCGGGGTTGCCTATAAATATAAGGCGACCCCCGACGTTTTGGAGGTTGCCAGAATCCGAAGCGTCGCTCGTTCGCGCAATCCAACCCCTTCCGCGCGCAATACCGATCTTCAGGTAACCTCCTTTCTTTCGCGCAATAGAGCCTTGGGGATCGCCTTCGCGCGCAATCCCCTTGGCTCCTTTCCTTTGAATAATCCTTAACCCGAAGGCCTTTGCGCGCAAAAGAAGCCTCTTGCGCGCAATTGCCCCCGGGTGCGCGCAATCCAACCCGATTGCGTGCACCCCCCATCTTCAAAGTGGCCATTCGTTAGAGAATGTGCCGTTGCCCCCGCGAGCTGTTCGAAGCCCGGTGCGCGCAATCTCAATCATTCGCGCGCAAAGGGCTGGCCCAATTGCGCGCCAGCCCGCCATTTTGCGCGCCGACCTGCTGTTTTGCGCGCAAAGCTCTTCTTTTGCGCGCAATCCGCCAGGGTCGCCCCCCTTGACCCCATGAGGGTACCCGCCTGCGTGGCGCCCGATGATTTTCATCCCGGGTGCCCGCACTGTGCGTTGTCTTTCCGTGCGACCCTCCAGGCTTGCGCGAAGTGACACGGACCCATCGGCGGCCACCAACGTCCTGCACGACGTTAAACTGCATACGTCCAAGCTGCACGACGTTAAACTGCCTAGCATATCGTCCGCGCTGCAAGACGTTAAACTGCCAAGTGTTTTGCCCAGCATGACGTTAAACTGTACCACGTCCGCGCTGTAAGACGTTAAACTGCCAAGCACCTTCGTCCTCAACACATGACGTTAAACTGTACTTCGTCCGGCAAGACGTTAAACCGTCCGCTTCGTCCTCAACACACGACGTTAAACTGTACTTCGTCCGGCAAGACGTTAAACCGTCCGCATCACCCGATCCCGTGCCTCGCACGCCAGGTCCCCCCCGGTTTGGATGTGGCCCCCACCCGCTCGTCTCTGCAGGGATGTCGGGATTGCCCCTCTTTAGGGACGATTTAATGGGAGCGGTTTTTCCCTATGGGGGTAGGGTATTACAAACCCCTAGTTTCTTGTGGGGGGCTGCACATGTGTATCTCCATTGCGCTTCCCCACCGCCGAAGCCAGTAGAGGGTGTGACTGGGATCGAGGTGTCTCCTACTTTCGGTCCAAGTCCCTTCCAACTGAGTTTTGTCGCATCCGGGCTGCCTCAAGTGCGTAAGTCCTGACAGAATGAACTACGTGGACTTTGATCCCTGTCTTCTAAACAGGGTACGTAGGAAGCCTCCCTGAGGTTCAAGCCCACCACCTGGTCGTCCCGGTCGTATTCACGTCGGTTCGTCCATCAGTGGACCCCTCCAGGGTTCACGCTTGCGTCGATTCACCTATGAATCCGCCCCTGTGGGAGACTGCCCGTGTGTATCTCCACTGTGCCTCCCCACAGCCACTTTTTCCATTTCTCCTTTCATCGTCCAGCATGACGTGAAACTGTGATCCACCCGGCCGTTCCATCCCCCTCTGTGCGAGGTGGTTCGGTTCAATCCTCCGCCCGGCGGCCTCGACCCCTTCGTGAGTCGGCTTGCCGACGTCCAGCATGACGTTAAACTGTATATCCGAACTACGTTGACTTTGATCCGTGCTAACACGCGGTACGTAGGAAGCCCCTACGGGGTCCAAGCTCTTCACTCCATCATCCATCCTGATCCTTACCCGGGCCGCCACATCCCGGTGGGGTCATGCCACTTCACTCCACTCCATATCACTTGGGAATCCGCCCATGCGATGGCCCCAGCGTCGGAGGTTCCCCACAAGGGGTTCTGTCATCTGATCCACTTTTCGTGTTGATCAGTCCGATGCCGTCCCCGCTGGACGTTAAACTCGCGGCATAACCCGTGTTAAACATGGGAAGCTGAGGAAAACCTCAGGGGACACAGTTCCCCGCACCCAGTGCAGGATGCCTCAGGCCATCATGCCTTCGAGAAGCCCTATTAGGGACGGAAGACAGACGTGCAGAGCCGCAGTGTTACGACACGCCCCCAGCACCCAGAGCCACCCGGCCTCCTCACCGCAGGTTGCTGCCCCGACCAGACTCCTTGGAGCGTCTGGGCGGAAGCAGCGTAATTAACCGGTGTCCATGAAGATATGGCGCCGGGAACGAGATTCACGAGCTTGTCTTAAATCTATGAGGGAGACCCGGATTAGGCGACGAGTTCCGAGGAGACGTCCAAGGAAGGAGGAGCCGACATCCCATCATCCCGGTTTCGATCAAGGAGCAGACGCCCCTGAATAAGGGACGGATGCCGCCCGCCTTTGGAAAGCGGGACTGCGGGACCACAAGCCGCGCGCCCATCCCCTCGGGTTGACGGGTGCACGCGCGAACGCGTCCTGGCAGAACAGCGTAACCCGACGCACATCCGCACCGAAACAGAAAAATGGTGAACCCGACGTGAATCTCTTCTCCTCGATACGAAGACCGATGGCTTTCAGTGGTGTTGGAAGACCGGCGTGTTGCCCGGCCAAGCATTCAGTCTTACCCGCCAGGGGCTGGGGAAGGGACATCGGGCACTCCGTCTCGCAATGTCGAGGGCCTGGGTTCCCCCACGGAAGGCGTCGTGGCGCTAATGGTTGGTTGTCGATTCCTTTTTCCTGTCAGTGTTAATGGGTCATTCTCCCTGCTTTCAGAAATCAGGTCGCCCGATCCAGTGCCCGATCGCCACCCGCCCACTGGCGCAGAGGTAGGGGAAACACCGACGCGGCTACTCCGCGCGGTCCCGCCCGTTCCACAGCCGTCCCAGCAGCCGCAATTGCGGGACGACCACGCCCTCTCTCCCCCTCGGAGGTCATCCAGAGAAGGGTGATCAACACCCTGGTGCGGAGATATGAGGAAGAGGGAGTCATCCCCACCCGGGACATGGCTCGCCTAGACCTTGAGGAGGCTGCACCTCGCCACCACCGCCGCCCCCAAGGGCCGCGCAGGGAGGCACCGCTGCCCACCTCAACGTCCAACCGCTTCGGGAGCTTATCCCCGGAGCGCTCTGACAGTTCCCTTCCCTATGCGGATGAGGTGGAAGATGTCCGGGATCACCCTATCCGGGATTCGCTCCAGGGATCTACGGTAAGGGCTCCCGCCAGGCCACGGCGACACCGCCGCCAGGCCTCTCAAGTCGAAGAGCGGACTCTCCACCTGCCCGCGCCGCTCATCCCGACTCGTTTGTCCCGACGCCAACGTCGGGCACGAGCGGAGGAGGATGCCCACCTTGGGGCCCTAGCAACAGCGGCCGCATTGGCCCAAGCCGCTGTTGGCTCCAGTCGCCAGGCCCCTGCGCATCCTGAGCAGGGGAACTTCTGTGCCCGACCTGGATCGAGGCCTCGACCGCCCCAAAGGCAGGTTGGGTCGACTCTCTCGGTTGCTGGTGCAGGCAGTAGCCACCGCGGACCACCTCGCGGTAGCGCTATTCACCAGCGGGATCTACTCCGTGTGGCCGATCCAGGAGGCATGGGTCATCCCACCTTCCGATCCCGGCCAGGAGTCCTGCCCGGAATCATCTCTCCCCGCGTCCCCTTTGATATCTGTCCCGGTGCCCCTCGCACCTTGGTTTCCAGTCCACTTGGCCCCAGCACCAGTGCGGCCGGAGGACGCCAGGACAGAGATCAGCCCTGCCCCGAAGAACCACCCAGGGGCAGGAAGGCAAGGCGTCGACACCGAGGGAAGAACGTTATGGAATTCCGGACAGAGATCTGACCGGTTCGCTTCTCTGATTCAGAGGCGGAGTACGATTCGGCGACAGAGCCCTTTCCCCAATCCCGCCAGTCAAGGGCAGGGGTAGGAATGCGGCACGTCAGCCTCGTGCTCCCCGAGAGCGAGATCGATGTGATCCCCGCTTCTCTCCGAAGGTATATCCGGAGTAACGAGGGCCTGGTAGACCCCCATGGATCAAGCTTGCGGTTGGTACCGGCCCCTCCGGAAGTGCCTTCCGTCTCGGTCGGAGAAGCCGGAGACTTTTTCTGGGGACCGACGGTCGAACCACGATCTGGTGCACCCTCGACGAGCACCGATGCTACGACAGGATGTTCGCTCGCCGGCCTGTCCTATCGTGATGTGGTAGCCAGGGCATCGCCACCCTCAGAGGGCGGCCCGGGATATGGAGGCCAATCGGCCTGTTCGCCGTATTCACCGCCGGCCAGCCCGTCAGCCCGGCGGCCCGCCTCGGCACCACTGCCGGTTCCCCGTCCGTTCCCAGCCATTGAAGAGGACCAAGGAGATCTGGGTCCCGAGTTTGAGTCGTGGAGCTTCTGGACCGTCCTTGCAGAGGGCCACTTCCCTGAGAAGTTTTGGCCAGTCGCAGGACCGGGCTTTGATGCACCCTAATCGCTCACCCCGGATGAGTTCGAATGCTTCCGCCGAACTCTCCGGGAGACTCGCTCCTGTCTTCACCGCCTACATATGCCATACCCCGGGAGTCAAGCGCACCTGGAGGATATTGGTGAGCAGTGCCGTCAAATTGACCTGGCCATGCTCCCCGCGGTTCGGCACCCCGGGTCCTTTGGGCACCACGAGGCCCTCCAACAACGATGCGTTGAGTGTTTTCAGGTACTCCAAAAAGTTATCGAGGAAGCCAATCCCCACGTGTATATCCATGGATGGGGGCAGTACGCTGCCCTACGCTTCAGTGTGATTCGCCGACAGCCCGATTCACTGGGCGGCCCTGAGGGTATATCCACAGGAACGGAGACAGTCAATATGGCTGACCTGTCGGGAGAGGGGAACGACTTGGAACTTCTCGACGGGGGCTTCCCCCCCGAAGACAAGCCGTCGTTAGATCCATCTGTGAGAGTTACTCGTCATCAGAGGAACCTCCTGGGGCTCCCCGCACCCACTGAAGCACTGACGTTGAGCCGAAACGTCAGCAAAGGAAAAGAGCACAGCGAGGCTATAAAGCCCGCCGACCCATCTGCCTCCATGCAGAGGGCAGAGGAGGATCCCGAGAAGGCTACGCTACGTCAGCAGCTCGCCGAACAGAAGAAGCTGGTTGACCAGCTCCTCGCCGAGCGCGCTGCAGAACGGCGGCCTGACTACGGTGATCCTAGGCCAGGACAGCAGGGACCGGAGCAACCGCTCCTCGACGAGACTCTCCCGGGCAACCGTGATTACGCAGTGTTCGCCGACAGGAGAGAGGCCATTGCCTACGGAAAGAGGGCGCGGTATGTTTCGCCGCACCCTCCCGAGCGGCGTGACTACCTGAGAGACCCCGCTCGGATTCCTCCCGCTTCCCCAAGGGCCGCTCCGCCCGCCATCCCACGAGCTGCCGAGTTCGACGACCCGGTCGACGACCCGATTGAAGGGTCATGCAATGCGCTCGTGGTTAGAGATCCTCGCCAAGACTGGAACCCATGTCTGGACGATCCGATGGCGGCACTCATTGCCCGCTTGGAGGCCTTGGAGACTCGGCAGGTGGCGATCCCACCAGACGGCAAGCCCTACCCAGCATGGGTGGATGACATGCCGGCGCCTCCGAGATTCGGGAATCCCACTTTCGCTCCCTTCAACGGGACTGGAGATCCGCTACAGCATTTAGTCCACTTCAACTCGAGGTGCGGGCCTATGTTGGGGACTCCGGCGCAGCAAGAGGCCGCTAAGCTTCACTGCTTTGTTCAGACACTAGAAGGGCCAGCATTTGTCTGGTACAGCCAGCTCCCCGTCGAGTCGGTAACCAGCTAGGAGGACCTCCGTAGACAGTTCCTCTACCAGTTCAGTTCCACGACCCGGAAGACAAGTATCGCAGACCTCTTCCAGTGCAAGCAGAGGCCTGATGAGCGAGTCGCGGACTTCGTCGCCCGATGGAAGGGTCTCACGTATTCCCTTGACATGCCATTGACTCAGGAGCAGTTGCTGACAATGTGCGTCGGGAACGTCAAGACCGAGCTGGTCCCTTCCCTGATCACTCAAAATTACCCCGGAGGGTTCAGGGACTTCTCAGACAAAGCTCAACGTCTTGAGGAAGCCCTGCAACAGGCCAGCCAGGCACACCCGCTGCCTCCTATGATTCCTGCAAGGAGAGTCAGCAGGGCTGAGCCCGCTGCTGTTGCCCAGATAGAGGCCCCCAGGCCATTGGAGCTGCTGCCGGCGAGGCCAGCTCCACATCCTCACAGGAACCCACCTCCACGGGCTCAGTTCCCGGCCCAGCAGCGGCAGCCTCAGAACCGGCCGGCCCCTCCGCGTAATGTACCGCCGCAACCCAGGCGAGATAATCAGGGTCCACCTCCTCGGCCGGCCCCTCCAGCCCCTCATCAAGACCACGCTCCCAGGGGCCCGCGACACCTGACTTACTCATTCCACGAGGATCAGGTCCCCGGTTATTTCCGGAGCGCCCTGGAGCAGAGAATTGTGCGACTGCCTGAGTGTTGGAGGCCAGAGGAGGCACATCTTACGAATAACCCCCGCTACTGCCCCTACCATCGAGCCCTGGGGCACACCATCCAGCGGTGCTATGTGTTTAAGGATTGGCTCCAAGACCAGATTAACAACAATGTAATCAAGTTGGGCCCAGCTCCAGCACAAGTGGCGGGCGTGTTCGTGGGATCAGATGACGATAGTGGCAACGAGGACGAATGGCAGCTGGTCTCCAACCGCGGATCCCAGAAGTATAATAACTGGATGGCCCGAAAGACGACCATTCGCGCCCATGGAATCATCCGTGCGCGCTTGAATCAGCCTGAGCCCCCAGAATCTGTGGGTGCTGCTTCGGCATCGTCGTCCCAGCTTGCCTCTTCCAAGAGGAGCAAACGGCGGCAGCGCAAGAAGGAAGAGCGCGCCCTGCCGGTTCCGCCACTATCCCGCACTCTCGGCGATTTCATGCCCCCGGAGATGGGGGTCCCTCCTCGGATCCTCCCGGTGATGGATGATTCGTCCGATGACGGTATTGGGTATGCTTCGGTTAACATCGTCGAGCTGGTAAATCCCTTTTCGGTTCCCGACGTTGAAGAACACCAGGTGGACCTCCCTAGTGTCCCCGGTCGTCACCACCGTCGGAAGAACCGCAGCAGCAGGAGTCGCCGGGGCACAGCCGCTGGTGCCTCCATCCAGGCCGTGCACGCCACCGAGACTAGGCAGCAGGCTCAAAACCGAGCACAACGTGCGCCGCCCCCCCATTCGGGGATGACGGATTCGCCTCCGCCGCTGTTTGTGGTGTGGGACCAGGCAGAACCGCCTCAGCCGCGTCACGACCAGCTCCGCCCTGCCACGGGTCCATCCCGGCCTCCTGACCCCAGTACGGTGACCATTTCCCGGACTGTAGCCGGTGAACAGCGAGATGCGCCAAGTACCAGTCGGCCGCCGATCCAACCGGCAAGGCCCGTCATGCTTCCAACCGCAGAGCAACCTCCTGCAACCAGGGGCTCGCGCTTGGCCAAAAAGTATGATGTCCTAAAGCACTTGGCCGACATCCCAGCAAGGCTCTCCATCCTTGAGGCTCTGCGCATGTCATCTGAGATGCGCGAGGCACTCGCTGAAGCCCTGAAAAGCCCCCTCCAGTTTGAGACAGAGGTTGCGGCTGCAGAAGCCTTTCACGCCGAAACGATCGAGGACGTCGAATGTCGGGCAGTTATCTCGTTTTCTGGTAAGGATGAAGACCCTCCTATACAGGGACACATTCGTCCACTGTATGTCACTGGCCAGTTCAATGGCCTTGAAGTCCGGTGCTGTCTTGTCGACACGGGGTCCGGGATTAACCTGATTCCAACTCAGATGCTCCGGAGATTGGGGTTGTCTGAGGATGACTTGATTCCCTCCGACCTTAGGATCCATGGGTACGATCGCACCGAGCAAACCCCGGTCGGCAAGATACGCTTGAAGACCTAGTTCGGTGACTTGGTTGCCAACACCGAATTCATGGTGGTCTCTCAGGACACTGCGTACAACGCATTGATGGGCAGGCCATGGCTCCATCTTCACGCGGCGGTTCCCTCGTCATACCACCAATGCCTCAAATACTCCCTTAATGGTCGAGTAGGCGTGCTTCAAGGAGATGCCTCTCCTTTTGCCTCGTGTGAAGCCCGCTATCTGGACGCGGACTATTACAAGAGCAAGGATAAGCAGATCCCGGCAGGTGAGGTTGAGACTGTCGCTGTTGCAAGTGATCCCTGGGCAAGTCTGGATGACGCTTACGTCCTCCCGATTCAACGGTTGGACGTGGCCATGGTCTCGACGGCCCGCGAGTCTCCTAATGAGATGACCGCGACCGCCCGCGCCAGCACCAGTGGCCCAGCAGGATCTGGTAGCCCCAATGCAGTTGCCAACGCAGTCTCTCCCGTGGACGATCCCTCCCCGAGTGGAGAGGACGTGGAAGATGCACCCCCAGCCTTTGAGGAGGGCGTCCCCGCCACGTTCGATGAGTTAAAACAGGTGAACCTTGGAACCGAGGCCGATCCAAGACCCACATTGGTCAGTGCCGCCATGCCCTCTGAGGAGCGGCAGCAGTACGTGGACTTTCTCAGGCAGCACCGTGATGTGTTCTCTTGGGGCTATGACGACATGCCGGGGCTAGATCCTCAGGTAGCCGTCCACCTCCTTGGCCTCCCGGCGAACCATCGCGGGTTCAAGCAGCCTCCCAGGAAGATGCACCCGTCCCACGGTGCCATGGTTGAGGCCGAAGTTGACAAGCTTATCAAAGCCAACTTCGTGAGGGAAATTCAGTACCCCAAATGGCTGGCCAACATTGTGCCGGTCAGGAAGAAGAACGGGCAGATCAGAGTCTGCATCGACTTCCGCGATCTCAACCGCCACTGTCCGAAGGATGATTTTCCCCTTCCAGTGACAGAGCTGTTGATTGATGCCACGGCAGGGTTCCAAGCCCTCTCCTTCATGGATGGATTGTTGACACTCCTTTCGTCACGGAATCTAATGTTCGGAAAAGGGAATATCTGAGCTCAAAGTGATTAAATCCTTTGAAGAAACATCAAAAATCGACAAAGGGATGGAAAAGGAGAACATTGCCCATAGGTCGTGCAAGTTCCCTCTTGGTCGCGCAAGTACACTTGCGCGCCGCCTCAATACTTGCGCGACTCCTCATGTTCGTGCAAGGGACTTGCGCGACATATCTGGTAACCGCCCAGTAACCGCCCGGGGTCTTCTTTTGCCTATAAATAGACCCTGTGGGACCCCCATTCGAGAGGATTTTTTTTCCAGAAACTCGGATTGAAGCTCCCGACGCCCAAGTCTCTTCTCAAAGCTTCCAGAACACTTCTAAGATAATTTCTTACCTAGAATGGAAGATCTAAAGGGAAGAAGGAAGGCCAAGTGTTGAAACTTATCAAACACTTGCGCGCCGACTTAATTCCTTCAATATAACTTGCGCGTCCCCTCTCTGGAAGAACCTCAAGAGGATTATAAAGGGTTTAATAAAGAATCGCTCAAGTATTTCAACTCTGGTTGTAAATCGCACAAGTATCCCTCATGTCGCGCAAGTATACTTGCGCGACCAATACTTGCGCGCCGCCGCAGGACTTGCGCGACTTTTAATACTTGCGCGCCCCTATCTTTTTGGGTGCCCATCTTGCCTATTTTACCCCTCTTAAGCCATTTCACCTTTCCTATTCAAGATTCAGTCTTCAAGATACTCTTCAAAGCCATTTATGGCATGATTTCTTGATTTGACATCCTTGTCTGAAAGGAATTCTGTGAAATATCTCTCAAAACCTAGTGATTTAAACATCTTTATGTCACCAAAGATTGAGAGTTCATTCATTTCAACCTCATCCTTTAAGATGAGAGAATCCTAACCTGGGTCTCCTTTTCAGGAATAAGACTCAGTCATAACCTTGGGCTTCCTTTTCAGGAGTAAGCCCCAAGTCCCCTAACCTAGGCTTCCTTCTCAGGAATAAGTCCTAGTCATAAATCTTGGGCATCTTTCTCAAGAATAAGCCCCAATCAAGTCCTTTAATCTTGGGCATCCTCCTCAGGAGTAAGCCCCAAACCTTAATCCCTAACTTGGGTCTCCTTTTCAGGAATAAGACTCAGTCATAACCTTGGGCTTCCTTTTCAGGAGTAAGCCCCAAGTCCCCTAACCTAGGCTTCCTTCTCAGGAATAAGTCCTAGTCATAAATCTTGGGCATCCTTCTTAAGAGTAAGCCCCAAGTCTCTTAAAATTTCTCTTAACCAGTCACAAATTATCTTTGATTTGGGTTTCCTTTTCAGGAATAAAACCCAATCATAAGTCCCCTCCTAACTTGGGCATCCTCCTTAGGATTAAGCCCCAAGATTAGAGTATTCAAATCTCCATGAAGCACATATAACTTTGTGGACCCTGTTCATGGATTTTCTCCCTAAAAGTAAATCCTAAACCTTCATCTATCTGGGCAGTCATCCATATATAAGCCCCAAACAAATTCTTATGATAGCATCCTTCATGGCACAATTGTCTAAATTTTACCAATACCTCTTGTTTCTCACACCGAGCATGACTCAAGTGAGCTTAGAGTGTAAAAGTAATTATGACGTTCATCTTTGAGCCATCAATCATAAACATCATACCCCATTCCTCGAACTACGTGGGTTCTGATTCCTTTTTCAAAACAAAGGATACGTAGGTAGACCATTTATGGGTTCGATCCCAACATTGAAATAATCTCTGTCCTTCTGAATGACGATAAACTTCAAGTGCCCCACTGAGTGGCTTTAAAACCAGCCTGGTCATCAAAATGACCAAGAGACTTTTATATAAATGTTTTGAAGGATACCATTGACCAAGAATCTCTAAACAAATATAGATGATTCTATATTGATGAAGAACCTCGAATACATATAAAAGATTCTCTAAATTTCTTATTTAATCATTGATTGTTAAAACTAAAGGAAAGCTCATTTTATACTTGGTAATGTAATAAGGATTCACGAACTTAACTTAAATCTATAAAGAGAGTCCCGGAGTAGACAATAATTCCTCTCAAAAAGGTGTGATGAGTCCGACCTCCCATCCTCTCGACCAATGAAAATTCCTAAGCCTCATTAGCCCACAAGCTAATGAGCGCCTGCCTTTGGAAAGTAGGTCCAAACGGATGTGGAATCATTGGATGTTTCCGGTTCTACGAACAAACCCGTTAGAAACCGATCGGAACGTTTGAATCTCCCGTCCAGGA
Source organism: Viscum album (assembly GCA_963277665.1). Taxonomy (NCBI): domain Eukaryota; kingdom Viridiplantae; phylum Streptophyta; class Magnoliopsida; order Santalales; family Viscaceae; genus Viscum; species Viscum album. The sequence goes on along the minus strand of OY728143.1, from coordinate 1,365,100,529 downwards.
GGTCATCCCCGGATTCCGCGCAAAACAAAAATGGTGAACCCGACGTGAATCCTTAACCAAGTTAAAGTGATGTTCTTCTTATCTGTTAGGCCCTTTGGGCCAACAAGGCAATCATTGACATATGATCATCCAAAAGATGCAGTAGCCGGATTCATCTTGATTATGTCTGTTATATGGAACAGGCACTCTTTTTTCAAGATCTTCTACAAAAAAATGGCTTTCCTTAAATTCACCCCTGTGAATACTGCTGCTGGGAACACCTCTACTGTGAGGTCTACTACTGTGAAAACCAATGCTACTACTCCTGCTGGAACGTCATCCGCTCTGAGGATGACATCACCAACTCAGCGTCTTCAACGCTGTGTTTCTAATGCACTGGTTAAGGAGTACCGTCGCAACGGTACTATCCCAACTCTGGAGGCCGCTCGTCAAGCCCTCCAAGTTAACAATTCTACCTGGTCGTCCGGACAACGGCGACCAGCAATCAAGAAGCAGACGGTGCTGACTACCGTCTCCAACCGTTTCGGGTCGTTATCCCCGGAACACAATTTCCATTCACTCCCTTATTCCGAGGAAGTGAATGAGCAGGTCCCGTAGGACCTTAATTCAAAAAGACAGGAGTCCTTCTCAAGGGCTCCAATCAACAATCGCCGCCAGACTCGTGCGGTAGTGCGCCCTCAACATGATGAGGGTACCGACTCCAGGCGTTCAGCTCAGGTTCCTCGAACCCGAGCAGGAAAGATGAATCGCCAGAGACGGAATCCGGTTAACAATAGGCAGGTTGTCATCCCTGCCATCTCCGGAGAAGTCCACCAACCTAACTTGGTGGAAAACAACGAGCAGGCATACACACCTGCCCGTTTTAATCCCGCTGTCCAGCAGACTCGTCTGGCAGCATCAAGCCGATCCCGCCAGGCAATTTCGGCGGAGTACCATAGGCAGGAACATACACCTGCTTATACATCAGCAGTTAGTCAGCAGGCTCGTCTGACTACATATGATGGATCTCGTCAACCGCATTTGACGAAGTGTAATCAGCAGGCACATACACCTGCTAATACTAATCAAGCCTACCAACAGTCTCGTTTGGTAGCGCACGGAGAAGTCAGTCGGAAAGTCCCGACGACAAACAGGAGGCAGACTAAACTCTCTGCCTCCACACTTGAGTACTGTCAGGATTCACTGACAGGAAAAGGAGGACAGGAGCAGGCACATACACCTACTCCAAGCCCGGAATGGACGTATATCCCCGTTCCGGCGGCTGAAGTCACCAAACATATTTTGTCAATGGTGAAAGAGCAGAAGCAAATTCCTGCTCATATTCTGGATGCTTGCCAGGATATTATAAAAGCTTCAGCATCATCTCAGGGACAGACACATAAATCTATCCCTAGCAGTGGAGTGACACATCAACAATTCACTCCGGAACAGACACACACATCTGTTCCAGTCCAAGAGGGTTGTGGGGCCTACTCCCCCATATCATATGGACAACCAAGTCAGGAACATACACCTGATTTGAGCGATGATCGTCAGCCTAACCTGACCATCTTTCCTGATCAGGCACATACACCTGCTCAGAGCAATCACTTTCGTCATCAAGTGATTTCTAAAGCGAGTAAGAAGGCATCTAAGAAAAAGATCCGCCCAGTACAGTCAGGAGATCAAAGGCCAATCTGCAACAAGGCCTTGCTCGATGCTGGAGTTCTTGAAGCCCTCAGACATTTATCTGTCGGAATTCAAGATTCTACTCCCTCAGTTCCCAATAACAGGAACATTAATCCCGAAGGTCTTCAACAGACACTTCCTCATGAAGACTTGCTTCATGAAAATTCGGTCAATCTTGAAGTTTCTTCTTCAGATGAGAACCACAGGAACCCTCTGTGTGGTCAGAAGACCAAGGAGCAAGAGATCTCATCTTTTGCTGTAACCCATCATGAAGGTCCTCCTCATGGTGATGAACTTCGCTGCGAAAGTCCTCTCCGCAGTAGTGATTCACATTGTCTCGAAAATTCTTCAGAAGGCAATGTAGTGACGAGAAAGCACTCCTATCTCGAGGCACTTGCAAACGTAAAACCAATCATGTCTGAAGTTTTACTATCGGCAGGTGAAACTCTTTCTCCATCAGAAGATAGCTTGGGGTTCAGGTTATTCTCCGAACCTTCCCTGGGTCATTCATTTTCCAGCATGAATAGTGATTCCTCTACCAATCTTGTTGAATCCGATGAAGCAACAAGGAAACACCAACTCTGGTCCAAACAGGTAGAAGAATCTTCATTTAATGATAAAGAGGAAATGCTGAACATGAGGAAAAAACTGGCAAAAGGTGAAGTACCAGTCATGTTTTGGCCTTTGGCTGATTCACAGTATGACATTCCAAAGATGTTGACGGATGATGGAATCCATGATATTCGTCTTAACATATGGAAAACTCTTTGTCAATTAAAGAAGAAGGTATTATCTTACGATGAATATGAAAATCATCTTAAGATAATATAAGGGTTACAACGCCAGATTGATTTGGCATCTCTATCAGTCTCTCGGTATCCGAAGGCTGAAAAGCAACAGAGAACCCTTCAACGTTCATGCCTTGGCGCACTAAGAAGATTGCGTCAGTTAATTTCCAATGCTCCATTTAATGTTCATATCAGAGGATGGGGTATTCACGGAGCACTACATTTCACAGTGCTTTCCGGTCAGCAGAGCCCGCCGAAAATGGTCTCATGCAATGTTATTGCCCATGGCCGGCCACAGACAATGGGCTTTGTTCATAATCAAAATCTTGCTCGAGATCAAGCTTCAACTAGTTCCTCTCAAAATCAAGTATATAGAGAACAGGTTGTTGAATTTCTCCTACATCAAGCAGGCGAGAATATTGCGCAAGCCTCTCGTCTGGAGCAAACACGTCATCAAATGACAGAAGTTTTGGAAATCATCCAACGGTCTGTTGAACCAGGTGATAAAAGTGGATACAGGTTAATGCATCCAGCTAATTTCCGAACTAAGATTCGCAAGATCAAGAGAGATTTTAAAAAGATCTCAGACATAGCATGTCAAGAGACAACCCAGCTTGCCAGACTGGGGACTTCTCTAACCCAACCCTCAGAATCAACGAATGGGATTCGAGGAGTTGAGCAGAAGCAACAGGAACACCCCCAGTCCACCGGACTGGGGACTTTTTCAAATCTTCAATCCCTCCCTCAGAGAAAGTCAGTATTCTCTCGATTAGGGAATAAGCCTCAAGAGGAACGAAGAGCCAAGATGTCAGGAGATTCTCTCCAAGTGACGGTTCTCCAAGAAATTCCTGAGGGATCAAGTCAACGGAATGCCATGCCTTATCATGGACATAAAAGGAGACAATATCACAGAAATGCTGATAGAAAGGATTCCATGAAATATGCATCCATTAATGTCATCACTGCCGTTGCTGCTGATTCACCAGATGAGGCTCAATCAGAGGGATCAGATGAAGAGGTTCCTGCTCAAGAAGTTGCACACACAGACCTAAATGAAGAAGGTGTGCGCACACGTAATCAAAGGCTTACCCAAAATCTGGGTATTCCTTCAAGTAACCCACTTCCCCCTCTCCGAAAAGGATCCGATAAGGGGAAAGTAAAGAATCAGGTTACTTATCACCCTTCCTCTGAAGGAGGTCAATCGCTCTCATTAGAGCAAAGGTTTGCACAACAGGAGGAAGAAATGAAAGAATTAAGAAGGTTGAATGCAGAACTACTTCAGAGTAGTCTTCTTCTTAAGAATGCTGAAGTCCGACAGCCGAAGGAATTTGTTGTAACTACTGAGATGGATCAGGAATATCCTCCTTTATCAGTACACCCACAGAGGTCTAATCCTACGGGTCAAACGCAACAACGGTTGGCAGCACTACCATTAGTTGCAGCACCAACCTCCACGGCTGTCCAAGCTCCATTCATTGCACCTACCCAAAACCAAGTTCAACCTGACGTTTCTCAAAAGTTAATAACTACTATTGAGTCATTAACAGCTCGGTTAGAAACTATGGAAGGGAAACGGGTGCAAGTTCAACCTGAAAAGAAAGTTTACCCTGAATGGGTAGATTCAATTTCTCCTCCATCCAGTTTTGGAAACCCTATTTTCCCTACTTTCAATGGATCAGGTGACCCTGAACAACATTTGACGCATTACGTGTCTTGTTGTGATCCTATGATGGGAACTCCAGAGCAACAAGAAGCAGTGAAACTCAGATGCTTCGTGCGAACCTTGCAAGGACCATCTTTTGTCTGGTATACAAGCTTGAAATCCCGGTCAGTCATCGGATGGGAGGATCTTCGTCAAAAATTCCTTCTTCAGTTCAGCTCAACTTTTCCAAAAACGACATTTTTCGATCTTACAAACTGCAAGCAAAGGGAGAATGAAAGAGTCTCTGATTTCATTGCTCGTTGGAAGGGATTAACGTATTCCTTGAGTTTATCACTCCCTCAGGAGGAATTGTTGCCAATCTGTGTGGCAAATTTGCGTGACGAATTACGCACGCCATTGATCCCTGTGAAATACACAGGAGGGTTTCGAGACCTTACTTCAATCGCTCAACAGATTGAAGATTCCCTTTTACAGGCTAAGGTTAAATCTCGTGTAATTCCATCAGCTCCACGAAGAAGAATGGGTAAAGCAGAAACTGCTACAGTTATGCTTAAACAGGCACCTGTACCTATTTCTACTTCAAAACCTTCATCTTCTCGAAGGGCTCCACCTCCTGAACGCCAACAACAAAGGCTGTTTCGTCCAAATGATCAAAAAGATCAACGACGAAAACAATTTGAGGATATGAAGAGTAAAACATACTCTTTCCGAAGTGAGCAAGTTCCTGGTTACTTCATTTCAGCTCTGGAAAATAATTTGGTTCAATTACCAGTGCCGAAGAGACCAAACAAGGAAGGAGATGAAGACCGTCCCAATTATTGTCCCTTTCATCAATTGTTGGGACATCCCATCCAGGAGTGTTTTGTCTTTAAAGACCTCCTACAAAATATGGTTGACTTGGGACAAGTCAAATTGAAGGGTTCTTCAGCTCATGTAGCGTGTATTACCGCTACAGATCCAGAGGAAGGAGGCGAATGGCAGGAAGTCAAAAGCAAAACTGCGAAAAAATATGATGATTGGATGGTCAGAAAGACAATCAATCGGACTCATTCCATTTTGCGAACACAATTGAAGAAGCCAATTGTGTCTCCTACAAAAGCTGCAGTAAAGCCTCCATCAAAGGACAAATCCTCAAAAGGGCAGCGCAATTCAAAGAAGAAAGAGGAATCAGGAGAAGATGAGTATGTATCAAAGCCTAAATTGTCTTTGACTCTGGCAGATTTCATGCCATCTACTTCAAAGCCACGGGCACCGTCCCACCAAACGGCACAGCCTAAACAGGCTAACTTGGCAGAGTCTTTATCAGACGAAGAATTGATCTTTGGTTCTGTTAATATGATTCAATTAACAGATTCATATTCCAGTCTTGATGAGCCTGAATTCCCTGTATCAAATAAAGGAACCCGAGGAAGTTCTAGAGGTTCAGGATATAGGGGAAGACGTGGATCTTTCCGAAGCCACTACTCTAATTCTACCCCTGCTAGCACTGTATATGCAGCAGAAACTCGTGGTAGAGCCCTTCAGCGAGCTCAAAATGAACAAGCAAGTTCTTCTGCCAATGGCCAACTCAGCTTCGGCACAGTTATTTTGGAAGACCGATTAAATGTTCCATCTTCTTTATCTCAGCAAGTAAATGGATCTAATCAGTCTAATTTTCCAAAACCAAAGATGTTGCCAACTTCAATACAAGAGGCATCAGCTTCCAAAGCATCTGCTTCCAAGATACCTGCTAAACCGCATATTCCTATTGGGAAACGCAGGCCTCTAGATCAAAAGTATAATATATTGAAACACTTGGCCCAAGTACCAGCCAAATTATCAATTTTAGATGCTTTGAATCTATCAAAAGATCTTCGGGAAGCACTCATCGATGCTTTGTCAAGTCCTCAGGAGTTTGAAGCTGAAATTGCTGCAGCTGAAATTTATCACATAGAGAATAATCCTGCAGAATGCCATGCAGTGATATCTTTTACTGATAAAGATGAAGATGATGTTGTGTATGGGCACATAAAACCTTTGTACCTATCTGGAAAAGTCAATGGTATAGATGTTCGAAGAGCTTTTATTGACAATGGTTCAGGAGTCAACCTCATGCTCATTCGCACACTTCGTCGATTGGGCCTCACGGAGTCTGATTTATCTCCTTCTACCATGATGTTGCAAGGATATGATAAAAATGAACAAGAACCACTGGGAGAAGTTACGCTCAGAACTCAGTTTGGAGATCTTGTTTCCAATTCAGATTTCATGATTGTTGATCAAGACTCAGCTTTCAATATCTTGCTTGGAAGACCCTGGTTACATCAGCATGCAGCTATTCCGTCATCATACCATCAATGTCTCAAATACTGTTTCGATGGTCAAGTTGGAACATTATATGGTGATAAGGCCCCGTTCAAAACATGTGAGTCTCAATACATTGAGGTGGAATTTTATCACATGAAGGGAAGAGAAAAATCTACAATGAAGGAAATTACCAAAGTTAATGCTCCATATGGTTTGGAAAAAATTCCAATAAATCCATTTTCACATGTGAGTACAGATTATGTGTTACCTATCAGTCAAATTGACAAAATAGGCCCAAATCAAAATACTCTTATGGAAAGATCCATAATGTCAATTACGGCAATCGAGCCAGACAACATGGGAGAAATTGGTAATTTACCAAGCAGTGATGAAAGCATAAGTGGTGACGTTTTCATTTCGTCTGCTGAAATCCAACAAGTCTATACTTCGCTAATCAGGCCAGAAGAAGTTATAGCAACACCAGAGGTGAATGTTGATGTCGATTCTCAATCCATCATCTCCTCTTTATTTCCCAAAGAAGACCCTTTTTCATCAATAGGGTCGGAAATGGAAGCTTCTTCTTCAAAATGTGAAAATTTTGACATCTCTTATGATCATGAGAATTTCGTTTTTTCATCTACTTTGCAAGTAGAAACGGAAGATATAACACATGATGAAGAGGAAGAGGAAGATCTTAGAGATGCTCCTCCAGCATTTGAAGAGGGTATCTCTACCACTGTGGATGAACTCAGAGAAGTAAATCTGGGTACAGAGAAAGATCCACGCCCCACTTTAATTAGTGCAGCCATGACCCTTGAAGAACAAGAGATGTATATTTCTTTTCTAAAGCAAAATAAAGATATTTTTTCTTGGAATTATACAGAGATGCCTGGCCTTGATCCTGATGTTGCCACCCATCATTTGGGTTTGCCAAAAGAACATCGAGGATTCAAGCAAGCCGCGAGAAGAACACACCCAAGATATGCTTCCAAAATCGAGACTGAAGTGGATAAGCTTATCAAAGCTAACTTCGTCAGAGAAGTTCAATATCCCAAGTGGTTGGCTAATATTGTCCCAGTAAAGAAAAAGAAAGGACAAATTAGGGTTTGCATCGATTTCAGAGATCTTAATCGGTATTGTCCCAAAGATGATTTTCCAGTTCCGATTACAGAACTCTTAATTGATGCGACGGCTGTCTATGAAGTACTTTCTTTCATGGATGGATATTCTGGATATAATCAGATCCGAATGGCCCCAGAAGATGAGGAATATATAGCCTTCAGAGCTCCTCAAGGTGTGTTTTGTTACCGGGTGATGCCCTTTGGTTTAAAGAATGCAGGTGCAACATATCAACGCGCCATGCATCGTATCTTCAAACCTTTTCTAGGGAAATTTGTTGAATGCTATGTAGATGATTTGGTGGTTAAATCCAAACAACGTTTTGATCACTTGGCTGATTTGGAAATCATATTCCACAAGCTTCGACAACATAATTTGAAGATGAACCCCTTAAAATGTGCTTTTGGGGTAACCTCAGGAAAATTCCTCGGCTTTGTTGTACACCATCGTGGTATTGAAGTCGATCCTGAGAAGACCAAATCAATCCTTGGTATGTCACCTCCTCAGAATTTGAAAGAATTAAGAGGACTTCAAGGACACTTAGCCTATATTCGGCGTTTCATCGCCAATTTGGCAGGCAAAAGTTTACCTTTTACCAAATTATTGAAGAAAGGAGTCACTTACCAGTGGACTAAAGAATGTCAAGAAGCATTTGATGTTCTCAAGAAATACCTCTTAAGTCCACCAGTACTCATGCCACCTGTTGAGGGTAGACCTCTTATCCTCTATGTGACAGCTTTAGAGCGATCATTGGGTGCCTTTCTCGCTCAAAAGAATGATGCTGGGAATGAAAATAGTCTCTACTATCTCAGTAGAACTATGCTTGAAGCAGAAACTCGGTATTCGAGTATTGAAAAGTGCTGCCTAGCATTAATCTTTGCAGTTCAGAAACTGAGACACTACCTCCAACATCACGAGGTCCAATTGGTATCTCGTAATAATCCACTCAAATTCATCCTTAGTCGTCCAATGCTTACAGGACGTCTGGCAAGGTGGGCGGTTATTCTACAGCAGTTCGACATTCAATATGTGTCTCAAAAGGCAATTAAGGGCCAAGCTCTGGCTGATTTCCTGGCTGAACACCCTTCAGTGGAAGACACGTATTCAGATATCGAACTCCCTGATGAGGAAGTTTTTTCTATTCAAGAGAATCCTCAAACATGGGAAATGTATTTTGATGGTGCTTCTAGAAGTCCAACAGGGATGAAAATGGAAAATCCTAAATTCAACAAAGTTGGTTTAGGAATTGTGCTCATTTCTCCAGATAAGGCAGTGTTACCTTATTCCTTTTTGTTGTGGGAAGGTGGTACCAATAATGAAGCTGAATACCAAGCTCTCATTGCAGGCTTGGAGTTAGCGCTTCAAGCACAAGTGAATCACTTAAAGGTGAAAGGTGATTCAGACCTTGTAATCAAACAAGTCAATGGGGATTATGCCATCAGAAAAGAAGAATTAATCCCTTTGTATGATTACGTCAGAGAGTTAATGTCGGAATTCCCTTCAGAACCGACATTTTCTTATGTCCCAAGATCACAAAATGCTCAAGCTGATGCACTGGCTAATATAGCCACAGCTTTAGCAGATCCAAATCGGGACGAGAAAACCATCGGTATTGCCCACCGTCGTGCAATTTCACCTTATGTTCAAGTCAGAACAGAGGAAATTAATGAAATTAGTCCCATTCCTGAACCATATGGTCATACTACAGGATGGATGTCACCTATTAGGAAATACCTTCAAAATGGAACACTTCCACCTGATAGAGCCGAGAGAGAACAAATTCGGCGACATGTGGTCAATTTTACTCTTTATGATGGTCCAAACCACCTCGAGAAAATTCTCTACAAACGTGGTTTTGATGGAGTTCTCTTCAGATGTATTGATGGTGAAGAGACAATGGCTGTCATAAAAGAAGTGCATGCAGGAGTCTGTGGTGCCCACCAGTCTGGACATAGATTGTCTGATCAAATTCGAAGACTTGGATACTTCTGGCCTTCAATGATACAAGATTGTGTTAATTTCACAAAGAAGTGTCATTCATGCCAAGTATATGCCAATTTCATTCATCAACCTCCAGAGTTGCTTCATACAGCTAAATACTCATGGCCATTTTCCACATGGGGAATGGATGTGGTGGGACCTTACCCTTCAGCTACGGCCAAGCAGTTTAAGTACATTCTTACTGCTACTGATTTCTTTTCCAAATGGGAAGAGGCAGTACCTCTCAAAGAAGTCAGTTCTAAATGCATTGTTAGCTTCATCAAGTCTAACATCATTACTAGATTTGGTGTCCCTCATATCATATTGACAGACAACGGCACCAACTTCTGTTCTTCTGAGGTAAAGAGATTGTATCAAGAATACAACATTAAGTCCAACCATTCATCTCGATATCATGCAGCGGCTAATGGCCAGATAGAGGCCTTCAACAAGACTCTTTCAAATATACTGCAAAAGATGGTGGATAAAGATAAGAGGTCATGGCCTGATAAACTCTATCATGCTTTATGGGCTTATCGGACTACCACTCGCAATGCAACGCGGTCTACTCCATATTCATTGGTATATGGAACAGAAGCAGTCTTGCCAATTGAAGTTCAATTTCCCTCACTCAGAATAGCCATTTGTGATCAGTTATCAACAGATGAGCAATCCCAAAAGCGTTTGAATGAATTGGAACAGTTAGATGAGAAAAGATTGTGCACTTTGCACCACTTGGAAATCTATCAGAATCGAATAGCACGAGCTTTTAACAAAAAAGTTCGTCTTCGTTCATTCATTCAGGGAGAATTGGTATTGGTTCTTAAAGCACCAATGATACCAGGAAAGAAACCTCCCAAGCTTGAACCAAAATGGGAAGGACCTTATTCAATACATAAGGTCTACTCCAATGGAGCGTATTCTCTGATTTCAATGGATGGAGAACACATCACGACTCCAACTAATGCCAGATTTCTGAAGAAGTATTTTGTATAAACACAAAATATTGTTCCCAGAACCAAGACTCTTACAATTGGTTCATACGGAAAAGGTCCGGTATGACCTTAAACTACACCATGGTCCAGTATGACCTTAAACTACAACTTCGTCCAACATGACATTAAACTGTGTCACACTTTTGTCCGAGATGGCATTAAACTATAATACGTCCAGCATGACGATAAACTGTACGGTCCATGCACATGACCTTAAACTATTCGCACTTATGTCCCTGCAACATGACACTAAACTGTGCAGCACCAATAGTCCTAATTGCAAGACTTTAAACTGCATAGTCCCTGATTTTGTCCTACATGACAATAAACTGTATAGAAGTTCCTATATTTTGTCCGAAATGACATTAAACTATATTTTGTCCTAGCGACATGACATTAAACTGTGTGGCACTTTCATCGTCCAGCATGACGATAAATTGTAAAAAGATCAGAACTGATATCCTCATATTGGTTCACCTTAGTCCTAGCTACATGACTTTAAACTGTACAGCACCAGTTCGTCCTTGCTATATGACGTTAAACTATACAACAATGGTCCCGTATGACTTTAAACTGCATCATTCCTGGTCCATGTATACGACCATAAACTATTTGCAAATATGTCCAGCAAGACGTTAAACTGTGACGTCCTAACTACATGACGCTAAACTGTATAAAAGTCCCTCACGTCCGGAAAGACGTTAAACTATATAATAATCAAAAGTCCAGCATGACATTAAAACTGCACAGTCCCCCTTTCCGTCCAATATGACGTTAAACTATATTGTCCCCATCGTCTTAACTACATGACGTTAAACTGTACAGAAAGTCCCTTTTTTATGTCCTACATGACATTAAACTGTACATCGTTAAGGTTGTTATTACCTCTTGTTTCTCACACCGAGTATGACTCACGTGAGCTTAGAGCGAACATCAACCATAACACTCCCTTTGGGCCACTAACCATGTGTAAGTCCCAACAACATTTTTTTTATTAGATCATTGTCCCCAAAAACAATTTGATCGTTAATTCATTTTTTAATTGAACTACACAGACTTTGATCCTTGCCCTCTAGGCTGGGTATGTAGGCAACCTCCCAAGGTTCAAGCCCAAAAACAATCTCTTCACATCGGTTCACCACCATCTCATATGATGTTGATTTGTGAAACCGCCCCTGGAATCAATATCTTTACATTGATTCACTTTCGTCCTTGTTATATGACGTTAAACTATACAACACTTTTGTCCAGTACGACAATAAACTACAATATTCTTTGATTTCCTCATTTGAGAAGGAACCATTATTAACATTGATTCTTTTTCAATCATGGTTTTCATTTTCAAAAAGACTACGTACATACATGGTAATGCCTAAATTTTTTATCTTAGGTTAAAACCATCATTGCACTAAAGTCCCTTTTCACCCTTCACATGTACGAACCAAATTTGTACAAAGGGTAGTTTCAAGAACTACGTGGACTTGATTCCCATCCTTATGGGATACGTAGGAACATTCGGGTGTCCCTCGAATCCAGTCCCAAGTCTTTTGGGCCTAACCCCAAATTTCACTTTCAGTCCCTTGGCTGAAAAGTCTTCATGAAAACACACACTGTGTATTCATTATTATGGTCCGAATTCTATGACCCTAAACTAAGATCACTCATACTTTCGTCCTGCACGACGTTAAACTGCGTTTCAAGAACTACGTATGGCTTGATTCTCATTCTTATGAGATACGTAGTGAAGTCCAAATTTCAATTCAGGATCCAGCCACAACATGATTATGGTTTTCATTGACCTATGTATCTCTATATACATTGGAAAATACCCATATTTATGTATTATAATCCTAACCTTAAATATTTTCAGATCTTCATAACCCTTTTTCATGACTTATAGTCACAAAAATGTCAAACTTCTGAGAATTCTTTTGCCTGACTATGCAGCACGTGCCCATAGGTGGCCTTGCATAAAAAGTCCACATAAAAGACTTGTCAGCCAAGAGATGCTATTTATTTGACCATGCAGCCAATGCCCATAGGTGGCCCTGCATGTTTTCAAACCCCTAACGGGTTTGTTAAATAATAGTAACTTCATTCTTGGGAAGAATGCCTCTTTTGTCCTTATTTGTCTTAAACGATAGTATGTAGGGATCCGCAAAAATAGCCATCCTTAACGTATTTGTCCCATATCCTTTTTCATGATCTGAAAGTATTCAAGTCTATGGTTTATTCTCCTTCCCTACGTTTGGGTCAGACCTTCGTAGGAGTGATATTCATCCAGTTCTTCGATATTCTTGTTCGGAAATATCCTTTCCATATTCAAGTACCTCTTTCCATACAACAAACTCTATGCTTTAGAAAATTTGAATCTCCATAAACTTTCACTGGCTTTTAGCACTAGGAAAGTAAATTTCTGAGAGTTCTTTTGCCTGACTATGCAGCACGTGCCCATAGGTGGCCTTGCATAAACAGTCCACATAATAGACTTGTCAGCCAAAAGATGCTATTTTATTTGACTATGCAGCCAATGCCCATAGGTGGCCCTGCATATTTCAACCCCCTAACGGGTTTTGTTAAATAATAGTAACATCATTCTTGGAAACTACTTTTTCTAATGCCCTTTTAGCTCTTTTTCATATCATTCCTCAGATTAAAATATTCTTAAGTCATAGTTTACATATTTTCCCTCATACTTGAGTATGGTAATTTGTTTTCAGATAAATTATCAAGGAATTGAATCCATTTTAATCCATTTTTCGGTCAAAGCTATTTCGACCTTAAACATTAGCCTCTTTATGTCCGGCATGCATGACTTTAAACTGCCCACACAAAAGACAGAGGAACTATGAATAAAAGTCAAGTTCCAGCTCACTAAATATACATTTTTTGTATGATTTAGCTAATATTGAGCAGTTAAAATATTCAAAGTTTGTAGGGTTATTTGTAATAATCCTAGTAAAAATCAAACTATTCTTACTAAGCCCATTGGCTTAAGTAAATTTGATGCAGGTAATGGAAGAATGCAAGCACAAATGATTGAAGACAAAAGTGTTTTTCATTGATACACAAGAATTAGAAGGACATCCACAGATTGGAATCTCTTCTCTTTTTCAAGAAATTACAGGAGATTGTCAACAAAAGTCTTCATTTGATGTATAGAATCCTGAGCCTTATCAACAGTTGCTTGAAGCTCGTGCACTTGACCAGCTTCACTCTTTTCAGCTTGCTGAAGTGCCTTCTTAGCATCTGCAATGGCTTTCATGCCATTTATATGAGTTTCATCCAATGATTCATTAAGCTGATCAAGTTCCCCAGTAACAGCATCTAACTGTTGCTGGAGTTGCACCTGCTGGACGACCTTTTCTTTGATTTTTTGCTTCAGATCCTTCATCTTGACAACATAATCAGCTTCATCCTGGGATATTGCAGCCTCAAATTTGCCTATGTTGACTGACAATTTCACTCTGGTCAAATCTTCGCGACTTGTCTGCATTTTCTCCCTCCTGAAGATAATCTGTTTCACTGCAGCATGGATCTTTTCATACCCAAAACCACCAAGTCCCATTATAACAAATTGGGATGACAATAGGGAAATTTTTGATGGTAGCTCTTCTAAGGGCACCCCCGATATGATGTTCCATATATTGTTCCACGCCTTACGTCGTGAAAGCTGAACGCTTTGAGCATCTCTGAATCTGATTCAACATCTTCATCAGAAGGGGGTATGTAATCTGGAATTAACATGCTTAAGGAAGTGCATCGTTCTGCTCTTTCCCCTCTAACATGGGATTTTTCACTTTCAATTCCCGTTGGGGCAGAGACTGAAGCCTCATCTCCGGATCTAGCCATTACAGTTGATGGCCCTACATGATCAATTGAAAGATTTTAGTTGAATCTTAAAGGTTAACAAAAGAATGGATTGTCTTGCAAATAAAGTACAATCACAAATATTGTTATCCCTTACCCAATGGTGGTTCAGCAACATGAGAAGACTTCTCCCCATCTTTCCCGGTTTCAACAGGATTTTCAAGATGGGTCTCAGGAGAGTTTATTGGATTTAGCTCTACTTGAGATAATGTTTCTGCAATGATAGGGTTGACATCAGTGTCCACACCCTCTTCAGGCATTGGCAGTTCAGCAGCTTCTACGGAAGAAACTGCATATTATTTTACATCATGGTTAGAAATATTTTCTTTTAAAAGAAAAATTTGGGCGAAGGGTAACACTCACGCCCAAGGTCTTCTAAATCACATGACAATCTAGCATGATCATAAAATTCTTCAAAAGTCATTCCTTGATTCATCATTTCATCCAATGATACTTCAGAATCTTGGTTAGTCTCACCAGTGGGAGCATTTTCTATGTCTTCTTGCTGACTTATGTCCTGCAACCCCTGACCCTGGACATCATCTTCAGTAGTGGGAGGGATACTGGGAATGGATGGCAGCTCTTCTCCAGGAGCTACCAAGTCAGCTTGAGTCTGTGGTTGTTCTACAGCACCCTCCATGGCCTTTGAAGAAGGATCAGTCCCTTCCCTCAAGGGGGAAATTGAAGAAGCCCCTGCAATCCTCAGAAATATGAGTAACCATATGATTATGGGTATAAAATCATGATTGTTCGAAGGACTTACCACTGCTAATGAAACGTTTAGCTAAGGATTTCCTCCTTCGTTGCCATGGCTTCTTTTGCTTTTTTGGAGTTTCAGCTGTCTCCTTTATTGGCACTTGGATTGGCGAATGAAAGGCTATGTCTAGTGCCTCATTCATGGCCTGCTGGCCTGGAGATATCTCGCCTGGTTCGCGAGGAGAATCAGCAGCAGCCCCAACAGCAGTACCACCAGGGCTATATTGTGGCGAAGGAACCCCGGTCCATTTCTCTGCAAGCTGCAAGATGAAGAAAATAACATCCTTAAGAAACAAAGCTTCAACTGAAATCACGTTGCAAAGAAAATAAGGAAGGAAAACTTACATCTTCAGGAGCCACGTACTCTTGCCACTCCTCATCTCCAGAACCACCAGCCCCCTTAGTGGTGCCACGATCAATCATTTCCTTCACCCGCCTGGGGATAGGAACCGAATTATCAGTGGCATATATGAGCATTTCCAGCTCTCTGATATAAGCTCGCACTTCATTGGGGTTATCTCCGTATTGAAGGTCTTTTGATGCTAGAAGATATCCTATCCCAGGAAGTTGTAGGCCCTCACACAAATCCAGCCAGGCGGTCTCAGTATCACAGTATAAGCTCTGCCATAGCTGAACAGCCTCTGGTCTTAGATATAAAGGCTGTGAGGAAGGTCCTACAATTTTTGATTTTAGTTTCTTCCCGATTCCTGCAACTACAGATAGAGAATAAGAAAGTGAGACTTATTACTTTATAAAGTAGCAGTGATTGAAGTTATTACAATCAAATAACTCACCAGGAGCTGATGGAGTGGGTCTTTTAACTCTGGCCGGAGGATTATATCGGGCACGAAACCGCTTTGCTGCCGGTTGTGCCTCATCATCCCCATCATGATGATCTGAGGAATCAGTTCTAGAGGAGGAGTCTGTTGAACCTATTTCAGGAGGAGAAGCATCACCTTCATGAGGAAGAGTTTCTTTCTCTACAGTCCTCTTCCTCTTTCCCACTTGATATACAGGGTGATTCAATATCCCTTTAGGGTATGATGCTATCCAGTGTTCGGCATAAAATGTAGTCAGATAATGTGCCGCTTTTTCAACTGGTAGATCAAATACTGCCCCAGTCTTCTCTCTTGATGTCAGCAACCATAGTTGTCGAGCAACCATCGGATGTTGCTCTAACCTGACATGTACTGGAGGGGATACAACAATCTGTTGCAAACATTTGAATTGGCGTGCAAATCTATATGGAGCATAGGCCTCGCATATGATTTCTCCATCAATTCTGGCTACTAACACGCCATCCCTGCAAGCTAGCATGTATGCCCTCAAATCCAAAGGGGCTTTCCCATCATCAAAAAACCGCCCAGATGGCGGACTTCCATAAGGAAAGAAGTGGAATTCCTTATACATGCTTAGTCTTACTTTTATGTCATAACCATTGACATCTAATGGAGCAATTCCAGAGAATGCTTGCACTGACGGTCTGAAAGAGCTTCCAGGAATTTGTAATCCATTCTGTACATTGTAAGTCCTGAAGTGAGTGGCGATCCATCCCCACAAAACCTGGAATGGTCCCACTATTCTTAAAGGAGATTTACCCTGGAAGACGTGAAGTAAACTCCTGTGGATCTTTGCTAAAATGGGGGTAGCTAACCCAACCATTTTTCCCTCAGCTAACTTGGCCGCAATGACGAAGGTCCCTGGCCTAACGCCTCCCTTCGAATCCCTGACCGGCAAGAGGTAAATACTGAGCCACATTGCCAAGAAACCCGCCAGACGAGTTTTCTTTGGAATTATTTGATTCACTTCATAGCCCCATTTTTCAAACTCTCCTGCTTCTAGAGTTGGCCAGAATGTGCCAGGAGCTCCTCTCTTCTCAGGTTTTGGACAAGTGGTAGGACGTCTGGGCCGGGTATCCTTGGATTTCTTTTTCTTGGATCCTTTTTCCTTTGGCTCCATCCCTTTCTTCTCAGTAAGAAACACATTCATCCATTCTTCCGGATGGATATCTTTTATGAAATGAGTTAATGAGGTCTCTGAACTCTTGAGCTTGTGAAAGATTTTGAATAATTCTCAAGCCAAAGCAGGAGTCTTCTCTGGATCATTCCCAGTCACCTTGGGAGGAATGAATTCATCATACATATCGCCCAAGATTGGAGCTCCTGAAATCTTGTGGACATCCCACAAACTGATACCTACTTCTCCATGAGTCAAGTGGAAAGAATTAGTCGCTGGACTCCAGTGACTGAGTATCTCTGGCACGAAGATATCATGTCTGTAAATATATGTCTGCCCAACCCAAACAGCTTCATATATTGCAGCTCTCTTCAGATCCTCAATAAACTCTGCACAAGTCTGTCGCACCCAGTATGCCCACATCCAAGTTGGCTTCACACCTCCCCCAGGGCGGAAATCCCAACTTTTCTTCCAGCCTTTGGACTGATCCATCTGAGCATCTCGGAAGATTGAAGGATGACAATGTGGTTGAAGCTCAGGTGTATGTTTTTTCAGATCTGGTGTGCAAGGGCTATGATGCATCACATAAGCCTTCTCTACTGTTCCAGCAGTTTGAAATACTCCTCCGCCTGAGATATTTGCTGAAGAAAAATTGGTATAATTCTGAAACCAAGAAAATGGAAGATAATTCTTTACTTCTGGAATAATGACTTCTTGCAGATGACCATGACCATACAAAGGTAGATAAGTGCAGTGAGGAAAGTCGTGATGATATTTCTTCAGATACTTAGCCAAATCTGGAAGAGTGCTGTTTTTGACAGTATAGTAATCAGGGCCAATGATATTCATCATATCATCTATCCGCTTGCTAGCCAGTTCATCAAGTAATCCAGGTCTAAGAGCCATTGAATCTGCACAGGAGTTGAATAAATTAAACTCTTAAATGGGTTTTATTTTTCATAAAATTTGTGAAAGAATTTGAAAAAAAATGGCTAAGGCATTAAGGCGCGCAAGTATGGAGATGTCGCGCAAGTGGTACATGTGCCGCGCAAGTTTTGATCGCGCAAGTATTACCGCGCAAGCCCTATTACCTTGAGAGTAGCGCGGCAGCGAAGAAACAGCGAAAACAAGAGACTTGCGCGGCGAGGAAGACTTGCGCGGCGAGAGCTCGAGAAATCCGGAACTTCAGATGCCATCTACGGCCGGAAGCCGTGTATTTATAGGCCAGGGGGCCTATCTGCACGCCGCTCCCAGAGCAATTAAAATCCTGCGCGACGCACACTTGCGCGCCGACTTCTGTGCACTGGAGACTTTCACGCCACCCTTTTCCTTTGGAGGGATTCGATTTCCTCAGAGTCAAATCCTCATTTTCTCTCCGGATCCAACTCTGAGGGGGGACTTTTGTTGACGCTCCTTTCGTCACGGAATCTAAGGTTCAGAAAAGGGAATATCTGAGCTCAAAGTGATTAAATCCTTTGAAGAAACATCAAAAATCGACAAAGGGATGGAAAAGGAGAACATTTCCCATAGGTCGCGCAAGTTCCCTCTTGGTCGCGCAAGTACACTTGCGCGCCGCCTCAATACTTGCGCGACTCCTCATGTTCGTGCAAGGGACTTGCGCGACATATCTGGTAACCGCGCAGTAACCGCCCGTGGTCTTCTTTTGCCTATAAATAGACCCTGTGGGCCCCCCATTCGAGAGGATTTTTTTTTTCAGAAACTCGGATTGAAGCTCCCGACGCCCAAGTCTCTTCTCAAAGCTTCCAGAACACTTCTAAGATAATTTCTTACCTAGAATGGAAGATCTAAAGGGAAGAAGGAAGGCCAAGTGTTGAAACTTATCAAACACTTGCGCGCCGACTTAATTCCTTCAATATAACTTGCGCGTCCCCTCTCTGGAAGAACCTCAAGAGGATTATAAAGGGTTTAATAAAGAATCGCTCAAGTATTTCAACTCTGGTTGTAAATCGCGCAAGTATCCCTCATGTCGCGCAAGTATACTTGCGCGACCAATACTTGCGCACCGCCGCAGGACTTGCGCGACTTTTAATACTTGCGCGCCCCTATCTTTTTGGGTGCCCATCTTGCCCATTTTACCCCTCTTAAGCCATTTCACCTTTCCTATTCAAGATTCAGTCTTCAAGATACTCTTCAAAGCCATTTATGGCATGATTTCTTGATTTGACATCCTTGTCTGAAAGAAATTATGTGAAATATCTCTCAAAACCTAGTGATTTAAACATCTTTATGTCACCAAAGATTGAGAGTTCATTCATTTCAACCTCATCCTTTAAGATGAGAGAATCCTAACCTGGGTCTCCTTTTCAGGAATAAGACTCAGTCATAACCTTGGGCTTCCTTTTCAGGAGTAAGCCCCAAGTCCCCTAACCTAGGCTTCCTTCTCAGGAATAAGTCCTAGTCATAAATCTTGGGCATCTTTCTCAAGAATAAGCCCCAATCAAGTCCTTTAATCTTGGGCATCCTCCTCAGGAGTAAGCCCCAAACCTTAATCCCTAACTTGGGTCTCCTTTTCAGGAATAAGACTCAGTCATAACCTTGGGCTTCCTTTTCAGGAGTAAGCCCCATGTCCCCTAACCTAGGCTTCCTTCTCAGGAATAAGTCCTAGTCATAAATCTTGGGCATCCTTCTTAAGAGTAAGCCCCATGTCTCTTAAAATTTCTCTTAACCAGTCAAAAATTATCTTTGATTTGGGTTTCCTTTTCAGGAATAAAACCCAATCATAAGTCCCCTCC
Organism: Viscum album; assembly: GCA_963277665.1. Classification (NCBI taxonomy): domain Eukaryota; kingdom Viridiplantae; phylum Streptophyta; class Magnoliopsida; order Santalales; family Viscaceae; genus Viscum; species Viscum album. The sequence goes on along the minus strand of OY728143.1, from coordinate 1,365,080,695 downwards.
TAACTTGGGCATCCTCCTTAGGATTAAGCCCCAAGATTAGAGTATTCAAATCTCCATGAAGCACATATAACTTTGTGGACCCTGTTCATGGATTTTCTCCCTAAAAGTAAATCCTAAACCTTCATCTATCTGGGCAGTCATCCATATATATGCCCCAAACAAATTCTTATGATTGCATCCTTCATGGCACAATTGTCTAAATTTTACCAATACCTCTTGTTTCTCACACCGAGCATGACTCACGTGATCTTAGAGTGTAAAAGTAATTATGACGTTCATCTTTGAGCCATCAATCATAAACATCATACCCCATTCCTCGAACTACGTGGGTTCTGATTCCTTTTTCAAAACAAAGGATACGTAGGTAGCCCATTTATGGGTTCGATCCCAACATTGAAATAATCTCTGTCCTTCTGAATGACGATAAACTTCAAGTGCCCCACTGAGTGGCTTTAAAACCAGCCTGGTCATCAAAATGACCAAGAGACTTTTATATAAATGTTTTGAAGGATACCATTGACCAAGAATCTCTAAACAAATATAGATGATTCTATATTGATGAAGAACCTCGAATACATATAAAAGATTCTCTAAATTTCTTATTTAATCATTGATTGTTAAAACTAAAGGAAAGCTCATTTTATACTTGGTAATGTAATAAGGATTCACGAACTTAACTTAAATCTATAAAGAGAGTCCCGGAGTAGACAATAATTCCCCTCAAAAAGGTGTGATGAGTCCGACCTCCCATCCTCTCGACCAATGTAAATACCTAAGCCTCATTAGCCCACAAGCTAATGAGCGCCTGCCTTTGGAAAGTAGGTCCAAACGGATGTGGAATCATTGGATGTTTCCGGTTCTACAAACAAACCCGTTAGAAACCGATCGGAACGTTTGAATCTCCCGTCCAGGAGGTCATCCCCGGATTCCGCGCGAAACATGGATACTCTGGATACAACCAAATTCGGATGGCCCCTGAGGATGAGGAGTTCACTACCTTCGGGGCCCCCCAAGGTACCTTTTGCTACCGGGTCATGCCCTTCGGCTTGAAGAATGCAGGTGCCACCTATCAACGGGCGATGCACCGCATATTCAAGCCAATCCTCGGCACACTGGTGGAATGCTACGTCGAAGACTTGGTGGTCAAATCGCGCCAGCGTCAGGACCATCTCAAAGATCTTGAGAAAGTGTTCGGCTTCCTCCGGTCTCGCTGCCTGAAGATGAACCCGTTGAAGTGTGCCTTTGGGGTCACCTCCGGAAAGTTCCTTGTATTTGTGGTAAGACACCGGGGTATTGAGATCGACCCAGAGAAAATCAGGGCGATTAGCCAGATGCCTCCCCCAGGTAACATCCGGGAACTACAAGGGTTCCAAGGCCACTTAGCCTATATACACCGATTCATCGCGAATCTGGCCGGCAAGTGTAAGCCCTTTTCTCGGCTCATGAAGAAAGGTGCCACCTATGTATGGGATAAAGAGTGTCAGACCGCTTTCGAGGAAATCAAGCAGTACCTGCTTCAACCTCCGGTCCTGATGCCGCCCGTATCCGGGAAGCCGCTGGTCCTCTATGTGACCGCCCTGGAACGGTCCCTGGGTGCCCTTCTCGCCCAGAAGAACAACGAGGGAATGGAGAATAGCCTCTGTTACCTCAGTCGCATGCTCCTCGATGCGGAAGTTAGGTATTCCCCCATCGAGAAGATCTGCCTGGCGCTCGTATTTGCCGTATAGAAATTACGGCACTACTTGCAGCACCATGAGGTACAGTTGGTTTCTCGGGTAGACCCGTTGAAATATATCCGGAGCCGGCCTATGTTGACTGGCCGTCTAGCACGGTGGGCTGTGATTCTCCAGCAGTTCGACATCAGGTATGTGTCTCAGAAGGCCATCAAAGGGAAAGCATTGGCAGACTTTCTAGCAGCTCACCCGACCTCCGCGGATCAGCCGCTCGATCTAGGCTTTCCTGATGAGACCATTCTCTCGGTTGATCGAGCCGATCCATGCTGGCAGATGCACTTTGACGGTGCCTCCCGGAGCCCCACCGGTAGAAGACTCGATAATCCTAAGCTCAACAGAGTGGGCTTGGGCATCATCTTCATTACCCCGGAGCGAGCCGTGCTGCCATACTCTTTCCTGTTGTCAGAAGGTTGTACCAACAATGAGGCGGAATACCATGCCCTCATCACCGGCCTCGAGTTGGCTCTCGAGATCGACGTGCCCCGTCTGTGCGTGAAAGGGGACTCCGAGCTGGTCGTTAAGCATATCAATGGCGACTATGTTGTCAGGAAGCCGTAACTTGTGCCATTGTTGGAGTGCACCCTCCTTCTGATGGCCCGGTTCCCTTCTCGGCCAGAAATTGTCCATATTCCCCGGTCGCAGAACGGTCGAGCAGATGCCTTGGCCAGCCTTGCCGCGTCACTTGCGGAGCCTGAACAGGACAACCTGATCGTCCGCGTGACGCGCCGCAGGCTCATCGCTCCCGTTATCCTGGAGGAAGATCGCGGCCCGTTGGTAAGTAATCTCACCACAGTTGCCCCTATGCCCGGAGCCCCGAGTACCCCAGATATGACAGTCGGATCAGCCCCTGATTGGAGGACGCCTTTGGTTGAGTACCTCCAACATGGCACTCTTCCATCGGATCGGGCCGAGCGCGAGCGAGTTCGACGCCGCGCATCGCAGTTTGTCCTCCAGAGCAGTCCCGTCCTGGAGCAGATCCTCTACAGACGCGGATTCGATGGTGTTCTCCTCCGTTGCCTTCAGGGAGTTGAGATCCCACGAGTCATGCAATAGGTTCATGCTGGTTCATGTGGCGCCCACCAGACTGGACCGAGACTGTCCCACCAGATTCGGAGGTTAGGATACTTCTGGCCCTCCATGATCCATGACTGCATCGAGTATGCCAGGAGGTGCCATGCGTGCCAGGTTCATGCGAACTTTGTGCATCGGCCGCCGGAGCCTCTCCATACCACTAGGTATTCCTGGCCCTTTGCAGTCTGGGGTCTGGACGTTGTGGGACCTTACCCACCGGCGACAGCTCGCCAGTGCCGGTTCATTCTGACCGCCACGGACTTCTTCTCCAAATGGGCAGAGGAGATTCCGCTCAGAGAGGTAAAATCCTGTTCGATCACTGACTTCATGACCTCCAACATCATCTATCGATTTGGAGTGCCTCACGCTATCCTCACGGATAACGGAACCAATTTCCGAGCAGCCGAGTTGAAGAAGTTGTACGCCAAGTATAACATTCGCTCGAACCATACATCTCGCTATCATGCGCAGGCGAATGGACAGATCGAGGCGTTTAACAAAACCCTCTCTAACATTCTGCAAAAGATGGTTGGTCATAACAAGAAGAGTTGGCCGGACAAGCTCCCCAACGCCCTCTGGGCTTATCGGACGATGACTCGCAATTCCACCAAGATGACCCCTTATTCCCTGGTGTATGGAGCTGAGGCCGTCCTGCCCATCGAGATCCAGTTACCGTCCTTGCGCACTGCGGTCTACGACCAGCAAGCGCCGGACAGAGTTGCTGAAGCCCGTCTAGTCGAGTTGGAAGCACTGGATGAGAATAGACTTCGCGCTTTGCACAACTTGGAGAGGCATCAAAGCAGAATGGCTCGAGCTTTCAATAAGAAGGTTCGCCTCCGCTCCTTCCTGCAGGGTGATCTAGTGCTAGCCCTAAGAGCACCGATGATCCCCGGCAGGAAGCCGCCCAAGTTGGAGCCCAAGTGGGAGGGACCGTTTGTTGTCCACAAGGTCTATCCCAATGGCGCGTACTCCCTAGCGACTATGGATGGTGAGCGTGTCACTCCTCCCACCAACGCTAGGTTCCTCAAGCAGTACTTTGTCTGAGTGTACCAACGTCCAGCATGACGTTAAACTGCACATTGGTCCAGCATGACGTTAAACTGCACATTCGTCCCGCATGACGCTAAACTGCATACGTCCTGCACGACATTAAATTGCATACGTCCAAGCTGCACGACGTTAAACTGCCCAGCGTATCGTCCGCGCTGCAAGACGTTAAACTGCCAAGTGCTCCGTCCAACATGACATTAAACTGTACATCGTCCCGCATGACGCTAAACTGCACCACGTCCGAGCTACAAGACGTTAAACTGTTCAGCATTCGTCCTGCATGACGTTAAACTGCCTCTCAAGAACTACGTGTGGCTTGATTCCCATCCTTATGGGATACGTAGGACCGCCTGGACATTCATGTTTCATGCCCAGCCCCATCCTTTGGTAATTTCCATCCCATCTCGGGCCCTTGGTCTAGTTGCCTCTGGGTATGTGGCGTATGGTGTGAGCGCGGGGGATTATGTCCTCATTCACGTCGGTTTTCTTGCCACGCTGTACGCCCCCCACGTTTGGGGATGCCTTCTGCTCCCCCCTGTTTTCTCTCATCGTCCTGCATGACGTTAAAATGCCTCTCAAGAACTACGTGCGGCTTGATTCCCATACTTATGGGATACGTAGGACCGCCTGGACGCTTGTGTTTCAGGTCCAGCCCCGTCCCTTGGTTGATCACGGGGATCTGCCCTCTTTTGGTTGCTCTCAGGGTGAGTCCTCCGACCCTTTCTGGTGATCTGTTAACATGTTTTGGGTACTTCGGTCTATGACTCGTAGTGTCAGATTCAATCCCAACAAGTCCTGTGTTGCTTGTCAGGCCTCGCGCTTCCTCTTGTTCGAGCCTTCACTCAAAGGGATCCTCGTTAGCGGTTTGGGTACGATGCCTCAGTGCTCTCCTACCGCTCCGGGTCGATTTACCGGCGGGTCTTGGGCCGCAAATCGATATGAATCCTGCGATTGAGCGGTCGATGCTCGTTTTCTTGCCCCGTCTTAGGCTGACGCGATCGGATGTTGTGTTGCGAATGCGTCAGCAACATCCTTGATCGCCATGTCAGCTCTTTCAGGCTCTGAACATTGGTTGCGCAGTCCTCATCACACTCCACCTTTGTGCGTTGTAGTGGAATCTTGACACTCTTTTCATACTGACCTTCAGTACACCTCTACACGTTAGGCAGACCAACCAAGGTAATGATGTCGTTCGAGGCTCCCATGATCTGAGCACCAAGGATATATGCGGATATCCTCCCTAAGGGCCATGCGTAGCTGGACCCTCATCCCCATAAGGAGGAAGGAGTCGCCCGAACAATCGCGTTCTGGGCCCAGTATATCTGGAGGCTAGCATCTTTGCCCCTCGGGTGATGGACATACGCAGGCCCCTATCCCAAGGCTCTTCTCCTGGAATCGTGCGTGACCGTAGGGCTGGGTATGCTCCCACCTCCGCCGTGTCCGCCGTACCGCGATAAGCGGATTCCTCCATGGTCCGAACCACACGACCTTAAACTGTGTTGTCTGGTCCTACCACACGACCGTAAACTGTGATCGTCTTGGCCGCCCGACGAGAAACGGCACTGCATCGTGATGTTCCCCTCAGGGGGCACTCATGTTGGGCGCTGGTTAATAACCACGCCATTCATCAATGCCTTCCGTGGCTTGATTATTGTGGCGACGCCAGAGATTTCTCAATCACAGGCATGTCGCCGCACAAAGAAAAACCATTCATGTTTAAGGACAAACAAGAAATATCAAATGCCGCTCCTTCTGTGTGCGAGGGTTAGACCCACACTCTTCCCCGCGCTGGTGCCCGATTGTGTTGCGCCGCGCTTCAAGAACTACGTGTGGCTTGATTCCCATCCTTATGGGATACGTAGGAACGCCCGGATGTTTGAAACTTCAGGTCCAGCCCCCCACCTCTTAGAGATTCCCCCTTCTCTGGGGAATCCGCCGCCTTCAGGTCACCCTCAAGGCGTGTTCCCCGACCCCTTGCAGTGGTCCACCGGTGTCAAGAGTACTCTGGTCTATTGCCAGGAGGGTCAGGATCCTCTTGGTCAGGTTTCCTTCACTTTTCAGGCTTCGTGCTCCCTTTCATTCGGACCCATCGTCTACGCCCTGGGTGGAGCCCCCGTGAACGGTTCGGACACAATGCCTCAGTGCTCTCCCACCGACTCGGGCCGGTACCCCCAATGGCCTCAGGCAGCAAATCGATATGAATCCTGCGATTGAGCGGTTGATGCTCGTTTGCTGCCTCATTCCACCAACAGTTAGTGCGATATTGATGCTGCTTTTCCGCCACGGTCGGAAGTACTCCCATATCGTTACTCCGGTGCCCCCATTCCTTGAGTGAATGGCCGCATGATTCACATTTCCCACCTCCCATTCTGACCAGGCGAAACCTCGACACTCTTGACACTATCCCTCAGTGCATCTTCACATACCCAGGGGATGGGACCACGATGCAGCGTACTTTGAGGTCCTTATGGTCCGAGCTCTAAGACCTTAAACTAAGATCTCTCTTTATGGTCCGAGCTCTAAGACCTTAAACTAAGATCTACCCCTTATGGTCCGAGCTCTAAGACCTTAAACTAAGATCTCTCCTTATGGTCCGAGCTCTAAGACCTTAAACTAAGATCTCTCCTTATGGTCCGAGCTCTAAGACCTTAAACTAAGATCTCCCTTTATGGTCCGAGCTCTAAGACCTTAAACTAAGATCTACCCCTTATGGTCCGAGCTCTAAGACCTTAAACTAAGATCTCTCTTTATGGTCCGAGCTCTAAGACCTTAAACTAAGATCTACCCCTTATGGTCCGAGCTCTAAGACCTTAAACCAAGATCTCTCCTTATGGTCCGAGCTCTAAGACCTTAAACTAAGATCTCTCCTTATGGTCCGAGCTCTAAGACCTTAAACGAAGATCTCTCCTTATGGTCCGAGCTCTAAGACCTTAAACCAAGATCTCTCCTTATGGTCCGAGCACTAAGACCTTAAACTAAGATCTCTCCTTATGGTCCGAGCTCTAAGACCATAAACTAAGATCTCCCCCAAACGGGATTTCTACGTCCTGCATGACGTTAAACTGCACTCTCAGAACTACGTGTGGCTTGATCTCCAGCCTGATGGAGTACGTAGGAACGCCCGGGCATCTCAACTCGGGTCCAGCCTCAGGGATCGTTAAGTCCCGCCCCTCCTCATCACCGGCCGTCTGGCCTGGATTCTGGTAGAGTGGTGCAGTTGTGATATTCTCCCCGGTTCAGCTCGGGATGCCCCATCGCAATGATGGGAAGGGACAGTTTCCTCATTAAAAAGGTTCTGTCTGAGAATTGGGGTGATTCACGGCAAGATTAGTGCATCCGCCTAATACGCTTTCCCCGCGGTGGCGCAATTTTGAGAGCGTTGGATTCTGTCCGAACAATCGTCACTTCACCCCACGCTTCGCATGCCCTGTTGATCTGGATTTCCACCCTTGTGTCTGAAGGAACCCCAAGGCGGTATTCATGATGACATGTGGTCCGACTCCTGCAATATGAATGATGACCTTCGGTCCGTCTATTGCAGTTGTTATGGTCGATCCACTGTCCGCCTACCATCTTGGGCATTTCCTGGAAGGCCGACCGTTGTGGATGTCTGGATTCGGGACACGTGATTCACCCTTTCTCATTTCCCTATGTTCGGATAAAATCTCAACGCCCCTAGCATTGTCCCGCTCGTGTGTTGGAACAAGTTGGGGGGATAATACACTGATTAGGCTTGAGGTCTCCTTCCCTAGGAACGACCTCCCTCTTTTCTCCAGCAATCCAGGCCCAACTATGGATGCCTGATGCTTGGTTAACGCTCCCGCTAGACAACGAATTGTGGTTGAGCATGTTAAGCCAAAAGATGCAGATAAATATATTGATTCATACAAATGGATCAAAGTAGCGGAAGTAAATGGTCTGGGAGTGGAAATACAAAGCCCCTAGGGATTAGCGTGCTGAATGAGTCTCTCTAACGCCGCTACCCTTTGGCTGGCGGCCTCCAAGGCTGCTTCTCGCTCTCTGCGTGCCCTCTCCTCGTCGGCGGTCGCAGCACGCAGTTCGTCGATTCTGGCCTGTGCACGCTCCCGCTCGACCTGAATTGTGACCATCTGTTGGCCCGCCTCCGTCAGCTGTACCTGGGCGTCAACCAGCTGGGCTGCTAGTCGCTCCACAAGCTCGGTACACGTTGCGACGAAGGCCTCCTTCTCTGCCGCCTGCCCTTCGAGACGCCGGACTTCCTGCTCCGCCGCGAGGAGCGCCCGCGTGCTCTCCGACATGTCCCGACTTTGTGTGACGTCGGCACGCCGGCAGCTCTCGCGCATCTTTTCGGCCATGAAATCACGGACCGTCAGATGGAGGCGTTGAGCATCAGCTCCCCCGGCACACAGGAAGCGCAGCCAGGTTTGAAGTGATCCCATGCGCCCCAGCCACTCCGATGGGTCTCTCTTGAGGAAGCGCTGGATGCACTTCCACCCCCTGCGGCGCGTTATCCGGCTATCCTCGACCGCCTCCGCGTCCGAGTCATCCATCTCCTCGGGGTCGGCAGGCCGGTAGGCAGGGAAGGCAGCCAGCAGGTCTGCTGCAGGGTCCGCCCCTGGGAGGTCCTCATGAGGGATAGGTTCCCCAACATCTGGGCGACCTTCTTCTCTCTCCCCAGCGGCGCTGACACCCTCGTCAGCCCCCGAACTCTCTCCGATGTCAGCACCGCCGGCGTCCGCAGCCCCCTGATCAGCAGTTGGTGGGGCCGGCTCGGTTTGGGAAGTCTGTTCCGGAGCAGGCGGCATGTCCACCACTGGTCCACTCGTAGATGGCCCGGGTTCGGCAACCCGACGAGCCTCCAATGTTGAGATCACTACGAGGGGCATGCCATGGTTAGTCACGGATCGTCAATGGCAAGCACCAGCAGTAAAGTAAGGAGACTTACGGGAGGTCAGAGCATCATCTTCCGCTACCCCGGCCGCCGCAGGAACAGTTGCAACAGGGGGCCCTTCCGCGCTTGTCAAATCAATGATGGGTGCCTGGCCCCCGCCTTGTCCTGCTGGCGCCCCTCCTACTCCCGCTGAGGACGCCTGACCAACATCCGTGCGCTCCTGAGAAAGATGGAGAAATGGGTTAGAAGCTGCATAAGAGAATGGATGAAGCAGATTGAGTAGGGATAGAAGCGGACCTCGAGGAGCTCAGTGACATCAACGTCGTCAGAGCCGGCCACCTCGCCGCTCTCCCGCGGACTCCCCTGATGGGATCTTCCCTCGGAGCCTTCATCCTCCCCCATCTCCTCCTCTTCCTCGGAGTCGTTGCTACTGTCATCTTCTTCCGGCGGCATCTGTTCTGGAGCAGGCTCTAGACCGAGCATCACCTTCACCAGAAGGGATGGCTCCGCGCGCTGACCACGTTGGCGCGCGTAATCGTCCATGGCCGTCAGATACGCATACTGCCGGTTGAAGTCCACCCTGTCGGCAATATGGAGGCGCCTGACCTCTGGCAGATGGATTCCTTCTCTAAGAATCTTTCGCCAGATGGCGTCGGTCCCCAGTGACTACCGCAGGGTCATCCAGGCCGACCACAGCGCCGGGAAGACTGCATCGTGGGAGGGTTCGGGCAGACGTCTCACCTGCTTCCCGGGCCGCTCTTCGACCACCGCGCGTGCCCCCTCTCTGGGCGCCGAGGTCGTAGCGGCAGCCTGCGATGTGCCCGCCGCCGAAGTCCCTGCCCGCGCCGGCTCCGCTGCTTGGCGCGCCTCCGTTCTCCCCCATGTGGCGGCGCCTCGCCTCCTTCCTTGACGCCCGGTCTCCGCACGGGTAACCTCGAGCCGCCGAAATGGCTTCCGTAGAAGCCCCTCGGGGTACGCGATGGCCCAGTGTTCGGCGTACTCGGTTGCCAAGCCTGCGTCAACCCCGGTAGGAGGGAGAGTGATGACGTCGCCAGACCCGAAAGCGGCAAACATCAGCCACATCTGGCAAAGGACGCAAGGGTTCGTCTCCTCCCGGACGGCAGTGAATACCCTCTTCGGCATCCGCTGAAGGCACCCGAACTGCTTGGCGAACCGGGCTGGTACGTAAGGCTCGCAGATCACCTTCCCGTCGATCCGAGCCACGAGCACCCCGCCCCGCATGTTCAGGAAGTATTCATGCTGCTCCAGCGGACCCTGCCCGTTGTCGATCATTTGGCCAACCGGAGTGGGGAACGTACTGAAGTTGAAATTGGCATGATTACCAATCCGAATCCTCACGCCCTCCTCACTTAGGGTCATCGGAGCGACCCCCGCGATGTTCAGCAGGGAGGGTCGCAGGCCGTTGCCCGGAGGAATGATGGCGTTCGGAAACGTGTACCCACCGAGGTGAGCAGCCACCCAGCCGTGGAAAAACTGAAAGGGCCCACAGATCCTTCGTGGCGACCCCCCTCGTGAGATGCGTCCCAGGATGGCATACAACCTCGCCAGCACAGGGACCCCGAGGTTGTATCTTTTGTTGGCGGCCATAGCGCCCGCCACCGCCAGTGTCGCCGGGCGAACGCCCATTCTCGCATCCCGCACTGGCAGGAGCCACCCACTCAGAAAGGCGGCCAGGAACGCCGCGTACCGGACATTTGGGTCCCGGGCCTCGATGACGCGGTACCCCCATGAGCGGTAGTCGCCCGTCTCCAGGACCCGCCAGTACGACCCGTTCCGGCTCCTCTGAGCTGCGGTCGGGCACCGCTTCCCCCTGCCTGGCATCTTGACCGCCGGGTCATGCTCCAAGAACTGGCCGAACCACTCCTTGTAGGCTATGTCCTTCTGGAAGTCCTTGATCCCGAGCCGCTGCGTAGCCAGGTCAACCAGATGCCAGGTCAGAATGGGAGTCCGTGACCTGTCCTCCCAGATGTTCTTCGGTGGCAGGAACTCATCGTATTGGTAGCCCTCCAGCGGGATACCTCCGATGCAGTGGATGTCCCAGAGACCGATGCCGACCTCCCCATGGTGAAGATGGAAGGTGTTGGTATCCGGAGACCAGCGGGTGAACAGCTCCGGCCCGAGCTCGGACTGCTGGTAGAAGTGGAACTGCGACGTCCACACCGCCTCAAACAGGCCGATGTACCGCAGCTCCTCTGCGAAGTGATCGCAAGTGTGGCGTACCCAGAACGCCCAGGCCCACTCGCTGGTGAAATTTCCCCCAGACCGCAAGTACCAGTCCTTCAGCCAGCCCTTGGTGTCGTCAGTGACACTCTGGCGATATGTGCTCGAGTAGAGGGATGGAGAATTCTCCGCAGTAGGCTCACCCCCGTCAATGGTTCGCGTCCTCGGGTTCAGGACATAGACGTCCAAGTGCCTGGTCTCCCTGGCAGGATGCCCATTGTTGGTGATGTTATAGCGGGGAAGCTCGTCCTCCCGAGTCACCCAGGTCCGTGGTGCATCAACCTCGAACCCTGGCACCGAAACCTCATCTAGGATGCCGAAGTTCCAGAGTGGCAGGTTGTCCGACAGTGGATATGTCTTCTGGGCCGGCGTCAGCAAGTCGAACAAGGATTGATTGTTGGAAACAATCTCCTTGGCTCCGTAAACCCCCTTGTTTGTCGCCATCTCTGCTCTGCGAGTGGCGGCATCCCCCTCATTTCCTTGATGCGCGGCCATCTCAGAAGTTTCGGGAGTCGTGCGGGTTAAGGGATGAAGCGTGCGGGATCGGACGAGGCTGGTAGAGAAGTTTGAAGGTGGGCGCGCAATCCAAGTGGACGGCGCGCAATTGGGAAGAATGTCGCGCAAAGTTCCGGGTTGTCGTGCAAAGACAGGCGAATTCCGGATGGTTTTGCGCGCCGATCGGGCGAATTTCGCGACCGGAAAAGGCAATTTCGCGCACGAGAGCGTTGAAGCTTATCGCACGGAAGGCCTGTGTACGGAACGCGGAACCCTGGACCCCTATTTTATAGACGAGGCCGGGATTCCGCGCCGCGCGGAATGCTCGATTGCGCGACCGCGGCTGCAAATTGCGCGCCCGGCGCCCCTTTTTTGCGCGCCTAAGTCCCGCGCAGCCCAGGACTTCGGCATTCCGGCGTCTCCCTCGGAACCCGATCGTTGCGACCTCTCGCCGATCAGATTCCGAGGGGGGGCTTTTGTAGACGCCGGAAAAGTCCGTTGTTCCCAAACGAAGCTCCGGATGCGGAAAGCGAAGTGATATTTGGAGTCAGAGGCACGTTTCGGAGGGCCCGGAGGACTTGCGTGAAATTTCAGAGGCCCGCGCGCAAAGTTGAGTCGCGGCGCGCAATCCTCCCGGGATGCGCGTAATGCGCTGGGCCGGCGCGCTATTTTGCGCGCCCGTGGCCCGCGCGGCGCCCTTGCGCGCGGGGTCCTGATTCCGCGCCCGCGAAGGGAATTCCGCGCCCGAGACCGAATTCCGCGCCCGGGGTTGCCTATAAATATAAGGTGACCCCCGACGTTTTGGAGGTTGCCAGAATCCGAAGCGTCGCTCGTTCGCGCAATCCAACCCCTTCCGCGCGCAATGCCGATCTTCAGGTAACCTCCTTTCTTTCGCGCAATAGAGCCTTGGGGTTCGCCTTCGCGCGCAATCCCCTTGGCTCCTTTCCTTTGAATAATCCTTAACCCGAAGGCCTTTGCGCGCAAAAGAAGCCTCTTGCGCGCAATTGCCCCCGGGTGCGCGCAATCCAACCCGATTGCGCGCACCCCCCATCTTCAAAGTGGCCATTCGTTAGAGAATGAGCCGTTGCCCCCGCGAGCTGTCCGAAGCCCGGTGCGCGCAATCTCAATCATCCGCGCGCAAAGGGCTGGCCCAATTGCGCGCCAGCCCGCCATTTTGCGCGCCGACCTGCTGTTTTGCGCGCAAAGCTCTTCTTTTGCGCGCAATCCTCCAGGGTCGCCCCCCTTGACCCCATGAGGGTACCCGCCTGCGTGGCGCCTGATGATTTTCATCCTGGGTGCCCGCACCATGCGTTGTCTTTCCGTGCGACCCTCCAGGCTTGCGCGAAGTGACACGGACCCATCGGCGGCCACCAACGTCCTGCACGACGTTAAACTGCATACGTCCAAGCTGCACGACGTTAAACTGCCTAGCATATCGTCCGCGCTGCAAGACGTTAAACTGCCAAGTGTTTTGTCCAGCATGACGTTAAACTGTACCACGTCCGCGCTGTAAGACGTTAAACTGCCAAGCACCTTCGTCCTCAACACACGACGTTAAACTGTACTTCGTCCGGCAAGACGTTAAACCGTCCGCTTCGTCCTCAACACACGACGTTAAACTGTACTTCGTCCGGCAAGACGTTAAACCGTCCGCATCACCCGATCCCGTGCCTCGCACGCAGGGTCCCCCCCGGTTTGGATGTGGCCCCCACCCGCTCGTCTCTGCAGGGATTTCGGGATTGCCCCTCTTTAGGGACGATTTAATGGGAGCGGCTTTTCCCTACAGGGGTAGGGTATTACAAACCCCTAGTTTCTTGTGGGGGGCTGCACATGTGTATCTCCATTGCGCTTCCCCACCGCCGAAGCCAGTAGAGGGTGTGACTGGGATCGAGGTGTCTCCTACTTTCGGTCCAAGTCCCTTCCAACTGAGTTTTGCCGCATCCGGGCTGCCTCAAGTGCGTAAGTCCTGACAGAATGAACTACGTGGACTTTGATCCCTGTCTTCTAAACAGGGTACGTAGGAAGCCTCCCTGAGGTTCAAGCCCACCACCTGGTCGTCCCGGTCGTATTCACGTCGGTTCGTCCATTAGTGGACCCCTCCAGGGTTCACGCTTGCGTCGATTCACCTATGAATCCGCCCCTGTGGGAGACTGCCCGTGTGTATCTCCACTGTGCCTCCCCACAGCCCCTTTTTCCATTTCACCTTTCATCGTCCAGCATGACATGAAACTGTGATCCACCCGGCCGTTCCATCCCCCTCTGTGCGAGGTGGTTCGGTTCAATCCTCCGCCCGGCGGCCTCGACCCCTTCGTGAGTCGGCTTGCCGACGTCCAGCATGACGTTAAACTGTATATCCGAACTACGTTGACTTTGATCCGTGCTAACACGCGGTACGTAGGAAGCCCCTACGGGGTCCAAGCTCTTCACTCCATCATCCATCCTGATCCTTACCCGGGCCGCCACATCCCGGTGGGGTCATGCCACTTCACTCCACTCCATATCACTTGGGAAGCCGCCCATGCGCTGGCCCCAGCGTCGGAGGTTCCCCGCAAGGGGTTCTGTCATCTGATCCACTTTTCGTGCTGATCAGTCCGATGTCGTCCCCGCTGGACGTTAAACTCGCGGCATACCCCGTGTTAAACATGGGAAGCTGAGGAAAACCTCAGGGGACACAGTTCCCCGCACCCAGTGCGGGATGCCTCAGGCCATCATGCCTTCGAGAAGCCCTATTAGGGACGGAAGACAGACGTGCAGAGCCGCAGTGTTACGACACGCCCCCAGCACCCAGAGCCACCCGGCCTCCTCACCGCAGGTTGCTGCCCGACCAGACTCCTTGGAGCGTCCGGGCGGAAGCATCGTAATTAACCGGTGTCCATGAAGATATGGCGCCGGGAACGAGATTCACGAGCATGTCTTAAATCTATGAGGGAGACCCGGATTAGGCGACGAGTTCCGAGGAGACGTCCAAGGAAGGAGGAGCCGACATCCCATCATCCCGGTTTCGATCAAGGAGCAGACGCCCCTGAATACGGGACGGATGTCGCCCACCTTTGGAAAGCGGGACTGCGGGACCACAAGCCACGCGCCCATCCCCTCGGGTTGACGGGTGCACGCGCGAACGCGTCCTGGCGGAACAGCGTAACCCGACGCACATCCGCACCGAAACAAACATGTTGTGTATTCGTAGTACACATTGTGTACCCTGAATATGTCCAATGCATGAATCACTGTCAAAACCAAGGTGTGTGGTGCAGATATGCGTTGAAGACAAGTACATGATGTATACTATTTCACACACCACGTAATTTTTTACAAGAAGTGATTTCAAATTTTCACATAAAGATAAATTAAATATATAAAAAAACATGTTGATAAAGTGTTTCATGTGTCATTCATTCTATAGTTCAAGGCATGAATCACTGTCAGAACCAAGGTGTGTGGTGTGGATATGGGTTGAAGACAAGTATATGATGTATACTATTGAAGACAAGTACAATATGTCCAAGGCATGAACAAATATCAGAACCATGGTGTGTGGTGCAGAAATGGGTTGAAGATAAATACATGATTTTTACTATTGCACACACCACATAATTTTTTACATGAAGTGTTTTAAAATTTTCACATATTGATAAATTAAATGTATAAATTACCTCTTCATAAAGTGTTTCATGTGTCATTAAATCTATAGTTCATACCATGGCATACGATTACCAATTATGTATTAAATTAATTTCCTTGATAAAATTTTGAACAACCCATGAGGTTTCCTCCATGTAAACATAATATCTATATTAATTTTAAATAAATTTAACATTGATTAAAATTAATGATGATGCTGATTTAAGGATGGATGCTTGGAATTATAATGAATTTAATTAAATAAATTAATTTATGACACATTGTCATGATTAATGAAAAAATAGTAGTAATTGATAACAACATTACTAATCTATGTTTATTGCTTCATGTGTAGATGATATAAAGATTAGGAAAACCCATTCTATGTGATTAGTTTCATTTAATTTAATTTATTAAAATATTATTAATGGTATATGATTCATCACTTCATCTTTATAATATAAGGTATCGTGTGACCATTTTTACTTTTATATAAACACCCTCTATCCAATCCATTAGATCCCATCACATGCATGCGTGTAAAATCATATGTACGGATGTTGCTCACATTAAAGTGGTGTATGTCTACTACAAGTAGAAATGGTGGAGTCATTCAAGGTGATAAAAAGGAACCATAGTTAAAATTTCACATACAAATACAAGTTGTGGTTCAAGGAGTTTTCCCCTATGGTCGAGGGTTCATTTATTATCCTCTAGATAAACTACATCTAGAAATATATCAAGATTGTAAAAAATATATATTTTTTATTATTTTCATTGTTAATTATTTTTGTTTGTGAGTCCAACATTATTTCCCAATAAAGGAATAAACAAGAATTATATATGGAATAAAATAGTATCTGATTACATGTAAATGTTTTATTAGGCATAGTTAACAACACAATTTAAATGAAGAAAATATTAAATATTAATTAAATGCTGTAAAAATTGATTTTATTAATAAGTACAAAAATAAAAAATTTAAAATATTACGTTATTATATAATTCTGATATATAAGTTATCATTTACTTCTTAGTTTAATTTACATGACTAACGCAGGTTGGGGTCCTTTTAATTTTTATATAAATTTTAGCTCGAAGTTTTGGGTTGAATTAAATAATTTATATGAAACTTTGACTTCCTACTTAGGAAATGTTGTAACCAAATGGAAATGTTTGAGGAAATATAATAACATTATTTTATGATTGGGGATTCCACTTAACAGATCATGAAATTCTAATTTAGTGTAGTTTGAATGATACACCTACCAAAAACCATCCAAATTGTTTATCAGGCCCATGTCATTGTTATAAAAAAGGAATATGGATACCTTACACTAGAATATCTATGTGATATGATTTTATAAAACTAATGGTTATGCATATTAGGTTTCGAAATAAAGTGTATGATTAAATAGAATTTGATTATACTTTAATTAAATTAATCTAACACCCACAGATTTTATAAATTTTATATCGATTTAATTTAATCTATTGAATTTCATGATAAAAATATATTCTTTATACATATAATTATAAGTTTTAATTGCATTATATTAAAGAACACGTTGATATATCATCACAATCTACATTTAGACTGGATTTCTGTACATGCAACACTGAGTTAGAATTCATTACAAGTAATACAGGGTTTTACCAGTTTTTAATGGGACTCGTATTTTAAAACTAATTTTCTAGTAATTTATAATTTTTTATTTTAAAAATAAATATCATATTTTAATTAATAATGTCTAAATAAAATATGGGTGAATGTTTGGAATTTTTCTGAAAGTTTTATTTTTGATGAATATTTAAAAATATTGTATTTTTGTTAGAAACTACACTTTTTAAATAGTATTTAATAATAATAAAAAATTTATTTTGGGATTTTAACTCATAATAGGTCAATTATAAATATATTATTCCAATTTAGGTCATTGGAATCATTTATATAATGAAATTTGTTATAAAAACATAGTGATCTTCAAAAGGATTTTACTTTAAAAACCTGATTTCTCGCCATGTTTGTGGGATTACCGTTGAACATAATATTACCTATTCTATGATTTAAATTTCATGAAATGAAAAAACATTGTTTTAATAAGTATTATATATTTATTCTAACAATATATACATAATTATTTATTAAAAATATTAGTGAAACTGATTAAAATTAATCATAGTGAATATGGTAACATTTAGCTTAACTATGGATTAAACCTTATACAAAAGATCCAAATGACGTAGACACTTGTGAAAAAGAAATTAGATACCAATATATCTAATAATTTTTTAAATTTTATGAGTTATTGGGACAATATTAAATAATGGTTCCCTATTTCACTAGTAAAGTAAAGAAAAATTTGAAAAAGTGAACTTTCCTCACCTTTAACATTTACAAAACATTAAGATATGGAAAAAAAGATATTTTTGGTTAGAAATTTTGTTACTAAAAATAAATTATTTATCAGTATCATGATGACTTAGTAATAAATTTATGAAATTTTTCATTTACATAAAATCCTTCAGAAATTCCAATGTTGTGATTACTTAGATAATAATTGACATAATAAATGATACTATACCTAAGGAATGTGAAGTAAATTGGTTAAATTATTCCTATAATTATTATTTTTGGATGAATATATCATTTTACAAAGATTTAAATGTAATATATTTTAATTCCATTATTGTTTGTTATATTTTAAATTACAATTAAATAAATAATGTCAAAATTTAAATTAATGTTATTTTTAAAAGAAATGATATTTTATTAAATGAATTAAAATTAATAAAAATATGATATTTTTTAAGTGATTTTTAAGTGTTATATATAATTTTTTTTCCATTAATGTACCAATTTATCTTTTATAATTAACATATTGACTAATAGAATGTCAAAACATTGTTAACGCGATCTCGGTTAAAGAAGTTTTTTTGCGTGTTACATGCGTTTGTTTTAAATTTATTTTCAAAAACATAGGGAATTTTTATTTTGTAAGTTATATATTATAATTTTTATTATGTGTATATATTTTTTATAATATGTTTCACTATAATATATTCTTAATTTTAAAATACATGAGTTATAATATGAGATTCTTAAATAAAAACTAAAATGATAAAAATTGGAGAAAAATATAAGATAAGGAAAAAATTATAAAAATCTATTTTTTGTATGATGTTGACATGTTCGAAAGATTATTCACCTATTATAAATTATTCTTCCATTTTTGATACAAATTATGTAAGGGAGTCCTCTCATTATTGTATACATATTGATATTTACAAGAGTACCACTCCACCTCCATTATAAAAGGCCAACACATCTCCTCCTTCTTCACAGCTATCAAGCCACGTATGTTCGGACAATATTTTCCCAATAAACATACAAAAATACTTTCGTTTTTCAATGAATCATGCCTTTAGGAATAAATAAATCCATTTAATCCATTTTTTGAAAACTAGATGGAGTTATGTAAAGAAGTGGTAACATCCTTCATCAAATTCCTTTATTTTTTTTATTCTCTACCACCTCAAATCTACTTATTTAGTTGTTATAAAAAAATAGGTATTAAAAATATACCATGATTTTTTAGGATAATCATTATACCTACACTTATACACATATCTATCTAATAGGTGTGGAAGGTACTATTACGTGTAATGTGAACTACCACCTCACAAAATAATGATTTCTCATTTTTCCTTTACAATCATTCATGGTTGGTAATTATGATGGAAAAAATATTTATATATCATTTATATGACAAATATTATATATTTAAGCTTAATTAATTCTTTTATTACATGTATATTTATATGTTTCATTTTGATTAAACACAATACTTTTGTTTGAGGATGTGTGGACTTGTGCCCCTCAAAGTGATATGATTCGTTTATAAATAACATAGAATCTATTAAAGATGGATTTAGTAAATTCTTATGACATATATATAATTATAATGATAATTTATTTATATTATATAAGTATATAAATATTTTTCTTTTACATTATTTTATTCAATATGAATATAAATATAGAAACAATGTTAATGCATACATAAGGCCAATCGTCTCCATGAACGATGTAATCTATTTCATAAATCTATATTCTATAGATTTTTATAATAAAAAAATAATTAATATAAATGTTATTTATATCATTTTTTAAATTCCTAAAATAATTATATAAGTATGAAGACCAAATATATAAAAAATTAAGACATCTGAAAAAAAAGAAAGGGAATATTAAAAGAAGCCTAACCTGAAATATAAATTGTTTACAAGAGGGTAATGTAAGGTCAAAATAAAACCATAGGTTGTATTAAATAAAATAGTATGGTCCATTGATATATTTATAATGAAATTATATTTATTATACATGAATATTTTATTAGTACGATTAGATTCAATATTATAGGTGAGGGAATTTCATCTCACTTTATATTTCTATGAGATACATGTTATGTTCACCTAGTATTTATTATATGTGGTGTGTATACATTTCATACATGTATTCAAGGATTATTTTAATTATATTTATATATATTTACATACATATATTAGGATATTTCATTCATGGGTTTTTGGTTTTAAAAATCACCCCAGAAATTTAATGTAATTTTTGCTCAATTTTATTTATTTGAGATACATGCCATATTATGCACCTATATTTTTCTATGAGATGTAGAAAATAAAATTGAAATTTTGAAAATAGAATCTAATTCTATTAATGATATTCTTATCTTCATGTAACTTCATTTCCATACGAGGGAACTGTTATTTAAATTTACCAATTGGAAAGTGTTTATTTAAACAATATCATTGTTTATCGCAATTTTTTATGATTATACTTTCATTGATGATATAATATAATCCATCTATCAATAGAATTTATTAAATTTATCAACCTCTTTATAGTCCTAATATATTCATTTATTAGTACCATTTTTCACTCATTGGTATATGACATGATTATGGATGGATTTTTTATAAATTATCAGTATAGGTTTATCTTTTGTCAAAAATATATGTTCGTTAAAACAAATTTCCAAAAAATATATTAAAAATCACTTAGATATTTATTTATATTATTTCTATGTTTTCTAAAATAAATTTGTTTCATTAAAGTTTTAAGAACCCATTAATATTTTTCAATGTTTTTTAATGAAATTGTTTCAGAAATGTTTTCATTATTTCTTGATATGTTTTAAATGTATTTTCAATGAAATGGTATTGAAAAAACATGCATATATATTTATAGGTCTGCATTGTTTTTTCAATAAAAAAACAAAAAAAATTAGGCTTTTTTCATTTTTTCACAGAATATTGATATGAAATATTTTTCAATATTCATTTATATGTTTTTAAACCAATCCATTTACCACATTTTTTCAACATTATTTTATTTTTTTAGAAAAAAATATTTCAAAATGTATTAAATATTATTTTGTATGTTTTTGAGAAAAAATGTTTTAAAATGATTTGGATCCTTCTTTAAAAATTTTAAATAAATTTTCAAATAAAATGGTTTTTCTAAAGAATTTAGTTTTTAAAAATCATCTTGCAATTAATAAAGGGTATTTTCCATAGGAAATGGTTTTAAAGGATCTTTAAAAATTATTTTCAATGTAGGATTATATTTATTGGTTTTTCTTATCTTTTTATTTAGAAATGAATCAATGTTTCCATTCATATTATTTGCCTAAATGATTTATGTTTTTATGGAATGATGTTTGTGAAACCCTCTTCTCCTTTATGGGTTATATTATTTTCAAATGTACATCATTTAAATGTTTTTACTTTTGATCAAATGATTATGAAACCTATATATGTTTACAGAGGTTATGATATGATTACATATTTATGATACACATTTGATTTCATGGGTTATTACATGATTATCTATTTTTTTTGGAATATGTATGTATAATTTAATTATAAGAAGGGTGGGACCTATATCATCATCAAATGCATTGGGTAATGATTTATATCTAATGAGATATAACAATATATATGTTGGAGTAATCATTGACTACTAGGATGGCCATGGGAGTGAACCCTGAAAAAAATATGGTATGATGAGTAGACTCATAATATTAAGATGGCCATGGGTGTGAACCATATCTACCAATATGGTATGGAAATTGAACCCTTGATACTAAACTGGACTAATAATTGATTCCTTGAATACTACGTAAATCATTTTTATATTCTTATGTGTTTAAAAAAATTCTATATCTTATCCCTAAATTATGGTTTTTATGATTATGTTCTTTTTTAACTTATGATTCATTTCTTATGAACTAATAATATTTTTTTCATGATTCATGTTTATGATCATTAATATGTATTGTATGATCTAATAATATCATTATCGCATTATCATGCCCATATGATCTCATTTATGCTCTAATTAATCCCTTATTTACGTTTATTAAGCATATATGGTCACCCACTTTTATGGTTACTTCCCTAGGTTATGAAGATATATATAAATTATGATACATCTCATAAGGGTTCTATTCATGGATAACCTTTTGGGAGTTATTGTATATCTATTATATACCAGTGTTTATGTTTCAATGATTCCAAAGGAACGAAACAAATGCAGTATTTGGGTGGTGTTTTGTATAATGTTTTTTAGTTTTCCACAATAGTGATATAATTTATATGTTTGAAAATATACAGACTCTATAGTTGGTATCAGACGAATGGTTTATTTAACCTTTTCAACCAAGGATTAGAAATATTTTGTAATATCCCCATGAATATTTATAAGAATATTTCAAGTAATGTATGTAAGGATAAGTTTAAGGATGAGTAAATGTTTATGGAATTGTCATAAAATTTTGGTAAAGGATTGATTGAGTGTGTTCCTATCATTAAATCTCTATCTAGATAATAAAAGTGGTTATAGATATAGCACATATGTATGTATTTGTAACAAATCAGACATGGTGTGTCCATCCTAACTCTGCATAACATGGAACGCAACAACATGCCTCATTCCACAATGGGTATGACACTTTCAAGGGACATTATTTTGGAATTAAAAAACTCTATATGAACCACCATAAAGGATTAATGAACTATATGACTATGAATAACCTAGGATCATCATATTTTTTTATGGATTAAATAAATATGAACACTGATTTAGGCATCTTATAAGTAAATTTGGATAATAATATGGTATCCTGTTATGATAAATGTTCCTCACACTATGATTTCTGGTTTTATTCAATGGAGATAATTAGAAGGAACATGGTTAACATTTAATTCTTCCGATATGGAATTTTTGTGCATTATGCGAATAGATTTCACTATTTTAAATCTCATAAAGAGAATCGGGAAGGTGGTATGAGTTTTATTTATAAATCTAATGATAAAGAGAAAACAAATGGATGTGAATGTTATGTGATGTTATTATAGTATCTTTTACATTATACATGATAATCATGGTTAGGTTGAGGTTTAGGAACCGTATTACTTGATTCATATTTCATATTCTATGAAATGTGTATTAAGGAGTAAGTTGATGAAGCATGGGGAAATTTTTATGATTAAATTTCAATGAATGAAGTATTTATGTTTTGGAATTAGAGTATTATATTATATAAATCATTATATAGGAAAGTATTTTAAATGAAAATTTTCATTGAGAATTAAAATGGATATGTTTGATGGTTCTAGGGAGGTAGAAAATTGATTTCATTGAAAATTCATATTTTGGTTATGGGAATGTTTTGATTAATTTTTTCCTTATATTGTGATAATGTTTTTTGGATAATGATATGTTGGATGGTACTAATTATATTTTAATTTGAAAAATATTATCTAACAATGTTTTCTATGTTATCTTGGATGATGCATAAATCATATTTGATGTAGGAAATAAATATGGTAATCTATGGAATATGTAAGAATTCGTGATTCCCAAAATAATTTATGGAAATTCAGGTTGTTAACATGTTTTAAGATTTTTTATAATGAGGGTATTCCAAAATTTGGAATGTGATAATCAAGAGATTCATTGTGATATATGGTTGATCAATGTTAAGCTAATTTCCTGAAATCAATGTTAAGCTGATTTCAAGAATTTATTTATAAGGTTATTGTTTTTAATTTTTTTTAGGATTATAAGGTTAACCATTTATGGAATTTTTATGTTTAAATTCAGATGATTTCAGTATGATTAAAGTGTTATCTCACAACATGATGATTTATGCATATTCGATAACTTGTTCTAAAAACATGGTGTTGATAATAACTATTGAAAAATGGGACATCATATCATGGTTCACAAAAAAAATTTATACTTAAAGTGTGAAAATATAATCATATATTTTGTAGAAAGAGGTGAATTGGATTGAAGAATAATAAAGGGTGATGTTTTCCTGAAATCATGCTAGAATATATATTCATTAATATTATTCAACATTAGGAAAAGGATCATTAAAATTTATTATCCCAGTACCTTGGTTTATGATGAATAATATGGCCCCTTAGGTCATCATAGATTTATGGAATTGTGATTATTATCTTTATCCAGATCTTGTACTCAATCACACTCCTTCAGACCATTGTTTTAATATTTTCCATCCTTATTAATGTTTTCACATTCTACTTATTTTCTCATATAATGGAAGCTAGGTATGAGTTACATGGGGTAACCATCATGGATACCGATTTCTTTTTTTAAGGGTGTATTATAAAAAAAATATGATTTGGTTTTCTATGAATGGAAGATTAAATTATTTAACCTTTGATTACACACACGAATTTGAGGGGAGAAATTCAATTTAAGTGGGGTAGAATGTAACACCCCGAGATGTTGTGAGTTTTTTAAAAGTTATTTTAATATGTTTCATTTCACGTAACACAATATATAGTATTCATATATATATAAGAAATAATTTTTTCTTACATTAGAAGAAACATCATGTTGATCATTTATTACATGAAACACATATATTGGCATGTGGTACACACAACATTGAGTTAGCATGCGTTACTTAAAATACAATGTTTTATAGTTTTTAATGGCACACCTATTTTAGAACTATTTTTTGGACCTTTATAATTTTCTATTATCGAACTAAACATCAATTTTGAATAAAAAAATTTCAAAACTACCACAGGTAGATTTTTCGGTATTTTTCTAAGAAGTATGATTTTTAAATGAATAGTGAAAAATACATTATTTAAGATAAAAACATATTATTTTAAGAGTAATTAATATGAAATTGTATTTTAATGTGGATTTTAAGTAATAATAAAAAAATTATAGATATATTAACTCAATTTATGTCATTGTAATATTTTTTATTATGAAATTTTTTATAGAAAATAATCAAGCATTTTATCATTTTTACATTAAAATCCTGATTTATTTCCACAACTACGTGATTAGTGTTAAATATAATATATCCACTAATATGATTTGAATTTTAAAAAACAGACATACACGATATTATTTAGTATGATATTTGTTACCTTATAAGATCAATTTATTTTTTAACCAAAAGTATTAGTTAAAGTGATTAAAACTAATCACGGGGATTAAGGTATATTTTAGATTAAATAGGTAATAAAATTTAATCATAAAGGAAATAAATACCTATAAACTTGTAAAAATGACATTAGATTCCCATATCTTGACTATATACAATAATGGTTTGATTTTTTTGAATTATTGTGATAATATTCAATAATAGTTCTCTATTTCATAAGTAAATTATGGGAAAAAGTTAAAAGGGGAACGTTCCCCAACTTTAAAATTTATAAAGCATTAAGTTGTGTAAACAAAAAAAAATTTGTTACAAATATATTTTATAAAATATAATTTTTTTATCATTAATAATTATAAATAATTTTAAAAGATGATTACTTACATAAAATTCTTAATAAATGCTAATCAAATTATTCTTTAGTTAATAATTATCTAAAATAAATGATAAAATATATGAATATTAAAATTTCATTAAATTGGTTAAATTATAAACCAAAATTAATATTTTTGATTAATATATCATGATACAAGGATATAAAATGAATATGTTTTAATTACAATAGAATTTTGATATTTTAAAATTTAAATTACATAAATAATTTCAAAATTAACATTAATTTTGTTTTACATTAAATGATATTTTATTATATAATTAAAATATAATAGAAACCCTTTATTATGCCAAGTGATTTTAATGTGTTACTAAATATTAAATATGTTCAATTAATGGACCAATTAATATTTTATAATTAAAATATTGTCTCATTTATAGTAAAACTATATTAGCGCGGTCTAAGTTAGAGCATTGTTTTTGCGTATTATGTGAGTTTGATTTTAAATTAATTTTCAAAAGACAATATATTTATATTTTTTAAATTATATATCATAATTATAATTTTGTGGGTATATATATCCTTTAATAAATAATACTCTAAATGAGTCATAAATATTAAATTAATTATGATAGAATACAAGATACATTAATTAAAAAAATGATAATATTTGAGGAACATTGAAGACAAGGGAAATTTATTAAAATGCACGTATTTTTTCATGCGTTAGAATTTTTTTTCAACACATTTACTCCATTAATAAATTATTTTTCCATATTTTGGAACATGTATTATTGGATTCATCCTATTATTGAATATTTTTTGTTATTTACAAGAGTGACAGTCCTCCACCAGTATAAAAGGCCACAACCTCTCTCCACTAATTCAAACCTCTGAAAACAATTATGTTGGAAAATTATATGACTAATACACATTCTGGCATCCCTCTATTCCACCATGAAGCATTCCTTTTGGTAAAAATTACTCCAAGGAATACCTTTGGTAAAAATAAAAAAGTGTTTCCCAAAGAAGAGGTAGTATCCTATGTTAAGCTAATTTATCTGATTTTCATTCTGCATCCCTCCACTATAATTGTTAAATATCTATAAAAATAACACTAGTTGCATTATAAATGTATACCTTGTTATGATAATAGTTTTAAATACACTTATTCAAAGTTATATCTTTTAGTTAATGAATATATGGTTTATGTGTATGGTGAACTACCACCGCACAAAATGATGATTATTCATTTTTTATTTTACCACCATTCATGGTTAAGAATTATGATAGAAATGATATTTATATATGATATATATGATTCATAATATTTCATTAATCTTATATAATTCTTTTAAATCAGATATCTTTATACATTCCATTTTTTAATATATGATAACTTCGTTTGAGGAAGTGTGGACAACGGCCCCCTCAAAGTGATGTGATTTTTCACACACGACATGGATTGTATTAATGATGTATTTACTTAAGTTATACGATATATATAACATGATAATTCTACTATAATGATATTATATACATATATTCCATTTTAATTCTTTCCATTAGTAATAAAAACAAAACCAATATTCATACATATGCATGATATATCATATCCATGAAAAGTGTATTAAATTTCATACTTCTATATTATTTAGATTATTATAATAAAAATTTAAGGAATATACAAGAAATTTATATCATGATTTGAATTAATAATGTCATGATATAAGTATAAGGACCAGATATATAACAAATTAACAAACATGTGAAAAAACAAAAAAATTGTACCCAAACATAACATTAATATGAAATTGTTAACAAGCGGGTAATATAAAGTCATAATAAAAATTTATATGGTATTAGATATAATAATATGGTTCTATGATATTTATATAATTAAAATTTATTTATCAACATGATTTCTGTATGAGTACGATGAGATTCATGACAAAGAGTAATGGAATTTCATCTCACATATTATTTCCCAAAGACACATAAGAGGTTAACCTCATATTTCTTATATTTTGTGTATATAATGTTCATAAACATTTTTTAAGATTATTTAACTTGTATTTATTTTCATTTAAATATCCATTTGATTATATTTCTTAAATGGTGTTTCAATTACAAAATGAACAAATTTTTAGTGTCATTTTCTCTCAATTTTCTTTCTGTGAAACCCATGCCATGTTATTCACCAATATTTTTCAATGTGTTTTATATAATACATTATAAATTTTTAATCATTAATATCCTTATATTAATGTTATTTTTATTTTATTTTAATTTAATTTTATTATATAGGTATTATAATTCAAATTTACCATGATCTAAGATTTTATTGAATCAATCTCATCATTTATCAAGTCTGTTTATGATTATTATTCTATTAATAAAATATCTTGATCTAAATATAAATAGATATAATGAATTTTATCCACTTATATATAATAATAATATATTCAGGTATTGTTACTATTTTCCACTATGTGTTACATAATAAGATTCTGAAATTGTATTTAAGAAATTATGAATTTAATTCTTTCTTTCGATAGAAATCTATGGTTATTCAAAACCATGTTTCCTAAAAAGGCTTCCAAATATTTTCATGATTTAATTATAAGATATTAATTTAATTTAAATGAAATATTTTTCAATAACTTTTAAGTATTCATTATTATTTGTCACTTATTTCCAAAGATATGACTTTAAAAATGTTTGAAGGCATTATTTATATGTTTTTAATGTATTTTCAATGAAATGGTTTTCAATAAATTTTAATTATTTACATATTTTTTCTAATATATTTTTCAAATAAATTGGTTTCTTAAACTATTTGAAGAATTTTTTTTTTGAAGAGAAATGATCCCAAAAGGTTTTCATACTATTTTTATATGTTTTCAAGGAAAACCATTTTTTAAAAAGTAATCAACCTTCTTCTATTTTTTATGGATAATAGATTTCAAAACAAAAATCGATTTTAATTTATATGTTTTCAAGGGGAATAGTTTTCAATCTCATTTCAAACCTTATTTCAATGATTTCAATGAATTATAATTGAAAATGTGTTTTCTGAATTTTTAGGTTGTTAAATAAAATTTCAAAGAAGAAAAGATATTTCCATCAATAAATGGTTTTAAAGTATTTTAAATTTTTTTTCCTTCTCATATTACATATATTGACGTTACTCATTTTTTTATGTGGATATTATTCAATGCTTACATTAATATTCATTATTTTAATGGTTTATGTTTTATGACATGATGTTTATGACACATGATTCCCTTTCATGGGTTAAATGCTTTTGAAACCTGCTTATTTTCATGGGCTATTCTTCTAATGCAATAATTATGAAACTTGTGTCTTTTTATTGAACATTTTGATTTGATTACATGTTAAGGATACCCATTTCATTTCATGGGTTATGATATGAATATTTACTATTTAGTGTCACATGTATGTATGATTTAATTATAAGATGGGTGGGCCCTATAAATCCCATCAATGCATTGGGTAAAAATATATATTTCATGAGATATATGAATATGGTATTAGCAGTGAACGTTTTCTACTAAGATGTGAAATGGAGTAAACCATGACAAAAATTATGGTTTGTGAGGTAAATTCATACTGCTAATATGTCCATGGGAGTGATCCATGACTACTAAGACATTATGGGTAGTGATCTCATGCAACAAATATGGTCTTGGTAGTGATTCTTTATTTGCTATGGAAGTAAATTTTATTTTCTTAAAAGTCTGCCAAAATTACATGTCTTGTTCCTTTGTTATTCTCTCAGGGATTCTGTTTTTAATTTTGTTATGATTCATTTCTTATGAAGTACCATGATTTATTCCATGATTCATGTTTATGGTCTTTGAAATGTAGGATAAGATATTCTAAAATTATTATCATGTTTCCATACCCCTAGGATCATTTTTTTCTAAAACTTCACTCTTGATTACCCTTACTGAACATATGATATCACCACATTTTAAGTTTACATTCCTAGTTTATGAATATATTATTCAGTTTTATGTGTCTAATAAGGGTTCTAGTATTATAGAACCTAGAGGGGGATAATATATCTCAGTTATATACTAGTGTTTATGTTTACATATTTTCAAAGGCATCACACTAATATGGTCTTTGGTCATCTTTCTTTATAATGTGTTAATGTTATGTAATGTATATGTATTAAAAGAAATGATATCCATAATTTATCTATCATATTAATCAATATAAGTAATAATTATATTTTCATTAATTTTTTAAATGGGAAATCAAACGAAATAAACAATATTGCTATGACCCATAGTATAGAAGGGTAACCTTCTTGCTTGCATAAATGTTTAGAAATGGTATAGGTGATTACATGATCAAATACAATATGAATTAAAAAGTTTATTAAGACATGGGGCATAAAAAATCACTATACTTATTGAAAATAGTAAATGGAAGAACAATGAGAAGATTAAAAAGTCACATTAATAGTCTAGGTCTCAGAAGAACTATCATTCCATAAGAAGAAGATATAATAGAAAGGGAAATATCAGGATGTATTAGACTTTACATGTTGAAAATAGAGAAATTAGAAGAATATGCTCTCTTAGATAATGTATCAAATGGAATATTTAATTTCATTATTTATTTAAAATAACTATTAAATATTAAAATTTTGTATGGTCCTAAATCTATATCCATATATTGAAACCTATTATATTTTGAATGGTTTTAAAAGGGAATGAGGATCTATGGACTATCGATGGAGTGAGGATAGCTACAATATCCATCAGAGACTACATCTAATATTTCTAACATAAATGATTTTGGTTTTAAATAACATTAATTATGATCGAATGGTTACTATGAAAATTATTTCTATCTATGTGACATATATCCATCTACTATTCTCCAAAATGAGAGATGATAATGGCACCTATTTGTACGATAGACTGCGGCCTTGTGAACAAAAATGACATGTTTTCCAGAAAAACAACTCAAAGATGGGTATGATGATGGATAAAAAGTGTATATATAAAAATTATATTCATTCAGTCATTATATAATATATTTATTTTTTTACACACCATTCCATAGAAAATATGATAACTTTTTTCATGTGTTTGGTCGATTATAGCATTAAAAGGCAATGCATTTGTTTGCCCTATCGGTTTACATGGAAGGTAATAAAGAATATGTTAATGAGAATGTATGATAAAAAAGAAATAATTATGATATTAATTATATATTTTCCACTCCGAAATTATAATATATCATTTTATTTCTTACCTTTTTACTATCTATGAGATGATATCGTCCTTCATATTCATGCGGAAAACTACCTTCATGATGCAATGTGACTCTATTTTCATCACCATAATAGATGGATGGTATAAATAAGTATATTTAATGATGTAGACTAATATTTATGACATTATTATAAATTTAAAAGGTAAAACATTATATACCCTTTTTTATAATGATCTTAGAAATACAGGAATGTTAATAATGTTTACATACGACCAAACATCTCCATAATGACAACATATTTCATTTATCAAAAAAATAAATATTTTTTGGTATTAAAAGTATAATTGATGTTTATGATAATTAATTCATGATTATAACATAGTATATGTTAAAATAATGGCCACATAGACCAATATCCAACCTACCGAATTCATTTCGGACAAATATGTCAAATATCATCGAAACACCAAAAGTAATCATAATTGATTGTGTAATTGTATATGAAATTGTAATAAATAAAATAAAATTAATAATAGCAATTAAAAATGTTACTAATAATAAAATTTATTAACATGAGTTTATTCATTTTGATTTATAAAGAACATACATGATGATTCGGACTCATGGTTTGTGTTTCTCATCTCATTTTTACTTATGCGAGGCACATTCCATATTCATCCATTATTCCTTATTATGGTGTATATGCTACAAATTTTTATCTTTTATATCATTAATATATTTATAGTTATGTGATTTAATAATTCATTTTATTTCATTTCATTAGTGGGTATTACATTTTGGAAGTTTCAAAAATGGTAAGTGTTTGTTTCACTATCTCCTCATTATTCAATATTATTTGTGTTTACATCCCCTATATGGGGACTATTGGATTTTAATATCTTTAAATAAATATTTTTTATTCACAAAAAATGTTTTAGAACCATTTTCATTTAATAGTACCATTTTTTCACACATTGGTTCTTAAAATGATTGAAAAACTGTTTTTATGAATATCAGACGTTATTTATCTCTATGGTCATAAATTCATTTTCATAAAAACATATTTTATAAAAATATCATAAAAAAATATTTTTATTCTGTTAAAAATGATTCATTAAATTTATATTTACCAATTTTTTCTTTCTTCTAATGTTTTTTAACAGAATATTCTTACTGTATTCAAAATAAGGCTTGTTTAGATTTTATGGAAAATGTGGAAGGAATCAATATTTTATCATAATCATTATGTAAAAAATTCAATACCATCATAACTAGTCAATATGTTGAATCTTACATTATAATTTTGATAAAAATCAATATATTTTTTGGAAAATTATTTTTAAATACATTTTTATAGTGAAATGTTTATTTTTATTAAAAAAATTTAAATGATATTGTTATGATATTTATATTCATAGATGAAATCTACCCTTTATTGTTCTCATGATACTTCTGGAATATGTTGTATTGATATCATCCTTAATCATTATCTGGATGGTTTAAAGTCCATTTTACTGAGTGTGAACGATTAAAATACCACTAACTATATTAATTTATATAGTTTATAATAATTATATGTTGATTTGGGTTTGTATTATCATTTTATGTTAGTTTTCCTATATTAATGTGTTTTTATGTTTAACATATTTTATATTAGGAATTATATTAAACATAATAACTTAAGGGAAGGGCCTGCTATATCCCATGGATGGATAATTAGGTCTTCACTATATTTATTTTTGGAAGATTCCCTAACATTTAATTAGATGTCGTGGAATGTGATATCGACAGTTTGTTTCAAATGTCTATAATATGCATTAAATCATTATGATTTTATTTTATGATATTTCATGCGATTTTTTGATTTGATAAAATATCAATGGTTAGGTTATAAAGATCATTTAATTATTTATATAGAATTATTTATCATCATTTATTTGTTCCATTGTATTCATATTTTATTAATAAAATGGAATGTGTTTTATTTATTTACCATAAATTTTTTATCATGCCATATTTTTTCATAGTTTCCGATGTACTCTTACCATTATGGGGCATTTGATCTCAACTCTGTATTATTTTTTATTTTCCAAAAGATA
Organism: Viscum album; assembly: GCA_963277665.1. Classification (NCBI taxonomy): domain Eukaryota; kingdom Viridiplantae; phylum Streptophyta; class Magnoliopsida; order Santalales; family Viscaceae; genus Viscum; species Viscum album. The sequence goes on along the minus strand of OY728143.1, from coordinate 1,365,048,410 downwards.
TAAGGAAGTGTTTTCTGATTGGTATGTTTACAAATTATAGGGAGAATAATTATGTTCTCGGAGAAGATACTTTGTGTGGTTTATGTTTTAAAATTTTTTGTGAATTAAATGATGCATCTAGTTTACCGATACAACTATGATATTTGTTCCTCCATGATGTGAATCATTATAATATTTTTAAAATGTAATAATGTAAGCACCAATACAGGATATATTGGATGGGGTATATATAATAAATCATACCATTTAAGGTTATGTGTCAAATACTATTTTATTTCTTTTCAATATTGTGAGTCTATGACTACTTCAAATCTGATTCAAATTGGGCAGAGTGGACTACTGGGTGAATATTTTATTACAATGTTCCTATACTTATGTATGAATTTTTATTTCAACATGCTTATTAAAAACATTAATGAATAGGGTATAGTCTGGTATTACACCATGTAGGTTTCCATTTTATCTTACTCACATCAGCGAATGAAGGAATACTATTCTCATCACATAAAGAATAATATCTTATTCACATATCACAACAAATATAATTCTCATCACATGAGAAAACATTATCATATCTCCATAGGTATCTCTATATCATTATTAGATTCATCCCTAGATTGTCACAACTGGTGGATCTCATTCCCATAATAAGAGGATGAATGATCTTCACTATGATTTTCATCATTTGAGATTATTGTACACTTACTCTCTTAGGATATGGGAAACCATGGTTTAACATATTGTAGAGATGTTCAAGATCATTTTGGTATGTCTATAAATATAAAAAAGCTTTGTGTTTCACTTCCTATGGAGGAGGGTGAGATGATGATGATGTTTGGGTAAAACCACTAAGAGGAATCATATATGTCCTATTTGGGTATGAATCAAAACCCATATAGTTTTATTTTCATAATGTAATTTTATATTTTTGGAATGGTCTATAAATTTTAAAAAAATTGGTAATGTTATTTGGGTCATGTATTTCAGGAAAACATGTAATGGAGTGGGGATTATTTGTTAGGATTATCATTGTTTTTCACCATTATAAATGAATAAGTTGATGTTATATTGTGGGGTTACACAAGGTAAGAGGCCAATATGTATAAAACGGACTATGATGACCATCGATGGGATCAATAATGAGGATATGGTTAATTCTTTCACTATATCATTGAGTCATTGAATCATTATAAAATTGCGAAAAGGGGTCTACTAGGTGTTGGGGTTGACATGGTTCTTTATTATTATAGTAATAAAGGATTATAAACACCATATGTGTCTATATGTTAAGGGGACATGTGAGTAAGGTCAATTATCAAAGGAAAACATGGTCAATGGATTCCAAACTAGTTTCCATATATTAGTAATTTATCTTAAGAGGCTATAATGTATTTCATGATAATATGAGATTTTCAATGGATCTACATTAGTGAAAGGAATCCAGTGAGGTTTTTTGTGCCATTTCGACCCAATAATTTAGCTTGTGTGAAAGAAGGGGGTGAGAGAAAGAAATATTACCATATTTTAGTAAAATCATGAAATGACCCACTATATTTCAATTGTTTCATAGTGATGCCCCATCATAAGGAGTAAAAAATATACTTTAGGACACCCAAATTTCATATAAAATTTAGATTCTAGTTGGTATGAAAGAGATCATAAACGTAATGTAAAAATAATATTCATAGATAAGAAGAATATTAGATACATCCTTTTTGATGGAATTCATGATAGTATTTTATCAATGGGCTTCATAGGAGACCATATTGAAGGGGATTCATATAATTCTTTCATTAAGGGGATTTTCGGACGGATTTCATTAAAGGAATTCATGGGATAACCCCATGAAGGGGCTTCATGAGGGTCCATTGTGAAGGGGATTTGTGTGATTACATAGTGAGTGGGATTTTTGAGAGTAATTTATGAAGGGGGTTTATGGGATTCCATAATGAAGGGAATTTTTAATTCTATCATGAATAGTATTTGTGTGAGTCCATCATAAATTGGCTCTATGAGATTCATTTTTAATGGAGCTATCCAGGAGTTCCTCCTTGTAACAACCCGGACCCAGCCAGTGACCCGAACAGTGCTGAACGGGTTGGGTGTAACGACCTTAGGCACACCTCCCCTGAATGCCAATGGCTTCCGACTAGCAGCGAGGGTCTAAATAGGTATAGTGGGGAGGCTATACACTCTTGGAGGAATAAAAATGGTTCTACTCTGAGTATAATACAAAATAGTTCAGTAGAAATAAATGACTAAGAAGACTCGAACAGGACCCGCATAGCAGAAGCATATCAAATATCAATAAACTAGTTCAAACAATATAGAAACGACAGCAGCGAAAAGTAAACAGAATAACATGTTGAAGAATACAAGCAACTACTACTGTAAACAAACAAGTCATGCATCGAAAGCAAGTCATACAGCTCACTATATAATGGCGCAAATGGACAACCAATAGTGGCTACATAATAAGGTAAGTATGCTGATAAAAAAGGGAAAACTAAACAAAGTAACTCTAGAAAGGCATGACCTCAAGGTCCATACTAGTATCCATTCCAACAGCACTAAAGTCCAGCTCATGAGGCTGACCCTCTACATGCACGCAATTTCATTAAGTCTACATGCATCTCGAAGGGCCTGTGAAGGGTGTGAGACAAGTCTTAATAGGATACCACCAAAGGGTGCATAACTAGTATAAGTGTTTCGGTAGACAAGATTATATAAGAAAAGTAGTAAACAGTACAATGCCCAAAAGTAAACACGAACTTCACTAGTGCTTAGCTGCCACCAGGAAGTGTCACCTGCTTCGGCGAATGCTGGAATTTATGGTCTGTAGCCCAAAACCTCGTGCCACCTGACACAATGTGTCTCACGTATCGACATCCCAATGGCATGCCAACTATCGTATCCCAGCTCGAAAGATCAACCTACCCATGGCACAACCTCTGGAGGAACAGCGATACCTATCTTCAAACAGTAACCTAAGGGACATCGTTGTTTTCCCTCAAATCACGGTGAGCCTCTTCCCCTAACCTAACCTCCTCAAAGTTGTTTCCAGAATGTTCCTAACCGTCCACCTGGCTTACTATGGCAAGCACCCCCAAACCAAAATACCAAACCTCACTACCAGGGGCCTCTACCCAGCGAGGGGTTGTACCACCTCATCTCAGAGTCTATCTATGTGCACACTACTCAAAAGTACCCGGTGAGTTGTAATCACCTCATCATGTCCCAAGCCACAACACTTATGACACCTTGTGTCCCTACGAACCTGTCACTCAAGTCTGATGGACTCTCCATACAGGTAACCTAAGCCAAGCCCAACCTGACAGCCTGACTTCCTCAACCGACGTCTATGATGCCAAATCCCGTGGTAGAAACCACCCAATGTAACCTGAGCCAAAAGCCCCAACCAGTGTTCCTCATCACTCAGCAACACATATCCAGGCCATGCCCAACAATCAAGCAGTCCTACACAATCAAACCACACATTGAAAAAAATATACTTGAAGGCATAAATTTTAATAGACAAATTGCACTGCCTTGTGCTAACCCAACCAACACTTAAGGTCATAACACCTTACAGAAGTTAACATCATGATTTAACAAAACAAACTCAGTAGGTTCATTCAACAATATCAATGAAAACCTAAACTCTAGAGTTAATGTTGGTCCAAAACATACGCATTTTGGCACCCCCAGCCGAATTGCCCAAAACGAGATAAGGCCTCTAACCTGGCCTCACTCAAGAACAACAAGGGTCATGGAATACCCAGAGGCATCCCATAATGTAGTTAAACTATTAAAAATAAATAAACAAGGGTTGTTCTTAATACGCACATCACGCCCGAAGGTCGCAACCCCAAATTGTCTACAAAAAAACGAAAGAAGGTATGCACCACCAACCTCATACTCATATGAATACACTCCTCTGATTTCAGCCTCTGAATCGGACTAAATCGCGGTAGATCTACGTTTCTGTCAAATATGGAAATTCCATTCAGATGGAATCTGTGGAGGAATAGGTGGGGGATCGAAGATGAAGAAGGGTGTGCCGGGTTAGACTTTTCAATCCGGTCCCGCTGCTACAGAAGGATCGAAGAACGGAGGTCGTAAGAAGATTCTGGGAGGGTTTGAGTTTTCGGTGTTTTTCAGACAAGCTGGTCATGAAAAGGGAAATAAGATGGTGATTATGGGGATGAGACGCGACGGTGTCTCGATCACTCAAAAAAAAATAAAAGTACACGACGTGTATTTCCAATGTACACGTCGTGTAGTTGTTTTCCGTACTCCGACTTATGCGGAGTCATCACACAGCTTGGACCATGTACATGGTCAAAACATGGCCAATGTCTCCTCCGCTACACGGAACTAGGGTACACAGTGTGGAAAGGAAGACTGCACGACGTCTAGATAGAAATTTACACTTGGACGTCGCACGGAAGGGACATGGCCTTGCACGGGTAAGGGACACACGACGTGTCTATAAATACACACCGTGATGATAGAAACTCTTACACGATTAACTACACTGCATGTACTTGGTGAGCACACGGCCGGTCACTCGGGTAACTCATACACGGCATGTACTAAAAGTACACAGCGTGTATTCTGGAAATTTCTAAGAACTACCTTGATTTTTTAGACTTCTCAAAAACTGGTCAAATGTTTAAACAGGGTCGGAATTTGACCCGTTTCCAAAAACCCGGGTTCATACAAACTCCCCATCTTATCATAGCCCATCCCTGAGCTACCAAACGAAACCAGGAGATGGCGTCGAACACGCCCATCCCGGTAAAATAACGCAGACTACCCCGGTCTCAATGTTCTGGATAAAATCCTAAAGGAGCTCCCCACCTTAGGAATTACCTACACAGTATCAACCTGAACAATGCTCAAGGAAAATCAAATAAACAAGGAAGGCCCAACAACCTATTTCCCAGTCCCATGGTCCTCCCGTGATGCATCATCACCCCTGCACCTCCTTGGGGATCACGTTTCGCTTCTGAAACCCAACGTAACCCTCACCGCATCAGTGTCCACCTTCCTATGTTCCTGTATCTAATAGATGCTCAAAAAAACCTGGTGCCATGCACCTGAAGTAACCCACATCCACAATGCCCCGATGCCCACGGTACCTCAAGTAACCTGCATCCCTGATTCTCCTCATGCTACACATCTCAAATATATAAATAAAATATATAACACATCTGATATGATGCCAATCCCAGTAACTTGCATCTAGTCAGTCCACAAGTATCATGTGCAACTCGTACACTCAACCAGACATGCGTCAAGAGGATATGTCAAAAGAAAGAAAAGAACTCATGGCCACACCCGCGGTGTACCTGCCACCACCATCGGCTCTCTAGCCAGCTCAGTCCCTAGCTGCTCCACAGCGTGCACCTAGCCTGAAGCATGGCTTCCCAATGCCGGACCTCCCTGCGATGCTGCTCCAGTCACAGGCCAGTGACCCCTCATCTGGTCCCCGCTATCCCTGTCACATACCCTATGGGTAGCTGAACCGTAACTACCATCTCCGCATACTGAACCCGAACTAGCTCCTGACGCCATAGTCTATTCTGGTACCTGATTGTTGGATGTCTAAGAAGGATGCATGAAAAACCTCTCCAGATGCCCGACCTATACACACACCCAAAACTCCTTTGGGGGCCTATCACACTGAGCCCGAACATGTCCCGACTATCCACACTGAAAGCAAACTACCTCTTAACTGCCACGAGGTGGTCTAGCTGAGTCCTTGGCCTGCCCGCCCTGCTGGAACTTGTCTCTGCCTCACTTCCTTCTGTCCGAACCATCACCAGGGGTTGTCACCCTGCCAAAGTGAGACTTACCTCTCTCATTTCCCTCTATTATAAGCGCCTGGTTCACCACCTCGAAGAAGGACCCCAGCCTGAAGATGTTTACCTGAACCCAAATGGCGCGTCGTAAGATATCCTTGAAGCACCTCACCCTAGCTGCGTCATCGCTCACCATACCAGGGAAAAAATGAGATACATTTGTGAAGGTAGATGTGTAGTCCATGATGGACATATATCTTCGTTGAAGACTCAAGAACTCCTGAGCTCTCTCTTCCCTCAGTGTCTCTGGATAGAAGTGATCGAAGAACCTGTCCTCGAAGTCCTTCAATGCCAGTCCCTCGTGCCTACAAGCCTGTACTTGTACATCCCACCAACGCTTTTCTGGTCCTGTCATCATGTATGTTGCCAGCTTGACCCTCTGCCCTGGAGGCATCTCGAGCTGCTTGGAGATCATCTGCATGCTCTCTATCCAGTTCTCAGCTGCCTGTGGACCACCATCACCCTGAAAAAGCGGTGGGTTCTGCGAATGGAACTCCCATGTCAGATTTTACATTGAAGGATCTACACTCTGCGCACCTCTGTCAATCCCCTCCAAGACACATACTAGGCTAGCTCGGAGCTGATCTTCATGCCACGGTCCGAACGCTGCCAAACTCAGCTCCTTCCTTGCCTGTACTGGATCCTAAACCTGATCTTGTCCCTGAGCTTGTACTTGTGGCTCATGCTCTGCCTGCAACGGATTCTGATCCTGTTCTTGCGGTATCGTATCCTCTCCTGCTTGACGCTCCATCATGTCATGACGGAGTAACGCGTTGAATACCATAAATGGTCATAAAACCCACACACATATATATATAACAATATATTCTATATAGATAAGGAAATCAGAAAAGGCAGTTCATAACAACTACCCTTACTCCCCCTCATCGCAACCCATGCCCCACGGCATCCCGGCCTCATGGCCTCCTTACCCGCCCTCAACAGAGCCAAGTATCAATCGTACCACAGGCCATGCCTGTCCTGACAACCAGCGTTGCCTCTATTTTCGACGACCAAGTCACCCAATCCTGACTGTTACACTACCTCAACCATAGTACCAACCTGCTCTCATAAGAGCCAGACCCATATGTCCTACACATGTAATTCTACAAAATAATGGGTATGGCATACACATTGAAATAAACAAGCAATTCTATCTAGAGTTCAACCTATTCACATTTCAGAGCATACACAACATGGAAATTGATTTGATTCACCTGGTATTATCACATCACAAATCATACGAGCAGTTCTAAAATTGAAATACCCTAAGAATGTGCCTATCAAAAGCCAACCAAACAACCCTTGACATCCTACCAATGTTTACATATCATAATCAATAACATCACACAACATTTAATCCACTGAGGTGGAAATCATATCAATAGTAATCTGAGAAAAAATCAAACAGCAATTCCCACCCATGACAACTCAATCCATCCCTCGTACATGGGGATGCAGGCACCCAAGAACAAGTTCAAAATTCAGTTCCAACAACCACCTATCTCCAGTCTACTATATACCAAATAGTAAAACCAGCAGAAATAAATAGAAAAGTCTCTAACTCATTAGTACCCAGAAGAACACTGTTACTAAGTCCATGTCAAGAACTCATTTGATACCACTTTGTAACGACTCGGACCCGGACAGCCTCCCAAACAGTGTCGAACGGGTCGGGTGTTATGACCTTAGTCGCACCTTCCCTGAACGCCAAAGGCTGCTGACTAACTGCGAGGGTCTGAAGAGGTATAGTGGGGAGGCTATACCATCTCAGAGGAATAAAAATGGTACTGGTACAAGTAAAATATAAAAAAGTGCAGCGGAAATTATTGATTCAGCAGACTCGAACCAGACCCGCATAGCGGAAGCAATTAAAATATCAATAAACCAGCGGAAGTAATATAGAAACGACAGCAACGAAAAGTAAACAGAAACACATGATGAAGAATACAAGAAACTAATACTATAAATAAACAAGGCATAAATCGAATGCAATTCATAACGCTCAATATAAAATGGTTCCAATGTCTAACCAACAGTTTCTTCATAATAAGGTATGAATGCTGATATAATAGGGAAAACAAAACAACGTAACTCCAACAAGGCACGAACTCAAGGTCCATTCTAGTCTCCATGCCAATATCACTAAAGTCCATATCCTGAGGCTGACCCTCTACCTTCACGCAATTTTATAATGTCTGCACGCATCCCGAAGGGCCCATGTAGGGTGTTAGATAAGTCTCTATAGGATACCCCCAAGGGTGCATACCTAGTAGAAGTGTTTCAGCATACATGATTATATAAGAAAAGAATTAAATAGTAAAATGCCCAAAAGTAAACACGATCTTCACTGGTGATTAGTAGCCACCAATAAGTGGCACCTGATTCGGCCAACGTCGAAATCTTTGGTTTGTAGCCCAGCACCTCGTTCCACCTTACACCATGTGTCTCAAGTATCGATGTCCCGACGGCACGCCCAACCATCATAACCTAGCTCGAATTCTCAAACTTCCCATGGAACAACATTCGGCGGAATAGCGATACCTATCCCCAAATAGTAACCGGAGGGACCACGATGTCTGCCCTCAAATCACGGCGAGCCTCTACCCCCAACTTGACTTCCTCAATGTTGTCTCCCGAAGGATCCTCACCTTCCACGTGGCTTCCAATGGAACTCACCCCCAAACCAAAATACCAAACCACACTATTGGGGGCCTCTACCCAGCGAGTGGCAGTACCACCTCATCTCGGAGTCTATCTGTGTGCACACTACTAAAAAGTACCCGGTGAGCGGTAATCACCTCATCATGTCCCAATCCACAACATTTCTGACACCTCGTATCCCTACAAACCTGTCACTCAAGTTTGATAGCCTCTCCATATATGTATCTCAGGCCAAGCCCAACCTAACAGTCTGACTGCCTCAACCGACGTCTATGACACCCAATCCCGTGGTAGCAACCACCCAATGTAACCCTAGCCAAAAGCCCCAACCTGTGATCCTCATCACTCAGCAACACATATCCAGGCCATGCCCAAAAATCATGCAATCCAACACAAGAAAACCACACATTGAAAAAATATACTTGAAGGCATAACTTTTAACAAACTATTACTAAATAGTCAAATTGCACTAACTTTTACTAACCCCAACCAGCACCAAAGGTCTTAACACCTTACACAAGTTAACATCCTGCTTCTCAGCAGTTTAATTTAACAATATCAACGCCAGCCTAAACTCAGTAGTTAATGTTGGTCCAAAACATACGCATTTCACCACCCCCACCCGAATTGTCCCAAACGAGCTATGGCCTCTAACCCAGCCTCGCTCAAGCACAAAAAGGGTCAAGGAATACCTAGTGGCATCCCATAATGCAGGTAAACTATTAAAAAAATAAACAAGGGTTCCGCTCAATACCCACGTCACGACTGAATGTAGCAACCCCAAATTGTCTAAGAAAAAACGAAAGAAGGTATGCACCACCCACTTTGTACTCGTACGATGACACTCCTTTGATTTCAGCCTCTGAATCGGACTGAATCACAGTAGATCTGTGTTTCCGTCAAATCTATAAATTCCATTCGGATGGAATCTTTGGATGAATAGGTTCTAGATCAAAGAAGAATAAGGGTGCGCAGGGTTATCCTTTCTGATAAGGTCCTGATTCCACTGACAGATCGAAGAACGGAGGTCGTACAGAGATTCTAGGAGTGTTTGAGTTTTCGTGGTTTTTTGGATGAACTGGTCGTCCAATGGGAAAGAAGAAGGGGATTCTGGGGATGAGACGCGACGACATCTTGATCGTTCAAAAATAAAACAAAAGTACACAGTGTGTATTTCCAATTTACATGCCCTATAGTTGTGTTTCCATACTCCGACATAAGCAGAGTCAGCACACGGCTTGGACCGTGTACATGGTCAAGACATGGCCAAGGTCGCGGCCGCTACACGTAACAAGGGTACACAGCGTGGCAAGGAAGACTACACTTCATGTAGATAGAAATTTACACTTGGATGCCACACGACATGTGATTGGCCTTACATGGGTAAGGAACACACGACGTGTCTATAAATACATACCGTGTTGATAGAAACTTCTACACGGTTAACTACACGGAATGCACTCGGTGAGCACATGGCCGATCACTCGGGTAACTCATACACAACGTGTACTCAAAGTACACAGCGTATAGTCTGGAAATTTCAAGGAACTGCCCAGATTTTCCAAACTTCTCAAAAACCAGTCAAAAGTTTAAACAGGGTCGGAGTTTGACCCGTTTCCAAAAACTCGGGTTCTTTCGCTCATGAAGGGTCTTTATTGGAATTTTCATAAAGGGGATTCATGGGTATCCTTTGATAAGGGTAATTGTCTGTAGTTTGGAATAATGTTATATTGGATTCCCCAATAGGTTATATTCTAAGGGTATTTATCAAAAAACGTATATATGATTATCCTACCCGATCCCCATTTTTAGATTATGAATTATCTCAGGGGTGTCTTTGAAGGTTATAAAAAATATTTAATGTTTAAAAATGAATCTCTTCACAAACAATATGATATATCTCTAAAAAACCAAAATATATATGGAAATATTCTAAATAGAGACTATTTATAATTACATCATTATAAATATTTTAGAATATTTATTGATAAATTTTTGTAACATCATTCCTAGGATATGCAGTTAGAGAGAAGTTCTGTGGATACAAAATATCACCAACTCATCTTCAAAAGACATAAATATATTTTTGTTTACAAATATGCCCATAATTCCATCAAAATGAAAATATTTACAACAAAATTATCATGTATAAAGAAGTTAATATCAACACATTACCACAAACTAATTTTATTTATGAACATGTTGTGTAGCCATGAAAGATCAAGTATGTGTTTCCATAAACTACTTCCATTCCTGAAAACCCTATTCATCAAGGAAGGATCAATACAAACCTACCAGAAGAATTTATTTCCACTAAGTATTATCCCTCCCCAAATAGGGATATTGGAACATGATGGATTTATATATGAATTATTGAGTTTCTTCGTGAAATATTCTCCTTTTTGGATCATTTCTCCTTTACTAAATGATGAAAAAATATAAAATGACTAGAATTTTTAATATGTAGGTCTATTATTACTCAAATAATAGTAAAATAAATTTACATAAGTTGAATTATGAAAAACATATGCGTATTATTAATATAAGTTTTTTTTAATTCCAAAAAAACGTTATAAAACCCCATAATGAGGGTTTTATAGTCCAAAAATTCATTTTCATCAATAATGGTATAAATCCTTATCTACTCTATGTGGGATTTTCTCACCACCACTTCATTATATTGGTTGATGATTTTAGGGAATATCATTTCCTTGGTGAGTGAAAATTCATGGATCACAAATATATCCTAATTGAATATTCTTTATATAAAATGATTTTGTTATACCCATATATGAATTATGTTATTTGAGTGAGGCATATGTCATTGATTATGAGAAACATACATGAAAAAAAAAATTTCTAGGAATAAAAATTGAAAATAAATAATTTACAATAAATATAAAATTTTAATATTTCCTATTTTTAACATGGTAGTTCAAAATTTTATGTTGATTTTATTTAAACCTATATCCAACTATGGTAAATACAATTATTAATTTATTTCATGATAAAAACTATTTCAGTGAAATATACATTATTTATAACTACCTTATTACTCATATAATGATTACATTACATTCCTAATTGTTACCTCAACCTATTATGATGGTTATGAAACATAAAAAATACTAAAATGATTAAATAAAATCTATCATACATGTATTTCTCATATATTTATTAATAATATTTAATTTATTTAAAATGAATTATAATTTGTTTTATAACCACCATGTTCTTTATTACATTATAAAACATGATTTATTATAAAAAAAACATCAGTTGATACAAATAAAAGATAAATTTGTCTAGTGTCTTTGGGGCTTAGGAACATTACCTAACCACATAAACATGTAACACACCATATATATTTAAAAAAAAATTTAAATGAGTACTACATTCTCTCGTACATAACATTGAATGGGTTAACCTGAGGACATTCATAAGAAAATGGTGAGATATAAAGCCTAGTACGGGAGTAAAAATGCATTACATAAAGAATACAATACATGTAAGTAAATAGGCATATAAATGGAGAATAAAAGAAACATGAACATAAAGGCATAATATAGCATGATTATCATAACATGGAAATGTGGCAACAACACTTAACATGGAATTGGCATGAGCCAAGGCTCATTGCACATGGAGCATGAGTAAACCCACATTGCACATAAATCATGAGTAAACCCTCATTGAACATGAATTATCATGATTAAACACTCATTTCAGATTTCGTATCATGAAACTATACTTTACCAAATGCATTGGAGTGATATTAGGGCACATCATTCTTAAACTATTCATTTCATGCATCATTGTGCCACATGGATCACATAACATAGAATAAATCATTTTCATAAGTTATTCCATGATTAAGGAATGTGGAATAAATAAATTAATGTATAATTAAACATGTATATGTTCATAATGATGAATACCATTGATATATACATGGGTATGGTATTCACAACACATTGATCTTGGATTGGAAAAACGCGGTGCAATTTCGAAATCATAACGACATGACATAAGAATTCATAAAAATGATTGATGAGGGAAAATGGGTGTATCGTCATATGTAAATGAAATTCATAGTAAGGGGGTCATATATATTAATGTCCTGACAAATTAAATGGAATTTAGATATGTAATACAAAATAATTTCTTGAATGTAAATGAGGAGAGATAAATTCGTTACAGAATTTCGGCATGGTAATAGGTGTACTTAGGAGGAATTAATGGAGGGAATAATGGGATCTATATTTCATCAAACATGAAGTGGGAAGTATTGGGAGGGGAAAAATCATACCCCAAAATTTTTAATTAAAATAAAAAGGATATAACAATATAAAGAAACATGGATAAAATTTAGAATGGAAGAAATCCCTAACTAGGAAGTGTGATCCAAAATGATTGGGAGGGGCATGAGAGAGGATTATTGAGAGATTGGGTCACTTTGGGAGGATTTTAGAGAGATTAGGGCATAGTTTGGTTGAACTCCAAAGGCTTTGAGTGAAGAAGAAGTGGGAGCAGTGGTGGTTTATATATGAAAGGAGAGGGAATTCATTGTTATTTATGTTTGGAACACCACACATTAAACTAATCCAATACACCAACCAACCCATTGTTTTTTCCAATGTTTTTTTCCAAAGAAGAGTGGAAAACAATATTTTATAATGATAATGGCCGAACCTCTTAAATTAATAGTATTTCTAAGGTGGAGGTGAGTCACACTCTCAAAGAAAATCAATTTAAAAATCTAAAATGTTTTATAAGTCTTGAAGAGTCCACTAAAGCTTTTTAATATAAATTAAAAAACATAAATCATATTATTTTAATGGAAAAACACATATTGGCCGAATAATATTTAGATAATTTTATTACATCACTATTGGGTCATTACGATGTCATAAAACACATTATATATTCAAATGGTGTTTAAATTTTACCCAAAATTTTGACTATATCATAATATTATAAAAAATACACTGTTGAATAATTTTGATATCCAAATTCCAATAATATTATAAATTTTATCTATATAATTTTCTAAATATTTGAATTTTCACATTTAAAATAAAAATAGACATTTATTGTAAATTCATGGGTTTTGACAAAGACAGCTGTCAAAAACTAATAAAAAATTACTATTTCATTAATAAAAATTATATGATCATTTATAATTAATAAAATTAATTTAATAATAATAATATTTTATTTAAATATTATCTAATTCAAAAATATATTAATTTATCCAAATAGATTACTTAGTTGAAAATTAATTATAAAATACTATATGTTCTTTAAAAACAATTTACTGAATAATGATAATAAAATCAATGTATATTAATTATTATATGAAAAAACAATGTACATAATCATAGTGTCAGTGTCTTGTGTCATATCCACTTATAACACCGAAATATGACCTTATGGTAAGGTGTGAGATGGTGATAAACTCATGGGGTGGCCCTGATAACATCGCTTGAGTGGTAATCCCTATCAACTTCCACTTCTCATGTTGGTAGTTCAGCTCAAGATTAATTTTTTCAAGCTCGGATTGGGCATGGTCAAGATAGAATCCCAATGACACCGCCTCCTTCTTGAGCACCGATAAATGGGCATCGTATGAGGCAGTCTACTAAATGAGGCCATCACTTCCTTTGTTTGAGTAAATTGGATTTGTTAAAGCCCTATAATTATCTTAATCATGTGATCATTGTTTAATGCCTCTATTATAAATGGCCACAATTCATAATGGTATTTTGAAATCCAAAAAATAAACCAAAATAAATGCATACGTTTTACATGACCATAAGAAGATATTTATATAGACCAAGAGAAATATTCATTAATGAATTTTTGGGGCGTTATAATCTTCCCCCATTAAAAAATAGCATCCTCTCAATTTGATTACATACAAAAAGAACCTTGAAATTATAACATGACTTCACGGTTACTTACACACCACCACTAAGAATTACACAATCATCATTATCATGTCGATCATGAAGATCTAGGGTCCACTTTGTGCAATAATACCTCAAAACACATTCAAATTCTTCCACTTCCTTAGTCTAGATGCAGTCTGGGAAACATGGATCGTACCGATGGAAAATATGATGCACTTTTTGAAAAAAGATTGTCTCTAACTTATAGTTTTAAAGCATCACCATGTACCAGGTTTTTGTAAAATATTTGGAAAAAGTAATATTCGAAATTTTCAAAATGTGGTTCTTCTAATATATTATTTATGATTCCAAAAATTCTGAAAGACAATACTATATATATATAGGATTCTCGGAGGTCTCCCTCTTCGATAGATATTCTAAAATCAAATAGTGCATCATACTCTATGGATAGGCTGAAATATTTGAAAATACCCTAATGGTACCCCCCTCGTCTTCAAATGTGGGAGTGTTGGGAGCTTAACAGTTTATTATAGGTGATATATGGTCCCTGAATATTTAATGGTACATAGGAGGTGTTTTATATGTCATAGAGACTCTTGCATGAAAGTTGGATAGTGGAAAAGGTTTTGATGCTATTCTAGCTTGACATTGCAATAATTATATCTAGTAGGTCCTCAAGAAGGGACAAGAGTTTTGTACGAGGTTCTTCTCCATCCATATCGAAACAATCTTTTATCCTGCTGATGAAACATATCAAATTTTTAGTTACCCTCTAGAAAATATAAAATTGAGATATTAAACAAATTTAAGTATAAAATTTTATTATTTTTTAATGAAAGGAAAGTTAGGGGAAACACATAAAGGGTAATTCAAGGATTCAACATATGACTTATATATTAAATTTATTTCCTTAACTTATCAATCTATAGACTTAAATCTATGTTATCCATGATCTACTTTATAACATATATTCTTATAGAATTTTATTTAAATTACCTTAATAATGGATCACAATAAGCTTGTTAATTTACCAAAGCATATCCCCCAGGACTGTCATAACTAAAAGTGCAGCAGGGCCCACTGTCATTTACAAAGATACCCCGAGTCAAGCCTAAAACACCGTGTTGGAGTTTTCACTCCTAGGTACATATGTCTCTGAGCCACCTCTACCTTCTCATATCTAGTTAGGGATGTATATTCATGATAAAAAACTTATTCAATATTCACCCAAACATAGGGATGTTTTTTTATTGTACATAGTATAGACTCTATGTATTCACTAGAGTTTTCTAATCTTAATCCCAAATATAACTAAACGTATACTTTAATACCAACTATGGAAACCCTGGTCAATATAAATTCATAAACACAATTTATTACATAAAACCATCACTTGATACAATATAGAAGATCAAGGGGTGTAGTATATTTAGATATTAGGAACATTACATGACAACATGAAACATAGAACACAATATCCTTATTTAAAATTTCTTTTACATGACTATTACATTATCTCAAACTTAGCATTGCTAGGGATAACTGGAGGACATTCATAATAAAATGGTGAGCAATAAAGCCTAGTAAAGGAGTCAAAAGGAATAATAGGATAAATAAAATGCATTCATGAAAATTAGAATATCAATGGAGCATAAAATAAAAATGAACATAAATGAATGATATATCATGATTATCATAACATGTAAATGTGGAAACAATACTTACCAAGTAATTAGCATGTGCCAAGGCTCATTAGAAATTGAACATGTGTAAACCCTCATTACACATGAAGCCTGAGTAAACCACTGCATAAATGTTATTATAATTAGTCAGCACTCATTGTACAGGGTGTATCATGATACTATACTTTACCCACAGCATTTGAGCATGATCAGGGTCCACCATTTTTAATAAATTCATTTCATGAATAAGTGTTCCACATGGGTCACATAATATTGAATCAATAAATATCCTATGTTATTCCACGATTACGGAATGTGGAATGTAACACCCCGAGCTTCCACGATACGCTTCTCATTCAATAATGAAATAGCTTGCATTGTACGCAACTTCGAGTTCTAAAACACCGCGACTAATCTAAGTAGCCGTTATGAATAGTAATAACCACTTTTTAAAATTATAGAAATTTTATATTTCAAAATGGACTTCATTTTTGAATTCGTAATATCGAAATTATCCTAAGTTGATTTTTTTGTAACTTTCTGAGAACTTCCAATTTTTTTATGAATAGTGAAAAATACTTAAAGCAACTTTTTTAATAAAAATAATTTATTGTGATAAATTATACTATTTAGTGGTTTTAAAGTATAATTAGAATATATTTTTACCATTTTATCCAATGGTGGTCAATAGAATTAATTTAACATTGAAATTGGACATAAACAATTGCTAATCTTTTGATATAAATTGTTTCTTAAAAACACGTTATTTGTTGTAACAGTGGAAATTAATTATAAAATTAATTAATGAAAATTATATGTTTGTAATTTTGTAAAATAGACATCATTTTTGAATTCGGAATATCAATTATAGCTTAGGGTGAAATTTTGGCTTTGTTCTGAAAAACTTCATTTTTCGATGAATAGTGAAACCACTAAGTGGTAGTTAAATAACTGATTTTTCGTTTAAATGAAATATTACCACTTCTGTGATTTGATTTTCAAAAATCTGACATACATGGTTGTAATTAAGAAGTAAAATGTGGTTCAATGAGATTAAAATAATTTTTTGGTGAATAGCAACTTTTAAGTTCTTAATCGCGATTAGAGGTAATTAGTGTAGTTTAAGGTAAAAATAATGTTTTAATAATATGAGATGAGCTTGACACTTGTCCTACTCCTATAGGATGAGTCATGGCCGACCAAGAAAACCCATGGATAAACTTGGGGTCCCCATGGAGACAGTTTGATTGGAAAATGACATTAATATATATTTATTTAATGTTAAAATTAAATTGACACAAACATGAGTATTTTTACTAAAACAGTTTTTAAGTGGGGTTACACAAGTCCAAATTTTGATTATAAATATTCATTATAAAGATAAAAAGATTTCCTACATCATAGTATTTTTTTTATATAATTTTTAGACATTAAATAAAATAAATTATTTATGACATCATTATGATGCAGCGATGACCTCATTATTTAACGATTTTAATAAAATGAAATGATAATGTAAAATCCAAGGCTTACACTTGTCCAAAGACTATTGGATGGGTATATTCCGAATCCTTATAACCTTAGCAAAGAATTATATAAGTGTGGGACCTTTAGAATCCGAAAAGCATTGTGTAATAATGTAACATTTCAATCTTTCCAAAAGAGCCCCTCCTCTCCACCTATAAGAGGCCCCCACCTCTCCAACCTTATTCACAACATCAAGCCATTTGGCTCGGCCAACCGCTGCCCAAATACTCTCCGAACTTCCCCCTATTACTCCTAGAAGCCTCACTTTGGGCAGGACTCTTCTCAAGGAAGTATTTGGCACAAATCAAAAAGAGTTACCCGATTTTGAGGTAATGTCTTCTCTAATGTTGTTTTGTTTTATTTTTCTTCTCCAACCCCCTAAACTCTTTTTATTCATTTATTTTGTAACAACACAAGAATCCTCAATATACTAGGATGTTGTTATAAGAATTATTCGAGATACACTTACACACACCTACATCTAATGGTTAATGAACATACGGTTTCTGTGGATGGCGAATTTCTGCCTCACGAAACGATGATTGTTCAACCCTCATATAACACCTTCAAAGGTGGCAATTAAAATGTCACTATATTTAAATATGATATATAATGTGTTTATGTTTTAATTATGCTTCTGTATTTCTCATTTATGTCATACTTTATGATTTCCATTATGGGTAAAACACAATAATTTCATTTTAGGAAGTGCGGACTACCGCCCCCTAAAAGTGATTTGAATCGTTAATACCATATGTTAGATGTATAAAGGATGGAGTAAATGGTATTATATGTTATATTATACTGGAATTATATTATACATTTATATCATTATGATTTCATTACATTAAATACGATATAGAAATGAAAGTAGCGTTCATGCGTTCGTACGGCTTACCGTCTCCATGAACGGTGCATTTCATTTCTTACCTCTAAATGTTACGTGACATTATGAATGAATGTATATACTGTATATATGATATATATTATATCTACATCATGAATATAATTCTGGATATAATAGATATTTCACCACATGAACAACTTGTAATTATAAGAAGTTTATTTTTGACTCAAGTACCAAAGATCGACAAAACGTCCGTTATTAACTTAAATAATTAAATAATGTTAATAACATGGTAATAATGGATATAAAAGGAATAATGAACATGAAAAAGGTTCTTAATTAAATAGAAATTAACTCTATTTTATTATTCAGGAGGTTAAAGAACGGTCGAGTCAGGACAGGATGCAAGGTAAGGGAACTTCTTAACCCAAATTCCATTCTTTGGGTTAATCTCCTACTTTCAAATTATGTCATGATATTATTATGTTGTATATTGTATTTATACTTTCTTTATGTGTACATATAGTGAATACACATAATAGATATATTTTATTTAAAAATGATCTTTTTAAAGGACTTCGTCTCAATCTCCATTCATTGAGGCATATTTTGTTTTATACACAAATTTCTTTTATACAGTGTATAAACCCCTTTGACTTTTACGTTTATTCAGAAGGAATCTTTTTTATACAAAGTTTTTTACTAAACGACAAAAAGGGAATGTTTTTATTTCCGTACTTATGCGGCGACAACGACTTCTCTGCCGCCGTGACCATTATTTGAGTTTTGGCTTCCTCTACAAGCCATCACTTTTTTTAATGAAAAATAAATACAAAGTTTTAACTTTCTTTTATTTGTGTTTTGAAAATGGTTTTGAAAGAGTTTTTATTATATCAATGTGTTGTATTGATATCTTGTGATTGAAATGTGGAAATGTTATTTTTCCTTTATGCATGTTTTATGTGATACGATTACGTTATGGTTTATGATATGTTTAAACCTATTCATATGAGGAATGAATTGGACTTAATAAGTGACGGGTGGAGCCCGCTATAGCTCCTCGATGCATCGGAAGGTCTCATGAGATAAACTAGTGTCTTGGAATGAGGCCTTGACAAAATCTTATTTGTGGTCTTGTCACGAGGCCTTGGCTACGTGGTTATGATAGTCTGACATTATGCATTCCATCATTATGAAAGTGGTTATTGATATTGCATGTGATTATTCGACCAGTAGAATATCCATGTGAAGAAGTGAATGACATTATCTCATTTTACTTTTTCCATATTATGTTGAAGTTCAAGTTTAAAAGGCTTTTGTTTTAGTTATACATTGCCTTAAATGTTAATGTTTATTTATGAAATCATCCGCTATATTGTTAACCTTACTGAGCATCTGAGCTCACCCCATTCAATGTTTTAATATTTTTCCAGGATGTGAAGAAGTATTTTATGAATGACCTGTAGGGGTAGTCAGAAAGGGATATGATTGTGGACTATGAAGACCATGTTATTGTAGTTTGTTTACTTTTTGATTTAATGAAAGATTTATGAATGTATCTAGTGTTTCCAAGGCTACTAAACTAATCGGTCTTTCGAGACTTGATCTTTTGTGATCATGCCAATGTTACGAACTAATGCACCGGCTCTGGGTAGCTGGGGTCAGGGCTTTACAGTTGGTATCAGAGGCAGATTAGTACTAACCTTGGATGCTAGATTTAGATAAACTCTTATTAGAGCACATAGCCCGAAGATAGACTTTGAGGATTAGTATAGAAGAACTTCCTAGAGTTTTGTTATTGTAGAGATTTTGTGAGTTTTCCGAGCAATACATCTCTATTTGGATACGAGCAAGTAGAGGTGGATCTGGCACATATGTACCTAGGGGTAAAACCCAAAAACACCGCTTTGAGCTAGACTCGAACTGGAACTGTTGCACGACAATGGGCCTTGCTGCACTCTTGGTTACGACACTCCCGGGGGATATGCTTAGGATAACTCTCATTTTCTTTACAAATCATTATGAAGGGTTTATGAGTATATACTTCCTCAAAGAAAGCATTTTTATGATTATGGATTATATCCATAAATATTTCAATTTATGTTAATTGTTTTATAAGTATGGGATTATGTATTTTGATTCATAAACTGATCTAGTTTATGCCATTGTTTATAAATGGTGCCTAGTGGAAGAAATGGAAACCGTATCAATGCACACACTCCATGTAGGGATTTCCCTCCTGCTCAAGATAATTATAGTGGGGCTGGTGATGCAACTGGTGCCGATTAGCAAATCACCATACTGGGACAACTCACTAAGGTTATGAATAATAACCTTACTCGTATGGAGCACCCTGATCCGCAATGTGGAGGATCAATGCTAGACCATTTCATGAGGCAACAACCACCAACCTTCAATGGGAGTACAAATCCTATAGTAGCTGAGCAATGGATAAATTCCTTAGAGATAATATTCCATGCCTTGGGGAGTACTGAAAGGGAGAAGGTTGTCATGGCAGTTTACCGCCTCACTAGAGATGCCGATCAGTGGTGGTCGCTGATTGAAAACACAAAGGAAGATGATGACGTATCGAATATGGAATGGAGTTCAAAGAGCTTTTATTAGAAAAATAATTTCCTCGTGACCATCGGCAGATATGGAAAGGTAATTTCTGAGTCTGAGGCAGAATGAGGATGACAATGTCGCAAAGTATGAGGCTAACTTTACAAGGTTAGCGAGGCATGCTGCCGATTATATACATAACCCAAGGAGTAAGATTGATCGTTTCTTTGATGGGTTAAAACCATTTCTTCTTCGATCTTTAGTATCACAATCCTTCTCATCATACAAAGATATTGTCTCATGTGCTATCAAGACAGAAAAAAATTTATCTAAGTCTTATGACAACAAAGTAAAGCAAGAGAAGAAGAGAACGGTGGAACAAGAGGCAGATAAAGGGAAAAAGGGAAAGAAGGATTTTCCAATATGTGATAATTGTGGGAAGAATCACCCTGGTACTTGTCTAAAAGGAATGGGAGTTTGTTATAAATGTGGAGAAAAGGGTCACCAGGCTCGTGATTGCAAGGGAAAGAAAGAGGCTATCAAAGTTTAATGTTATAATTTTATAGAAATGGGTCATTATGAAAATGAATTTCCTAATCGTCATGGAAACTTACCTCAGAAAAGGCCAAGGGATCAAGGTAAATCTTATGTTGTTACTACAGTTGAAGCAGAATAATTAATGTATTGGTGCTTTTGGACTCATGGATTATATTCTGGTTATTAGAATAATGTGATATATATATAAGGATTGTACTGCAGTACTTTTTGTTTCATTAAGGTTTTAATATGATGAAGGTAATTATATTTTTAGTATGTGACAATAAAAGAAACTTTACTTTGTTTGGAGAATCTGATAAATTGATTATGGAATTAAGAGACCTTTTAGAGAAAGTCTGGACAGAGGTAATTTGGATAACTATAATGGTTGGAGTGGATTAAGTTGATTTTTGGATAGTATTGTTTAATGTTTAAAAATTTATGTAGATTATTTTTGGAATATTATGATACTATAGTTTTATGAAAAGGACAACCTGTAGGGTGGGGAATAACCCGTCGCGTCGGACAAAGCTGTAGGAATCGAACCCACAACCATAGTGCGACAAGCCTTTATTTCCTTCCACTAGCCTACAGGAAGTCCCTGGTTATTACAAAATAGTTTTACTAATCTAAATGGTATGTGTTAACATTTGGAACCTTATACAATTAGGATAAATAGAATATTTTTGAGTTCTGTTACCATTTGGAGTAAAAGTTGGGTTTGTGGTAAAAATTTATTAACGAATGAAAGTATACATAACAAGTATGTATATTCCCTTACGTTCTTAGTAAATCTCCTAAATAAATTCCTCAACATTATAAAAGGTAACTTAAAACAAAAATGTTGTCGGTTAAATTTTCCAACTGGGGATTCAATGACCGTTTAACCAATCACAAGTTTGTGATTCTCTTGTGGTTAAACTTTCTCCTAATCCTGTTTTCTATAACTCTCCATCAGACCTTGATGGTTTGTTTCTCCTCCATATCCATATTTTCATAGAATA
This sequence comes from Viscum album, assembly GCA_963277665.1. Classification (NCBI taxonomy): domain Eukaryota; kingdom Viridiplantae; phylum Streptophyta; class Magnoliopsida; order Santalales; family Viscaceae; genus Viscum; species Viscum album. The sequence goes on along the minus strand of OY728143.1, from coordinate 1,365,025,808 downwards.
CTAGAATGGGCTATATCAGGTGACCTTTGTACTTATCTTGCTTTCTTTTAATATTATATATTTATTAACCTTATTTCTGATGTGGCTTTTCCTCAAAGGTATTTTCTCTTTTCAACATTTTATTTTCAAAGAAAAATTTTGAATTGCGAGGATGCAATTTATTGAAGGAGGGGAGAATGTAACACCCCGAGCTTCCACGATACGCTTCTCATTCAATAATGCAATAGCTTGCATTGTACGCAACTTCGAGTTCTAAAACACCGCGACTAATCTAAGTAGCCGTTATGAATAGTACTAACCACTTTTTAAAATTATAGAAATTTTATATTTCAAAATGGACTTCATTTTTGAATTCGTAATATAGAAATTATCCTAAGTTGATTTTTTTATAACTTTCGGAGAACTTCCAATTTTTTTATGAATAGTGAAAAATACATAAAACAACTTTTTTAATCAAAATAATTCATTGTGATAAATTATACTATTTAGTGGTTTTAAAGTATAATTAGAATATATTTTTACCATTTTATCCAATGGTGGTCATTAGAATTAATTTAACATTGAAATTGGACATAAACAATTACCAATCTTTTGATATAAATTGTTTCTTAAAAACACGCTATTTGTTCTAACTGTGGGAATTAATTTTAAAATTAATTAATGAAACTTATATGTTTGGAATTTTGTAAAATAGACATCATTTTTGAATTCGGAATATCAATTATAGCTTAGGGTGAAATTTTGGCTTTGTTCTGAAAAACTTCATTTTTTGATGAATAGTGAAACCACTAAGTGGTAGTTAAATAACTGATTTTTCGTTTAAATGAAATATTACCACTTCTGTGATTTGATTTTCAAAAATCCGACATACATGGTTGTCATTAAGAAGTAAAATGTGGTTCAATGAGATTAAAATAATTTTTTGGTGAATAGTAACTTTTAAGTTCTTAATCGCGATTAGAGGTAATTAGTGTAGTTTAAGGTAAAAATAATGTTTTAATAATATGAGATGAGCTTGACAATTGTCCTACTACTATTGGATGAGTCATGGCCGACCAAGACAACCCATGGGTCAACTTGGGGACCCCATGGAGCCACTTCGGTTGGAAAATGACATTAATATATATTTATTTAATGTCAAAATTAAATTGACACAAACATGAGTATGTTTACTAAAATAGTTTTTAAGTGGGGTTAAACAAGTCCAAATTTTGATTATAAATATTCATTAGAAATCTAGAAATATTTCCTACATCACAGAATATTTTCTATAATTTTTAGACATTAAATAAATTAAATTATTTATGCCATCATTATGATGCAGCGATGACCTCATTATTTAACGATTTTAATAAAATGAAATGATAATGTAAAATCCAAGGCTTACACTTGTCCAAAGACTATTGGATGGGTATATTTCGAATCCTTATAACCTTAGAAAAGAATTATATAAGTGTGGGACCTTTAGAATCCGAAAAGCATTGTGTAATAATGTAACATTTCAATCTTTCCAAAAGAGCCCCTCCTCTCCACCTATAAGAGGCCCCCACCTCTCCAACCTTATTCACACCATCAAGCCATTTGGCTCGGCCAACCGCTGCCCAAATACTCTCCGAACTTCCCCCTATTACTCCTAGAAGCCTCACTTTGGGCAGGAATCTTCTCAAGGAAGCATTTGGCACAAATCAAAAAGAGTTACCCGATTATGAGGTAATGTCTTCTCTAATGTTGTTTTGTTTTATTTTTCTTCTCCAACCCACTAAACTCTTTTTATTCGTTTTTTTGTAATAAAACCAGTATCCTCAATATTCTAGGATGTTGTTATAAGAAGGATTCGAGCTACACTTACACACACCTACATCTAATGGTTAAAGAACATACGGTTTCTGTGGATGGTGAATTTCTGCCTCACGAAACGATGATTGTTCAACACTCATATAACACCTTCAAAGGTGTCCATTAAGATGTCACTATATTTATATATGATATATAATGTGTTTATGTTTTAATTATGCTTCTATATTTCTCATTTATGGCATACTTTATGATTTCCATTATGGATAAAACGCGATAATTTCATTTTAGGAAGTGCGGACTACCGCCCCCTAAAAGTGATTTGAATCGTTAATACCATATGTGGGATGTATAAAGGATGGAGTAAATGGTATTAAATGTTATATTATAATGGAATTATTTTATACATATATATCATTATGATTTCATTACATTAAATACGAAATAGAAATGAAAGTAGCGTTCATGCGTACGTACGGCTTACCGTCTCCATGAACGGTGCATTTCATTTCTTACCTCTAAATGTTACGTGAAATTTTGAATGAATGTATATACTGTATATATGATATATATGATATCTACATCATGAATATAATTCTGGATATAATGGATATTTCACCACATGAACAACTTGTAATTATAAGAAGTTTATTTTTGACTCAAGTACTAAAGATCGACAAAACGACCGTTATTAACTTAAATAATTAAATAATGTTCATAACATGGTAATAAGGGATATAAAAGGAATTATGAACCTAAAAAAGGTTCTTAAGTAAATATAAATTAACTCTATTTTATTATTCAAGAGGTTAAAGAACGGTCGAGTCAGGACAGGACGCAAGGTAAGGGAACTTCTTAACCCAATTTCCATTCTTTGGGTTAATCTCCTACTTTCAAATTATGTCATGATATTATTATGTTGTATATTGTATTTATACTTTCTTTATGTGTACATATAGTGAATACACATAATAGATATATTTTATTTAAAAATGATCTTTTTAAGGGACTTCGTCTCAATCTCCATTCATTGAGGCATATTTTGTTTTATACACAAATTTCTTTTATACAGTGTATAAACCCCTTTGACTTTGAATTTTATTCAAAAGGAATATTTTTTATACATAGCGTTTTACTAAAAGACAAAAAGGGAATGTTTTTATTTTCGTACTTATGCGGCGACAATGACTTCTCCGCCACCGTGACCATTATTTGAGTTTCGGCTTCCTCTACAAGCCATCACTTTTTTTAATGAAAAATAAATACAAAGTTTTAACTTTCTTTTATTTTGGTTTTGAAAATGGTTTTGAAAGCATTCTTTTTATATCAATGTGTTGTATTGATATCTTGTGATTGAAATGTGGAAATAATATGTTTCCTTTATGCATGTTTTATGTCATACGATTATGTTATGGTTTATGATATGTTTAAACCTATTCATATGAGGAATGCATTGGACTTAATAAGTAATGGGTGGAGCCCGCTATAGCTCCTCGATGCATCGGCAGGTCTCATGAGACAAACTAGTGTCTTGGCACAAGGCCACGACAAAATCTTATTTGTGGTCTTGGCACGAGGCCTTGGCTACGTGGTTATGATAGTCTGGCATTATGCATTCCATCATTATGAAAGTGGTTATTGATATTGCATGTGATTATTCGACCAGTAGAATATCCATGTGAAGAAGTGAATGGCATTATCTCATTTTACTTTTGCCATATTATGTTGAAGTTCAAGTTTAAAAGGCTTTTGTTTTAGTTATACATTGCCTTAAATGTTAATGTTTATTTATGAAAGCTGCTGCTATATTGTTAACCTTACTGAGCATCTGAGCTCACCCCTTTCAATGTTTTAATATTTTTCCTGGATGTGAAGAAGTATTTTATGAATGACCGGTAGGGTTAGTCAGAAAGGGATATGATTGTGGACTATGAAGACCATGTTATTGTAGTTTGTTTACTTTTTGATGTAATGAATGATTTATGAATGTATCTAGTGTTTCCAAGGCTACTAAACTAATCGGTCTTTCGAGACTTGATCTTTTGTGATCATGCCAATGTTACGAACTAATGCACCGGCTCTGGGTAGCTGGGGTCGGGGCGTTACATGTAATAAATACCTAAAATTACCATTCAATATGTGTATGTGCGTAAATTTGAATACACTTTATAGAGACTTGGGTATGGTATTCACTACACGATGATCTGGTTTAAGAAACACGCGGTGCAATTTCGACAGCATAACGACGTTACATAAGAATTCATAAAAATGGTTGATGAGAGAGAAAAATGGTCTCTCATAATATTTAAATGAAATGAATAGTAAGGGGGTAATCTCGATACATGTCCCAAAAAATGTAATGAAATTTAGATATGTAAAACAAAATAATTTCTTGAATATAAATGGGGAGAGAGAAATTTCTTATGGAATTTCGGCATGGTAATGGGTGTACATGGGAGGAATTGATAATAGAGAAAGGGGGTATCTCATTATTCAAACATGAAGAGGGATGTATGGGGTATTTGAGAAAACATACATCAACATTTTTAATTTAAATCAAAAGGATATAACAATATAAAGAATCTTGGAAAAAATTTATAAAGGACGAAACCCTTACTTTGAAGTGTGATGCCAAAGGCATGGGAGGGGATTTATAGTGGATTATTGTCATCGTGGGGAACCTTTGGAGGATTATAGAGAGAGGAGGGAAAAGGATGGATTATCTCTAAAGGATTTGAGTGGAGAGGAAGTGGTATGATGGGTGGGTTTATATATGAATGGAGAGGGAATTATTTATTATATAGGTTTGGGATACACGCATTAAGCTAATTAAAACCACAAACCAGACCATGGGTTTTGCCAATGTTTTTTGAAAAATGGGATTGGGAAACAATATTTTATAATTACAATGACCGAAATTCTTAAAATTATAGGGTTTCTTATGTGGGAGTGAGTCACACTCTCATGGAAATCAATTTCAAAAGATAAATTTTTTTATAATTTTTAATGTGCCCACTAAATATTAGTAAAATAAATAATAAAATCTAAAAAAATAAAATTAAAGGTAAAACAAATATTGGATAAAAAAATTTATAGTATTTTATTATATCACTATTGGGACATTATGATGTCATAAGACACATTGTATATTTAAAGACTATTTATTTTTACCCAAAAATTTGACTATCTCATAAAATTTTGAAAAACACACCGGTGGATAATTTTGACATCCTGATTCCAAAAATATTATTCATTTTATCAATATAATTTTCTAAATATGTGAATTTTCATTTTAAAAAAACTGACATTTATCGAAAATTCATGCGTTTTGACAAAGACAACTTTTAAACCTTAATAAAAAAATTTATAATTGCATTAATAATAATTATATGATAATTTATACATTATAAAAGTAATTTAATAATAATAATATATTATTATAATATAATTTTATTCAAAAAATACATTAATTTATAAAAATATATTCCTTAGTTGAAAATTAACTAAAAATACTATTTGTACTTTAGAAACAATTTAAAGAGTTATAATAATTAAATGAATGTATATTCATTATTATATACAAAAATAATTGACAGAATCATAGTGTTAGGGTCTAGTTACATTACCCATTATTACACCCTCATAATAACTTATGTTAAGGTGCACGATGGTGACAGACTGTTGGGGTGGCTCAGATTACATCCCTTGATTGGTAATCTCTATCAACATCCACTTCTCCCATAGGCAGTTTTGCTCAAGCATAACACAATTGTGATATGCTTGGGCTTGGTTAAGAGTAAAGGCCAATGACTCCACCTCCTTTTTGAGATCTGATAAATGAGCTTAATACTAGACTTCTATATTGGATAAAGGCATTTCTTCCTTTTTCTGACTAAATTGGATTTTTTAAAGCCTTATATTTATACTAATCATGTGATCACTATTCAATGGCTATATTAGCAATAGTCAAAATTCTAAAATATATTTTAAAATCCAAATCATAAAACCAAATAAGATCATACATTATAAATAACCATAAATATAAATTTAAATAGACCAACATGAATTTTTATCAATGAATTTTTGGGTCGTTACAATTTTCCACTTTTCAATGATTTTCATATGTTTAATTTTTTTAAGGAATAAGATCCAATTAATTTTTATATTATTGACATAATATTTATTTTTATTCAATTTCCACTCCTAATATTATTAGTTTTCTATAATATTATCCATTTTTTTTATATTTTAGAGTAATAATGAGTCACACTAATGTTTATATTTATATATACATATATCTATTAATATAATATATTTCCATGTTTTTTTTAAAAAAATTATAAAGATATTTATATTGAGGAAAAAATGTATAGATAATTTCTTGATTCATCTATCCCCCACATAAATAAATTTCCCCTATAATTTATAAATTCTCATTTGGTGAAAAACTATTGGTGTATATAATTCAATATATCTTATAAATAAAAATCTATTTCCTCAAAATTGTGGTTATATTAAGTAAGATCGCTTATTTTTTTGTACTATACCTTGACCAAAGGACTTTATGATCAATTATTTCAATTTTCCAGTCCTTAGATGAAAGATAATGATAAAATTATTAAACTTCACTATAGATTTCATAGAATTTATATGACATATTATTCTCTATTAGAGTGAATGTGAAGACATCATGGACATATAAGAAATTTGGTCGTAGACCCAACCAATAGTTTGTTACTCTGTATTTTTATAGTTTTTCAAAGAGAGTAATATGACATAAAAACGTGGTTTCCTTTTTTTTAAATATCATGTCACAGTTCCAATGAGTCGCCTTTAAGAAGACTAATTCAATTACATTGAAATAAATATTCTATATCATGTTTTATAAAATTTCCCTTATCTACATTAAGACACTTTAATATATTACTAAACTTCATTCACATTTTTTCTTGCCTATGAAATCAAATCTACACCTAAAAAGTTCCTCACACTATGTTTTTACCCAATATGTAATCAAATATTTCCGAACATATAGTTTCATGTAAAGAGTCATTCTTATACATAAATGAAAGGTATTATTATACAATAAGTCTAATTAAGTAAGTTGATTATCTATATTTCATCTAATATCATTCCTAAAATACTGTAGAACATCCTATAATGTGTTTTTATCCCTTTTATATAATTATTTATTTTAATTCTAAAAAGATATGCTATGATGATTATTTTATTATTTTATCTCTTTTAAATATCCCTATAAAAAATTATAGGATAATTGGATCAGGATCAAAAACAATAGTGACTAGTATACTATTAAGCTTCACTAATTACCTTTTATACACATATATAAATAACTTTTGAACTATAAATATGAATATTTTTTGTTTTATTAACTATACACTATACAAAATTTTTAACCATTGTATTATTTAGAAGACTCTGGATAAAATCTATTGTAATATTATCTTCATATGATATTTGTATGCAATGTGGTTTCAGACATTATTTAGTTTTATTCCTCTTATATCACACTAGGTATAGCACAATAAAAATAGATTTATAATCAATTATCAAATTATTCGGGGTTTGTTATGAATATAACTATATTTGATCCAAAAATATATTGATTCTATTAAGATATATATGACTGAATAGTTAATTTGATTCCTCTAAATATTATTTTGTTGACTTGGTTATAGATGGAGCATGTAGAATTTTACCAAATCAATTGAATCCCACTTATTAATTTTAAACATAAGAATATTTCATTTTCAACTACTTCAATTATGTTTTTAAATATATCATAATACAGTTGTTTTCATGTTATTGTGTAAAGTAACAATTCTTGAGAAACTATATAAGATAATTTGATTTCATTCCATCCCTCATCATTCCAATGTACAAGGTTTCTAGATTATTGACCATAGTATGATGTCATATTATTATTTCAAATAAATTTTGATGATTTTTTATCCTCAAGGAATGATCAAAATGATTCATATTTGTAGGATAATAATCATTGGTATAATCATAATCCTTCAGTAATTCTATATATATCAATTAACTCATATTCACCACATTTTATATGCCTGAATGTCTTGGAGGCTTTTTTTGGGAGAATACCCATATTAAGGGTTGAAGGAGAACCCATAAATGTCCCATAGGATTTGTGAATTTATAGTACCTAACATTATTAATGGAATTCAACCCAGATAATGAATATTTAATGCTTTTCCTCCCCAGTGTCTGCCTTATGATCCGAAATCCAACTTTATATGACTATTTGGCTAAATTTTAAGGGCAGCGATTCACATTAAATATACCATGGGGAAATCCATACCATCTCATTCTTCCAAGTCCGATTAGATTTTATCTAGTGAATGAGGTTTCTTCAAATCCACATCTAGGGCCTTATTCCTTGTATGTGAGTATGGAACATCTGTAATTCCTATGGCCCAAAGTCCTTGAGGTTCCCGAATGGCCTTTAGGTGGCCCAAAATCCTTACTGGCCTAAATTCCTTGGGTGGAACAAAGCCCTTAAAGGACCTGAGGACCAAACATGTGGCCCAAAGGCCCAAACAGGTGAATAGTTCCTTCGTGTATAGTACCAAAGATTACCTATTACTGTAACTGCTACAGTGAGTACTATAGTAACTGATACAATACCCAAACCATTTACATTAACTAGATTTCATATTGCTTTTGTTGGATGAAATTAATTAATGCTCACCATCTGGGATGAGGCTCCTGTTCTCTATACATTTTATATCAATATTTATTTCAAAAAAAATTGGTCAACATAAATAAAAATACAACCCAAATCTCTCTATAGAGTTAGCGATTCAAATATTTAGGATAATGATGAAATCTTTTAGATAAATATCCAATATAGAATAATTCAACTAATATATGTTTCATTAGAGTTCTTTGTATAGCAAAAAAAATCGCATTCTCCATTATTATACAACAACTTCTATTATTTAAAAGCATCACTTGAAATATAAAAACCATTTTGAAATATTCCTCACACTAATTTTTAAATTATAACATGAACCCCTTTTCTATTAACATAATTTGTTTGATTGAAAATTATAAAAAAGTATTTGATAAAATACCAATAATAACCTAGTAATATAATGAAACTATAAATCATAATCATTTGTGTTGTCCTAGAACATTCGTCAGTTATCTTTTACTTTGAATGGTTATAAAAGTCCCAGACAAATGATAATATTTTTTCCAAATGAGATTATGAGTAATTTGAATAAACACTTATTGAACATGGTGTATAATATAATTATTTCTATATTTGTAAATAAACCCATAGATGATACTTAAATTCCTAAAATATATATATATTTTTTATAATTTAAGACCACCATACACTTGTCAAATAAATCCTCAAACTCTATATTGCACATGAGCCTCATCCTAGTAGGCGAGGACTCTCAATGTGAATCCAAGATACCTTGGCTTTTATCTGGGTGGAGGCATAATTAAATCTACTTTTGCAGGTATAGAATGTTACTATAAAAGATGGAACAATTCACATTCAGCAGATTGGTTTGGTCATTTAGTCATTAAGTATTTTGAGCTTCCTAGGCCTTCAGGTGAGTATGGCTTTCGAGCCATGATTTGGCCTTAGGGCCACCACAAGGCCTTCAGACCACATTATGTTAAAATGAAATCTATAAAAATTAAACATTGAAAATGTTCATAAAGAGTATTCATAGCATGTTATATTTACAAAAGTAGATGTAACATATATGGATAAATGAGAAGGTATGGAAATTTACATTGGTACTAATCATACAAACCTCTGCACAAGACAGGTATTCGAATAGCTATGCAAAAGTGGTGGGATAATCAGGATGCAAATGATGGAGAGGGGTAGTATCAGGTAGTCATAGTTATTCCTAAATTCCATTATCACCTTCGGGTCCAACAATTTCATGAATCCTGCAGACAATGTAATGGTTCCCCTTCCACCCTTAAAATGGGGATTATCAAAAATGAATAAAAAATGAAGGCCTTAGGGCCTTTCATTCCTTAAAATCAATATTAATTAAATATTTAAATACCATGGAATTATCATTATATGAAGTATCATTAGCACAATATCATAGTTTGAATACATATTCTAATTGGGTTATTAGATATATCCTCCCTTCATTCCATTATATGATGGAATCAAGATCTTTGATCAATTATAAAAAAAATTAGATCCCCGTGATATTTTTCAAATCAATCCTTAATTCTGGGTAAAAGATAGTTATTATTTATCATTATATTTTTTCAAAAATTTGTAATGAATACAAAATTTCTTTTTACAACCCTTATTCATTATAAATTGTATAAATAAACACATGGTGAAACCCTAGAATGAATTATGTCATTGTATAATATGTATTCTTATTCATTTTTCTGCCCACTAAATAAACTGAAAAAATTAGGTATATTAAATTTGTAATGGGTTATGCTTCAATAATTATTATATTTGAGAACCAAATTTTTTTATCATGGTGTCGCCTTGGAAATTCCTTCAAGAATAAAATTACAAACACTTGAAAAATAGATACATCCTCCATCAATATCTCGAAATATATATTTATAAATTAATAATTTTATTGAACCCATTCTTTATCAATAATAGTTTAAAATCACTTGAATGTGTAATTAAACAAATTCCCATAGTTATATTTATGTTCCAAAAATAGGTTATTAGGGATGCCAAATTAAAATAATTTATTCCAAAATATGATACTAAAAACTATAGGATGAAATCTAATCCATCCAAATTATTATATAATATTATATTAAGGAAATAACCACAAAACTAATTAGGTAATATAATCCCTAAAATATTGAGTGGTTTTGAATCTAATATATTGTTGATAATATATACCCCATTCAATTTTTATAGTAACAAATCACCCTATAGAATTTAAATAATGAATTCAAGATAATTATGAATTTTAAAAATATAAATGAATTCAATAATATAGAATTAATTAAAAAATAAATTATAAGGAAATATATAAAATATCAAGGACCACTTTTTTAAACCAATAAAACTGATATTTCACTTATAAATATACCTGACATAAACCCATAATGTTTTGTGGTTTAGTATATTATTTTATTATATGCACCATTTTATTAGGGAATCGATTGTCACAATGAAATATTTTATTATGACATTTTTGTCTATAAATATACTAGTGTAGATTATTTGTTTTTCCGTACTAAAATAGTTTTGATCTATTTGTATCTTTTCTTAAAAATCTTTTGGAATACTGGAGGTTTATGAAACTGATGCTGAAAGTGTTATATTGATTATGAATATTTATTTCTAAATTCATATTTTTATTAGGAATTTTCTCTCCACTATTGATTCAATATTTGTAAATGTAATTGTTGAGAAGACGTATCCTAGTTTTTGGAATCCTACACTTTCACACATTGATACGTAAAATGGTTATCTGATGAAATAATGCCAGCTGTCTTAATAGGGCTAGATTGTATTATATTAATTAATGTAAATTTATCTTACCAAAGATGTATGTTTTTCTAGTTTAGAATAAAATCAAGGGTTTTTATAATATTATACCTCATAAACACATCTAGCGGAAGTACCACTTGTTCAAAATTATTTTGAGTTATTTTAAATCATCTCTATTAGTCCCTTAGATTTAACTGGTTACCTATTAATTAGTTTTACTATAAATTATGTATCTAACAAGTATCCATTAATGTCATTAATTACTTATAATAAAATACCAATAACTGATGTCCTTCAATATCATAGTGTAGACACCTTGTATAATGTTTCTTATACATTTCACAAAACACATAGAGTGAATCTCCAATGAAATTTATAAATGTATATATTTATCTCCCCAACATAGTTCTCAATTAATATTGAAATAATATAAAATGAAAACAACTAAAAAGTTTATCCATGTCAATTATTTATCTTAGTTGTAGTATGTACATCAATTCATTAGATATTCATTCTAGTTATATTAGAATAACCCTTCACATTTATTTTTTTTAAATACACCCCATTGATTCAATGTAGCATGTACAATGGTAAACTAATTGATTTGTAGGATTATATTCCCTTCAATAAGTCCCGAAAAAATTATGTAATATATATTATTCTTTTCTTCAATTCAAACATTTCCAATGAAGTAGTTTATATAGCTTAATTATTTTTCTTCACAAATATGTTACACATGATTCAGTTATTGAATTTTAAGGGTTCTATAAATGGATTTAGAATATATAGGAAACAATTTATGTTTCTCATGAGTATAATAATTGAATTTTTTTAAATTTGGTTTTTAGATAATCAAATTTTTGTAGCCCGCTAACTACTCACACCCATTCAATATCTAGATCAAGAGTGAATAAACTTTTAGTGTGGGATTTAGTTGTAAAATTATATTTCTATTATTATGTAATATAAATATGGATAATATTACATGGTAAGGAAGATATGTGATTTTATTAGAATTAATTCTTCTTTTTTTGAGATGGTTGTGAAACATAAATAAAATGGAAATTTATATTGTCTACGAGAAAGTTTGAAATACTTGTATTTTAAAGTGTTAAGTATCAATTTTAATGGATTTCTGTTTTGATTTTGTGTAATGGAAATAAATACTTTACTTCGAGAATATATCATTAAATTTATGAGTTATTGATTCATGGGTTAGAGTTTCAATGTATTACTATCACTATCCCTAATGATGTGTTATTATTATATTATTATTCAATGGAAGACTATAATCATTCATCTCCATCATCTGGTTACTAGTGATGTTCTATTATAGTAAACAATAGTCGCTATAAACAATAACTCCTTCTTATGTTTGTGGAAGAGTTTTGGAAAATCACACAATACACCTGTAGAGGGCTGACACTAAATTGTAATGGTTCCTCCCAATCCGGATTTTTTAGGTCAAAAAAATATATTGATGAGATTATTTCTTTCACACACATTCCAGCAATCATAAAAGGTTCACCAATCATTCACTTATATTATATCATATATAAGATTAGATAAGTGAAATTAAATATTAAATTTACAATAAAAAACATATGAAATATAGACTCACTATTATCAAAATCAAACAAGAATAACATAGTGTAATATTGAGATAAATAATAGAATAATAATTTATAATTTCTTAATAAATAATCAAACATAAATGATATCCCCCATTAGACTAATCATTGAGTTTGGTTTTTTTAATTAATGGGAATGATTATTTACTAGGACATCCATCATAAATTATGAATTTAATGTAATCTATAATTTATATACTAGATATAATTACCCAAATCAATATTTTCACCCCTAATTTATAGATTATTTCACATGTCATTGAGATAATTCTTTTTAGATCAATGTGGAATGTGTGTTACATCAATGAATGTATTATTGGAGGCCTCTCTCCGTTGATCTCAATATATTATCTCCCTTGAAATGATTGTATAACACCTATACTCATTTCACTATATAGTTAGATTGAAGGAAATAAATATTCCTTTAGTCTCCAAATGTGTTGCATACATTCCTCATGCTATAGTCATCCTATGTATTATCATGATCTAATTTCTAATATTGTATATATACTTATAATGAGTATCTATAAATAGTGTTTTCGGGTTTCATAAACATCCTTAAAGATAATAATGATTCTTACTCTCAATGTACAATAATTTCATAATTATAATATTGACTGTTAATTGGATATGTCATAGCATGCTTTTGACACTACCATGTTTTTTGGTAGACAATATAATATAGTTAAACATTTATTTTGAGATATGTTAGAGCACCAAAATAACATATAATTTAGACTTATATTACATTTTAGGGTTAAAACATACTTGGGAGGAGATGAATTTCACTTTTTCAAGGATGTAACCCTAAAGGTGAAGTGGTTTGAGTTATCCAGTGATTATTATACATTTTTCCAATATTTTCAAATTCATTCATGTATAGGATTACAAATTAGAGAATGTTTCACTGATTCCATAATAATCATTATCTCTTGGCCTTATGTTGGGTGACGAATGATGGTTATATTAGATTTCATAATTCAGTAATAGTGATGATGCAATCCTCAGTGTTTCCCATTTATTTCATTAAATTTTGAATATTCTGAGTAATTAAATGCATCATCCCATTATATGAATATATTTTCATTTGGTGGAGAATATTGGACTAATTTAGAGTGATAGTGTAATTTTATGATATTATGTTGGTATTCATTAACCCCAACATAACTACAAGTTTTAATATGAGACATTGTTTCCCTTTAAACATATTCTGAGGCATGAATGTGGTGATTTATCATGGACTATAAAATCATCTTCTAGTAACCTAATGATTTATTATCATAGAACTTTATCATAATGGAATAAGTAAAAGACTATGTTGTTCTCTTATTTTAGACTGGGCCTTGACGTGGCCCTCATTTTCATGTTAATTAACTATTTTTTAAATAATATATGATATTATTCATTTTATAACTAATGATTAATTCTTTATTCATAGATTCTTATTCTCAATCATCTGCATTAAAATAACGAATGGAAAAGTATTATACATAAAGAACAATTAATCTTCTCCAAGATCATTATCGATCAATAATTTTAACAATATAGAAAACTAAACTAGTAATATTCCCATCTAATGGAATGATTTTTTAACTAAAAACAACATCAAATTAATATTTATAACATATGTGAATGATGAAAATCAGTGTGTTATGTACAAGATTTGATAAATTATTTTCACGAATCATAAAATAGTTATCTTTTTAATTATAATATAAGGTAATTGGAAGCTCTTGTTGTTATTGAGAAGAAGAGATATGGTCCATATCATGTCATAATAGTTATAAGTTTATTTGATAATCCCTTCGATGCGGAGAATTCATATTCTCTTTTGAATTCAAATTATATAATAGTAAAACAATATAATAAATATAATTTGGAAGGAAAATCACTTTAGATATTTCAATTAACTGGTTCCTTTTTCCTTAGGTAATAGTAATGGTGATTTCATTCACTTCGATTGGTTTTATATTGGTTGGAGTGATTTTTGCATTTCAATATTTCTTGGTTCTTCCATGATTGAGGTTTTCTATTTGAATTCAACATATATATTAATATTTATTTTCTGATATTTAATAAAAATTCCTTAATAGTAATGAATCATCCAATTCATATATATTTTCTATTGTTTTTTTATCAGTTATTTCTTTTGTATCTATGATTTCGTATTGTAATTTTCAGTCAAACTATTTTATGTATTAGTTTCACTCTTTAACATTAATTTAGAATAAAAATATATATTTTATTAGAAAAAAAATTATTGACATTAATCATATAACTTATATGATGTTTATATTTTGTAAATCAAATTATTTGGAATATATTTAATTGATGTCAAAGGTTTGTGGGAAAGAAACTTGTTCTTTTATAATTTCTTTGATAAAATAATGGGGTTGAGATTAAAATTCATGTTTTAAAGATTATATATGAAAATTGTTTTTATATAACAAATTTAGATATCCATGTATGCTATTAATATATAATATTGGAGTTAGATAATAACTTTTTAGTAGACTTTATAAGAATTTTTCTATCAGAGATTGACACTAAAATATAGTTCCTGGAGATAAACAACATCAAATGTGGTTCGTGTTAAATATAATTGTTTTTTCAAAAATAAATTTATTACAAGACTTATGTGTTATGATGCCGTGAGAAATTTAATGTGATTAATTCAATATTTTATAGAACACATTTTAAATCTAGGATTAAGGAAAAAATATTGAAAAATCATAAGAATAATCTGATTTAGTAATGTTTCTTTGGTAAACACATAGTAGAAGATATTACATATTTTAAAATAAATATTTTTGACTAGTTTTAAATAATTTTAATATTTCCCTAGAGGGTGAGGTTAATAAAAAATCATATAAATTAAATTTACAAATGAGAAAAAAAATATTCATGATGAAAGGTCAAGAAAAAATGGTATATCTATAATGACCAAGGATTTTCAATCAAAAATATTACATCTCCTTGGATGAATATTCAATATGATTCACAAATTCATGCCTAGAGACTGTAATTAATTATTTTCATTAGATGATAAATACAAAATCGTATTATTTTATTAATGATCTTCAGATCCTCCTATAAAGATATTCTCTATTGAAATAACATACATTAAACCATTCGTAGTGACCTAGGGAAAACAATCATAAGAAAGGGTGATATTATATGCTCAGTATGTGCAACCAAGGTATATATTATTAATTGCATAAAAATAAAATGAACATAACTATATTAGACCCCAAGTTTAAAAAACAAAATTTATACCTTTAATAACATAGATTATTAACCTGATTCGTGTAATAAATATTGGCAGTTTATAAGTCATTTATTATAATAGAAACAAATGAACATAATACATGAGAGCATGAAATGGAATTAAGAATGTCTCTAATCAAATGTTCATAACATTATGAACATGTAAAATTAGAAAATATATTCACTAATAAGTTTTGAATAAGAAATCAGGTCATCGCATAAAATTATGAACATTAAATGAGGACCACAAATATATTTATATACATGACACCAGGACCTCAAATAACTTTGTGGACATGAAATTAGGTTTATGAATGACCATATGGATATGATACGTGTTCTAGTAGTAACATATGTATATGAAACTATTTCCTCTTATTAAATTGTTATTTTGAAATCAGTTTCACACATAACAATATAAACACATTAGTTATCCGTCACTACCCAATACATTAGAGTTATATATAATAATAGGACTATCCAAGAAAATTAAAAATATTATATATGTGTTCCCAAAGATCATAAAAATTCATCAAATCATAACCCTAGAAAATAAATGGGATTCATAAACATTTCATAAAATCCAAACCTATAGAAAGGAATCAAGTGTTATATACATTTCATTTAATCATAGAATAACTCGTGGAAAGGGAAAGTGTTTCATTAACATCTCGTCATAATAATCATATTGCATACCGATGAGGAATAAGATTAGTATCATTATATCATATCCCTATTAAATATTATGTAACACAAAAAATATTTCATCATCGATGGAAAATTATTTTTGGAAGATCATTTGGAACATTTAATGAGGAGAATCTCACATTTTTTCTTCAAAAAAACTAATTTAAAATATTAAAAAATTTCAAATATTAAAGAAAAAATTCTATACAAAAATAGTTGTTAAAATATTTAATGGAATCATAATATCATTGAGAGATAATTATAGTGAAAAATAATATTCCTATCATACAAGTTAAAATAATGATTCCATTTTTACTCTAATAATAATCTAAAAGTATAATGTTTATAAAATAAAAATAAGACTCCTTTTAATAAAATATCATAATGATTCAAAATTGGTGAAAATCTATTTAAAAATAATTTAAAATTTTAAATAGATCTATAATTTTTTTAGTAGACTTATACACGTAAGAGATGATATTATTGATCAAAAAGTCAAATAATGTATTTTTTCCTTGAAAACATAATTTTGGTCTCATAACTTTATTAAGGAGTGGAAAATGATTGGAAAGAATATATTATCTACTAATAACTAGGGGATAGTAAAAGTCATTAATTTATTGAGAGATATATCAAAATATTTCATCATCATAATCATAATCACAAACATCCTCGATAAACAATGGGATTATAACATATTACAATTACTATTTCTATACATTATTAATCATAATACCCATAAATGAAATATAAATATATAAATATTTACCTCCCAATAAAATTCATAATAAAAGTCATAAAATTATATCATATATTTATATACACCACATAAATAGAAAGATGTGGTGAATATGAAATGACTCTCACATAAGTAAAAGTGATGTGAAAATCTCTTACCATGAGTTTTGGACATCCACCATACGTGTTAGAACCTCATGTATAAAATATATTGGTAAATAATACACATATGATAAAACTATACTTGTATAAATCATACGGTATATTATTTAATCATAACCTTCTATCACCCATTGATTTAAAATTCATTATTTGAATCACTTTTTTGGTGATAACAAAAGATTTTTTTATATACTTTTTGGTATAATAGTTTTGGTACATGATATTTTATTATCATTACATCATCTAATAAATTTTAATCATTAAATATGTATAATATACACTCATTATACACCTATTTATTTTCATCCAAAAAATTTATAAACATATAATTGAAATACATCACTCAAGGAGAAGGTAACTCAAAAGTTAACATGAACATCATTTCAACTATGTTGATGGTTAGAAAAAGGAATGGTAAAAATAAAATATATTTAAATAATAAATTTTATTTAATATATATCATATATATTCATTAAATATGTCATTATTAAAATCCATGTCAAAATAAAATGGAAAAAATCACATCAATTCATGGATGTTGTAGTCTACGTGTAACCACGAGTGGTATCATGATTTTCCAAAGGATTGGATTGTAAAAAGGATTATGAGATATTATAAATAGAGAAGTATAAATATTTTTAGAATATTATATATAATCATTAAATCAATGATTATCTCTATACATGAAATGTGGTTATGAAAAACTAATTTCAATAGTTCACATGGTGGTAGTCCGTCACACACACGATCGATAGTTTTCTTTCCCATTTGATGGAGGGGAAATGAATATAGGTTATTACATGAATTTAATAAAATCACATTGTAGGAAATTGTTTTTTTATTTCAACATAAATATTATAATATTTGATAAAGGTGTTAGAAAAATAAATCAAAAACAATATATTAAGAATGTTACCTTTTATTCAGACAACTGCATTATGGTTTAAAAAATACTTATTAAGAGGTTTTAATATTAAAAAATGGCCTCTAGGAAATAGGGATTGAAATAAAGAAGTTATTTTTGTTCGTATTTTTTAAAACAAAATTATTTGGAAGTGTGTTGATGAAAGGATATGGGAGGACCTTTTATAAGTGAGGCAGATGACACACATAGAATTTTTGAAAATAAAATGTTATACCCTTGATTTATAAAAGAAACAATGTTATAATATATTTCATTATCAAACCCTAGATTCTATAATGTTGAAATAGTGGCATTAAAGTGTAATTTGAATGGTTTTTCGATCATTTTAATAGCTATATTCTAAGTATAACCTTTAGTAAAACATTTTTAACCTTAACATCAGTAATTAATTTTTACTATTTTTACTAATCATTACGATCAAAAATGAAATTAGAATTATTATATAATATTTATTAGTATTATTAAAAATATAGAAAATGTTTCTTAAAATTCAGTTCATAGAAATGAAAGAATATAATTTAAAAATAAACACATAGAATTGATGGGTAAACATCATTCCAAAGAAAACCCTATTATAAGGAAAAGATGTTTTTAGTTCAAATTGTTTCATAAATGTTTTTAAAATTTAATAAATTTAATTAATTATAATATAATTTTGTATATTCATTATTAAAAATCCATTTTATAAGAAAAATTGTTATTTTTTCAGTATTCATTGATAATTTAATCTTTTTCAAAAATTATAAATTTTTAAATATAAATTTATATTGAATTTTTTTTTAAATATTTCATTTCAAATAAATTTTTTAAAATGGGAAAAAATAAATTTTTAACTGTTTCCAAAATCAATAAAATTCTTTTTTTAGAAGAAATTTATTTTCAATGTAAATAAGCACTTTACCAAAATATAAGAACTTATTTTTTAATATGTTTTATTTATAAAAAATAATTATAGTTATTTTAAAAAAAATATTCTTATTCATACTACCATGTTTAACAGTTTTGATATAAATTCCATTCTTTAATAATAACACTAACATTATATTGTGGTTTATTAAAACAATGTGTTTTGTGTAACATAAGTTATCAGAGATATTAAATTGTTTTGAAAAATTATATTACATAATTTCTTATGGTGTCACAATATACCACCATTAAAATAAATTTCACACATTTAATTTTTTCACTTTGTTATAAACAACTTTGTATACTTTTACCTTGTCATTTTCTCATGTTCACATTTAGCTTCATCAAATTTGTTGTTTCTCCAAAAAACATTGATGAGTTGAGTTTTATTTTTCATAACACTTTACCACTATGATCTGGAATTTATATTAGATTATCTTTTTTGGAAATATCATGGTATAGTGTTATGACCTCTGAGTTAAGTATATATGAATGATCAGATATGTACATCTTTATAAGTAATACATATAACACATCATCTAATTCGGAGAGTTTCGGTGGATGTTAAAAGAAATAAGATACCATTCATAATAAATAATGAATATTGATGGGGGAAAATATACATATGGCTTAGATTTCCTTTTGTAAAAAATATCATATCGTTATTCTACGGAAAAATTCAAAAAAAATATTCTTACCAACGTGAAATTAAGGATCGCACTGATGATTATGAGCATAAATTTTCTGTAAAATCTCAATTCCATTTATGTATGGTTTAATGGATCTGAATTTCTATTACATTAACTTATCTAGAATAGTTCTTAATGTCATTTCTCCAATGTGATCCAATCAGATTTGTGTACTACATTTCATTCCAATATTAGATTATTATGGGGCTATCCAAATTATTGACAAAAACTTTTATTGTATGAAAACATGACTATAAGAATGTTTCTATCCCAATGATATTTTAAATCCATAGAAGAAGATATTAGTATAAGTTCGACGGTTGTAATGGTTCTATCAAACTAACTATATTTTTTAGGATGATACATAATTCTAAAACCAAACTCTAAATCTAGAGCTTGTGACATACTTCTCCCGAATAGAGAAGTAAACCATGTATCCCAATTATATGTAATGGAATGTAGTAATTCTTAAAACCCCAAAAATTACATTATTTATATCCTAGAATGAAGATGCAAAGGGAAATTTTCTCTAATAGTAATTAACATTGAAGTCTTTATAAAGTGACTGAATACAACCCATGTATCATTGTATGCTTTAGATAATTTGGGGAGTTCAATTAGAATTTCCACAATGATGTTTGACTAGTTCTCTTCTGGAATTGGTAATGGATATGAAATACCTTTATACATTTTTCCGTCATCCTCAACATAATTTCATACCAATAAGTAAGATACATACTATAAAATATTCCTCTTTATGTTATCCAACCAAAAATACTTTCCCGGTCCTTATAAATCTTCGTACTGCTATGATTAATAGAGAATGAGGAACTATGAGTTTACTCAAATATGTATTTCATCAAATATTTTACATTTGGAAAAATAAAGAAAAAATTAAAATTTATCATTCCCTAAAAATATTTGGTTATACTCATGTATAGTTCTCACATACCTCTTCATCTCTACACTTCCTTATTTTCCCCTTTTCATAAACACTATGATAAATTAATGAATACTCATTTAAGAATGATAATATTTATACCCATCCTTAATTATTTCCAAGTCCATTATTTGTAAATATATAAATATTAAATTATTTATGATCCTCATCATAGAAAATCATTCTCGGTCCTTTGTTCCCAAAGCATCAGCAACCATGTTCTTTTTTCCATGTTGTAATATATTGAGTAGCCATAATATTTAATCAGAACCAACAATACTTTATAATGAATATTCATCTATTTATAAATAAAAATATTATTTTAAATTTTATGGTCAGTATATGTATCAATCCTATATCTGTAATGATAATGACTAAAGAACATTAATGAAAAAATTATCATAGATAACTAAAAATCATAAGTTTCATAATGTTTCTCAAAATCCTTCAATTTTCATAAGGCATAAAATATAATAATATAATATTTATAATCCATAAATGTTTCTATAATAAAACATATGTTAAAAAAATTAATATATTATTTTTTTAACAAATAATTTTATAAAAAATAATACTAACCAATAAATAATATATCATATTGGTAGAAGTTTCACCCTTATCACCCTTCATTCAATAGTCTAAGATATGTTGCCTTTACATATGTGAGAGGATGTATTTTTTACAAAAAACTATTAATATGATTACTATAAAATCACTAGAAATATTATAAAAATCCTTCAAAACAACCATAATAATCGGATTTTATATAACCACTTAATATTATCAAAACCATTAAACTAACGAAAATATCATTTTTCCTCACATAAGACTTCATGGTGAACCGAGGAGTAACATATTCCTTATTCCAATACAACATCTCCTAAAAAGTAATAAATTAGATTAAAATCACACCACTTAGAACCCAAAAAGGTGTGACTAATACATTAATCTTATGATTGACCTTAGAATGACAATCCCAAATTGGTATTAAATTATTATTAAGAAATTATAAATAAATACATATATGCATCCCAAATTCACACAATCCTTAGATGATACATGATTCTGATAACCAAAATATCATTGTTTAAAATACCTCTAAAAAATAATTATTTAATCCCAATACAATACATCACCCTTTTTAATTAAATGATTTTTTATTACATAGGTCCTTTCATGGACTAAGGGGTAAACCTTAATTTTTTTATTGACTCAGATAATTACCATGTTCCCCGCTTATAAGACATAAAATTCATTATAAATTACTTGCTCCATGAACTTAATTACAAAATTTAATACATATTCACCACCACTTTATATATTCATATAGGTACTTAATCATACATTCTTTACATGTATGAATTAGAATATTCATTCTTATTTATTCAGTACCACATGAACATTCATAAAATTATATCTTCCTTTTATTTGACATGTTACGAGTCACAATGAAGTTCACATTGTCCAAAATATGTTATTCTAGTTAATTAGGAGTAATCAAAATGTCATTATATCTGATAATCATCTCTCTTTGTTTCTATTAATCCCTAAATTTTCAATCATATTCAGTGTTAACAAGATTCCTCCCAGTTTAATTTATATAATGCATTGAAAAATCATCGTGTCAGAAATAGTCATTGTTGTGGGAAACTAAAAAGTCATAAATTTTAATTTATAGGATTCCAAAATAATGAAACATTCTTTTATATATTTTACACCTTATGTTTAAAATAGTTTATTCATTATAATCAGGTATTCAAATCATTCATGATAGTTCATAAGTAGTTTGACAATTTTCAAAGCATATCCCCTGGGAGTGTTAAACTGGGTATATAGTAATCACCATTAGCATGCACTAACTGAAGATTGATTCATGTCCCAATGTTCTGTTTTCTATGTCATTACCCCAATTCAAAACTATAATAGTTCTAAATAAACTTATAGTATCTAGATAGGGATGTAATTCTTTTTAAACAACATGCATTATCCTTCACAAACTTTATATGCCATTTTACCATACAATGAATTTTCCTTAGGGTTATTACTAATTTTTTTAAAATTAATCTTCAAATAATTATGATACTCTTCTCTAATACAACTATATTATCCTAGGATTTTTATAAATAAATATAAAATATTTTTGGACAAATAATAAATATTTTTAAAAACCGAATGCCTAATGACCATAATAGTTTAGTGTATTTGGAGACTAAATACAAAATATTCTTATTTTAGGAAATATATTGAACATGTATGCTAAAATTATTCTTCATAGATAATACCTACATAGAACCATTCTACATGAAATGGGAAAAAACATAAGAAAGGGTGAGATCCGAATATCCATATGGGTAATAGGGAGAGATATCATTAATCACATAAACATAACATGAACATAAGGGTACTAAAACATTATTATGAAACATGAAATCTATATAAACACATAATATAGATCTTAAAAATGTGTAATGTCCCTTGTCATGGTACTTTGTAAGACATGGATTATAAGGGACATCAATGAACAAAATCCATGAGAGCATTAAATATACATATGAATATGACTAAACAAAAGGTTAAAATAGTATGAGAATTTATAAAAAGAAATATTTTTACTCATTAAGTTAAGGGAAAAAAGGAATACATTATATAAACATGTGAACATTAAAACGAGTCAACTCATAAACTAATATACATGTAAACTGGTCCTCACAAAAACTTAATTACATGAAATTAGTTATATCTATAAACTTTTATAAATGAAATTATATCCATTAATAACTTAATGGATTTGAAACTAGGTCCACTCATAAAATTGTGAACATGATATTAAATTTAAAAATAACATAATTCACTCAAGAGTTATCCGTATTTACAGAATGCATTAGACGGTTATATAATTATGGGGCCACAAATCATATAAATATAATCATATCAATTGGTTCTATAATATCATAATACACTAATAATTTTATATTCCATTAAAACAAATGGGGTTTTTGACATTTATTTATACCATAAATCATGGAAATGAAACAAGTTTCATAAACAGTTCATCATTTCATCATTGCATTAGCCAAAGAAAAGGAACATGTTTTTATACATATTGTAATAATAATAATACTGACCATATATAGAAATATAAGGACAGAATCATTGGATCATGTCCCTATTAAAATTTATGTAAATTTATAGTATGTTATATTATAGGGAAAATGATATTGAAATATCACATGGAATATTTCTTGTCAAAAATATATATTACACTTAGAATTCACTTATTTAAAATATAAAAATTTCCCAACTATTAAAGAAAGAAAATTATTTTAAAATGTCATCGATGCCCAGTAAAAGAATCATGAATTCATTGGGAATTCATGAAGGTGGGAAATTGTGTTCATGTCATACATGTCAAAATAATGATTCCTTTCAAATTTTTGGTAAAAAGTAAAAAATTACATTATTCAAAAGAAACAAGATAATTCCTTCTAAAAATGTTATTAAAAAAAATAAAAAAATGATAAAAATATATTTAAAATTTCAATGTTAAATATTATAAAAAAATTAAAAATTTTATGTAAAACATGGAATTTTATGAGAAATGATTCGTAACTAAAGATATAAATAAATTCTTTTTTCTAAAAAAATACATCCCTTTTTTATCATTAATAATTAATGAATGTAAAATGAATGAAAAAAATGTTATATATAAAAAAAATATATAAAAAAAGAATTGTTTAATTTTTTAATAGTTATAAAATAATATTTCATTATCTGAAACTTATTTATTAACAATCTCAACATACAATTGGATTATAACAAAAATATTTACTATTATGATATAATTTGATTCATAATCCCAATGAAATAAAAAAAATATAATATGAAAATCCACATAAATTTTATATGAATAGAGATCAAGTACATTATTGTAAGTTATATAAACCATATAATAGAAAAAAGTTGTGAATATGGCATGTGTCTCTCTAAAGAAAAAGGGTGAATAAAATACCTTACCATAAGTATAGGCTTCCTTCATAAGAGTAAGAAACTCATATAGAATAAATATTGATTTATTATTAATATATTGAATAACCATAATCATATATATCATTTCATATATAATTTAATCATAATCATTTATCACTCATTTATTATCAATTCTTTATTAAAATAATTTATTTGGGTGATAGATGTTTTGTTTTTCATGTATGTTTTTGTTTAGTAGTTTTCATCCTTGAATATTGATTATGGTTCCATTATATAATTTTTTTTATAATTATATAAACATAACATATTCTTATTATATATATATTTAAATTCTTACATCAAATTTAGATATAGTAAAATTAATTACATAATTCATGGAGATGATATGTTGTATGTATGCATGAACATTGTTTCTATTTTTCTCATTAGATTGAATGAAAGAAAGGTAAACAATATATCACTTTAATAGAATAATTTTTATTTCACATATTAAATATATATTCATTAAATATATCCTTATATCCATGTTTATATGATGTCATCATGACCAATAATGGTCCGTTCTCTACACTGTATTGGATAAGGGAAATTATGTATATCCAATGTGTTTTTTAGAATTTTGAGTCATTAGAACACATTTTATTATATGATTAAAAAAGTAAACATGATTTTACCTTAATAAAAATTATTAATTTTAAATGTTTTAATTAATATCATTTTTAAAATAAATTACATTTTCTTTATAAATAATTCTAAGTCATAATATGGTTTCCATTTTTCCAAATTCAACTCATAGTAGTGACATAATTTATTTTAAAATTATTCCTGTAGAACTAATGATAAAGATTTGTTTTAAAGAGACATTAAATCCTGATAAAAATATAATTTAAAACTATAAATTATTTTAAAAGAAATGATGTTTTTAATTAAAATTTATTATTTTTTCCAATTCATCAAAAAATGATACTTTTAAGAAAAATACAAATGATTCACCCTAAACTAATTTTGATATTCATATGTTTAAAAATATTTTTGTTATATATATAAATCTTCTAAAATTGTTGAAAATTATTTAAAAATTATATGTTCCAAGTGATATTAATCCATCTTTTATAAAAATAATGTTTTTAGAAAATATTTCTTTTTAATGTTTCAAATTATTCTTATCTTATTGTGAATCGTTATTTATATAATAAAATAACTCATATATATATATATATTCATAATTTAATTAATCCTATTTATACATTAAACTATAATGATGAGGTGATAACAATCATAATAAATAATAATATTAATAATAAATTATTGTTTGGTAAAACATGGCCTTGTGTATTGTGAAATATAATTAGTAAACTTCTTATTCTATGTAATGTAAGATAAAATAATTCATATAGCTGTTTAAATCTATGGAATGTAATTAATTTTTTATAAATATTAAATATATCATAATGTGATGAAATATTATATTCCTTTATACTCTAGATATTGTGTGTCATATTCACTATAGAATATGATGTTCTTATATTTAAATTTGAATGTTTTCTGTTATCACCTACTTAAATAAATTGTGTCCATGAAATTTAATCATCATATTAGTTATCATGGTATTGATTCTTTCAAATTCATTATTTTTAAAACCCCACATCATAAAAGGTTTTATAAAACATAATCTTAATCAGTGTGATAGATATGTTCCATGGTCATATGAAATAACAAAAAACTAGGTTTCTAAGGTGGCTACTGTTGTTATTAAGTGAAGATACGGGCATGGAGAAAAATATTAAATATTTATAGAGATTTATTGAGGTTATTTATCCGAAAAATATGAATGATCAATGGAAATTTGAGAGCCTCAACTCCATAACTATAATTATTGTGAAAACTCATTAAAATTGTCAGAAACTATAGTAATATGATATAATTTTATTTCAAGATACTTATTATAATGTTGAGTAATTCTTTTACTATCTATGAGTTCAATGAAATATACTTACCTAGTTTCATTACATTTTATAATCACAATATCATTCTTTGGATATACTTTGATTAATTTCTAGTACATCACTTACTCCAATAAATGATTTTACAAAAATAACAAATTTAGGCCTAAATCACTAAAATTCACTTATAATTGATTATAAGATCCATAAAATAGGTATTAAAATATCTACCTACATATTTTTTGAAAACATTTTTTCTAGAAAAAGTTATATTATATTATACATTAATCTATAAACCTTTATAAAAGCATTATGGGTTTGTCATTAATATTTATTTTTTTCACAATGTCAGATAATCTTAATTGATTATTATTACCCTCCCATTAATGAAACTTTTTACCCTATGTACTATCAATAACATTTAACATATGTCTATAAAATATAATTTCCTTATTCCTAAATGAAATATTTCACTAAAACATATACTTTCCATAAATTTATCCAAATTGACCTTAATCTTGGTAGACTATCATCACATGAAGCCTAAAAAGGTTGGGTAAGTATTTCAAATTATGATCAAGCATAACATAATAAAACAATGAATGGTGTCCACAAATCTTAAGATAATTAAGAAACATATTATTTGAAAGTTTAACATAATACTTAATCATTTTATGTTACTTATTCCAAAATAGCATTGGTAAAAATAATTCAATATTTTAATTGTTTAATCCATCACACAAATACATCATTAATTTTTTTCATAAAAAAGTACTTCATTTTACTAGGGGTTAAATTATGGTATTTTTTTCATTATCTATTCAAATCCTTCGTAATTGTTTTTATACAATATTTTAAAAATATAATGCATATGACCCTGGAGTGGAAAACCAGGTACACAAAAATGCCTATTTATGGGTATTATGTAATAATGGAGTCGATACTAAGGGACATTTTTTTTGTGTTATTAAACCAAGTTACCTCTGTGATTGAACCACATGTACATGTAGAATCAAAATAGAGATGAATTTATTGGAAAAACCCACATAGCCTATACTTTAGAAAATCCTTAAGATGTTCTTCTATACATACCCTCTAATTAAATCATATGTTTCTTATCACTAGTATACATTTTCTAAAATACTATTCACACACTCTTTAATAAACTTTCTCAAATTGAAATTATATCAACCCCAACCCTAACAGCTCGTAGATAGTGTCGACTACTATTAATTGGCATAAGATACTATGAATCGCCTCCAAAATGACCAATCAGTTTACTAATCTTGGAAAACTAGATACATATATCATTACCATATTACATTTGAATACAAAAATTATAAAATAGTTTTTTCATTTTTATAATAACTTTATTCCATCTATAATAACCATGAAAATTAGTCTCAGTAAACATCATGGAAGCTAGGGGAAAGAAAAAAATAAGGGTGATCTCAAATGCTTCGTAAGCATTAAGTACAGAAGAAGATATCATGAATCAATATAAAAAATTACCATGGTTATTTAAATAGGTAAGAACACATTATATTTAAATAATTGTATAATTCATAATCAATATTGAAAGGTAAATACCTGAACACAAATACCATTTAATCAATCAAATAAGAATGAAATGAAGCCATGGATTTTCATAATAGTGAAAATATCATTGATAATAATAACTGAATTATAAATGAAGGATATGATTTAATATTAAACACCATGTTTCATAGGTACATGGTACATTTACCACCAAAACATTTAATATAAAAAATTAAAACATACTACTATGCAGGATTTTTGAATGATAGTTTAGAAGGTTCTTGGCTTTAAACTAGAAGGTTTTTTACCCAACTAATTTCATCTCATGATCCTAATGATGCATCTATGTGATTTTACTAAACATTCCCCAACACATGTCATACTAGTCCAAATTATTCATTTTATATATAATTTTGATTTAATTCACAAATGATGCTCCTTATCAAATATTCATGTTGACTAATGGATATAGGTTTACAAATGTTTTTACTTCTAATAAAATAAAATTCAAAGTAAATACCATATTAAATAATGGTATATACATTATTCACTAAACATACCTATGAAAAATAATATCTATATTTAGGAGAAACAGAATGTCCATTGATCATACTTAAGTGAATATTTCAATATAATGTTAATTAGTACAAATATTAATCAAGGAAGTGAACATCAACAATTTTCATGGTCAAAATAATAATAAACCCACCATAATAAGGTTATTTATGGTATCACAACTATATTAACATATCAATGTAAGAATAATTTTTTTTCATCAAAAAATGAAAATATCATTAAAATAATATTTAGAAAAATATCCATTTTATTTTGAAAAACATTTTCAAAATAATTTTTCATTGAAAATAACATTTGAAAAATATTTTATAAAAAATATTCTGAAGAAATATATATTTAATTATAAAATAAATGATGTTCATAATCTAGATTAATTTTATACATGTATTATACATTTTAAAAAAGATTCTGTTAACTGTCAGTAAAATCCAACCACGAATTATTTATAAAATGATATGATATTCCTTTGCAAAAAATTAAAGAGTAAAAATGTGTTAAATTTTTTATAGATCAGTTTTAAATAGTTTAAACTAGTTTTGAAAAAAAAATTCTAAAAAATGGATTTTTATGAAAATGGATTTTCTACCGAAGAGGGAAATGAAGTCATATTTTACTAAATATTTGCAGATAATGTTCAATTGAAAAAAGAGTAGAGATGGTAATATCTTGTGAAAAGGATTATTAATAACTAAAGGAGAAATAAATTAATGATTTTAGTAATCAATTATAATATAATTTACTTTAATGGGAATTCAATAACAAATCATCTCAATTAGAATGTGATTCTAAAATAAACCCCCGAATGATCATAACATTGAAGTGAGAATTAATAAATTAATTGGTTCTGTGATAAATTTTGAAACAAAATAATTTAATTGGATATATATATAAATACTATAATTTATTATACACATAATTATATAATATCAACAATTATTATGAAGTAATATAATGCAATGAAAATAAATTCATTTATAAAATTTCATTTACTATTGGAAAAATTCAATTCATGTAAAGTTATGTAAAATAAAATGAATCTAAACATAAAATTACATGAATAATAAATTATTCATTATTTTCCATGTCAGTGTGGAATTATGAACACCATATAAAATAAATTAGGTGTATTACATTACAAAGTGACAGAATAACATGTAATTGAGATGAAATCCCTTACCTTATGCTTCCTTTTAATTGAAAATTATTTAAACTCATTTATAGTGGGTTTAAAAATGTTATTAACTAATCAAATAACCATATAAATATTTATTATATCATATATAATCCTTAAATATCTCCATTTTACCTGATAATTAATGATCTTTTGATATTTTCATTGTTTCTGGTTCTAATTGCCTTGTTTTCTCATCCATGTTTCAACATGAAAAATATAGTTCTATGAAATTTCATATAGTTTTAAAATATAAAAAATAATTATCAGGAAATAATTGTCATATTTTTACCAAAATAGTAATTTTTAAAACAATCAATAATGATGGTTATTAAAAATTTAGTATATTACAATCATGGAGAAAGTAGGTCGTACATACGCTTGAGTAATGTTCCCACTTTCACCTATCATTATGGAATGTAGGTAAGTAGTATTTAATCTTTCCATAATAATTATAATGTCATTAATATCATACTATATAATTATATATTTCATCCATGGGGTGTGGTGATCAAAATAGAGTCACATTTTTTTATGATGCAGATAGTCCACACGTATATGAATGACGCTACCATATTTTGGTGAGTGAAAATAAAAGAAAGAAAATGATGAATATTATCATCAAATAATGGTAATTATTTAACTATATAATTAATATTTCATTTTTACCGCATTTAATAAATAAATTTGTCTTTATCACATTCTGTGAGAAGTGTTAGTGAATTACAAATTACATCACTTCACGAGACAGTAGTCTGTCATACCCACAGTCGACGTTATCATTCCTCATAAAGAGTCAAAGAAATATATATATATATATAATATGTTGACTATATATGTATAATTATTTAGTAAATATTATATATATTCATTATATCCATCATCAAACCCAACATTCATAGGTATAAATAGAAAAACGAAAGGCATCGGTTCACAAGGTGTTAGTCTATCATTCACACAATGGATGATTTCATAACCCTTTTGATAAAAGAAAGTGAATTTTTCGGTCATTGAATTATCATATTCACATATTTCTATATTTAATGTTATAAATTTATTATATCATCATGTTTTAATAATAATTTATGTGTGTTTATAAGAAATTAGAATGAATATTCTTGTTGAAAGAGATTACCTCTACATTGGGTATCTCTCTTTATTTAAACAAAACCATTCCTATATTTTAATTCTTCTAAAAATATTGTTTATATAATTATTATAGGAAATGTTGGATGATATTTTGTTAGTTATTGTCCAATCCCATGTGTTTTGTAGGATTTAGGTGGAGATGAAAGGAGTTGCCTTTTATAAGTGTTTTGAGTGGTATAATTAAATTTTTTTGAAAGATTGAATTCCACTCAAATTTATCACACTTTAAAAATACCAAGTAATGGTCCATTAACTATCCAAGAAAGCATATGTTCAATATATAACCATAAAATTGGTCTCAATATTGTTTTGGTACATTCTTACAATATATATTCAATGATTAACGACTAAGTAAACTCATTTTTTCCTTAATCACTATCATTAACTTTAACTATTTTCACTAATCACAATGGTAAAAAATTATGTTTTAATTATTAATTATTATTTTGAAAAATATGTATTCCATTTTTTCAAATTAAACTCACATAATTAAAACAATTTATTTTAAAATTAATCCCACATACTTGATGAGAAATAGGGTTTTTAAACTGAAAATGTTAAGTAGTTTACAACAATTTTATATCAAAATTCAATATGAAAATGATAAAAATTAATTCAATTAGATAAAAAGTTTTCTAATTTATCTCTCTTAACTTTAATACTACTTCAAATATTAATTCACCATAATAACTCATTTTCACAATGTTCCATTTTTCAATTAAAATTCATTATTTTTCACTATTCATCAAAAAATTGAATGTTTCTTGAAAATTACGTAAAAATCATGAAAATATAATTTAAATATTATAATTTAAACAGTTATATTTATTACATAAAATATGTTTAATTAATTTGGAAAACTAGTAATTTGAAATTATTTACGCCAAATATCATTACTCAATCATTTACAAAAATATTGATTTTACAAAAAAAATATTTTTCTATTAAAATATTATTATCTTATTAATATTCATTTAATAAATAATAAACATTTATAAAATATTTACTTTCATATGAAACTGAATCTGATTCATAACCTTCATTCCAATAGTTATATGATAACTATGTTATTAAATATTAGTGTTTGTTATAATTTTTTGTTCAATAAAACACTGTCTTACCTATAAGAAAATATATCGAGGACAATTATTATTATGTATTTATATCATAACATGACCTTCTAGGGGCCAATTGGTCGGTGGAAGGATGACATCAACTACCTCAATCTCAACTCGATAGGCTAGTGGCTATAAAAAATCTTTTAAATTCATAAATAAAATAGGATTCCCTTTTCAAGAGTGCTTCTATACATACACTCAACAATCTCGTGAAGAAGTGTGTAGGAAAATAATTAATGTTATAAACATTTAGAGAAAAAAAAAATAGCGCATATAATCACCTCTAGGGAAAGAAAATGCGTGTGATAGTAAAAATAGAGATTTAAAGAGAAAACACACACCCATCAAGAAATTATATCCGTATAAAGAAACAACTAGAAAAGAAATATTTAGAGAGACAAGCTCATGATCTCCACCCCAGATCTCTGTATGCAGTAAAATTCACCGAAGTATCCATATGATCCTCTTAAATAAACTTTAGATTGTTATTACTTTATATAATATATGATACATGTAGGAAAATCATGTATTGGTGTTGTTTTGTAAATACCTAGAAGGAAGTTGAATAAACTGATGTGGGAGAGAGAGAAAAAATGATAGAAGTAGATAGCTCGTCAAAATTAAGGTATATCAACCAATATATGATATGAATACCCTAATAGAAAAACATACATATTCTCAACAAAAACCCAAGTATGATATTAATGGGATATCTATCTCTATAATCAATCTACTAATAATTAGTCTACCAATAGTTCAACGAAACCATCATTGATTCTAAACATCTCATGTGATTGGCGAAAGGAGTAACCATTTAGTTGGCAAAAACCTCTTCATTATGTCACATTGTCAAGGGGGGACCATATCCAACATAAGGATTTCCCATGACCTAGTTCAATAGGGGTGTACCATCTCTATTGATAGAATACTCTCACTCTGGTGTGATAAGGGTGTACCATATATATCTACAAAATGACTCTAGATGACATGTCCCATGATATGAAAAGGGAGTTTTTCCTCCAAGGATAGAGGACCCACTGTGTGGTATGAAAGGGGAGTACAACCTCTTTATCAATATAATGAGTATAGAGGACCCACACCCTGATGTAATAGGGGAGTAACATTTTCATGGAAAGGGGACATGTACCCTAGTGTGATAGGGGAGTATGGTCTCTATCACGATAAAAACATAGAGTACATGCTCACTGATATGATAGTGGAGAATTATCTCCATGGATATATTTTACCTGAATTGTAATACGATAGTGGATTATCATATCTATCTTGATATCGAATATGAAGGTCCTACACACTAATACGATAGAGGAGTACTATATTTTCATATAGAGGACCCGCATTCTGATTCGATAGTGGGGAACCATATCAATTTCAATATGGAATATAGAGGACCCGCACACAGATACAACCATAGAGTACCATTTCTATGGATAGAAGACCCACCAGATGATATGAATGTGGATTAATGGATATATATGCACACCATGATTATCCTTCTGTATTATTATCATCATCATGTGTATCCTATAGAATCTACAAGTTAGGAACTTCTCACACCATATCTTAAAATATACTACAAAGTACAAAATAATGTTATACATAGAAAACCCCATAGGATATGATACTATTAGGCCAAAATCCATGTTAATATGAAATTGATATTAGAGGTCCAATATTCTCAAAATGTTCATGTTATTTGAGGGGTATGAATGGTGTGTGGATCTACTCCACTACCTTGCCACTTCTTCACCAGCATTAAACTTTCGAGCCATATAGTAATACACATAGTCTAAGGGTACTAGACAATTTGTCTCTACCAAGACCCTAAACAACGCATGAGGATTGTTGTAGATCTGAGGTTCTAAACATCAAACCATTGATATGGGATAAAAAATGTACATTAATGGAAAAATGGATCACCCTATTGTGATCCCCATAAAAAAAATTCATGGTATGAAATTCACTTTCCCAAAATGGGAACCTAGTGAAAAAAATGTATTTTAACATATCATGATCGAATGGTGTTTCCTTAGAACACTCCAATACTCTGAATGTTTTACCTAATATTGGTCCTTAAGCATCCTCCTCAATTTCAATGTTAGGATTATAATCATGGGACATCAATCCATTAGCCCACATAGGAGATATGTTAGATAAAATATTAGATAATAAAAATAATAATATCAATATTTTTATTATTATTAACTTTGTTAAATTTTTAGAACTGAGTCATGAGGCCAAATTTAGTACCAAAATTTATTCATATATTCACCATCTAAATGTAGATATTTTTTACCACATACGATGCATCAATCTGATTCCATAGGGAATATTTGTGATCGAAAATGTGTTTTGATAATAATAATGATAATGATAATGATAATAATACTGTTATAAATATATTTTTAAGGAAAACTGTTCCCCCATCCACCATGACTTTCCCTAATTCCACCCATAGGATCTCCCTCTTTTTTCATTTTCTTTTACAGTTTTTTAATCTATCTTGTCATATACATCTCACCATTAGATGTTTCACTAGTAAACCTAAATGTGGTTTCCAACTCGCACCACCCTATATCCTCACCAACATATTGTTGTTCCTATAACATGTATGTGGTGCCCCCCTTTTCCATCAGGATAGCATTGTGTGGATCCTTCTCAATTGGGATGCTCATGACACGTAGACCGCTGGCTCATCACATGCCTCTATGCCACACTGCACAAAAGGTCTCCACCACATGCTTAGTGTCGATTCCCAAATGTTTCTTTTTGGACCACCTATAACTAATCAATCTATCATGGGTTGTAGGATCCTGATCACCAGATCGACTAGGAAAATCCCATCTGAGCGTCACACCACCCCCTCAACAAACTGCATAAAGAAACCCTTGAGCAGATATAAAACTATTTATGATATATCTTCAAACCATATCACACCTCAATAATTCTTTATATCTAGAACATGTTTCCATGGAAATGACATGATGTGTCAGAAATAAATTTCACAAATATTTATTGATTGTTGCATAATTAAAATGTCATCCAAAATAAATTTCTACGATGAACGAATGGGAAATAAAGTATAAAATCATGTAAACCAATTTGAAGAACGAACCTCGACCATCATTCTGGATGACCTAAATTCATCATTTATTTAATTATGAATTAATAATAAGGAAAATAACCAATAAATTACATGGGTTATGTGTGGGATAATTGTCACAGATAAAAATAGTGTATAATCAATAGTCAATGTTTTTATCAAAATGGGCAGAAAACAATATGTTGAGTCATAAATCAATTATAGATCGATTTTTGTTTATGAACGGTTCTTTAACATCACCATTTTTGAGATCCATGACTCATCTACACGTTTTTAATTGATCGGTGATCTATTTATCAGTCAACCAAGTGTTATCTAATCCTGATCTTCTAATAGTGGACATCAAAGATCCTCTCAAAATGTTCAAAGTCTTATGTGACTAACCTTAGTGAAATTTCATAATGAAATATTTATTGAGGATGTTTTTGTTTTTCTATTTAATAATAAAATTTAATAAGTATTTAAATTTATTTAATTATTTCAACAATGTTGATTCCCGAGCCAAAAACACGACAACAACCAAGACTTTTTCACATCTAGGGTAAAAGCCACATTCCATACTCAACGGTTCTCTCAGATTTCTCATATGATTCCTCCTTTGTGAGTTATTTTTTTATGGTTAATAAATAAATTATTTAATTATTCCAATGCACCCACCAATGTGCACCTCATCCAAAGCACCCACACTAAAAAACCATAGTTCATTCCCTGGGTAATCCTCACACAATGTATTCAACTTCGGTCTTAGATATTATATTTGACACTGTATTTGGGATTTATTCAAAACTGTGAGGAAATGTTAATGAGAATAATATAATATTTTTTAAATATTTTACAAAATTCATTTTGTGGCTCATAAGGTGTTCGAATCCCATGTTGTCTTATCCATGGGTTTGAAAATATTTATAATAATATTCTATATTCCTACATCAAAAACCCAAAGTCTCAAATTTATTACCTTCTTGAAATAAATTCATCCCCTGAAAAAAGATATCATGGAAAATGGTGGGGATATCGAGCCCTTATTTAGCTCTCCCACACTGACAAACAAACCTAATGGTTTCTTGTGCTTCCAACAATCATGAACACTTTGGAATCACTTCACCATGAAGGGTATTTCACTATCAGTTATTTAAACAATTGTACCCCTGAAAAGGTATAATCCAGTCTCACATCCCATATTACACAAGTTGTTATCATACTATTATTAATGAACATACCTCCTCATAAAATACCTGTGGAGAACACCAAGAAACTAATCTGACTGAATAGGGGTCTTTTGTTCTATCTCCTCACTGGACAAAAACATATTAAAAACCTCACTATGAGCATTTACTTCTACTGTCATACCTTGGGTGGGTTGTATACTCACGTCGCCTAAACTTATGCAGGGTCCACAGTCACTCCCATTTTTTGGAATACATATCCCAAGAAGGGAATCTTCAAATATAGAAATGACTCCATGTGAGCAAACATATGAATTACCCTCTATGTCAGGTTTATCACCATCCTCCCATGTCCTGTGTGTTACCACTCTAAATCTGAGGACAAAAGATTACAATATAAAATTACTACCATGAAACTACCTAATAGGGGATAAGGATCCATACCATAAGACCTATAAACTATTTTGGGTAATTCAAAATTCTAAAAGGTATCACTAAGAATGTAATTTAACTATACAGTCTCGAGGAAGAAATTGGTAGTGAATCCACCTAATAAACCTAGAGTAGTTGATAACATATCCTAATGTAAAACATTGAGAACAACTTCGACCCATAATAATGGTCGAAGAACTCAATGATTCATGGGATTATATACTCTTACTTGTGTCACAAGGTTTATGTAACTTTATTCCTCACCTGACCTTAAGATACCATCACCATATTAAGTGAAAAAAATTGGGATTTCATTTAAAATAGTCTAGTTATTAAGAATCCACCTCTGTACATATTCCCCCAACCACACCATCATCTCTCATAGAAACATGTAGTTATCCTATATTCTTGGGAAAACAGTATTCCATGTGAAAGTCTTTCTTGAGTCCCATCTCACGGTGTGAAGGTAAACCCGAGATGTCCTTAGGAAATATTTCATTAACCCCTACCATCATTTCTAGATGTTGAGATCTAATAACATCCACTACTCTAAGGGTAAAACTTGAAAAATGATAAATTGGTTGCAATCCCACAGAATGGTCTAATCCTGCCCTATTTGAGGATTACACATTATCAATGGAGGAAGCTAATGTCCAACAAACCAGAAGCACTACCAACTCACCAGTAGAAATCATCTTTGTATAGATGGTCGATGACAAGTCTATGATGAACAAAATATCATGCAGTTCAACTAATACTATATAAATAATTTGTGTAAGGCTTTATCTCTATCTCCCCTCTCATTTTCATGTCACACCATTGGTGGAAAAGGGTGACCACTAATCCTCTATATAAGATCCTACAACAAATGGTCTGAGAAAAAATTAATCCACTTGTATTCCTTGGTCTCAAACCGGGGATATAACTACAAAAATATATCTTAATGTTTTGTGTTATAACTACTAAAAGTTCAATAGAGACACAATTCATTCCCCACACCACACTCAAAGCCACTAAGCCATAAAATCCAACCATATGAAGATAATCATTCCAATTTACATATGTTCACCTCAACCAATCACCCCACCCCCAGCACGTTATCAAATTAGAATAACCTCAAACATTCAAGTCAAAATAGCACATCTCATAAGAAACCAGCCTCAAATGTTAGATATTCTAGTTTTTTGGAAAAAATAACATTTTAGGATATTTTCTGTTTGTAGTTTTATATAATTTTGAAAACACTTAAAAATTAATCCCATACATTACTACTTTACACTAATACTCAATATCCATTTTTTTAAATATAAAAATCTTTAAAATTATCATGATTTATGTTAATAAAAATATTCCAAATTACCCCCATAATCTCTTCCTTGTTTCTATTACCCCATAAACCATTTGATTGAAACTTCAAAAACATTATATGGGAACAAAATCTCAGTAAGGTATTTAAAAATAAAGGAAATGGTTTGTTTAATAAGAACACGAAAAACCATACAATTTTTACCTTTATTTTTAATGTTATTTTATAATATGAAGTAAACAATTTCATATTAAAACAAAACATGAATTTTTTTCAAAGGAAGTAGTTCAAATCAATAAAAAGATATTACAAATTTTTTAGATGACTTAGAGTATGTTATATGTGAAATCATTTTGAAACACATTCAATTTGAAAAATAAAGGTCCGACATCCAATTAAGATATTATGACCTTACCCAATGTTATCTAGGCCACCCCATGTTTGTTATAATGGGATTGCCCACCCAAATCGGTACCACCCCATGTAAACCTATAATAGGGTGAATTGATGTTATCTAGGACACCTATTGTTAATCTACAATAGGTTTACCCCACTCTATATGGGTCACCCTTCGTTAAGATGTAACAAGATTACCCGATGCTATATAGGACACCCCATATATATGATATATCGAGATCACCCATTTCGTATAATTATCATGAAACATATAATTTATTAAAAAAAATCATAATAAAATCCATTGAAAATTTCTTTAAATCCCATATTAGAAACACTTTCAGATAAAAATATCCCTATATTTTAAAAAACACATTCATTACCAAAAACACTCTTTACTCTAAAAAATAATTTCCAACACCCAAAAACCCAAAAATTGAAAAGTATCTAACATTAATGAAAACAATTATTATTGAATAGAAAAAAAACTAATTCCTAGTAGCATAAAATTCTTTGACAGTGTGTTTGTTGTGAATAAAACATTCCTTTTTTCTTTTGATAACAAATTTCAGATTAAATGCATAAAAAGATACCTTTTGAAAACATTCCAATGAAATTGAAAATACACAAAAAATTACCATTATAATATTTTTATGAAAATAATCATAAAAAATAATAAAATTTTGGAAAATATTTTGAAATTAAATCATTAAAAATTTAAAAATAGATTTTTAAATTAATGTTTCTCATACCACTATGAAATATTTGAATCAAAAGACCCAGTAAATAATAAAATTTTAAAAAATATTTAATAAAAAGATAAAAAATGAATTCATGGTATGATATATCAATGGTACTTTATATACACCTCATAAAATAATGTTGGTGTATAACATAAAAATATGCCTCAATTAAGGGAGATTGAGATAAAACATATTACCCTAAGTCTGAATCATCACAAAAAACCTTTATATTCCAAAAAATAAAACCTAGAATTATTATTTACTCTATTGAGAAACATTTTAATTTTAATTTTTAAATTTATATCACTTATTTTTCAGTTATATCTATTACCTAATTATTTATGTTCATATCATTTATTTTGACAATATACGGTACTTGAGTCCTATATGAATTTTGTATAATGTATATAGTCAAATGTGATAATTATTCCATAAAATAACAAATAATAATCAAGTAGTAATTCAAATTTTTATACATATATTATAAATCTAAATCCATCAAATAAATATAGTTGTGAAAAATAGACTACACTACAAACATGAAGACGGTAAGTCGTATGTACGCAAGAGGAATGTTTCCATTTTCAACGAGCATTATTGGTGGATAGTAAGAATCATCACATATTAATATAATTATAATATTAAAATTTTTATTATATTAAAATTTTAAATTTACTTATATATTATCCATGTGATTTGTTTATGAAAATTTAATTACATTACTTCGTGGAGGTGATAGTTCACATGTACGCGCGAATGATCAAATCATTTTTATATGCCTGGGAAGGTAAAAATAATAATGAAATTATAACTTTTAATAATGATTAATATTTCATGAATATATTATCTAATCTTTAATTACATTATTATAACTAGTCATGAAAGACAGTTATGTAAAATAAGATACATCAGTTCACGACATGGTAGTCCACCGTACACACAAACTATTAATTATTTTCCCATTTGAATGATATGGACTTGGATTTAGGTGATAATATTAAAGTGATAAAATATATTTATATTTAGGATAATTTTTTAATTAATTAATCTTTGTTTAGTAAGAATATAATTATGTGGAACAAGGAACAGAACAGAATTACATAATAAGAAATGATACATTTTCTTGAGACAATCCCCTTTTTTAACACCTCAAACCCACTAAGGGAGGTGATATACCTAAAATAAGAAATTTATAATGTGGGTAGATATTATTGGAAAATATTTTTGAAGGTATTAGAAAAATTAGGGTTTTAATTGTATAGAAAAGAGAAGAAGGTGTTCTATTTTATAAGGGAGGGGAGGAGCACTCTTAGAATTCATAAAAATATAAAATTAATTGAAATTAGTTTTGTATTAAAAACGAAACTGATTTATTTTATATATATCATGATTATGGGTTTAAATAAATTCATAAATATATGATTATATAAGTTTTGACTATTTTTTAATCCTTATCTTCTAGCATCAACCCTTATTTTACCTTTTTAAAACTATATAAGCTGACAAGTGTTTTTACTGTTTAACGATTAATATAGTTAAAATAAAATGAAATTAGAAAAAAATAGATCATATATGGAATTTAAAACCGTATATTAATTACATGAACTAATATTATATTTTTATTATTTTATGTCATTTAATTAAATATAATTTATTTTTTAATAGCATTATTTTCAATTTAAACACTATTTAATGCATGAGTTTTTAAAAATATTATAAAAACATGATAAATTATAAAACATCACTAAAATTTTCATGTAGTCTATTAAAATTCATTTATGTTATTAACTACTTCAAATTATACTTATTTTAATATTTTTAATATCATTTATTTGATATTTCAATTTTTTAAACCATTACTAAATTATCATTATGTAATCCTCTAAGGTAATTTTATTTTACTAAATATTAAAAATAAATTTACATGATTAAAATAAATAATTTATATTTTGATCAAATATTTAGAGAATAAGATATGTTTTAAATAACAATTTATTAAAAATGTAATAGTTATTAAAATAAAAGTATGACATCTTTAACTTTTCTTAAAAAATAATAAAGTGTGTAATGTCATCCAAGTGGATCTAATGGGTCAAAAAAGAATCCTTAGGATTCTTTGGGTCGATAATAACTCATCAAATAAATTTAGGGAAACTGTAGGGATAATTGTTTTAATATTTATTATATTATTTTTACCCTTAATTACCCATGTTACCCTTAATCGGGGTAACTAAAAAAATTAATAAAGTTATTATTAATAATTGATGAATATAAATGGGACATAATTACTAAATTGTGAATATATTATTCCAAATATGAAATCGATTTTTTGAAATTCACTTCATAGAAGCATAAAAAAGCATTTAAAATTTAATTTTG
Source organism: Viscum album (assembly GCA_963277665.1). Taxonomy (NCBI): domain Eukaryota; kingdom Viridiplantae; phylum Streptophyta; class Magnoliopsida; order Santalales; family Viscaceae; genus Viscum; species Viscum album. The sequence continues at coordinate 1,364,983,541 of OY728143.1, read as the reverse complement.
TAAATATGACCAAACAATGAGGTTTTAATGTGAAAACATTTAAAAGATTGAAGTGTTTTTTATTTACAAATTCGATGTAAATTTTTATTCAAATAAAATGAATAGGATTAAATTATATAAAATTTATTGAATTATAATTTAATTCCAGTTAAAAATATATTTTAACACCATAAATTATTTTGACAAATGAACTCTTTTTAATAAAATTTATATATTTTTTATTATTCATCAAAACATGAATCGTATTATAAAAATATCAAAAATTCAACAAATTTAAAATTTTATTTCTCAATTTAAAATTAATGTTTTATTTTTTCCTATATAATTTATTAAAGTATCAAAAACTAAAATAAACAAAAGGTCACCATCGAAAGGAGATAAAACTTCTTTTTATAACAATAGAGTTCATTGAGTGGAAAACTCGATTTAATATTATATCATATCTAGAAAACACATAGGATGATTTTTATAACTTATATTGAATATATTATATATATAATTAATTAAAATAATAAAAAAAAGTTTGATTTTTTTATTTTATTAGTATAAATTACACTGTTGTGCAATTAAATAGTTTTCCAAAAAAAAATTCATTATATTTTCAAAGAGGGTTTTATTTCTAATTATAATTCATTGGTCTTCAAAGAATTAATTATATAAGAATGTGTAAACTATATTTTCATAATTCAGTTTATCATATTCATTCCCTCCATTTTAAAATCGTTTTGATAACATCTATTTTATATAATAATATTATGTTCGTTGAAACTCGATGTGACATGTCATGTAGTCTATCAAAAATAGTGTTTCCTTTTAAAAACATAGGATGTTACATTATAAAAAATTTAATATATTTATTCCTCGCAATTTGATGTTGTGTTTGGTGACTACTGTTAGACTATTCAAAATAACATTTTTGAAATGCCAAATTAGAACAAGGATTTATAAAATATCTACTTAGAAATTAAATCGAACTATAATGTTTGTATTAGATAACTCATTATAGGATTCTATATATGAAAAACGTGAAATATAAGAGAAAAAAATATAATATATTAATAGATAATGATATGGAACATGATCATGAGAATGTTAACCAACACAACACCATTAATATGCGATCGGTTAAAAGAATATTGATAAAATTAAATTGATAATGACTGTTTTAGATCCTTTTAGTATATTTAATGAATTATATAACTACTTTTGTTAATAGAATGTGTAAATATACTAAAATGACAAGTTTATTTTCAGGTTTTAATCAATTTAAACCCTAAAGTCATATTTTTATCCAAATTAAGAGTGTTTGAGATGATTTTTTTTCACAGTTGAATCACTAAAATCACCATATAGAGAGTAATACAATCCATAAAATTTTAAATTTCTATTTATAATATCCTAAAGCATTTTAAAAACAGAAATGGTAATGATAAAATAATTTAATTCCCCAAAAATAATAATCTATTCTAGGGTTAAAGGCAATTTCATTCTCTGAAATTGAACAGTGACACCCAAAGATACACATAGATTAACCAATAAATAATAATCCTTAATATTCTTCAAAAATATTATAGATATTTATTGGAACCCATAATTCAGAAGGTTTTGATCACATAGCCTTCAAATATAAAGTTAAAATTTTATCTGTAAATAATGCCTATAAGGCCCCAACATTAAACCTTACATAATACTGAATTAAGATAACAATTAACATTAGGGATCTTTTCAGGGTTAGAGATTTAGTTAATTAGGTCATAACATATAAATAACATCTTGCATATTACATGTAGACACTTCAACTCACAATCCATTTTTCATCTAAAAATATTTAAAACTAAACATGACATCATTTCATGTTTTAAAAGCATAATGTTTCCTTGATATCATCCATGACACTATTAATCTTTATGTCCTATGAAAAAACATTTAAAAACATTGGAAGAGTATAAAAATCTCAGCAAGAGATATATAAAGAAAGAAAACTATTAGTCTTTAAATAACATGAAAACCAAGAATACATGATTATAAAGTAGTACTTTTCACCTTTAAAACGTAGTAAAAACACTTCACATAATATAATCCCATTTCTTAACCTATTTGTAACCAAAATATTACCATAGTACCATAGAATAAAACATATAACATATAAATATAACTCCGGACATAAACATATTTAAATGGAATAACCATACGGTCGACTTCCAAACATATCACAAAATGGATTATAGATTTATTTTTCTTCCATGACCAATGCATGAGAGGTGATAATGTAACCACACACCCTTGGTTTATCACAGAACCAGCCATCATTTGGTGTATCATGTAACCACCTGTCAAATGTCCATGTACCATTATATAATCATAACACATAAACTACTGCAAATATACACATTCCACTAATAAAATTTCATTTTCAATCACATGAAACCATTTTAAGATATTAAAATACTCAATCCTTTTCAAAAACCATTTTCAATACCAACACACCAAAAAACTGAATAAGGGGATTATTTTTTCCTTTTAAAATCCTTAAGGTTTATTGAGAAATCCAAATAACGATTACAATGGTGGAGAGGTCATTGTCACCACATACGTTAAAAACATTCCTTTTTTCATTCAGTAAAAAATTCGTAGAATTAACATTACCATTGAATGAAAGTAAAATGCAAAAGGTTTTAATATAAACTGTATAAAATAAAGAGTTATATGTTATAAAAATATTCCCTACTGAAAGAAGATTGAGATGAAGTCCGTTACAAGGATCATTTTGTAAATAAAATTGGTCAACATTTTGTATTCAATATAAGTACACATAAATCATGTATAAATAAAAGATAAGATTTCAAAATTTATTTCTCACATAATCAAAGCACGACATAAACAAGACGTCGAAGACTAACCCAATGAATAGAAATTGGGTTAAGAATTCCCCAAACCTTTTGTCGTACTCGTCATGTATGTTTCTTTGTTCTTACTCAATAATAAAAATAAGAGTATTTATACATTATTAAAAACCTTTTACACTTTTATTATTCATTTTATATCACTAATTACCAGTTTATAAACATTACATAAGTATTTAAGATAATATTGGTCATTTTTCCGATATTGGGTACTTGAGTCAAAAAATAACATGTTATAATTACAAATTGTACATGTTGTCAAGGTCCATTATATCTAGAATTGTATTAATGATTTAAATATCATATATATCAATGAAATATTTATTTAAAATTGGAAATAACATTAGGATATTATAAATGAAAATTAATGTTCATGGAGACGGTAAGTTGTTTGTACGCATGAATGCTACTTTCATATATTATTCATATTTAAATGAATGAAACCAAAATGATACATAGGTAGATAATAATTATAGTATGATATAATATTTTAAATATGTTAATTATGTCCATTGACACCGTCCTTTATACATTCCTTGTATGGGATAAACAAGTCATATCACTTTGAGGGAGGGTATTCCGCACTTCCTCAAATGAAATTATCGTATTTACTCATTATGAAAACAATGATAAAAATGAAAAATACAAAAGTATAGAGAAAATATAAATATATTACCTATCACATATAAATAATATTTCATCATAATGGCCACCATGAAAGGTTTTATGGAAAAATAAAACAATCATTGATTCGTGAGGTATTAGTTCACCGTACGCATAAAAAATATGTTTGTATCAAATAAATGGAGGTTTATGGATGTCTAGTTAGAATAATTATCATTAAAACACCCTATTATGTAGATTATGCTATCATTATTAAATAAAAAAAAGAATTGAAATATCATAGTGAATTGAGAAGGAAAAAATTGAATGAAACTTGAGGGAATACTTTACCTCAAATCGGGTAACATCAATTGATTTGATCTGAAGGGCTTTCTTAAATTTCCTTCTTCCTAAGGTAAGGCTTCTACAAGTAATAGAGGGATATTTAAAGATTATGTGGCCAGAGTTTGGTTTATCCAAGGTGCCTGAGAGGTGTAAGTAATGGGTTAGAGGTGGTGCCCTATTATAATAGAGAGGAGGGGCACTTAAGGTATAAGAACCCGGTTCTTATTTTTGAGGTACGTGCTTCTTCTTTTCCTTTTCCTTAAGTTATTTTTGAGAGAATATGGAAAAATGGGAAAAATCCTAAATTTTGAAACTACACGTCGTGTACTTTTTCCACATGTCGTGTACTTTTGGCCGTGTTGGGATAAGTACACAGGGCGTGTAGCCTCACCTGCAACAAAAGTTGTAGGAACCGACTACACGCCGTGTAGTGGTCCTTTACACGCCATGTAGTCAGTTGGCAGGTTAAAAAGTAAGGCGGTGAAGTCGCCGCTAGCTGGGCGGCAGTACACGTCGTGTACTCTATAGTACATGCCGTGTACTCTTGTCGGCAGGTGAACAGTGTCGGTGCCGCCAAATGAATAGTTAAATGAAAGAAGTACATGTCGTGTACTCAGAAGTACACACCGTGTACTTTGTTTTCTGGGAATAAAACAAGCAGTAGCCGCCTCATTTGGCAGAGGAGGCGTTTGATCCATTTTGGAGCCAAAAGAGGAGGCCGGACCTTTGAAGATCCGCCGGGAGTTCGTCTGGAATCCGATTCGGCTTTGGACGATCTCGTTGGAGCCGCACAGGTAAGCCCTTCCTCCTCGTGGTACCGTTCATGCCAATTCTTCTCCCAACATAACTTATTTACGTTTGAATTTTTTTTTCTTAATCAGATCTACGCCGTTCTTGGAGGTTTCTGGAGCCGGTGTTCGAGTATAGTGTTCGTTAGCACATAAGGTAGGTGGCTTGGTGTTTATTTTCCAACTATCATGCGTTTTTGTGTGTTTTCATGCCACGATCCCATGTTGGGGTGTCGTGTGGCTGAGTCCGTTGCTATATTTAATGCCTAGAATTGCATAGGTGATTAAATTGTGATAATAAAATGCTGTTTGGGATTGTTTCTTGGATCCAGGACCATCCTGAGGGGTGTTTTCCTCTGTTTAGCCATTTGGCCCGGATACAAGAGGGTATGCCTTAAATGTAGTAACTATAGAATTTCCTTGATAGGAATTTCTTGTTTACTGCATTTTGATATGTTGGGCATGGACCAGTTACCTGTTTAGCCTATGGGCGTGACTATATAAGCCTGAGGGCGTGACTATTTTAACCCGGGGGCTGTCGTTATTCTGCCTGAGGGAAACCTTTCGTGCCTGAGGGATTGACTTCTGTGCCTGAGGGAGACACTTCCTATGCCTGAGGGTGAGAATTCTGTTACAATTCCTGAGGGCGAGATTCTATATAGCCTGAGGGTGTGGTTCACTATATTAGCCTGAGGGTGAGATACTGGTTGGCCTGAGGGAGTGGAACTGTTGAGCACAGAACGATACAAAATTAAATAATTTAAGTGAATAATAAAATGGAAATTTAACTGTTAAGTTAGTAACTTATGAGTACTGCTTAGTTATTGCATTTTACTACTGCACACTTGTTGCATGTTTTACACACAGTTGAGCACGGGCCTTTGGTGGGTGCCTACTGAGATATAATTCTCACACCCTGTTTGGGTCATGCTTTTCGGCCCAAATAGATTACGTTTCTGTAGGTGTAGATAGGGGCAAGAGTCCCTATACAGGTACTTTACTGTTGCTGAGGAGTAGGAGGGCATGAGACCAAGCCTAGGCTCACGATGCCGCAGCCATCTGTTTACTTGTTTTGCTGTAATTTTCTTTTGGTTGTATCATAGTGATATATAACATGTTCTGGCTGCTTTCATAGAACATGAATCATGTAAAATCATCAATTATATACTGTTGGTTATATCCACTGATGTAGTTATTTCAGTTGTGTATGTTTACTGCTTCCGTTGTTGATGTATGTTTATTTTGATATTCCACTGCGCTACAATTTGATAAATGATGGCATAGTTTCCCCACTATCTGACTTGGGCCCTCGCAGCTAGTCGGCAGCCTCTAGCGTTTGGGGAAATGCGCTTCAGGTCACATGGCGAACTGGGCTCGGGGCACCCATTGCGTGGAACCCGGGGTCGGGACGTTACAAGGTGGTATCAGAGGAGTTTCTTTTCTTTGACTTACTATTTGGAGCCATAGTCAGGGATATGACAGAACAGTAGTTGGTAATAAGATATGCTCGGGCATAGCTAACTCGTGTATAGGGAAAAGCCAGTCTACCATGTATTTTGCATTATTTGAATTGCAATTTTATAGTTGATATGTTTTCATCGTTGGGTGACGCACTTTGATTGTGCTGTTTATATTTTATCTGTGGGTTTTATTTAGTTGCAACCCGATGAGATGAGGGTATTTCATCTCATGCATCATATAGGCACATGTTAGATATCACATGCCACGCATAGTTTCTATGCCATTTAGGTGCATTAGAAATTCACATGTTTTTGTGATAGTTTATGTGCTAGAAAAGCATGTTTTTGTGATATCTGCTTGATAAATAGCTGCATTGCGATATGGTATTTTTGTTTGAGCTTGTTTATAGAATGGACTCCAAACATTTTTCTTTGGGGAGTATGGGCCCCCATTGGCCGGAATTTGGTGGATCATTGACTGGTTGTTGGTTAAAACACAAATAAGATGTCAAACTCTGATTCGTGGGGTGTATGGGCCCCCACGGGTTGGAATTTGACACTTAGGTGTAGTTTTTCGGTATTTTTTGGGTTCCGGAGATGTTTCTGGGGCATACAGTCTAGAAACCCAGTATACACGCCGTGTAGTATTTTTATACATGCCGTGTATGTTCTTCTGTTCAGGAAGAAAAATGAACTTTTTGAGTACACGTCGTGTACCAGGAGTACACTCCGTGTAGTCTCTTCCTGTGTCACAAACCATGTGGGCGGCGACACGAGGTTGGGAAAGGTTTTTGGGTAAAATGCGTCGTTTGGTTTTGTACACACCGTGTAGTGTTGACCCAGAGTCCGTCCATGTAACTAAAAACACGGGTCGGCGAACTCCTTGACAGAACACGCCGTGTTAGTTATGGACACGCCATGTAGTGTGACCTGGTGACTCGGCCGTGTAACTAACAACACGGGCCGGTGTCACCTCTTCCAGAACATGATGTGTACCTTTGGGACACACCGTTTAGTCTTGCCCAAGGACAGACCGTGTGGAGTTAGCCATGTGGCTGGGAAACGGGATGTTGTACACGCCGTGTGTGGGTGTAAATTCCATGTAGAGTAAAGCCGAGTAGTAGGCCATGTCACAAACAACATGGGCAGTTGGAAAATAACACAGTACACTTCGTGTAGCTTTGTTGAAACGGAAGCCGTGTGACTTATCCGTGGAAAAGGACCCAGGCTGGGGAAGGAAAGTCAATTACACACCGTGTAGTCATTGTACACGCTGTGTAGTCTTATTTTGCTAATTTTGAATACCTTCTTCCTCTTGTTCCCTTGTGGTTCCTTCACTTTCAGTCTTAATAATATTGAATCTGAGGCGTGCTTTTGACCATGTAGAGTCATGCCGCCTAGACGACAGCGAGTTGTTCGCCAAGAGAGAGGCAAAAATTATATTCCAAAGATGGTGGGCCATGGGCTACCAGTTGATCCCCCATCAGAGCCAGATGCGGCACCAGCTGTTATACCAGACACGGGCGTGGAGGCGCAGTTCCGTGAAGGCTTATTGTGGTTCATGCAGACCATTCAGGGAGCTCCACAGGCTGCCACATCTATGGCCGAGATGACGCGTATCTTTCAGCATCAGCATCCGCCTACATATTTAGGGGATGGCCGACCACAGGCTGTAGAGTCTTGGCTAGGATCGATGCAAACTAATTTCGAGCATCTTGAGATGCCTCCAGGGCGGAGGGTCAAGCTCGCGACTTACATGCTGCGTGATTCCACCAAGAGGTGGTGGGATGTTACCACCCAGTCAGAGCATCATAGGGACATGTCGTGGGAGGATTTTCCAACAGTCTTTTATGACATCTTCTTTCCCAAGACACTGAGAGCAGATAGAGAATGAGAGTTCATGAATCTGCTGCAGGGCGCTATGTCGGTGATGGACTACTCTGCTCGTTTTACAGAGCTTCAGCGCTTTGCACCCGTGCTGGTGGGTGATGAGACGCTGAGAGCCAGACATTTTGAGTATGGCCTTCGGTATGACATCCGAGTGCTGGTGAATGTTTTCAGGTTGCCTACTGTACACGCGATTGTGAACCAAGCATTGATTACAGAGAGGAACCTGCGGGAAGCTAGTGGCGTGGTCTAGAGCAGTTCAGCACCAGTTACTGGTACTATTTCTGCTGGCAAGAGGAAGAGACAGATGGACTTCTCTCAGGGCAGTAGTACCAGCAAGGCAGCTTCTACAGGTTGTCCGATCAGGTGCTACCAGTGTGGAAGAGAAGGGCACAATTGACCGCAGTGTCCACGAGACCCAGTGGAGTGCTGAGTTTGCGGCAAGATGGGTCATCTACATCGTTTTTGCAGGGCGTATCCACAGTGGCTAGTGAGAGGGGTTCTGTGAAAACTATGCATGTGGGAGCAGGACCAGTGGCTTCTTACCATTCAAGGAACTTGAATACGTCATGGCATATAGGGAGAGATGGTGGTCGTGGCTGTGGTAGCCAGACACCAGGATCTCAGAGGAAACAAGGCGGGACAACTCAGGGTAGCCAGGCTGTGTCGTAGGGCCGCGGCAATGGTTAGGATATGCAGTGCAACTGACCTAGCAGGAGCAAGATCCCGGAACTTCGACAGTCAGAGGTACTATTCTAGTAGATTCTGTCTTGTCTTCAGTACTTTTTGATACGGGTGCTACACATAGTTTTATATTTGTACCCGCTGTGGAGAGCCTTGGGCTCGGTGTTTCTACATCTTCTGATATCTTGACTCTAGACACTCTGTTGGAGACTAGGACGGTTGGTGAGCGTCAGTGCAAGGAGTGCCCCCTTGAGGTTGGTGGGTGTAACTTTCTTTGGCACCTCTATGTCCAAGAGATGACGAGCTATGACGTCATTCTCAGGATGGACTGGTTTGTTCCCTTTCGAGCCTTTGTAGACTGCTATCGTCACAGGGAGCATTTCACGTCACCAGAGGGTGGTGAGTTTCTATACAAGGGAGAGTGGGATGTTCAGGCAAGTCGATCTGGACCAGAGCATCATGGGCGAGGTGGAGTCACAGCCCAGATTGCGTGATTATATTTAGATGATTAGGGGACTTGTCAGATGGATTTCCCTCCAGTTTTCGATCATTTTAGGGATGTCTTCCTAGATGACTTTTCAGGTCTACCACCGGTGCGTGAGACGGATTTCTTTATCGAGCATTGGCCAGGAGCAGCACCGGTGTCCATTCCTCCATATAGGATGGCCACGCCTGAGTTGAAGGAGCTCAAGAGGTAGTCTGAGGAGCTACAGGAGAAGGGTTTTATCCGACCCAGTACTTCTCCTTGGGGTTCTCCGGTCCTCTTTGCGAAGAAGGCGGATGGTACCCTTAGGCTTTGTGTGGATTATCAGAAGTTGAACCAGTTGACGGTTAAGAACCGATATCCCTTGCCGAGGATAGATGATCTGTTTGATCAGCTTCGTGGAGCACTAGTGTTCTTGAAGATTGACATGAGATCCGGATATCATCAGCTATGCGTTATACAATTGGATATACCTCTCACAGCTTTCAGGAGCATGTATGGTCTATATGAGTATATGGTTAGGCCGTTTAGACTCACGAACGTGCCAACAATTTTCATGGCTCTGACGAATCTTGTGTTCCATCCGTACCTTGATTCATTTGTGGTAGTATTCGTGGATGACATATTGGTGTACTCTCACACTCGACACGACCATACCACCCATCTTGAGATTGTATCGAGTACACTGAGAGAGCATCGCCTATATGCTAAGCTCTTGAAGTGCCACTTTTGGATGGACCATATTCACTTCGTGGGTCATATCATCTCAAGGGCAGGAGTTGCAGTGGACCCAGAGAAGGTGAGAGCAGTAGTTTCCTGGGAGCAGCCCAAGAACGTGTTATAGATACGGAGTTTCTTAGGGCTAGCTGGTTACTATAGACACTTCATACATGACTTCTCCCGCTTAGCAGCACCGTTGAAAGGTCAGACTAAGAAGGGTGTGAAGTTCGTTTGGTCAGAAGCTTGTGAGATAGCTTTTCAGGACCTGAAATTAAGGCTGACATCAACACCGATCCTGATACTCCCAGAGCAGGGGAAGAGCTATACAGTTTACTGTGATGCGTCAGGGATTGGTCTGGGAGCCGTTTTGATGCAGGGCGACCGAGTTGTGGCGTTCGGGTCTCGGCAGTTGAAGCCACATGAGAGGAATTACCTGAAGCACGATCTCGAGTTGGCTGCAGTTGTGCATGCATTTCGCTGTTGGAGACATTACCTGTTGGGAGAGAATTTTGTGATTTTCACCAACCATAAAAGCCTCAAGTATATCTTTACTCAGCGTGACCTAAATATGAGGCAGAGAAGGTGGGTCGAGTACCTACAGTCCTTCGATTTTGAGCTTGCCTATACAGCTGGTAAATGTAATGCAGTAGCCGATGCACTGAGCAAGAAGACTCAGATACAGGCAGTGCAGGAGGCCAGTGGTAAATGGAAACTTATGACCTTGTTCTCTGAGATGCATCTGAAGGTGAATGGAAGTCAGGGATAGACTTATCTTTCCTCGTTAGCTATGACTTCTACCTTCCTGGACAGAGTGAGGATGAGGCAGCTATCGGTTTTAGAAGGCCTAGTTCTACGGGAGTTGGTGGCAAGTGAGGACCCTCCCTCTGGTTGGACGATAGGCGATGACAAGGTTTTTTGATTCCATGGACGTGTATGGGTTCCAGGGGATATACGCGAGGAGATGATGAGGGAATTTCATGCTTCAGCTTGGGCAGTTCATCCCGGGGTTACCAAGATGTACCGAGACTTGAGATGTCAGTACTGGGGGACGGGTATGAAGAGAGAGATAGATGGTTTTGTTACGAGGTGTTCCACCTGTCAGCAGGTGAAGGCAGAGCATCAGAGACCAGCTGGGCTGTTACAGCAGTTTTCTCTTCCGGAGTGGAAATGGGATGATGTCGCGATGGATTTCGTGATGGGTTTTCCAAGGTTACCTCGAGGCAATGACGCTGTATGGGTTGATGTGGACAGACTTACGAAGGTATCTCACTTCTTGCAGATCAAGGAGACCTTTGGTATGGATGAGCATGGAAGGTTGTATATCTGAGAGATCGTACGTCTACATGGGGTCCCTCATTCTATCGTTTCAGATAGGGATGCCCTCTTCACATCTCATTTCTGGCAGAGTTTTCAGAGGGCGTTGGGTACATAGGTGCTTCTGAGCACAACATACCACCCTCAGATAGATGTCCAGTCAGACCGGACAATACAGGTTCTAGAGGACATGTTGCGCGCATGCGTCCTAGACTTTGGGGGCTCTTGGGAGAAGCATATACCCTTAGTCTAGTTTTCCTATAACAATAGTTTTTAGGAAACTACTGAGATGGAACCATACAAGGCTTTATATGGTAGTTCATTTCAATCACCTTCGTGCTGGTTAGAGGCAGGTGAGGTAGCTTTACTAGGACCACAGCTCATGCAGGAGACAACTAAGCATGTCCAGTTAATTCAGAAGCAGATGGATACCACGAAGTCTCGTCAGAAGTCTTATGCTGATCACTGCAGACGACCTTTGGAGTTCGAGGTTGGGGATCAGGTTTTCTTGCGTGTTTCGCCGAGGCTGGGACACAAACAGATCAGGAGACAGGGTAAGCTTTTGTCGAGGTATGTGGGGCATTCTGAGATTCTAGAAAGAGTCGGGCTGGTTGCCTATCAGTTGCAGTTATCGCAACAGTACCAAGCCATGCACGACGTCTTCCACGTGTCTCAGTTGCGTCACTACCATTCAGACCCATCTCACACCTTTCAGCCTAAGGAGTTTGAGCTGTAGCATGATGCGTCCTTTATGGTTTATCTGATCTGTATCATTGACAGGAGCACAAAGGTTCTCTGAGGCCGGTCAGTTCCTCTCGTATGGGTGCTATGGCAGAAAGGCCGAGTGCAGGACGAGACTTGGGAGCGGGAGGCCGATGTACGTGCTCAGTGGCCAGAGCTGTTCTAAGCTTTATCTTCACCACCCTTGGAAGGGAAATTCGGGGATGAATTGCTATAAGGGGGGAAGTTTGTAAGAACCTGGTTCTTATTTTTGAGGTACGGGCTTCTTCTTTTCATTTTCCTTAAGTTATTTTTGAGAGAATATAGAAAAATGGGAAAAATCCTAAATTTTGAAACTACACACCGTGTACTTTGTCCACACGCCGTGTACTTTTGGCCGTGTTGGGATAAGTACACAAGGCGTGTAGACTCACTGGAGACAAAAGGTGTATGAACCGACTACACGCCGTGTAGTGGTCCTTTACACACTGTGTAGTCAGTCGGTAGGTTAAAAATTAAGGCGGTGGAGTCGCCACCAGCTATGTGGTAGTACACGCCATGTACTCGGGAGTACATGTCGTCTACTCTTGTCGGCAGGTGAACAGTGCCGGTGCCACCAAATGAACAGTTAAATGAAATAAGTACACGCCATGTACTCAGAAGTACACGCCGTGTACTTTGTTTTCCAGGCTTAAAACAGGCAGTAGCCTCCTCATTTGGTAGAGGAGTCATTTGACCCATTTTGGAGACAATGGAGGAGGCCGAACCTTTGAAGATCCGCCGGGTGTTCGTCAGGAATCCGATTCGGCTTCGGACAATCTCGTTGGAACCGCACAAGTAAGCCCTTCCTCCTCCTGGTACCGTTCTTGCTGCTTCTTCTCCCAACATAAGTTATTTACGTTTGAATGGGTTTTGTTCTTCGTCAGATCTATACCGTTCTTGGAGGTTTCTGGAGTCGGCGTTCGAGTATAGTGTTCGTTGGCACATAAGGTAGGTGTCTTGGTGTTTATTTTCCAACTATCGTGCATTTTTGTGCGTTTTCGTTCCGCGAACCGATGATAGGGTGTCCTGTGGATGAGGCCGTTTCTATATTTAATGCCTATAATTGCATAGGTGATTAAATTTTGATTATAAAATGCTGTTTGGGATCGTTGCTTGGATCCAGGACCATCTCGAGGGGTGTGTTCTTCTGTTTAGCCGTTTGGCCAGGATACCTGAGGGTATGCCTTAAATGTAGTAACTGTAGAATTTCCTTGAGATAAATTGCTTTTTTACTGCATTTTGATATGTTGGGCATGGCCCGGTTACCTATTTAGCCTGAGGGTGTGACTATATTAGCCTAAGGGCGTGACTGTTTTAGCCCGGGGGATATTGTTATTCCACCTGAGGGAAACCTTTCGTGCCTAAGGGCTTCACTTCTATGCCTGAGGGTGACACATCCAATTCCTGAGGGTGATAATTCTGTTACAATGCCTGAGGGCGAGATTCTGTATAGCCTGAGGGTGTGGTTCACTATATTATCCTAAGGGCGAGATACTGGTTGGCCTGAGGGTGTGGTGCTGTTGAGCACAGAACGATACTAAATTAAATAATTTAAGTGAATAATGAAATGGAAATTTAACTGATAAGTTAGTTACTTTTGAGGACTGGTTAGTTATTGAATTTTACTACTGTACACTTGTTGCATGTTTTACACACAGTTGAGCACGGGCCTTTGGTGGGTGCCTACTGAGATATATTTCTCACAACCTATTTGGGTTAGGCTTTTCAGCCCAAATAGATTACATTGCTGCAGGTGTAGATAGGGGCAAGAGTCCCTATATAGGTACTCGACTGTTTCTGAGGAGTAGGAGGTCATGGGACCGAGCCTATGCTCGCAATGCCACAACTAGTTGTTTACTTGTTTTGATGTACTTTGCCTTTGGTTGTATTACAGTGATCCATAACATGTTCTGGCTGTTTTCATAGAACTTGAATCATGTAGAATCATCACTTATATATTGTTGGTTATATCCACTACAGTAGTTATTTCAGTTGTGTATGTTTACTGCTCCCGCTGTTTTTGTTTGTTTATTTTTGTATTCCGCTGCGCTACCCTTTGACAAATGAGGGCATAGTATCCCCACTATATGACCTAGGACCTCACTTCTAGTCGGCAGCCTCTAACGTTTGGGGAAATGCGCTTGAGGTCATGTGGCGAACCGGGCTCGGGGGACCTGTTGTGTGGCACCCGGGGTCGGGACGTTACATAAGGAATATCTAGAATTTTTTTATAAATTCTATTTCGAGTATAAATGAGTCCTAATTCAGTTAGTTCAAATATTATATGAATATAAGTTTCAATAAAATCATCCAATAATAATTATAAAAGTTTGGTATTTTTTAATCCTTATCTATTTTTATTTAACCCTTTTTAATTTTACCATTTTATTAAGCTTTTAACACTTTGAGAATCAAAATAGTTTACAAAAAAAAGGAAAATATCCAATTAAAGTGAAAATAATAAAATTTGATAATAATTATAAATATTTGGACGAATCTTATATTTTTTGGAATTGTATGTTATTTAATAGAATATTTTATATTTTAAAATATTAATTATATCAATTTTGATAATATTCATATCATGATTTTTTTTAAAAATTCCAAACATTATTGATTTGAAAAAACATCATTGATTCAAAGATAATAAGTCAAAATTATCCATAAAATTATTCTATGGTCTAAAAAGATTCAAAATAAATTTATTTTAATATTTATAATATCATTTATTTAAATTATTCATTAATAAGGTAATCACTACATCATCATTGTGACATTAATATATTTATTTATTTGATGTCTAAGATATAAAAATAAAATACCATAATGTATGAAATCTTTTTAGATTTATAAAAACAATTTTTATTTGGATATATAACATATATAACCCCATAGGAAAATTGTCTTTGTAAATGATACATGTTTGGGTTATATTTTCCATAAAATTAAATTAAAAGTAATTAAATTTCATTTTCACACACAGGTGAATACATGGTGTCCTACAATCGACCCCAGTATTCCCATAGTCATACATATCTCATCAAATAGGGTTTGGATATGTGTTAGGATAATTTAATATTATTATTATTTTATTTTTTACCCATATTTACCAGATTGTCCCTTTAACCATGGCCAATAAAATATTTACTAAGGTTACTATACATAATTTTTAATAATAGTACATTCTTATTTAAAAAATATGGACCTAATAATTATATAAAATAGAAAAAATATCCAAATTCAAAATAATGATGTTGAGGTAATTAATTTAAAAGTAATTCATGTTGTCAAAACCAAAAAACATTTATTTAAGATGTCAAAACTACTAAAAGATTGAAATGTGGTTATTTTCAATTTCAATGTAAAATTACATCTGATGACCATATTTGGATT
Source organism: Viscum album (assembly GCA_963277665.1). NCBI lineage: Eukaryota > Viridiplantae > Streptophyta > Magnoliopsida > Santalales > Viscaceae > Viscum > Viscum album. The sequence continues at coordinate 1,364,968,198 of OY728143.1, read as the reverse complement.
AAATTATAAAATTATCATAGAAATAATCTTTAAAAACATTTAGAAGGAAATTCTAATCATATAAATAAATATACGAAAAGACAGTTTCGACTTCAAATGGAGTTTTTTAAAAATTCATTAAAAAATGAACTTTAGTTAAAAAAATACAAAAAATTCATAATAAGTAAATTTTTATATTACTATTATAAATAATAAGTTTATTTTTTCAAATAATACATATTAAATAATCAAAAACTAGATTTAAAAATTGATCTCCATCCAAAGGAGGTAAAACTACATTTTTATAAAAATATATATTTTATCTGAAAAAATTAATTAATTTTTATGTCATATATAGAAAACATAGAAGATGAATTAAAATAATTAAATTGAATATATATCATATAGTTTTAAAATAAATAAAATTCCATAAATAGTGATATGAAAACAAAACTATTCTGTTTTAAATAGGTTTTCATAAAAATACATCCATTATATTCAATTGTTTTTTTTCATTTCTAATAAATTTGGTAATAAATGAATCATTATTTAAACACGTGTAAACGATATATAAAAATTCATTTTATAATATTTATTCACTCTATTCCATTCTCTAGTCATTAACTACCATTTTAAATAATAATATTATCTTATTATTTTCTATTATGACTCAACCTTGTGTGAAACATGAAATTTTGGAGAAACCCATTATTTTATGTCGGGTAAACCATATAACATAGCATCCCTTGTAACGAAAAATTAATATATTATTCATAATTATTAATTAAAATCAAAAATTGTATTCTATAAATACATATGTCATTACAGCATTCACCCTTTTGGAAATTATGTCGTAATTTTAAAACTGGGTTTGGAAAATTCATTGAAAGTCCCACATCAGAAAAAGTGCTCGTAAAACAATAAAATTTAACGAATGAATTAGATGTACAAAGGTCACCCGAGATAACACAAACTTGAATTCCATGTAGGAAATCATGGATATCGAAGAGAAACTAACTTTTATAGATTAATATAGATTGTTAGAGAAATTTATCATGGAATTTATACCACCACAATACCATAAATTTTTTGTTGGGTAAAAGTATGATGATAAAAGAAAGCGTATAACATTTTGTTAAGACCAATAAGGGCCTATATACACTGAGAGGGGGGTGAATCATGGTATGGATATTCTTTAAAACATTCTTTCCTGCCCCACTGGATCATGACCTCTTTATTACAAGGGTCACTTTTTTTCACTTGTGAGTTTATTATGACCACTTATTTTCTTTTTTGTATGATGATGATGCTTCGAATGTAATGTAGGAAACAAAGCAGGCAGACACAGATATTTTTACTTGGTTCACCCTCACTAGGCTACGTCCAAGGAGAATACAACAGAGATGTTTCGCTGTATGAAATACACTAAAGATCACTACCAATAATGTTCAGGAAAGATCACTTCTAAGCCTAGGCTCATTGCCTTTACAATTTTTTGGGTCATCTCACTGCTTTTCCAAGGGTCACTCCCTTATCTCTCTCTATCTCACTACCTATAGAAATAATAACCTTCTTCCTCTTCCTTTGCTCACATCACATGGAAGGGGTCCACTCAAAGTTTATATACATGTAGGTCTATTCATTTTCATGAAAACATGCATCCTCCACAGTATGTAGATTCTCTATTGAAGTACAAATTTCATCCATTGATGAATACCGATTTTCTCCTGATCACTAGGAAATTCCATTGGAAAAACATTTGCAAAGCACCCTACTTCGCGAGGCTCCTAATTTCCCAATGCTCAATCAAGCCTTAGCGAAGATCCTACCTTTTCGCGAAGCACTCTCGTAAATCACTCTTGTGAAGCACTCTTGCGAAGCTAAATTCGTCACAGGGCGACTTCCATCGCGAATATTACTAATCCAACACAGATCTCACAACTTTCACGGAGCTATATTATCCACCGCGAAGCACTTCTTTCATGAAGAACACTGCCTTTTTGAACCACCATTATGAAACTAGAGAAAAATATTTTCTTTGAAAATTCTCTCTATCTCTTCTACTTTGCTCTAGGAGGGGCGGGGTCGAGGTCTATTTATTGGAAATTTAACTGAACCTCAAAAATTTTGCATGATTTCAATGCAACATCATCTCAAATAGATAATCTCTAATGTTCCATCTAATGTTCTCTCAAAATCATGAATCACCATTGAAATTTTCCAATCATGGAGCTCATCATAATCGCGGAGCATTCTGTTAATTCTTTTGCGCCTTCACTGTGAAGCTCCCTCACAAAGCCCTTCACCGCCGTGATAATCTTCAACCTCTACCGTTCGAGAAGCTCATCGTAATCATGAAAAATCACCATCAACATTCTTCTGGTCTTCGCGAAATCAAAACCATGATGTTTATCTTCGAAAAATTCTTTCCTTGTCCATATTTTGGTGAGATCTTCGAGGAAATCCATATTTTGAGATTCTCACCAATCTCCAAATTTTGGACCCAAAAACATTTTCACTAGAAAATGGCACCACCTTGTATCTGTACTTTTATATATCAAGATATAGACATGGATTGATAATGAAATAAAATTGGTTCTAAAATACATGGATGGGACATGAAATTAAGCTCTTTCAGAATTATAGGGTTGTAAGGAGGAGTGAACTAGGTTCAATAATATAGGTCTAGAATGATTTGTGAACCTTGTTCAATAAAGGACTTTGTCAACTAAGATGATCTCAGTTGAAAAGAGTTTACTCCTATAGGAATCAATATATATACTTATGTGGTTGCAAAAATTCCATGTTTTATTCCTATAATATTCTTTCATATCTTCTTTTATTTATTTACATATGATTCATGCCTAATTAAATTAAAATCATTATGCCATGATTCATGTTTGTGATCTTATGATATTTTGGGTATGATCATGTTTTCATCCCCTTATTCCCATAATTATGATTACATGTCTCACTTATTTAACCTTGCTAAGAATCTGAGCTCGGTACTTCTTATGTTTCTTTCCCCATGTTATGAATATATGAATGAAGTAAGATTTGTGTAAGATGGGTGATACTCATGATTAAAATTGTGGGAGATAATGTAGCTCTCTTAGGTACCAGTGTTTATGTTTCTATGTTTCTAAAGGAACTAGACTAATATAGACCATGGGTGTATATTTGTATAATATTTAAAATTTTCTGAAATAATATGTAATTTAAATTTTTGAAAAGTTAGTCCCATTATAGATACATTAGCCACCACATCAACATTGGGTTTCCTAGAAAAAAAATACACACTAAAGACACATTGAACTTGCTTCACTAAGTCCCATTGAAATCCAACTCATGGGTCTATCTTCATACACTGAATCATGGATGATCCTAACCCTAAATACAAGGTTGTGTGAAATCACTACAAACTGGTATTCCCTATAATACCAATCTTTGATGACACAACCTACCGGGCCCCCTCATGATAGTTGAAGTCTTAGCCGCAACTACCCGAATCCTGCCTCAGTAGGCTAGGGGCTAGCAACAAGAATTGAAAGTCATGACTAAAACAAGAGGCATTTTCCTTGAATGATTATAGTCAAACTCTACACAATCTCAATACAGAATAAAAGAGGAATAATAATAAATGAGTGTAAAATATTTTGTAGAAATCATGCCTTTTATAACTAATAGGTAATATAAAAGAGTGTAAAGTGTAAACAAGGAGGAAAAGGGAAAGATATACACATGAGAAGAAAAGATATCCCAAATGGAAGAACAAATCGAAAAAAAAAATATTGAGAGAGGCCAACTCTAGATCCCAAATACCCGACCCTTATATATAGTCAAATGCATCAAAGTATCTCAATGCTCATCGGAAATCATCTTCAAACTATCTGTCATTAAAAAAAGACACGACACATTCAGAAAAACCCATACAGGGGTGAGTATATAAACACCATGTTGTACGCACCTAAAATTGAAATAGAGAGTGATAGAACCCACACTTGAAGTAGTACGCACATCAAAACAAAAGATTGTAAGTTAGTATAACATAAAACAATCATAACAAAAAAAACCCTGGATATGATCAACAAATACCCATATGAGAGAGAAAGTAGATCAGTATCTCCACAACCCAACTAAGAACAATGTGTATGACTACTGTTGAAAGTGTCCTTTATCAATGAGATAATTCTCATGGGTATATAAGATGGAGTGATAATGTGGAGGTCCTATACCTCGGCATTTTTCATCATTATCGTAGTTGGAAACCTTCAATGTAACGACTCACAACCATGTGTGATAGGGGACTATTGTCTCTATGGATTCAGGACACTCACCATATGTGATTGGGTAGTACATTCTCTATCTACATAATGACTCTTTAAGAACTACATCATGATCTTTCATGGGAGTTAAAAATCCAAAAAATAAGGGACCCTTACCCTAGTTTGACAAGGGTGTACTGCCTCGGTATCTATACCATGATTATGCTGGACATGTTCCTTGATTCCAAAATAAAGTATCATTTCTAGGGATAGAGTTCACGTTGACTAATAGAACAATATAATGTCATATCTATCTTGATAAGGGATGTAGAGTACATGTATACTGATTAGACATTTGTGGACCATATCCATGGATAGAGGTCCAACATGCTGATATAATAGTGTAGTATTGACGCTATCTCAATAAGTATTGTGGAGGAAATTTACACATATACAAAGGTTTAGAACCATATCCATGGATTGAGACCTCCATGATGATATGATAGTAGAGTGACATGTGTATATTGATAATTAATATGGAGGACTCACACAATGATATGGTATTAGAGTGCCATATTCATGGATATAGGGCATGCATGCTGATACGATATAGGAGTACAATCACTGTCTAAACTCTCTAATGATCATGATCAATCATTGTTATCATCAAGTACTAATTAAGGAAGTTTTAAACTATGAATATCCTACATCTCATCTCAAATTATATTACTTAGGATTCAATAGCATTCTCCATGGAAAAGCAGTCAGTTTGGGCTACTCATTGGCAAAAATCTGATTCAATATGATGATAATATGAGAGGTATAATATTTTATAGAAGTACAAGTCATGTAATTGGTCTGCATGAAATGTGGATCCACTCCTCTACCTCTACATATATTCACCGATATTTAACTTGTAGGCCATTTAGTACTGCATGATGGTTAATGGTACTAATTGATGTTTCTCTTCAAAATTTATGAAGAGCACACGAGGCTCATCATCGATGTGGTCGATTGAAACATAAAATCTCTAATATGTCATCCGGAATGGACATAAATGGCCAAAACAATTAAATTATTTTCATTCTTGTAGAAAACAATCAGTATAGGTTATTCTTTATCCTAAATTCAAACATGGTGAATGAAATAAATTTCACTACACCACACTCATACATTTTTCATGGGCACAAACAATGAGTCTAAATTATATACTAGTTATCGGGTTGTAATTGTCTATCTCAAAATTAAGGTTGCAATACTGCTAACGACACATCAATATGAAATCACATTGGGGAGGTATGTTAGATACAATATTCCAAATAATAATTATTATAGTTTAATTATTATTATCATCATTGGGATGTTTGTGGATCTGAGTCACCAGATTAGTGCTCAAGCTAAACACCAAACACTAACCATGATTATGTCACTCATTGAGTAAAACCCAATTTACATACAGAATAGTGCACTTAGACTTCCAATTTGAGTCCCCAATTGTTAGTTAATCAGGATATGGTTACTAAATAAATTATTTTAATTAATTAATTTATCCAACTCACCCTCCAAGGGATACCCCATCCAAACATTCTGTGGGAGCCATCCTTAGATCGTGTCTAGGGTAAACCCCACACCACATATTCAACCGGTGTCTTGGATTTTCAATTTGAGTCTTCAATTTGGATTTCTTCCACTATTTTAAAAAAACATTCATGTGTAATATAAAATATATAAAATATTTTTAAAAAATATTCTAGGATCACCAGGCCAGGAAATCATGTGTCATCTCAGGATATGGATCAAAAAATATTTTTTGGAATATTCAAAATTATTACATAGTATCAACTGATTTTATATAGTATCAGAAGATAAAATTTGTTTTCAATGTATCCCAAGATATAAAACATTTGGATTTTAATTAAAATGGTAACATTATTGTAAAGTCTCATGAGTTTATATTTCTTTCTATAGTTAGAGATTCATGTCATAAATTGTATTGAATATGCCATTCAAATTTTAATTTTTTTTGTGACATAGTATCCATTAGAAAATTTCATACAAATTAGATAACATTGTTGGTATTTTAAAGACCATTCCAGTAATGACCAATTCTATATGAAGATTTTACCTATATGATAACTCAATAATGGGAATTAATTAGCAATAGTATAATCCCTCCAATGAAAGAAATGTTTATCATATGATGGTACAATTTTATGGTAATCTACAATGGTCATATATAATATAAATAATTAATGGAATATTTTTTTTTTCCATATGGTTTTAGATTAATTATTTTTTATAATTTTTATGATCAATTTTTATAATGATCTCGTACTAATTCCAATAAGAGATCGGTTGACATAATGGATCAATGGTGGGTTGTTCATGAATTTTGGATGGTGGTTAAAATGAATGATTTATTGGAAAATACTATATGTAAGTGGGACCACTGGTACACATATATGAGTGAGATTGAGAGTTTCTTAAAATTAGTTATATAAATTATTGATATGAAATTTTTTATTATAATATAAGATACAATATTTTTTATAACATTAATGTACAATGAACCAATTATCCCTGTAAATTCATAAGTCTCATTCCTTTATCATTGTTTATTTGAAATTTTATGACTTATTAGTTATATTAAGTGTGTGTGAGGTGAACATGATGTGTTGAGTAGTGTGAAAATACTGATTATATAATAGAACAATAATCTAAGGTTTTTTATAGAGATGGTATTTTTCTACTACATGTATCTTCATGTAGGGAATGATTGAATATTGAATATTTTCGTCGATTCACCAAACATTATATCTAGGTTTTTTTGTAATTTTATATCCCTAATTAACACACTTAGAGGCATATCATGTAATACTCCCTCTATTTAAATTTTTAAGTGGTATTTTAATATCATTCAGTGTTCTGATATTGAATGAAGTTAGGTGTTGGTTAAACATGTTTGATTAAATAGCCTTCAGTTTTTATTGAATAAAGATGGGTCATGATCTAATTAAGAATGATTGAGAGGTTCAATCGATGGTAGTTATGCTTTGGAATTTGAATCATGTGGAATGAGAATAGTAGAACATGAATGATATTAGGTTTTTGAGGATATCGATAACATGGAATGTGTCCTTTAACATATAAGAGATAAAATAGAAATGGAGTTGATATAGGTCCTATTAGATATGTATATGTATCTAGTGCCACTTAAAAACATGTTCATGATTTGGAGGTTGTTAATGATGAGTCTATGAAATAGAAGATCAGTGAAATATAAAATTATGTAATTTAACATGATCTAAAGGAATATCTAATAAATAAATTTTACTTTCACAAATGATGTTGGGGATATTCTATTACTATATTACCTTCTAGATTCATTGGGTGTGATGGTAACAATAGTAATACATTTATATAGGAGAAATTACATGGTGTTTAAGGATGTCATAAATTTAATTCTATTTGAACAACTCAAATAAATGTATAATCAAGGACCTTCCAGAATTGTAGTCAATACCTAAGTAAAGGATCAATCACTATAATGAATAATTTTGAAGATATAATTAAATTGTACATATCAATAGATATTTTGATTTAAATTAGATGATTCTTGTTCTATATGTTGTTAATGATAGAAAAGAATAAGTATCGAGAAGTATTGAATAGATTTCAAGATAAATTATTGTAAACGCAATTATAGAAGTTAAAATTTCATGAGTAAAAGTGTGGTATGAAACAACTTGTTACTCATTATCAACATTCTGGTGGTTTCATGAGTGATTGGTTATAGTGAATTAATTCACTCTACAACAAAGTAGGGGTTCGTGGTCAATTGTGTGTCCAATGGTTGGGGAAAATATATATTTTGAGGAAGATGATGATTTATAAGTAGTCCAGAATAAATATTATATTATTCAATTTAACAAGGTATTCTTCCTAAAATTGAAATAAGTGAAAAGACAGCATGGGGATATGGATTACATAAATATTCATAGGACAACCAAATGAGTCGGTCTATGGAATTGTATTCGCAAATAGTGGTTCAATGGTTACTCAGGGATACATGGTGGTGAAATGTTGAATAAAGGATGAGGCCATATATCTGACTAAAATATAATTAGTAGTGGTAATTTATGGAGTATCATCGGTTGAATTTTTGGAGGTTTGTTATTTCCAGTTTTTATATCCTAGTAAGAAGAACACAAAAGTTCCAATGAAGAAATACATGTTGAATATAAATAACTATATGTTTGAATGATTTTATATTTGTGTTCTTGGGTAGTAAAATATGGTTTCTATTATCATGAATTTATCGAACCTTAGATCTCAAATGTTATAGCAAGTAAACATGGGAAGTAAAATAGGCTTTCTATTATTATTAGGGTCCTTCCCTTACACAATCACCTAAGCATTCAAAAACATATTTTTTTTATAGAGTTCAAATGCAGGAAATGATAGTTCAACATATAAAATAAAAAAATATGTTTTGTAATGATCGTGTATTTCAAAACATTTAGGGAAAACTCATGATATAAAAGAATCAGATGTTGTAACTCGAGTTGTTAGATCATTTCAAGATACATTACTTGAGATTGATGAGTTATATGATATATTATAAATATCTACCATGGTTAAGAATATATTTTAAAGGTTTGTAGATAATATTAACTTGTCACTTCTAATAGAAATATGATATCTATATATCCTAGAAGAGGCAGCCACTCTTTGGGACTCTTAACTGTGGATGTCTAGAAAACAAGAAGAAATGGGTTATTTGAATACCAAAAAAATGTGGGAGATAAAAAATATACTATAATGTAAAATATAATGCGATAAACGTTTTTATATATATTTGAACAACTATTCTAACTTTATTAACTAGAAAAAACCTAATTCTTTTGAAACTACAATAGATGTTAGAAAATATATCAAGTACTATCACTCAATACTCACTCTGAAGAATCTTCATTCATGACTATACATAAATATATTAATTTTTATGTTCATAATTTGATTTTAAAGAAATAATATTTAATTTTTAATTCAATATAAATATATTATCTTATGATGAAATTTTGTATTTCATCCAAAAACAATTGAATTCATTTTGAATAGTGAAAATACCATTTCTGTTAAAATTGTGTTGCTTAAAACATGGCTAAAATTTATGAATAAAAAACAAATTGGACCTTTGATGTAATAAAATATGTATTTATGAAATAAAATTATGAATTTTAAACTATTATTTTAACTTCTGAATCTAATTTCAAACATTTTTTGATCTAATTAAAATGTTGACTTGAATAAAAAATAAATCTTTTAATTGAATCAATAATACTGAAGATGAGATTCATTTTAGAATTAATTTTAATAACTTATAAAATTTATTTCATTTATAATAAATTAATACCTATTTTTCAAATCAATAACCTTGAGAAATTTATATTATAAATAAATTTAGAGATTTAAATTTTTTTTAAATGTTCTTATATGATAATATCTATTTATTTAAAAATTAAAATTTAATTCCTTTATAAATACTATTTCAAATAAGTCATTATAAAATTATAAATTATAAAAACTACATTATAATTAATGGGGATATCTAAATGGTTTTCATTAAAATTTATTATAATGGTTAAAAACTAATTACCAACGTTAAAGTAAAATAGGGTTAATGTAATATTATTTGAAAAAAAATACATTGAATAATAAAAGATTCCAAAAAGGATTTTGTATGATGAATTAAAAAACACACTCACATTATCCTTATATTTTTCCCATTTTCACATCTAAACATGAATAGTAACCTGGCATTATTGAAAATGTAAGGGTTACTCCTAACCCCACCCTTCCTTTCACTTATAAATGGGTAACCACACCACCACATCATAGAATGCCTTACCATTGAATTTACCATTTAAAATCGGACAATTTTAACATCATAGAACCCTCTCTCACGTTTAAAAGTTTTTGGTTTCAATTATTTATCATAGGAATATCATTTCCAAAGATAATTCCAAAGAAAATACAAGTACCTGACATGAGTATTATCAACTAAAAACATTTTATTCTTCGTTATCTTCATTAAAATTTCTTATATCCAAACTAATAAAATTATATTATTTTAATTTATATAATTTTATGTAACTATATAAAGGGTTTTATCATTTTATATTCATCTATCCTATCCAATATGAAAAATTAAACAATCTTTTTTACATATGTGTAGACTACCACCACCACAAGAAATGAAATTCAATTTTTATCACTAACAATAACATATGGCTTGTAGAATGGTTTTATGAATATTAATTTATATCCTTAAGGTTATTGTTTTAATATTGGATAACAAATTTATGATGACCCACACATTTCATATAGATAGATTACATTTTAAGAGATGAATATTAATCACATTTAACTATAATATAGGATAAAAACCCATAATGGTATAATGTCATTAGAGACTAGATATATTATATTATTATTTAGTTATGATCTTTATCATCTAAAATAGAATTTATTATTCATTGTACCCTTATAGACTCATCACATATTGAACCTCCCATCAATACATAAATATTGAAAAATAAGAATGGGTGATCTCATATGCTCTATAAGGGAAACCATGGATGATTTCAATCATTAGAGAATAATATAATCATATGTGTAAGATAGAAATTTCAAGAGAACATTATCACAGTCAGATATTCATGCCCAAGAATGAAAAAAATCATAATTTCCACATTCAATTCATTTATGGAAGTATAACCAATAAGGGTGTTTAAGAAGAAATGATTATTCATGGGTCATAAAATTGGCATGATTCATAAAATGTATATAAAATCATAATCTTTTGATCATTTTTAAATAGAATAATCTCTATGAAAAATTCAGTGACCATATATTGAAATAGTTCATTTTTATGTATCAAAATGTAAAAATGATATTTTCAATCAGTTCTATGCATAATCTGATAAGAAAATCTATAAACAATCATAATCACACTTTATTATGTAATTAAATCAAATAAAAATCTTGTCCATGCATATTTCTGTGAACATAAAAATAATAAATCATACTTATGAATCAATATGTGAATAAATATATTTACAATATAGAATATGGTTAACATCATTATCTCATGATATATCAATAATAACTTACATAATACATTAATGTATTTTCATGTTAGTTTTTTTTGAAAGGTATTAATCAACATAAATTCTATTAAACGACTCGATTTTTGTCAAATTGAATGATAAAAATAAGATATTGGGTGTTTTGGGTTAATTTGGTATCTTTTGAGGGTCATGAGTTAGGATTTTTGGGGAAAATAAATGAGGCACACTATTATTGCATGGTTTGTCTAACCGTGCACCCAAGAAGTACTTCCCAACAAGGGTGGAGAATAGTTATTTTAACCATGTGAATGGGTCTTATAAAACATTAAATGTATAAAATTTATTATATTCCCATGTTAAATAGTTCCTCTAATGGCGTTCCTAAACCATGTTGGGTATGGTTAACCTACACAATAGTTATACACCATTATAAAATGGTTGGGGAAAACATGTGGCCAAAATAATAGACCAATTTAAAAAATTAAAATATATTTTACACCTATTTTTTAGGTATGATGTTTCTTAGTTAATCTCTCTTTATACATATTAGTAACTCTTGGGAGCTCCTCTTCTTTTGTACAATTTTTTTTGATCTCTCTCATCAAAACGTTGTTTCAATCACCATTTATCAAATTCAATCACCCACAGTAAGTCCAACACTACATTATATCCCTTCATTGATTTTTTCCATTTTGAGTTTTATCTTAGGGATGCCTAATATACCCTATTTGTATGTATTTTTTTATTTTCCCTATGTATCCCATTTCTCTGAAAATCTATTGGTAATACTAGATGATTAGACTTCAACGGGGATAAATTAGATTGTCTTTTACTTTTCATGAAAATTATAGTTTTTTATGAAATGTTATATTGTGATGAAAACTGAACTTTCAATACATTTACCCTGAAATATGTAACTCATTTAATTAATAATTTATACCATGACCTCGATGATTCAAGTTACCCTTTGATATAATTGGAGGTTGATAACCTCATCTTTAACCACCTCTTACGGTGTGTATGATTAAATTTCATTAATAACCATTAATTACTTGAAACGAAAATATCACTTATGTTAGTTAGGATTAATTCGAAAAAATGGAAAGTAAAAAAATGAATAAATGGATACTTTACATTCCCCAAATTCATTTTTATTAAGAATGATTATTATTTTGGACTTGCATCACTAAAAATGTGTGTCATTATATGAGTTGGAATTCGATTCATAGCTAGGAAATCCTTGGGAAAACTCATAGGTCACCATATAATTATTTAATCTTTTTTTCATCTTAATTACAGTAATTATATTTTTTTACTGTCTTAGATAACTGAAATCGTCATTTATAAAATAATCATTCACTTTCATACATCATAAATTAAAATTAATGGGATAAAATCCTAGAATTCGAAATGATATCCTGGGACACAAACTTTATTGGATTATAAATTTTGAATCTAACCCTGAGTATAATGATATTATATTTAACATGTTATTGATATCGATTAGAATCATTAAGGTGGAATTATGAGGGTTTACCTCAAAGATTAAACTCATACATTAGAGCCTAACATATCGATTAATAAATCATTGTGGGATAAAATCAAAAAAATCATGTATTTAGTGGGTCTTATTTGGATACATTTTCATTATTATACATGGAAGCCTTAGCCATAAACATTGTCTTCATAGATAAATAAATGAAAAATACCTAGAGAAATCAATCTTTTAATAAAGAATTTAGGGTCTACCAGGTATCCCATGAGAGCCCTAAACATGAAATGGTATATATTTATTTAACTAATATACATTTAATAAACTTGAACATAGTTTCATGCTATATTCCGAGACTGTATTTACATTAGAAACTATTAGTTGTGTCCCATAGATTTTTATTCACACCTTGTTCAGGATGCCATTCGGTACTCGGGAATACTTCAATAATGCAGGTAAGGGTAAAGGGATGCTACCATTTATGGGTTCTTGATTACATTCTAGGATGGTTGTCTGTCATCAAATTAATAATATAGTTCTTATTATTCTTGTTGAGAAATATTTTTTTGTCTTTTTTTCTTTTGATTATAGTAGCACTATTTTCTTCATACTACCAAGTCTTCCTATTAAAATTTTTCTATCCGATCATTACATCATCCATGTAGGATGTTCTTTACAGCATACTAGTATGGTTCGGAAAAAACCCAATTATTAAAAAAATAAAAAGATAATGCATAAAGAAAAAATGATGGGGTTATACAAGCATCATGTACTATTGCCAATAAATTCATAAGTAGATCAAATATCATTATCAAAATCTTATGAATCATCATAATCACAATACTAGTCAGAGTCAAAATATGTAGGACCATGAGACCTGGTTACTAAAGATGGCTTAAAATAGGAATAATCTTTCCTTTATCTAAGTTTCGTGGTTGGAACCAATTGAAAACCATAAGCATCCAAACCCAAATTTTTTCTATTGGACAAAACCTAACTATAAGATGATTTTTTGGGAGTAAACCATGATATCATCCAACCATTCACAAATTCCCTGGAGTTTCCTTAATTTCTGAATTTTCACGTGAATCATAGAATGATAAGTTTTAACACTTAGATTTCATTTCCCCTATATTAGGTCACCTTCCTCTACTTCGGTATTCTCACTGGGACCATGAAATATCATTTGTTCCAAATTCTCTAGCTCATGTGTCTCTGGTGTCAATTATTTAGCTGACTGTGATGTTCCATCTTTAACCCAAAAATTTCCTTCTTCAGGAGTCAGTTTTCACACATTATTATTTGAAGTTTATTTCCTCACATTATTCCTATAAAAATATTCATGCTTCCCTTTTGAAGAACAAAACGAGAAAACCATATTAAAGTGACATTTTTATTGACTATGACCAATAATATGACACTCTTAAATGTCAAGAATACTTTGATATTACAATTTTAATATAATAACATCATACAGTGATGAAAAAAAAATTTGTGAATCATGTAAGATATCCTATCATACTCCACCAGTACGTAGAAAAGGGAAAATATTTAGCAATCTTAGTATCCCAATCCATTTTAATAAGAATTCCCATAGTGTATGAAATATCAAATATTATTTTTGAATGAGAAAAATTCAAATTATGTCCAATAATTTTAATATATACATGTGCTAGATTATATTTCATGGAAAAAGGATTAAAACAAAAATTCCAATCCTTAAAAAAGATCATACTTTGGTTCAAGGTGATTGAAATGAGACCCCACGCTCTTATCTTTAGATCCTGTAGTGGAAAAATGATATTAAAGAAGCCCCAAACAAGGGGAATACATATCTAAATATAAAACCCCATAAAAATCATCTTCCGAACTAAGTTATCAATATTCAATATCATCCCTCTAGAAGGAAGAACAATCCTTGAAATTATTGAGTATTCACATATTTTAAACCTCTCATTAATTGTGTCTCTACTAGCATTCACGAGGGAAATGTCACTTTTCCAAATCATTCACTCAAGAAAAGAATCATTATTTTGCACAAAACAATTTCTGGTGAGATTTCTACATTGAGACATAGGGGTCTTCTAATATCTCATAACCCCATTATCAAATGGGCATGTCACCCGGGTTTCTTCAACCTATATAGCCAAATTATGAAATTTTTCATCCATCATAGCAACCCTTGGATTAACTATTTCACTTCCCACATCAACAATAATTGTTGCACGGTTCATATATGTGTTGGTGAATTCATCATTCATTGTGGTTTTACACATCATGTCTCCTGGACTAGCCTCCATTATTGTAGACACATCACCTGTAGCTACATACTTATTCTTTCTAACCACATTATCTACTATCATGCCACATAGAGAAACAAACCCATATCTTATCCCTATTATCACATAGACCACCATTATGCTACTCAGACAGCCCACACCAGGAACCACCAGCATGTATGTCTCCCCAAAACCACCTGTACTGGAAACCACTGTTGTATATGAAATTCCACCTGAAATTGGCACCACATCTAAATATTTATGCTCACCTACCGGATCACACTCCACTGTCACACCACCAGGCTCAATTGATAATATGTTCCCTATTGTTCTTGGACCAACCACCACAACCACATATGTTTTATTTCTGGTACTAACTATTTAAGTTTTTTTATTTATCATTGTGTTTACCATGGATAATGATGGTATAATTTACCTATCATACCATTATACACCATTGGTACTAGTTGGTATCCTTCTGCCTGTGAGGAGGTGTTCATGAGGCCTTATGGCCAACTGAACATTCAAATGTTTATGAATCGGGCCTAGTCTTTTAGAAGATCTTTATAATACCAAATTATTACATAATAATAATAAATGTTTATAGATGTAACATGATCATAAAACATTTATCAAATCCCCACAACATCACATTTAATAATAAATGTTTTCATAAACATTTCATTATTATAATCATATAAAATCTATACAATGGGTAAGGATAGTATAACTAGATCATATAAATAGTGAATCGTAATTAATGTCAAATAATTTCAAAATATGTTAAATATTTATTTATAATATCTCTCGAATAGTTATTGAAGAAAACACCTACCCATTTTCCAATCAATTTTTTAAGATAGAAAATTAAAAAATTACAGAAATTTTTTTCATTAATAAGAACCTCATAAAATTTTATAGGATACTTCAAAACATTGAGCACCCATAACATTGGGAAATTCAATTCATTTCATGTACATTAAATCAAATATTTCCTGCGTTTTATTTGGTAAAAATTCAAAATTACATTTTTGGGAAAACGATAAAAATATTCCTTTCGAATTTTTTTAAAAAAACTAGATATAGAAAAAATTGATTTAATAAATTATATGATAATATTCACATAATTATTGAAAGAAATTGAGAAAAAATATTAGTATGTTAAAAAAAATTCTTGGCCAAATATGAATTAATTTTTATTTCCTAAATAACATTTTTCTTAATAATATTATGTAATAATAGTAGAGAAATGGTTCTATTCCTTGAAAAGTACATGTATAACTAGAAGAGTGTATAACTAAATAAATTTATGTAATAAGGATCATATAATTTATTGAATTTAAATTAATTCATTAATGATCCTAAATAAAATGGTATTGAAACATAAATAACTTAAATATTGTATCGTCTAGCTATGTACTTATTCAAACATCCTCTTTGTTGGAAAAATAATTTTGTCACGGAATGTGAATGATTAGTATTTGGTTATGAATATCATCAATAATACATATATAAGGAAGTAAAAATGGTATAATGGAAGTTCATGTCTAATAAAAAAGGCTCATTTATTTTGGAGAATGCAGGTATTGTGGTATCCTTTTATAGTAATGGGTATGAGACACTTAGCATTATATAAAATATTATATAATATATATCATAATCATGTGAGGTGGAAAATTATAACCGTAAATTTCTAGATAAGATGTGATCGGATATAGAAAAAATTTAAAAATTACACATGTTTTGGACAAATTTTAAGCCTTATATTCTAGTTATGTAACTTTAACCCAATTTTTAGATAAATCTCGATAAATTATACTTTTACCATGATAATTAAAAGATATTACCAAAAATAAAAGGTTCCTTGAAACTAAATTTGGACATGATGATTCAAAACTCTGAATCCATTTTCTCACACTTAATTTGTATCAGTGGTTGAAATTAAAATTAATATAATGACACAAAATGGCTGAATTTTTTTGGGAAAATAGCCAATTATGGATTAAAAAATAGCTGAACCTGTAATAAATTAATAAATTGATCTAAAATAATTTTTGTGTTAAATTATTAAAAAATAATGTTGTTAGACTTTTTGGAAAAGTCAATTTGAGTGGAATTTTACAACAATGCAATTAAATGCAGAGACCCTAAAATAATTAAATTTAAATAAACTATATTGTATATTCACAATAGAGAAAATAGGGTTTCCAAAATAAAATTCATGATTTTAAAAACATTATCTATCACATTATGATTCCTTCAGTAGAACAGAACTCATTAAATAGGTTAAAGGAACGTTTTTGGGTCATTTTATTGTTTTAGCCCATGCATTTAACTAATTTTTCCTCTTTTACTATAGTGGAAAATATTTATTATGGTTACTATTAAAAATATAAAAAATATTAATTCATTGGAATTATATTATTTTAATTATTCTTTTTGAAAATATTAAATCCTTACTAATAAATATGTTTCTAATTAGTGGTATAATTTAATTTCATATTATTCATCCAAATAGTGGGGAAAATGGTTTTCCAAAAAAAAGACATCTTAAGTATAAATATTTTCATAAAAAATCATTCATTTAATTTGATATAATGGTCATAATTGGATTCTTAATAACATGAAGTAACTATTTTGACTTTGTTATCATTTTATAAAAATATATATTTTTAAAATTTATTGTTGGAACATATATTTTTCATTAATAAACATTATATTTTATTGTTCATTGAACAATCAATATTGTTAAGAAATTCCTGAAAATTTTAATGATTGGTATTTTGGACATGATGATTTAAAAAATTAATTTAATTATTTTAAAAACCCATAAAATATAATAAATAAATTGTGTTCTTTTTTCTAAAATGAAAATAACATTTTTAGGGAATTTTTCTAAGAATATAAATATTTGTATACAAATTGGAAACATGATTATCAGTTTGTTTAATTTTTTTAGGGTCTTTAAACATGATTTTTGTAAATTGGTTTTTACTATTCATATAATAAATTTTAATAGCTAGGTTATAATATTCAATCCTAAATAATAATATAATACACTTTCATTTATTTAAACTCGGTGTTTCATGTAACACGTGCTATCAAGGAATTCAAAATTATTCATAGACAAATATATTTTAAAGTATCAAGCGTTTAATTAAACACACATTAAATTCAATTGAAATTATATCACTCTTATGTAAAAAATTAGGATATCTCTATTTCGTTACATCTACAGGTTATCAAGTAGTTATTTAAAATTTTTGATTCCACTAGATAAATTTTAAGAAGTGAGTAGTCATGTTTTATATGATTTTTTCTTAATGTTATATTATTTCTACCAGATCCTCCTCATTTGAAATATCATACTCTTATGTTGCAATAACTTATTTCAATACATGTGAATGATCCTTTTTAACATCCTCTTTATATTACAAGGAACACATCATAAACTTGAGAGAGGTTTTGTAGAATTACCAAATGTTAAGATGTCATCCCTACTCAATCAATAATCTCGATGGGGGAAATATACATATGGATTATAATTCAATTTTTTTATAAATCTCTTAAAATTATTCCATAATGAAAATTATAGGAATATATTCTCTCCAACATGAAATTCTTGATCCTTCTAATTATTTTTATCACAATTTATTTCCGAATCTGAGAGAACTTAATGTGGAGTTTAATAGATCTAACATTAAAATTCATTTTATCATATAAAATAAGTCCCAATAATGTTATATCCCTAATTTCTTTTTAACACATTGGATTTCAACACTTCCTTCCATATAATTATTTATATAGATCAATTTTAGTGATTGGTTGAAAGCTATTATTGTATAAAAATGATTATAGAGGAAGGTGTTCACCCCAAAAACATTTGAAATCTATAGAACAAGATCCCAACATATCCAATATTTTTTGAATTGATCTATCATACTGACCATATATATATTTATGATAATAAGTAATTAAATACAGATTCAATCCCAAATATTATTTAACAATTCATTTAAATTTAGAGGAAAAGATCATATCCTTATAAGATACAAAATAATGTTGTTCTCCATGAAACCTTACCACATGACTAATTTATATTGTTAAAAGATGATCAATAGATAAATGAACTATAATAAAAATAAAGTGTAATGGCTCCATTAGGTGATCAACTACAATAAAAATATCATTTTCGCCTTTAGATGTTATTGGGATTTTGATGACAACATCCTTGGTGATATTTTCCCATTTATATTCTCTCATGTGTAATTGTAGTAACACCTCGTTAAAATTTTGTCTCTCCACATTTAATTTATGAAATACAAAGAACTAAGATAAAGGCTATGTAGTATCAATATTCTTGTTTTCCTTCTAGAAATACTTATTTAGATCTCTATATATCCACATAATTCAAGGAATAATTGAGAATATTGAAAAACTAGCTTATTCCAAAAATTACTTCTTTTGATTTGGTATTTTTGGGACTAAAACATAGTTCTTGAATCATATCATTCCATCACAACCGAGGTTGATCTCTGGAGAATTTCTCACTTACATTTTCCGCACTAAATATACTTTATGTGTTTATTTATTCTTCATGTGGATTTATTCTTGAAAACTCAAATGATATATATAATATTCCACCAATTCATTCATTATTTTATGGTTAATTAATTGAAAATAAAAAAATATAGGATCCTATCTGATCCTTATCATATATATACTAGAATTAATCTTTTGAATAATAGAGTATTCCACCATGTTCAACTTCTTGGGTTCATAATTTATTGAGTAGTAAAAATCATTAATCAACTCCAAAAATCTTCTCTAGTGGATATTTAACTAACTTGGATTGAAGATAAAATTTAATCATTTATGAAAATTATATATTCCATACCATTATCTATAAATAAAATATCTGTATATATATAATTATCATGTTTCCAAAACTGTATCCAAATCATGAGTTGGGTAGTTTTTCTCATGAAAATCAATTGTCATAAAGAATAATCTACCACCATACCATTCTATAAGTGGATTCATCTTATTTCAAATTTAATAAGTCACTAAAGATTAAAAACACTTCTCTATAATAAGGTAATATAAGTGTAGTTCCAATTACTAAAAATTTCTTAATTTCCTGAATTTTTTTTCAATTTCATCAATCTAAATGATGATGGATCCCATCATAGTCCACATGATGAATGGATTAGAGAGTTGTGATAAATTCTCTTGAATTATTCAATAATAACCATCTAAACCATGAAAACGATAGATATCACTCATAGTGGTATTTAAGGGAAAAATTTAATAAAATACATATTTTATAGATCCAAAAATATACACTCTATTGAGATTATATAACCCATAATAGAACAATCTTTAACAAATGTTCACACTTGATATATTTTTTCAAACAACTTTCCATTTCTTAGTTTCACGAGCACAATTCTGAAATGATATTCAAGATCTTCCATGAAATTTTAAAATATAATAAAAATATATATATATAGACTATTAAACTATATTATGTTAATGTATAAAAATTATGTTCATTTAATACATGAAGATATCATGGGAATTAGTAAGTACAACTGGAATCACTACACATTCATCATTCCAAAACCTCATACAGAAGCTTTTTTTGCTATATCATTATTCATAACCCTCAATTACTGATTTCCACAGTGTAGTTCAATCTTGTAAAATTATTAAGATCCATATAATTGGAAAGTAAATCATATATATTGGGTAGATGATACTTGTTCATGATAATGATCTTTTTGAAATCTCGTTAATGATTGAAAACAATCATCATCTCATCATTATTTTTAACAGATTCAAATGACACACCATGGTAATGAATTAGGGAATATAAACCCCTTATTAATATTAAACTAGATATTCTTATTCAATTTATATAACTCAATTGAATATATTTAATGTTGATTCTTCAAAATAGTTTTACCACTGGATATAAAATACATAGAATATTCAACTTTACAATTTGGTGTAAGAATATGAAAATCATTACGAAAAAAATTATGAACATATCCAAAAATAGGTATATATTCTATTTTGAGTTTCCCTCCAACAATTTCAGGTAAAAATAACTCATTAATAGATAGTAATATCGAGATAATTTATGTTACATTAATTGGAATTTCATATTCACCCTTGAACAAAATGATTATCATGGCATGGTTTGGAATATCAAATATGACCTCCTTTTCCCAATAATTGATATGGGTTCTAAATGAAGAGTGAAAATCCATTCCCAAAATGAAATAAAATTCAACTAGAGGATAAATCAAAATATATTTCATAAGCAAATTCCAATAAACTACAATTAGAGAGGAGCTACATACATTGGATGCAATCATCATACATTTTAGTGTGTTTACTTATAAATGAACATCTAATTGTTTAGGTGGTGATATGTAACCATTAATAAATATCTAGATATAATATAGTGAGTAAATATAGAATCAAATAAATCATTATTTTTACAATAGTGTATGGAAAGAATAATTTTCCCCATGTCATTCTCTGGGTCCACATTATTCATAATAGTAAATGCATTTCATTTTTATTTTCCTTATGGGGGTTTTGAGGCCCACCACCATCATTTGAACTAATATTAGGGAATCAATATACATAACTCCAATATTCCAATATCTAAAACATTATACTTCATTGGTTGAATCATTATTCTCCACTATTTGATTTTCCAACCATTTCATACTAGATCAATAATCACTAGATCGATGGAATTCTATTACACAATTGAATCATTTCCAAAATCAATTAAAACATTTATATAATGGTTTCACTTCATTTTTTCAATATAGTTGTTTTTAATTTATATCCAAATTATGATTTACCACTAAATTTTCCATAATATTCTTTTTCCTCTTCTTGACAACAAAACTGGATGAACAATTAGAGTTCACACTATCTATTTATATAATTAGAGAACATTGAGTGGTTTATTCATAGTTAAAAATGACTATTATGTATAAAACCGTTTGAATATTGGGTTTGGGGCCACTAAATAGTTAACTAATTTTCGTCATAAGTTCAATTATAAAAATTTATGCATAACCTGAATGTGTTGGAACATTTTTTTGTATGCGCTAATGGAATCATCATCCAACAATTTTAGATATGGAATTTCCATTTACATATATTTATAAAGAGTTTATTGGAAAATTTTATTGATAAATAATCTCTTCAATTCATCACATTCCATTGATTTAATTTTACCATCTTTCTTATTATTCTTGATAAGAGTCCATGATTAGTAAACTTTTCCATCCATGTGATTGAATACAATAACAACATTATCATAGTCTAATCGCTAAAGAAAATAATAATAATATTTTTATTGGATTCATTTTTTTCTCATATACTAGAGGATCGGAACCACCATCTAAGGAGTGTAACATCCTAAACCCAGATTCAAATTAATAGTGCCATGGTCCTGGTTGCCCATAAGGCCTCAAGAACAACTACCTGAATGTTGTAAGATGCTGAGTATTAGTGAGCTTCAAAGGTGTGTCTATGGGGGTAATATGAAATCATTTATAGATTGTAACACAATGGAATAATAATAATAGTCAATAGCATAAGTTTATATCAAAACCAGATAGATAATAAATAAAAAAGATAGGAATATATAACCAATTTCCTAAGTATCTCATTTACAATAATGATCATGTCATGTATCTCAATAAAATCTAAAATAGGTATATATAAATTAAATTAAATAAAAGTACCAAAATTAAAAAAATACTCTAAAAACATTATCTCATGATAGCATCATAAGCCTCAGCTCTGTCACGTGATCCCATGCTCTTAAGCATGGCATAAAGTCAAGCATCAAACTCTCACAAATACAAAACATGGTTTATCCAGCAGTTTGGCTTTATTAGCACTAGTTAAACAATTAATAAAGACCACCTTTTTAGTGATAAAAATTTGATGTTAAAGGGGTGTATTTAAAAACATTTTTTAGCACTATTAATGGGAGTCATTAACTGTGTTAAAAATTTATTTTAAAGGGGGGGCTTTATCGGCACTTTTTTACAAGCATTGATAAATCCCTACCAATTGTCATCAATTTCTAAAAAGTGCAAGAAAATGGGGACTTTTATCCAGCTTTTTAATGAATCAATGATAAATGGGGTATTTTTATCGAATTTTTTTAAAATAACTAATAATGACCTCCCTTTATGAATGCATTTTTAGAAGTATGGATAAGGGTATACAAAAAATTAAAATTTCATTAAAAATAATATATTAAAATATAAATATATTGATATTGATATAAATATATTTATATTGACATAGTTATAATATATATATTTTTGAAATATGTTTTAGATAAGGTAAATAAGAATTTAAATTAAATATATAAGATATTTAGTGAAAATTAAATATAAAATAAAAAGATCTAATTAATAAATTTATATTTATTATTAAGAAGTATACATTTACTAATATTTTGAAGATAACAAAAATCATAAAAATTAGGAAAAATATCTAAAACAATTTGAAAATATAACTAGAATATAAAAAATATATAAATTAAGAAATGAGTGTTTTTGGGCTCTACCACATATCAAATCAACGTTTGTGATGATATCTACATCCTTGGGGACAAAGGAAAATATCTGCCTCATTTTTTTGGGGGAAAAAGTCATATAAGGAATCAAAATCGTGCTTTTTTTCAGGGAACCCCTATTTGTTAACATTCAATGGATTATTAGCATTGTTTAAAGGGATATTATTTCTTTTCTAGGTGGATAATAAATTTGTTACTATTGATTACATTTATGTTGATATTATGGATTATAATTTTTATTTTATTTCTACAATTTTATTTTATTCATTATTAAATATATTCATAATTTTTTATATTTACATATATTAGATCACTCATATAAACACATATATCATAATATATATATATAATTATGTAAATTACAATATACATAAACAGATACATATTCTAAAAATGCATTTAAATCAATATCTATCCATTTTTAAATTATTCAAATATTTTCATAATTTCCATATATACCTATATGTCTGCACTAATTAGTAGTTATATATTTATAGTATATTCAAGTATATATAAAATAATATAATATGTAATATATTAAAATAAATA
The DNA here is from genome assembly GCA_963277665.1 of Viscum album. Classification (NCBI taxonomy): domain Eukaryota; kingdom Viridiplantae; phylum Streptophyta; class Magnoliopsida; order Santalales; family Viscaceae; genus Viscum; species Viscum album. The sequence continues at coordinate 1,364,943,875 of OY728143.1, read as the reverse complement.
AAATTTTATATATCACACTCAAACATAAAAATTATACAAATTTCATTAAAAATAATTATATAAATATATGAATAAAAAATATATGTAAAAATATATGTAAATATTTTTATAAATAAACATAAATATCAATATAAATAAATCAAAATGGCATCTTGTATTGGTATAGAACTTCCAACTTCGAAGGATAATTGTAGGGTTCAAATTTAGGTGGGTGCATATGAGGCTGAATATTCACAACCCACTAAATAAAGGGGTGGTGGGGTGGAAAGCACTGATAATGGTGGTGGGAACCATGTCTAAATGTTTCATGGTAGTGCTGATAATTTGGATGGGCTCATGGTGGTTTAAAAAAGAAATAATTTTACCCCCATTAAAAAATAATTCTTTATAATTTCTAAACAAATCTATTAATGGGGGGTTTTTATATCGCTTTTTTAGCATTGATAAATCAATTAGACACTAAAAACCACCTTGGTTATCATTGGTTTTTTAGAATTAATAATAGAATATTATTGTACTATTAAAGGACTATTTTCTAGTATTGTCTGATCACCTTCCCATGTCCGAATCATAAATCATACAGTCTATTTGGGTGCCCAACATTGGCATGAAAACGGTGTGACATACAATCCCAATTGGTATGCACTCAGTGGTCTAATTATTATGTATATCGACCACGTCCATTGTGCACCCAAGAGAAACTGGATCTCAGGGTATCAAGAACCAATGAATCCCATGGAATTGAGGCCCAAAGTGACATCTGTATCCACGACATCAGCTACTGCGTTCAATATCCATGGAAAATAATCCAAGGCTTCTAATGGAATCATTCACAATACCTATCATTTATCAATTCATATGTATCTAATTACAACCCATGTTTATGAAAACTCATTATCCACATTTCTCTTTCAATTACATGTAATGAGTTTACCCACTAAAAAAACATACCAACCAATCAATTAAATAATTTATCATCATGATAAACAAGGAAGGGAGGAAGAACATCTCCTACCCACAAAATTAAATTCAAATAAAATATAATTGGGATTTTTATAGAAGGAAAAGACCATACACACACATCATGGGTTGTTAAATATTAGGAAATATCTCATAAAATACATAGCACACCCCATTTTGGACCATGGTTTGTTAATAACCCTTATATTGTCTCAAAGGAAATAAAATCATCCCTAAGAGGCTTTATTTAATTTATCTAATAAATTCAATGTTGTGGTTGCACTGGATGTTCTAGCCGACAACATAACAAAATATATCTTAATAAAACACCAAACCTCAAGGGAAATGTATATACTATCTTGAATAGATTAGTAGTAGATTTATCGTCTAGTATAAGCTCAGGATTCAACTCCGATTAGGAGAAAAATGATGAATGAACAAAGATCATGGAAATAGGTAAAATTTTCTTTCACCTAAATAACATCATTGATCAAGTGATAAAAAAATAATGGGATAAAATGATTTGAGATCATACCATTGTCAATCCAACAAGACTGATGACACTCAATTCAAGTATTTGATGAGAAAAATGGATCAAATCCTAGAATATACATTAATATGATCTCTCAAAGATTTTGTTTTCTGATGTTAAAGAAAAATAATGAATTAGGTTTTTTTTATAAACACTATTTTTGGACATTTTTAAATTTTACCCAAACTATTGGTCCGCCTAGTCTATCGACACGGTTGACCAAAATGTCTGTAAAACGTGTTACCATTACTATAGGAAGGGTAACCCCACATGGTTTAGGCTCATGGTTTGAATAACCATGTGTGAACCATGGAAATATTATTTTTTTCAACAACTTAAATGGCCTTGGATGTGCCTTAACCTCAAATAAATTGGTTTACTAAAACAGTGTGCTCTCCTCCTACTCTCTACCTAGGTATCTCATAGTTACTATTAATTATTCACCTTCTTAGAATGAATTCTAATAACTATGAAACACTGATGTTTTACCCCCAAATTTGTGTTCTAAGCTCTGAAAAATCACCATAAACCCCCATATACCTCCATGTTTTCAAAGGGAATACACATGGTGCTTTAATTGACCATTTAAACCAACAAAAAAAAAAGATCAATAAAAGATACAAATACATGGGTTCTTACACTATCCTTTGTTAAAGAAATTCATCCCCTAATTTGAGTCTCAATGGTGGTGAATATTCATATGAGAACAAATATGTCCACCTATAACATATTTCATCCTTTTACTCCAAAATTTCATCCTGAAATGGTTGTACATCCATAAAACCAACACTATAGGAACTAGATAGACTTGGAGAACCTTCGTGCTCTTATCATTAATATGAATTGGATTGTATTCAAAGGACACATCAACATGAAACTCAACCACCTCACACTAAATATAATAATATTGGTCTGAATGATAACAGTGGAACTAAGATACATAGAATATGTAATGTGTGGATTGGTACCTCTAATGTTTCTACAGCTGATTAGCTACCAGCCCAAATATCTACATAATCTCAGACAACCAAACACATCATAGTGAAATATTACCCTATATCATATTATTTATATTTTCTATCCTCATTTTTAAATGAAAAACAACCCAATCCCTAGCCTTTTACTCAAGATGTCTTCTATAGTGATCTGCATAATATTTATATCAAGACGGTGTAGTAGATATTCTATTATGAATCCAAAAGACATACTCAAAAATTAATGCATTAGATTTTGGCCTCGTAAAGATGTCTCACTAACCTCTAGCCAAAATAGAGGAGATCAGTATGGACTACCATACAAATCCTTCTATGGTGACATCTATGTAGTAACCCAATAAATGTTATTTTACGATAATTCAACAAGGGGTATACATATCTCCTAAGAGCCCCCATAATCCAAGATGTATGGCCATTAGATATCTTCAGGCACATGAATCATATGCTCTGACTGGTTATCAGTCTAAAGGTGGAATGTTATGCTTTGAAGAACCTATGTACAAAAATACATCTTAAAAAATCTACAATAAATGAGATGTATAATGAAATTCCATATCTAAAATAATGGTACATAGTTCCTCCAAAATTAATACTATTTCATGCATTTAAAACATCCCATGATCATCCACATAGAAGGTTTCCATGGTCGGTTGGAAATGAGAATCCTTTGTGAGCCAATAAACAACAACTAATGCTACATCACAACCTTGAGGGGAAATCAATAAACAGGCCTTCAAATACATCAGGACATAATCCTAATTCTACTAAAGAATATGTACCTTCTTTAAAATTCATGTTGTTCAATGATGTTCCACCACCACCCTCTGCAAGGTGGAACACCTTGTGATAAAACCATATACCTCACGTTTCATACCTGACCACCAGTTATGATGGTGATGTTTATGGTATATATTGTGGATGACCGGGATCACATCCCAAACTGAGTCATGAAACTCTGACATCATCTCCTCACGCATGATCATTGGAACACAAATGTGACCATAGATAAGCAGAATCACATCCTCACCCATGGTCTAACTAAGAGGTGGTTCCTCCCCTAACACAGTCTCCCATAAGACCAAGACCTCTTATCTTATATATGCCTCAGCTATAATATATCCATATGGGTAAGGGTCATAAATAAGGATGAAAGATAATTCATCCTCCAAATATCTTACAACTCCATGTGAATCATGGAGAATAATTACATAAGCTTCAACTCGCTTTTGGTATATTGAATTTTTGGTATATGAGTCCTCCTATGTATTGCATCATCCACTACATATCCATTTCCAGAAATGTAGGAAATATTGAAATAAAAATACCATAGGTTTTAAATACACCATCACTTCCTCATATCCAGATCACTTAGTATAAATATATTCTTCAGGATTTTGTGGTTCTTGTACACACAAAAATTCTCTCCAAAAAAATAATTACTCAAATAAGTGTAATGAATGATCAACTTTTCCTTACTCCAAATCATGCATCGGGTAATTCATCTCACGTGGCCTCAACTACCGAGAGCCATATTCCATGACTATATATCCCGGTGTCATCACTACTCCAGGCCTAATACCTGATGTGTTGTAATTCACAACATTGTTGATTCCCTAGTCTTATAGAAATAGGACCGGTTCGGAATACATTCTTTGTTTCAACTTTTGAATGGATGTCCCACGGGTATCTATCCATAAAAACATCAAACCATTCATAGTCAAGACCTTTAACAATGCATCTATATATAATAATTAATTCATGAAATTTTAGTAATATCCTGATATCCCCCAGATAATCTATTTGTCAAATACGTTCATAGGATGCTCCTAGGAAATTACAGCTCTCACCTTCTATGGGTCAACTAGTACTCTTGTCGTAGTGATGATATGACCTATGATTTGAATTTTATGCCTCTAATAGTGGCACTTTGTTATATTAACATATAACAGATCCTCCCTCGTTGTATCCAAAACGATTTAATATTTTTGTATTGGTTGTATCGATTATGAGAATATATGAAGATATTATCCCAAAAAACCACCACAAACTAATATATATAATGATAGAAAACATGATTCATAAGTGACATGAAAACCATTTGTGCATTGATGAGACTAAACATCATAACCAGATACTCATATATACCATACCTACTATGAAAGGATATATCATGTATGTTTATTGGTTGAACATGCACCTATTGTTATCTCAAACTCAAATTAATCCTTGAGAGGACCTGATATCCTTATAGATGATCAACCATATCATCAATATATATAAAGGGATACTAGTTCATAACAATTAAAAGGTTCAATTTCTAGTAATCCACAAATTACCTAAGGGTATCTTCCCTCTAATTCGCAAAAGGATAAGAAAATTGCATGACAAAGTTCTGTGTTGTATAACCCCATTGCTTACAAATCATCAAGATGGTTTTTTTCTCCTTAATTCCCCTAAAATCCACACTATAAGGATGAATGGATACTGGTGTAGCTCCTATGGATAGATCAATGGAGAACTCCACCTCTCTCTCATGAGGAAAACCAAAAATTTCAGTCAGTAAAACATTACTTAAAAGAACAATTATTGGAGGAATGTCCCCTTGATGAAGATACTATTCATTCAAATATAATATACAACTCTTGTAATTTATCCAAACATTCCCACGATGTTGGGCTCCATCTTGAAACATCCGGATGTCCCATTTCCCCTTAAGAGTATAAATTGTTCCCTATGGTGATGTGAATGTTTCCCTATGATGATACAAGTCATTGTAGGCTCAATAATTCATGAAATAATCAATCCCCTATATGACTACAATGAGGTCATCCTAAGGAGAAATAGATTCCAAATTAAGTGACACCCATCAACATCAAGGAGACACTCCCTTTATTAACGTACATCCTCTGTTCTGATCCCAAACAGATTTAAAAGCATTATAAAAACCTAATAAATATAAAATAAAATCCCAAGGATTTCAACCACATATACATATATAAATCAATGTGATTCACCTATATCAAAAAAAGATGATACAAGAGTTTAGGCTACTATGATCCTACATATCCCCAAAGATAGTCTGACACCCAAATCCTAAGGGGAAGTTTGTAGAAAATAAATATATCCTATACCAAGGCCATGATATATAACATAACTACTAGATTATCCCTCTTTGATGTATGAATATAATGGGTTCATGTGAACCTTGTCCATGACCACCACTGCCTCAGCCTGATCGGCTGGTACTGACCATGCTCCCTGCCTAATGTTGGGATTAAAACCTTATCCCAAAAATGTATTTTACAATAAACTCTACCACGAGATTATAGAGGCAATATCCTATATAAACATTGATCATTCCCTATATTTGAGCCATATACGTACTCAATTGGGTTGTGATTGCACAGATTCCTCATGTTACCCCCTCATCCACTCTGATGACAGAACACTCCACTAAAAGTTATATATTCTTGGATGTTTCCAATCTCATAGTATTCCTCAAAACATCACTTCCTTCATTAATATTTGGAACTAATTGGTTGATACACTACACTTATATTCTATAAGACCCTAGATTCCCTCAGGTCTCAAAGTATAATGTGTACCTAAATCATAATTTTAGTAATATATTTCATTAAGAACACGATAAACTGAGATTGAGTAGCCTATTAGAGACCTTACACAATGTGTCTTTCCCCTTTATATCTCATAATCACTTTTTGTTAACGAAAAACTCTACATCTCTATAATTCAAGTAGCGTATTCAAAAATTGTCATAGCACAATCATATAGACGCATGAATTCTCTAGCCCTCTCTAGCCTCAGAGTCTCACGGTAAAAGAATTTATAAACTTGGTTTAAATATAGCTGAGACTGTATTATGAAGCCTATTTTCCATGATCAAAACATCCAACCAAAAATATTCTTCTCCTAAATGAATATAATTCATGAGCTTTACTCTTCTCTTGAGAAGTTTCTCTAGATTCTCATATATTGACAGCATAGTATCAATCCATGGTTCAATAGCTTATGGACCTCCATCCCAAAAAAATGGGAGGATGTTGCTATTAGAAAACATGTGTCAGCTCAACCATAGATATTATGGGCTATACCTTACCATGAAAAAAATATAAGTAGTAATAAAATCATGCAAGGAACTGTTCTTCAACACCTATGTCTGGTGAAACAACAATTTCTATATCTGGAAGTAAAAAAGGATTCATCGATAGTCTATTTCCCACTACCTATAGAGCATGTTCAATGCCACCCACATGGCATATGGATGGATTTCACTGTGGGGAAATGCCTCTATAATTCCCAAAACATGCCCCAAGAATGATCAATATCAATGTTTATAGCTAAATATGTTGGACTTGCCAAAGCCTTCCCAAATTTTTTTCAATCAACACATCGTACTCCTAAATAAATTACTATAGAAAGAAACAAATATAATGGTTAGTAGATACAATAACTCCATCCAACTCAAAACCCAAGTCTATTATAAGTCTGTATACTTCATTTCCCAACATCAATTAATTTTCATATTCATTACACATTAATTTTTAATTATTGAGCTAAATGGTTCACTAAATCAATATTTATAAGGTATAATACTCCTTAGGAACTGAAATATGGAATCCGCATAATTTAGTCCATAAAAAATTTTATTCCATGAAACTCAAGGTCCTTGACTCAATGTGCCGTAATTGACTGCTTAGGGTGTCTATTATAGCCTAATAATGAAACACACTACTTCAGTTATGTTAGGATCTTTGAGTACCAACTATGTTTTCAAATCTACTATACAAAAATAAATCACAAAATCTGGTATATCTATCACAACACCAATCAAATCAACATGAAAATAGGTAATGCATCATATATGGAATGGCATATTGTGTTAAATATTATACATGTAAAGTGTCTCAAAATAAGCATTAGATGGAATACCCTCATATAATCAGGTTAAAACAAAATTGAACCCACAATCACATCAATAATAACATCATAATTCATCTGCATAACCAAAGGTTGAATAAAATTAACTATAATAGTAAAAATCTAGGAAATATACATTTCTATTTGAGGAAATCTATCTTTTCCTTGTACATGGGTTAGCTATGCCCAGGAATAATGGATTACCAAGATCAGATGCCTTCCAATACTCGTCTATAGTCTTTAAAAATTATCCCATAAATAGAATACACACTAATACCACATTGTAATGTCCCAAACCCAAATTTTACCCAACAGTTAAACTATCCTAGTTGTAATCATGTCTTCAAATTATTCTCCCTGAATTCCACAGGAGTCGACTAGCTGTGATAGATTAGGGAGTGTCTGTGGGGAGACGATGACCTCACTAATGTTTCTTACATATTGAAAAAAATAGTCAATAGAGGATGTAGATATAACAATAGGAAAGCTAATAATAAAACAAGACAATAATATGTAACCAATGCAACAAATATATCATATACAATGATGATCATGTCATATATCTATAAAGTATCCAAAACATGTACATATATGTACAATACATTAAATGTATTAAAATATCAAAAAGGATAATAAGAAATATCTATGGATAGCATCACAATCCTCATCTCGAAGCCATGACCCCCTTGTCTTAACCAAGACACAATTTTAGGCATCAAATTGTGGGTACTTTCCCCAGTCCCTAACTGCATATATATAGTCCGTTCAGGTGCCCAATGTTGGCATGAATTGGGTGTGATATATAATCCCAGTAGGTAAACAACCAAGGGATTATAAAAAATTAATTTTCAATATAAAAATCACATATAGTATGCATGTAAATAAGTATGAAATAGAAAACAATGATTTTCCCACATATAAAGTCAAGTAATACTATATATCCCACCATCATTTCTTCAAAACATTATCATTCTCCTATAACAAGCTAGCTACAAACAGTGATTAAAATAACTAACATTACCTCAATATATATCTATACATAATATATCAACCCTCAACTTACCATATAGTATTAATGTAAAAATAATCATGGACTTTCCATAAAATAGATGTTTCATCACAACCATGAAAACACTATATGATCAATGAGTCATACCACAAAGGGCATAATCCAAGGTGTTGAAGACCAAGACATCCTAAACGAGTCCCAGGAGTATCTCGATTGAATCTTTGTTAGTATTTATTTAGGTTTCAATAAGAATGTATATTGACCATGTCCACTACAAGAATAAGTCAAATTAGATCCAAGGGTTATTAAGGAACAATGCATCCCATGGTATAAAGAACCATAGATAAATCTTTATCCACGACATCCACTATTAGGTTCAGGATCCAATAAACAACATCCATTGTGTATAATGGAATCATTCATCATTTTTTCCACTTATCAATTCATAAGAGTCCAATTAAAACCTATGTGTATACACACTCATTGTCCAAAATAAACATTTAATTGCATTTAATGAGTTTTCCCCCCAAAAAATAATAACCAAAAAATCAATTAAATAATTGATCATCACGATTACTGAGGAATTGAGATAGAATATCTCATATATAATAATTTCAACTAAAATAAATTTTAATTGGGAATTATCTTGAACAAAAATATCATACACAAACCCCTTAGGTGGATCAACATAAAAAAATCTCAAGGACTATACAAGGAACACACAATGGATAACCTTGGTTGTGGAAATAACATCAAGAGAACCTCAAATAAACTAAATGGAATCCCTTACATGATCAGTTAAATTTATTTTAACTAATACATTCAATTTTCTATCCAAATCATTATTTAAGGTGGATTTAGTAATTAAAACTTGTTTAATAATGCACCAATACTCAAGGGAAACCAATAAAAAACCTACCATCAATTGATCGTACAATACTCATCCAATATAAACTATTTATTATACTTAGAATAAAATAAATATGAATAAACAATAAAGAACTTGGGATTAGGTAAAATTATCTTTCAACTAAATAATATAATCAATAAAATGATAAATATTAAATGGAATAAAAGAAATTGATATCTAACCGATGTAGATCCAATAAGATCGACAATGGTCAATTCCATTATCAGACGAAGAAGACGGATCCAATCCTAAATTAGGCCTCCTGAAACTCTCACATGATGGTATTTTCCAAAATGAAAAAGAATGAATAATTAGTATTATATTATAAATATGTTAAAAGGAATTTAATAATTTCAACAAAAAACATTGGGCCTCTTGGTTTGGCCACATAGTTGGACAAATCGTGAGCCAATCGTGAAAAAATTATTGATGGAAGGGGAAACCCTCATGGTTAGTGTTAAGTTTTTAATAACCATAAAAACTATGAAAATAATCTATATCAAAAAAATTAGAGCCCTCGTATGGCCATGCACCTAAATATCATCATTTCCTTAACCCTTATGGGCCCTACATGCTCTCTACCTTAGGATTGCATGGATTGTAGTATTCATGAGCCTACTCATCATAGTTTCTACTGACTGTTTAAAACAATTATTAAACCCAATATCATGGTTTTTGACTATGAACAATACCTGGACACCCCTAATACCTCTAATATAGAAAATGGAAAAAAAATTTGGTTGTTATTAATCATTTAAACCAGAATAAAATATATATGTACCTCATACAAAAAATAGTGTTCATAAAATGAGGGTAGAAATTTTAATATAAAAGACTCAACGTCATGTCTCTACCACTATTGTGGATTTAGAATCTCATTATAATATATATTACCATTCACATCTTGAGAGACATTAGTGGTCATAGTTACACAATATTGTATCCCAGCTCCCAATCCACTAGTTTGTTCTTGTGTATATCCATTTCATTAACCATAACATTCACTGTTAAAATTTTTCCTTTTCATTACATGTATTTACCCAACCTAACAAACATTGTGTAAACATCATGCTAAAACTAGTAGTGTGAACTAACATATATTCATGATAATAAACTCTTGATATGTCAGAAAATATTGAACCATGTTATCAACATATTACACTTTAAGATCAACAATGTAATCAGTGGTTATCATCTATTTAAATTCAATATAAAAGTTTATAAAATAATGTTATTTTACCCTAGAATATCCCCCATGACTTTAAAACAATGTGAAGAGTAATGGAAAATTCACTGTGATCAATATTGGTGGTGAAGATACACTCAAAAAAATCATTTTACGGTTATTAACCCTAGATGCATCTATTCCAAAACCACATCCACCTATATTATCCAGAAAAGGATTTATTTCTATTAAACCCATAGTGTTTTTACTTTACCAAAAAATTATTATGTTATCCTACACATAAAATTATCCCTAGGGTTTTCATATATGTTCTGTAATACTAATATCCCAAAACTGACTAAGCCTTACTCTGATACAAAATATAATGAACCATGATTTTCATAAATAGATGTTAAATCTAAATAGATAAATATGTAATCAATATATTCACAACAATACTGAAGATTACCATAAAGGTTTTAAGACATTTGAGACTAGATAAATAAACATCTTATTTAAGTAAAATCTTTTAATTCTCAAAATACCTTAATTAAATAAGGTACCTTTTTATTCTCATCACATTTTAAAATATCCTTCAATAATTGGGGAGGGAATATAAATTGGGTTCAATACAAATCACCATTATATTCATTAACTATATACATAATGAATAAAGATGGTATCATTAGATCATATCCACATTAAATCTACTAAAGAACAAATGATTTCATTATAGATGAAATAATTATTTAAAATATCTATGTAAAAATTTATGAGGAAAGTACCCTCTAATTTTAAAATAACTTATTTATATTAAAAAAATATTCCAAAATCTTAAGTAATAAATTTTATTTTAAATTAATTGTATAAACATGAAAAAACAAATTAAATCATTTAATGGTCATAATGGAATGAAATTTCATTTATCCTATGTATGATAAAACAAATATTCCTTTCAAGTAATTTGTTAAAAAATTAAAAAACCTTATTTTGAAAACAGAAAATATAATTCCCATTATCTTTATTAAAAAATTCATAGATTAGTAATATTGTGTTTCAAAAATCATAATATAATGTTAAAACACTGTTGAAAATATTTTATAGAAAATAAAGGTATGAAAAAAAAATTCTAGAATAAAAGGAAATAAAGTCACTCTTTCTTAAAAAAATATCTCAATGATTTTAGGAGCCAAAAAGGTGAAAATGATACAATTACATGAAAATAGAATGAATAAATATAGGAGAGGAAAATGGAAGGTATATATCATATAATTATAAAATAATATCATTATTTGAATTTCTTTCCAAAAAATTCTAATTAAAGTGGGATTGAAACACAAATATCTTACCTAAAGTAATGTCTTTCTTTTTACTCGTTTGAGAATACTTTTATTAAGAAATAACTATTTAATTAAACATTCAAACATGAAATAATGGTAATTTGGAAAGACCAAAAGTTCTATAATGTGGGTATGGAAGCTAGATAGGTATGTTGGAAAGGATTATCTATGATTGGAAGCTCATGAAGTCTAAATAAGAGAGGAGAAATGGTATCATTTTATATAAGAGGTAAATAACACACTATGAATTAAATAAAGCAGTAAATAATATCTACATATATATTATAATCATGTTATGCGGAACCAAAGAACCACAAATTGGAAGAAAATATGTGATAAATCTTAAATACACTCTTATTTGGATAAGTGTTGGAAAAATTTTAATTCTTAAATTCTAATAAACCCACCTTAAACTCATTTTTACATTAATAATTATAACATATGTTTTCAACATGGAAACAAAATTACATGAAACCAAAAAATAGAGTGCTTTGAAAAAATTTATATTCAATTTCAAAATTTTTAATTGAATTTCATATATCTAATTTTTTTGGTTCTATACATTTTTTAAATGTAAGAACACAAAACACATGTAAACAGATTTTTAGTAAAATTATCGATTTCAGTGAAAATTGTATTTTTCATTGAATTAAATTAATAAATATGTTTAATATAATTTTTTGGATAAATTATAAAAAATTGATGTTTTTAGAATTTTGGGGTATGGAGAAACTAAATGTTATCTTCCAACCATTTCATCGAATTCAATGACCGAAAAAAAATTTAATTATAATAAGAAAGTTCTTATCTTCATAAAAGCCAATATAGGGTTCCTAAAATCAAAATAATGATTTAAAATATATTTTTTTACTCTATAATTTTACCTTTTATTAAAAACTACTCATAAAATAGTATAAAAGAAAAGTGTTAGGGTTATTTTACTATTTTTCAAATGGTTTTATCCCAATTTTACCACATTTACCAAGGTGACAAATATTTACTATAGTTACTAATCTTAATAAATAAAAATTTTGTTTTACATTTTATATTATATTTATTGATCTGTTTCCAAATATAGAATCAATTTTATCAAATTAAATATTTAATCAAATTCATTTTTATATCAAATTAAATTCTCAGAACTGTTATAATTCAATTTAAAATTAAAATAAAAAAATGTGATGAAAAGAAGTTTTCTAAAAAAAGGTGTACATAAATATATAAGTTCTTACACCAAAATCCAACAGATAATTTATTCAAATTGCGTTGTTTTTTTATTCTTAAGATAAATTAACTAATTTTACTTTTAAATAATTTTAAAACAAAATTTTAATTTAAACTATTCTTGACATGGAAAGATAATTTTCATTAAAAATACAGTATTATAAACTATTCATCAAAAAATCAGTATTTTTTGAAAATTATCAAAAAAATTCTAGTTGGATAGTTGGGAAATGATGTTTTTCTTAATTAAGTTCAGATTTTAAAATAAATTTTCTAAAAGTTTTATAAAATAACTATTTAATAACTTTCTAAAAGGCCATAAAATTCATTTTAGTGGAGAAATGTATTTTTCATTCATATAATGTCATTACTAAAAATATTCATTAACTATAAATTTGTTTTATTTATATAAGATATTTGAATGTGTTTTTTATAATGTGGTTATTCTTAATCAAACTACTAATTATAACAATATGTAATAACAGTCTTGTATAATTTACAATATATTATATTTCAGTTCATTTATTCTGGATGATCCATTTAATGAATACTATAGATGAAATAAAACTTATTTAATGAGAAATACATTTTAAAATATTTGGATTTTACATCATTATCTATATTATCAATAAACGATCATCATGAATAAAATAATTTAAAATAAGTGTGCTAAGGGGTAACCCATTTATTCATATTATGTAATGTTTTCATATTAATTTTTTTTATAAAAAATTATTTTCAATTTTTATATATCACACTAATAAACACAAAATAATATCATTATGTGTTTTTTATAATTATATTACAACAAAACTATATCATAATTATTCATTAAATCATGGAATGTTTATTTTTTGGTCGGTCTAACCACCTACATGGACAATAATACAATTGTTTATCATGAATAGCTATAGGGAAAAATCAGTAATATAATATAACATGAATTTATAAATTTGAAATGCTATTCTCTAAAATTTTGTGTAAATATTTTTTTAATTTTTTAAGAAAACAAACATTGATGGTCAAGATTCACTAAAACACGCTTGTTATCTATTTCATCTTCAAGGATTAAGAATAGAAAACACATGAAATGAATATGAATCAATATAGATAAGTATAGATTATTCATAATTGTAAATTTAATGATGATATAATAATGAATATTTCAAGAAGAATCAATATAAAGCCCACTATAATAAAACCAGTGTAAATGATTAAAAATCTAAATACCTTATGTGGAAATAGGTCGAATTCTTATAGATAATTACTATTTATGAATAATATAAATGAAAATGGGTATGTTTAAATTTATGAATTATTTTATTAATATATCTATGTTCATTATATAATATATTAAATTATTTCCATTGATATCAAAGTAATAGGTCATGGGTTGTCATCTCAAATTCCACTATTTGGGACATGTTATCTCTATGCACTTAATTTTCATTACGTAGATTATATAATTCCTCATTTAGATGATATATTAGGAAATGATTTTATACCTTTTATTTTCCATCAATTTCAATCCCTTTATTTAAAAAGATTTTGATTAAATTTCTAACCATTCCCTATGTGGGAGTTTTCCGTCTCAATTTAAATTTTTTATGACTAATTTCATATTCATTACTTATTTCTTTTTGTCGGGTGAATAAATTTACATAGATGAGTTTTTACCATATTAATCATCATTTAATAGTTACTAAAACTATTATAAAACCAAATATTTTCTATGGCTGAAAACCCATCCAATGTTTTGGTAAAGTAAATTTTTTCTAGTTCCCTAGAAAATACTTCCTTTCCGATATACTATAAAGAATTGCTAGTTTTGGTGTCACGACCCCCTCCCCACAATGTGTACCCCTCCTGGGCCGGCAATGTGAGATGCGAGATAATAACCCCCGAGTCCCGCCTCCAGTAGGCCTCGGGATGGCGAATAGAACCGAGGGTATAATACACACACAAATGGGAGGAATTACCCTCTAAGAGAACACATGCAGAAGAGAGAGATAGAATAGACTCCAACCAACTCCAACTCATAACTGAAATATAAAAGGAAACCACGTACCTATATGAAATGTCATGCAAAAGTACTACAACTGAAAGGGAAAACTAAAAGTACCCAAAAGAAAGAAAAACGGCAGCGACCACGAGCCCGAACAGCTCCTCCTCCAACCACAAGCTAGTAGTAACCCGCTTGATCTCCAACTTTCTCCAAGTGACCTAAAAACAGTTTATATATACATAGGGTGAGTATAACAGTATACTCAGTAGGATCCTCCCCAAGCCTCTCGTGCAAAAGTAAAGAAAGCATGCTAAAGCCCAGTGAACAACAAGTGAAACTAAATCGTCACCTGAACAGGTATACTATGTTCTGAACCTCACCATGGCTACTCTCACCAAGTAACGCATACAAGAATATGGAATATAGTAAAGAATATCAAGGGTACCCTGCTACTACTTCCCCACTGGTTTGCCGCTTTGCCCCAATGACATACGTCCTGAGCATCTCTCTCCAAAGGCTTGCCCACAGACACCTGGGCTAAGCTCCACAATCTGCACCTTGTGCACCACAAAGGCTTGCCCGCATACACCTGGGCGAAGCACCACACCGTCCTCACAAAAAAAGTAACCAGGTAGATTCCGGGAGCCACCATAGCTCGTATAACGTGTATCATACGTCGAGTATTATTCCTCAAGCCATCACAGCCCATACGCCGAGTAAGGATCCTCAAGCCATTACAACCTATACACGTTACACCTATAGTATTCCATAGGATACTATATCCAGAATATATTTGTGTGAAATAACCACAAGCCATTACAGCCCTCTACACACATATATGGGTAAAACTAACCATTATGCCTACCAGCACAAGTATCTACCAAGAGAAGATAGCGGGGCCAAAGGGGGTAGTCATCCATTCAACCTCCCATCAGAATGTTGGGGAAAACACCCCCCCAGGGCTCAGAATCCCAGGGGTGTCAGTCGCCCTTACCGACAGGGTGGAGTAGCGTATAGAAACACAAAAAGTACAGAATATATATGTAACTCACATCCAAACTATGGTCATTACCTAGTCTTAGATACAACGGCAGCTAACGTCTCTCAGACTCCAGGCTGCTACTTCTAAGACTAGGTATCCTATAAGCACACAACAATGAAGAGCTTTATTAGATTACTCTATTCTCATTTATCAGTTCCACTGTACATTAATTAATTCTTTAAACATTATTTAAGAATGAACAATTCCACATTAAGCTGAAATGGCATCACTTTCAAAAACAACTGCTCCTTTTTAAGATTCAAATCACCTTTAAATTCCAGCATCTCCATCCCCGTGGATTTTCACCATTTAATCAAACATTCCTTACAGAATTACTTTTCTACATTCCCAGGTATTCTAGATAAACATCATATGCTTCTAAACACAAAGGAGGCTCAACACGGTGAGTAGAGATAATACTCGTCGAGTCTTTTCCGCCTATAGAAAGAGCATATACCCATTCTCCCTCGGGAGGCTAAACACAGAAAGCACCTGCCATACCCCACGCGTCTTCCCCTCCTTCGGAAGAAGGGTAGCAACACCAGCTGCCTTGAGTAGTGGGGAAAAGCGAAGCAGATTAACATTCAAGAAAACCGCAAGCAACCAACAACCACATCCATCCCATTCCATCACCCTTGGTGTCCTCCCCGACACCCATATGCATAAACCGATGCATCTCGCCACACTAGGCGTCATCCGCTGCCACAACCATAAGTCTTCATGCCTCCACATATCACAACAGCCATCCAGGCTCACATCACAGCACAAGCAGCAGGAAAAAAACATCACAAAATGGGCTCTCGGCCCTTTAACAAGGCATTCAGCCTTCAAACACAATGGGCACTCATAGCTCCAAACCACAAGGCATTCAGGCTTACAAGCAAGCGGGTAACTCAGAACCCTTTTGAAATTCCCACATAATCTGTTTTCTAATCCATATGGAATTGGCAGATTTGTTATTCGTAGGTTCCAATCATGGATACCTAATCAGCAAGCTGTCATAATTAAATAACCATGCTTACTTCCCTAATTTGATTATCCTCAAATTAGAACAACTACAACAACGACAATAACCAGATTAATTTACATGCCTCTTTATCTTTAGCCCATTAATTAACAATTAATTCCGACTTTACGTTCGTTATCAATTTCTATCATTAACGAACATCGAATCAAAGAAAACATAGATATCACTATATCTAGGAAAACATGAGGCAAACCGTTATCCCGGTATAAAGCAACAGCATGCGATCAACCAATTATTTTAATCCGTTTCAAGTATTTAATTAGGTCAATTTCATTGTGATCCAAAGAGATAAATCATGCTAATTCTACGATTGCACATATACAATTAGAGAAACCTTGAATCCCCTACATCAAATAGTTCCTCACATTCTTTATCCACACAACAGGTCACGATCCTCCCCTCGCGACAACTGCATCCACCGGAGGATGCTGCGGTACGACAGTACCAACCAACCCCAAGAAAACCCATTAGAATCTTGGAGAATACATGGTATAATTATTTAAAGGAGGATAGGAGAAGATGAACCCCAAAAGAACGACGATACAACATACCTTATATCGAAGATTGATCGACACGGCTCAGTTGCATCCAAAACAGAACAGAACCAATCCTCGGGGTAAAGATTGATGGTGCAACTCCTACGGAAAGTATTGAAAGGTTCTAGCGTCTCTTAGCCGAGAACAAAGAGAAAGAACAAGGGAGAATGATATCTCGTCCCTTTTTAAGATTAAATGGGGTGACGGTTTAAGATCCGGTTAATTCTCCATTAAAAACAGATCGCATTAACCCACGCGGTTTGACCATGTAAAACATTCCAAGCCTTAGGAATAAATAATAAAGGATTTATGGCATTTGAATCGTCCTTAAGAGCCCTTAAAATAAGGCTTTAAATGTATTTTACATCAAAGGAAATGTAAAAAGGGGCAAAACTGTAGGAGTCTGGAAACACTGTTCACCCACCGTTACTGTATATGAAACCGATCTGTGAAACCGATCTGTGAAACTGATTTGTGAAACTGATCTGTCACACCGATCTGTGAAACTGATCTGTCACACCGATCTGTGAAACCGATCTGTGAAACTGATCCGTCACACCGATCTGTGAAACCGATCTGTGAAACTGATCTCTCACACCGATCTGTGAAACCGATCTGTCACACCGATCTGTGAAACTGATCTGTCACACCGATCTGTGAAACTGATCTGTGAAACTGATCTGTCACACCGATCTGTGAAACTGATCTGTGAAACTGATCTGTGAAACTGATCTGTCACACCGATTTGTGAAACTGATCTGTGAAACCGATCTGTCACACCGATCTGTGAAACTAATCTGTGAAACTGATCTGTCACACCGATCTGTGAAACTGATCTGTGAAACTGATCTGCCACACTGATCTGTGAAACTGATCTCTCACACCGATCTGTGAAACTGATCTGTGAAACTGATCTGTCACACCGATCTATGAAACTGATCTGTTACTATTCATAAAACTGGAAACACTGTTCACAGAACTGGAAAATTGGCAAAGTGTTGGGGATAAGTCCCCTTGGCCTCCTGGAACACCTCCAACACCAAAATTCTATAAAGTAATGGACCGGAGAGGTCCGGGCCATTACATTAGATACCTCTCAAAACATTCTCGTCCTCAAGAATTTAAAAACCAACCCAGATGAAAAGAGGGGTCCGAACAACCACCCCATAAGATACCTCTCTGGGGAAAGCCACCACGAGTTGTTCGAAAGCTGGAACAAAACTCTGACATCCGGGAACAAACAATCCATACCCAAACAATTCATTCACAACATCACATCAAAGGTACACAAAAAAAACATGAAACGTCTAACTAGAGAGGAATCATCATTACATGAAAGGAGTTAAACATTAAACAACTCTGGGTACTGAGCACTTATCTGTGACTCACGCTCCCAGGTAGTCTCATCCATGCAACCGTGTCGCCACAAGACACGAACTAAGGGGATAGAACGCCCACGCAACACTTTCTCCTTGTGGTCTTGGATCTCCACAGGTCGCTCCTCGAAGGTTTCATCATCGTCAATATCGATCTCTCCCCAATCGATAACATGAGATTCATCATGAAGATAACGACGGAGCTGTGATAAATGGAAAACATCATGTATCCGACTCATCTGAGGGGGAAGTGCTACTCGATATGCCACAGTTCAAACACGAGCTAACACCTCGAAAGGCCCAACAAAACGGGGAGCAAGCTTACTTCCGCGACCAAACCTTCGCTGCCCACGACGGGGAGTCACCTTCAAAAACACATGATCCCCAAAATTAAACTCTAACGGTCTCCTTATTTGATCAGCATATAATTTCTGACGATCTTGTGTTGTCTTCATCCTCTCACGAATCACTTGAACCATCTCTGTTGTATTCTGCACTAGTTCTGGTCCGAGAATTGCTGACTCTCCGACCCCAGTCCAGCACAAAGGAGAACGGCATGGCCGGCCATACAAGGCTTCAAACGGTTCCATGCCGATGGTAGAGTGAAAACTATTATTGTAAGCGAACTCTACCAAAGTTAAGTGCTTTTTCCATGAACCTACAAAATCAAGAACACAAGAGCGCAACATGTCTTCAAGAGTCTGGATTGTTCTCTCTGTCTGACCATCTGTTTGAGGATGAAAAGTAGTGCTAAGGCATAGTTGAGAGCCAAAAGCATGCTGGAGACCTCTCCACACCCTAGAGGTAAAACGAGGATCTCGATCAGAAATGACCGTCTTAGGAACTCCATGAAGCCTCACCACCTCCTCCAGATACTACCTCGACAAAACCTCCACTGAGCTCGACTCCTTGATTGCTATGAAGTGGGCCGATTTAGTTAAACGATCCACTACCACCCATATAGCATCATGTCCTCCCGGAGCTCAAGGTAAACCTGTAACAAAGTCCATTGAGATGCCTCCCACTTCCACTGAGGAATCTCTATGTGTTGGAGAAGACCACCAGGAACACGGTGTTCATCCTTCACCTTCTGGCAGACTAAACATCGAGACACACACTCAGCAACCATATGTTTCAGCCCAGGCCACCAGAACTGACTCCTTAAGGATCGGTACATCTTCGTCACACCAGGATGTACTGCCAAGGGTGAACTATGGAACTCTCGGAGAACCGTCTCACGCATCGCCAAGGGAACAAAAATCCTGCCATGATACAACACTCGGTGTTGTTCGTCCTCCGACCAACCATCAGGGGCCTCCCCACAAACAACTCTGTCTCTCCAAACTTCCACCTCTAAATCACCCAACTGAGACTCTTCCACCTTTTGCATCAGGGATGACTACACCGTCATCTGGAAAAGACAACCTCTTCCCCCAACTTCTCCCATATCAAGATGCAAAGATGATAGCTCTTCCATCACTCTCCAGGAATCACCAGATTCACGCACAACATCATTACGTGACCTTCGGCTCAGTGCATCAGCAACAACATTTCCCTTCCCAGGTGTATACGATATTTCAAAGTCATATTCCTGCAAGAACTCCATCCACCGACGCTGCCTCATGTTCAAGTCACGTTGGGAGAAAACATACCTCAAACTCTTATGATCGGTGAAAACCACAAAGTGCTCACCAATGAGGTAATGTCTCCACAACTTCAGAGAAAACACCACGGCTGCCAACTCAAGATCATGGGTGGCATAGTTGCGTTCATGGGGATACAACTGCCGAGACCCATAAGAAACAACTGACCTCTACTGCATGAGAACACAGCCTAGCCCCAAATGTGAAGCATCACAGAAAACATCAAACTGGACTCCCTCCGCTGGAAGACAAAGGACTGGAGCACTTACCAACTTCTCCTTTAGATACTCGAAAGTTGTCTGACACTGATCAGTCCATATGAATGCTTCATCCTTCCTGGTCAAGCTGTCAGAGGAGTCGCAACTCGGGAGAAATTAGCCACAAACCTCCTGTAATAGCCTGCGAGACCAAGGAAACTTCGCACCTCTGACACGGTCTTGGGGGCTGGCCAAGACACCACTGCTTCTATCTTCGAAGGATACACAGCTACTCCCTGTTGGGACACAACATGTCCCATGAAACGAACTTCTCGAGCCCAGAACTCACACTTGGACAACTTCCCAAACAACCGATGTTGGCGAAGAACTCCCAAAACGGCTCATAGATTCTCTGCATTCTCCTCTTCAGATGTGGAGTATACAAGGATGTCATCGATGAAAACCACAAAAAACTTGTCCAGGAATTCACAAAACACAGCATTCATCAAACCCATGAAAACAGCTAGAGCATTTGTCACGCCGAATGGCATTACAACAAACTCATAATGCCCATGACGACAGCGGAAAGCAGTCTTCGGGATATCCTCATCCTTTACATGAATCTGATGATATCCTGACCGCAAGTCGATCTTTGAAAACCAACTTGCACCCTTCAGTTGATCGAATAGGTCATCAATCCGCGGGAGAGGATAGCGGTTCTTTATTTTCACTTTGTTTAAGCGACGATAATCGACGCACAACCGCAAACTGCCATCAGCCTTTTTCACAAACAAAACTGGTTCACCCCACGGTGACACACATGGCCGAACAAAACCACACTGCAACAGACCGTAGAGCTGAATACGTAGCTCTCGTAACTCAGAAGGGGCCATCCTATACGGAGACATAGAGATAGGAGACACTCCTGGGTGTAGCTCGATCCCAAACTCGATCTCTCGTCGAGGGGGTAAGGATACAACCTCTTATGGAAAGACATCAGGGTACTCCTCTACGACCCTAGGAAACGCCAACTATTGAACCTCTAGAGAACTCAGCATCATCCCAGCCATCATGGATGTTAAGGATGAAACTCGTCTATGACTCATCCGAGGATCTCTCTCACCAACAAACACTACTTCCTCTCCATCTTCATCAAAGAAAACGACCTTCTTCCTGTAGAAATCCACAATAGCCTGCACTGAATACAACCAATCCATGCTGAGAATGACATCATATGGTTGAATTCGTAAACATAGGAAATCTCCCCAAGAGCGGTGCTACCCCAACACTAGCTCACAGTCTGTACATACATCAAACAAGCTAGCTCGACCTCCAACTGGCGTAGTCAACGCCAAGGGCACTGGAAGCCTCTCTACCTCAAGTCCCAAAGAGTGGACAAGGGTAGGGGATATAAAGGAGTGTGTCGCTCCTGAATCAAACAAGGCATACACCAAGGTAGAAAACAAGCAAAGGGTACCTCGGACGACGTCTAGCTCGCCTGGGGCTGGCAACGCTAGAGCATGAAGCTGACCACGACCACCTCCACGACCTCTCTGACCCTGATGACGACCACCACCACGGTCGAGCTCTGCTCTCTGAGGATGGGGAGCGTCATGGGGCTTTCCTCTTCCTGCTCCATCTACGCTCTGGTGATCTAAAGCTGTTGCCACCTGCTGCTGCTGCCTCGGCTGGAACTGCCTCAACGGAGGAACCTGGAGTGGAGCGCCTGGTGTACGATGACTGCTATGAAAAGTCGGGCACTCCCGCTGCTGATGACCACGTCCACCACAAGAAAAGCAAGTCCCTGATGCCTTGGCATAGGCCTGAGAGTTGCTGCCTCCGGAGAAACGAGATGGGAAGGGCTGGGACCTACCCCCAGGTGAACGGAAACTCTTCTGTCCTGAAAACCGGGAACCTCGGACCACAGCTCTGCTTCATGAGGAATCATGACGATTCCCCTCTCGTGATGATCTGGTCCTGGTCAATGTCCTCTCAACAACCTCTACCCTCGCCATCACCTCAAGATATGTCTTCATCATAAATGGGGTGACCTGGCGCTGGATCTCTGGACGCAAAGACTCCTCAAAATGCCTCGCCCTGGACTCCTCATCTGGTAATAGGTCTGAAGCATATCGTAAGAAGGTTCCTGAAATGGATTCCAAACTCTCGAACACTGGAGCTCCCCTGTCGAAGGGTGAGTAGCTCATGGCGACTGGACGCTTTCGCAGTCGATGAAAGAAACTCGACTCTAAACCTGTCTCGAAACTCCTCCCATGAGATTGCTGACTCCTCACGATCCTCGAGGAACAAGAACCAACACTGTCTCACTGATCCACGCAGCATCGTCACAACCAAGGACACCCAGTGTTCCTTCCGAGCACGAATCGAACTGAAGCCTATCTCGACCTCCTCCAACTAGCCTTCTGTGACTGCATCTGAAACGGAGCCCTCATACTTCTGTAGACTCTGGCGCTGAAACTCTCAGAGTGTCTTCCTCCAAGTTTCATTGTCGTCAACCTCTACCCGGCGACGATCTGCTGGAACAGCCTTCTTGGCACCTTCTGCGCAAACCTGACGGGGACGCCGACCTGGAGCCATACCTATAAAATAAAAACCGTTAGAGCTCCTAATCCTGGAATATAGAATATTCAACATTAATTAATTAATTATTTTGTTTTATTAATTTTAGGTTACCTATCCCACGGTCTACCCATTCAAACATAGGCGCAAAGAATAATGATGCATGATCCTTTCCTAGGTCTCTACCCTGCAAATAGTATCACTTTGTTTAGTAGCCATCGTAAACATAAAGGTCTGTGCAACAGATCATAGGGGGCCCTGAACGCCTATGTCTCTGCCAGTCTCCAGTGTTTACCCCACTTGCTAAACATGAATGACACCGTTACCCTACCATCCCATGCATCCTCACCTGTGCCTAACTCCAAACTCCATCCTATCCCTCAACCTCCCTCTGATACCACTCTGTCACGACCCCTCCCCACAAAGTGTACCCCTCCTGGGCCGGCAATGTGAGAAGGGAGATAATGACCCCCGAGTCCCGCCTCCAGTAGGCCCCGGGTTGGCGTCTAGCACCGAGGGTATAATACACACACAAATGGGAGGCATTACCCTCTAAGAGAACACATGCAGAAGAGAGAGATGGAATAGAATCCAACCAAATCCAACTCATAACTGAAATATAAAAGGAAACCATGTACATATATGAAATGTCATGAAAAAGTACTACAACTGAAAGGGAAAACAAAAGTACAAAAAAGAAAGAAAAACAGCAGCAACCACGAGCCCGAACAGCTCCTCCTCTAACCACAAGAAAGTAGTAACCCGATTGATCTCCAACTTGCTCCAAGTGACCTGAAAAATAGTTTATATATACATAGGGTGAGTATAACAATATACTCAGTAGGATCCTCCCCAAGGCTCTCGTGCAAATGTAAAGAAAGCATGCTAAAGCCTAGTGAACAACAAGTGAAACTAACTCATCACATGAACAGGTATACTATGTTCCCAGCCTCACCATGGCTACTCTCACCAAGTAACGCATAAAAGAATATGGAATATAGTAAAGAATATCAAGGGTACCCCGCTACTACTTCCCCACTCGTTTTCCACTTTGCACCAACGACATACGTCCTGTGCATCTCTCTCCAAAGGCTTGCCCGCAGACACCTGGGCTAAGCTCCACAATCTGCACCTCGTGCACCACAAAGGCTTGCCCGCAGACACCTGGGCGAAGCACCACACCGTCCTCACAACCAAAGTAACCAGGTAGTTTCCAGGAGCCACCATAGCTCGTATAACGTGTATCATACATCGAGTATTATTCCTCAAGCCATCACAGCCCATACGCGATTAAGGATCCTCAAGCCATCACAACCTATACATGTTACACCTATAGTATTCCATAGGATACTATATCCAGAATATATGTGTTTGAAATAACCACAAGCCATTACTGCCCTCTACACACATATATGGGTAAAACTAACCACTGTGCCTACCAGCACAAGGATCTACCAAGAGAAGAGAGCGGGGATAAAGGGGGTAGTCAGCCATTCAACCTCCCATCAGAATGTTGGGGAAAACACCCCCCCAGGGCTCAGAATCCCAGGGGTGTCAGTTGCCCTTACCGACAGGGTGGAGTAGCGTATAGAAACACAAAAAGTACAGAATATATATGTAACTCACATCCACACTATGGGCATTACCTAGTCTTAAATACAACTGCAGCTAACGTCTCTCAGACTCCAGGCTGCTACTTCTAAGACTAGGTATCCTATAAGCACACAACAATGAAGAGCTTTATTAGATTACTCCATTCTCATTTATCAGTTCCACTATACATTAATTAATTCTTTAAACATTAATTAAGAATAAACAATTCCACATTAAACTGAAATGGCATCACTTTCAAAAACAACTGCTCCTTTTTAAGATTCACATCACCTTTAAATTCCATCATCTCCATCCCCGTGGATTTTCACCATTTAATCAAACATTCCTTACAGAATTACTTTTCTACATTCCCAGGAATTCTAGAAAAACATCCTATGCTTCTAAACACAAAGTAGGATCAACACGGTGAGTAGAGATACTACCCTTCGAGTCTTTTCTGCCTATAGAAAGAGCATATACCCATTCTCCCTCGGGAGGCTAAACACGGAAAGCACGTGTCATACCCCGCGCATTTTCGCCTCCTTCGGAAGAAGGGTAGCAAGACCAGCTGCCTTGAGTAGTGGGTAAAAGCGAAGAAGATTAACATTCAAGAAAACCTCAAGCAACCAACAACCACATCCATCCCATTCCATCACCCCTAGTGTCCTCCTCGACACCCATATGCATAAACCGATGCATCTCGCCACACTAGGCGTCATCCGTTGCCACAACCACAAGTCTCCATGCCTCCACATATCACAACATCCATCCAGGCTCACATCACAGCACAAGCAGCAGGAAAACAAACATCACAAAATTGGCTCTCGGCCCTTTAACAAGGCATTCAGCCTTCAAACACAATGAGCACTCAGAGCTCCAAACCACAAGGCATTCAGACTTTCAAGCAAGCGGGTAACTCAGAACCCTTTTGAAATTCCCACATAATCTGTTTTCTAATCCATATGGAATTGGAAGATTTGTTATTCATAGGTTCCAATCATGGATACCTAATCAGCAAGCTGTCACAATTAAATAACCATGCTTACTTCCAAAATTTGATTATCCTCAAATTAAAACAACTACAACAACGAAAATAACCAGATTAATTTACATGCCTCTTTATCATTAGCCAATTAATTAACAATTAATCCCGGCTTTACGTTCGTTATCAATTTCTATCATGAACGAACAACAAATCAAAGAAAACATAGATATCACTATATCTAGGAAAACATGAGGCAAACCGTTATCACGGTATAAAGCAACAGCATGCGATCAACCAATTATTTTAATCCGGTTCAAGTATTTAATTAGGTCAATTTCATTGTGATCCAAAGAGATAAATCATGCTAATTCTACGATTGCACATATACAATTAGAGAAGCCATGAATCCCCTACCTCAAACAGTTCCTCACGTTCTTTATCCACACAACAGGTCACGATCCTCCCCTCGTGACAACTGCATCCACCAGAGGATGTTGTGGTACGACAGTACCAACCAAACCCAAGAAAACCCATTAGAATCTTGGAGAATACATGGTATAATTATATAAAGTAGGATAGGAGAAGATGAACCCCAAAAGAACGACGATACAACATACCTTATATCGAAGATTGATCGACACGGCTCAGTTGCATCCAAAACAGAACAGAACCAATCCTCGGGGTAAAGATTGATGGTACAACTCCTACGGAAAGTATTGAAAGGTTCTAGAGTCTCTTAGCTGAGAACAAAGATAATGAACAAGGGAGAATGATATCTCGTCCCTTTTTAAGATTAAATGGGGTGACGGTTTAAGATCTGGTTAATTCTCCATTAAAAACGGATCGCATTAACCCACGCGGTTTGACCAAGTAAAACATTCCAAGCCTTAGGAATCATTAATAAAGGATTTATGGAATTTGAATCGGCCTTAAGAGCCCTTAAAATAAGGCTTTAAATGTATTTTACGTTAAAGGAAACGTAAAAAGGGTCAAAACTATAGGAGTCTGGAAACAATGTTCACCCACCGTTACTGTACATGAAACCGATCTGTGAAACCGATCTGTGAAACTGATCTGTGAAACTGATCTGTCACACCGATCTGTGAAACTGGTCTGTGAAACTGATCTGTCACACCGATCTGTGAAACGGGTCTGTGAAACTGATCTGTCACACCGATTTGTGAAACCGATCTGTCACACCGATCTGTGAAACCGATCTGTGAAACCGATTTGTCACACCGATCTGTGAAACTGATATGTGAAACTGATCTGTCACACCAATCTGTGAAACTGATCTGTTAAACAGATCTGTCACACCGATTTGTGAAACTGATCTGTCACACCGATCTGTGAAACTGATCTCTGAAACTGATCTGTCACACTGATCTGTGAAACTGATCTGTGAAACTGATCTGTCACACCGATCTGTGAAACTGATCTCTGAAACTGATCTGTCACAACGATCTGTGAAACTGATCTATGAAACTGATCTGTCACACCGATCTGTGAAACTGATCTGTGAAACTGATCTGTCACACCGATCTGTGAAACTGATCTGTGAAACTGATCGGTCACACTTATCTGTGAAACTGATCTGTGAAACTGATCTGTCACACCGATCTGTGAAACTGATCTGTTATTGTTCATAAAACTGGAAACACTGTTCACAGAACTGGAAAATTGGCAATGTGTTGGGGATAAGTCCCCTTGGCCTCCCAGAAGACCTCCAACACCAAAATTCCACAATGTAATGGACCGGAGAGGTCCGGGCCATTACATTTGGTATAGATAAAAATAGGTTTAATAACCATAAAAGGGATGGTTTATCATTAGATCTATTATCACTGTATTACAATATTAGTGGGAATAAGACTACACACCTAGATAGAAACTCTTTAGGTATTTGATTTGTAATATTCACATGAACATTATAATCCTAGATGGATAGTGTTTCATACAATTTCCATGGTCTCTTTAAAATAAAAACTATTGAAACCATTTATTTTTTCTCCTTTATAACCCAACAAATTTGAAGTACCCTTACAATAATATTTCATTGAAAAGGGTAATTCATATTAAATTAATGATACCCTATACCATCTATGTCTATTAGTGGATGTTCTCCTAGACATCCACATTATTTCATGGATTGGGGATGTTTTTGTTTTTTAAAAAAATTATTATAAATATAATCATGTTCTTAATCATCTAGTTATTCCATAGTGAATTCTATGAAATGTATTGTTAAATATTGTGGTGAATTATTTTTAATTAATCACATGAAGGGTGGGTACTGAAATTATATAGCTCCTTAATACATCGCTTTGTCTCCTGAGTCAAAATAGATTGGGTTTTGGTTTATTCCTATCCCCATATCAGTATAATTGATTTCAAAAAGTTCATGATAACATGTTTTGATTTCTAGTATTATGAATTACATTATTATGAGATCAATGATTTTTTACAGCCATGTTTTCATTTATTATCAGTGACGCCATTCTAATCATCTGATCTCATCATTATTTTTTAATTTCCCAGAAATCATAGTGGTGAACTATCTTTCATTTTGAAGAATTTGATAAAAGGGATACTTTTTTTCTCACATTATGTTCATGTTGTATCTTATATATTCAATTGTAATGTGTATATGAATCTAATCTTCTGAGACTAATAATAAATTATATCCTTTATGAACTCCAGTATTCTATACCAATATTATAATATGACTATTAGCACATGGTTAACATTGTCTAACATGTTTCTATTTGTATCAGAGGATGTTTAGTGGTAACATTTGGAACTAATGTTAGAGAATTCTATATTGAAAGACATGTACTATGAAAAATACTCAAGAGGGAATACTCTATAACACTTAATAATATTTATATTTTAAAATTAAATATAATAATATAATTGTGTAAATTATATTTTAGAAATATGGGGAGTTATATATAAAATGGGATACGCTTTAATACCCATAGTCAATGAAGGGAAATTCTCGCTAAAAGTGTCAAAAAATATTGAATTCAGGATAATTGGTTCAAAAACATTTTACAAAAGATCACATAGGTTTTGAAAAATTACATCACCCATATATAAAACCAATAAATATAATGTATTATGTAACTATATTGGATATCTTAATATGAAAACAACCTCCATTATTCTGTCCAATTGATTAGCCATTGGTTGCTGAACAATAGATTATTCCCCTAGAGAAGGTCTTTCTTACAATGGGAAATAGTGAAAATGAAAAATCCATCATGGTGGCCTATCATTTAACTTGAGATGAAGAAAAATTTTTGTCACTAATTAAATTTCATAAATATAATGTTGATAAAATTCATATGTAATAGGAAACATTTAAGGACATATTATATAAAAAATACAGTCCTCATGAGATATTGATTTGCGCGGAATCCGGGGATGACCTCCTGGACGGGAGATTCAAACGTTCCGATCGGTTTCTAACGGGTTTGTTCGTAGAACCGGAAACATCCAATGATCCCCTATCCGTTTGGACCTACTTTCCAAAGGCAGGCGCTCATTAGCTTGTGGGCTAATGAGGCTTGGGAATTTGCATTGGTCGAGAGGATGGGAGGTCGGACTCATCACACCTTTTTGAGGGGACTTATTGTCTACTCCGGGACTCTCTTTATAGATTTAAGTTAAGTTCGTGAATCCTTATTACATTACCAAGTATAAAATGAGCTTTCCTTTAGTTTTAACAATCAATGATTAAATATGCAAGAAATTTAGAGAATCTTTTATATGTATTCGAGGTTCTTCATCAATATAGAATCATCTATATTTGTTTAGAGATTCTTGGTCAATGGTATCCTTCAAAACATTTATATAAAAGTCTCTTGGTCATTTTGATGACCAGGCTGGTTTTAAAGCCACTCAGTGGGGCACTTGAAGTTTATCGTCATTCAGAAGGATAGAGATTATTTCAAAGTTGGGATCGAACCCATAAATGGGCTACCAACGTATCCTTTCTTTTGGAAAAGGAATCAGAACCCACGTAGTTCGAGTTATGGAGTATGATGTTTATGATTGATGGCTCAAAGATGAATGTCATAATTACTTTTACACTCTATTCTCACATGAGTCATGCTCGGTGTGAGAAACAAGAGGTATTGGTAAAATTTAGACAATTGTGCCAAAAAAGATGCAATCATAAGAATTTGTTTGGGGCTTATGTATAGATGACTGCCCAGATAGACGAAGGTTTAGGATTTACTTTTAGGGAGAAAATCCATGAACAGGGTCCACAAAGTTATATGTGCTTCATGGAGATTTGAATACTCTAATCTTGGGGCTTACTCCTAAGGAGGATGCCCAAGTTATGAGGGGACTTATGATTGAGTTTTATTCCTGAAAAGGAAACCCAAATCAAAGGTAATTTATGACTGGTTAAGTGACGTTTAAGGGGACTTGGGGCTTATTCCTGAAAAGGAAGCCCAAGGTTATGACTGAGTCTTATTCCTGAAAAGGAAACCCAGGTTAAGGATTAAGATTTGGGGCTTACTCCTGAGGAGGATGCCCAGATCAATGGTTTTATAACTGGGGATTATTCCTGAAAAGGAGACCCAGGTTAAGGATTCTCTCATTTTAAAGGATGAGGTTGAATGAATGAACTCTAAATCATTGGTGACATAAAGATATTTAAATCACTAGACATTGAGAGATATTTCACAGAATTCCTTTCAGACAAGGATGTCAAATCAAGAAATCATGCCATAAATGGCTTTGAAGAGTATCTTGAAGACTGAATCATGAACAGGAAAGGTGAAATGGCTTAAGAGGGGTAAAATGGGCAAGATGGTCACCCAAAAAGTTAGGGGCGCGCAAGTCTTTAAAGGCGCGCAAGTTCTGCGGCGGCGCGCAAGTATTGGTCACGCAAGTATACTTGCGCGACATGAGTGGTACTTGCGCGATTTTCAACCAGCATTGAAATGCTTGAGCGACTCTTTAGAAAACCCTTTACAATCTTCTTGAGGTTCTTCCAGAGAGGGGACGCACAAGTTATATTGAAGGAATTAAGTCGGCGCGCAAGTGTTTGATAAGTTTCAACACTTAGGCCTTCCTTCTTCTCTTTAGATCTTCCGTTCTAGGTAAAAAATTACCTTAGAAGTGTTCCGGATGCTTTGAGAAGGGACTTGGGCGTCGGGAGCTTCAATCCGAGTTTCTGAAAAAAGATCCTCTCCAATGGGGGGCCCACAGGGTCTATTTATAGGCAAAAGAAGACCCAGGGCGGTTACCGGACGGTTACCAATTAGGTCGCGCAAGTCACCTGCGCGACCAAGGTAGCCGCGCAAGTATACTTGCGCGGCAGTGGTATCACTTGCGCGGTGGATTTGCTGTTGATCCTTTGTTCAGGCCTTTGTCGATTTTGATGTTTTCTTCAAAGGATGAATCACTTTCAGCTGAGATATTCCGTTTTCCGATCTTTAGATTCTGTGACAAAAGGAGCGTCAACAAAAGTCCCCCCTCAGAGTTGGATCCGGAGAGAAATGAGGATTTGACTCTGAGGAAATCGAATCCTTCCAAAGGAAAAGGGAGGCGCGCAAGTTTTCAGTACGCAGAGGGCGGCGCGCAAGTTTGTGTCGCGCAGGCCTTAAGCGCTCTAGGTACGGCACGCAGGTAGGCTTCCGAGCCTATAAATACACGGCCTCACCTCCGTATAAGTATCCGGATTTCCGGACTTCATCCCTTCTCGAGCTCTCTCCGCGCAGGTCACCTTGACCGCGTAGGTTGCTCTGTTTTCTAGTGTTTTCCGTAATGTCGCGCCACTGTAAAGGTATTTGTACGTGCGCGGTTTATACTTGCGCGTCAACAACTAGCGCGACACACGAATACTTGCGCGCCATGTTTAGACTTGCGCGACTTAAATGCCTTCGCCATTTTTCCAAATTTCTTTACAAATTTTATGAAAATAAACCCATTTAAGAGTTAGTTTATTCATCTTTTGTGCAGATTCAGTGGTTCCCAATGGAATTGAAACGGCTGATGAACTGGCTAGCAAGCGGATTGATGACATGATGAACATTATTGGCCATGATTACTATGATATCTGCGACAACACTTTCCCAGATTTGGATAATTATTTGAAGAAATATCATCTTAATTTCCCACAGAGCATCTACCTGTCTCTATGTGTTCACGGTCATCTGCATGGAGTCAATGTTCCAAATGCAAACAATTATACACCTGAGATGCAGCTGCACTGCTACTTCTCTATTTCGGTTATGCTGTGCATTAAGAGTAACAACAATGGTGTGAACTTTCAAATTCTTCCTCCATGTCATTCCCTTGCAGATATGAAAATGGCAAACCCATGGGCTGAAATGTTTTCCACTGCCGGTTGGTGGAGAGAAGACAAACATGGTATTAGAGCAATATCTGAAAAGAGTACTCTCTCCAAATGGCTCTTTACTTCCAATGCTCCATTCTCAAATCCACGTATCCATCTTCCAAGTCTCTTGGACAGAAACAGAGTCACTGTTTGATCAGCAGAAAATTTTCTCAAACCGCACTCAAGAACATCCTTTTACAATTGTTCCAAGAAGAGCTGGTATCACTGCATCTCTTATTGTATCCAGTTGAATGAATGAATTCTAGGTGGTTTTTAATGAAGATCGGGATGCCGTAAATCAAATGAAGTGTTATGTTGAAAGCCTCTTGTAATTCTTGAATGAAAAGAAGAGACTCCAGTCTGTGGATGTCCTTCTAACTCTTGTGTATCATTGAAAAACACTTTTGTCTTCAATCATTTGTACCTGCATTCTTCCATTACCTGTTTCAAATTTACTTAAGCCAATGGGCCTAGTAAGCATAGTTTGATTTTTACTAGGATTATTACAAATAATCCTACAGTCTTTGAACCTTTTAACTGCTCAATATTACCTAAATCATTCAAAAAATGTATATTTAGTGAGCTGGAACTTGACTTTTATTCAGAGTTCCTTTGTCTTTTGTGTGGGCAGTTTAAAGTCATGCACGTCGGACATAAAGTGGCTAATGTTTAAGGTCGAAATAGCTTTGACCGAAAATGGATTAAAATGGATTCAATTCCTTGACAATTTATCTGAAAACATATTTACCATACTCATGTATGAGGGAAAAAATGTAAACTATGGCTTAAGAATATTTGAATCTGAGGAATGATATGAAAAAAGAGCTAAAAGGCATTAGAAGAAGTAGTTTCCAAGAATGAAGTTACTATTATTTAACAAAACCCGTTAGGGGGTTGAAATATGCAGGGCCACCTATGGGCATTGGCTGCATAGTCAAATAAAATAGCATCTTTTGGCTGACAAGTCTGTTATGTGGACTGTTTATGCAAGGCCACCTATGGGCACGTGCTGCATAGTCAGGCAAAAGAACTCCCAAAAATTTACTTTCCTAGTGCTAAAAGCCAGTGGAAGTTTATGGAGATTCAAATTTTCTAAAGCATAGAGTTTGTTGTATGGAAAGAGGTACTTGAATATGGAGAAGATATTTCCAAACAAGAATATCGAAGAACTGGATGAATAACACTCCTACGAAGGTCTGACCCAAACTTAGGGAAGAAGAATAAACCATAGAATTGAATACTTTGAGATCATGAAAAAGGATATGGGACAAATATGTTAAGGATGGCTATTTTTGCGGATCCCTACATACTGCCGTTTTAAGACAAATAAGGACAAAAGAGGCATTCTTCCCAAGAATGAAGTTACCATTATTTAACAAACCCGTTAGGGGATTGAAAACATGCAGGGCCACCTATGGGCATTGGCTGCATGGTCAAATAAATAACATCTCTTGGCTGACAAGTCTGTTATGTGGACTGTTTATGCAAGGCCACCTATGGGCACGTGCTGCATAGTCAGGCAAAAGAATTCTCAGAAGTTTGACATTTTTGTGACTAGAAGTCGTGAAAAGGGTTATGAAGATCTGAAAATATTTAAGGTTAGGATTATAACACATAAAGATGGGTATTGTCCAATGTATATAGAGATACATAGGTCAATGAAAACCATAATCATGTTGTGGCTGGGTCCTAAATTGAAATTTTGGACTTCACTACGTATCTCATAAGAATGAGAATCAAGCCATACGTAGTTCTTGAAATGTAGTTTAACGTCGTGCAGGACGAAAGTATGAGTGATCTTAGTTTAAGGTCATATAATGCGGACCATAATAATGAATACACGGTGTGTGTTTTCATGAAGACTTTTCAGCCAAGGGACTGAAAGTGAAATTTGGGGTTAGGCCCAAAAGACTTGGGACTGGATTCGAGGGACACTCGAATGTTCCTACGTATCCCATAAGGATGGGAATCAAGTCCACGTAGTTCTAGAACTACCCTTTGTACAAATTTGGTTCGTACATGTGAAGGGTGAAAGGGGACTTTAGTGCAATGATGGTTTTAACCTAAGATAAAAAGTTTAGGCATTACCATGTATGTACGTAGTCTTTTGAAAATGAAAACCATGATTGAAAAAGAATCAATGTTAATAATGGTTCCTTATCAAATGAGGAAATCAAAGAATATTGTAGTTTATTGTCATACCGGACAAAAGTGTTGTATAGTTTAACGTCATATAACAAGGACGAAAGTGAATCAATGTAAAGATATTGATTCCAGGGGTGGTTTCACAAATCATCATCATATGAGATGGTGGTGAACCGATGTGAAGAGATTGTTTTTGGGCTTGAACCTTTGGGAGGATGCCTACATACCCAGCCTGGAGGGCAAGGATCAAAGTCCGTGTAGTTCAATTAAAGAATGAATCAATGATCAAGTTGTTCTTGTGGACAATGATCTAATAAAAAATATTGTTGGGACTTACACATGGTTAGTGGCCCAAAGGGAGTGTTATGGTTGATGTTCGCTCTAAGCTCACGTGAGTCATACTCGGTGTGAGAAACAAGAGGTAATAACAACCTTAACGATGTACAGTTTAATGTCATGTAGGACATAAAAAAGGGGACTATGCAGTTTAAAGTCTTGCAGTTAGGACTATTGGTGCTGCACAGTTTAGTGTCATGTAGCAGGGACAAAATACAGTTTAATGTCATGTAGGACCTATCAAGGATTTTTTATACAGTTTAGCGTCATGTAGTTAGGACGATGGGGATAAAATAGTTTAATGTCATATTGGACGAAAGGGGGACTGTGCAGTTTAATGTCATGATGTAAGGACAAAAGAGTGTATCATTTTAACGTCATGACGGACGAAGGTGCGAATAGTTTAAGGTCATATGCATGGACCGTGAATGGTGCAGTTTTAATGTCATACTGGACTTTTGAGATTATATAGTTTAACGTCTTTCCGGACATGAGGGACTTTTATACAGTTTAGCGTCATGTAATTTAGGACGTCACAGTTTAACGTCTTGCTGGACATAAGGGATTTGCAAATAGTTTATGGTCATATACATGGACCAGGGATGATGCAGTTTAAGGTCATACTGGAAGGTTTAGGGAACTTTTTCACAGTTTAATGTCGTGTGGGACAAAGTTGCAGTTTAAAGTCATACTGGACCATCGCTGTATAGTTTAACATCATATAGCAAGGACGAACTGGTGCTGTACAGTTTAAAGTCATGTAGCTAGGACTAAGGTGAACCAATATGAGGATATCAGTTCTGGGGAATTTTTACAGTTTAACGTCATGCTGGACGATGAAAGTGCCACACAGTTTAATGTCATGTTGCTAGGACACAATATAGTTTAATGTCATCTTGGACAAAATATAGTTTAATGTCATCTCGGACAAAATATAGTTTAATGTCATCTCGGACATTGAAGGTAACACAGTTTAACGTCATGTTGGACGAAGTTGCAGTTTAAGGTCATACTGGACCATAACTGTATGAACCAAATGTAAGAGTCTTGGTTCTGGGAACAATATTTTGTGTTTATACAAAATACTTCTTCAGAAATCTGGCATTAGTTGGAGTCGTGATGTGTTCTCCATCCATTGAGATCAGAGAATATGCTCCATTGGAGTAGACCTTATGTATTGAATAAGGTCCTTCCCATTTTGGATCAAGCTTGGGAGGCTTCTTTCCTAGTATCATTGGTGTTCTGAGAACCAATACCAATTCTCCCTGAATGAATGAACGAAGACGAACTTTTTTGTTAAAAGCTCATGCTATCCGATTCTGATAGATTTCCAAGTGGTGCAAAGTGCACAATCTCTTCTCATCTAACTGTTCCAATTCATTCAACCGTTTTTGGGATTGCTCATCTGTTGTTAACTGATCACAAATGGCTATTCTGAGTGAGGGAAATTGAACTTCAATTGGCAAAACTGATTCTGTTCCATATACCAATGAATATGGAGTAGACCGCGTTGCATTGCGAGTGGTAGTCCGATAAGCCCATAAAGCATGATAGATTTTATCAGGCCATGACCTCTTATCTTTATCTACCATCTTTTGCAGTATATTTGAAAGTGTCTTGTTGAAGGCCTCTATCTGGCCATTAGCCGCTGCATGATATCGAGATGAATGGTTGGACTTAATGTTGTATTCTTGATACAATTTCTTTACCTCAGAAGAACAGAAGTTGGTGCCGTTGTCCGTCAATATGGTATGAGGGACACCAAATCTAGTAATGATGTTAGACTTGATGAAGCTAACAATGCATTTAGAACTGACTTCTTTGAGAGGTACTGCCTCTACCCATTTGGAAAAGAAATCAGTAGCAGTAAGAATGTACTTAAACTGCTTGGCCGTAGCTGAAGGGTAAGGTCCCACCACATCCATTCCCCATGTGGAAAATGGCCATGAGTATTTAGCTGTATGAAGCAACTCTGGAGGTTGATGAATGAAGTTGGCATATACTTGGCATGAATGACACTTCTTTGTGAAATTAACACAATCTTGTATCATTGAAGGCCAGAAGTATCCAAGCCTTCGAATTTGATCAGATAATCTATGTCCAGACTGGTGGGCACCACAGACTCCTGCATGCACTTCTTTTATGATAGCCATTGTCTCTTCACCATCAATACATCTGAAGAGAACTCCATCAAAACCACGTTTGTAGAGAATTTTCTCGAGGTGGTTTGGACCATCATAAAGAGTAAAATTGACCACACGTCGCCGAATTTGTTCTTTCTCGGCTCTATCAGGTGGAAGTGTTCCATTTTGAAGGTATTCCTTGATAGGTGACATCCATCCTGTAGTATGACCATACGGTTCAGGAATGGGACTAATTTCATTAATTTCCTCTGTTTTGACTTGAACATAAGGTGAAATTGCACGACGGTGGGCAATATAGATGGTTGTCTCGTCCCGATTTGGATTTGCTAAAGCTGTGGCTATATTAGCCAGTGCATCAGCTTGAGCATTTTGTGATCTTGGGACATAAGAAAATGTCGGTTCTGAAGGGAATTCCGACATTAACTCTCTGACGTAATCATACAAAGGGATTAATTCTTCTTTTCTGATGGCATAATCCCCATTGATTTGTTTGATTACCAGTTCTGAATCACCTTTCACCTTTAAGTGATTCACTTGTGCTTGAAGCGCTAACTCCAAGCCTGTAATGAGAGCTTGGTATTCAGCTTCATTATTGGTACCACCATCCCACAACAAAAAGGAATAAGGTAACACTGCCTTATCTGGAGAAATGAGCACAATTCCTAAACCAACTTTGTTGAATTTAGGATTTTCCATTTTCTTCCCTGTTGGACTTCTAGAAGCACCATCAAAATACATTTCACATGTTTGAGGACTCTCTTGAATAGAAAAAACTTCCTCATCAGGGAGTTCGATATCTGAATACGTGTCTTCCACTGAAGGGTGTTCAGCCAGGAAATCAGCCAGAGCTTGGCCCTTAATTGCCTTTTGAGACACATACTGGATGTCGAACTGCTGTAGAATGACCGCCCACCTTTCCAGACGTCCGGTAAGCATTGGACGACTAAGGATGAATTTGAGTGGATTATTACGAGATACCAATTGGACCTCGTGATGTTGCAGGT
This sequence comes from Viscum album, assembly GCA_963277665.1. Lineage (NCBI taxonomy): Eukaryota > Viridiplantae > Streptophyta > Magnoliopsida > Santalales > Viscaceae > Viscum > Viscum album. The sequence goes on along the minus strand of OY728143.1, from coordinate 1,364,905,831 downwards.
AGTGTCTCAGTTTCTGAACTGCAAAGATTAATGCTAGGCAGCACTTTTCAATACTCGAATACCGGGTTTCTGCTTCAAGCATAGTTCTACTAAGATAGTAGAGACTATTTTCATTTCCAGCATCATTCTTTTGAGCGAGAAAGGCACCCAATGATCGCTCTAAAGCTGTCACATAGAGGATAAGAGGCCTACCCTCAACAGGTGGCATGAGTACTGGTGGACTCAAGAGGTATTTCTTGAGAACATCAAATGCTTCTTGACATTCTTTAGTCCACTGGTAAGTGACTCCTTTCTTAAATAATTTCGTAAAAGGTAAACTTTTGCCTGCCAAATTGGCGATGAAATGCCGAATATAGGCTAAGTGTCCTTGAAGTCCTCTTAATTCTTTCAAATTATGAGGAGGTGACATACCAAGGATTGATTTGGTCTTCTCAGCATCGACTTCAATACCACGATGGCGTACAAAAAAGCCGAGGAATTTTCCTGAGGTTACCCCAAAAGCACATTTTAAGGGGTTCATCTTCAAATTATGTTGTCGAAGCTTGTGGAATATGATTTCCAAATCAGCCATGTGATCAAAACATTGTTTGGATTTAACCACCAAATCATCTATATAGCATTCAGCAAATTTCCCTAGAAAAGGTTTGAAGATACGATGCATGGCGCGTTGATATGTTGCACCTGCATTCTTTAAACCAAAGGGCATCACCCGGTAACAAAACACACCTTGAGGAGCTCTGAAGGCTGTATATTCCTCATCTTCTGGGGCCATTTGGATCTGATTATATCCAAAATATCCATCCATGAAAGAAATTACTTCATAGCCAGCCGTCGCATCAATTAAGAGTTCTGTAATCGGAACTGGAAAATCATCTTTGGGACAATACTGATTAAGATCTCTAAAATCGATGCAAACCCTAATTTGTCCGTTCTTCTTCTTTACAGGGACAATATTAGCCAACCACTTGGGATATTTAACTTCTCTGACGAAGTTAGCTTTGATAAGCTTATCCACTTCAGCCTCGATTTTGGAAGCATAGGTTGGGTGTGTTCTTCTCGCAGCTTGCTTGAATCCTCTATGTTCTTTTGGCAAACCCAAATGATGGGTGGCAACATCAGGATCAAGGCCAGGCATCTCTGTATAATTCCAAGAAAAAATATCTTTATTTTGCTTTAAAAAAGAAATATACATCTCTTGCTCTTCAAGGGTCATGGCCGCACTAATTAAAGTGGGGCGTGGATCTTTCTCTGTACCCTGATTTACTTCTCTGAGTTCATCCACAGTGGTAGAGATACCCTCTTCAAATGCTGGAGGAGCATCTCTAAGATCTTCCTCTTCCTCTTCATCATGTGTTATTTCTTCCGTTTCTACTTGCAAAGTAGATGAAACAACGAAATTCTCATGATCATAAGAGATGTCAAAATTTTTACATTTTGAAGAAGAAACTTCCATTTCCGACCCTATTGATGAAAAAGGGTCTTCGTTGGGAAATAAAGAGGAGATAATGGGTTGAGAATCGACATCAATATTCACCTCTGGTGTTGCTATAACTTCTTCTTGCCTGATTAGCGAAGTATAGACTTGTTGGATTTTAGCAGACGAAATGAAAACGTCACCACTTATGCTTTCATCACTGCTTGGTAAGTTACCAATTTCTCCCATGTTTTCTGGCTCGATTGCCGTAATTGACATTATGGATCATTCCATAAGAGTATTTTGATTTGGGCCTATTTTGTCAATTTGACTGATAGGTAACACATAATCTGTACTCACATGTGAAAATGGATTTATTGGAATTTTTTCCAAACCATATGGAGCATTAACTTTGGTAATTTCCTTCATTGTAGATTTTTCTCTTCCCTTCATGTGATAAAATTCCGCCTCAATGTATTGAGACTCACATGTCTTGAACGGGGCCTTATCACCATACAATGTTCCAACATGACCATCGAAACAGTATTTGAGACATTGATGGTATGATGACGGAATAGCTGCATGCTGATGTAGCCAGGGTCTTCCAAGAAAGATATTGAAAGCTGAGTCTTGATCAACAATCATGAAATCCGAATTAGAAACAAGATCTCCAAACTGAGTTCTGAGCGTAACTTCTCCCAGTGGTTCTTGTTCATTTTTATCATATCCTTGCAACATCATGGTAGAAGGAGATAAATCAGATTCCGTGAGGCCCAATCGACGAAGTGTACGAATGGGCATGAGGTTGACTCCTGAACCATTGTCAATAAAAGCTCTTCGAACATCTATACCATTGACTTTGCCAGATAAGTACAAAGGTTTTATGTGCCCATGCACAACATCATCTTCATCTTTATCAGTAAAAGATATCACTGCATGACATTCTGCAGGATTATTCTCTATGTGATAAATTTCAGCTGCAGCAATTTCAGCTTCAAACTCCTGAGGACTTAACAAAGCTTCGATGAGTGTTTCCCGAAGATATCTTGATAGATTCAAAGCATCCAAAATTGATAATTTGGCTGGTACTTGGGACAAGTGTTTCAATATATCATACTTTTGATCTAGAGGCCTGCGTTTCCCAATAGGAATATGCGGTTTAGCCGGTACCTTGGAAGCAGATGCTTTGGAAGCTGATGCATCTTGTATTGAAGTTGGCAACATCTTTGGTTTTGGAAAATTAGACTGATTAGATCCATTTACTTGCTGAGATAAAGATGATGGAACCTTTAATCAGTCTTCCAAAATAAATGTGCCGAAGCTGAGTTGGCCATTGGCAGAAGAACATGCTTGTTCTTTTTGAGCTCGCTGAAGGGCTCTACCACGAGTTTCTGTTGCATATACAGTGCTAGCAGGGGTAGAATTAGAGTAGTGGCTTCGGAAAGATCCACGTCTTCCCCTATATCCTGAACCTCTAGAACTTCCTCGGGTTCCTTTATTTGATACATGGAATTCAGGCTTATCAAGACTGAAATATGAATCTGTTAATTGAATCATATTAACAGAACCAAAGATTAACTCTTCGTCTGATAAAGACTCTGCCTGGTTAGCCTGTTTAGGCTGTGCCGTTTGATGGGGCGGTGCCCGTGGCTTTGAAGTAGATGGCATGAAATTTGCCAGAGTCAAAGACAATATAGGCTTTGATGCATACTCATCTTCTCCTGATTCCTCTTTCTTCTTTGAATTGTGCTGCCCTTTTGAGGATTTGTCCTTTGATGGAGGCTTTACTGCAGCTTTTGTAGGAGACACAATTGGCTTCTTCAATTGTGTTCGCAAAATGGAATGGGTCCGATTGATTGTCTTTCTGACCATCCAATCATCATATTTTTTTTGCAGTTTTGCTTTTGACTTCCTGCCACTTGCCTCCTTCTTCTGGATCTGTAGCGGTAATACACGCTATATGAGCTGAAGAACCTTTCAATTTGACTTGTCCCAAGTCGACCATCTTTTACAGGAGGTCTTTAAAGAAAAAACACTCCTGGATGGAATGCCCCAACATTTGATGAAAGGGACAATAATTGGGACGGTCTTCATCTCCTTCCTTGTTTGGCCTCTTGGGCACTGGTAATTGAACCAAATTATTTTCCAGAGCTGAAATTAAGTAACCAGGAACTTGCTCACTTCGGAAAGAGTATGTTTTACTCTTCATATCCTCAAATTGTTTTCGTCATTGATCTTTTTGATCATTTGGACGAAATAGCCTTTCTTGTTGGCGTTCAGGAGGTGGAGCTCTTCGAGAAGATGAAGTTTTTGAAGTAGAAATAGGTACAGGTGCCTGTTTAAGCATAACTGTAGCAGTTTCTGCTTTACCCATTCTTCTTCCTGGAGCTGATGGAATTACACGAGATTTAATCTTAGCCTGTATAAGGGAATCTTCAATCTGTTGAGCGATTGAAGTAAGGTCTCGAAACCCTCTTGTGTATTTCACAGGGATCAATGGCGTGCGTAATTCGTCACGCAAATTTGCCACACAGATTGGCAACAATTCCTCCTGAGGGAGTGATAAACTCAAGGAATACGTTAATCCCTTCCAACGAGCAATGAAATCAGAGACTCTTTCATTCTCCCTTTGCTTGCAGTTTGTAAGATCGAAAACTGTCGTTTTTGGAAAAGTTGAGCTAAACTGAAGAAGGAATTTTTGACGAAGATCCTCCCATCCGATGACTGACCGGGATTTCAAGCTTGTATACCAGACAAAAGCTGGTCCTTGCAAGGTTCGCACGAAGCATCTGAGTTTCACTGCTTCTTGCTGCTCTGGTGTTCCCTTCATAGGATCACAACAAGATACGCAATGCGTCAAATGTTGTTCAGGGTCGCCTGATCCATTGAAAGTAGGGAAAATAGGGTTTCCAAAACTGGATGGAGGAGAAATTGAATCTACCCATTCAGGGTAAAATTTCTTTTCAGGTTGAACTTGCGCCTGTTTCCCTTCCATAGTTTCTAACCGAGATGTTAATGACTTAATAGTAGTTATTAACTTTTGAGAAACGTCAGGTTGAACTTGGTTTTGGGTAGGTGCAATGAATGGAGCTTGGACAGACGTGGTGGTTAGTGTTGCAACTGATGGTGGTGCTGCCAACCGTTATTGCGTTTGACCCGTAGGATTAGACCTCTGTGGGTGTACTGACAAAGGAGGATATTCTTGATCCATCCCAGTAGTTACAACAAATTCCTTCGGCTGTCAGACTTCAGCATTCTTAAGAAGAAGACTATTCTGAAGTAGTTCTGCATTCAACCTTCTTAATTCTTTCATTTCATCCTCCTGTTGTGCAAACCTTTGCTCTAATGAGAGCGATTGACCTCCTTCAGAGGAAGGGTGAGAAGTAACCTAATTCTTACCTTTCCCCTTATTGGATCCTTTTCGGAGAGGGGGAAGTGGGTTACTTGAAGGAATACCCAGATTTTGGGTAAGCCTTTGATTACGTGTGCGCACACCTTCTTCATTTAGGTCTGTGTGCGCGACTTCTTGAGCAAGAACCTCTTCGTCTGATCCCTCTGATTGAGCCTCATCTGGTGAATCAGCAGCAACGGCATTGATGACATTAATGGATGCATATTGCATGGAATTCTTTCTATCAGCATTTCTGTGATATTGTCTCCTTCTATGTCCATGATGAGACATGGCATTCCGTTGACTTGATCCCTCAGGAATTTCTTGGAGAACCGTCACTTGGAGAGAATCTCCTGACAGCTTGGCTCTTCGTTCCTCTTAAGGCTTATTCCCTAATCGAGAGAATACTGACTTTCTCTGAGGGAGGGATTGAAGATTTGAAAAAGTCCCCAGTCCGGTGGACTGGGGGTTTTCCTGTTGCTTCCGCTCAACTCCTCGAATCCCATTCGTTGATTCTAAGGGTTGGGTTAGAGAAGTCCCCAGTCTGGCAAGCTGGGGTGTCTCTTGACATTCTATGTCTGAGATCTTTTTGAAATCTCTCTTGATCTTACGAATCTTAGTTCGGAAATTAGCTGGATGCATTAACCTGTATCCACTTTTATCACATGGTTCAACAGACCGTTGGATGATTTACGAAACTTCTGTCATTTGATGACGTGTTTGCTCCAGACGAGAGGCTTGTGCAATATTCTCGCCTGCTTGATGTAGGAGCAATTCAACAACCTGTTCTCTATATACTTGATTTTGAGAGGAACTAGTTGAAGCTTGTTCTCGAGCAATCTTTTGATTATGAACAAAGCCCATTGACTGTGGCCGGCCATGGGCAATAACATTGCATGAGACCATTTTCGGCGGGCTTTGCTGACCGGAAAGCACTGTGAAATGTAGTGCTCCGTGAACACCCCATCCTCTGATATGAACATTAGATGGAGCATTGGAAATTAACTGACGCAATCTTCTTAGTGCGCCAAGGCATGAACGTTGAAGGGTTCTCTGTTGCTTTTCAGCCTTCGGATACCGAGAGACTGATAGAGATGTCAAATCAATCTGGCGTTGTAACCCTTCTATTATCTTAAGATGATTTTCATATTCATCGTAAGATAATACCTTCTTCTTTAATTGACAAAGAGTTTTCCATATGTTGAGACGAATATCATGGATTCCATCATCCGTCAACATCTTTGGAATGTCGTACTGGGAATCAGCCAAAGGCCAAAACATGACTGGTACTTCACCTTTTGCCAGTTTTTTCCTCATGTTCAGCATTTCCTCTTTATCATTAAATGAAGATTCATCTACATGTTTGGACCAGAGTTGGTGTTTCCTTATTGCTTCATTGGATTCAACAAGATTGGTAGAGAAATCACTATTCATGCTGGAAGATGAATGACCCAGGGAAGGTTCGGAGAATAACCTGAACCCCAGGCTATCTTCTGATGGAGAAAGAGTTTCACCTGCCGATAGTAAAGCATCAGACATGACTGGTTTTACTTTTGCAAGTGCCTCGAGATAGGAGGGCTTTCTCGTCACTACATTGCCTTCTGAAGAATTTTCGAGACAACATGAATCAATACAGCGGAGAGGACTTTCGCAGCGAAGTTCATCACCATGAGGAGGACCGTCATGATGGGTTACAGCAAAAGATGAAATCTCTTGCTCCTTGGCCTTCTGACCACACAGAGGGTTCCTGTGGATCTCATCTGAAGAAGAAACTTCAAGATTGACCGAATTTTCATGAAGCAAGTTTTCATGAGGAAGTGTCTGTTGAAGACCTTCAGAATTAATGTTCCCGTTATTGGGAACTGAGGGAGTAGAATCTTGAATTCCGACAGATAAATGTCTGAGGGCTTCAAGAACTCCAGCATCGAGCAAGGCTTGGTTACAGAATGGCCTTTGATCTCCTGACTGTGATGGGCGGATCTTTTTCTTAGATGCCTTCTTACTCGCTTTAGAAACCACTTGATGACGAAAGTGATTGCTCTGAGCAGGTGTATGTGCCTGATCAGGAAAGATGGTCAGGTTAGGCTGACGATCATCGCTCAAATCAGGTGTATGTTCCTGACTTGGTTGTCCATATGATATGGGGGAGTATGCCCCATAACCCTCTTGGACTGGAACAGATGTGTGTGTCTGTTCCGGAGTGAATTGTTGATGGGTCACTCCACTGCTAGGGATAGATTTATGTGTCTGTCCCTGAGATGATGCTGAAGATGTTATGATATCCTGGCAAGCATCCAGAATATGAGCAGGAATTTGCTTCTTCTCTTTCAACATTGACAAAATATGCTTGGTGACTTCAGCCGCCGGAACAGGGATATACGTCCATTCCGGGCTTGGAGTAGGTGTATGTGCCTGCTCCTGTCCTCCTTTTCCTGTCAGTGAATCCTGACAGTACTCAAGTGTGGAGGCTGAGAGTTTAGTCTGCCCCCGGTTTGTCTTCGGGACTTTCCGACTGACTTCTCCGTGCGCTACCAAGCGAGACTGTTGGTAGGCCTGATTAGTATTAGCAGGTGTATGTGCCTGCTGATTACACTTCTCCAAACGCGGTTGACGAGATCCACCATATGTAGTCAGACGAGCCTGCTGACTAACTGGTGATGTATAAGCAGGTGTATGTTCCTGCCTATGGTACTCCGCCGGAATTGCCTGGCGGGATCGGCTTGATGCTGTCAGACGAGTCTGCTGGACAGCTGAATTAAAACGGGCAGGTGTGTGTGCCTGCTCGTTGTTTGCCACCAAGTTAGGTTGGTGGACTTCTCCGGAGATGGCAGGGATGACAACCTGCCTATTGTTAACCGGATTCCGTCTCTGGCGGTTCATCTTGCCTGCTCGGGTTCGAGGAACCTGAGCTGAATGCCTGGAGTCGGTACCCTCATCATGTTGAGGGCGCACTACCGCACGAGTCTAGCGGCGATTGTTGATGGGAGCCCTTGAGAAGGACTCCTGTCTTTTTGAATTAAGGCCCCGAGGGACCTGCTCATTCACATCCTCAGAATAAGGGAGTGAATGGAAATTGCGTTCCGGGGATAACGACCCGAAACAGTTGGAGACGGTAGTCAGCACCGCCTGCTTGTTGATTGCTGGTCGCCGTTGTCCGGACGACCAGGTAGAATTGTTAACTTGGAGGGCTTGACGAGTGGCCTCCAGAGTTGGGATAGTACCGTTGCGACGATACTCCTTAACCAGTGCATTAGAAACACAGCGTTGAAGACACTGAGTTGGTGATGTCATCCTCATAGCGGATGACGTTCCAGCAGGAGTAGCAACATTGGTTTTCACAGCAGCAGACCTCACAGTAGAGGTGTTCACAGCAGCAGTATTCACAGGGGTGAATTTAAGGAAAGCCATTTTTTGCAGAAGATCTTGAAAAAAGAGTGCCTGTTCCATGTAACAGACATAATCAAGATGAATCCGGCTACTGCATCTTTTGGATGATCATATGTCAATGATTGCCTTGTTGGCCCAAGGGGCCTAACAGATAAGAAGAACATCACTTTAACTTGGTTAAGGATTCACGTCGGGTTCACCATTTTTGTTTCGCGCGGAATCCGGGGATGACCTCCTGGACGGGAGATTCAAACGTTCCGATCGGTTTCTAACGGGTTTGTTCGTAGAACCGGAAACATCCAATGATTCCCTATCCGTTTGGACCTACTTTCCAAAGGCAGGCGCTCATTAGCTTGTGGGCTAATGAGGCTTGGGAATTTGCATTGGTCGAGAGGATGGGAGGTCGGACTCATCAAACCTTTTTGAGGGGAATTATTGTCTACTCCGGGACTCTCTTTATAGATTTAAGTTAATTTCGTGAATCCTTATTACATTACCAAGTATAAAATGAGCTTTCCTTTAGTTTTAACAATCAATGATTAAATATGCAAGAAATTTAGAGAATCTTTTATATGTATTCGAGGTTCTTCATCAATATAGAATCATCTATATTTGTTTAGAGATTCTTGGTCAATGGTATCCTTCAAAACATTTATATAAAAGTCTCTTGGTCATTTTGATGACCAGGCTGGTTTTAAAGCCACTCAGTGGGGCACTTGAAGTTTATCGTCATTCAGAAGGACAAAGATTATTTCAAAGTTGGGATCGAACCCATAAATGGGCTACCTACGTATCCTTTCTTTTGGAAAAGGAATCAGAACCCACGTAGTTTGAGTTATGGAGTATGATGTTTATTATTGATGGATCAAAGATGAATGTCATAATTACTTTTACACTCTAAGCTCACGTGAGTCATGCTCGGTGTGAGAAACAAGAGGTATTGGTAAAATTTAGACAATTGTGCCAAAAAAGATGCAATCATAAGAATTTGTTTGGGGCTTATGTATAGATGACTGCCCAGATAGACGAAGGTTTAGGATTTACTTTTAGGGAGAAAATCCATGAACAGGGTCCACAAAGTTATATGTGATTCATGGAGATTTGAATACTCTAATCCTGGGGCTTACTCCTAAGGAGGATGCCCAAGTTAGGAGGGGACTTATGATTGAGTTTTATTCCTGAAAAGGAAACCCAAATCAAAGGTATTTTATGACTGGTTAAGAGAAGTTTAAGGGGACTTGGGGCTTATTCCTGAAAAGGAAGCCCAAGGTTATGACTGAGTCTTATTCCTGAAAAGGAAACCCAGGTTAAGGATTAAGATTTGGGGCTTACTCCTGAGGAGGATGCCCAGATCAAAGGTTTTATAACTGGGGATTATTCCTGAAAAGGAGACCCAGGTTAAGGATTCTCTCATTTTAAAGGATGAGGTTGAATGAATGAACTCTTAATCTTTGGTGACATAAAGATATTTAAATCACTAGACTTTGAGAGATATTTCACAGAATTCCTTTCAGACAAGGATGTCAAATCAAGAAATCATGCCATAAATGGCTTTGAAGAGTATCTTGAAGACTGAATCTTGATCAGGAAAGGTGAAATGGCTTAAGAGGGGTAAAATGGACATGATGGGCACCCAAAAAGTTAGGGGCGCGCAAGTCTTTAAAGGCGCGCATGTTCTGCGGCGGCGCGCAAGTATTGGTCGCGCAAGTATACTTGCGCGACATGAGTGGTACTTGCGCGATTTTCAACCAGCATTGAAATGCTTGAGCGACTCTTTAGAAAACCCTTTACAATCCTCTTGAGGTTCTTCCAGAGAGGGGACACGCAAGTTATATTGAAGGAATTAAGTCGGCGCGCAAGTGTTTGATAAGTTTCAACACTTAGGCCTTCCTTCTTCTCTTTAGATCTTCCGTTCTAGGTAAAAAATTACCTTAGAAGTGTTCCGGAAGCTTTGAGAAGGTACTTGGGCGTCGGGAGCTTCAATCCGAGTTTCTGAAAAAAGATCCTCTCCAATGGGGGGCCCACAGGGTCTATTTATAGGCAAAAGAAGACCCAGGGCGGTTACCGGACGGTTACCAATTAGGTCGTGCAAGTCACCTGCGCGACCAAGGTAGCCGCGCAAGTATACTTGCGCGACAGTGGTATCACTTGCGCGGTGGATTTGCTGTTGATCCTTTGTTCAGGCCTTTGTCGATTTTTTATGTTTTCTTCAAAGGATGAATCACTTTCAGCTGAGATATTCCCTTTTCCGATCTTTAGATTCTGTGACGAAAGGAGCGTCAACAGCTATGAAAGGAAATAGAATGGTAGAATCTCAACATTTTTCAATGTAATAAGAAAATTTAATTAAGTGTGTGGTTATATTTTCATGGATAGATAGATATGTTATGGAATATTTAAATAGATTAGAAAACATGATTAATCATTACATTTATGGGTTAAAAATGTTCCTTTGATTGGAATGGGTCTCTTATACCATTTTCATAATTGTGTGTATTGTATCATATTTCATTAATGTAGAAAAGGAGTCTTGCAGGACATATGTATTCATGGGTAACACTGTGATGAAGTGGTATATGGATAATATTGAGAAAAATAGTGTGAAAATTAAAAATAAAATAAGTGTATGATTTTAAACATGTGATAAATGTGGGAAGAAACATCATGGTTCTAGTGGGATGGGAATAAGAGTTTCTTACATGTTTAGAGAAAAATTACAAAAATCTCAAGAATTCAATGATATTTAATAATATTTTTTCTTCACTTTTTTAATAGTATGTATAATGGGAACTTTGAAACACAATTTACAAAACATAAATGAATGTTTACCAAGAAAATGAAATGATTATTCTATTATCACATATGTAGTCAAAGAATATAATTATGTGGTGGTAGGTACATCGGTCATAGATTTAAATTTTTAATTTTATTTTAGATCATTTCAACAATTATTATATTTTATTTCTAAAGATATCTTTAGAAATTTCCCTAGAACTTTTATTAAGGAGTTATCAATTGAGATACTGATTTGGAATCTCATTGTAACAAAGTTATATTAGTTAGATCCAATTATGATGCCTAGGAATATCTTTTTTTAAAACTTTTTTTATTCTATCTAAGGTTGAATTTCATATGATCCTTTGTTTTCATTAGATTTCCGGGTAGAATAAAAATATATTTCCAATTTATGGATATTGTGATTTTTTAAGTTGATGTGGAATTTCATATCATTATAGGGGAAATATCATCAACAAAATCATTTCTATATGCTCCCCTTGTAGTTCATTTTGATTGAATTTATGGAAGATAGGAAGATCATGTGTGGTCCATTGATGAGGAATACATCATATGAATTGAAAATGTACCCATGGTAGAAAAATTCTTTTATTTTTCTCTTGAAGAATTACCTGGTCATACACGAGAGCATAAAGTTTTGTTTCCATTTAACTCATCCCCAAATCATGTGATATATAAAACTAATCATTGAATGACACTATTAGAGGAGATGAAATATCTAAATGAGTTACTTTATATGTTATTTATACTCCTTACTGTTTTTCCATGGGTAGCCCCTTATTTATTTGAAAAAAAGGATGGGACAAGGAGATTATGCATTCAGCGTAATAAGATAAATTCCATTACTATAAGAAATTATTATCCTTCAACATTAATTTTTGACTAATTTGATCAAATTAATAAATCCACATTTTTTTCAAATATAGATATTTTATATAGTAATAATTAATTAAAAATAAATAAGGATGATTAAACAAAGTTAAAATTTTGAACAGTGTATGGACATTATGCATTTGAGGTGCAATATTTTCAATTCACCAAGGATCGTTATATATTTATATACACTAATAGAAAAACCCCATATACCAACCATTTGGATGACCGTTGGTTGGTTTAAAATTTGGAAAGGTATATACCAACTATTCTTTGAAAACACGACTGTATACTTCATATGAAAAACCTATACAAATGGTTTGATACAACCGCTGGTACAGGTAATTTAAAGACAATAACCCATCTTGGTTTTGATCCCAACCCCTCCCATTTATAATCCAACGACCTAACCACTAACCTAACAAGACTATTTTGAACATAATTATATATATATATATTAATATATATTTTCATTATTGATATATTTAATGTTATTTTACAGAAGATTCCATAAAAATATGTATACCAATTCCAACGGTTTTGAAAACTGTTGGTATGGACCAATACCAATAGTTTTGAGAACATTTGGTATATGTTCCTTGATATTTGGAGCTATAAAAATTGTTTTTCTGAAAAAATTTGAATAGGGTGTTGGTATAGTTCCATTAGGGTGACCCTTTACCAATCATTTTGGGAATAACCATTTGTATTGGTCCAAATTATGGACCTATACCAATATTTTTGGCCATACCATTGGTATAGGAACATATAAGTGGCTTATACCAACGGTTTTTTCCAAACCATTGGTATAGGTCCAAATTAGTGACCTATTCAAATGGTTTATCCAAAACCATTGGTATAGGTCTTATTTCTAGTGGTTATATATGATGAATATTGTATTAATGTATTATCTAGATAAATTTTCTTTAGTTTTCATTAATGATATCGTTATATAATCTAAGAGACGTGAAGAACATGAGATTCCGTTACAAATAATTATGGAGATGCCCCGAGAAAACATTTATTTGGGAAATAATGTGAGTTTGAGTTTTAGATAAATGGTGTTTATTTTATTTATCATATTCCATTTAATGATGTAATATGTGGTTAACCTTCAATTAAAATTCATTTAAAAGAATGACCTATACCATCTAATTTAAATGATTTATGAGGATTCATAGATTTAGAAGGTTACCATCATAAGTCTTTCTAATATATTTTATTATTCTAAAAATTGGTTACCAAGTTTATAGTTGAAGGGGTTAAATTAACATGGTCAAGGGAATTTGATAAATGTTTCAAAGATATGAGGAAGGGGAAAATTAATTTGTTGGTATTAATTTTTATATCAGGTAGAAGAGTAATTGTAATATACTATGATTCATTGAAAAATGGCTTTCTAGTGTCCTTATATAAGATTATAGCGTGACTAGGTATTCATAATGTTAATTGAAAATGAACGAATAGTACTATCCAACTCAAAAAAATGATCATATATCCATAGTATTTCATTTAAATAAATGAAGACACTACCACAACGATTAAACATGTGATATATATATGTATTATAGGTGTACAGAGTATATATTTTCTTAAAAGGAGCACAACATGAAGAAAATATGATGGTTGAAAGTACCCAATGACTATGATTTCTCAATACACTACCTCCTTTGGATATAAAAAATGGTGGATTATACATTGAGTTGGAGGGGACATGGAGTTTTAACCATGATAAGGATTAACAAGGATCCAATATATAGAGATATAATAATGCTGGATATGGTGATTTTTATGAAAGAGTATCCATCATTCCCTTTCAAAGATATTGTGAACCGTAATTAATATAATATAATGTTAAGTCCCAATATGATGATTTAAAATAAAAATGAATTTTAAGGTTGTAATGGATCTGAAATTGAAATAATTCATTTACATATATATAGTGTTGATGTTTGGGTTGAGGTTATGTTTTCTATCAATACCATAATTGAAAATAGAGCATCAATATTGACTAGATACCTCAACATTATATATACACCATGGTGTCACAACAATGTATTTGGATTTAAGAGAAATGTTCTGCTGAAATTTTCTGAAGTGAAATATTATTTATTAAATTTCTGGATTCGTAGTATTCTAACTGCAATTGTTTTAAAGAAAACATCTTACAAGAGTCGTGTAATGTATTCTTATACATATATGGATTTTGGGAAATATTACAATAGAATTTTTCTATAGACTCCCAATGAATTCGTGGAAGAATGATGCCACATTGTTCATCATTGATTATATTTCTAGGTATGATGTTGTATAAGTGTTAAGAGAATATTTTTCCCTTTTCTACTTTTCCCATATCCATATAAATAGAATCATATGGATTCAGAGCCACCGATATTGACTGTATCTAATCATGGACCTATGTTCAATTGATAATTATAAAATAATATTCAAATTTATCTCAATTTGGAGATATATTTATGTCTCACCTATCATCCCTTGAATGATGGGATGTTATAATGAATTTTCTATACAATAGAATACATGTTGAGATCATGTTATCTCGACTTCAAATGTTTGTGGAAACATTATCTATATTTCACTAAATTATCATACAATATTTTCAATCATTTGAGAGTCTACATGGAACTATATAAGGAATTTTATGGGTATTGGTGGAATTATCCATCCATTTGGGAAGAAGTTGGAGAAAGAATGATAGTTAGATTAATTATTATAAAGTGGATGACTGTTAATGTTTAAATACTTGTAGATCAAATTAATTTTTAGCTAAATTTAAAAATAACAATGTGTTTAATAATAAAGGTCATTTAATTCAAATTTAGAGATCAGGTATTCTGGAACATCTCACTATGTAATGTGTTTTGGGATTTTAGAAAAATAGGGATGTTAATCCCTAGGTACATTTGGACATTTGAAATACATAAACTAATTTGATAAATATCATACTAATTGTATATACCGCTAATCCTTGATAATATAAATGATGTCTTCCATGTTCCATTAACGAGGAAATAAATTCTAGATCCATCACTTATTCTCACATAAAAGGGAATATAATTGGGTACATACTTGTCCAACAATGTAGAGGCAATCAAGATTTGGGACACTAAAGATAAACTATAGAAGACTCAGAGAAATAAATTGGAGAAATTACTCCGGATAAACAAAAATATATATAATAAGAAATTTTGGATTTAGATAAGCCTAATAAGATGTAATATCCACACATTAAAAGTAGAAAATATATACACAAAATTTTTGGATGATTTTTTTTAGGAGTTGAGAATGAAATACCCAAGACCTTATTGTAATAGGTAACCACCACGTCCTAAACTATCACACAACACATACTCTAAAGAATCGTTATTTATTTGTATATTTAAAAGATTAATTTTTAAATTAAAGAATTTCATTTTAATAAATTAGATTCAATTTTGAATTTACCAGAATAATATTTAATTAATGTGGAAATTATTATTTTATCTAAGAGGGTTGTTTTTGTGAATAGTGAAAATTCAATTTTTTTAAAAAAAATGCTACACTTATGAAATTACTATGATATAAAAATATACTAAAATTCACAAAACATTTTAGTTAAAAAATATATATTTATGAAATGGCATTATTATTTTTTAAATATTCTTTTAACATAAAAATTATATGCCAAATATTTCAAGAAATAATTTAAATTTTACATTAATAAAACAATTATTTTCTATTTTTTCATGGCATCATGCTTTTTAATATTGAAAGTTTTCATTATATTTCTATTAAAGAAATATAACATTAATTTTTTTAATATTAAATTAATTTATGTTATAATAATTAGTATTTATGATAATATTATATTATATATAAATATAATTCTTAAAAATGCTATTTAAAAAAAACTCTCTTTATTAAGTGTATTTTAAAAAAATTAACATTTCACGCCAATAGAAATATTATTTGATAAAATTATTTTTATATCCTAAATCAAAAATTTCAAATTATGTAAAAGATAAATCTAAATGTTTCCATTAAAATTAATTCTTATGGTAAAAAGTTATTTCCAAGGTAAAATTAAATTAGGATGAAATAAACAAAGTCAAAATATAAATACATAAAATACAAAGAGATTAATCATGAAAGAGTGGTTGATTTTTATTTCAACCCAAAGACACATTACCCTCCCCTAAAAATGTTTACTATAATACTTTAATAGTGACCATAATGTGTGGACATTTATGGGTTACTACCAGAACGAATTTTCCTTCACTTATAAAGGCTAACCCAAACACTAATTCATGTTTCGACATCCCTTCTAAATTTCACTTAACGAATTTCCACATTTATCCTTTGATATATATATTCCATGTTTTAATGATTTTAGTCCTCATTATTTAGAATAATTCCTTTATATCCAAGGAAACTTCCAATGAAAATTCAAGTACTCGATGTTAGTTTTATGATATAAATTTCTATTCGTATAAATCATCTTCATTGAAATGTTTTCAATCCAAAATAATAATGTTTTATTATTATCTTTTATATAAAATAATGTAAATTTGTTAATGTTGTTATGAATATCTTTTCATCTATCCATCAATTAATAAAATTGCATCAATGTTAGTGCGTACATACAAACTACCACCACCTTGAGAAACTATATTCGTTTTTCATCACCACCATTATTGGATGGATTATAGAAGTGTTAAATGATGAAATATTATTATTTATATGTCATTAACATTCTATTACAACAAATTGGATAAAATATTATTAATATGATCAATACTTTATTATCATTAATTCAATCATCTAAAATAAGCATGCTAAGGGGAAATCCTTTTATTCAAATTATGTAATATTTTACAGTTAATAACATATACTTATAAATACTTTAAAATTTATATATATTCCACTAATAAACAATAAATAATTGATTTATGATTATGTTATAATGACATTATATCAAACTAACCTCGTAATCATTCATTATATTAGGATTTATTAATTTTTGGTATCATTTAACCAATTACCTGAATAGTACTATAAAATTATATCATGAATGGTCATAGGAACATTAATAATTGTATAATTTAATATTAATTTTGTAAATAATGATATTTGTTATTATGAATATTTTATATCAATATTTATTTCATTAATTAAAAAAACATAGTTCATTAATCAAGAATAACTGAAGCAGGCTTGTTATCAATTTACAATTCTACAATAATCACTAGGAAACTCAAGAAAATAATTTTAAACATCATAGATAATTATTATAAATCCCTAAATGTAACGTTAATTGTCTAATAATGATGAAATTTGGAAGAAGAATGAATAGAGACACCACTATTCTGAAGCTCATATAGACAATAAAAATTATAAATACACAATGTGGAAAAGATAGAATTCATATAGAGAATGAAATGTTATTGATAATATAAATGAAAATGGATATGAGCAAGGTTATTAATTTTTTTTATATCTATGTTTTCAATACATTAGGTTTAATTTTTTTCATCAACGTAAGGATAAGATGTAAGGGGTGTCAACCTAAAGTTATCCTCTTTGGAACATCATTTCTATTGTACACCTAGTTTATTTTATGTGGGGTATATAATCCCTATTTTAGATGTTATATCTGGAAAAAAATTTGTTGATGACATTTTTATATGAATTTTATTCCTAAAAATTCAGCAGCATTAGATTTAATTTCAAACGAAGTCATCAGTGTGGTTTTGTTCTTGATTTTATTCATTGGTACACATCTTGTATTCACTACCTATTTCATTTTATTTTGAGAATAAATATACATCGAATACATTTTTTCCTATTAATCATTAAATTTAAATGATTTAAAAGTTTAAATTATTATTCTACCATCATATTCATTCAACACAAGAGTCTCTAAAACTGTTGTAAAACTAAATTTTTCCTTTGGTAAAAAAACAATGCTAAATTTTAATATGGTAAAAGTTTTTATAGTTTACTAGGAATTATAGCCACATATGGATACTTGAAATTGGATATAGTTTTTAATTTTAAAAGAGTTTTAATCACCCTGAATTTTTTGGTCAACCATTGAAATAATCGTCACCACTATATAGGGTGTGTGGGCCTAATACTTCACCCCTTTCTAGAAAATCCAAGAGAAAGTTATTTTTAATATTCATAAGCTATAAATGAATTACAATGAATGAATTTTCCTACCATTTCCTTGGTCTCATAATAATGAAAACTATTGAACTAAATTTATAACATCTAGTTATAACCCAACAAATTGAAAGCACACTTTCCACTATATTTCATTGATATGGGTACTTCATGTTTCTTTAATGATACACCTAATATTTAATACTGATTTAATAATTCCCAGATAGGCATTTCATTATTTCATATAATGCGGTAGTTTTTATTTGAGTTATTTTTCTTTGAATTTAAAGAAACCGTTTTATTTCTAAATGGTTTCATTTGGTAATGGTGTTAATTGACTCATTGAATCTTATATAGAATGTATTGTACTTAATCATGTGATAAGTGAGGCCTAGATTTTTATTTCCCCTTGATGCATCAATAGGTGCTATGAGAGAAAATAGTAACTATTTTGGTTTATACCTCTCCCCATATTAGAATTAGGTCTTCACAAAAGTCCAAGAAAACATATATTTATGTAAAAAATTATGAATTCCATCTGTATGAGAACAATCATTATTTTTATAAATGTTTTATTTATTTTCATTTATATATAATACCCATATTTTTAGTTGATTATAGATTTATGTTGTTTATTTATTCCTTCCATATCACTTATTCCATGTTTATTTTATGATATATTCATCTATATCCTACTTCTTATTGAGTATAATAGTTTACCCATATTTATTTTATGTACCCTACGGAATATAGAGGGGAACAATTTTTAATTTTTATGGATATGATGGAAGCGTTTATATTGATATTGTAATGTGTTCATGTAGCTTCTATTTTTTTGAAATGTAGCTTATATATAAATCAAGTAAATTGTAATTACTACATCATCAGATCCTTTGGAAAATCATGTATTCTTTCTTAATTATTTGATATAAATATATGATTTTATTTAATAGAACGAGTGATGTTACAAACAAGATTCTTTGGTGGTGAAGGAATTTCAAGAGAGGCATAAAATTAGCTTATTTGATATTTTATCATTAAACGTTAACCATGGTACAATCCATAAAATTATATTCTTAGTTACTATGAAAAAACACCATCTAGAGAAAATAGATGTAAATAATACCCCTCATCACAAAAATGTGGTATAATATAATTACATGAAGTTGCTAGTGAGTTTAATGGATCAAAAAATTATTAATTATTACATAAATAATAATCATTTACATATTAATGAAGTAAATAAGGATATAGAATCACAAGTTCAATCATTTCATTACTAATAATGATTTCACTATGTGAATCATAGATCACTGTTGGGTAAACTATAAATTCTAAATGGCCATTATATTGTATGATCATATGGAACTTACTATAAGAGTGTGGGGCCACTAGTACACATGTATTAATATTATTTAATTATTACTAGTAATTATTGCTCTAATTTATTGACTTTGAAAAATTGTTGTAATTATTGTATCATTATATTGAAATGGTAAATATAGTATTATTTCTCTCAACGGTGTAAGACTCATGACTATTCCATGTAAACTCATGTTTCACTTTACTTTATCTATTTTCAATAGAATTCTTGTGCGGTATGAGGCTTCTTGAGTCTATTTAAGTTTGATTTGATTTAGTGATTAAGGTTCAAAGACTTCATATTTTTTTAAATTCATCATGATGAGGGAGTCCATGTGGATGTTTTTTTCTATTTTATGTACTATATGGTGGATAAATTATGATAATTAATTGTTGTAGAGGAATCCAAATAAAAAACTATAGAATATACCTTACAGGCCGGAAATGAAATTTTTACATACATTACTGTAGTTCATGTCCATATGGAATGTTTTTTTTAATGTATTGGAAATTTTGAGGAGGTTTAAGAGACATGTGGACAATAATGTGTATGTAAATTATATAGGGTTATTCCTTATATTCAGGGGTCCATTGCACTTATTTGAAATGTTAAACTTTATTTAATGTATTACATAGGTCAATGTAAAATTATACAATGATATTCCACCTAATAACGGGGTTTCTTTCCAAATATTAAATGGTTTTTTTCACCTTATATCTTCCTATATGTTTTTAGTAACATATGTGTGATACATATATAATATAATTTATTTCATGTGATTTTTTTAATTATAGGATCTAATCTAAGGTGAAAACAATGAATTGATCATTTTCAATTCATGAATAACAAATTATGCGTGGGTAGGTAAAAAACTATGAAAAAATAGTTTTTATCCCACTCGTACACAATATTTTACAGAAATGTTATGTTATATTCCTTTACATTCCTTTTTATTTTAATATATCTACCCTCATTTTCCATAATTGGACACAAAATTTCAATTTCAGGTGATTTTTTATATAGAACAAAATTTGGTAAATATCATGGTCATTAATGTCCATTTATGAGGTTTTTAGGTCAAATTAAAAATCTTTTCTTTATATAGATTCGGAAGGGGTTCATGGAAGGAATTCAGAGAAAGAATTCGGTCAACAATATACATTAGATATTCAAATTACATATTTTGGACATCTTAAATGCTTTTAGGGAATCATTACTCTCATAGATCTAAGGACGTTGTCCTGTAATTTAGTTTTTCTAGGAATGGGGTTTGTAATCCTTTAGAGTCAAGAAAACAATGGACCAAATATAATATAAGGACTAAGTATTCCACCACTAACCAAGTTATATTTCTTATATATATATGATTCAATAAAATTAAATTGTATCGGGAGTGATTCTGCTTATCATTGGATTTAGTTCCCCCTCAAACAATACATTTCTCCTTGATGAGTTGTGGTTTCTCTATAGGGGCTAGAATAATCTTGAATAACATGATAAATTCATCTAGGTTCTATCCCACAATATTATTTTAAATGTTTTACATTTATGTTATGGAATATTTGTATTTTATATATTGATGTATTATAATCTTTTACGTAACTCTTGTTTTCTTCAAGATATGACCTTATTGGAGTTTTCAAATATGTATGATACATTCTGACATCACTAGTTTCTCTAACCCTAAATAATATATGGGTTTCCCAATTTACAATTCCTCTCACTATTCATGGACATTTTGGTGACATACTCTTCAACAACTCATTTTTTGGGATGTTTTACATGGTATTTTTATACATATCCATGTATAGTCCATTATTTCTGCACATGTAGGGTATTTGTAGTGAAAAAATGTTTAGACATAGAAATGGTTGATGTTGATCTAGTGGAGATGATGTTATGGGATTATCAATAGCGATAATGATCATGGATTCTTTTATAGTTTACATTAAGCATCATTATTGTGGGGTAAGGTTTTCCCCCATCATGAGTCTATTATATTTTTGGAAACTTTTCTCTTATATTCTAATTTATTTTTCGAGTCTTCTTATATGGTGTTGATTTGGATAATTATCATCCCATAAATGCATTATAGTATACTATTTTTTTATTTATGATATCATTTGTTTCTGGTAATACTTAATTACATTTGATACATTTCCTTTATTATATTCATTCATGAGGCTAAGGACCCCATGTGCATGTTATGCCTTCAAAGTGTTAGTTACCAGCTACTGTCTAATTTAAGCTGGGATTAGTGAGAAAAATTAGCATAATAGCCGGTATATTTGAATCGATGTAAGTTTGGGTCTGGTCAAAGTGGTATTGGAGTGGTTATGAATTAAGGATGGATTTTGGAGTTAATAGTATATTATGAATTTGTTTATGAATTTTTTGTTTAAAATATCAAGTGTCTGTGTTTTTTTATCCGACCAAGGAACCCAACATTATTGTGGTGGCCAAAATATCCTTTAATAATATATTATTCAATATAGGAATCTGTTATATAATTTTTTAGGAATAAATAATATGGGGAATTTGTAACGACACAAGTTTCTATTTTTATATAAAATCTTATTTTAATAGTTGTTTATGAATTTTAATGATGAAAATATGAAAACATTATGAAATTTATTCATATAATTGTTTGAAAAATATTAGGGAAAAACCATGAAAGTCCACAATGAAATTTTTGTAATGTTTATATTTGTTTTTTACATGGCTACCACATTGTTTTGGTAAATATGTAAGTGAACCAATAACGACTCTATAGTTTATGAAATACTCTATTCATTGTGTCCCAACATTATAATACCCTTTCAAAATTAATTTTTTTATAATAATATTGATGTTATGAAAGATTTAATATGATTAAATAATTTCGGAATTGTATTATCTAATTTTAACTATTGTTTATAAAATAATCATGCTAAATTATATATTTATTTTTCTATATTATTAGTATCATGTTTTTATATTTAATTTGAAGTTGGTGTTTGAATTAGTTATTATCAATAATAAAATACACTTTTATATGGGTGAGTTTAATTTCAGGTTTTAGGATAACTAGAAGTTTTAATGAATTATATAATAATAATTTAATTTAAAATATTATTGTTTATTTCCATGGTAATAGATAGATAACCCTCCCCCCAATTGGTCATTCACACAATTTCAAGGTTATGATCTTTACTTATTCCTCCTCTTCTATCACCAAGTAGGATCCATAATAAAAGGAGTTAGGAATGATTTCCATCTCTATTAATTATCCTTTTTTCATTATCTCTTCTTCCAATTCCCCCTCTCATGTTTTCCTTATCTTGGTTTTTTGTTGAATTAAGGTTTTCCCATGTAAATGAGATAACCTTATACCTCTATGCAGTTTTGGTTTCATAGGAGTTTAAATCCATTTATATCCATATATCCTATATGTTCCTAAAGGAATTGTGATTTTATCGATATCCAATTTGGTGATTCCATACATATCCTTACTTTGGTAAATCAGTGGGTTCTTTAATTTATAAAATTTAATTTATACTTATTAAATTTTATAATTAATTTTATAAGACAGGTCAATGAATGTTTTCCTTCATTATTTCATCAATTTACCACTTTTTAAAGGGGATTTTCTTTGTTGTTTTTAAGGTAAAATTATTCTAAACAAATTTCTTACTCACAAGGTGGTTGATGAAAATACTATAATACTAATTTAAGATATAATGGTATTTATATTAGGGGTTTCAATTAGGGTTGGTTTCAAAATAATTTATTCATCAATTTTTCTTATAAAATATTAGTTTTAATGGTATTATGAGTAGTATAAAATATTAATTAGGTTTTTTGATAGTTTTTACAATTATATCAATCTCTTCTTGTAGGTTCTCATATTTTATGGAAATTAACATTGAATTTTTTTAAGAAAAATAATGTTTATTTTAAATATCATAATGTGTTCAATGAAATTATTAATATATTTTTTAAATAAATATCAATGATTTTTTTAAAATAAAAATATGGAATCCTTGGATTATTGAAAATGTTTTCCTAACAAATTACTTCATGAAAAAGATGAGTCTGGTTAGTGTTTCTTTATAAATTAGGAATGATGATGTATGGGAGGTTTTATAAATAGTTTTCAAATAAATATAACATTATTTAATTGGAAACATAATTGGTAATTCCTTGGGTACATGGGAGGAAAATTGTAAAATATTGAAGTTATGTTATCAAATAATCATATTTACCATGTGACATTATAATTACGAATGTAATATGACTAGGGTGGATAATCGTGATGAGACTTAGGATATTACATTATAGGATTTACACTAGTTTAGGTAAAGCCTCTAGTTTGGTTAGTAAACATAGTTGATTATATATTATGGTGTCTCTTTGAAGAATGATTATATATTTAGTACAGTACAAGGATCATCAGTGTTATATTCCTTGGTACAATAGGTTGTATCCCAATGAATTTTTATTATAAATTTTATTATAAATTATTACAAAGTTATTCATTCTATAAAAACCATTACATGTCCTTTTATTAACACATTTTATTTTATTGGTTTACATTAAAGTTATATCTTAAAATAGAACTCCATGTTACATGATTTCATAAAATGTAAAAAAATATTATTTATATACTTTTATTTCACACTCACATTTATGAAATTTCAATGAAAGTGAACATCTATAACATTTAAAATATTCTTATTGGTATTCCTCCGAAACCCTATATACAAACCATTGGTGTGTATGAAACTTTATATTTCTCTAAAAATTATTTTATGTTCATCCAATGGATTAGAATTCTAGATGTGGATAATGTATCATGTTTAACATATATAGGATGTGGCATATGGGGTTGGATGTATCACATGAATATTTGTGTGAGTTTTATAATAAATTATTATGTATGGGTTATGTAAATCCAATTAATGTTTTAACTATTTTCTATTATGACATGTTCAATTATTATTTTTGGTTAGACTATATTTTTATTTTATGAAACATTCTTTAATATCTAATATTTGTTAAATCATTCCCAATAGTCACATTGATAACCTTGAAGATTTTTATATCCTTGGGAAATTAGGAATAGACCAATTGAACTATAACATATCGATTCAGATACAATCGCCTTGTATTCATGTTTGTATGTTACATCATGTATTATATAAAATCAAAATTTTGAATCCTTAAATAACATTATTGTGTATGATGATCAATATATACATTAGAAACCATTATATCATCATGATGACTATAGGATTGAACCCATTATATAAACATGTGGGGTTCCAATGAGGCATTGAGGAAAATATGTGCCAGTGCTATGCCACTATATATTAATCAGTTGAGTGATGAGGAATCAATTTATGTACCTGGTAGAATATTACATCTACTGTGTTTTGGGAGGGAAGATGCAATTTTTTTGGAAGGGATAATATCTTCTACCAATAATTTATATGGATGTTTTTTCTTATAAGGAAGAGCTTACTTATATATTTAGTTCACTACATGAGTTCATGCATCAAAGGACACCTATGATTACCGGTGATCCAGATGCTCAATAAATATATTATTCAATTTAGTTAGTGTGTTTTGTATTCAAATACATTCATAATTATACAGAATATATTTTGATTTATTCATTAACTATCATCCATGTATTGAAAATACATTGGTATGAATTTTTTTACATACATATATATTAAATCTACATTATAATAGTTGGATTTTGATCCCATTCTCTTGGAGGATTATTATCACACTAGAAATGGTGTGTGTTTAAGAAATAGTATACCATCAACAAAGAAGTATGTCTATGGTATATTATGCATCATGTTTCAAGGCCCAAATTAGTTACTCCATGGATATTATTCTATATGGATTCATGTGATCAAAGTAGTTTAAGAAGGACCTCTAAGTGATTTTAAATTTATATTTGTATTTATCCATATCCCCACTATCATCAATTTAATAGATATATGTTTTTAAATTGATCTATTACTAGAAGATACATAGTCTAGAACAAGATCTTGTTTGGGAATACATAGAGAGGGGATATCAATAGTAGTAAGAAAACAATTGTCATCAATATCCCAAAATATGATATTTCTTACACATTATATTATTCTAATAGATTAATAATATATGGATAGCATAAATGATGAATCGAGAATGAATATAGTTTTTTATTATTATTCTATATGTTGAGGAAATATTGATCAAGGAATCTAGATTTGGTGAGTAGATAATGAAATATAAGAAGTAAATGTGGACATGCCTCCAAATTAGAGTATGTTACGGGATTAGGGGCATCACTATTGTTGATTGGGTGTACCTATAAGAGATAGTTTTAAAAAAGGATATGGTGTAGTTGTTAGAGGAGACAAAGGTGTAAGATATTTTAATATTGTTCTTCTATAACCACCTCTATGCGGTCTACTCTTGGAATTATATTCTAGAGATTAGGGATAAGTGTGTATTGAAAAAATATAATTCAATGATTATATAGTTCTAGAAAATGTGTTAATGTTTGATCTATGTCATCTTCAAAATGATTCACTAACTTCTTACAACCTGAAAAGGTCATTAATTTCCATGTGTATCTTTATTCTGAGAAAGATTAGAATATCATTGGATCACCTAGCCTAACCACATCATCTAGAGACATGTACTTGAGGATATTATCATGTGTCAACCATCAATATAAATAATTTTAATAATTTTATTTATTATTATTATTATTATTTTATTATTACTATTATTATTATTTTTTGTATGTTTATTATTAAATAGGTGTTATATTAGGTTTTTTACTGTTTCATTTATATTTATCTTATTTTTTATCTTTTCTTTCATTATCTTTTTTTATTCATTCTATCTTCCCTCTTCTCTTTGTGTAATGTGGGATGTGGTTGTTCCTCTTACCCTCACTATTCCCCCCTTCATGGTCAGCTTCCCCTCTTGCCACTGCAACTCTAGTGGCCTGACCACCCTCCCCACCCCCTCTTGGCCCTTTTCTCACACAGTGGCCCCTTGGGATGACCTCCTCTTTAGGATTGACACATACTCTGACCTCTCCACTCCCTTGTGTCCCTCTCTTATCTGGATATGTTATAGGATCCTCCCCCCGATTTTTTAGTCATCTCATCGAGGTAATCACTCTTATTCATCACCCTCCCTCAGTTCAATGTTTTCCCTCCTATGTTCCACCCCATGTGGTCTGGAAGAACCCTAGGGTTTTAGGGAAACCCATTTCTGACTTCTCCCTTGTTTTCAATGTGTGCAGGTTGCCTATGGGGCCTTGTTTCCAGTCCATTTAAGTGCCTTTGAAAACACATTCCTTTGAGGTAAGCATTTGCATCCATTTTACTTTTGGCCCAAACCATTGGTCCATGGATGTGTTAAAATA
Organism: Viscum album; assembly: GCA_963277665.1. Lineage (NCBI taxonomy): Eukaryota > Viridiplantae > Streptophyta > Magnoliopsida > Santalales > Viscaceae > Viscum > Viscum album. The sequence goes on along the minus strand of OY728143.1, from coordinate 1,364,879,019 downwards.
ATTCATAAATGTGTCTCGAACCTTGTTTATACTCATTATTATCTCGGTTATGGCATTTTCATTTCAGTTGAATATTTTTAAAAATGGGTTTCAAAGTGAATCTTGGTTTATACTTAGTAATCTTGATTTAATGACTATTTTTTACATAATAGTTCTTTTTGAATATGGTTTTCACATTGAGGATTCATAGGGATACCCTATTGTAGTGTTTTCATATTAATATATTTTTTTTAAAAAAAACTCTCTAGGAGAATCTTCAATTATTCCTATGTGCGCATGTGTTAAATATTTTTGGTTAAACATTATTTGGTCTATATGTAGTGATATATGTTGTTTTAAGTGGTGTGAAATATAATTCAATTTTATTTTGATGTGAGTATACTGTCGAAGAGTATTTTCATCAATGATATTGTTATTTATTCATGTGTACATCATTAGGGTACTTCTTGTATGTTTTTTTAGTATTATGAAAAATATGTGAAATATGTTTTCAGTGGAACTTGAGATGTGAATTCATTGATAATGGGTTTTTAAAATGTGGTATCATGAATTGATTAATTAATGTCAAATGCGTTTGAAAAATAGTTTTTGTGTGTCTCCTGTAATTTTTCACTTGTCACTAGATGTTTAAACACTCAGGAGTTCACTAGGTGCACACATGGGGGTGTCATCAATGGGAGGTGATGCATTAAATTGGTGTCTTTATTTTAGTTGGTGTTGGTGTTTTTTAAATGAATGTGGTTTTAAATTGAAAGGGTTCTTTCTCATATGGTTATGAAACTCATAAAAAGGGGATTTCTTTTACTGTTTTTTGAAATATGTTAAGTAGGTTTTTTAAAAGAAGAAAAGTTTCTATTTGGAAAACTTTTTTATGTTTATATCTGGAAACAGAATGGAAAGTGAGACCCTTGGTTTTCCTTAAGATCATCTAAATATTTATGTGTGATTTGAGTGGACATCGATGAAGTTTTATGCATCATTTCATAGTCTTCCGTGGGAAGGGTTTGGAAATTAAAGACATGGATTGATTATTCTAAACTAGACTTGAATGAAAATTTATTTCGGGACATGGTTTATCTTGAAAAGTGGGTTCTTATTTTGAAAAGTGGATTTTTCTTATGTTTATTTGTGTTTTCCAAATGATTTATCACCCTTGTATTACAGTGTTCCTTTTATTTATTTTTACACTTTTTGGGGATTCTTGGAAGGTTGTCTTGGATTTGGTTGTTTCTTTTGATTGAGTTTTGGCATAATGCCAGTTTCAATTTTGTTTTCTATGTTTTTATTTGTTCACATAGAAATTTCCTCAGAATATGTTAATGAGTCATTCCCAATTAAAATTTCTATTAATTGTAGCTTGTCTGCTATAGATTTCAGTGTTCTCTATGGTAAATAAAGCGTTTGAGGGGAGTAGAGCATGTCTCCAGGTGGGTGGGGACTCCCAAGTTTGTTATATTTCGTATTTTCTTGGGTTTTGTAGAGGCTACAACCTTAACTAGTGGAGGTGGATATCTCATCATACTTGGAGTTGGGATGATGCTGGAGGTGTTAATGTCCATACTCATCCAATGAATCATACCTGAGGAGGCAAATAAAAAAAGAGTTAAGATCATGTTTGTTGTTAATAAGGCTAGTTGTTCGTGAAGGACCGTGTGAGCTACTTTAATGATTCGGTATCTAGAGCGAAAGTGATTAGAAAATTTGGAACCTCTCGTCATTTTGTAAGGGTTAACTATTTTGTGAGCGGGGTGTTTGAGAGTAACATGTATTTGAATAATCCATTTTTTTGGTGTCATCTTCTTGTTCATCATACAAATTTCTGATGTTCCATTGGTATGGGTGGTTTAAGCATTCAAGCTTCCTTGTCACATCCCTCTAATTTCTTGCCGTTGTTGTGGCCATTTGGGTCTCCAGGGAAAGTTCTATATGAAATACCATTAGAGTAAGGAGTTATGATCAGGGGATGATGGTGTCTAACTATGAGTTATAAGATGATTTATCCATCATAGCTCAATCCTCATGTCTCGGGGTGAAGTTCACACATAGTCAGGGTGATGGAGGCATGTTGGAGCATTTCTTGGCAATTTATCTTTTTTATTAGAATAGAGAAATTAAGGTTTTTGTTTTTCAGGTTTTCCTACTATTGTATGTTAATAATTTTTAGTCAGAGTGTGATGAAAATATTATTTTATGATCATAGTAGTTGCGTTCTTCTGAATTTGGCCTCTAGAATCGTCTCTTTTTAAGTGACTTTGGAAATTTTGTGGCTTGGTCCTAGAATTATTAGTGATCATTTGGAGATTTCAGTGTTGGGGTTTTTGTCTAGGGTCGAGAGTTCCCAGATTCGGTGGAGGACTTTTCTTCCTCATACATAGTTAGTTGTATGTGAAGGGAGTTTTAGATCTTTTTGGGGAATTCGTCATTCGAACAATGTTGTTATAAAGAGTTCCTACGTTAGTCCCTCCTCAGGGTGGTGTGTGTGGGTTTTAATGTTTCTGTGTTGGTCTAGTTCTTAATTTGGGGAGGACTCTCTCATGTTCTCCTCTTATATTATGTCATTTTTTCTTTGTGATTGGTCCGGTGGGACTTCTTGAGTCGAACGAAAACCCAATGTTCTTGATTTTTTTTTTGTTTCTATTTGGGAAAAGACTCAAGAATTGGTTATATTATGACTTGGAAACTATCTGGGGGAAGAAAGTGTATATTTTGGGGGTAATTTCCACATCTTGAACTTGAATATCGATTATTATATTCATTTATTATTATTAGTAATATTAGTATGTTTATTATTAATTATGTTTTATAGTGGTTTTTTTTATTCTCCATTTTCATTATTTAATTTTTTCTCTTTCCCTTCATTCTATTTCTTCTTCTTTCCTTCATCCATCTTCTTTTCCACGTTACACGGGCTTACCCTCTTCCTCCTCCCCTCACATTACTCTCCTTCGTGGTTGTCTTTCCCTCTCACCACTCCAACTCTAGTAGCCTGATCTCACCCCCGCCCCACCACCCTCGCATGACCCTCTACTCGGGTGGCGGTCCTTCGGCCAAAATCCTCTTCTGGCACAACCCCTCCTCCAACCTCCCCAGTCCCTCACTAACCTCTCTTATCGGGAGAAATCACCAGAACCCCCATGTTTTTGCAGTTGTCTCATCAAGGTAATACCACTTTTTCTTCTCGTCCCTCATTTTGGCAATTTCCCTCCTTCGTGTCTCCCCGTTTGGTCTGGTCGAACCAAAGGGTTTTGGGTAAACTGATTTTTGACTCCTCCCTTATTCTAAGGGTGTGTAGCTTCTCTATAGGGCCTTTTTTCTTTCTTTTGAGGTATCTTTTCAAATTCAATCCTTTGAGGTATGAATTTACATCCCTTTTCGGTTAAAACCATTAGTTCTTGGATGTGTTCAGTTAATTTATAAACATGTTGCAATGTATTTTTTATACTCATAGTTTGTTCAATTATGGAATTTCTATAATAGTATAATTTATTTAAAAATGGGTCTCAAAGTGATTCTTTGTTTATGCTATGTGTGTTTGATTTAATTCCCAGTTTTGTTTAAATAATTCATTTTGTCTATGGTCTGCCCCATAATGATGCTTAGGGATACCCTATTGTGATGTTTTTATATTAACATAATTTGTTAAAAATAAATCTAGAAGGAAATATTATATTATTTCTATGTTTTCATGTGTCAAATGTTTTTGGTTAAATGTCATTTGGGTTTTAAATAGTGAAGTTAGATGTTTTATGTGGTGTGAAATATATTTCTAAAGTGTTTTGACATGATTATATTGTGAGTGTGTACTTTTTAAATGATATGGTCATGCTTACATGTGTGGTTCATTAGGGTACTTCTTGAAGTGTTTTAAGGATTATGAAATATGTGCGAAATGTGTTTTAAAAGGAACTAGAGATTTGAATGCATTGATAGAGGGTTATTACAAATGGGTTTCATGAATTGATTAATTAATGGTAAATGGTTTTAAATTTTTTTTCTATTTCTCCTGGAATATTTAGTGTGTCACCAGATGTTGAAAAATCCATGGTTTCCTAGGTCCACACATGGGGGTGTAATCAAAGGAAGGTGATTCTTTAAATTAGTGTTTCCTTGAAAATTTGTTTTCCAAATGATGTTGGTTTCTCTATGTTAATTAATTGGAGCTTCGGTGGCTCCTTGGTGGTGTGCATACACACATACATAGGTACATTTGTGTGCGTGTGTGTGTGTATGTGTATCTTCATTGCACATATTTCCTCATAGAATGGGGAATATGTTCAATGGATTATGTGTGTAAATATATATATATATATATATATCCTTGTGTTTGTGTGAGTGTGTGTGTGTGTGTGTGAATGTATGCGTGTTCTAGTGTGGGAATTCTTCATCAGAAGCTTCAAGATCCTAAGTGTCTTGGATTGGTCTGCTTCCATCACTGAGGTAGGATCTATATGTACTGACCTTAAAATTTAATAATCTTTCATTTCTTATTTTTCACACCTAGTTTACATATCAATTATTGATATAGAATTTGTAGTGAAAAAAGTTTCTTGAATTGTAGTGAATTATTTCTTTTGATGCATTGCACTAAATATTTTTTTTGAGTTTTCACATCAATTTTTTTATTGAAATGACGATTTGGCCTTTGTAAATGATTATTACATTTAAAAGGAAGAATTGGGTTTCATAAATTAGTTTCTATGTGCATTTTGGTTCTCGAAATGGTGTGTGTTTCTTATTTTGGAAATTATTTAGTGTTACATGGTTTCTTGAGGCCTGTTTGGTACATTTGTAAAACTAATTACTTTGAAACCACTCTTTTGGAATCACCCATTTCCTTGTTAGATGTTGATGTGGATAAGTTGTCCTTGGATGGGACTCCCCTCATGTGTTTATGGTTAAATGAAAGAGGGATAAGATCCCATGGAGTGATTTGGGGGTGATTTTGTTGTGTGTGTGTTGATGGGGTAAGATGAAACTGTATGTGTTGGATTTCTTGGTTGGTATTTGTTGAATCACCCCCTTTTAAGTCTGAACATGGTAACCTATCATAAAGAGTGGCTTTTGGTGAATGATTGTAACACTAGTTTATATTACACTAGTGGCCCATATAAGGGGGTTATTTTGTTATCAATTCTATGGGACTGGGCCACTCGATCAGGCTAGGTAGGGTGATGATTGAAAGTTTGGGAATTATGTCTTCATTTAGTAGGGAAATTTTAGGACCCCAGATCTTCGTTTCAGGTATTCCTTTCCTTTTTATGGAGTTTTTATGAATAATGGAGTTTCTGGAAAATTTCGAAGTACACACCGTGTACTTTCTGAGTACATTCCATGTACCCTTCTCCAGCTCGAAGCCGTGTGTTAGCCGTGCCCGGGCCACACACACGGTGTGTAGGGGTGACGTGGAGGTCCATTTTGGAGAAGTGTGTAAACCCCCACTACTTGTCGTGTACTTTAAAAATACATGTCGTGTACTTTTGTTTTTTTATTAAACGGACCGGGGTCACACCTAATCGCGATAAACATATTCTTCTAGGTCTGGTTTGACCGAGAGCAACCCATACGGTCAGATCTTCCCTAAGCCCCCGCTTCTCCATCCGTTCTCCGATTCAAGCATGGTCGATTGCGTTGGAAGCACCGCAGTGAGTTCTTCCTTCTTCTTGAGCCTTGTTTTCCAATTCATCCTTTTTATCAAGATATCTATGGTTGAATGTTTTGTGCTTTTTCTCAGATCTACGACATTAATGGGGGAATTATCCATCATGTTTCAAGTATATATATCTCCTAGGATCGAGGTAGGTGGTTTGTGCCTTACCGTTCAATGTCTCTGAGTTTTATGTCAGAATTTCCACCGATACCTGTGAACGGGGTATTGTGTGTTTACCTTTTTTCCCTTGTTGTTTTCCTACCTTGCCTGTATGCTTGTGTAGAGGTAATTTGGACATGTTAGAGGATGAATTGTTGTGCTTGGATGTATTTTCCTTGCTTTGTTCTGTTTACCATCTTTGGGTATCATTTTCCTTTGGCTACTACACCTGTTTTGATGCCTTGCATTTATAGGTTGAAGTAAAACTCATGACATGCTTGTTGCCTTGTAGACTATTTAGCTAAGTATCTCTATAGGTGTAATTTGGTTAGCCGAGTAGCTCTATAGGTGTACTTTGGCCTTATAGCATTATTATGCACTAACTGGCACGGGGCTGAGAGAACCTTGTGTTGTAGACTATAAGGGATAGACCGAGTGAGCTTCCCAAAGAGTCTTAGATATTAAAGACTATAGTGGGGATGGACTATGTGAGCTCCCAGAGATTCTTGTATTTTATAGACTACAGGAGGGCCTACCGAGTGCACTTCCTTGGAGAGTATTATCTTTTTAGAATCTCTTTAAGAACCTTCCCATGCTAGAGGAGGAATTGACCGAGTGAGCTTCCTAGGAGAGTCTGTGGTATACCTGAGGTTATAGGAGGATTTGACCGAGATAGCTTCCTCAAAGAGTCTCAAGACCTTGGGGATAAGAGGGGTTGACCACGTGATCTTCCTCAAGGGATTCCCTGACTACCCTAGACTATAAGGGGATTTGACGAAGTGAGCTTCCCCAGAGAGTCTCATAAATGTGTATGACCAACGTAGAGGGGTTAGGATGAGTGCACTGCCCAGAGGGTTGTGGTACTTCGTAGATAAGACGAGAGGGAATGGTTGTGAGTACTTCCTAGAGTATTTTCGGATTTTATCTATTATTTATGTTGATTGTTTGTGGATTGATTGATGTTATGTATCATCCTGTTTTACTGCTTACTGTTTTCTGCCTACTGTATTGCTGTTGTTGTTTACTGCTTAGTGTACTTTTACCTACCATATACTCAATGACTGTTTGGCACAGATCATCGGGTGGTTTCCTACTAGGATTTTATATCACACCCTTTTAGGTCCATGATTTTGGCCCCAAGAAGACTATTTTGTTGCAGGTATAGACAAGGGAAATCTCCCATCGACTTCGGGAACTTGATTGCTTGGATCAGGGGAGCATGAGACCAAGCTTTGGCTTGGGATGCTGAGGAGCCATTACTTTTCTTTTATACTTGTTTGGTACAATGGTGTTTTTCCAGTATTGTGACTTTTTTGGCTTCTTTTCTAGTTATTTATCATGAATCATTTCATATATATATACATATTTGCTTGATTTTTTGATTTAGTCTTCCGTTATTTACATTGTTGGTTATTACTGCTTCCGCTATTGCATGTTTATTTTTCTTCCATTGTGTACTCTTCCAATGAGGTCATTGTTTTCACACTATCACACCCAAGTCCCTCGCTGCTAGTCGGTAGCCTCTGGAATTTGTGGAAATACAGTTGAGGCTATGTGACCAACCGGGTACGGGGTGCCTCTGGGTGGCTTCTGGAACCGGGATGATACAAAGTGGTATCAGAGGTAGGTTTTCTCTTGCATTATTGTTTGGAGACTTAGCCAGGGATAGGATGGATTCTGTACTTGGTAATGAGAGGTGTCTGGGAGTATCTAACCCATTTATAGGTAAAATCCATACTACCTCGTTTATTGAAGTTTTCTAGTTTTGAGATTTTACTATTGAACTTATTTCACATAGAGCGATTCACATGCTTTGTGTTATTATTGTTTTGACTATTGTGGTTCTATTTCTGTCGCAACCCTATGAGATGAGGTTATTCCATCTCATTCATCATATAGGCACTTGTCGATCTCACATTCCAAGCATTCTTTCTATGCCATCTTGGGTGCATTAGCGCTCTCATGCTATTTTTAAAGACTCTGTGTAGATTATACATGCTGTTGTGATAGATGCTTGATAGAATCTCTGCTACTTGTTAAAGAATTTTTTTATAGTAAATTATTTAAATGAACTCTAATGTTTTATTCTTGAGGTGTTATGGTCCCTCTTGAACTGGAAATTGGTGGATCATGACCTTATTTTCTCTTGTCTATGACAGTGGGAGATGCCGTGATTTGATTCGCGGGGATTATGGGCCCTCACGGATTGGAATTTGGCACCACTTTTCCTTGTCTCTGTGTTTCATGGGCATCTGTGCAATTTCTGAGCTACTTCCCAGAAAAACCCAGAATACATGGCGTGTACTTTTTGACTACACGTCGTATTGTTTTTAGACTGTGTCACTGACCGAGCGAGTAGGGACATGCTGTTGTAGAAATACATTTGGAGCACGCCGTGTACGGAAGGTACACGCCGTGTAGTTTAGATCCATGTACACGGCTGTGTCACTAACAACACAGGTCGGGGAGGGTCGAGTAGAACACACCATGTTGTTTTTAGAACATGCTGTATAATCAAGTTCAGGTACCCGGCTGTTTCACAAACTACACGGGTCGGTGTTATCTTCCCTTAGACACGTCGCATTTCTCTGGGAACACGTTGTGTAGTCTTTCCCAGGTACCCGTCCGTGTCAAGAACAACACGGGATGGTGTCACCTTCTCCTATACACGCCGTGTTTTTTCGGAACACGCCGTGTAAGGGCCAGCCGTGTAGACGGCCATGTAACTAACAACACGGGCCGCCGAGTCTGTGACTAGAACATGTCGTGTCCATAGGGAACACACCGTGTATTATGGGGTTTGTTTGAACCTTGTGGGTTAGCCGTGTAAGGAGAATTGGGTAGGGGAATAGTTTTCATGTACATTTCATGTGTTGAGTCAACACACTGTGTAGTTTTAGGTGTTACATGACTTTTCGGGCATGGGTATACTCCCATGTTAATGGATTAGGTATACATGCCATGTATTTTTTATACACGTCGTGTAGTAGTGTTTTTTATAACATGATAGTTTCTTCACCCTGTTCATGTTTTGTACTATTGTGTTTTCATTCTTTGTTAATCCTGATCTAAGGAGTTCTTTTGATCTTTCAAAGCTATGCCACCGAGACATCCCCTAGTAGTACGTCTGTCATCAGGAAGTGATCAGACGCCAGATATGGCTGATCAGGGACTTCCGTCCGATTCTCCAGTCGGGCCTGCCTTGGCACCGGCTTTCATACCTGTTTCCGGCACCGAGGCACAGTTCAGAGTGGGGTTTTTGATGATGATGCAGACCTTCCAGGGAGTGTCGTCTCCCTCCCTGTCGATAGCTGAATTGACGCAAGTTTTCCAGCAGCAGAAACCTCCTAATTTTTTAGGGGATGGAGGACCTCAGGCTGCAAAGTTGTGGATAGAGGACACACTGACCATCTTTGAGAACCTAGAGATCCCTCCAAAGAAAAGGGAAAAGATGGATACTTACATGCTTCAGGACACCACCAAGAGGTGGTGGTAGGAGATCTCACGATTAGGGATTCAGTAGGATATTTCTTGGGACGAGTTTGGACGCACCTTCAATGATTATGTCTATCCGGATACCCCGAGGGCCGATCGAGCCCGGGAGTTTATGAGTCTTTAGCAAGGTACTCTCTCTTTTATGGAGTACTCGTCTCGCTTCCTTGAGATGGAGCGTTTCACACTGATCCCAACAGGTGATGAGTTGTTCCTTTCTAGGAAGTTTGAGGACGGTCTTAGGCAGGAGATCCATTCCCATGTGAATATCTTCCAGTTGACTTAGATATCCTCCATATTCTACCAGGCGCTGATCACTGAGCGCAATCTGAGAGATTCTGGAGTAGTGAGCCAGGGCGGTTCATCATCCAGAGCTGGTGTTCCTCCTACGGACCGTAGGAAGCATCGCAGAGAGTCTTCTCGAGGAGATCGAGGTTCGCGGAATACGTCTTCTAGCATCCAGGTTTTATTCTACCAGTGCTGTAGGAGTAGGCATACTAGGCCTCAGTGCCAGAGGGATCTGATGGAGTATCGGTCTTGCGGAAAGATGGTCCATCTTCAACGTTTTTTCCATATCTTCTCACCTTCAGCTGGTGGTTGGGGTTCCTTTATGACCCCACGGTCTGGAGATGCTTCACTAGTTTCCCACGAGTAAGGGAACTGGAGTTCTTACACCCATTCAGGCTGAGGTGGAGGTCATGGACATGGTGCTCATTCACCAGGTCATCAACGACAGTAGAGTGGATCAACTCAGAGAGGTCATCCAGGGGTGCAGGGCCACGGTGCAGGCCAGTCTTTCGCCGTGGAGTAGACCTATCAAGAGCAGGATCCTGACCCTTCTATAGATCGAGGTACAATCTTAGTAGCCTCGGTTTTATCTCCAGTTATTTTCCATACTGGTTCTTCCCATAACTTTGACTCTGTTGCGGTTGTGGAGAGACTTGGGCTCTGTATCTTTTTGTCTGGAAACTTGTTGACTCTTGACAAACCGTTGGGAAAGAGGACATCTATTGTACGTCAGTTCATAGAGTGCCCTCTTGAGGTTGTGGGGTGTCATTTCTTATGGGACCTTTATGTCCTAGAGATGACGGGCTATGACATCATTCTCGGGATAGACTAGTTAGTTCCCTTCCAGGCAGTCGACGATTGCTATCGCCGCAGGGTGAGTTTTATATCACTATAGGGAGGATCCTTTCTTCATAGAGGTGAGTGGGATGTCCAGGCAGGTAGAGCTGGACCAGAGAATCATGGGCTTGGGAGGGTTATAGCACAGATTTCTAGTCTTTATCTGGATGACCAAGGGACTTCACAGTATGAATTTCCTCCAGTGGTGGATCATTTCAGGGATGTCTTTCTAGAAGAATTTTCAGATTTATCTCCAGAGCATGAGGTAGACTTCTCGATTGAGCTCGTTCCAGGAGTGGCACCAGTATGCATTACACCTTATAGGATGGCTACACCTGAGTTGCAGAAGCTCAAAAAGCTGTTTGAGGAGTTGTAGGCGAAGGGTTTCATCCAAACCAGTACTTCTCCTTGGGGTTCTCATGTCTTGTTCGCTGAGAGGGAATACGGCACCCTTCGACTTCGTGTGGATTATCGGAAGCTGAACTAGTTGATAGTCAAGAACCGATATCCCTTTCCAAGGTTCTATGACCTCTTTGATCATCTTCGAGGAGCCCGGGTGTTCTCAAAGATCAAATTGAGGTCCGGTTATCATCAGTTGTGCGTTAGACCATCAGATATACCTCTGAATGCTTTCAGGAGAAGGTATGGTCTTTTCGAATATACAGTCAAGACGTTCGGTCTTACGATCATTCCTGCAACCGTTATGGAACTAATGAACCGAGTGTTCCATCCGTACTTGGACTCCTTTGGAATGGACTTCGTGGATGATATCTTGGTGTACTCTCACACTCGACACGATGATGCTTCACATCATGAGATCATTCTGAGTACACTGAGAGAGCATCGGATGTATGCTAAACTCTCGAAGTGCCACTTTTGGATGGATCAGATTCACTTCCTGGGTCATGATATCTTAGAGACAGTAGTGTTAGTGGACCTAGGGAATGTGAGAGTTGTAGTTTCCTGTGAGAAACTGAAGAATATTTTTGAGTTGGGATGTTTCCTAGGGCTGGCTGGATACCACAGACGCTTCATTCAGGACTTATCACACCTAGAAGCACCTTTTCTAGGGCAGACCAAGAAGGGGTTACGTTTTTATGGTCAGATTCTTATGAGTCAGCCTTTCATGAGATGAAAGGGATGTTGACGTCAGCACTGATACTAGTCTTTACAAATCCGGTAAAGGGAAACACTATTTACTGTGATGCTTCAGGTATTGAGCAGGGAGATTTGCTCATGCAGGGTGATGGAGTCGTTGTGTACGGGTCTCAGCAGTTGAAGACACACGAGAGGAATTACCCTACGCATGATCTGGAGTTGGCATCAGTTTTTCATGCTTTATGCTGTTGGAGAAACTATCTTCTGGTATAGCACTTTTTGGCTTTCACCGACCACAAGAGTCTCAAGTATATCTTCACTCACCATGATCTGAATCTAAGACAGCGCAGGTGGGTCAAGTATCTTCAGTCCTTTGACTTCGATCTTGCCTATACGCCAGGAAAAGGCAATGCAGTGGTAGATGCATTGAGTAGAAGAACCCAGATTCAGGCTATTTAGGAGGCCAGAAGTGAGTGGAATCTTATGGCTCTGTTCTCTAAGATACATTTGGAGGTGCACGATAAGCAGGGACATACCCTTGTTTCTTCTTTGGCTGTTACCTCTTCACTTCTTGATCAGGTATAAATGATGTAGCTATCATATTTGAAGGCCTAAGTCTTGCGGGAGAGTGTGTCAGGAGGGGACCCTCTTCCTAGATGGACAATGGGCAAGGATGAGATCTTGCATTTACAGGGACGCGTATGGGTGCCAGTAGATATACGTGAGGAGCTGATGATGGATTTCTATTTCTTAGTTTGGTAATTTCATCCTTGCATCACCAAGATGTACCGAGATCTTTATCTCCAGTACTGGTGGCTAGGTATGAAGAAAGATGTTGCTGGTTTTGTCATGAGATATTCTACTTGTCAGCAGGTGAAAGAAGAGCATCATCGACCAGCAGGGCTTTTATAGAAGTTACCCATTCCAGAGTGTAAGTGGAATGATGTCGCGATGGACTTCATGATCGGGTTTCCGAGGTCACCTCGGGGAAGTGATGTTGTTTGGGTCATCGTTGATATACTTAATAAGTTAGTGCACTTATTTCCGATCAAGGACACCTTCAGTGTTGATGATCTGGGATGACTGTACATCTGAGAGATTGTACGTGTACATAGAGTTCCACACTCCATTGTTTTAGAAAGGGATGTGTGTTGTACCTCTCGGATTTGGAAAGGACTTCAGAAAGCTTTGGGTACATAGGTACTTTTTAGTACAGCAAACCATCCCCAAACTAATGGCTATTCTGAGTGTACGATCCTTGTGCTTGAGGATATGCTCTGAGCCTTCAATATAGACTTTGGAAGTTTTTTGGAGAAGCATATCCCTCTTGTGGAGTTCACCTACAACAAAAGTATCCAGGCAACCATTCAGATGGCGCTATACGAGGATCTGTACGGTAGGCCATACCGATCACCCTTATGCTGGATGGAGGCAGGAGAGGAGGCTTTTCTAGGACCTCATCTTATTCAGGAGACCTCAGAGCCGATAGAGTTGATTCAAAAGAGGATGGCTACCGAAAGGTCTCGACAGAAGTCTTCTGCTGATCAGCAGAGACGACCCTTTGGAGTTAGAGGTCAGAGATCAGGTTTTCCTGCATGTCGCACCGAGGATAGGACACAAGAGTATTTAGAGACAGGGTAGTCATTCACCATGGTATGTCGGGCCATTTGATATTTTAGAGAGAGTTGGGATGGTTTCCTATCAGTTTCAGCTACCTCAGAGGTACCGAGCCATGCAAGACGTCTTCCACGTCTCTCAACTCTGACGTTACTTCTCAGACCTGTCTCATGTTTTTCAGCCCGATGAGGTTGAGCTCGAAGAGGATGCGTCATTTGAAGAGCATCCAATCTGTATTGTCGATCGCATTATGAAGGTTCTCCAAGGCCGGTCTGTTCCTATAATATGAGTGCTATGGCAGCACAGGCGAGTACAGGATGAGACTTGGGAGTGGGAGGCTGAGGTTCAATCGTAGTGTCCGGAACTGTTTGAGGATCCATCTTCTACACCCATATAAGGAAATTCAGGGATGAATTTCTTTAAGGGGGAAGTTTGTAAGAACTCAGATCTTCGTTTCAGGTATGCTTTTCCTTTTTCTGGAGTTTTTAAGAAAAATGGAGTTTATGGAAAATTTCGAAGTACAGGTCGTGTACTTTCTGAGTACACGTCGTGTACTCTTCTCCGGGTCGAAGCCATGTACTGGCCGTGCCCGGGCCACACACACGATGTGTAGGGGTGACGTGGAGGCCGATTTTGGCAGAGTATTGAAAAACCCACTACATGTCGTGTACTTTAAAAACACATTCCATGTAATTTTCTTTTCATCACTACTCAGATCGTGGTCGCGCCTAATTGCGATAATCATCTTCTTTTAGGGTTGGTTCGTCTGAGAGCGACCCATACAGCCGGATATTCCATGAGTTCCCTCTTCTCCATCCACTCTCCGAATTGATCATGGTCGATTGTGTTGGAAGCACAGCGGTGATTTCTTCCTTTTTCTTGAACCTTGTTTTCCAATTCTTCTTTTTTCTCAAGATATCTATGGTTGAACGTTTTGTGCATTTTCATAGATCTACGAAGTTATAGGGGGAATTAGCCATCATGTTTCAAGTATATCGATATCCTAGGATCGAGGTAGGTGTTTTGTGCCATACCATTAAATGTCTCTAAGTTTTATGTGAGAATTCCCAATGAAACCCATGAACGGGGTATTTCGTGTTTACCTTTTTTCCCTTGTTGATTTCCTGCCTTGCCTGTATGCTTGTGTAGAGGTAATTTGGCCATGTTCGAGGATGAATTGTTGTGATTTGATGTATTTTCCCTTTATTTGTTCTATTTAAAACCTTTGGGTATTGTTTTTCTTTGGCTGCTACACCTGTTTTCATGCCTTGCGGTTATAGGTAGAAGTGAAACCTCTGACATGCTTGTTGCCTTGTAGACTATTTAACTAAGTATCTCTATAGGCGTACATTGGTTTTCCAAGTAGCTCTATAGGTTTACTTTGGCCTTATATCATTATTATGAACTGATTGGCAGGAGGCTGAGAGAACCTAGGGCTGTATACTATAAGGTATAGACCGATTTAGCTTCTTAGAGAGTCTTTCATATTACAGACTACATAGGGGATGGACCGTGTGAGCTCCCTGAGAGTCTTGGATTTTATAGACTATAGGATGGTAGACCGAGTGCACTTCCTCAGAGAGTCTTATCTTGTTTAAATCTCCTTAATAACCTTCCCAGTCTAGAGGAGTAATTGATCGAGTGAGCTTCCTCAGAGAGTCTGTGGTATACCTAAGGCTATATGAGGAATTGACCGAGATAGCTTCCTCAGAGAGTCTATAAACCTTGGGGATAAGAGGGTTAGTCTGCGTGATCTTCCTCAAGAGAGTCCCTGACTACCCTAGACTATAAGGGTAATTCACCGAGTGAGCTTCCCCAGAGAGTCTCATAAATGCGTATGACCAAGACAGAGGGGTTAGGCTGAGTGCAATGCCCAGAGGGTTGTGGTACTTCTTGGATATGAACAGAGGGAATGGATGCGAGTACTTCCCAGAGGGTTTCTAGATATTATCTATTGTTTATGTTGATTGGTTGTGGAATGATTGTTGCTATGTATCATCCTATTTTACTGCTTATTGTTTACTGCCTATTGTTTTGCTGTTGTTGTTTACTTCTTAGAGTGATTTTACCTGCCATGCACTCACTAACTATTAGGCACGGATCTTCAGGTGGTTGCCTACTGGGATTTTATTTCACACCCTATTTGGGCCATGATTGTAGGCCCAAGAAAACTATGTTGATGCATGTATAGACAAGGCCAAGGGCCCGTCGACTTCTGGAACTTGATTTCTTAGAGTAGGGGCTCATGGGACCAAGATTTTTCTTGCGATGATGGGGATCCATTACTTTTCTTTTGTACTTGTTTGGTACTATGGTGTTTTTTCAGCATTGTGACTTGTTTGGATGCTTTCCTAGTTCTGTATCATGCATCATTTCATATATATACATATGTGCTCCAGTTGTTGATTTAGTCTTCCGTTGTTTACATTGTTGGTTAATAATGCTTCCACTATTGCATGTTTATTTTTTTCATCTGTGTACTCTTCCAATAATGGAATAGTTTCCCCACTATCACACCCAAGGCCCTCACTTATAGTTGGATGCCTCTGGAATTTGGGGAAATGTGCTTGAGGCCATGTGACCAACTGGGTATGGGGAACCTCTAGGTGGCTTCCGGAACCGGGATGTTACAAAAAGCCTTTAGGATGAGTCAAATGTATAGTATGTTCTAGAGAATTAATGAGCTCATATGTTCTACATTGTATTTTGGCACGTATTTTTCTATTGCAGATCATTTCAGTTCCATGATTGGCTAGTTATTCATGTTCTCTATTTTCCATTGCCCTTATTTTATAGTTGTTGATCCCACTTCCTTGTGTGGTGTATCCTTTTTGATAAAGTTAAGAGTTGTGTGGAAAATGATTATGGAAAAAAACTTAAAAATGTTTTTCACATTATTTATTACTTTTAAGTGAAAACGAACATTCATTCTATATAAAATTTTAACTCCACTTTCTTGAGAATGAAAATGGGTTTAATTGAACAAGGGAAATTGACCGTGATTTATTTTAATTTTTTTTAATGTCCTTGTTTTGTATAATGTATTTCGAACCTCAAATTGATGGATCTTTTTTTAAGGACAACTCATATGGGAATAGACTCTTTGACCACACCTACTATGTTTTAATACTCATGCCTATAATTTTATCTTTTTTTAGATTCATTGATGCAGCTTTAATGGATTCTGTCTCCATAGTGTGATATTTGTTTCAGGTCAGTGGTGACACGCGGGGTAAAATGGAGGTATATACAATTTTATATTTATTTTAATTTTTATTTTTTACCATTTGTTGTTAGTTTCCTTTTCATTGAATGTTTTTATTTATTTTACTATCTTTTATTTATGGTAAAAATCATTTCCACTTGTTTAGTTTTGTTACCCAACACTAGTTTCCAATCCGTGAGGATCGGGAAAGCCCCTCGGCCCATGTTGTCAGCCAGCTCGTGTGACCAGTTCAGGGTCCTCCGATGTTGGTTCATGATAGAGATCATATTTTTTAACCACACAAACAAATATTTTGGGAATAACCTTAAAAGAAATAGTTCTACTTAGTATCCCATCATTAAAGAGATTAGAACCCATGACATTATTTGAGGTATATAATGGTTAACCACCGTCCTGGTTTGGGTGGATTTTCATTGTCATAGGTTTCTATTTAGTCAAGATTATGGGAGAAGGAAAACTTTTAGTAATGAGTGAGGCCTACAATTGGAAAGGAATTCATATAAGGAGTTTCACATGGTGCAGAAGTTAGAATTAATGAATTTGGTCCTAGTAAATGATGGAGACATCACTTATTTTCATTTTTAGAAATGACCCCCTTGCTTCTTCAACAATTGAAGTGGTCCTGATATAAATACATTGATTATATCATTTTTTAGAACTATATAACTGTAATAAGTTCACTCTAAAAATTATCAAAATCGTTTTGAGGATTTCATAATCATTCATTGTTGGATATTGGATTCTAGTTTAGCACTCTGAATAGGTTTTTGGATAGTTTTGCACCCCCACTAAGTAGTTAATTTCAGTGTTGTGAATATGCATAGAGTTTTTAAGAACTGGTATCGGTTTTCCGATTTGAATAAATTGTTGAATTTTTTATATTATTTTACCTCACTTGTTAATGGGTTTTTTATGAGATCTATGCCAAAGCCTATTTTTTATGTGTGTTTTTTTTCAATAAAATAGTGGGTGATCACCAACCATTAGTATAGATAATTTGGAATTATAGTGGTGACCAATTTTCTATACCACATCCTCTAATGGTGTTCTCATGACCACAATAACTCACATGTGCATATAAAATATTCATTTAATGGATTTTAAGTGTCTACCTAGAATTCATAGTTATGAAATTTCATGCAATATTATAGAATATTTAAAGCCTTAATAAAGACATGGGTATATCTCTTTTCTATATTCAAGACACTAAAATAAACAGAGAATATCTATTGATGGAATTGAAATGAAGTGTTCGTTTCCCTTGTTGATGGGGTTAATGTACAGTCTATACCAGTTTCCCAGTATTGGCCCAAAACCACTTGATTCTACCAAGATTGTATACATGATGTGAAAAATAAAATAGGCTACTCAGTTGGGGTGCATCAGCAAGATAGTGGTTAAACTAGTGGGGATTATTTCATCCTAAAAGACATAGGATTACTACTACCCCTAATACAAATCAATCATTTATTAGTACTATTAAAATGTATTTATCAACGCTATAGAAGTACTAATAATGTGATAGATGTTAAAGGGTTTCCTTTAACAATACTCGGAATGTGTGCTGACAAAGTCCCCTTTAACAGTGCTAAAAAAGAACCGATAAAGGTTTCCTTTATCAGTGCATTTTTGGTGCTTTTAAATCCAACCTTTATTAGCACTATTAAAGGCCTCCTTTAATAGTGCTATAAAAGCAATGATAATGGAATTGGTGAAAAATGGTATAAATGATTTTATCCCCCCCCCCTTTATCAGGGATTCCCTTATCCCTTTATCTTTGATTTAGATAATTCCAAGACAAGGATGTACCCCTGCCTCCAGTGAGTTTCTCTCTTGAGACATGCAGCTTATACCCCATCACCTTTTCCCCCTCACTATATTATTGGGTTTTACATTTTTTTAATATATCTATATAGTAATATATATTTCAGTATATTTATTATATATCTATTTATATGTATATATATATATTAAAATATATATTTATATATATATATTTTTTGTAAAATGGATATTAACTCTAAAAAACCATAAAACACAATAAACATCAAGAAACTTTGAACATGATAATCCCATAAAAAACATTAAATAACCATAACATATTATCCAGATGTTCATTTCATCTTCACAACCTGCCAAATTGAATATCATGAAATTATCATTGATATGATATGTTGTATTGGCCTAATGGACCACTAGATCAAATGTTATAGCGATTTGAATTTTTTGAACCCAGGGTCGGTGAGAAAAGAATTAGGTTTGGAGGTCTTATGTGAATTGTTTTGGGTTAAATGTATGGATAGATCTGTTTCACCTTAGTATGAGATGATCTATTCCATATATATACTTACTATATTTTATTTGATATGTGGTAAAGTATGAAAAAATTTCCTGATCAAAGGTTATTGTTGTTTGCTTCAAATTATATTATATCATTTATTACTTATTTGATTTCTTATCATCTAATTTATATTAAATGACATATAGTTGTAAATAATGATTTTATTATTAACTAAATTTTTTTTAATTATTTTATATGTTATTTACACTAAATATCTTATATATTAACTGTAAATTCCAATTAACCTTCTCTAAAACATATTTTAAAATATATATATTATATTTATAAAAATATAAATATAGTTTTATATTAATATATTTTATTAATGAAATATATATATTTGAAGTATAATTTTATTATGAATGGTAAAAAATAATAGATAGGGGGTCTTTTATCAGTGCTTCGAAAAAAGCGATGATAAACTCGTACCTATTATCGACACTTTTTAACAAACACTAATAAAAAACCTTCAATAGAACTATAGTTATATATATTAAAGAACTAATTTAATAATTATTTCTTTAGAATTGGAAAAAGGGTTCTTTAATAGAGTGTTTAGCTAGCTTTTGATGATTCCAGTTGTTCATTAGTGTGTTTAGTATTGGCTAGCTAGTTTAATTCCACTTATATCTCCCAACTCCATCTAGGATACTATCTACCTATAATTGGATACTACGTATCTAGAGGTGTTGTTTAGAATAGAAAAGGTGTGCATTTATTATGGTCAAAATGAAAATAATTTTTATTTTTGTTGGATTTATGACATCCAATGAATTTTGAATCATTCTCAGTCCATTTGGAGTAAATAAACGGACTTCCGTAGAACCATGAATATACATCATGAATATATTTTAATCGTTCCATATAATGGTGTTACCTAGAAGATTATATTAAAAGAAAATAACTATAATTTTATGATATCTATAATTGCAATCTTTGTTCCAATTATCTCAAGGATCTCAACTATTCCCTAAAATATATAATTTCTTATTTTATTTCACCCATAAAATATAATTGTGACTAGTTTTTTTTACATTCCCTACTGAAAATCCCTCTCGATAAAAACATCAGTCACTAATAGTTATCACTCTACAAATGGGTGGTATGGGTTACTAATTAGATAGATTTATTATTTTGACATATCATTATATTTATGTGTTTTGGGGATTTAAAAAAATCCATATTTTAATCTAATGATTTTATACTAAGTATATAATATTTAATTATTTTATTAGTGTTGAGATATTTGTTTCAATAAAATTTATCTTACTCTTAACATAAGTGGTTATATTATACTGAGTAAAGTGTTTAATATGTGACAGAGTATTATATATTACAATAATCTAGATTGGAAAGTAAATCCTTCATTTCTTCAAATTCTGGAGACTCATTATTGAAATTTTTTCTTACTGAATAAGATATTATCTTAAGAAGGATGAAAATTAGCTACCATATGTTCAGTGTCACATTCTTCAGTCATAAAGTATTTATTAAAAAAAATATCTTACATAAAAGATATTTGAAAAATTAATAACTTGTGATCACTCATGGATGCTGTGAAATTCATGTATCACACTTCAGCAATATAGTTGTGTTACATGGAATAATTATTTTATGAAGAGTTGACTTAAGTTTATCACACTCTATATAAGTTAGAGATATGTTTTATCTTTAAAAGAAACTAAAAAATTTATCATGTCGAGAACATCTTTTTTGTTCATATCATCATGGTTACATTCATAATGTTATCATAATCTCTCAATAATTTTTTCCAAGAATTTAAGAATATCTTAATATGAGTTGACAAATTATGTAATGTTCAATATGTATAAAGCGTCATTTTATTAGGAATATTTAGATTTAAATAAGAATATTTTGACATCCTCATTATAGAATTTTAGTCCATATTTGTATGGTATGGACATGTTCCATTATGAAATTGTCTCATTAATATTTCAAAATATTATTCTACATAACACTTTGATAATCATGAATAAATATGATCAAAATCGATGTGGAAATATGAATAAAAATGTTAGCCACTGCATGAAATTATATAGAGATGCACATGTACATATGAAAAATCTAATAAAAAAAATAAATTCCTAATAATCAAATAAATATCATATAATGATTTTTTTCTATGCATACACGTTTATCAATTAGTATAGAATATCATTCAAGGATATTATTTTAAGATCATTATATTCTAAAGACATATCTTTATCAATTTCTAGTTACTTCATGATATTTTTTTTCTAAAATGATTTCATAAAGTTAATTCATCTCTATTTAATCTACCATCATTGTATGTGAGTGTGTAATGAACATGGATATGCCTTTTGAAGGGGGGGTATGGTTGAAATCCCTTTGACCTTTGTATCAAGTAACAAATTATTTCATTTAGCTAGGATCCACTAGAAAGAGGGTTTTTTTTTATTAATACCATCAAAATCATTGCGTAGAGTGTTAGTTAAGTATACAAGGGGGTTTCTTTTCATTGAACCAGTTTTAGTCACTTGTGTCAAATATTTTTATCCAAATATTTTACATTTCTACAATATATTTATATTGGGTAAAATATTGTAGCACATATACCACAAAGAGGTTAGCTTTAAAGTAAATAAAATTTTAGGAACTCAACTCACTCCCCTCATGAGTTTTCAATATTCAATTCATTGGTACAACAACTAGTTTCAAATATTTTTACTATTGTGTTCACAATTGTCAATGGTTTAAGTCCAAATATATTCATTAATTTTTTTGTATATTACAATTGATAATGTATGTAATTTTTTAAATATCCTTATATTAACGGTGAAAAATATTCTTGGTGGAATAAATAATTGAATATCTATTTAGAAGAAAATTCTATTAATGGTTTATGATAATGTAATTAAGTCTTATGAAATTCCAAAAATTAAACCACAAACAATTCATGTTAGTACTAAATAAATATATGATCTGAATTATAAATATATGAATATTATAATTTGTGGACTAGTAAAACATGAGTTTAATTGTGTTTCTCAATGTCTAAAAACTCATTAAATATTGAGCACAATAGCAGTTTTTTTAGGGTATATAAAATTTGAAGGATCTTATATATGATAATAAAATCCTTATGTTCAACCCCTTTAAAATGGATAAAGGGGAAATAACTACATAGTTGAATAGAATACTCAATGATATTATAAAAAAAATTATTTCAGATCAAAAATTATAAATCCTAAGAAAGAATTGATGGTTCGAAGTGTTTTCCCCCAAAGTGGAGAGGAATATTAACTACCATCAAAAAATCTATAGAGGTAGTGAATTTTAAAAAAAAATATCTCAATAGAAATTTTTTTATGTTTAATTTATAATTTGAAGAAAAATATAGAAAATATATAATGGTTTAGAAATAAAATTCTTTGATAACATATTCTACATCAAAATATGGAAAAAAACAATGGTATAAAAATATCTTATACATTTTAAGAAGAAGATTTATCAAGAAATTGTGGATCAAATGATTGATATCCATTATTAATATATATGTTTAAAAAGATATATAACAAGTCAATATGTTTCAAAATACCTTTCAACAAATTAAAATTTATGGAAAAATATATATAGAAGTGGGATGATATGAGTTCAAAACGCAAGGACACATCATGACAAATTAACCGCAATTACAAGAAAATAAAATTCATAAAAAATATAATCAATAAGAACATATATTTCACGAAAAAAAATAATGATATGAAATCCAAATGGAGTTCTTCTAATGAATATAGAGAATGTATATATTTATAATCAGAAGATTATTTATTTAATCAAATGAATACTAGGGTTTTCATGGAATATCTCGATGAGGTACATTCTTATTATTATTTTTTGAATGATTATGAAAATGATCATTATAATATAATCAATTATGAATTGAATTAATATTTTTCCTAGATAGATATAAAGTATTAAATCATAAAAAACGAAATATATCAATAATATATATAACAATATATTTAATAAAGATGATTACTTAAACAGACAAATATTAGTCTTAAAAATCATTTGAAAAATATTTCTACAATATATTGTAAATATATTAGCATATATGATAACCTATAGAATGATTTTCAAAATGTTAAATATTCCTCATGTGTTTTTACTAATGGTTAGGAATACCGAAACAAAATTCTTAGTCAAAACTTTCTTAAACTAAAATTTAATATGAAGTCAAAGTGAAAGATCTATATTTTATAATAACTATTTTTTCATATTTCTATAAAAATAATATCTTCATGAATAATATGTTGAATTTTTATAATTATGAAATTGTTTTAATTTATGTAATATGAAACAGTCCTCATTTTTTAGAAATAAAAATGATTTTTTAAAAAAAATACCAAAATTGCCTTCAAATGTTTCTAGAAGACACAAAATAATATGTGTTCCCATGTCTTTTTTTGTTAATATTTATATAAGAAAGTGTGTTTCGGTAATAAATATTGTTTGGTTTTATTTTTCCTTGTATGGAACTACCACATGAATATAAATTCAATTTGGTTCATGGTATGTTGTTTTTAAAGACACATGAGTAGATATTTCTCTCTACTTTACCCACTATATAAGATTAATGGAGGCTATGATAGATTTGTAGATAATAGAAATGGTAATTGTTTTCCCATGTATATGTTAGATATACACAATCTATCTTTATGAACGAAGTACATTATATTAAATGTAAAATTAATAAATGGTAAGTATTTATTAAAATTTTTATAAAGGTACATCATAAAATATTTTAAAAAGGCATTCTTAGTTTAGAGATAAAAATCTATTAATATTAAATCACTAGTAAAAACAATGTCTATATTTACAAATAAATTTATTGTGTAGGAGTAATATTAATTTCATGAATGATACAATTGGTGAATTATGGATTTGGAAAAGAATTATTGGACATTATAATTGTTATTCTTTGAAAAAGTTGTTTAAATTAGATCATATTTCTAATTTTCCTGATCATAAATTAGATAAAAAACAATATAAAGTGCATTTCCAATGGGAAAGAAACACATGTCATATTTTGAGCAAATTAAATATATTTTTCATGTATAAACCATAATATTTTATCCCTATATATATTTATTGACCTACTATACAAACAAGAATTTATAGGAAATAATGTTCTTGTGTTGGTTGATGGTTTATCATGATTAACATGTGTTTAAACATTGTGACTTAAAATTGAATATATTTTATATTTCTATGAATTTATATAAACTTTTGAAAAATTAAAAAGATTCCAAAATGATTTCTTTGATAATTCATCTTGGCATTGATTTTTGACAAAATGAATTCAATTCATATTTCTCAAATAAGGTATTAAATGTCATTTTCATACTCCCAGGACACCAGAACATAATGTTGTTATTCATAGGATAACGTGTTCTTTATAGTAATTTTCTAGAATAATGTTATGTGAATATAACATAACCACTTATATTTGGGATGAAGTTATTAACACAACATTTTATGTAATTAATAGAGTTATAAAAAGCACAATATTAAACAGAACACCCTATGAGTTGTATAAAAACATAAAACAAAACATAGGGTAAATTAAATTATTTTTATTCATGTTTTTTATATTAAAAAGAAATGAAAATATTTGAATGTTTAACCTAAATGAAATTGAATTTATTTTACTTGGTTATTCTAGTACTTCCAAATTTTATAGAGTTTTCAATGAATGGTCAAGGATTGTTTAAGAATAAAATCATGCGATGTTTTGTGAAACTAATCCTTTTGATAACAAAATGACTCCAACTGATTAACTAAGAGGTTCTCTTAATGACATGATACATTAATATCTTTTTAAAATTAAAAAGGATCGTGATTTTGAACTTGATTATAATGAACCATATTATGAAAGGGTGGATAAAACATAAACAGAATGTGTGTTTCGTAGATATCATAGAAACCTTAAGGATAATCCACTAAAATTTGATATAATAGTTGTGGATTAAGGAGTTAGGACTAGAAGGAATATTGGAAACCTTGATCAATTCACTTCCTTTTTATCCCACATAGATCCTAGAACATTAGAAGAATATTTTACTTGAGAAAATTGGGTTTTATCTATGAATGAATAGTTAAACAAGATCAATGGGAACAATGTATGGGAATTAGTTCATGGATTCTCTTACTATCCTATAATTTGGAACAAATGGGTATTTATGAATAAATATAATAATGAAGGTGTGATAACTATCAATAATTCCATATTAATTAAAAAAATTTACAATCAAGAATGAATAGATTATATATATAAATTATCCCATTTAACTATGATAGACGGAATTAGAATACTTTTAGGACATTAATCTTATATAAAAAATAAATTATCTCAAATTAATGATAAATATATATTCTTAAATGCATTTTTATGGGTGGATGTTTATGTTAAACAACCTCTTGGTTTTCAGTATCCTTATTAATTGAATCCTAATTTTTAAATCACTAAATCTCTCTATGGACATAAACAAGCACCTAGATCATGGTATGAATGGTAAAGTTATTTTATTTAAATAAATGGAATTAATGTTTGATTGGAAGATCGAACTCTTTTCATGAAAAGATCATCAAAAGTAATTTTCTTCTTTAGAAATATGCTCATGGTTTTATATTCGCATAAACAAACCAAAAATTGTGTACATATTTTCAACACTTATAAAAAAAGTGTTTTATATGATTATGATGAAGGAGTTAAACTACATTCTATGATTTCTAATTTATTAGAATGGTTTCAGAAATGTTTTAAATCAATGTAAATACATTCTTTATTTTCTAAATAATATTTGAAAAGAAAAAAATTAGGTCTCATTCAACTCATACGAGCTCTAATATTAAAAATATCACACATAAAGCATAATATATAGTTGAAAATAAGTTTTATAGAAGAACAATTATATGTTTAATTTATCTTCCAATAAGTAGATCAGACATTATGTTTTTGGTATTCCTTTATGAATGATTCCTATCCAATCCAATATAATCTCAGTTAAATTCTTCCTAATGGATTTCATTATAATTAAAATGAACTATATTTCACGCCACACTTTTCCCAAAATCAATTGATTTTAATTTAACTTCTTATTCAGATACTAACTTTGGTGAATGTTGACTATCTAGGAAACTCATATCTGGAAAATTACATTTTCTTGATATGTCCTTATTATCCAGGCCGAGTAAGAAATAATAGAAGGTGGTAATATCTACTACTGAAGCTTTTTATATTGTAAATTAATGTTATAGTACTGAAGTTTTGTTGATGAATCACACTCAGATGTATTTTAGTCTTCATTTTAATCATGTTCTAATAAAATCTCATAACAAATATTCTATCAGCATTTCCAAAAATAAAATATTCCAATATATAAAAAAGAACAGTAATTTGAGGAATAATTTATTAATAGATCATGTATAAACCAGTGACATATTTCTATATTTTTTTTATAGAAAATCAATTAGAATACATTTTTTCTTAATACATTTCATGTTGATAGAATTTATTTTATCAAACCATAATTATGTTTATTTAAAATGGGTTTATTTTCATTAATTTATTCCTATTTATTAGTGTGAATTTATAATTGAGAAATAATTATATTTTTATTCTTTTATTAAAAATTTAGAGTTTTCATTTTAGTAGTAGTTATATCAAAAAAGGTCACAAAAATTAGTTTTTTATTATAACTGTACAATTCACAATGCATGGGCATTTGATTACCATAAAATAAAATATCAGTTATATGTGAAACCTTTGAAAACCTATGAGTATCCTTCTCTTTTATATCCAAACTTTTCTTTACTAATATCTCAATGTTCCAAACCTACTCTCAACATAGTGAAATCCCAAGGAATAGATGTCTCTACTTCTAGTCGAGTCAAGAATCCAGGGACTGTCATAAATAATTTTCTAAAAGAGACATCAATGTTAGTTGGAATGAAATTGTATATATATAACATAGAGATTTAATATATAATAATGGTTGAGAATATTTTATTGGAAAAAAACTAATTTGTTTATGAAAATTTTGTTTGAGTATTTTATTAGATGGTTATATTTCATTTATGTGATATTGATGATATAGTTACAGTGATTGTGAAGCATAATAGTTTCATACAATTTCCTTTAACGTCTAAAGACATTTGATTCCCTCATAAATTAAATTTATATATTGAAACATCCATAATGAAAATTGATGAATTAATTCCACCAAAATTAATTAAGTATTATTTTTGAAAACTAAACATCGATCATAATTGAGTAACTTATTTTGAACATTAGAGAATAGATATTGTAATGTTTATTTAGTATTATAGTATACAATAGAACAGTGAGTTTGAAATATTTATTTTTCAAGATGTTACATTATTATATACTTTGTGAAAAAGAATCTGGTGAATTTGGAATGATTTATTATGATTTACATGATCTATATTGAAAAAAAATCATTAAAATTTCATCATTTTAGAAGGCTATAAACATTTATGATTAGCATAGTTGGTGTTTCTATGGATGAAACCACTCCAAAAAATATTCATTGATTGAAAACATTTATTTCAATTGAGTTTAAATGATTTTTTTACTGGATCATTTCTTTGAATAATATTTTCATGATTAGTACATATGAACAAGTTGATATATACCTTTTTACTACTAGGGGTAATTTTTCATGGTATTTTCTAGTGAAGTTGTTTTTAAAACACTATGTTTATATATTTTGTGTAATAACTAGTTCAAGGTATGAATTTAAGATATTTTCTAGACAATGGAACTCTAACTAAAATATGAAGACGAGTTAGATTTTTTGTTCAACCCACAGGAGGAGTAATTCTTGAAATTGGTTCATCCCCATCTATTGTAACTATTTATCCTAATATACTTTTTATTTATTATTTTAGATAATCGTTTTCGTAGGAAATTACAACATTGTTTACTATTGGATAAGAAAGTACCATATTATTAATATTAGGTTTTATTTCTTCTTTTGATATATCTTTTTCCTAAGAGACTAGTCGAAAATTCCAAATTGAATCAAATATTCTTCTTAATCAAAATGCTTCTAATGGAGAATATGATGAAGTTAAACATGATGAAACCTATATTATTTAAAAAAAGTAGATAAATAATGAAATTAGTATAGCCTCATTATGTTGAGTAAGTACCATATATTGGTTTAAATCGAAAAAATAATGTCCCTTGGAGGGTTGAAGATCATCCAGACATGTTCTCTCATATTTATGCAGCAAATACTAGTTCATAAATACCCACAATGGAATTTGATAATTATAAATAAATGTCTCAATAAATATATTTCAATATTATGTCTAATGTGGAATCTTTTAAAAATTATATAGTGGACTCTAGATTTGAATTCTAGAATCTTAATGAGAAATTTATTTCAACATATGATGTTGCGAAATAAAAGATTTATTTCAATTGCATTAAAATATGGTTTCAAAATAATATAATAGGGAATCTTCAAATCGAGGGAATATATTTTTATAATTTGAAGGATTATCCCATGCTATAGACGTAGTGGATTCCACCATTTCTTCCAAGAAAAGATAGCTTCTTTTTAGAGAAATGATACAAGATATTCATAGAAATGTGGCTTCCAAAGTTATAAGTTTCTTTTCCTTTATGCAAAACTCTATCAATTATATTAATCAATCTACGAATGAAAAGAATTAATTAGTAATTTAATGTTTAGAAAAAAATATGATTTTCTCAATGCATGTGAAAAATGATACCATATTTACTATAATATGATTGAAAAAAATATCTATATCATTAGAAAAAAATTAAGGGTTAGGGAAGGTCATTGTAAAGTTATATGAGTTTTTAGTAAAAATTTTAATGCAATAATATCCTAAAGAAGAATAAAAATATAAAGATTTGTATGATAAAACTCTAAAGCATCACTTTTCTTCAAAATGAACCGACATAGTTCATGTTGATCTTTTTATCGGTCTATCAAAAAATTATATTGAATCATTGAAGATGTTTTTTGAGATGTCTTTTGAAAGGAGATTTTCAAAATATCTCTTGAAATTTTTAATAGAGAGTGAAGAATGGATTTATAACTCTTCAATATGATTTAAATAATTATATAGTTAAGATACTTTACTTATCTATTGAATAACTATTTTATATTCATTGAAGATATTCTCAAATAAATTCTATTTAAAACCATTGTGCTTTTACATCTTATATACTAAAAGATATCTTTAGCCCAGAAAAAATATATTCAAGGGATATTCTCTGGTTTTTTAAAGAAGCATCATTTCCTCCACCTGAGCACATTTCAATGATATCATATATCCTTAAATATAACATCGATATGCATATAGAACATCAAATTACTTTCAACATTCATTCCACCTCATTATGTATTTCTCAAGGGGAGGTAGCTAGAATTAATAGATATTTACTAACATTGGATAATCATGTTAGAGAAAGTGTTTATGTTCATATGCCTACATATACATTCCATATTAGAAAAACATAATAATATAAGATACCACCACCAAAAAAATAAACATGAACCTCATGGATGA
The DNA here is from genome assembly GCA_963277665.1 of Viscum album. Lineage (NCBI taxonomy): Eukaryota > Viridiplantae > Streptophyta > Magnoliopsida > Santalales > Viscaceae > Viscum > Viscum album. The sequence continues at coordinate 1,364,849,697 of OY728143.1, read as the reverse complement.
AATAAATTCTTATTTTTGTTGATTAATTAAATAGATCCTCCTAATCAATTGAATGGTGGTTTCAAAAACATTTGAAGTGTTCCTAGTATATGTTGGTGTCTCTATTTATTTTTATTATTTCTTTCTTGTTATTGTGTATATTGAATTATTTTAACTATTTTTACACTTTATTGATTTTTTGTAATTAATTTATGATTTCTATGGTCATTTCCCCATCCTATAAATATTTTTTTCAATAAAAATTTATGTCAAATTATGTTCGTATTCTATATGTGATACATAGATAATTTATACGTATTCTTGCGAAATATTAATTATATTTTTCTATTTATTTATTTATTTATGATGCATCTTTAATATATGTGAGAGACATAATAGAGAACAAAAAAAATATCTCTTAAATTTTTATTCTCCTGTCATATTTTTGTTTCTTATCCAATGGGTCATGTGATCATCAAATAGGGAGTGATTATTGGCAAAACATATGTTTTTCCAACTTATTTCAGTCTATATATGATTTAATTATTCATAACATACATATTTTCTATATTGAGTTTGTCTAAAGTGTTTCAAATCTTATTAAATTATAATTTTTGATCTATTTGTTTCAAAGGAGTTTACATAATTTATTTTCCTACACATAGTTGTGTGTTTAATATATCGAAAACAATTTTATATTAATAAAATATTATTTTGAATGTTTTCTATAATTTTATGAAATTCATGCAACTCAGTGTTTAAATTTTATCTTAATATGAAATAAATTATCTTACAAAAGGTGTAAATTAGCAAGAAGATGAACAAATATGTATATTTTTTATAAAACGTAATTAGAAAAATTCATTATCATACATGAAGGATATTAAAAATAATATTACCTTATGGAAACTAGTGGATGTTTTAAATGTTATGTATCAAACTACAGTCTCATAATAATCTCTTTCAAATGAGATTTATTCAATGAAATGTGGAATCTTTATTATATTATCCACTTTAGAAGTGAATGATTTATTTTATCTTATGATTCTACTCAAGAATTTATCTTAAGAAGAAAAAATATTGTGGACATCATCAAGATTAATTTTATAATTTTAATACAATAACAGGATAAGTCTATTCAGGATTTTAATCATATCATAAAGAGAGCCACCTAATTAAGGAATAGTCAGTTATTATAAAGTGTCACTTTTCTATTAATCGAATTATCTGAAGAAGAATATTTATGAAATCACAATTGAAAAAGATTAAGGTATATTTGGAAGGAATGAAAATATTTCATTAAGAGCTTATCTAGTCAAATTTACAATAGATTATTCGGATGACCGTTTCGATTATATCATATACTTTCAAATTCAATGTAGAGATATAAATATGAAATTTATCTCGACTAAAAAATATTAATAGATAATTTTATTAATATAAATCATATAAAAATAAAAATGATTCATTCCTATAAATTAGAGAAATATCGTACAATGATGTTTTGTTAATCTTATAACATTATTAGGAGAAATTGAATAACATCTAGAGTTGTGGTTTTAATATCATTGTCTTATCTGGATATATCGTTATATTCTATTTGTAGCTACATGTTATTGTGTGTTGATATTATTATTAAAATTTCATTAATATTTATTTTAATTATTCTTATTGTGAGTTAGTGAGTTAATATTTTGGATACTTCTTCTGAAGGGAGAGAATGATTTAAATCTCTTAGACCTCTATAATAGGTTACAACTTCTTGAAATCTGATGGTAGCTTCTAGAAAAGGGAGATCAGAGTAAAAAACACATTACTCGTGGATTAAAGTGTTGTTGGAGTGGACCAGATAATTTATATTCCTCAAATAACAACAAATAACATGTTTTCAATATCTTTTAGGTAAGAATTAATATTTATTATTAATTTTTATACTAAGGAAAATAGTGAAACCCAGATAACATGCAGATGGAGGTTTTAAATTAATGAAAATGTGATTAACTCAATTCAACCCCTCTTGAGTATTCAGTTAGTCATTCTATGGGAAAAAATTACATAGATATTGATGTAGCTTAAGAGGGTTTCGAAAACCATAATTATGATACATAAGTTTATTAATCATCTTTGAGATCAAGGGATTTATACCAATGTCCAAAAAAGATTAGGGATGTGGATGAAGGGGAACACATCATTATTTAGCTGAGATCCTTAGTAACTGTATTTAGACCCAAATTACATTTCCATATTTCATTATTTTACATCATCTCACAAACATTCATAAATTTAATTTTTGTCATTTCTATGATTTAATTAATTTGGAAATATATTTATAAAACTGACTATAATTGATCACTAATCACACATTTGATTTCTTACATTATTATTTCATTACCTTTTTATTTTCTAATTATCCTTTATATTTAAATTTAAATATTTAAAATTAAATTCATCTCTCCCATTTTTGTATTCTCTAACAAATAATTGGTATTATGAGAGTGTTATTTATCATTCTAAAAATATATATAGTTTCAAAAAATTTCATTAAATTTTATTTTTTTATTTATAAACCACATAAATGATATATTTTATTATGGAATATAATTATTATATATAATCCTATTTTTTATGGAACTAATTATTTATTTTCTAAGAATAAGATATCAAATTTTTTTGGTATTATTTCTTATTGTGTATGAAAAATGGTATCGCAATTTTATGTTATAACCAAAGAATATGATGAAATATTGACTCTCAAATATATTGAGAATATTGAATTAAATAATAATGCAACTATTTAATTTAATTTTGATCGTGGTATAAATTAATTTAATCTTGTTTACTCTTAAAACTGCTTAGAATATTTGGTTGTTATTATAAGTTACCCATGAATAATCCAACAAGGTTTAGGTACATAATTAGATATATTTCGTTATTATTTTTAAATATTCACTATGAATCCTAATAAGTCTACGTCTATTTTTTTTACCCAATTTTTTGATATTTGAATTGTCAGAATGTACTATGGTTATGACTTATCTATAGAAATACTTTTAAATAAAATAATTTGGGTTCTACAATGCTTCTAGGCAACAAAAGTAAGGGATATTCAAAAATTATATACAACAAATATGGTGGTTGAAGAAAACATCATCTCCATAATAAAATGAAATATCAATGAATTGAAAAGGTGAAAGGGAGGATAATGAATCGAAAAAAATAATAAAATTTTCACCTTAAATTTCCTTAATGGTGTAACGTTTGAAGGTGAGTTAATTGATAACAATTTACTTAAAAAAATATTTTCAATTAATTAAAGATCAATTAATTCAAAAAGAAACACACAAAAAAGCAGTGAAAAAGTTAGAATCATAAGTGATATGATATTAATGTCAAATAAATATCACATCAAATGGATGTTACGCTTCTTATAAGAAAAAAATAAAAAAATGAAACAAGTTAAAATAGATTTAAAAAAATACAACATAGAGTGAAATTGATGGATCTATATATTCAAAATAATCATACCATCATGAGACTAATTCCCAAATTTATTTATAGAACACGTTGAAAATGATTTCATAGTTAGTGTCCCTATTCTTATTTTTCCCTCCTCATCCTCTTATTGTTCTCATACCACTTCCCTTTCTTCTTCTTCTTATAAATTTGTCACGAAAATTATAAATACCTATAATTTCCTAGAAATAAACTAGAAAATAGAAAACATCAACTTGATTTTTTATACTTAGATATCTAAAATAAATAACATAAAATGGTTCAATAATAAATATTATAAAAAAGGATTTTCACTTCAATGAAAATGATTATCTCTCCATGAAGATCAAGAACCATCTAGGTGTAGTCAAAAATAAATGCACCATTAAATACCTCTATAATTTTTTTCTCAAATTCATTAAAATAAACTGAAATTTTGGTTTTTTGAAAACCTAAAAATATTTTGTCAGTTTTGGTTACTCTACTCAGCCAAGAATCTCTAAAAATCCCAGGAAAAATAATTTTGTTAAAGGTTTTTCTCAAAATATTTTTCTTAATTATTATAATAGGATTGGTCATGTAATCTATGAATGTGATTGAAAAAATTAACAATATTGAAGACACAAGTTAGTCCATAACTCCTCCAATATATCTAGAAGACAATCCATGATGAAAATTTATATCCTGAAATATTTTTTATCTCACGTAAGAGGAACCACGATTATGTGGAAACAAAAACCATTAATCTTTTAATTCATTAGGAAAAGTTCCTCCTGAGAAAAAACAATGATATATTATGGTACATGGATTCTGTATTCTGAAGACAAATATTCTGTTTCCAGTCAAATTTCAATCAAATTGATAAATATGAAGTATTTCATGTATCCTTATGTGATAATTTTAATGGTAAGATAATTATTGAATATATCATCATGTTTTAAAACTAAATATTAATTAAAAAATTTATTAAAAAATTTATTAATTAAAATATATTAATCTTTGCTAAATTTTGATGCATAATTTTTCAAATATCTTTAAATAATTATATTTTTCAATATTTTTAATTCAAAAAGGATAAATTTTATTTCCTACTTCTTGACTGAAATTTTTTTATATTATTAATTTAAAATCTCATTCTAGACAAAAAAAATTGTGGAATACAAATTTGAATGAGTAATGGTTTTAACAAAAAAACCTTCATCATTATAGGTCGCATTCTCTTTTCAAACTCTATTTTTATCTATTTGTATTATATCTTTAAATTTTTCATTTCAATAATAAAGTGGTTTGTGATTTTTACAATTATAGTAACAAAACAAGTTTTACCTTTTTAACAAATCTTTTCCATATTAAAATGGCCATGAATTATTTTATATTGACCTTTTTGTTCCTTTAAACATACAAAAAAATTGAGGTAAATATTATACTCTCATTATTTTTTATGACTTTATATGATTTATGTGGGATTATTTCATATCTCATAAAATTTAATCTTAAAAATCCTTCATCATGTTTTCTAAAATAGTTAAAATGATAATGATATTAAATTATTCCAATTCAATTTAATCATGGAATAAAAATTGATAATAAGGAATCTATTTATTTATGTTATTTTGAATTCTATGATCATTCTTTTTATACTCTTAAAATCCCTTAATGAAATGTCATGGTAACGTTGAAAAATTAAACAATATATGGAATTTATCAAAATAATTAAAATGAATTTTGTCTTAAAATATATTTTTAGGTCATGGCTATGTATACTATTATCTATATCATTAATTTAATTCTTATTAGAAATTTTCTTAAGAAAATTTCATATGAAATATTATTTAATAAAAGAATTATGGTGGTATTTTTTCTTGTTTTCTTATGTTTTATTTTAAACAACAAAGAAAATCATTGAAATTTCATTCTAAATTTTATGATGGTAATTTCATTTGGTACTACAGCATAATAATATCATTTCATGTTAATAAAAAAATAAAAATGGTGGAATTATTGATTCTTGTTATTTTATATGAATGTTATCGAAAATCTTATCACATATTTTTTCAAATAATTTATCAAATAATCCTTTTTAAACAAAATATTTTGAATAATCATAATAGTCTCCGTAAAATTATATTTCTAAAGTGTTTAAAAATCTAAATATTATCCCTTGAATATTTTATTGGTTATTTATAAAAGGGAAATCATACACAAACAATATAATAAAATTTTAAAGGAAAACCTTGGATTGTTTCTCTCACTTAGAACCCCAAAACCATAATGATGACTTAATTTCTGAAAACTAGGTTTATTATATTAAATAGTATCTTAAAAAACCACTAGAAAAAATGTATGGACTCTCATGTAAAGACCTACTGATCATCCATTTATAATCACTATATGGGGGATTTTTTATTATATTTTACTATTTTATCGTGGTTATAATCAATTTATCTCACATTTTTTTATTAATTTAGGGGAATACCAATCACATTTAATATGAAAATTTGAATTATTATAGATATTTTATATTCAATATTTATTAATTAATTAATTATTTTTTTAAAAAATCATTTCTTGTCAATATTTCTAGGATATATTTTTAATATAATAATTTATTTTAATAATATTATTAATTTATTTAAAATATCTATTGAAATTGAATATCTTAAAAATTAAAAAATTGTATCTTTTGTTCCATACCGTGTATGATATGATTCAAAAAATGTAAAAAATATATATATTTTCAATAATTAATGGTATATTAAATATTTTAAATAAATTTAATATTTTATATAGCATGAAATTCATGAAATATAGAGTAAATGTGCACCAAAAACAATAATGAAATTATTTTATGTCTTACATCACTTGAAAGATTGAGTTTTACCAAACAAAAATATATTAATAAAATACTATTATTTAATATATTAATGAATAACCAAGATATTAAATTAATGGTTATGAATTGTATTAATTGGATTGTGAAAATATATGGTTTACAAAAATATAAAATGATTTCATTGGTTACCAATTAATTTCAAATGATTATAAAACCCAATTAAATTTAAATAATAAGTCTTTATCCTCAAAATGTTATTTGGTCCAAATAAATTGAATTAATTAATATTATAGAATGATATTAACTAAATATATATATATTATATTTTGGAGATTATATTTTTTATATTTATCCAATATATTTGATCAGCATAATATAAGAATAAGTCTACGTTAATGCTTTTAAAAACATATATTTTTCTAAAGTTATATTTACCACCTTTAAATAGAGAGAATATTTTAAATCAAATTTTTGGACCATTTATAAATTTACTATGTCAAAAAAGACATAATTTTTTAAATATAAATTTAATAATTATATTTGGGTTAATGAATGGTATTTTTCTTTGATGTTTCCTTTTTTAATCAATAGTGAAAATTATTGATTATTGAAAAATAATTTTTTTGTGTAAGAAATTTATAGTGATAAATTTTATTTAATATTGGTTTTAAAGTTTAATTAGTTTAAAAATACATCAATTAAAACAAATCAGGTCATTTATTTCTATTTCAAATTAAAATTGGATGTAAAAACATTTCTTGTTGTTGAATATATTATTTTCAAATAACTATTTTTTGCCAAATCTATAAGATTAATTGTAAATAAATTTTTAACGCTTCATAGATTTTAATATTCAAAAATTTAATAAATTTTGTTAATAATAATAATTTATAATTTCCTTTAAGTTTTACATAGAAATTTAAGAAAAACAATTGTAAATTTGAATAAAATCAATTATAGAAATTAAGAGAAAATTATCCCAATAAAGGACTAAACACTAAACTTCTGTTCCAAAATGACCTAGAAAGATGTTAAAAATCCATTTACGAGACAAATTTTGACCATAAATCCATTTTATATAAATTATTTCATTATTGGATCCAAATGAAAAAGAAAAAATGTTCATGGAATGCCCTTTTCAAAAATTTACTAGAATGACACTCTATCTCCGCTATAAAAAGACACTCACACCTCCTCTTTATTCACAACTCTCAATATATTTAGAACATACATACTCTGAAAATGTAATATCCCAAATTCAAACCCCTAATCATATGAATTTGAATTTTGACTAAAGAAAATCAACAATGTATTTTGTTATAAACCTAAAGGAGTCAGCCGACCAAGAAGTAACTCTATTCCATGATTTCATTTTTTAAATTTACTTCTGCACTCCTAAAATTATTTTTATATTTTTCTTATATAATAGCATCAGTATCTGAAATATACTAAGATGTTTAATACAAAAAAATTTACCTAAACTTTCACAGACAACCATTAAATGTGATAGGAAATCATCATTTGTGTGTATGACATACTACCACGTCATAGACTGATATTTTTCTTTCATCCATTTACCTACTTTAAATGTTTAAATAATTATTCTTTTATAGTTTATATATGATATTTATGATATTTATAATTTTTTTATTCTATAACTTTTTATATAATCATAACATCATGCTTTACATTTTCTTGGAACAAGATAACATCATTTGTAGACATGTGGACTACCGCCTCGATAATGTGACGTGATACGTTCACACTTTTAATGGAATGTATTATGAATTTTTTAAATTTACATATCAAACATATGTAAAATATTTATGATACTGAAATTATAAAATATATATATATATCATTTACCTTTCATTATTTTAAATATGATATAAAATGGAAGTATAATTTATAACAACCATGATATTTATTACAATCTAAAACATGATTTATTACATAAAAATGCACTTAAGATAAATTTGAGGATCAAGATGTCTTGTTTCTTGGGAAATTAGTAATATTAAACAACAACTTATAACATAAAACTGAACATCTTTATTGAAAAAATCTTTTACAAGACCACACACAATCTATTGTATGTAGAATTGAAAGGGATAACCCGAGGACATTAATTAGAAAATGTTAATCCATAAAAAAGTAAGAGAGATAGAAAGGAATACAATGGAGAATAAAGTACATTTTAGGAAATAGGAATATAAATTTAGCATAAGAGAAACACAAACATAAAGGCATGATATAGCATGATTATCATAACATTGAAATGTGGCAATAACGTTTAACATTATATTAGCATGAGTTAAGGATTGTTGCATATGAAGCATGAGTAAACCATCACTAAACATTAAATAGCATGATTAAAAACTCATTTAACTAGACTTATCATGATACTAATCTTTACCCAATGCATTGGAGTTATATAAGGGTGCATCCTTATTAATCATTTCATTTCATGCATAAGTGTTCCACATGGATCATATAAAATGGATTTATTAAACATGATAATTTATTCTATGGAGATTCGAGGATTCATGATCTCCTTACCTGATTTTATCAATGGATTCATTCAACCCAGAATGGGAAATGACCTTCAAGGGATATCGTCAAGCACCGAATGAATTTTTAAAACCATCGGGTCTCTAGGATTCAACGATTCTTAGAAAGAAGAATTTATACTTCGCGGAGGTGATTTCTGGTTCTTCAAATCCTACAATGGAGGATTCCTCTAAATCCGAAAATATCACCAGGTTAGAGAATGGTAGATTCTCAGTTTTTGCGGATCCGGATGCACTGCAGAAGAAGTTGGACCTTTGTATGTTTTCATTAATGGGTCATCTTATTTACTCAAAGGGTGATAAACCTTAGTCCTTTGTTGATCATAAAAATCAAATATCTCACTGCTGTAATTTACGAGATTGGAAATTCATTTCAATTGGAAAAGTGTATTTTTCACATTATTTTCAACTCCTCTGCCTCCTTGAATTCAGTTTGGAACCTAGGAAATCATCAACTCAAACCTGGTTTACAAAGGTTATCAGATTAGGATGTTAATTTTAACCCTTTCAATCTCAAACAATCTAATTCACAGATTTGGGTAAGGTTGCATGGTTTAAATTGGTTATATTGGAATCCTAGAATCCTTAATGAAATTGCTTCTTGTATTGGAACCCCTTTGAGGCTGGATCAACATACCTTGGATGGTGAAAGTGGTTATTTTTCCAGAATTCTTGTAGAGATATTTGGAAATCCAAAGGCCTGCTTCTATCATGTTTACAGCTAATGGTTTTTAATCTGATATTCAATTAGAATATGAGAATGTGCCATACTTTTGTGATGTTTGTAAGATTGTGGGGCATAATGTATCAAACTGTAGGATGATCCAAAGGAATTCCAAGGTTCAACCTAAGGTTTCTGAATGGACTGATGTTAACAGAAATAAAGAGAGAAAGGCTGTTTTTATTGAGAAAAAGGGAATTCTAAAATCAGTTTCCCCTCCTGTTAAAACACAGGTTCATACTTCCAGTGCAAATTCTTCTTCTTCAAAGCATTCTGCTTTCTCCCCCATCACAAAGAATTTCATGGGATGATATTGTTGAGGAGGATGAGCAGAATTTAAAATATGTTCCTAAGGTTGTTCAGCCAGTTATTGAATGGGTTTTAAAGGAGGACCTTAATATATTCTCTGAAATTTTCAATTCTGTTTGCAACATAGTGCATGATTGACAGACTTAGGAAGCTGAATTCTAGTTTTCTCTATTTTTCAGAATATAATCCATGTTTTTCTGTTAGTTTTACAGGTTGATACTGAAGAGGGAACAAATGATGCAAAATTGGACACTTTCCCAGAGGATGCTGGGCAGAATTGTGGTCCTGCATCAGCTATAGAATTGGACAACATCACTTCTCCGGAGAACATGCAGCTTCTTACACCTGTTTCTGCTGCTATGTCAAATGCTGTCATGGGGAGAAAGTCCGCTACTTCTGCTATGACAAATGATGATCATTATAGTTTTTTCTTCTTCTACTATTAACAGTACTGTTGACACATTGAATGTATCTACTTCATCTGAATATAATGCTCAAAATGCTGCTTCTCAAAGTATTTCTGCACATAGTTCTATTCTATCTGTTTCTTCTGACAATGAATGTAGTATGATGAATCCTCCTAGAACTCAAATGAACTCTAATTCAATATTGTATGATCTGAATATCTCTACACATGGCCCTTTTTCTTCTACAGTACATGAACCTCATTCTGGTCCCCACAGATGCTGACAAAGAATTTTAAAGGACAGTGGGATACCTGAAGCTGTAAGCATTGATGACCTGCTTCATGGCTACAAAGGTCCTCAAAGCTCGAAAAGGAAAGTATGGAGACCCCCTAAAGCTGAAAAAATCACGGATACTACTTTAAAGGCAATGAGTTAAAATCATATCCCCATAATAACTAAAACATATCTTGTAGAGCTGGCAGAATCTGTAAAATAACTCACCGTGAGATTTCTCATGGATGGTTCATGCCACTTAATGGAAATGGCTTGGACAACAAAGGGTTCGAAGCTACCGAGTTTACATGGAGTTGAACCTGACTGTGAATGGGATGGACAACATGTTTTTGGGTGATTTACTTTGCTGGTTAGATCCATCCTAGGTGGTGTTGTTACCTCTTTATGAGGATAGTTTTAAAGAGTCTTTGCACTTTCATATCTTGTGACCTTATTTTTAATAAAATTACCTCATCTGTTTGGCCTAGGGACATTTCTAAAAAAATAGAGATGTAGACATGGTATTTACTACACAATCACTTTGGATTTGAAAATCGCGGTGTGATTTCAGCAGCATAATAGTGTGACATAAGAATTAATAAAAATAGTTTATGAGAGATAAAGGGGTGTATAATAATATTTAAAAGAATAAAACAGTAATGGTAACATATTGATAAATTTCCCAACATATTTAATGGGATTCAGATTCATAATACAACATAATTGCATGAATGTAAAAGAGGAGAGAGAAATCCCATAAGGAATTTTGGCATGGTAACGGGTGTACAATGGAGGAATTGATGATAGATAAAGGGGTATATCATCATTAAAAAATAAGAAGGTAATTATGTGGGAGGGGAAAATCATACCCCAAAAATTTTTAATTGGAAGAAAATGGTATGAAAACATAATAAAATTTGTTCAAAAATTAGAAAGGAAGAAATCCCTTACTTAGAAGTGTGGTCCCAAAAGAATGAGAGGTGCATTAAAGATGCTTAATGGGAGAAATGGGCACCTTGTGAGTATTATAGAGAATGGAGTAATAATTAGTTAAATTCCCTAAGGGTTTTGAGTGATGATAATTTGGAGAAAGGGTGGGATTATATAAAAAAAGAGGGAATTCTTTATTATTTTGGTTTTGGAACCCACATATTAAACTAATCCAAACCACAAACAAACTAATGCTTTAATACCATTTTTGCCAAAAAAGAGTGGAAAACATTATTTTATAGGAAAATTTCCTATATTCATAAAATATTATGATTTATTAAGTGGAGGTGAGTCACACTCTCAAGGAAATAATTTTAAATGTTAAAATGTTTTATATGTTTTGGAGGGTCCACTACGGCACCATAAAATTAATCAAAAAAATATAAAATAACATTATATTAATGGTAAAACATATATTGGCCCAAAATCCATTTTATATTATTTTATAACATCACTATTGGGTTATTATGATGTCATAAAACAAATTATATATTTTAATGGTTTTCAAAGTTTACCCAAAAATTCGACCATCTCTGAAAATTATGAAAAATTTAAAATTGGATAATTATGATATCCTGATTCCAAGATTAATATTAATTTTATCTAAATATTTTTCAAAATTTTTGAGTTTTTAATTTTATAATAAAAACTTACATTTATCCAAAATTTGTGGGTTTTTACAAAAACAACTTTCAATCCATTGTAAAAATTACAATTGCATTCATAAAAATTATAAAATCATTTATATTAAATAAAAATTAATTTAATAATAATTTTTCATTAAAATGTTATTTAATTTAAAAAATCAATTAATTCACAAAAATAGTTTTGTTAATTGAATACTAAATAAAAGAAACTATTTGTGCTTTAATAACTATTTACAAAGTAACAATAATAAAATTAATGTATATTCATTATTCTATACAAAAATAATGAACATAATCATAATGATATGGTCATGTTACATATCCCCTTATAATATCCACATAATACCTAAGGGTAAGGTGTGAGATGGTGATAGACTCTTGGGGTGGCTAGGATAACATCGCTCAGGTGGTAATCACTATAAACTTCCACTTCTCGGATAGGAGGTTCTATTCATGCATAATGTGTAGAAGCACGGCTTTGGATTTGTCAAGAACGAATCCCACTGATGCTACCTCCTTTTGGAGCTCTGACAAATGGGCTTTGTATGGATCAATTCTACTAGATGAGGTCATTATTTACTTTATTTGAGTAAATTGGATTTGTTAAAGCCCTATATTTATACTAATCATGTGATCAATCTTCAACTACTTTATTAGAAATGATAACAATTCTTAATGATATTTTAAAATCAAAAAACATAAATAAAAGGAAGTGGATATGATTTATATAAAAATTGTACAAAATAACACATTTAATTAGATCAAAATGAATTTTTACTAATAAAATATTCGGTCATTACAACGTTCATTCATATATACGAACTACCACCTCAATGAACAATGAATTTTATTTCATATCTCCAAACATAATTTATTATTATAAATACATTTATAATGAATATATAAGATAATTAAGTCATTTTTACATACTATAAAATATATAATCATGGTCTACATAATAAGAACAAAAATAACAAGTAAAAACACACTTGAAAATCATGGCAATTAACATTTAATATAGTGAAAAGAGTGAGATATCATCGAAAAACATGTAATAAGATATTATAAGAAGATAATATATGAAAATATAAATATGAGTATTATTATGTTATAATTTAGTTACATTATTAATCCAAATATATATTAGGTTAAAGTGCTTTCAACTAAATGTAAATGTAAGGTAATATATTCATGTCTAACATTTATTTCTATGAGTCCTACGTCATTTTCACCACATGTTTATTTTTTACAGTTTATATACTAATCCTAATTTATCTTATATCATTAATAACTCTATATTCACGTTATTAAATTTTTTATTTGAGGTAATTTATTACATTTGGATTCTAAATCCAATAGTTACCATGTAGTACGGGACTTTGTCTCGATTTCCATTCACTGAGTCACAGTTTATTATTTTGAACCTAATTTCTTATATTTGATGTAAATATATAAACATTGACTCGTAATGTCATGAATAAATTAATATTCAGGGTATTTTGAGGTTAAATATTAATTATTTTATGAAGGGTGATTTGAACATAAAATTACCTAGTGGTAATGATATTTCATAACATTATTTATTTTTCATTCGGTTATATTACTTCCTCGTTATTGTAGTTATTATATAACCATGTGTATACTAAATTTTATTGTCCATTGATGTATTTACAGTTCATAAATGTGGATTTATCTATGATACACATAATAAATTCATTGATCAATTCTCACTTCATCATTATGATCATTTTAAGGGTTTATTTTACAATCTCATTCTAATAAAAATTCTTCTTTTAACTATATAAAAACCATTAATATGATAATTATTTAATAAAATCATTAATTATCTTATTTTCTAGTTATTTGTTACTATCTTGTTTAATAGAACCATTTTATACTCTTTGGTATTCAAATTGTTTTATAATTTTTTTTAAGAAAACTCAACATCATTTCCCTTTTTAGACAGATAACTTGGTTTCCTTGTACAAAATCTATATTCTAAAAAAGTTTTCCTAATTTTTTTAAACATTAAAAAATGTTTCATTAAAGAATTTTCAACCAGTTTTATGAATTTTACTAATTTTCTCATAGGATCCTTTTTTCCACTTTTTGGACAAGCCACTTCTCTATCCTTTAATCCTTTAAAAAATAATGTTCATCTAACCATCAATAGAATGGATGGATTTAGCCTCCAAATTTTCATTGAATATTAATTTTTAATATTAAAAGTTCAATATATAATGAAAATGTTTTTAAATATATTTTTAGAAGAAAAAAAATTATTTTGAAATGTTCTATAAAATGAAAATTATATTTTCCTAAATAATGTTTTTAAAATATATTTTTATAGTATTTTCCATTAGTTAGTGAAATCAACACATTATTGTTCTATACATTGGATATGTTGTACTGATATCATCCTTATTCTTCCTCTTTATGATTTATAACTGATTTGCCCAAGGATTATATTGACTTTCACTTCCCTGATTTATTTTTATTGTCTACTTAAAATATTATATTTCCAATGATATTTGAACATTAAATTTTCCCCCAATATTCATATCATTTATCATGTATAGTATTATTTCATAAACCATATACCATTTTTACATATGTTTTTTACTTTGAATGTAATATGATAACTGGTGAAATATTTTAAAATCAATATCCCTTACTTAGAATATATATTTGATAATACGTATTGTTCAAAAATTAAATTTACTACTCAATATATATGGAATGGTTTGGAAAGTTATGACATGGGTTGGTGACCCTTTAATTTAATCCCATTAATGAATGGTTAGTCCCTTGAGATGAATCTATTGAGAATAAACCCATAGAGTTTGTAACCAAGAACATTCTAAACAGACTTGTGAAGGATCTTGCAATTAGTATACTAAGACGTCTTGTGAAAGGTCATGACAGAAAAGGTAACATTTACTCACGAAACATGGTGGCCAATAATTAATAATTTCATTCATTTATATTAAATTATTATAATCCTTGATATTTTTTCTTTAACATTATCTATGTAAGGATTTCATAATGAGTTTGTTGCTTAAGTAGAATGTGTTTCAGTTATTTTTCTTTCTATATTGATTACTCCTTGTATATTTATTTTAATGGAATTTGTTTCCAATTATTACATTTTCATGTTATTTACGAACACCCTTCTAAATTTATTCAATATATGTAATGTGTGTTAAGTTATTAAATTCCCTTATTGATTATGGAAATTGATTCATTATTTATTATGTTGAACCTAACTGTTACTGAGCATTTTAGCTCACCCTTCTTTTGGTTGATTCACCTAATAGTCCAATAAATTTAATATGCCTGATATACAAGGGTATGAAAAATGGGTATAAATTTATCCTTGAATGAAAAAAAACTATATTTAATCAGTGTATTATTTTGTAGTAAAAGACTCATGTACATATCCTGTTTTGAAAGACTACTAAGTTTATCAGTCATTCAGGGTTCAATTCCTTATAATCATGAAAATATAATTTTAATAGACAATAAATCATGGACATTTGGGTCGGTTTTCTACAGTTTGTATCAAATGATGTTAATTAGAAACCTCGAAAACAAAATTTATGAAAAAATAGATTAGAAATCATACCCCTAAGATTAGATATCATGATTAGCTTAAAATATTGAATGTATTCATTAACTTATAAGTTATGTATAACATCACTCTATTATAAGATTCTTGTGGATCATATGTTTTATTTCTTGAACACAACGTTTTAGGTTTTATTTAATGTGGGTCCACTAAGATTTAAGATAATTTGGAAGAACTTTTTTCCAATATGACAAATTAGTTTTGTATTTTTGATGTGGAAAAGATATTTGATGAATAGTGACATTAAATTTGCGATATAGTATATTAAATGTGTTAAAAAAATTACTATGATTATTATCATTAATGAAATTTTAAAAATAGTAAATTTACAATATTAGGATATGAAAAAATATATGGTGTATTGAAAATCATAGAAACAGATTTATTAAATGATTATGTTTTAGTGATGTGCATCATTTTTATTTTGTAAATTATATTAATATGGTTTTAAAAAATGTAAAACCAATAAAGTAGTTAGTATTGAACCCATGATCAATGGATGATAAGTGTTTCACACCTAGCACTAGCCTCTGTGATGTCTTGATTAAAATAACATTTTTTTAGTTAAATAATTTTAAGAACCAATATTAATAAAAAAATAGTACGGTAAGTTTTTAGACTTACATATCAACGTATTAACCATATTGGAGTGGGAGAATAGTTGGATACATACTAAGACACTTTTCACACTATTATGGGTAATATGATCTATTAAAATTGAATCTTAGTGCATCATGAAAAAAATCATGAATTGATTTTCATTTCAAGAAGTATGGGATGAACATTCAATTGATCGATGAACAAACAAAAGCTGATTTTTTTGTGAAGTATAAATATATCTAGTATTTTTATTTCTTTATATCCTTAGGCAGAAAAATCATTACTCAACATTGTAAAAAGGAACATGAAACTAATATTTTTTCCTAGTACCCTAATTTTTGATGAACCGATAGTATTTTAAATTATCAAATAATTATGGATTTTAGGTACGAAACATTCCATTAACCATTCATTTATTTGTGATCAATGACCTCAATAATCCTCTCTAAATATTTACACATTTCCTCAATGAAAATATCTATAATTTCCATTGATGTTATTATATATAGAGACATAATTATATGTTATTTATTTTGAACATTTTTGATATCATTCTATCCTATTAAGATGATATTATATTAACTCATCTCATGATGTGGGGTTTCAAAAAAAATCTAATATTAAACTCAATATTTCTAATATTGTGTTTAAACTGTGAGGATGTATTTTATTTAATTTGGGGAGAATGAAACACCTCAAAAATTCAAATTGAGTAACTTTTAGTCGATAACATGTCTGGAATGAAACACTGACCATTTTAGGAAATATTACCTCTAAATAAATTATTTTATATTTAATATTTTAAATAAAATAAAAAATATTTTATATCTTTAAAGGAACTCAATTCTTGATTATTCTTGAATTACAGAAAACAATGACTTAATTTGATGACGTGCATTTTTCATAAGACCGAGTTTTACAAAACAATGATATATTATTAAAATATTGTTATTTAATATAATAATATTTTACCCATACAATAAATTATTTTTTAAAAATAGTATTATCTAACTTATAAAAATATATGGATTAGCAAAATATAAAATGAATTCACTTCTTACCGATTAATTTGAAATGAATATAAAAACCAATTGAATGTAAAGGAAATGTTTTTATGCTCAAAAATGTGTTTTATCATAATAAATTAAATTATTTCACATTAGTAAATGATATTAATTAAGTATATCTATTATATATATAATAAAATATTTTATATATTTATAAAATATATATTAAAATCATAATTTAAGAATAAATCTAGTTTTTTTATAAACCTATATTTATCAAATGGCATAATTACCGCCAATTTAGGGTGAATCTATTTTAAATCCAATTTATGTAACTTTAAAGAATATTATTTTTCCAAATAAAAATATATATTTAAATAATAACATCAAATTTATCTTATGATATGGTTTTTTAATTTTTTTATGAAGTTTTATTTTTGGATTAACAGTAAAAATACAAAAGGTTAATTGAGGTTTTCTGTGTAAATTACTAATATTAAAAATTTATATTTTAAATTTTATGTAGAATACATTAGTTTTAATTATAAATAATATAATCTAATTATGTTCATTATAATTGATTTCAACTTGAAATTGTATATAAACCATTTCAATCATTTGAACATTTTACATTAATAACCCGCTTTGTCGCCCCATCAGCAGGATTAATTATATATTAGTTTCTACCACATATGTGATTGGAAATTATAAAAATGGTTTCCATATTATTAATAATAATAATTGATAATGTATAGTAATTTCAATTTATTTTTTGAAACAAATATTTTTGAAAATATTTAAAAATAATTACAGCAGTTAAGAGAAAATGTTTCTTAACAAAGGACTAAACCTTAAAAGTACGACACAAAATGACTTAGCCATTTGTCCAAAATCCATTGGCAGGAAATATTTAGACATTATACTCCCTTTTATATAATGTTTTAATTATTGGGTCTACATAATATTCAAAAAATGTGGGTGTAATTCCCATTACAAAAATTTACCAGAATCTCACTCCTCCTCTACTTTAAAAAGGCACTCACCACTCCCATTAATTCACACCAACCAAGCCATTTTTTCCATCCAAAATAATCAAAAATAATCTATAAATGTTCCTCCCTACATCTTATAATCCTTAATTTATTCATAAATAAAATCAAGAAAGTATTTTTGTATAAACCAAAAAAAGTTACCTGAATAAGAGGTCACTATCAACAATGATCAATTTTGTTTCATTTACTTCTCCACCCATTAAATTATTTTTATATAATTATTATATAATAATATAAGTAACATATATATACATATATTATTTTATTCTATTATTTATACCTAAAATTTCACACACATCCAACAAATGTGATACGCAATCATCCTTCTACTGTACAGAGGACTACCACCCCGCGAACTAATATTGTACATTCTTCCATTTTCTAACTTTTATGGTTTGAATATATATGTATATATAATTTATATATTATATATATTATATATAAATTTTCTTTATTCTTATGTAACATTTTTTATAACCAAATATTCATGTCTTCTATTTTTTAGGAATATGATTAAATCTTTTGTGGATGTGTAGACTACCGCTTCCTGAAAGTAATGTGATTCATTCACACATTTCAAGAAATTTATTAAGAATGGTTTTCTTAAAAATGTGTAAAATATAAGAAATAAATATGATAATGAAACTATAATATATATATATATATCATTTACTTTTTTTCATTTAAATACAATAGTATATGAATGTAGTTTTCATATATACATATTGCCTACAGTATCTATGAATGGTGAATTTCATTAACTATATCAAAACAATTTGAAAAATAATAAACAAATATATAAAAAATATATATTATATTTAAATCATGTTTTTATTTCTAGAGATGATAAAATATATATTTATGTATAAATAACCAAAATACAAAGTCAAAACACACTCGAAAAACTAGGCAATTAAATTTGAAATTATGAAAATAATCAATGATTATTAACAAATAGGTAATAAGATGTTATAATAATATAATATATGATATTATAAATATTATTATTTTTATTTTGTATCATTTTTTAAATCATAAAACTAGTATATCAGATGTTAAATTATGTTAACCTAAAAAAGAATCACAAGATACAAGATTCTTTTATCACTTTTCTTCCTATGACGCATGCACAATTTTCAGTACTTATTTCTATTGTGATTTTTATGTAAAACCCCTAGTGTATTTCATATTTTAAATAATTTTATATTCATGTTATTTAATTTATCATTTGAGTCTATTTCTTTCATGGGGATTATAATTTCTTATGTTACCATATAGTAAGGGAATTCCTATAAATTTCTATTTTTAGAGGTATACATTATCTTTGCAAACCAAATTTATTATATATTGTTTACATTATAGAACATTGAATTGTAATACCATGAATAAATAATTATACATTATATATTATTTAAATTTTAATTATTTCATCTAATGAGAATTTGAATTTAAAAATACCAAGTGGTAATTAAATTTCATTACTCAATTCCATATTCATTGGGTTATATTACTTCCTCATTGTCACTAATATTCTATGATCATGTGTATAATTTATTTTACTATCCATTAATGTAAATGAACTTCTTATATCTGTATTTATAGTTTATTCACATAATTAATTAATTTAAATATTCCCACATGAATTTCATGATCATTTTAATGGTTTATTACACTATATAATTATAATTGAGATTACATATTTTTTTAATTAAATTAATGGAATTTATATTATAATTATTTAATAAACCATCTAATTTTATTCTCCTCTCATTCATCATTACATTCTAAATTAATATTAACATGTCCCACTCTTTGGTAATACATATTATTTAGAAAATGTTTTTATTAAAACTCGAAATCATTTTACTCTTTAGTTGGATAAAAATTTTTTTTATAAAAACCCTATTATCTAAAAAATTATTAAATGTTATTTACATTTACAAAATGATTTATTGTATAAGATTTTACACCATTTTTTATTTAACCAATTTTTTCAAAGGAATATTCTTGTTTATTTTGGAATAAGGCACTCCCTTGACCATATTACATTGTAAAATGAATGTTTTTTTAATTTGAATGGCATATATAGATTTAGAAACTATCATTTCATTAATGCTTCCTTTTTCAGTAAAAAAAACATAATTTTTAAATATAATTTTTTAATGTTATTTTCATATATAAATAGTTTCATAATATTTTTCAAAATGAAAGTAGTATTTTCCACAAAAATTGATATAACACGATCTATTTATAATATTTACATTAATAAAAAATGACAGCACATTATTTTACCCTACTTAGTATATGTTGTATTTATACAATATTTATTATTACTCTATATAGTTAATGGTTTATTTGTACAAGGATAGTATTAATGTTTTCTTTCTTGATTCATTTTTATAATACTTTAAAAATCTTCAATTTCTAGTAATAATTGAACATTAAATTCCCCTAAATATCCCAATCATTTATCATGGATATTGTTATTTCCTAGACTATATACAATTTTTACATATGGTGATTATATTGAATGTTATTGGACAACCGAGGAAATATTAATAAATTTTTATCTTTTATTCAATACATATATTTGATAAGTTGTGTAGTTCATGTAATAAAACGATTAGTCGATATATGAGGAATTAATTGGATAGGTACAACATGAGTTGTGGACTGTTTAAGGTAAACCCCCCAATGCATCGATAATCTCATGAGATTAAATTAGTTGGGAACAACCCCTTTGAGTTTGTAACCATGTACATTATAAAATGTCTTGTGAAAGGTCTATATAGTTTTATGAAAAACATATAGTGAAAGGTGTTCATAGTAAAGGTACCACATACTTAGGAAACAAGGCAACCAATAATTAAGTATTACCTTCTTTTAGGTTCAATTACTATTATCCATGAAATTTTTTATTTTCCATTATCTATAGATGGATTTAATTTTTATTTCATTGATAAAATTGAATATGTTTTAATTATAATTTGTTCCATACTAATTATGCCTTATCTAGTAATTTTAAGGGCATGTGATTCCAATTATTACCTTTCTATATTTTTTATTCACTTCTATCTAAGTTTAATAAATATATTGAATTTGTTTTGAGTTAAACAATTTTTATATTAATTTGGATCATTGATGCATTATTCATTTTTTTGTACTTAACCCTTACTGATATTTTGAGCCCACCCATATTTTATTTCCTTTCCCCATGAATCCATGAAGTTTAATAATAAATATATTCAAAGTAATTCTATTTGGGATTAAAGTTATCCTCGAATGAAAAACATCATGCGGTAATTATTGTATTCATTGGTAATCCAAGAACCATTAATGAATCTGGTTTACAAATACTACAAATCCAATCAATACTTTACGATTAGTTTCTCTATAATCACGCTAATAGAATAGTATTATACACCAACTCCCAGATTTCAATGGTCATGTCTCTATATGTGACTTTTTATTTTCAAATTAATTTTCAAATATCATAAATTTATTTATTCATTTATTCATTTTAATCAAAATATTTTTGGTTCTCTCTTTCATAAATAACATTAATAATTAGTAATAAGTTATTTTATATACTACTTTATATAACTCTTTTCTTTATGAGTTAACTATGTCTAGATGGTTTTCGAGGGATGTTATTGATTTTTTCATTCAATTTCCAAAGTATTTCCTATCCTTAATATCTTACAAAGATGAAATCAATAAATAGAGGTTAATTCAATCCTCAATGAAAAGTGATAGCAGGTAAAAGGCATATAACATTTTATATTATTTTTCTTCTTTATCTATTTTTCCTTTATTTATTTATTTCTTATGTTTGAAAATTTCATATATTTTTCCTTTGATTCCCATTTTACATTTATATATATCCCTATAAGGAATATATTATATTTAACTTTTTATAAATTCAAATGTGTTTTCAAATCAATATTTTTGTTTTTAAATTTTCCTTTTGTTTTTCAGATGTTCCGTAGCAACCTTGGGATATTTTTTCCCAATGATGTTCTCTAAAAGATGAAATTTATTTTGAAGATCATTTATTCTATTTTCTATCAAACATATTTAAATTTTATAATTCTTATAAGTATCTAAACCATTATATAAAATAATTTATTCTACCTTTTAATTTATCAAGAAAATAGGTTTGTGAGTGGATTGTAATGGGTTTTTCTCACAAAAACCTCTCTACCCTACACCTTTATTCAGCAACGATTCACCTTACAGAAAAGTGTGCATAATGACACACTCTTTTCATCAATTTATATTTTACATATAAACATATGAATATTTATTTTTTACAAAACCCCTCACTAATCATAATGTTTTAGTGTTTTGGAAACATGGAAACAAAAAACAACTTGTTCATGAAAAATTCTACATTGTCTCCCACTTACTTATTTATAACTATAACCCATTTTGAAGTGTCATACTTAATAACTTCCTTAATATCATTGGGTAAATATACGTAATAAAATGGTGGGTTAATATTCTTAGTAAGGTTAAACTAGGGATATATAATACATAACATAAGAATATGGGCATAGGACCCTAAATATAACATTGTAAATTTATACCCTGTATATCAAAGATCAAAATCTTGAGTCATGGAATAAATCATATATGTTCATAATATAATAATAATAAAAGAAGATGGGATATTAGAATATAAAATTATTATAATACATGTAATTTGGTATACACATAAACATTTAACATAATAAATATGTATAAATAGAAACAGGTGCAACCATTAAGTTAAGAACAGGAAATAAAGCCCTTAGATAAACATATGGGCATGAAACCAGGTCCAAAAATCAACTTATGGACATGAAAACTTGGTTGATGAAAAAGCATCTTGACATAAACACCAGGTCCATATATGAAAATATATATATGAAAAATAGGTTCATGCATAAACATACAGATATCAAAACAAAGTATATACATAAAATATTGAAAATGAAATCATTTTCAAACCAAAAAAAAATTTACCTATTAGTTTTCCATATTTTCACAATGTATATTTTAGAGATATAGGTCTCAGCTATATCATAATTAAAACCATACATATGTGTTGCACAAGAATGTAAATCATTCAACATATCAGAACCTATATTAAGAAATCATTTTAATAAAACATTTATCATAACATACTCAAGGAAAAGAAGAGAACTTAATAAATATCATTTCATAATAAACATAGAACAACCATAAAAATTATGTGGATATCAGCCTTGAATAAAATCCCCATTAAGCATAATTAACATCAAATAATGCTATATTAGATAGAAAATAATTTTGAAAATCACATCAAATAAATCTAAAGAAAATTTACATGTACATTTGTAAATATTTTATAATGGATAATAATTTAATTTAAATTATCCTTTTAAAAATGTCAATGAATCATCGATGAATTAAGGCCTCATGATGGTGGAAAACATTCATCATCCTATTAATGTTTTTAATATATTCCCTCTATATTTTTGATGTAAAAGTCACAGTGAACCACATTTAAAAATTGAAAAATAATAATATCTTCAAACCATTTTATAAAAAGTAAAACATCATAAAAATAGTTTAAATAAATCAAAAAAATATTGTAGAAAAATTGGATATAATTTTAAAAAACATGTATAGGGAAGACAAAGGGAGGTTTAAGGGGAAAATTTTAAAAATAATTTTTAAATGAGAGTCCATAATAATTATCATATAATTAAAGTGGTAATTATTAAAATGAATTGATTATTTGTATCTATTGTAAATCCACATAAATATTATAAATAAAAAAAAATAATAAAAAAAATATCACACGTAATCTTATCATAGAAAAATCAATGAATTATAAGTTTATCCAAATGAATGGAAATTGAGTTAAGATGTCCCTTATACTTTGTAATCAGTCAAATTTGATGAACTATAAAAGGAATGACTTTCAAATGAAACATTTAATACCATTAATAAAATTATATATATTATATTATATATCATATGGTATTATGAACACCAAAAAATGAACTAATTTTTGAATATGGCATATATATCACATAAGTAAAAGTAATTTGAGAAACCCTTACCTCATACTTACCTTTAGTTTTCAATACATTAACCTCATCAATAAAGGTGTAGAGAATGTTATTAATTTATTATATAACTCTACAGATATTTAAAATATCTTATATGATACTTTAATATCATCTAACCACCCCTTCATTACTAATATTTCATTATTTTCATTTTTTTGTTGTGTTCATTTCATCATTCCATGATCTGTTTATTTGTGTAGAATTATGGGTTTTATTTTAAAATGAAAATGAAGATATTGAAGTATAATGAAATGGAATTCATGCGGACCTATATTTTTTTAGGGTCCCATAAATAAATTTTCTTAATTACATAGGGATAATTCATTTAAAAAATGTTAATGTTAAATGATTAGTTTAATGTGGAGGTTTTTTCAACCATTAAGAAGTAGATCCATTTTGTTTAGTTTTATGTCTATAAATTATATTCATAAAATTAAATAAGTGATAATTTAAATAATACAATATTATTTAACCAAAATTATACTTTTATGAATATCCATGAAGTTAGTAATGGAAAATGAAAAAATCATTATTCACCAATACGGTTAACCACTGTAATTTGGACATTGGTTTTGTTTCATTGAATAAGATGAGGTAAAAAAATTCATGGATATATGATATTAAATTATACAAATAAAATTTCAGTATATAAATTATTCTATAGTTATTATTACTTGATGGATGA
Source organism: Viscum album (assembly GCA_963277665.1). NCBI lineage: Eukaryota > Viridiplantae > Streptophyta > Magnoliopsida > Santalales > Viscaceae > Viscum > Viscum album. Next base: position 1,364,824,403 of record OY728143.1, on the reverse strand, counting down.
AGGAGTTTTGGAGAAGGAAGAAGAAGAAAATAAAACAAAAGGGGTGGTTTGAGAAATTTGCCTCTAGAATATCACCTCCTTAAAGGATAATTTATAGAATGTGGAATTGGTATTCTGGTATGACAATAAGAACAAGGTTATATAGAGAGTTTAGATAAGTTTTTTTTGAAGAGTTTTTATTATTTTTAAGTATTTTTAGGAGAAATGGGGTTGTGAGGATGGTATTTATACTTGATGAGTGGTGGTTTAAATTGATTAATTAATGATTATTTTATATTTAAAGCCAACCACATTTTGGTAGAAGTATTTACAATGATTTAGATTGATAATTAATTTTATAAAGGATGGATATGGTTGAGGAACACAACATCCACCAATTTAAAGTTTTAGTTTTTAGGCACTTTAATCTTTTATCTTTCATCGTTAACTCATTTCATTATTTTACTTATATTGCGGGGAATCCTTTTTTCACAACAGAAAATTTTTATGCCTAAAAATGAAAATGAAGTTAAAACATAATTTGGACCTTTTATTACAAATATGAAATAATTTTCATCAAATTTAATTAAAATAATTTTAAAACTATTATTTAAAACAAAACCCATAGAAGAAATGAGAAACCAGGTTTTCAATAATTGTATTTGTCATGAAAAATATGATTTTACTAAATGGTTGGGGACAAGCCCTTATTTTATTATTATTAAATCAAATAAAAGTCCTCTATTTTGGGTAGAAGTATTCCCATTACATATCTCAAAGTCTAAAGGAAAATAAATCCCATATTTTGGCCAAAAGGGCCCTCTAGTGAATAGTATAGCTATAGCACCTGGTCTACTATAGTACCTGTTACAATAATTCCACCACTACAGTTCATTCTATGGTGCATCCACCTCTAAAGTGTCACTACCGCTAAAATTACTCCACTAATACAACAATTCAACATTTTCCCGCTACAACACTTCTATAGTACCCAGTTATTTCATCCTTGGTCGAAATCAATCAAGGGTATTTTGGATGGCAAGAAGGAGCATTTACAACATAGGTATAGGATCATTGAAAAAAAATGAATTTTTTTAACTCTATGACTAATAATTCTCATTGAATAGAATTGAATTAATATTTAATTATTTATAATAAATAATTTTAATTTAACACATTTCTAATTTGGGATTATTTTAATTAAATAAAATGGAGAAACATTATATACCATGAAAAAGATTTTTGAAAAAAATTATAATCTTTAAACACAAAAAATAATCTTTTTGTAAAATTAAATATAATGTTTATTAAAGATAATTTCAGAGGGTAAAATAGAAGTAAATAATACTTATTTTACATGAAAATATATTTAAAAAATAATAGTATTTTAAAATTTTGAAATTTATTGAAAAAAATTACATTTTAAAAAAAATAAGCATTTTCACTCCTCACTCAAAAATGAATCTTTTGAGAAGATTCCCAAAAATTCATCCTAATATATTATTAAAACGTTGAATTGAAAAGCGATGCTCATTTTATCAAATATATTTAAAAAAACTTTCAGAAATAAAATATATTTATTTCTCTTATAAAAAATAAAAATATATTTTTGAAGAAAACATGTATTTGAAGAAAAAAATGACTTTACTAAAAATTATATATTTACTTATAATAAATTAAAATAATAACAAATATTTATAATACTATATATTTCACAATGTGGTTAATCAAAGTCATTACTCCCAATTTAATGGATAGGTTTTAATAATAATATTTTAGAATCTGTTTAAACTCAGCGTTCTGTGCAATGTAATCTATTGATGATATTAGATTTACATAAAAAAGACACATACAATAAAATCATTGGCTGTTATATACTAACCCCATTAAAATTAATTATAAACTAGAAATAGTTTACTCAACTATTAGTATACGATGATACCACTCTTATATTACATCCTCGTTTTCCAATGTAGCTTCCTCAAAATTGTGGTTTCTCTATTCGATATTTACCGGGTGAGTGGTATTGTTTGGTAGAACATTATATTTATGTTACAGATTTTAAATTCATCAATTTTCATAAGAAATGTAGTTTCTCTTTCGCCTGACTTCTTAGATTAGTACCTGTGAAATATCAGTAATGTACTCCCGTAGTAAATATACATGGAAGACATTATAGAAGAAGATCGAGATTTGTAAGAAGTGTCAACTAAATAGCCACCATCCTAATAAGGAAACAAATTCAAAAAAATGCTTCCTCGAAATTAAAACAAATTCAAAAAAATTAGTGGTGGATGTTTGAAAATTCCTTTATGGGAAACCGACATTGTAAAAAGGGTTAATTGGACTTATTATTCAAAATATGGGAAGTAAAAGTTTAAGATCAACACAAATACAGGATTCTCATCTTGAAGATATTAGTGGAAAGTGAAAATATAGACTTGGAATAGAATTCTAAATATCATTTTTTTTATTATGATAGATAACATGTTCATTTTCTGGTTAATTTCCCCTAAACTATAGACCAATAGCTTCAACATTTAATTTATACCATTATAAGTGAGGATAATAGGATAATAGTTTACATAAAAATAATTTGAGGAGATACAATTAATTGATTTCATCTCAAAAGTACAATATCACTCTTTGGTCGTGCCTCAATCAATTTCCTTTTCATTTTTTACTGCAACTAATGATGTTTAAATTTAATTCCATCATTACAATATGATCAAAATATCCCTAATGGGATGAAATTACATTCCTTATATCAATAATTATCTTCATAAAAACGGTTAACTTGGATTATCCAATACAGATAAATATTTATGTCTTTATTTAATAAATTAATCTCTATAACACCATCCAAATTTCAACATAATCAATCTCGTAAATGGTTACCCTTATGAACCATCCAAAAAATTAAAATCCAAAACATTCAAACTAAGGTAATTAAATATTCAAAATCAAATTATCATTAATCCTGAAAAATACTTAATGTAGATCTTAATTTCCACACACAAAAAATGGGTAGTTCATTTTAATTTATTCTATAAGAACATGGTAAAAACCTGAATTAACATAAAAAATTAGTGATAATATGCATGATTTCGAAAATTAACTATTTCCTCATGCCACAAATCCAAAAATATCTGTATATACATTCCATAAACTACATTATCATCATATTATTAATTAGTTACAATGTCATAAAACCTATCCCAATAATTTCATCATAATTACATCACTTTAAAAAATTATTATCCCATAATCATGCACTTATTTATGGTTATGTTTCCCTTAATTAGGTGTTCTCCAAAAATATCTCCTTAAAACCTCAATCATTTTTCATGGTTACTATTAACATTAAATATATACTTTAGAATACTTTAGGAAAAACTATAATGGAATAATCCATATATGTTTCATTATTCAATAATACAAAAAAATTACTTCTACAAAATTATCCTTGAATTATACATCATAAACATTCAATGGTTCAAATTCCTTCTAAGACCACTAACCACGCTTCATCATTTTACTCTTTTACACTTCTTCTATTTTATATTTTATTTATATTTTCTTCATCATTAACAATATAACTATCCATCATGAAACCTCTCATATTATCTTCATGATCATTCCCCCTATGGAATCAATTTTCATAATGCTCAAAACTTCCTCATATAAAAAATTTAATTTATGATTATTCCTTAGGTTTACTATTATTCTCATCCATTGTATTGACTAAACATTTAACTTTTACTTTTTAATTAGAATCTTTTTGTCCCCTTTACCACAACCAGATCATCTATAAATTCACCTCTGGTCACCATGGAATATTATCTATCCGTTATTGTATGGGTTAGAAAACTCAAAAAAGATAATATTATTGAACATATTATGAGATTGATGATTAGGGATAGTAATATGGTTTCGACTTTAAACTCACATTTCATATGGTTTCTCTCAAAGAAGAGTATTCTATTGATTATCACATTTTCCATTAATATTAGCCATCTTGTTTATAGCCATTAACTAATTCAAAAATCATTATGCTATCAACACTAATCATAGTGTAAAACCCCTATAATCATGTTAAATTACTTATAAAATCTTCCAACTAAGATGCCTTAGGTTTAATATTTTGTTATTTAATATTATTATCAAAACTCTAGGATTTAATGATAGACTTTAAATTGGGGTTCTTACAATGGTTTTCGTATAATAGTTTCTAAAAATAATCTAAATATTTCTCTGATACGAACTATAATTTCCAAAATTTTTCATACATAGATATTATATCTAAATAAACAAATATTAATTAAATAAAAAACCACACATGAATGGTATGGGTTCCGTGTCTTGGGAAACATTAAAATTGAAAACTAGTTCATAAAGCCTCTATATTTTATCACGCTTATTCCTTCGTTAATATAATTCTTTTTTCACATGTAAAACATGATACCTTCCATCATATCCAGGGGAAAATAAACAAAATAAAAGGGTGTTCTCATATGATCTATTAGGTTAAAAAAAGAAGATATCATTTATAACATAAGAAAAAGTTTATAAGAACATGAAAATATCATTTTAAAGTTATACCCTTTATATCAATGATACAAATCTTGAGTCATGGAATAAATTATATATCTTCATAAGAAATTATTTATAAAAGAACACGATCCATGATAGAAAAGAATTGGAATAAGACTTGGAATGTGGAATACACAAATACTAATAACTTTTTAAATGTGTATAAGTTGACACAGGTTTACTCATTATGTTAATGACAATAAATTAGTCCCTTAAATAAAATTATATACTTGAAACTAGGTACACACATTTTCATATAGACATGAAAACTAGTTCCACACATAAATTTGTGGACATAAAAACATGGTCTATGTACCGAATTTTGATCATGAAATCTAGATGATGTATAAAATAATAGACATGAAATATAGGTCAACACATAATATTATATACATGAAAACCAACTATATGAATATTCTTATGGACACAAAAACCATGTCCATGAAATGAATTGTGACCATTAAATCATGTTCACACATAAAAAATTTACATCATGACTTATCCATGTCTACCAAATGCATTAAATATAGATATAGATACCACATATCACATAATTAAAACCACACATATGTGTGCCACAATAATATAATCATTCATCGTCTTAGAACCCATGTTAAAAATTAGTTTCATAAACATTTCGTCAGAACATAACTCATGGAATGTGAAAAAATCATAAATATCATTCCATCATTAACATAAACCAATCATAAAAAATAATTATTATATTATCCATGAATAATATCTAAATAAAATCATATGTGACATCAAATAATGTAATATTACATGGAAATTAATTTTAAAAGATCACTTGAAATAATTCTGGAGAAAAATAACATTTCCACTTTTAAATCATTTATTGTAAAATATACATGAAATTATAATGAAAAAAATTCATATGAAAATAATCATATAAAACTAGAAAGGAAACATAAAATTATTAAGGATTCTTTAATATTGTAAAATTAATCCATCCTATATATGTTTAAAGAACATTCCTTCCCAATTTTTATTACAAATTTTATAAAGATACACTTGTGGAAATGGAAAAAAAAATTAGATGAAACAATTTTTTCATAAATTCAATCATGATTAAATATGACATTAAAAAATAATAAATTAATAATAAAGTCATTTACTGTAGTGACTTGGGTTTTGGCCCTATCATACTTTGGAATATTCCTATGAATAATTCCAGAGCTAGGCGCGAAGACTGCGTGCGATTCCGAGGCCCGGTGTTCCTGAAATAAATTTTTTAAAAATATTAAGTATATTTATACTATGCATGTGGTGGGGGTGTGGAATCTCTTATAGAGTAGCTCAGAACAGGAATCTGAGGGCATGGTTGCATCCAGAACGTGACATTTACCATAGGCGTGGTGTAAATTTTGTGGGGGCGGGCCTACTATGAGAAAATCCACGAGGGGTGTTTTCGTAAATAAATTGAAAAGATTATTTATGAGCTTCGGCTCAAATAAATCCTGAATGGATTTTCTGATAGCAATTCTGAGTGTGATGTTGCGTTCAGAACTCCTTGTTTACCCTACGCATAACATCATTTAGTTGGCACCGGGTGCAGGGTCGGATGCGCGTTGGCGGGTAGCTGAATGAAGTGTTTATTAAAAAAATCAATCGTGTCTCCCCCCCCCATTTTGCACTCAACGCAAGGAAGAAACCCACCATCCTCCTCCTTTGTTTCTTCGCTGATCGAGCTCTGGGCGTCCGTTTTCAGCGCCAATCGTCAGCGGATCGAGCTCCAGTGCGTCGCAGGCATCGTTCTGCACCTGAAGCTTTAGTGACCCGTAAATTGGTAGGTGGTTTGAGTTTTAATATCCCGGACCCTATTTATGTATTTTATTTCATAACATTGTCATAAGGGTTGTATAGTTCGGGTCCCTAGGTTTCCGAAACATGTTTCAGATATGCTTTTAGAGCACCAGGGTGCTCCCGGGGGTTTCCAGATGTTTTCCGGTGGAAACCCCAGATTCTAGTGGCGGCCATGGCGGAATACGGTGAGGGTAGGTGGCGGCATGGTGGTGGCACGGTGGAATCTGAAAGGCGGCGTGGTGGTGTGGCGGTCTGGTAGGGTCGGTGAGGCGGTCCGGTCAGTTTTTCCGGTGAGCCAGCGGTGGTCCGGCCAGAATATTCTAGGAGCTCTTTAAACACCTTAAAATGCATTTCAGGAGTCCAAATCGTGAGCCATTTGTGGAGATGCGTTACTTTCATCGCGACGACCATTTTGGGTTTACTTTGGGAATTTTATGAGTCGGGTTTGTGGCCCGGGGCTACGAAACGTTGAAATAATAATAATATATTATTATTATGTAACTACGACCCACCATAACTCCTGCACGGAGTGTTCAAATGATGTGCTTTCATTGGAATTGAGACCCTTATGGTACAGTAGAATTGTTTAGATAGTTTTTGGGTGTTGGTACATAGAACAGGGTGTGGGCCCCACGTGGTCAGGTTCCGGCATTTGCGGAGAAACGTGACTTTCTCCCCAAGAGTCCATTTTTGGCGGATGAATGGTCGAACCTATGTGTTTTTTCAAGAAGATCACAATGGTGTGATCCGTTCGATATGTTTCGGGATCGATGTGTGGACCCCACCCAGGCTGGCTTCGGTTAATAGTGCCTTTTTTCACCGGATGTCTGTTTGGGACGATCGATTAGTTGATCCCGTGTGTTTTTTCGAACGGATCGCAGTGGTTTGATCTGCCCGATGAGTTTTTAGATTGTTTTGTGGGCCCTGTATGGGCTAGCTACGGTGAATTGTTCCTTTTTCTCCGAATTTCCATTTTGGGTGAGTAAACATCATTTTTGACATATTTTTTTACGTGGATCGCGATGGTGGCATCAGTATCAGCCTTGGAGGTGAGTGGGGTGGTGTTGTTGTCGGTCTCTTGGGTTAGCGACGTTTGGATAGGAAGTGGTTGAGGGTACTCCCTTGGTTTGTTCCTACAAGGGTCTGCACAGCATCACAACCTTCATTTAGTTTTATGATCCTCTCAAGGGGATGTTTAATCTCTTAGAGTGGTGTCATCCCACCGGTGGGCCCGGAGTGGTATCATCTAGCATCATTTCCCTAGATCAGGTTCTTGGTATCGTTGTGACCGCTTATCACCAGGAGGTGATCCCCTATCTAGAATGATAACCTTGTAGGGTTTGTGGCATCATCTGGAATATGATCCCCTAGATAGTGGTCCATGATCAGTAGGGGTGTGGCATCATCGGGCATACGATCCCCTTCTCAACGTGAGGATTGTAGTAGGGTTGTGGTATAATTGGTTATATGATCCCCTACTCAGCACGTGGTTTCTAGAGATTTGCGGCATCGTTTGGTCGATCCCCTACAAGGCCCCTAGGAGTGACCCTCTACCAGTGAGATCTTCGTATACTAGTGTGGGTTTTGTTATCCCCTAGAGGACCCTATGAGCGATCCCCTATCCAAGGAGATTAGTGTTTATGTTGTTTCAGCGAGGTTCCCTCAGTGACGATATCCTTCGAGCATGATCTCTCAGATGAGCATCTGAGGTGTTTGTGTAGGACTCGATGGGTTATATCTCTCGGATGAGTGTCATCTAGGATGACAGTGATCATGGAGTGTGCTCTCCTGGTTGTGAATTGTTTCTTGTGACGAGGTCGGTACCTCATTGGCTTGGTGCATGATTTGAGTATATCTGGATGTTCAACGTGTATGTATTGGAATACACCTGGATTGAGTTGATTAGTTTTGTTTAGCCGAGGATTGTCACAAGATGGAGTTTCTATCTCGTCTCGGTTCCCTCTGGCTACGATGACCAGATTGTTTCCTTTCAGTTGCTCTTTTTTTTTAGGTTTTTGGGGTGCCTACTAAGTATTTTTATACTCACCCCTACATGGGTTTTTCCCACATGTGTTTGTGTATTGTGCAGCCCACGGGCCTTTCGACAGAGTCCCAGGAGGACTGGGAGCAGGTGGAGTTTAGTGAGCGAGTCTGACCATGGAGTCTTATAGGATTTGTGCTGAGGAGCTTACCGGTGGGTCCTTTTGACAAATGTCCTCTCCTCCTGAGCAGATTGGACATTTTTGCAGTTTTCTTTTGGAGGGACCTGTTTTTTCCTTTTGAACATTTTTTGTACTCTGGTTTGGGATAGATATATGCATGAATTATCTTTCCAGTTTTTATATATATATCTTTTCATTTTTTCATGGATGTGTATGTGGGTGTGTGTGTATAGGTACCTTATGCTAACGCCTCCCATGTGTGTGATAAAATACTTGATTCTAGTCGCCTGCCCCTGGGATATTGGAGGCGGGTTTGGGGAGTCACAGCTCGAGCCCCATTGGGTCGGGTCATGACAGAGTGGTATTAGAGGAGGTTCCACCTTTGGGATCTCAGACCATAGTTGTTCTAGCTATGAGTTTGGTTTGGGTTTCATAGAGGTAGTGTTAGGATGTTCCGAGCTCGGTTTTTAGGCCAGAGACTCTAGTGTTGGTGTGGCGGCCGACGTATCCATATACCAGGACTCTAATAACCTCCCTTTCGACTTAGGAAATTCGTACACTGGTTTCAGGGGAAAATGATACATGCATCATATAGGACTGGGTTTTGGGTTTCCCTTGTTCTTCTTGAGTCATCTCACCAGATATACTCTTTGACTATGGTGCATCTTGAATGTATTTCAGGATTCCTCCATGATGACAGCCAGCGAGGGTTCTGTAGCGGTATTTTGGTAATGATTTGCCCCGTCTAGAGGCTGTGGACTAGAGTCCAGGTTCTGAGGATGGACCTCCATGTGGTCCACTAGTTGTGCCACCACCTATCAAGCAGCTGCTGTGTCAGATGTGCAGGATAAGGTTACGGGCAAGCTGAGTGTGTTGCACGAGTTCTAGAGGCAGCGACCAATGAGGATCCAGGGTGATCCGGATCCTCAGGCAGCTGATGACTAGATCGAAGTAGTCACCCATGTTTTACTCCTAGTTAGGAAACCTCCGGATCATATGGTGGTCTTAGCGGCGAGCCTTTATCATGGTTAGGTCGGGAAATGGTGGAGTTTTGTGACGCAGTCCCATGTTAAGGAGACACATTCATTGGAAGAGTTTTAGCAGCTCTTCAGTGAAGAGTTCAATCCAGTGACGCTGAGGTCAGTGCGGATCCAAGAGCTTTTGAAGCTTTGGCAGGAGGTCATGACTGTGTCGGAGTACACAACGTGGTTTATCGACCTATCGCGCTACTCCCTGGATATGGTTCGAGACCCATTCTTCTAGGCTCATACATTCGATCAGGGCCTACGTAGAGACATTCGGGTAGGTGTGGTTTCTTTGTGTCTCCCAACCTATGCTAGAGTGTTGGAGAGGGCCCTAGTGGTGGAACGATTTCTGGCTGAGCAGACCCCACCTCTAAGTGTTGAGCATGCGAGAGATTAGACTTCGTTAGTCAGATCAGCATATGATAGCCGAAGACAGACTCAGGGACCTGGACATGTGCGTTATTTTAGGAGGCGACCCCAGGATGGAGGATCTGAGGCTGAGGACACATAGGGCTCACATGCCAGTTTTGGTCATCTGTAGGAGAGGAAGTGTTATGCTTGAAACGATCAGGGACATCTTGCTAGAGATTGTTCGACCCGTCGTTCTACTGTGAGAGAGTCAGTATACAGACTGCCTAGGGAGAGGCAGCATCTCGAGAAAGGAGAACCATAGGGCGGCCGACTTGGCGAGGGAGCTAGTGCAGTAGCAGGAGGTGGTAGGCGGTATCAGTTCCCACCACCCCCACCACCAGGTGATGAACACCGGGCTCAGGGAGCCGGTAGCCGAGGGTGAGGACAGCTGCAATCCATAGAGGCTGTTGACCAAGAGGCTCTACGGATGGATAGAGGTACGTCTTTTGTCATTTCTACTTTCTGTAGTAGTTTGATAGACACTATTTAGCAGTAATCTTCCCTTTCTGTTGCGTGCTCAAGTTTTGTTCAAGGAATTGGTAAGACCCTGTGTGGTTGTTGTTCGACATGATTCAAATGCATGAGGAAGAGAGATCATTTCCCCTCTGAGACCTATTTTTGTGACAAGATCAAAACCATGCAGGCGAGTCAGTGCCGCACGAAGCAGATAGTGTTGAGGTGTGGTGGATTAGTTCCTCTGACTTATGCGTACGAGAATGTGTGTTTGTTGGCGAACTCGCTAGCATGGCAGACCTAGTTGAGAGTCCAGTCGCTTATATTGTACTTATGGCTGCTCGAGGACAAAAATTTCTAAGCGGGTCAGGATGTAGCGACTTGGGTTTTGGCCTTGTCTGACATTGAAATATTCCTATGAATAATTCCATATCTAGGGGCGAAGACAGCGTGCGATTCTGTGGCATAGTGTGCTCGAAATAAATTTTATAAAAATATTAAGTATTTATATACTATGCATGTGGAGGGGGTGTGATATCTTCTAAATGGTAGCTCATAATAATAATTTGAGGGCACAGTTACATCTAAAATGTGTTATTTACCCTAGGCGGGGTGTAAACTTTTTGGTCATGGGCCTGCTATGAGAAAATCCCCTAGGGGAATTTTCGTAAATAAATTGAAAAGTGTATTTATGAGTTTCGCCTCAAATAACTCTTGAATGGAGTCCCAGATCGCAATTCTGAGTGCACTTTTTCATTCAGAACATCGTGTTTACCCTACACATGAATTAATTTAGTCTACGCTGGGTGCCGGGTCGGATTCGCATTGGCGGGGAGTTGTATGAAGTGTTTATTAAAAAAATAATCCATCTCTCCGCCCCCCATTTTTCTATTAGCACATAGAAGAAACCCACCCTCCTCTTCCTCGATTTTTTTGCCAATTGTGCTCCGGGAATCCGTTTTCAGCGTTGATCGTCAGCGAATCGAGATCCAGTGTGTCGCAAGCGTCGTTCTACAACTGAAGCTTTGGAAATACGCCAATAGGTAGGTGGTTTGAGTATTAAAATACTGAACCCCATTTTTGTGTTTTTTTCTTCAAATCATCTTAAGGGTTGTATAGTTTTGGACCAAAGGTTTCTAAAACATGTTTCAGATCAGAGTTTGGAGAACCGGGGTGTTCTCGGGAGTTTCTGGAAGTTTTCTGGTGGAAAACCCAGATTCCGGTGGTGGCCATGCCGGAATCTAGCGAGAGAAGGCGGCGACATGGCAGAATCTGGTAGGCTGCACGATGGTCCGGTCACTTTTCTAGCGAGCCAGCTGTGGTCCGGCCAGAATATTCTAGGAGCTCTTTAAACGCCCGTAAAATTCTTTTCGGGAGTCCAAATTGGAATCCCTTTGCAGAAATGCGTTCCTTGCATCGAGGTAGCCCCTATGGGTTTTCATTGGGAATTTATGAGTTGGGTTCATGGCCCGGGGCTAGGAAACGTTGAAATAAAAATAATATTTTGTTATTATTCAGATTTGACCCACCATAACTTCTGCACGGAGTGTTCAAATGACTTGTCGTCAGTGGATTTGAGACCCTGATGGTACATAGAAATTTTAGAGATAGTTTTTAGGTGTTGGGACTGAGAACAGGGTGTGGGCCCCACAAGGCCGGGTATCGGCATTTACGGAGAAAAGTGACTTTCTCAATAGGAGTCCATTTTTGGCAAATGAATGGTTGTTCCTGTGTGTTTTTTTCAAGAGGATTGCAATTGTGTGATCCGTTCGATGAGTTTCGGGATCGAGGCATGGGCCCCACCCAGGCTATCAATGGTGAATAGTACCTTTTTCACTGGGTTTCTGTTTGGGAGAATCGAGTAGTCGATCCCCTGTGCTTTTATTGAGGGGATCTTAGTGGTATGATCTGTTTGATGAGATTCGGGATTGTTGTGTGGGCCTCCTATGGGCTAGCTATGGTGAATAGTGTCTTTTTCACTGGTTGTCCGTTTGGAGCGAGTAAACAACCTATTCTGTATTTTTGTCCATGTGGATCGCGATAGTGGCCTCAGTATCGGCCTTGGAGGTGCGTGGGGTGGCATTATGGTGGGTCTCTCGGGTTAGCGATGTTTGGACTAGTAGTGGTTGAGGGTACTCACTTGGTTCATTCCTTCAATGGTCCGCACTACATCAGAACCTTCGTGTTGGTTTGTGATCCTCTCTATGGGATGTTTAATTAGTTAGAGTTGTGGCATCCCTCCAGTGGGCCAGAAGTGGGATCCTCTAGCATCGTTTCCCTAGATCAGGTTCTTGGGATCGCTTTGACCACTTATCCCCAAGCGGTGATCCCCTATCTAGCAAGATAACCCCGAAGGGTTTGTGGAATCATCAGGAATATAATCACCTTCATAGTGGTACATGCTCAGTAGGGTTGTGGCATTTTCGGGAATATGATACCCTACTTAGTGTGAGGATAATAGTAGGATTGAGGTATTGTTGGTTATATGATCCCCTACTCAGCTCTTGGTTTCAGTAGGGTGGCGGAATCATCAATTCGATCCCCTATAGTGTGAGATGTACCAGATACCATTTCGGTATCATTTTGACTGTCATAACACGGGTAAAGATTCTCTATCTGAGTGACGTATTTCTGTCGAGCGCCAGATCGGGTTATGTTATCCCCCAGCGGATCTTAAGAGTGATCCCCTATCTGTGAGATCTACGAATGCCAAATCGGGTTGTGGTATCCCCCGGCGGACCCTAGGAGTGATCACCTATCTGTGAGATCTTCGTATACTGGTGTGGGTTCTGGTATCTCCTATAGGACCCTAGGAGTGATCCCCTATCTGTGGAGTTTTGTGTTTATATTGTTTCAGGGAGGTTCCCTCAGTGATGATATCCGTCGAGCGTGATTTCTCGGATGAGCATCTAAGGTGTTTTTGTGGGACCTGATGGGTTGTATCTCTCGGACTAGTGTCATATGGGATGACATTGATCGTGGAGTGTGATCTCTTAGTTATGATCCATTGTTGGTGATGAGGTTGGTACCTCATGTGGCTTGGTGCGTGAGTTGAGTATATCTGGATGTCTAAGGTGTATGTATGGGAATACACCTGGTTTGAGCTGACATATTTTGTTTAGCTATGGATGGTCATGAGATGGGGTTTCTCTCTAGTCTGGGTTCCCTCTGGATGGGATGAGTGGACTGTTTCCTATCAGTTTCTCTATTTTGTTTTGGGTTTTTGGGTGCCTACAATGTATTTTTGTACTCACCCCTGCATGGGCTTTGCCCGCACGTGTTTGTGTCTTGTGCAGACCACAGGCCTTTCGACGAAGTCCCAGGAGGACCTGGAGTAGGAGGAGTTTAGTGAGCGGGTCTAACCAAGGAGTCTTACCAGAGCCGTTCCGAGGATCTTACTGGCGGGTCCTTTTGACAGTGATCCTCTCCTCTTGAGCAGGTTGGACGTTTTTGCAGTTTTCTTTTGGTGGGCCCTGTTTTTCCCTTTTGTACTTTTTCTATACTCTGGTTTGGGATAGATGTATGCATGTACTTTCTTTCCAGTTTTTATATATATCTATACATTGTGTCCTAGAGGTGTATGTGGGTGTGTGTGTACAGGTACCTTAGGCTAATGCATCTCATATATGTGATAGCCTACTTGGTGCTAGTCGCCAGCCCTGGCCTATTGGAGGTGGTCTTGGGGAGTCGTAGCTCGAGCCCCATTGGTTCGGGTCATGACATTTTCTTGAATTTTTTTTATAAAACATTGATATATAATAAAAATTTAATTTTAAGGGAAAAATTAATAGGATAATTTTTAAATGAAATTACCTTATAATTAACATATCATTCATGTGAGATTTAATAAAAAGAATAGATTATGTATACACATATAAAAGGAATATAAAAAGTATAAATATAACATTATAAAACCAAAATTAATTTCCCACATAATCATAAGATGAAAAAATAAATGAATTAGATGTTTAACTTGATGAATTGAAATTGGGTTAAGTAGTCCATTACACAATGTAATCAGTCAAACCATATGCATCATAAAAGTAATAATAATAATAAAATGAAACATTAAATAACATAATAAAATAATATTTATGTTATTATATATCAAAAGTTAGTATTTAAACCACACAAAATAAATAAGTGGTGAATAAGGCATATATATCATAGAAGTAAAAGTGAGACGAGAAACCCTTACCTCAAGTTTCACATTTTTTTCTCTATACATTGACCTCCAGTATAAAGGATTAGATACATTTATTAATTATTTATATAATTTTAAACATATTTATAATACCTTATATGATACTTTTATATAATATTACAACTAGTTCATTATTAATATTTCATTGTTTACATTGTTTTATGTGCATTCATTGCATGGATTCTGTATTAGTTCATTTGTGTATAATTATAGATTATATTGTCAAATGGATATAAGACACAATAATTATAATAAAATTTTATTCATAAACATCCATAGTTTTAAATGTTATCATATATCTTTGTTATTTAATAAATTATGAGGATTTATTTGATAAAATGTTAATGATAATTGTTTAGTTTAATTCGGTGGTTTTTCGGAAAATCACAAATTAGATTTTTTATTTAATACTATTTAAAAATATTAGTTCCATAACACAAAGTAGGTAATAATATACCTATTAAAATAAAATTTTACAATAGATTATTTTATTACTATCCATGAATGTGGTATTGGAAAATGAAAAAAAATAATTATTCACAGAAATGGTTAACTGATATTATTTAGAATATAGTTATTGTTTCATTGAATAAGAGGGTGATATAAAGGGGATAGGTATAATATATTCCCATATAAATATAAAATTATATTATTTTAATTATTATAGATTTATTATTCCTTGATTAATTAAGCATGTAACGTAGATGAAGTTAAGAAAATAAGATAGGTTCTTTGTGAAAATTACCTATTGAATATCACCTCCTTGAAGGATCCCATAAAGGCCTTGGAATATGTTTTTGGAAAGAAAAGCACAACATATATTTTAGGATAGTGGCAAGGAAATTTTTTGGTATATATTTGAGGGGATTCATGGATTTTTAATTGAAATATAGTGGTGAGGGTTTCTATTTGTACTTGAGGAGGGGGGGTTTTAATTGATTAATTAATTATTATTTTATATTTAATTCCAACCACATTTGGGTGAAATAAATTAATATAAATTAGATTAATAATTAATATTCTAAATGATATGTATGGAAAAGAAACAAATCAACCACCCATTAAAAGATATATGTTTTAGTCATTTTAATATTTTTCCTTTTAATATTAACTTGTTTCATTGTTTGACATATGTTGTGGTAAATCCTTTTTACTTCTATAATTTTAATGCCAAAAAATGAAAATAACCCTAAAAACTAATTTGGACCACATGATTCCAAATATAGAATTTAATTTGCCCAATTTAATTCATAGAATAATAAAAATTATATTTAAAACCTAACTCACCGACGCAATGAAAAAATTGGTTTTCAAGAAGTGTGTTTTTTCATTAAAAGATAATTTCATATTTACACTATGAGTAATAATTAGAATTTAATGAAACTAAATCACTATTTGCTGATATATAATCAAAAGGTTTAATTAAAGACATTCTATCTTATGGACTATTTTAAATTAATTAAAAATAATAGACATTATTTATTTTAAAATAGTTTTCATAAAAATCATACTATAAAACCAAAAAACATTTCTAAAATATAATATAAAGTTTATTAATGAAACATTAATGGGATTAAATATAAATAAATTATATTAATCTTAAATTAATCTATTTTTAAAACATAATGGGAATTTTATTTTCTATAACATATTGATAAGAAGTGAATTTTGTATAAAAGTCATTATTTCTTACTATTCACTAAAAAATTAATCATTTTAGAAGATTCTCAAAAAATAATCTTAAGATAATTTTGACATGATGAATCAAAAAATAATGCCCATTTTATCCAATAAAAATTATAAAAGTGTTAAAAATATATATATTTTTCTCATATAAAACAACAAAACCATCATTTTGAAGAAAACATATATTTGAATAACAAAATTACTTTACTAAAAAAATATTTTTTTATTTACAAAACATAAATTAAGATATTTACAATAATTTTGAAAATTATTTATTTCATAATCTTGTTATTTCACTATTAAAAATTTAATTAATACATTATAATAAAAATATTTATGAGTTTATTTAAACATCACGTTCTGTGAAATGTATGCTTTCGAAGAAATAAAATTTATTTTAAAAAATATAGATACCATAATATATTGGGGTATTAATTTGTGGTAAATGTTACGTAGATATAGGTGAAGCTCAATAGGGTTCTAAAAACCGTAAGAATGAGGATAAAATTCCTTGATAATTATTGATATTATGTTACTTATAAAATAAACAGCTTGGGTCATGTTGTAGAGATGTTGGGCCACACATCATTCTTTATAAAAACAACATACAAATTGTTATTGTTCACTATTTACCATTCTTCATTGCATATTCTTGCATCATCTCAAATACCTTCATAATTACTTTTCATTTGATTCCATGACTAAATTACATTAATGTTTTATTTAAAAACATTAATCATATTTATCAACTATGATTCCTTTTATTTCTCTATTTGTAATTTTTTTATCCCATCTATTAATATGTATCATTTTTACTATATTTTAATATTTTAATATGAAATTTATTCCATCCACCTATTTAAATAATCTCTTCTAAACACACTCCACTTTTGAAATAGGACATTTTAATTCCAATATATGAGATCATATAGGTATCCTAAAATTTTTAGCTCATAGGAGATAAATTAATTATAACTTTTTGGTTCATGGATGGTTTATATGATGAATAAGAAGATTTTGGTAATCCTCTAGTTTATGATAATAACTCATATCCATCAAAAGATTTATAAAGTTCAGGGATGGTGAATTTGGAGTTCATGGATGGGGACCAAGTATTTATGTTGGTCTCTTCATGGTATAGTTTGGAATGATTTTGTTACATAATATTTTTCCTCTATAGGGTAATTAATAATTTTAAGATCATACATAGGTATGGTGAGGTGTTTTTCACCTAAAATTCCCCTTAGTGATAATTAATGCTCAAAATTTATTCCATGGGTCTCATATGATGATATATTATTATGATCCATTACACATAATCTATTCTAGTGGGATGGACATTGAAAATGACATCACCATAAATGAGTATCATATGGTGATTACCATTAGGTATGAGAATGTGATTTTACAGTGGGATTTACATTTAGTGTGAATTTTATGCATGGATGGGAATATTCAAGTGTTCTCATGGGAATGAAATAATGATATTTGAATCCCAACACCCTCACCTATTTATGTAATTCTTATTTTTAGGATGAAATTACTTGTATGTGGGAAATATAAAAACCTATATTCTTTATCCATTTAAAAAAATTTATCATTATTTACGTTAATGGTGTGTGTGGTTAAAGAATATTGGTAAAACTATCATTTATAGTTCATAGAATAAATATTTAAATGAAATATTATATTTAGATATGATATTTACCCTTGGGTGGAAATTTTGTAATTTTCTCAAGGGTGGTTAACAATTTTGATGATATTATGTTTTAGTGGAATATTACAATTTATTTAATTTACTAGTTTATTTTTACAAAAAAAAGATATTTTAAATAAATTTTATTGAATTGATATATTTTGTCTATAATGATGAGTATATATTAAATAATATGAATGTGGACTTAATAATAAGCTATCATTAAGGAATTAATATGGTAATTTGTATAGAAATTGCATAAGGGGAAGTAGAGAGTGTGTGTGTCAGAGAAGGTTTTTATATGTCGGGTTTAGGGGGAATTAACGGTTGTTATAGAATTAATCATTCGGAGTGTTAAATAAATGAATTCCAATGGAAATGATTTCTCAAAAAAAGAGAATTATACCTCATTATCTAAATTCTATTCATCCTATTAAGGATATAAACTCTTGTAGAGTTTCTTGGTGGAATGATGTATTGGATAATTAAGAAATATATCATAGAGAGTGGTCTGTAGAGGTCATCATAGTATTTACAGATAGTTTTCATCATGGAATTTAGTTTTGGAAAATCTACACATGTTTCCCTCTTGGATTATCTATGTGGTTATATTTTTCTTGTTATTTTTTATAATGGAAGACACATAATAATACTTTGAAATTATAATCAGGATTAAATATGGATTTAATTATATAAAAACTAAATATTTATTTCTTTATATTCTTCATGAAATAATATGGTAGAATAAATATTATCTATTAAATATTGATATATTCAAATCTTATAGAACTATTTTTAACAATATAAACTATCATTTTCTAATTTATATATCCAATAGTGGTTTATGATTCATATATTACTTGATTAATATGTTTTTAATCAATTATTTTACTACTAATATTAGATTGGTTAATTATATTATATTTGGTTAAGTCCCGAATTTAAATTTTGATCTACATCATAGGATATTTTTTTAAAAAAATAATATGTTTTTATGAAAGGTAATTCTTATAAACTTTGGTATGATCAATGAAAATATGGAATGGGGTCTGTTATATTCTTTGGTAAACTGGATATAAATATTTTTTTAGGGATTTATAATGAACAAATAGTTATCTAATTTTAGTATGTGGATGACATAAAGTTGGGAGTAACAAAATTTGTGTAGATTTATACAAGGGTGATCCTCCTTAGCATGGGGGTAGTGAAAAAAATTTTAAGGGGTTATGTGTCCATGTATCCTTATAATGTTTTCCATAGATATATTTCTATACTTATATCATAGAATATAATCCGTGTGCATATGATTATGATTATATGATCTAATCCATAGAAGCTTCTACGAGGTGTTGACTCATTGTGTATTGAAGTATAATTCTACGAACCTATAGAAGTAATGATGAAACCTATGGTATAAATAATTAAATAAATTGTTATTGTTAAATTACATGCGACATAACATTCCATTTCTTATGTTTTTCATATCCCTATACCCAAGTATCCGAATTGGATAATCACATACTTTACACTAATTTCACTTTAACAAAGAATGTTCTGATATGACACTCATTGTAATCAGTTTCCATTAATAGTGGTTGGGAAGAATTAGTATCATACAACCATTGAGATGGTTATTAGATTTGGAAAATATTTGTAGATAAATATTGGGGTCATTACTCCCCTGAAAAGACTTTGATGATTGTGATTAGGTCATTCAAATACATTTTAGAGCTAGACCCACCCCCTGGATCCAAGGTATTTTTATTACAATATAGGTGTTTTAGACAAAGGTTTTTTATTCAATTTACAATAAAAAGGTGTGGGTTTATTTTATTCTAAAATTATTCAGTATTCCCCCATTAAATGGGGAAAGTGTCCTCCATTTCCAAATATTAGTACTTCTTCATATGATGAGATGCAGGACATTCATCCATTGAATTCAATACAACTTCGATTGATACATCCCCACCTGAAAAGGTGAAGATGATCAATAGTGGTTTAACCACAAAAAGTTATATACATAATATAGTTAGGTGTTAATACCCTAGTATGATTTTGGGAAGGTTAAATTTAAGTCATAGAATCTTGGTTGTTTTGATACATTACGTTTTATCATATACTGTTTATCCGTGGTTTTCATTGAGATACAATAATTTTGGATTTTTCTATAATAATTGATACATTAAAAAATCCCTATGTCCTCTAATTTGAATTAATATATAATTTTCATAGTTTACAATTTCTCTTAGTTTTATTGGGTTTTCAGTTTACATTTTTCATTTTTATCCCCTGTTTATTTTTATGGAATCATTCTAGCTTTTTATGATCACCCATATATGGGATTCCGTTCTAGTTGATGTCTTGTATGTGTTGATTATGCGTGGTTCAGTCAAATATAGAGAGAGAAAGAATAGAAATTTTCTTGGTGGCCTTAGTGGATATGTAGTTGGTAGATAAAAATTTTACTGATGTATAGTGGTGCTGATGGTGACTCTTACATTCAATGTTTGTATCAGAAGTCAATATAATGTGGAACTATTTTATATTTTGATGAGTTTCTGGTCATCTGCTATTTTTTTCTTATTTATTTTTTATCTCAACCAATATAGTTTATTATAGATTTTTTATGCCTAATGTATTAATATTATTATTATTTTAGTCATATATGATATCATTTTATACTAGTTTTATTATACTTTATTGGTGATATGTGGTTTGATATAAGTAGTCATTAGGATAAGGCATCCAATGTTGGATTTATGCCTTCTCTGTGGTAGTCACCATCCCTTAGTCTGTGGGATGTGGTATTGGAGTAGCATACTCAACTTAGTCATTGATCTATATGGAGACCTAGTAGGTCATGACCTCTCATATGAGACATCATCATATTTAATGATATGGTTTTAATCATTTTATTCAATTCCATGTTTTTGAACCATCATGATTTTGATCATTCCCCACTATTCTCAAACATGAAAAATCAACCTTCCTTGATTGGAATCCATAATTATATTCTTTTTAGTGAAAATTACATTGTAGTTATATTTCTCTTATAACTAATATTATAATTACTATAGGGATTATCAATTTTATCACTTTAATGATTTCATCGTTTATTATTTCTTGATATTAATTCCTTTTAAGATAAATTTTTTGAAGTCTGACTTTCATTTTTTATACTATTATTTTATATTGCTAAAAACACTTAGGTACATCATGTTTTCCCTTTCACCAAAGTCACAAATTTTTATTATAATAATGTATTCTTTAATTTATTACGGAATGTAAATTATTACTAGAAAATGAAACATTATAAAAATCTTTATATATATCCCAATGAAATTTTCATCACATAGTGATATTTCTATAAATCTAAAAAGCATATTTTTATTCAATAATTATTCTTTTATTAACTCTTACATTTTAAAATTTAATGATATTTCATTAAAAACACAAAAAAAATGTATATGATTAATTTTTTGAAATTTATCATATTGGTTCTATATGTTTGTTAGCCTCTCCTTGTATAAGAAAGGGAGAGGAGTTTGATGAGGCTATAATGGAATCTTCTTTACCAGTTTCTCTAAATTTTATTGCCTCGTATTTTTAGTTATTTCATGGTATATTTATATTTAATCATTAATAAAATTATTATCATTTTTTCACAATGTTCGACTCCATACTTTTTTACATAATCAATATCATGATCCAAATTATTTTTTCACCCTAATGTAATTATCATTGACTAATTTTAATGATTCTTTTCTTTGTTACTTGTTATTATATTCATTATTATCTTTAAAAAATTATTCATATGTTAACCTATATAGTGTTCTATATTTTTTATAAAATAATCATCATTTCTTAAAAATTTAGAATGGTTTTATACGACGTATTAATTTATGAAATTTATTTTTTCAATAAACCTCTAAATATGGTCCCTTATCTTAATAGTTATTTAAATTTTAATTATGGATGGTTGTATGTATGCCTCAATGGTTTGAAAGACTAATAAAAACTTTTAAATACTCGTTGTGATTTTTAGTTACAAAATGTTCCTTTATCTATCAAATGTTTTTTCATATCCATTTTAGTTGAATCCAAAATTAAAGGTTTCAAGAGTCTATAGTTGACAATTTGAATTTTTATATTTATGTTCCTATTGTTTAAAACTCAAATTAATTATATCTTATTTTAAACATCTTTTAATATCCAACATGAAATTTATCCAATTAATGCATACACCTAAATCTTTTACAAGACAATGATTTCTATTATTCTTTTGGTTTTAATGGTTAAGAAACTTGTAATAGTTTAATATTATGAATTAATACAATAACTTTAGAATCCAATTTCATTTTTATTCTACTTGATGTATTCCAAGTTATGATAACCCTCAATAAAATTAAATTTCTGAGGAATTTATAGAAAATTAATCATGTGGTTATCGATACACTAAATGGAATGTCTTTATTCTCATTTTTTATTAAACATGTATTCCAATGACAATATTAGTTTTGGGTTACTTATCATAATAAAAAAATACACAAATGAATATATAACTACCCATGTATAATGGAAACATCATTGGAAATTGGTTTATTTTTTTTCAAAAAATGTGGGTTCTACAACCCTTTATATAATACCATAAATTTCATTTATTAACATAATGATAATATATAGGGAATATATTATATTTAAAAAATAATTTCCATGTTTTTTCAGGTAGAGAAAAATCTGGAAGGAAAATATTTTCAGTGTCTCATTTATTTGATCTCTCAAAGATAACAATAATTTACACAACAATAATTTACACATTTAGAAAAAAATATGATTAAACATCTGTTAAATAAATATGAAATTAAATAGAATGTAATGTGGATATTCATGTTATATCCACACAATTTTCTAGTCCTTTGGATATAATATAGATATAATTAATGAATTTTTAAGTTATTATCATAAATCATTGGTCTGATTATGCTTAAAAATATATATCCATTAATATAACACCAGAGTAAATTGAAATAATCTATATATGCTATATATGAGGTGAAATAAGAATTTAAAACTATGGAAATTATTATAATAACAATCATAGTTATGGTAATGATGTCTTAAACAAAATAAACCATATAAAAATTTATAATTTTTATTTTTAATAATTATAGGTGTTTTAATGTAAAATTTTTCACGATAATGAATATAGATGAATTTATGAATTAATATATGAAGTACTTTTGTTTTTTAATTTATTAATAACTTTTTAATTCTATCATACATTCCAAAATACTAGGTTACTATACCCCAACATGAATACCATGAAACTAAAGAATAGTTCTGATATCAGTAGGATGGTATATCTTCCACGTTCATCACATGTGAAAAAGTGAATGATTTACCATTTGAAAAATTTAATCAAAAAATGGATCCAAATAATAAATCAAATAAATATCCAATAATAAATAATAAATTGTATAGAATGTATATCAAAACAATAAAACATGTCATCCAAAAATTAAAAAATACACCATTCTAAATATAAATAAAATGACATGTGTCACTGACTCATTTTGGAACACAAAAACACACATATTTTATTGCCTCCATTTCTCTATAATAGATATAATGGTTTAGTACCTATGAAAAAGATTATTTTTTCTAAAAATATAAAAAATATCAATAGAAGTAAATTTTTATACACACTTATCGGTGTACATGTAAGGAGTGATCTAAATTCCTTATGGGATACCTAAACTATTCTATATATTTTCTTTTAATTAAAAACCCATACATTCTGGTTTGAACTAAAAATTTATAAGTTCCCTTTTGTAATTCTATGAACAACAATTTTCCTAGATAAATATCATAGAACATTCATTTTTGATGAATGTTGGTTATCTATGTGAGAAAAAAATTGTAATACCCCATCCCTAGTGCTAAACACCAGGGCACCGAGCCGGTCAGTCACATGACCATAGGAGCACCTCCTCTTACACCGAAGGTTTCTAACTTGTAGCGAGGGTCTATTATCAGTCATGTGGAGAATATACTTTATTTTTCATTTTAATACCTCATAAGAAATTAGTAAATAATAACGAAGTGATATAACTATAACCAGAATAATACCAATATCACATGAAAGACAAAATAACAATAAAATATCCAAAACTAAATAGTTGATATACCATGAAAAATACTTGTCTATGGTCTATTTGAAAACCACAAAAAAATAGAAACTGAAAAATCGAAAGTGGGTCCCAAATCACATCTGGTTACCTTATACAAGATCTATCCCAACTCAGAAAAATAACATAGGACTCATTCACTTATCCAACCCTATAATCATGATGTTTATTCATGTAACAATGAGGAAGCCCGAGTAGGGTGTGAGTAAAAATCCTTATGACACCACAAACAATGTCTAAAACAATATCTAGTCAATTATATTTTATTTTGTTTCATAAAGACTAAAATACAATCAATAAAGTAAATATTATATATTTATTCAATTGAACTTTCTTTAACCACATAATTATAGCATCCTGCCTTTTTATCACATAAACTTTCATTACATTTTACAAAACCAAGGATCTTTAAGGTTTAGTGTCTTGGAAACCAGGATCTTTAAACATGAAAACATAAAACATTCTTCTTAGACGCTTGAAAGGCTTCTCCTCATGGTCATCCTAGGTTCAATACTGTATATCATAACCTAGGGACATACATAAAAAGAAAGGGTGAGCATAAGGCCCAGTAAGGGAAACAAGAGAAACAATTTAAATGTGAACATGAGATACTTCAATAAGGTCATGAAAATAACTTTAAGGAATGAGAATGAAATAATGAGGCATATCATAATAAAAATAACATTTTTCATAACTTTAATATGTGGATACTACATTTAATATTGACAATCATTTTGTTTCACCAAGGTCCATCCCCAAGGTGTCATTAAAAATTACCAAGGTTATTCACCAAGGTATCAGTCGAAAAAGTCATCTCTAGAGATTAAGTCTTTACCCAAAGCATTGGAGCGCTATCTGGGTGCACCCTTGACTGGTCTTTATTATCATGTGTGCCAGATATATCATCATAAATCATTTAATAAAAAACCCATATAGCATAATATAAATGAGATTCATTTCATAATTATAACGTTTTAAAAACTGCTTTAAAGATATGATCTTTATGTCACTTTAAACCCACGAAAATGGAAAGCGGGTTTCATGTATGTAAATCCCCGAATTTAAAATAAAAAATTTTGGTATATATTTGAGTACCCATATATAAGGTAGAGATTTGAGTATTATATTAATAAAATAAAATATCTTTAGAAAAAGAGAGAGACATTTTGAGAAGAAAATTTTGCAGCATAACGGCTATGTTACAAGGTTTTTAGAAAACATTGAAAAGAGAGGGTACGTGGGTAAAACATTCATAAATGATCCGTAAAAAAGTATAGGGACAGAATATATGGTATTTAAGAACATGGTAATGAAATTTGAGAATATACCATATGAAATGAAGAACCAGAAAGGAAGACATAAATAAGATTTCTCTTATGAAAATTCGGCAGCCTAATGGCGTTACATAAACTTCAACAAAAAATGAATTAATGAGATAAAATAGGGTCTCTCATCATATGAACCTAAAATATCAGTATGATAGATATATAGAACATACCCCAATATAATAAAAAGGAACTTGAAAGACTTGACATTGAATTAGAACTTTGAAAAGAGAGAAAGGTGCAAGGACCACTTAAAAATTTATCAGCCTAACGACGCCACTTAAACTTCAAAATACTGAATTGAAGAGATAAAATAGGGTCTCTCATCATATGGTCATAAAATATAAGTATTATAGATATAGATATAATAACCCAACATAACAAAAAGGAACTTGATAGAATTGACATGAAAGTAGAACTTCAAAACGAGAAGGGTGAAGAACCACTTAAAAATTCGGCAGCCTAATGGCGCCACTTAAAACTTCAAAATACTGAATTGAAGAGATCAAATGGGGTCTCTCATCATATGGTCATAAGAGATAATTACGATAAATTTAGATGTCATACCCCAACAAAACAAAAAGTAACTTGAAATACTTTACATGAAAATAGATCTTGAAAAATGAGAAGGGAGAAAGAATCTGTTACAAAAATTTCGGCGGCCTAACGGCGCCACATAAAACTTTATAAAACGAAATAATGAGAGTAAGAGGGGATCTCTCATCATGTGGACATGAAAAGGGAATTAAGAGGAGTATAAAAGAACACACTTTAAAATAATGACATGGAGCATAAAAGAAATTACAAAAAAGAGATTTCTTGAATAGAAAGAGAGAGATCAGATCCCTTACCTTAAAACGTAACTCTTAAAACTCAAAGGTTGGGACCTTGAGGGCTTGAGGGAACCTTGGGAGGACTCCTTGGGATGTAATGAGACCAGAACATAGTTGGGGGAGAGTGGGGAGTCGAAATGGATGAGAGTATGGCTTGGTATTTATAGGGAAAGTGAGAGGACAAGGCATTAATGGCCAAGGGACATCTCAAAAGTGGTTTTCTCAAAACCATATGCTCTCCCAAGATATTTCCCATGATGTTAGGCCACATGGGCCCCCCCATATAATAATTCATCACCATTGGTCGGCAATCCCTTAAAATATCTCATGATATCATCATGACACAATTATGATGTCACTAAACAAACCGAAACCCTAAAACTGTATTTTTTACTATTCACTGAAAATTCAACTTTCTCAGAAAAATCACAAAATTTCACATTAACCAAATATCAATGCTCTGATTTCAAAAATGAACTCCATTTTATAAAAATAATTTTCTAAATATTTTTAATTTTATTTTAAAATAAATACACTATTCACCGAAAATTCATTTTTTTCAGAAAAAAACACCAAAAATTACCTTAACATAATATCGATGCTCTGAGTTCAAAAATGAAATCCATTTTACAAAAACATTTTTCTAAATATTTTTAATTTAATTTTTAATTTAAAAAACTATTCACCCAAAAAAACTAATACTCGAATAATAATTTATGAAACCGTTATTTAACCATTTTATTGAATCACATTACTTAATCAAGGTGCCTAGATTATTTTAAAACTTTATTTAATTGAGATTACTAATCCATTTGGTCACATTACTAATCCTAAGTGTAAAATCACTATTGATAATTTACTATTCATCAAAAATCAATTTGATCTTATTAGACTCTAAATTTCGTACTGAACATAATTGTAGAAGACCATTTTTTGAAAATCAGTAGACATTTTTAATTATTTAAGTTTTACTTAAACATTTTTTAAAAATATCATTTCTCTAAAATTCACCAAAAATATGCATACTATATTTATCTGGACATTTGAAAATTCATAATCTTCATAAGAATAAATCCCAATTTTTATTTAAAACAAAGGATTACACAAAGTAGTTATGGTCTCCTTACATAACCCCTTATCACACCACCATAGGACCTAAGTGTAAGGTGTGCTAAGGTGAGATAATCCGAGGGAGGCTTGTCCAACATCGCAAGAGTAGTAATTTCTATTAGTTTGAACTTCTCGCAAAGGCGATTCCGTTCTAGTTTCACACGATGAAGTTCGGCTTGGGTTTGGTCCAAACCAAAGCCCAGTGGTGCTACCTCTTTACCATGTTCTGTTAGATGGGCTTCGATCGGTCCAAGACTACTGGGTGAGGCCATCGAATCTTCTTTCTATAAAAATTAACCAATATTACTTGTATTTAGAGACAATAATCGAAACGTTTAGTTTCTAGTGGTTAGATTGACCAATGGTCATATAATAGTCAAAACCCAACGGTCTCATTTTAATTATAATCATGTTATCAAATGAAACATTTTTGTTCAGTATAAAAAATAAAATAAAATGACACCTAAAATTAAAAAATATGATTTATTCAAAATTTCGGGTCATTACAATCTTCCCCCCTTAAGAAATTGCGTCCTTGAAATTTTTAAAACTGGGTTTGGAAATTTCATTAAAAGTCTCACACCGGAAAAGGATTGAGTAAAACTATTACTTTAAAAGAAATAAAGGGAAGTAAAAAGGTCACCCGAGTTAACCCATACTAGGATTACATGTAGGAAAACATGGACATGGAAGAAAAAAAACAAAGGGTCAAGTTCTGGGGGAGAGTGATAGAAAACATGATTAGGAGAAAGTTAACCATAAGAAAATACCAAACTTATGATGTGTGTAAACTGTCTTTGATTACCTAGTAGGAAACGTAAACTAACAATGTTTTTGTTTTACGTTCCTTTTCATAATTTTAAGGAAGTCATTTACTACATAGAACCAAACATAAGAAAATATACCAACCTTCATGTAAAGTTTCATCCTTTAATAAGTTTCTACCTAAACTAATCTTTCCTCCAAATGAAGAGCATTCAAAACTACTTGGCCTCATCAAGACACAAGAATCATCTACTAGAGAATCACATAATCCACAAAAGATTAACTATCTATTTCTTCTATCTTTAAACATTATCCCCAAAATCAGAAAGGGTAAGGTAAAACAACTCTTAAAAAAAGAATCCCATAGGAAGGGAAACTACTTTTAATTCTTCAAACTTCCATGCAACTACCCAAAGTTCATCATAGACCATTCCATAAATAATTGTTCTTAAAATTCCTCAAAATAAACCAAACTAAGATTGAAACCCAAATACAAGAACAATTTGATAACATAGTCTTCCAAAATAAACTTCATTGTTCATCTACCAAACACATCAACCACTCTTAATATCTTATTACAAACGTAGCTAACATAAACATATTTTACCCAAGATAGGTTAATGATTTCCATAAGTAACCTAAATTACTATAAGTCCACCTTAAATTTATAAATTCTATAATTAAACCTTAATCCTCATTGAAAATACCGTAGTAATCTATTTACCTCGATCATATAGGGTCCCCAAAATAGTGAACGTCTTCCGAAATAATAATCTTATTTTAATCCCCTAATCATCTCTATCATATTAATACGGCAATAGTCGCATTTCCTATCACATTGGTTGTTGGGACATGTTCTTCCATTTTCCGCCATTAACTACGAAAATAAAGTACAATTAGGGGATTGAATACTTAGCCAATAATCATTAAAAGGAAACTTTAAGCATAGAAGGATAAACTTGTAGAAGGAAAGTATACCCTAACTTGTGATCCCCTAGGTTCCCATCTAGGTTATCCATGATCATATATTCTTATGTGAATCTTTATTTTATTTTATCTTTGTTCCTTTAACAATGGTTCATAATAAGAGTATGAATTTACCAAAGCATATCCCTCAGGAGTGTCGTAACCAATAGTGCAGCAAGGCCCGTTGTCATGTACCAGTTCTCGTTCGAGTCTATCTCAAAGCGGTGTTTTCGGGTTTTACCCCTATATACATCTGTGCCAGAGCCACCTCTACCTTCTCGTATCTAGACAGGGATGTATTCGCTTGGAAACCCATTACTCAATACTCACCAAAATACTAGGAAGATTTCCTATATATAAACTTTTCTATAGGCTTATTCCTAGAGTTTTCATATCATAATTTCCACAAATAACTAATCCATCCTTTGATACCAACTATAGATTCCTTCCTTTTTATCACATAAACATTCATTACATTTTACAAAACTGATGATCTTTAAGGTTTAGTGTCTTGGAAACCATGAACTTTAAACAAAAAAACATAAAACATTCTTCTTAGAAACTTGAAAGGCATATCCTCATATTCATCCTAGGTTCAATAATGCATATCATAACCTGGGGACATACATGAAAAGAAAGGGTGACCAGAAAGCCTTGTAAGGGAAACAAGAGAAACATTTTAAATGTGAACATGAGATACTTCAATAAGGTCATGAAAATAACTTTAAGGCGTGAGAAGGAAATCATGAGGCATATCATAATAAAAATAAAATTTTTCATAACTTTATGATGTGGACACAAAATTTAATATTGATAATCATTTCGTTTCACCAAGGTCCATCCCCAAGGTGTCATTAAAAATTACCAAGGTTATTCACGAAGGTATCAGTCTAAAAAGTCATCTCTAGAGATTAAGTCTTTAACCAAAGCATTGGAGTGCTATCTGGGCGCACCCTTGACATGTATTTATTATCATGTGTGCCACATATATCATCATCAATCATTTCATAAACCACCCATATAGCATAATATAAATGGGTTTCATTTCATAATCATAACGTTTTAAAAACTGCTTTAAATATATGATCTTTATGTCACTTTAAACCCACGAAAAGGGAAAGCGGGTTTCATGTATGTAAATACCAGAATTTAAAATAGAACATTTTGGTATTTATGTGAATACCCATATAGAAGGTAGAGCTTTGAGTATTATCTTAATAAAATAAAATATCTTTAGAAAAAGAGAGAGACATTTTGAGATGAAAATTCTGCAGCATAACGGCTATGATACAAGGTTTTTAGAATACATTGAAAAGAGAGGGGACATGGGTCAAACATTCATAAATGATCCATAAAACTGTATAGGGACAGAATATAAGTTATTTAAGAACATGGTAATGAAATTTGAGAATATACCATATGAAATGAAGAACATCAAAGGAAGACAAAAATAAGATTTCTCTTATGAAAATTCGGCAGCCTAATGGCGTTACATAAACTTCAACCAAAAATGAATTGATGAGATCAAATAGGGTCTCTCATAATATGAACATAAAATATCAGTATGATAGATATATATATCATACCCCAACATAATAAAAAGGAACTTTCAAGACTTGACATTGAATAAGAACTTTGAAAACGGAGAAAGGTGCAAGGACCACTTAAAAATTCAGCAGCTTAACGACGCCACTTAAACTTCAAAATACTGAATTGAAGAGATAAAATGGGGTATCTCATCATATGGTCACAAAAGATAAGTATGATAGATATAGATATCATACCCGAACATAACAAAAAGGAACTTGAAATAACTGACATTAAAGTAGAACTTCAAAATGAGAAGGGTGAAGAACCACTTAAAAATTCAACAGCCTAACAGCGCCACTTAAAACTTCAAAATACTGAATTGAAGAGATCAAATGGGGTCTCTCATCATATGGTCATAAAATATCAGTATGATAAATTTAGATATCATACCCCAACATAACAAAAAGGAACTTGAAATACTTTACATGAAAATAGATCTTGAAAAATGAGAAGGGAGAAAGAATCCGTTACAAATATTTCTGCAGCCGAACGGCGCCACTTAAAACTTCATAAAACGAAATAATGAGAGTAAGAGGGGATCTCTCATCATGTGAACATGAAAAGGGAATTATTAGAGGTATAAAAGAACACCCTTTAACATAATAACATAGAGCATAAAATAAATTACATAAAAGAGATTTCTTGAAAAGAAAGAGAGAGATCGGATCCCTTACCTTAAAACGTAACTCTTAAAACTCAAAGGTTGGGACCATGAGGGCTTGAGGGCACCTTGGGAGGACTCCTTGGGAGGTACTGAGACCATAACATCGTTGGGGGAGAGTGGGAAGTCTAAATGGATGAGAGGATGGCTTGGTATTTATAGGAAAAGTGAGGGGACAAGACATTAATGGCCAAGGGACACCTCAAAAGTGGTTTTCTAAAAACCATGTGCTCTCCCAAGATATTTCCCATAAAGTTAGGCCACATGGGGCCCCCATACAATAATTCATCACCTTTGGTCTACCATCCCTTAAAATATGTCATGATAGCATCATGAAAAAATTATGATGTCACTAAACATACCGAAACCATAAAACTTTATTTTTTACTATTCACTAAAAATTCAACTTTCTCAGAAAAATCCCAAAATTTCACATTAACCAAATATCAATGCTATGATTTCAAAAATGAACTCCATTTTATAAAAATAATTTTCTAAATATTTTTAATTTTATTTTTAAATAAATACACTATTCACCGAAAATTAATTTTTTTCAGAAAAAACCCCAAAAATTACCTTAACATAATATCGATGCTCTGAGTTCAAAAATGAAATCCATTTTACAAAAACATTTTTCTAAATATTTTTAATTTAATTTTTAATTTAAAAACACTATTCACCCAAAAAAACTAATACTCGAATAATAATTTATGAAACCGTTATTTAACCATTATATTGAATCGCATTACTTAATCAAGGTGCCTAGATTATTTTAAAACTTTATTTAATTGAGATTACTAATCCATTTGGTCACATTACTAATCCTAAGTGTAAAATCACTATTCATAATTTACTATTCATCCAAAATCAAGTTTATCTTATTAGACTCTAAATTTCGTACTGAACATAATTGTAGAAGACCATTTTTTGAAAATCATTACACATTTTTAATTATTTAAGTTTTACATAAACATTTTTTTAAAATATCCTTTCTCTAAAATTCACCAAAAATATGAATACTATATTTATCCGGACATTTGAAAATTCATAATCTTCATAAGAAGAAATCCCAATTTTTATTTAAAACAAAGGATTACACAAGGCAGTTATGGACTCCTTACATAGCCCCTTATCACACCACCATAGGACCTAAGTGTAAGGTGTGCTAAGGTGAGAGAATCCGAGGGAGGCTCGGCCAACATCGCACGAGTAATAATTTCTATTAGTTTGAACTTCTCGCAAAGGCGATTCCATTCTAGTTTCACACGATGAAGTTCGGCTTGGGTTTGGTCCAGAGCAAAGCCCAGTGGTGCTTCCTCTTTCCCAAGTTCTGTTAGATGGGATTTGATCGGTCCAAGACTACTGGATGAGGCCATCAAATCTTCTTTCTATAACAATTAACCAAGATTGCTTTTATTTAGAGACAATAATCGAAACATTTAGTTTCCAGCGGTCATATTGACCAATGGTCATATAAGAGTCAAAACCCAACGGTCTCATTTTAATTATAATCATGTTATCAAATGAAAAAATTTTGTTGAGTATAAAAAATAAAATAAAATGACACATAAAATTAGGAAATAAGATTTCTTCAAAATTTAGGGTCCTTAGAATAACAATCGGGTTTCCAATGACACTGAAAGCCTCATTTCATTCTTCATCCCATACCAAAGTGTGAATCATATCAAATATTTATTTAAAAATTCATTATATCACAGGGGGTTTTATTATCCATTTCAATTCAATTTGTAATAGGGACAAATGGAACTATTGTCCAATTCCAACAATTCGGGCCAAGATCATTATTCCTAGGACCCTGTGTGTATTTGAAGCCATCATTTGTGACCAAAAAATTATTTACCAAACTAACATACAAGTGGGTTTATGAAGAATCATTATATATCTCACACTCAATTATCAAATAATCACTCAAGTCGGATTTGGATGCAGCATACCATATCCCACACTCATTTATCACTACAATCTTTTTATGTAGCAGATCATGTCCAACACACAAATATCTATTTATAACTTAGAAAATTTGATGCAGCAAACTATTTCCCACACAGGTATATCACATATATCACAATATGAAATTTATAACATCAGTCAAGTTCAATCAACATTTACCCTCTCATAACATCTCATACCATGTTATTCCATTTCAATTATCAAGAAAAATCAATGTGACTACATTAACCATTTGGAAATAATATGAAAAATAACCATTTTTTATTAATAATTATTTAGTCATATTATCTAATATCCAATTATGGTTGAAGTAAAATATCTCATAATTCCGATTATCAATTAACTCATAATCACACTAATTTAACAAATGAACAATCTAAATTTCCCCTTAATTAATTCACTATTTAATTAATTTAGTTTCCCAATACCCATACCCCATCAAACCCCCAATCACATAATTTTATTAGTTTATTGAAACATTAATTAATTAAATTCAACCAAATTCATAAACACATTTATTCCAATTAATCAGTTCATAAATTAATTAATCATATTCAACAATTCAATAAATTAATTAATTGATTAATATATTTAAATAAATATTCAATTTAAAAAATTAGAAATAGAAACATAACAATGCATACATGTAGTTCGAATAAAGACTAATGGAATTGAAATTTTATTATCAAACTAAAAATTTATGACCAACACTCACCAATGGTAATCCACAATTGAATAGAGTGATTGAGAATGAAATGAAAAAACAAGATCTAGATTTAAAAATAATGTCCAAGATGAAAATAATTAGATATACTAAGACTAGCTCGATATCTATTACAATAGAGGAAAACATACTCTTTTTAGATTATGTAATTATGTGATTGAGTAAGAAAACACATAGGATAGGAATCTCTTATCGTTAGAGGTATAGATCTCAAATCCAAACATTGAATCATCATGAACGGAGTCGAAGGGCCTTGGAGTCCATCTTGGAGACTCAAAAAAATGATAAAAATATATTGGGTCGATCTATGGGGTTTATGGATATAGTATGGGGGTTTTTAAAATTTTGAATCTAATTTTATGGATAATTAAAATTGTGTGCATGGCTTCCTGGGCACAAGCGCTCGTTATTTCAAACTATGTGCCATAACCGTGAGCCTATTTTAAGAGGGGATGAGTTACTCCTAAGAGGATTCATGGTTTTAAAAACTGTGTTCCAACCATGTTAATCCCCTCTTTCTAGGTTCTCACAATTTGCTGGGATGGGTTCACAGTTTGGGAAAACCATGCACCAACTATTTACTTCCCCGTATCGTCCAAAAAATTTACAATTTAACAAAAAAATAACATTTGGGTAAAAACCAATGAATATATACTCATCGCATTGTAAATAGTGCCTAAAAAGCCTAATAAATCTTCCTAAAAGGGTAGGATCTTACAGTTTCCTGACCATATAACAGCTCATCATCATGTTCTAGTCCCAAGCACCTGTAAGATTCTGAGTAAAAAATGTTCCACTGAGATCAAATATCAACTTCCCTTTCCAAATATACCTCCTAATCATGACCATGTTTTCACAACACAAAAAATACCATAATGGTTTTCCCCTAAAAAAACTTAATTTTATCTAATTCATGTATTGGATTCTTCTCAAAGGACACATCAGTCACCAGATCAACATCATCCAAATGCATCACATGAGAAGGTTTGGGGTGATATCACAATGATTTGACACATGGAAAACACCATTCATAGAATTTTACCTCTATAGAAGAGATATTTTATATGCCACCATCTTGATTCTATCCACATCCTTAAATAGTCACCCAATCCTGGGCACCAAATTTCACTATATCTGTGTCCTCTAGTTACACAATCTTGGTGACACCAAATGGATTACAAGATCACCCTCTTATAACTCTAGAGTTTAACGATGTATACCATCATACAAATTCTCTCTACTCTAATCCATATCCATATGCTTCCAATTAAGTTAAACCTTCTCTAATGGAAACTATATGAGACTTGGTCCCATGAAAATTGACTCACATACCTTCATCCAAAAAATAGTTGATTTTTATGGTATACCATAAAGAACAACATATGGTTCCATCATTATGGTTTTGTGAGAACTATTTATATAGGACTATTATACCACGACTATTTTCTTCTCATAAGACCCACCAAATTCTAGGACACACACTGAAATTATATACCCAAGGACCAATATAGTATACTCTACATACCCATCAATTTTTTGGTGGAATTTAATACTCAATAAAACATGTGTACAAAGAACATTTTATAGTCCTTTCTAAAAGAAAGAAGTAATGCATAAGTCAATGTTTGAAACAATACTTCATGGTACCCCATGTAGATGTACTATCTCTTGAACATACATATATCTAAAAAGTTCCACAGAGTTAGTCACTCATACTTGAAATATATGTGTTACCTCTATCAAATGGTCCAAAATCACCCAAATAACATAATTATGTCAAGGATTTCTTAGAATACACACCATAAATTCCATGGTTACCTCATCCCACTTTTGTTCTGCGATGGGTAATGGTTATAGTATACCACCAGTTCATTGATTCTTGGTCATTACCTGTTGGCAGGTGTATCATTGTGTAATTAACCCTACAATATCCTTTTCCATGATCTTCAAACAAAACTATCTTCATAAATCATGTTACATTTTGTTCAAACATGGATGAAGAATACACTTTGAGGAATGACAATCACACATTAGATCCTCCCACATAAGCTTTGGCATAACAACCTAATTCCAAATGTAGATGACGTCATCCTAATCAATGTCCCAATTTGGAGGAGAATCCCAATCATCTATGAGTCCCCCTCATAGATAAATATTCTAAATACTCATACTACCTATATATATTTCATATCAAAATTGTATACTCCCATAAAACCGATATTAGAGTTATCTTCTCATGACGCTCCTAAACCAGAACATGCATCTCAAACTATAAAATTCATCAATTTTTCACTCAAAACTAGACTCCTAAACTTCTTGAGTCCATGATTTTCAACTTGATGTATCAAAATCACTATTACCTTCTTGGGAATATATGCAAGATAAAAATAAAAATAATACATACACTCAACCAACCTATACATCCATAGATTCAAATATCACTGTAGAAAAATATGCATTAATATCTTGTGATCAATATACATAGTATAATTTTTACCTACTGATAATGATACCAAAACATTAATGTCAAAACCACTATAGAAAAAAATAAGTTCATGTGTAGAAAAAATCTATTTATGTGGCCTCAACATCCGAGATGCATACACCACCAATCGATCTCCCTACATCAACACTTCCCAAGACCTATTCTAGAAGCATCACAAAACAACGTATACTCCTATCATGTAATGGGTAGTATCAGGATAGGTATTGATTCCAATCACTTCTTTAACTCTAAGAATAAATCATCACATTCTACAGACCATGAAATCACTATTTCCTTCTAGATAATGCAGGAGATTGGTGCTGAAAATTGGGAAGATTTCTGGATTAAACTCTGATAATATCCTACTAACCCCATAAATCAATGGATATAAAAAATGATCATGGAATTATCCCAACATATGATTTCCTAAACATTATATGGGTCCACTAACACATATTCTTTATAGATGATGTGACCCAATAAGTGGAATTAATCAATCCAAAATTGAAACTTAGTTTGACTGGTGTAATCTAGATGCTATCATAGTGTACTTAGGATAATGTCAAGATGTTGAAAATTATTTTCATAAGTCTTAGAGTACATGATTATATCATTAAAAAACACAATGAAATACTAATATATATATGGGTGGATGATCTTTTTCATCTAGTCCATAATGTGGATAGTGCATTTGTAATCCCAAGCAGTATCATAACATAACCATTAAGGCCATACCTTCTTCTAATAAAAGACCAACATATTTTAGAAGTTCAAACACTCAAATGATGGCACCCATATATTAATTAAATCATAAAGAAGATACAATCTCTACTCAACCAGTAAAATTGATCTTCCATATATGGAATATGATATTTGTTCTTCAAATTCATCCAATTAAAATTTTGGTAATTTGTGCATAAGTGTAGAGTCTCATCATCCATATTTGGAAATAATAATAGGTCACCCCAATCTGATGTACTCATATGGATAAACACCTTATCGAACAACTCATCCCACTGAGTCTTGAACTCTTGAATCTCTATTGGTTCCATTATGTTTTGTGTAATGAAAATAGGCTCAGATCCAGTAATGAGCTCAGTTGTAAATTATACATCTCTCTCAAGTGGAAGCCCTAAAAATTACATAGGAAACATTTCATATAATCTATCCACTATTGGTAAAAATTCATCCTTTTATACACCTTCTTTGTATAAAAACAAACTAGAAACTTGGGTGGTGAGTTTTCTGAGTTTCTAATGAACTAGACAACTTGTCCTGACTTGATATCGCATTCTAAATAGTGTACATAATTGTCAAACATAGGAACTATAAATGTCACTCTTCTTATGTAAAAAATCAATGTGCTCTCTATATATTTCTAACCAGTCCATAAACATAATTAGGTCAAAGCCTATCATGTCAAGTATATAAATATCCTTTATAAAATGATACTACCATACCTTGAGAGAACACCCCTTTCATAAACAGATTTCCCACTTCTATACCCCCAACTGTGTATCGATCTTCATAACCCCACTAATAAAATCCACTACCAGAATCAACAAATTCATATTTAGATAAATTATAATATTATGAGAGGAATGAATATCAAATATGGCACTATT
Organism: Viscum album; assembly: GCA_963277665.1. Lineage (NCBI taxonomy): Eukaryota > Viridiplantae > Streptophyta > Magnoliopsida > Santalales > Viscaceae > Viscum > Viscum album. The sequence goes on along the minus strand of OY728143.1, from coordinate 1,364,786,127 downwards.
TATCAAAGAAGATATAAGAATAGTATCTCTAACTAATGATAGTCCAACCTCGTTATCCACTAATGTAGACTAAATGGTATAAAACTACACTGCCCTCGTCCTTCTGATGCATTTGGAGTCCCTGAAGGTTCACCACTCTTCTGATTCCACGACCCGTCGCTCGGGGCCCAAATCGTGACTACCCCAAGCCCACCTTACATAGGCCAAGGGCTGGCGACTAGCACCAAAGGCGTAATTCCGTAAAAACTGGGAAGACATTGCATTTATAAAACATAACAGACACTACCAGAGTAAAAGCAAAAGCAAACACTAAGTAAATTAGTATAAAAAGTGTGCTGAAATTACAAAGGGGCCGGAAATACAAGACCAAAAAAAAGGTACAGCTACAACCGAAGAAAGTAAAACTGAAAAAAAGACAAACAACTGAATAGTGAAAGTAGCTCCTAGATCATCATTCAGGTTCCTACATAAAGGGTAAGTACAGATGTCCTCTTCAGCACTCTGTGACTATTGGTCCGCTCTATGTTCCATCACACCGAGTGGTCCACTTCTGGGTGTCGTCCAGTACTGGTGCTCTCGGCCTTCGTCAGCGATGTCTGTCATCTGCATCCAACAAAATGAGGTGCAGGCATAGCCCATGCAGGGGTGAGAATAACGATACTCAGTAGGGACCCTGAGACCCTCAAGGTCTCACAAAATCCAACAAGGATAAACCACAAAGTATGATGTCAATGGATAACCATTACTTAGGTATATGCTCATACATATTCCTATGTTATCAAGTAACCCATCTGATTCATGAGGAAAACACAAAGGCCACTGTATCAGCTCAAACAAGGATTTTTATTCATGATGTTGAAAACACGGCTGCTAGAGAACTTCCCCTATGTAAAGCATAGTAGTCCGGCCATGAATACGAGGTGCTACACACCAACCATAGACTGCTAAGGTACTCTTCCTCTTTCGAGTACCGTGGGTCTTCCACCCCAACACAGTAATGCTCACTGCCATGGGTCTACTACTGCAACACAGTAGTGATCCCCCTAATATGCTACAGAGGTACTTCTATTATCAAGTATTGCGGGTCTTACACCCCAACATAGTAGCGCTCCTCCACCATGGGTCTCTCTCCCCAACAGAGTAGATGTCTCTACTGGGCTATTCAAGTCACTCTGAATCGAATAGGACAACCAGCCATCAGGTCTCAGCCAGCTACAAGGTCTCTATACCCGTATGTTTGGCTCTGGGAGGATCCGCTCCATGAGCTACTTTTTGACACTCCAAGTGTCTCAAAGTCCCACGAAGAAGAATATCAAAGGACCGCCTCGTCATAGGGGTCTCAAAGAAACAGACGACGCCTCAATCAGACGCCTGGTCTGTGAGTTATTAGCCTTTTTATCCTGGGGGCCCGGTTGGTTTCGTGAACAAACCAACCCGACCGTATCACAACTGTGCCCCAAACTCCCATGGGTTATACTCAAAGGAACCGTTTTTCAATGAGATTACCAATGCCACTAACTGTTTGTCAAATGGATGTCTGGTCTGAGAGTTATTGGCTATTCCATTCCAGGGGCCCGGTTGGAAATACGCTCATTCCAAACCTGACTGTACTCCAACTGTGTTAGAACCTTGAGTGGAGTATTACAAAAGATTCGTCTAAACAAAATGAAACCAATGTAATTGAAGGCACATCAATTGGACGTCTGGTCCTTATGTTATAAGTGTTTCTGCTCCGAAGGTCCGGTTGGTTTCGGGTTCGAACCAACCCGGCCATACCCAAACTTTGCCGAAACCTTCAATGTAATATAAAAAAATGACCATCTCACTCTAAGGATTCCTACGCAATAGACAGTGCATCAATCGTAGGTTCGTAGCTCAAGTTATGGGCATTTAAACAAATTTGGACCGAAAAAGGGCAGTCTATGCCGGGTCCGACCCTAGCCAACTGACCCTAGGTCAGCCCGAACCGGGGCGACCAGACTCAGGTCCGGGTCCGGCCTAGTTGGGTGCAGCCTAGCCCGGCTGCCACGGCCCGGCACCGACAGCGTGGACCGGTGCGGCCGACCCACCCCAGCCCTGCCGGGGGGGGGGGGAGGCGTTGGATTTGGCTAGCTGGCACGACTCAATGTCTCACCCCCCAAATCCGGACGGCGGATCCATTCCGGTTTCATCTGCCGCCGCCTTCCGCGGACCACCGGACGCTCTCCAAAGGTCCGTTTTTTCCCACCGTCTACGCCAGCGGCTCTCCCAGGACCTCCTCTTCACTACGATGACTTCAAATCACCGTTGCGGCCTTGTTTCATCATCAGGCATCAATCCGCGCACAAACAAACAACCAACGGAGGGTCTTCGGGCCGTGTTTGTTTGGATCATGCCCTCCACGTTAGGCATTATCAATTTTCCAAAGATAAACATGGTTTCACATAGAACGAATAAAAATTTTATTCAAATAAAAATTGGAGAAATCTACCCTACAATTCCCCCGCAAATAATTATTCCCAGCCTGAAAAAGAAAACATCCGCGGATCAACTTGATAATGAGTTGATCAGCATTATTTGTTTTAGAAGGGAAGAACATGGGAATATAAACATACTCAAATTAACCCTCTACCTCAAAAATGGTCCGTTCGTCGTAGATGTGGAAAGCGATGTCGCTCCGTCAACGCCGGGAAAGAACCGTCATCATTGGGGAGTTCCCCGAGGTTGTATTTCCTCCCTTGATATGGAGGATGTATGAGATTGGAGAAACGTGGAGCATTCCTCACAGTGTCATTCTTCGTCGAAGGTGAGTGTTCTTCATCGGAGAAGAACACCATTCTTCATTGAGGAGAAGAATACTTCTCTCTCTTTTCTCAAGAGCTCTCCCCAATGCTTTTCCAACACAACAATGCTCCCAAAATAAAATATTAGGCATGGTTATTATTTTATTAACACATCCAATTAAAAATTCAAACCACTTAATTAATTAAATGATGAGTTTTTTAATTAATTAAGAGATGGGTTGGCAAGAATTAATGGAGGGATGGGTTGGAAAGAATTAATGGAGGGAGGGAAAGGTGGAGAGTTTTCCCAAATTAAGAGGTGTTGCAAATTAATGATAGGGGAGGTTAAAGGGAGTTTAGGGAAGTTGAAAGGTTGGGGCTCGTGTGGGCCCCACCGCACAAATATCCACACATGGGAATTTCGGTGGATGTGGGTCCCACCATTAACTTCCCATGGGAGGAATTAACCTCCTTAGATACATAAAATTTTTCTAACAATTTTATTCATCTTTTTTTAATTAAACCACAATTTATAACTTCAAACCAGCATAAAACACAACTGTAGTAAAGGTCCCATTAAGCAATTACTGGCATTGCAAGTTCATCGGTGCCCTCAGATTTCAATTCTGAGCACCGGTAAAAAATATAGAAAAACCCGCTCATTTTTTCACTGAACATACCCGAGATAAACTTCGGAAATTTATTCTGGTAACACTGGACCTTAAAATCACGTGCCTTTAGAAGCCACAGACTTGTAAAATTCCAAAGTATTTAAGAAAAAAATTTCCTTGAAATTTCTGGGTCTTTACATTACTCCCACCTCAGGGAGTTATGTCCCCATAAAGATACAACATAAACTAGGAAAACAATGAGGGTACTGAGCACACATCTAAGCCTACTATTCCCATGTGCTCTCCTGTAGGATCCTGTGCTGCCAGAAAATGCCCACCAAAGGAATCGACCAACCATGTAGGACCAGCTCTTGTCGATCCTCAATCTCCATTGGGACCTCCGTGATGTTCCCCCTATCATCGATATCTAGATCCCCATGGATGATGATGTGATATGGATCGTGCAGACATCTCCTCAGCTGAGATACGTGGAATATGTCGTGCACCCGATACAACTGAGGTGGAAGGGCCACGCGGTAAGCCACCTCGCCAACTCTGCTGGGGACCTGAAAAGGTCCGACGGAACGTGGAGATAACTTGCTACCTCGGCCAAATATTTGTAGACTTCGTCACGGTGAGACCCATAGGATGAAGTGGTCGCCATCCTCGAACTCCAGTGGTCTCCATCTCCGATCGGCATAGGACTACTGTCTGTTCTGTGCAGTCTTCATCCTCTCTTTGATTATCTACACATTCTCCGTCGTAGCCTGCACTATATCTGGTCCTACAAGAGCTTCTACAATTTCCCCTTTACCAAAAAGAGAAATTTGGTCTCATCCCCTAGATGAACCACATCCTTTGCCTAATACAGCCAATCTTAACATGAATAGTACTAATTCATGCCATGGACGACGTTGTAAGGCCTATACGCTACTAACAAGAGATCCAACTGTCACTCTCACCTCCAAAGGTTGAGTCACACTATCGGCATCAGTGTGTGGACATTGGGTCTCCTCCAGTAGGAATCTCAAAAGTGAGGGTCAAGTCAACAGTTTTAACTGGAACCTCTTAGTGTTAACTACACAAAAGGAATGAAAACAAATGTCACAATGACAAGTGTCTTTTATTACTGTAGCTCAATGTACAAAAACAGATAACAACCACAAACGACAACATCAATAAAGCAAGAAGAACCAAGAACCAAGGCCTCCATGCCTAGAACTAGTACCTCTTTTTTCCACCTGCTTACGGAGCTCCATAGTTGTATGCTTAAGCTGTATGAAGTTGTGCTCTCCCATGTCCACTTGTTCCCTGCGGTCGGGGTGGACCTCCTGGTCGTGGTGGTGGCAACACCTCGAAGCGTCGTTCACCACCAGCTACATGACCAGCTCCTCTACCACCGTCGCATGCTCCTTGCAGACCATCTCAACTGAACCTCTACCTCTAACTGGGAGGCCATTCATCTATCTTCTGATCATCTGCATGGTGGGTCGGACAGTCATGTGCCATGTGACTAAGACCGTCGTAGCAGTGGCACTGTTCACTCCTGGTATGTTTGTCTTCACCCTGGGTGTCTCGCACACATGATCCTGAGTCATGCGGTTGACCACTTATGGGTCTGGTTCTCTTGGATCTCTGATTCATCTTTCTACCGCTAGCTACAGAAGACTCCGCTGCATGTCGACTAGTAGTGGGTCCCACTTCTGAAGATTTCTCAGCAAGGAAACTCTCCACTATGAGGGCTCGCTCTGACACCCCTGGTTGTGTTGGGATGTTGTGAGAAATAACTAAAGCAATGATCTCTCTCTTGAGCCCCTACTCAAAGGTTTGTGCCCTGAAGAACGGGTCCTATACCATATTAGTGGAGTAGCGTGAGAGTTTGGTGAACCTCACTGAGTACTATGCCACCATTATTTTACCCTGTTGTAGATGTAGTAGCTCTTGTATACGAACCGCTCAAAGGGTGGGTGCGACAAACTCTGCCTGGAAGAGGCTCTCGATGTCTTCCCAGAGTAGCGTCAACTTGTCATGCATATGGAGCTTTAGGCTCCACAGCCTTCATGTTTCTTCCTAAAGGAGGCTGTAAGAAAGGATCACCATGAATTCAGATGGTGTCCCTACCAGTTTAAAGACTCTCACCATAGCCTCTAGCCAATCCTCAGCCACCTACGGGTCCGTCTCTCCCCTGAACCTAGGTGGCCTCTGGCTCTAGAACTTGTGCAGTGTGCTCAAGCGGCTTGCACTATCTGCTGCTGGGGCTAGTGGCATTGGTGGCCCAATGGGAAGTGGTACCTCGGGTGCCTCCACTGGTGCTTCAACTGGAAGAGGACCCTGTACTGATGCCTCGTCGATCGGCAGCCTATCAGTACGTACAACTATTGGGGCTCTAACAGGTCTTCCATGGGGAGGCATCTTAAAGAAACAGATGTGACATGGTCAAAGACTATACCTGGTGATATGACCTGGTTTGAGTTGACTTAAAGGAAAATTTTGATACACACATGCAATGTAACGACCCAAATTTTCATTAATGTAAATCCCACTTCGTCTAATTAAATGTCTCTTTATGTAAAATGTTTATATAAAATGTAAACTTCATTGGTATTATGTTATGAATTGTTACTGTTTATTATATAGTCGTTGAACAGTGATAACATGATTAGTATAAATATACGGCTCTAACAAATCCAATTTACTCAGACAAAGGATGCAATGGCCTCATCCATTAGAATTACTTCACATGAAGCCCATTTGTTGGAGCTAGGAAAAGAGGTGGCATCCTTGGGTTTTTCTCATGACCAAACCCAGTCTAAGATTCATCATTTCAAGATCGAACGAGACCGTCTATGGGAAAAGTGGAAGTTGTTAAATATTACCACTCAGGCGATGTTATCCAACCCACCCAAATATTCTGTCACCACCGAACAACTTACCCTTAGGTCTTATGCTGCTGTTTCAAGGGGTTATGTAACAAATCTCTAGCACTATGTTAATATACATTATTTTTGTATATAATAATGAATATACTTTCTTGTCATTATTGATACATTTTAAATAGTGTTTAAAGTATAAGTAGTGTTTTTAGTTGTTATTTAATTAAGAATTCTATTTTATTAAATTAATGGATTTTTGAATTAAATATTTTTTTAATAAAATATTATTTTTATTATTAAATTAATTTTAATATATATAAATTATCATATAAGTTTATGAATGAAATTATAATTTTTTATTAAGGTTTGAAAGCCATTTCTTTCAAAACATGTGAATTGTTTATAAATGTTGGTTTTTATTTTAAAAGAGAAAATTAGAATATTTAGAAAATTATTTAAATAAAATAAATGATATTTCTGGAATCAGGACATCGAAATAATCCAACGGTGAGTTTTTCTTAATTTTCTGAGACAGTCAAATTTCTGGGTAAAAATTAAATACCGTTTAAATATATACTGTGTTTTTTGACATCATAATGACCCAATAGTGAGGTAATAAAATAATATAAGCTTTATTTTAGTCCAATATATATTTTACCATTAAAATAATGTGATTTTCGGTTTTTTTGACTTAGTTTACAAAGTATTTTTCGACCCCTCAAGACTTATTAAAAATCTTGTCTTTTAAAATTATTTTCCATGGGAGTGTGACTCAACATCACATAAGCAACCCCGTTAATTTAAGAAGTTAGGACTTTGGCCACATAATATATTCTTCTCCTCTTCCCTTTTCTTAAATCCATGGCCAAAAAACATGAACTGATTTGTGGTTTGGATTAGTTTAATATAAGGGGTCCCAAACCTAAATAATAAAGAATTCACTCACATTTCTGATATAAACCCACCCAAGCTCCCACTTCCTACTCACTAAAAGCCTTTTTAGTTCGTCCAACCTATTCCCTAATCTCTCTAGAATCCACCCAAGGTTCCCCAAGCTCCAAATAAGCCTCTCCTAAGCCTCTCTCAAGCCTTGGAAGCAGACTTCCAAGTAAGGGTTTTTCTTCCTTTCACTTTTTTGTCCAATTTTCTTAATATTTTTATGCACTTTTAATTTCAATTATAAATGTTGGGGTATGGTTTCTAACCTCCCCCATACTTCCCTATCATTGTTTGAATGATGGGAGACCCCTTTCTCTCTCATTAAATTCCTCCCATGTACACCCGTTACTATGGTGAAATTTAAAAGGAACTTCTCTCTCTTCATTTACATTCAAGAAATACTTGTGTATCATGAATCTAAATTCCATTAAAATTGTTTGGACATGTATCTATATGAACCCCTTAATGTTTATTTCAATTAAATATGATGAGACACCTCTTTCTGTCTCATCATCCATTTTTATGAATTCTTATGTCACGCCGTTACGCTTCTGAAATTGCACCAATTTTCTAAGCCAATGCCTTTTTTGTAATGAATACCATGCCAATTTCTCCATCAAGGGTATTCACGTTTGTGAACATTTAATTATTGATTATAAAGATTCATGTATTAATTTCACATTCCTTATCATGGAATAAATGATTATGTTTAATTAATCCATGGTTTATGATCCATGTTCCACACTTATGCATGAAATGAAATGTTTCAGAAGGGTGCACCCTTATAGCGCTCCAATGCATTGGGTAAAGTATAGTATCATGAAATGTCATGTGCAATGAGTGTTGAATAATGCTAATTCAAGTGCAATGAGGGTTTAATTGTGTTTCATGTGCAATTAGAAGTTACTCATGCTCCATGTGCAATGAGCCTTGGCTCATACTAATTCCACATTAAGTGTTGTTGCCACATTTCCATGTTATGCTTATCATGCTTTATCATGAATTTATGTTCATGTTTCTCTTGTGCTCTATTTATATGCCTATTGTCTAACATTTATTGTACTCCTCATGTATTCCATGTTTATTCCCTTACTGGGCTTTATAGCTCAACCTTTTCTTCTGCATGTCCTCAGGTTATCCCATGCACTGCTAAGTACGAGGGAATATAGTGGTCATGTAAAAGAAGTTTTCAATAAAGATGTTGTATTTCATGTTTTAAGTTGTTATGTAATGATCTTAAGCCCCACAGACACTAGACCTCTCAATATTCCATGTTCTATCAAGTGAATGGTTTATATAATAAATCATGTTTGTGTTTGTAATAAAAGCAGGGTTGTCATAGTTGGTATCAAAGGATAGGTTTAGTTATTTTTGGGATTAGGATTAGAAAACCCCAGTAAAGACTTAGAGACAATACTAAGTATAATAAAAACATCCCTAAGTTTTTTTAAGTACTGAGTGAGTGGTTTATCATGAAAATACTTCCCTATCTGGATACAAGTAGGTATAGGCGGCTCTGGCACAGATGTATGCTAGGGGTAAAACAAGAAAACACCGCTTTGAGCTAGACTTGAATTAGAAATGGTGCACAACAACGGGCCTTGCTGCACTCCTGGTTATGAAACTCTTGGGGGATATATTTTGATAAATTCACAAGCTTAGTATGAATCCTTATTAAGGGAATATAAAAAAATTCCCATAAGAATATATGTTAGAGAGTATATCATTAAAATCCTAGATTGAAGACTATAGGTTCTTAAGTGAAGGAAATAAAATTTAATTTATAAGTCATCAACTTTTGTCATTGGATTAATCTTTATGTATTACCCCTAACTTTCCTCTTATTCCATCCAATGGCCGGTAATTGGAGGACTCGGGCTAACAATCACTGTGAAGATCAGTGTGATGACTGTACTAATGAGATTCCCAATCCAATGGGAGTGGGAATCATGAACATTGTCACGCTTCTCTCTCATCTAACTCAAGATTTGAATATAAACACGGGTCAAGAGGAATTTTCAACCCACCCCCCCCCCCCAAGAAATAACAAGTCGTTATCGAGAGCTTTATGAGAAAAAGGCCTACTACTTTTAGTGGATCATCTGATCCCACGATCGTTGAACAATGGATCAACTAGATTGAAAAGATCTTCTCCATCCTTTAATGTTCTGAACAATAGAAGGTTCTCTTTGTGGCTTATCATATGGAGGGTGAAGCTGATCAATGGTGGACATTGATCAAAAATATGAAGCCTGAGGAAGAGATTGAGGCATTGGAATGGAAGGATTTCCGGATGATATTTTTTGATAAATATTTTCCGCACACCCTCTGGCTTAAGATGGAAGGGGACTTATTTTACCTTAATAAAAAAGAAGAAGAATCTTTTGGAGAATATGAGGAAAACTTCACAAGGCTTGCACGATACGCTTCCATCTTTTTCATTACCCCCGAATGAAAAGTTTACCGCTTTTTTGGTGGGTTGAAGCCTAGCCTACGGAAAGCATTAGTGATCCATGACTTCGACAGCTATGAATAAATTGTCTGATGTGCCCTCAATGTCCAAATGGAGATCAAGGAATCACAGGGGCATCATGGAGACAAAAAGAATAAGGTGTAATTCAATGATGGCGGTCCGATGAAAAAATCCAACGATGCTAAGAAGATCCAGCACCCTACTTTTCAAAAGTGCAGAAAGAATCACCCTAGAAATTGCCTCATGGGGATGAGGAAATTCATTCGATGTAGAAGAGAAGGGAACCTAGCTATTAACTGTCAGAAAGAAAGACATGTGGCTGTGACAGAGGAGAGGAATGCTCCCTTTGAACCTCAACGCGTTGTTCATTGCTATAATTTCAAAGAAACAGGGCATTTTTCCAATCAGTGCCCTAATCCAAAGGTTTTCAGAGGAATCCAAAAACCTCCAAGGCAACAAGGAAGAGATTTTTCCGTCATTTCTGACGAAGTGAACCCCGAAAATGAAGTGGTGACAGGTACGATAGTTATTCATTCAATAATAGAGAACATACTTTTTGATTCAGGTTCTACGCATTCTTTTATATCTCTAAAGTTTAGTAAAATAATCCCAGCACCACAAAAAATCACGGAAGTGAAGATGTCGGTGAGTATGAAAAATGGTGTAATCATTGTATCCCATGAATATAAGTCCTCCCCTATTATAATATGTGGATTTAATTTCCTGAAGAACCTCATCATACACCCTCTGGTGGAATTTAATGCAATTCTTGGCATGGATTGGATTTCCTTATATAGAGCCAACATAAATTGTCGGGAGAGGGAAATCTCACTCCATATGGAGAATCGACCCCTGATTCTTTAAAAGTGTAAGGAGGAAGATGAATCCCCTTTAGCTCCACCATCTCAAGCATGGATATTACTGCCCTATGAGCATGCATATCTAGCTTAGATGATTGAGTCCATGGAAGAAACCATCCTTCAATAAATTCCTATTGTGATGGAATTTGCAGAAGAGTTTCTCGAGGAACTACCTTGTCTCCCTCCTAAAAGATTCATTTAATCCTCAATTGAACTTATACCAGGGGTGATACCAATATCCAAGACTCCATATAGAATGGATGTCATGGAGCTTGAAGAGCTGAAGAAACAACTACAGGAGAATCTGGATAAAGGGTTTATATGCCCAAGTGCTTCACCATGGGGTGCATCTGTCCTCTTCATCAAGAAGAAGGATGGGTCAATGTGGCATTGCATTGATTATCGTGAACTTAAAAAAATCACAATAAATAAAAACTATCCTCTGCCACGGATCGATGACTTGTTTGATTAGCTGCATGGAGCACAATATTTCTCCAAGGTAGATTTTCGGTCATGATATTATCAAGTAATGGTGAACAAGGAAGATGTCCCCAAGAATACTTTTCGTATATGATAAAGGCACTATGAAGTCATATTAATGCCTTCTGGAATCACTAATGCTCCAGAAATCTTCATGGAATTAATGAATAATATCTTTAGAGATTCCCTTGATAAATTTTTTGTAGTATTTATAGATGATATTCTAATATGCTCTAAAACCACGGAGGATCATGAGGAGAATTTAAGAACTTTACTAGAGATTTGCGCAAGGAGAAGCTCTATTCAATGTACATCAAGTGTGAGTTCTGGTTGAAGGAGGTCTCATTCTTGGACCATATCATCACAAGTAATGGGATATCTGTGGATCCATCCAAAACAGATGCAATTGAGGGATTGATGAGGCCATCATCGGTAACGGATATCCGTAGATTCTTGGGGTTAGCTGGATATTATCGACAATTTGTGGGAAATTTATCACGATTGTCCAACCCTCTTAACAAGCTAACTCGAAAGGGAGTAAAGTTTTCTTGGAGTGACGAATGTGAAGAAAGCTTCAAGGAGTTGTAAAGGAGTCTTATCACTACACCCGTGCTCACTTTACCCACAATTGGGGAAACCTTTGTGATATTCAGTGATTATTCGAAGAAGGTTTTAGGTTGTGTGCTAATGCATGATGATAAAGTGATATCATATGCTTCAAGATAGTTGAAAATACATGAGTGAAACAATCCAACACATGATCTGGAGTTGGCGGTGGTGATATTTTCCTTGAAAATCTGGAGGCATTATCTCTATCGGGAGAAATGTGAGATATATACTGACCACAAGAGTCTTAAATATATATTCACACAGAAAGAGAATAATATGCGCCAGAGCATATGGATAGAGATCATCAAGGATTTTGACTGTTCAATACATTACCACCCTGGGAAAGTGAACAAGGTGGCAGATGCCCTAAGTAGAAAGGACCCAGTGATTCTATCAATGATGAGAATTGAGAAGGATCCAATCATCTTAGACTTGATGAATATGGACATGGGAATCATAAAGAAGGGAACATCATCAATCCTTTCACAAATGTTTTCTCAACCGTGTCTTTTGGAAAGGTTAAAGGATGCTCAAAAGGATGATGTTGGAATTTAGAAAAAAGTAGAAGCTATCGAAAAAGGGAAATCCTTAGTGTTTAATGTTATTGAAGAAGGAATTGTTCGATTTGAGAAAAGACTATGTGTTCCATCAAGTCTGGAGCTGAAGAAGGAACTTTTGGATCATGCACATAGTTCAGATTTCTCTATTCACCCAGGGAGCACAAAGATGTATCAAGACGTCTAAGAAAATTTTTGGTGGGATAATATGAAGAAGGAGATCATTGTATACACATTAATGTGCTTGGTGTGCCAGAAAGTGAAGGCAGAGAGGAAGAAGTCAAAGGGGATGATACAACCATTGCCCATACCAGAATTGAAATGAGAGAACATCACCATGGACTTTTTCACTAGACTTCTGAGGACATAAAAAGGAAACAATGCAATCTGGGTTGTGGTGGATCATCTTAAAAAGACTACACGCTTCATTACTATTCGGGAAGATTTCTCATTGGATCAACTAGCAAGGATATATATCAGGGAAGTGGTAAGGCTATATGGGGTAACACTATCTATTGTATCTGACCGAGAACCAAGATTCACCTCTATGTTTTGGAAGAGTCTTCAACATGCTCTGAATACTGAACTGAACTTCAGTATGGCATATCATCCTCAAACTGATGGCCAATCCGAGTGGACCATCCAAACACTTGAGGACATGTTGAGAGCGTTCTCAATGGACTTTAATGAGGATGGGATCAGCATCTTCCTCTGGTTGAGTTCTCTTATAATAATAGTTTGCACCCGAGCATCCAAATGGCACCATATGAATCCATTTATGGGAAAATTTATAGAACACCGGTGTGTTGGGATGAGGTTGGTGAACATAAGCTGCTTATACTGGAAATGGTCGAGGAAATGGGGGAGAAGGTGAAAACCATTCAGCATCATATCAAGGCAGCCCAGAGTCGACATAAGAGTTATGAAGATAATCATCGACGAGACCTTGAGTTTAAATTTGGAGACATGGTTTTTCTATGTATATCTCCATGGAAGAAGGTCATGAGGTTTGGAAAGAAAGGTAAGTTAAGTCCAAGGTACATCAGCCCCTTCGAGATTCTTGATTGTGTTGGGGATATGGCCTATCGAATAGCACTTCCACCATCCATGGCCAAAGTACATGATGTATTTCATGTATCCCTCTTAAGGAATTACATACCGGACCCATCACATGTACTCTCTTCTAAGGTGGTATAGTTGGAGGATGATTTTTCTTATGAGGAGCAACCAGTGAAGATCTTATATCGTAGAGAAAAAGTTATACCAAATAAGACAATGCCCCTCGTCAAGGTGGTTTGGAAAGCCCACATGTTTGAAGAAGAGACTTCGGAATCGGAGGAAATGATGAAGCTGAGTTACCCACATCTATTTTAGTGTGGGAAAAGGAAATTTTGAGGGTGAAATTTATTAAGGGGGGAATATTGTAACGACCCAAAGTTTTATTTATGGAAATCCCACATGATCTAATTAAATGTCTATTTATGTAAAATGGTTATATAAAATTTCAAATTATTTGGTTTTATGTTAATAATTGTGATTGTTGCTTTTATAGACGTTGAACAGTGAAGATATGAATAGTATAAATATAGGGCTTTAAAAAATCCAATTTACTCAGAAAAAGGAAGCGATGAACTCATCCAGTAGAATTGCTCTATACAAAGCCCATTTTTCTAAGCTCGGAAAAGAGGTGGCATCCTTGGGTTTCTCTCTTGACCAAGCCCAAGCTGAGCTTCATCATGTCAAGCTAGAATGGGACCATCTACGGGAAAAGTGGAAGAAGATAGAGATTACCACTCGAGCGATGTTATCTGAGCCACCCCAAGAGTCTGTCACCATCACACACCTTACCCTTAGGTCTTATGAGGCTGTTTTAAGGGGTTATGTAACAAATCTCTAGTTCTAGGTTCATGTAAATTACTTTTGTATATAATAATGAATATACTTTCTCGTCATTATTGATACATTGTAAATAGTATTTAATGTAGAAGTAGTGTTTTTAGTTATTATTTAATTAAGAAATATATTTTATTAAGTTAAGGGATTTTCGAATTAAATAATATTCTAATAAAATATTATTATTATTATTAAATTAATTTTATTATATATAAATGATCATAAAATTTTATGAATGTAATTATAATTTTTTATTAAGGTTTCAAAGCCATTTCTGTCATAACCCGTGAATTTTCGATAAATGTCGGTTTTTATTTTAAAAGTGAAAATTAACATATTTAGAAAATTATTTAAATAAAATAAATGATATTTCTTGAATCAGGATGTCGAAATTATCCAATGGTTAATTTTTCATAATTTTCTGAGCCAGTCAAATTTTTGGGTAAAAATTAAATATCGTTTATATATATAATGTGTTTTATGACATCATAATGACCCAACAGTGATGTAATAAATTACTATAAGCCTTATGCTAGACCAATATATGTTTTAACATTAAAATAATGTGATTTTGGGTTTTTTTGAATTATTTTACAATGCATTAATGGACCACTCAAGACTTATTAAACATCTTGTCTTTTTAAATTATTTTCCATGGGAGTGTGACTCACCTCCACAGAAGAAACCCCGTTATTTTAAAAAGTTAGGAATTTGGACTTAAAAAATATTTTTTCCCTCTTCCCTTTTATAAAAACCATTGGCAAAAACCATGAGCTGATTTGTCGGTTGGATTAATTTAATATAAGGGGTCCCAAACCTAAAGAATAAAGAATTCACTCACCTTTCCTATATAAACCCACCCAATCTCCCATTTCCTCCTCACTTAAAGCCTTCTTAGTTAATCCAAACTCTGAAATACTCTCTCTAGAATCCTCCCAAGGTGCCCCAAGCTCCCAAGAAGTCTCTCTCAAGCCTCTCTCAAGCCTTGGAAGCACACTTCCAAGTAAGGGTTTTTCTTCCTCTCACTTTTCTTTGTCAAATTTTCATAATATTGTTATGCCCTTTTCATTTCAATTATAAATGATAGGTTATGGTTCCAAACCTCCCCCATACTGCCATATTTTTTTGATGATGTGATACCCCTTTATCTCTCATTAAATTCCTCTCATGTACACCCATTACTATGTTGATATTCCGAAAGGAACTTCTCTCTCTTTATTTACATTCAATCAATACTTTTGTATCCTGAATCTAAATTCCTTTAAAATTGTTTGTACTTGTATCTATATTAACCCCTTACTGTCCATTTCATGTAAATATGATGAGACACCTTTTTCTCTCTCATAAACCATTTTTATGAATTCTTATGTCATGCTGTTACGATGCTGAAATTGCACTGATTTTCTAAGCGAATCCCTTTGTGTAGTTAATACTATGCCCATTTCTCCATCAAGGTTATTCAACTTTATTCACATTTACTTATTGATTATAAAGTTTCATGTATTATTTCCACATTCCTTATCGTGTGATAACTTATTATGTTTAATGAATCCATGTTTTATGATCTATGTGTCACACTTATGCATGAAATGAAATGTTTAAGAAGGGTGTTCCCATATAGCGCTCCAATGAATTTGGTAAAGTATAGTATCATGATACATCATGTGCAATGAGTGATGACTCATGATAATTCAAGTGTAATGAGGGTTTACACAGGCTTTATGTGCAATGAAAATTTACTCATTCTCTATGTGAAATGAGCCTTGGCTCATGCTAATTCCATGTTAAGTGTTGTTGCCACATTTCCATGTTATGATTATCATTCTTTATAAAGCCTTTATGTTCATGTTTCTCTTGTGATGTATTGATATGACTATTTTCTAACATGTATTGTACTTCTCATGTATTCCATGTTTATTCCCTTACTGGACTTTATAGCTCACCCTTTTATTATGCATGTCCTAATGTTATCCCATGCAATTCTTAGTATGAGGGAATGTAGTGGTAATGTAAAGTAAGTTTTCAATAAAGATATTGTATTTCTTGTTTTAAGTTGTTATGCAATGATCCAAAGCCTCAAATACACTAGACCTCTTGATCTTTCATGTTGTATCAAGTGAATAGTTAATGTAATAAATCATGTTTATGTTTGTAATAAAATCAGGGTTGTCATACACAATCAGTGTTTTCGTGTACTGAGTCGGAAATCAGAAGTCAGGGTCCTGGTGTATGGATAGGTCGGCCGCCCGCACCAACACTGGACTTCCTGACCTGAAAACCACACTGAGTACCCTTAACACTATTTCTTCACAGATAGAAAATATCAAAGTCCTGTGTTCTTCGGTAGAACCGACATCCTTTGATACAAATTTGTCATGACCCGTCCCCCGGGGCCCGTATCGTGACTACCCCAATCCCACCATCCATAGGCCAGGGGCTGGCGACTAGCACCAAAGGCATAATTCTCTAAAAACTGGGAAGGCATTGCCTTTATAAAATGTAACACACACTACCAGAGTACAAGAGGAATCAAACACTAATTAATGTAGTATAATAAGTGTGATGAAAGTACAAAGGGGCCAGAAATACAAGCCCAAAAAAAGGTACATCTACAACTGAATAAAGTACAACTGAAAAAAAAGACAAATAGCTGAATGGTGAAAGTAGCTCCTGGATCATCCTTTGGCTTCCTACCTGAAGGGTAGGTACATATGTCCTCCTCAGCACTCCGTGTCTATCGGTCCACTCAGTGTTCCATCACACCGAGTGGTCATCCTCCAGGTATCGTCCAGTCCTGGTGCTCTCAGCCTCCGTCAGTTTTGTCCGTTGTCAGCATCCATCACAACGAGATGCAGCCATATCCCGTGCACGGGTGAGTATAACGATACTCATTAGGGACCTCGAGACCCTAAAGGTCTCACAAAATCTAACAAGGATAAACCACAAAGTATGATTTCAAAGAATATCCATTACTTAAGTATATGCCCATAAATATACCTAAGTTATCAAGTAACCAATCTCATTCACGAGGAAAACACAAAGGTCATTATCTCAGCTCCAACCAGGTTTTTTATTCATGATGTTGAAAATACAGCTGCTAAAGAACTCCCCCTCTATCGAGCGCAGTGGTCCTGCCCTGACTCCGAGGTGCTACTCACTAACCTTAGATTGTCGAGGTACTCCTCCTCTATCGAGTACCGTGGGTCTGCCACCCCAACACAGTTGTGCTACCCGCCATGGGTCTTCCTCCCCAACACAGTAGCGCTCACCCTAATAGCCTACAGAGGTACTTCTATCGAGTACCACGAGTCTACCTCCACAACACAGTAGTGCTCCTCCACCATGGGTCTTTCACCCCAACATAGTAGCGATCCCCACTGGGCTATTCAAGTCACTCCGAATCGAATCGGACAAGAAATCATCCGGTCCCAGCCAGCTACAGGGCCTCTATACCAGTATGTTTGTCTCCGGGTGGATCTACTCCACAAGCTACTCTTCGACACTCCAAGTGTCTTTATTTCCCTCAAAAAATTAACTCAAAGGACCGCCTCATCATAGGGGTCTCAACATAATAGACGGGGCATCAATCAGACTCCCGGTCTGTGAGTTATTAGCCTTTTTATCCCGGGGCCCGGTTGGTTTCATGAACGAACCAACACGACCGTATCTCAAATGTACCTCGAACTCCCATGGGGTATACTCAAAGGAACCATTTCTCAACGAGATTACCAATGCCGATTACCGTTCGTCAAATGGATGTCAGGTCTGAGAGTTATTGGCTTTTCCATTCCAGGGGCCCGTTTTGAAATATGCTTGTTCCTAACCCGACTGTACTCTAATTGTGTCTGAACCCCGAGAAGAGTATGCCATAATATCTATCTCAACAAAATGCAAACAACGTAATTTACAGTACATCAATCAGACATCCAGTCCTTATGTTATAAGAATTTCTGTTTCGAGGGCCCGATTGGTTTCGGGTTCCAACCAACCCGGTCATACCCAAACTTTACCAAAACCTTGAATGTAATATACCGAAATGATCATCTCGATCGAAGGATTCCTACGCAATGAACAGTGCATCGATCATAGGTCCGTAGCTCAAGTTATGGGTGTTTAAACGAATTTGGACAGAAAAAGGGAGGTCTGGGCCCGGTCCGACCCGGCCCAACCCACCCTGGGTCAGTCCGAACTGTGTGGACCCGACTCGGTTCTGGGTCCGGCCTGGCCCAGTCGATGCGGCCCGGCCCGACCGGGGGGGGGGGGGGGGGCGAAGGCATTGGCTTCGGCGAGCTGGCGTGGCTCAATGCTACGCACCACTAATCCGGAATGTCTGAGCCATTCTGGTTTCGTCCACTGCCGCGGCTTAGCCGCGACGGTCTGTTCCAGTCTCGGCCGCCACTGAGCCGGCGTGGCACACCGACGCTACCTTTCTAAGACCACTAGACGCGCTCCAGTGGTCCGTTTTTCCAACATTCTGTGCCAGCAACTGTCCTAGGACCTTCTCTTCACTGCGATAGCTTCAAATCGGCATTGCGGCCTTGTATCATCATCGCCCGTCAATCCATGCAAAAAAGAACAACCAGCGGAGGGTCGTTGGGCCGTGTTTGGGCTCACGCCCTCTGTGTTAGGCGTTATCGATATTCCAAAGATAAACATGGTTTCACGTGTAATGAATAAAAATTTTATTCAAATAAAAATTTTAGCAATCCAACCTACAATTCCCCCGAAAATAACTATTCCCATCCCTCAAAAGAAAACATCCACGGATCAACATGATAATGAGTTGATCTTCATTCTTTATTTTAGAAGGGAAGAACATAGGAATATAAACATACTCAAATTAAACCCCTTCCTCGAAAAAGGTTCGTTCATCATAGACGCGGAAAGCGATGTCGCTCCGTCAACGCCGAGAAAGAATCCTCATCATTGGCAAGTTTACTGCGGTTGTATTCCCTCCCTTGATATGGAGGAAGAATAAGATTGGAGAAACGTGGAGCATTCTTTGTCATGTCGTTCTTCATCATAGGTTATTGTTATTTGTTGGAGAATAACACCATTCTTTGTTGAGGAGAAGAATACTTCGCTCTCTTTTCTCAAGAGCTCTCCCCCAAAGCATTTCTAAAACAATAAAGCTCCAAAAATAAAATATTAGGATTGGATAATATTTTATTAACACATCCAATTCAAAATTCAAATCACTTAATTAATTAAATGAAGAGTTCTTTAATTAATTAAGAGATGGGTTGGAAATAATTAATGGATGGATGGGTTGGCAAGAATTAATGGAAGGAGGGGAAGGTGGAGAGTTTACAAAAATTGAGAGGAGTTAAGAATTAATGAGAGGGGAGGTTTAAGGGAGTTTAGGGAAGATGAATGGTTGGGGCTCGTGTGGGCCCCACCTCTCAAATATCCACACATGGGATTTTTGATGGATGTGCATCCCACTATTAACTTCCCATTGGAGGAATTAACCTCATTAGATAGATAAAATTGTTCTAATAATTTTATTTATCTTTTTTTAATTAAACCATAATTTATAACTTCAAACCCACATAAAACGCAACTCTGTTAAAGGTCCCCTTAATAAATTATCGGCACTGCAACTTCATCAGTGCCCTTGTATTTCAACTCTGACCATCGGTTAAAAATATAGAAAATCCACTCATTCGTTCACTAAACGTACCTGAGATAAACTTCAAAAATCGATTCTGGGCACACCGGGCCTCAGAATCAAGTGTCTTCAGAAGCTACAAACTCGTAAAAATCAAAATTATTTAAGAAAAAAATTTCCTTGAAATTTTTGGGTCTTCACATCTTATACAGACACTATTTCTCAGAAGCCCCACATGTATTTCCTTTACCACAATGACTAGTAAAACTATAATTACTAGAGTGGTATAAAGTATAATAACCCCTTTATGTACTCTTCTTCAACCTTGAACCTCCATTATTACCCAACTATTGTTTGTTACTCCATGACCTCTACAGAAGACCCGCCCCATCACATTCTTGTGAATCTATCGATGGTTGGGGTAATAGTATATGGATGTGTCCCATCCTACTGATGGGTGAAAGATCACTTGGGTAATGTCCTCAATAAATAAATCTTCTCCCTCTCCACTATACATTCCACTAATCCAACTAACATTTTATTAATAATGCTTCCTACCCAAAAAATAATGAAACCTAACTGCCAAACTAAAACCTTTTATCCTTGTCTAGAAGGCCTCTTTCTGGTTTCCCTTAGATATGAGAGCATGATCACCACTTTTGAAAAAATATTCATCCAGAAGATATTCACCACATAATTAATATCACGTTTAATCTCATCCTAAAACCAATTTCACATGGTTTTCTAACCTCCTACCAACATTGGAACAAATAAATCCAAGTCTATACGTAGACCAGCATATTCCATCATGGGCATATTTTCTTGATTAAATCTCATGAACTACGATTTTCTCTTCAACCTGTGCATCATTGTGAAAAAGTCCTCCCAGAACATCACATAAAATTCTTTCCACTCCATAAAACATATTTATCCATCTGGGGACTATTTTTTTCACCACATCCTTACATGACCATATAGCATATAAGCATAAAATTTGAATATCTTCTCAGTAACAATACCTATGTAGTAAGGTATCACCTTGATAGACTCAATCCATAGCTCAACTACCTCTGGTCTACCATCTCTGGTATTCATTGGAGGGTGATACAACTAAATCCCCCATGTCATATCAGACATGTTTTTTCACAACCCGCCCTCTGTCTATTTCCATAAACATCATGAACCAAGAAATGTTCTCTTGGAACTGCTCTCCAAGTTCCTCACCCAATACTATAATTTCGTTGGGATACCAAGATAAAGTAAAATGTCCACCCATAACCTCTATCATATTTCATAACTAGTTTATTCATTGAGGAATACCTATGAAATTCCAAACATAGGTACGGGTGTATCATCCCATGATTTGGTGAATTTTGTTTTGAATTAATATAATCATTTTCATATATTTTGATTCACACATTACTGAATATATATTTTTTATATGAATACACAACTTAATTCTTTCATTTTACACAATACCACATATAGGTTCCTCTATATGTAACACATAGGTTAGATTTTGGTACAAGCAACACTATGTTTGACTTATGTTACACAAAATGCTTAAATATTTTGATAGAGTGTGTTAAATGTAAGGTAAATTTTTACAAAACTAAAATCTATTATTACTATTGTTATTAAAATATTATTATAGTTTCTACAAAGTCATTGGAATCAAAATTAAAAATAATATTAACTAAATTATGAAATTATGATATATATATATTTATATAAAATGATTCCTTTGGTCATTAATTATCAAGAAATGAATGTAAAAATTATTTGAAAATAAAGATATTTAATTTCTAAGAAAACTATTTTCTATGCACCAACACCATTTTATCAAAATAAATTAAAAACCTACTATTTTTGAATGTGTTTAAAAAAATTATATTCTATAAATTTTTTAAAACTTGCATCAATTTGATTTTATAGGTTTGAGGTAATAATATTTCTTATTTTAAGAATAAAATGATGTATTTTTCAAAAGGGTAATTTTACATCCTTTTCCTGGAAATCATATTTAAAATATTATTTTGAATGATTTTGTAATTTTTAAATGATAAGATAAACCTATTCTTTTAAATAGGTATATAAAACTTTAATTTGATTAATTCTGTGGTATTTATCTAATAAGAATCATATTTTTGGTGAATAGTAAAAAATATTGAATGTTAATTGAAAAATTATTTTTTTACTAACATATTTATATAATTAAATTGTGTTTTTATTTTTTCAAAGTAAAATTAGTAAAATTTTACATTAATTAATAAAATTTAGCTCATTTAAACTAATTTCACATTGAAATTTAATATAAAAACATTTCAAACATTGGGACATCTTCAATTTCAAAAATTCATTTCTAATTCCATTAATGAGATTAATTTTAAATTGATTTTTAGTCAATTATGTTATTAAAATGTTGAAATATGGATTCCAAATTTTTTTCATAAGATCAAAATATATCAATTACTTCCATTTTATTTTTTGACAATATGATTTGTAAGTGTACTAAATTTTAATACCATGGTTAAACATAAATATATACTTATGGGTAATAATTATATTATTAACATTATAAAACTAACCTAAAACTTTTGAAAATTTCATTTTATGACATTAATATGACCTGTAACACAAAAGGATATAATGTTAATAATTTACAGACTTTTATCCATAAACAAGACAAGGATATTATTAAAATCAAAGAGTGTGACCAAATGTCCCACTCTTAGTTTTCATAAGTATAATATTTTTAATATATGTTTTAATAGAATATGCACTGTAATATATGTATTATTATGAAATATAAAAGGTTTATCTATATCTGCGAATTTTATTTTTCATTTCTAGTGATTAAATAATTTTTATTTATAATTACACAATAATTATGTAGTAACTATTTTATTAACGATGAAATAAATAATATGATATTATAAATATTAAAATAATTTTAATTTGACTTAATTGTGGTGATAAAAGAATTTTCAATAAGAATTTTAAATATTTGGGTTGCATTAATGTAATTGGTTCGAAGATAGCTTGATGTATTTATTTTCTTGAACTCAATGATATGAATATTGTCAAAATTGACACATATGATATTTTATGAGAATAGTATTTTATAAAATTATTTATAACTGATAAAAATATTAAATTAGTACATTGGGGTGATATACGGTCTAAAATTTCAAAAACCAAAGAGACCATTGATGGTCAAATTCACACATTATAAGTGAAAAATAAACCTCTATTTTTAGAAAAATTTGGTACCATAGTTAAAATTAAAATTGGTTCATTAAGGGTTAATCAAAATGATAAGGATTAAAATAAAACCCCAAAGAAATAAAATCTATGGTTTTAAGATATTACAACCTTTTCATAATTTATCTTACAATCCCTTCAATCCTTATGTATTTTTATTGATATATAGTTT
This sequence comes from Viscum album, assembly GCA_963277665.1. Lineage (NCBI taxonomy): Eukaryota > Viridiplantae > Streptophyta > Magnoliopsida > Santalales > Viscaceae > Viscum > Viscum album. Next base: position 1,364,763,023 of record OY728143.1, on the reverse strand, counting down.
ATAATAAATTAATCTTTTTGTATATTCCAAAAATTATCCTCCCATATCTTATAAAAGGACACCTCTTTTTATCATCTCTAGACACATCAAAACATATTTGGTTCTTCCAAAAAAATCCCAATATCCTCAAAAATAACATCCAATTATCCTAATATCATTAAATTGGGCATTAATCCAACCAATTAAATCATTTTTTAAATAAAAAGGAGATCCCCAAAGAAGAGGTAACATTCATCAACATACATTTTTGTTTTATTTCTTACTAAAAGTCATTAAATTATATTTTCCAATTTTTTATAATAATATTTGTATCCTAAACATAATTATATGATTTTATATTAATTTTCCAATCTACACATACACAAACATCCATCTAATGGTTAAAGAACTTAACGTTTGTGTATATGATAGACTGCCACCTCATTAAATGATTATTTTTCATTTTTTCATTACCCTCTCTCAAGGTGAGAATTATGAAAGACATATTGTTTTAATTAATATGAGAAAAATTCTATTTATGATTTATTGGTTATTTTTTAATTATTTCATTATAATATCTTTAATCCATCCATTTTCATTAAATATGATATCTTATTTTGTGGACGTGTAGACTACCACAACCTCAATGAGATGTTATTCAATAATACATTACATTTAATGATATATGAATGGTTTTCATAAAATTATAATATTAATATGAAATAATTATTATTATTTAATGAAAATATATATTTCATTTAATAGGATTGTTACAGGTAATACCCTTTATTAAAAAAGGAAAAAACATATAACCCTTTTTTGGATAAGGGAGAACCCAGCACAAATCCGAGAACCCATAGCCACATATTCTTCACGATATAATGGACCGAAATCCTAATAGCACAGAACAATTATAATGAAACTTTTATGATATGAAGCTATATTATTTTTAAAGGTTTATATACTACTATTTGACATGTTTTATCATATATCTCCTTCTATTAATTATATTATACAATTTATTTAATTCTATTTCCTCTTCGGTTGGTAATTATCATTCATTAAAATCGTTTTTTTTTAAAATATTCTAAAAGTCTTTTAAATGATCATTTATGGGTTTCAAGGAAAAATAATTTCAATGGTTTTTAAAATAATTTTTAAACACTCATTTATATACATTATTTTTATTTTCAATGTAAAAGTTTTGATAAAAGTTTTATGATTTAGAAAATATAATTTTATAGTATAAGGTAAACCATTATCGAGATATGTTTTAAAAAAGGATCTTTGAAAATTATTTTCCATCTAAGATGACAACTTTTAGTGTAAATCGTGTCTTACAATGGATATTATACATGGATATAATTATTATTCATTCCATATATTGTTTATTTTTATGATGGTATAAATCTTGATTCTTATCCATGTGTTATGTTAGGATATGATTTTTATGAAACTAATTTATTTACATGGATTCTGAGATTTTGAATGATATATATTTTTCCACACATATATATGGTTTTAATTATTTGATTGGTGGGACTTATATATCCCTCCATTGCACTATGTAACAATTTATATCTCATGGGATAATTATGGGTACAAGTTGACATGATTGATCCACTATGGATGATGGGGAAACCAGATCCATTATGGGTGGATGGGGAAGCCCTATCAACTACAAGAAGATGGGGACACTCAACCCCTTACAATGAAAGGACTAAGAATGGGGATTATGGCGTGCTTATCCCAATAGGTGTAATCCCAATGATTATCTATGTAATTTTTTTGGAAATGATCCATCGCTTGTAGGGAATGATATTACATATTTATATATCTTTCACAAATTCCATGACTTATTCTTATGTAATGTTTTCATGAATTGTGCTCTTGATTTCCCCAGGATTCATGGATTATGAACTACCATTATTTTATCCAGGACTTCTGTGTGTGATATTTTATATGCATGGTATGATTTTATAGTGATAATATCATTTTCTCATACACTTATTCTAAATATTATTCTCACATATCTCTTTATATTACCCTTACTGGGCATCTAAGCTCATGCTTATTTTATCTTTTCTTTTACCTAGGTTGTAAAGAAATGTTTTAGGAAGGGGTAAAAGGGGTTTGTGATTTTTGGGAAACATTGAAGATCTTTCACTAGACTAGAATTTTTTGTTCCTTGTTTCCAAAGGCACTAAACTATTATGGTATTTAGGTGTGTTTTTTAAATGTATGAAATGTTCCCAAAAAATGATGTAATATCCATGTATGAAAAAACAAGATTCATTATAAGTGGTATCATAATTATTTAAGCTTTTGAAACTAGGATAAGAAATAATTTATGAGATCCCTAGGGATATTTCTAAGGTTGTGACTATTTATGTCAATAAGGACAATATTAAGTTGTCATTGATTTAGAATTAGGTTCCATGATTTACGTATCCTATAAGAAATCATTCAGGATTATATGTTTTTATACTATGATAAGTGTTAATAACACTATTCATTCTGGTCTTAGTCAAAAAGGGTAACTGGAAGGAACGTTGTAAACATTGAATGTATTAGATGTGGGAAGTATGAGGATTATTCAAATCAATGTCCTTTGTGGAAATATCATGAATAAAATTAGGATGATTGTTTGAGTATTAGTTATATTGCTAATGATAAAGAGGTCGAAAGTGACATGTCAAATGTATGGTATGTTCTAATAGTTTTTTTTAATTAAACATCATTATAATTACAAGATTGTGGTTGAGGAACCTTAAGACATTATTCATATTGCATATATTAGGAATTAATTAGACAATTAAGTCTATGTAATAGTTATGAATTATTTTAAGGATTAATGTGTATATTTTTTAGAATTCAATGACTAAGTTACATGAATCATGAAATATATAAGTATTATCATTATATGATTTACGTATGGATTGAAAAGGACACGATGAATGGTTTTGAAGACAAAGAAATATAATTTTATCATTTGGTGATATTCGTGGGAAACCCAATATCTAGGGAAATATAACTATTAATATATTTTCAATGTTGAGAAAATGATGTTTGGATGAGGATATGATGGATATAAATATGTTAATTGGATAATATTTATTACCATATAACTGATTTCGGATTTTCTAACAATGTTATTTATATTATTATAGTGTGAGTTTATAACATTTTTGGACTTATGGAATGTATCCAATATTTTGCGAAATAAAAAAGATTGCATATATTCAATATGAATTTATTGAAATTAATAGTTTCAAAGAGAATAGATGATGAATGTATTTAAATGTTTGGTATTTTACAAAAACATGCTTCTTTATGATATATAAGGGATTAATGCTAGGCTATTTCTTTGAAATTTATTAACCATCTTTCTAATCTTTTGGACTTTCATCATTAATATAAGTTATAAGGATAAGCATTTATGGAATAGTTTATGTTACACTTTAGATGACGTTTTAGGGATTAAATTATTTTCTCTCCATATAAGGGCTTATGCATATTAGATAACTTATGATAACATTTTTGTTGTGATAAAGACATATGGAGTGACCTATAATACTATATAGGGATCATGTGATCTTATAATGCTTCTGTAATGTCAAATTCACCTTCATTTAATGGAATAATAGATGAAGTGGAAATTGATAAAGGTAAAAAAAAGTATGATATTATTCTTAAATGAAGTAAGTATATCTTCTCATGAAAATTATCCAACATTATGGAAAGTGTCATGGAATTCAAATTATTTTCCTTTAACCAAATTTTTTTATAAGATCAATTTCCTTTTTCATGTTCTATTGGGTTATGGATTTGTGATTGTTAACATTCACTTAACAAAGATCTCTACCACTCTCCATCAGAACATAATAGATATTTTTCTCTTATTTTTACATGCATTTACATTCTTCCTATGTTATCCTATGTGAAAACCAGGTTATGAGTTACATTTGGTTACAATTAAGTTTTTAACATTTCTTTTTTAATGTAGAAGTTTATGTATACATTTTTGTGTTGTCGGTTTATTAGAAATAAGTATTCAAGTATTAAACCCTTGATAACATAGAATAATTTTTATGAAAAATAAATTAAATGGGGTTGTAATATAATACAACAAGATTTTGTGAAATATATTGGAATTAATGTAATATTTTTAATATTTTTCATTTCACACAATAATGAATATTACTTTTGTTATATGAAACCACAATGTTATTATTTTTTTGTATGAAACGAAATTTTAAGTTTGTTCTACATGAATCAATTAGATTACAGTTTTTTACACACAAAACTATTTAGGTCTTATGTTACACAGAGTGCTGAGTTATTTTGATAGCTTTTGTTACACACAAGTCCGAGTATTTCCTAACTAAAATATATTATTAATATTGTTAGTATTGCATTGTTATAGTTTCCTCCTACCCATTAAAATATAATGGAATAATAATATTAAATAAATGATGAATATATTATTTAAACATGTATATAAAAGTAATAATTTGGTCATCAATTGGATAGACGTGAATGTAAGAATTATTTGAAAATAAATAGTTTTTTTTCTAAGAAATCTACCTTTTTGTAAGAAAACCATTTTATATCAATAAATTAAAAAATCCAAGATTTTTGAATTATTTTAATAAAATTTATATTTTATATAAATTCTTTTACACACATAAATTAGATTTTATAGGGATCATATAGTGAATCTATAATTTTAAGAAAAAAATGATGTTTTTTAAAAGGTAATTTCACCTCCAAATGGAGAACCAACTTCTAGTATAATTTTTTAATATTTTATAATAATTTTATGATAAAATAAAAATATTCATTAAAATATGAATATCATAATTTACTTTGATTAATTTTTTTTAATTTTCAAATAAGTTTCACATTTTGATGACCTGTAAAAAATAATGAATTTTAATTTGAAGATAATATTTCATCTAACTTATTTATATATTTAACTTATGTTTTATATTTTTTGTAACATGTAATCAGTTCAATTTTACACAAATTAATCAAATTTATTTCATTGGAACAAATTTTACATTGAAATTGTATATACAAATATTTCAAACTTTTGGACGTTTTCACTTTAAAAACATAGTTTCTCAGTCCATTAGTAGGATTAATTTTAAATTAATATTATCCAATTATGTATTTATAATTGATAGAAATGGATTCCATATTTTGAAATTTTTAGTCAAAATTCATTAATGAGGTCCCTTTTGGACAATATGAATAGTAACATTAGTAACTTTTATTACCACGGTCAAGGGTAAATCAAGTAATTGTGGGTAAAAGTAATATTATCAATATTATAAAACTGTTATTACACTATAATAAATGTTATTGGATTTATTAATTTGACATTAACATATAACAATGAAAATTGAAAATTTTAATTGACACTTGTCCATGAAAAATGACATGGATATTATAAAAATATGAGAGAGTGATAAAATGTATCACTCTTACATTCAATAAGTGTACTATTTTTTTTATGATTATAAAAATAATATATTCTAAAATATGTATATTATTTATAAATATAAATGTTTTATCTATATAATGTACTTTTTTTATTTTTTTAGTGAATAAAAAAATTATAAATAATTATAGAATAATGATATATTAATTATTCAATTAACGAAACAATCAATTAAACGATATTTGAAATATTAGAATAATATATAATTTGACATAATTAAAGTGATATATAAAAATTTTATGTTAAAATGACATGTTACTGGTTTATTAAATTAATTGGTTCAGATAGAGCATTCTGAATTGATTTTCCTAAAGAAAAAGTATTGAATAGTTTAAAAATTGACACTTACATTATATTATTGGAACAATATTTTACTAAATTCTTTATAAATAAAAAACATTAAATAAGGACTATTGCTGATATATAGTCTCAAATATCATAAATGGGATGTTTATGGTCATATTAACACATTAAAATTAAATATTTCATCCTCTTAATATTGAAAATTTTGATTCTTTAGTTAAAATTAAAATGGGTCAACTATGTTTTAACCAAAATAATAAAGTTTAAAATTACAAGAAAACATTTATAATATCTATTGGATGCATATATTACAACCTTATCCAGTCTTAACTTATAATACCTTTCAATTTGATGGTATTTGTATTGAGATTTAATTTATTATAATTTAATCATTTTGGAAATTCCAAAATTATCCCTCCCCTCCAATATAAAAGGGAACCTCTCTTAATCTACACTTAATAGTTCAGAACATCTTTGGATTAGAAAAAACTTATCCAAATATCCTCATAACTTCCCTCCGTTCATCATGGAATCCTTACTTTGGGAAGAAAGCAAGAAAATTAAGTACATTTTTGAAAGTCAATAGTAGATACCCCAAGAAGAGGTGGCGTTCTTCAACGAATGTTTTTTATTTCATCCATAAACCCAATAATTTTTTTATTTCATGTTTTTATAATAACATCAATATCATAATAATAATGATATTTTATTGAATTATAGGTTTTACGTATTCTTACTTGCACTTTTATGTAATGGTTAACAAACTTACCATTTGTGTAGACGATGGACTACACCCTCATGAAATGATGATTGTTCATTTTTCATTTATCATGTCTCATTGATGGAATTATAATCAACATAATTTTGTTATTAATATGATACACATTATATTAATTATATCTTTATTATTTTATAATTATTACATAAAACAAACATCCATGTATTCCATTTTGTGTAAACAAGATAACATCATTTGTAGATGTGTTGACTACCACCCACTCAAAGCGATGTGATTCATTAACACATTAAATTGATTTTATTAAGAATGGGTTTAGTATAATTATATTATATCTATTAATTAATAATTTTAACTTAATTAATATATAAGTATGTATGTCATTTACTATGAAATTAATGGAAATAAAATTAATGTGTACGTACAGTCTACCATCTCCATGAACAGTACATTCCATTTCATATTTATATATTTTATAAATTATTATAATTATTTTTTTTTCTGAATATATATGGTATTTATATCATTCTTTACATTCTGTAAATAAGTAAATAATTATCTAATTATGATTATCAAGAAACCAAGAAAAATATATATATAACACATATATTACTAAAAATAAAAGATTAACATGAAATTATTGATAAATGGGTAGTAGAATGCCGTAATAAAATAATATGTGGTACTACATATATAAATTTGGTTCTTTAATATATTTATAATAAACATATATTTATTATACAGGATGTGTGAATGACAATGAAGTGAGTCAATACATAAGGTAAGCGATTTTTTTCTCACTTTTATTTTTTATGAGATACAAGCCATGTTCACCACCTATTTAATATATGTGATGTATATGATTCCCATTAATTTAGTACATTATCAATATCCATATATTTATGGTTATTTACATATACATATTTTGATCTCTCTTTCTAGGGGTCTATGGTTCTAAATTTACAGAATAAGTAAGGTAATGTTTTTTTTCAATTTTCCATTTTTGAAACAAATGTTATGTTATGCACCTATATTATTTTACAAGGTGTATATAAATACATTTAAAAGGTTGTACCATAAATATACATATTCTCATGATATTATATGTTTCATGTAATGTTATTCACTCTTCAAATGTAAATCATTGTTCCATCAAATAATTTTTTTTCTTAAAATGTTTTAATTTTTTATAAATGGTAATTTATACATTTTTAGGGAAAAGAAATTTCAATGATGCTTAAAATAATTTTCAAAGATTGAATAATATTTTATGTGTTTGATTTCAATTAAAATGGTTTGTTAAATATTTTAGGCCACCTACCTTGATTGGTTAATGAACAATTTCCCGTTGAAATTTTCCAAAAATTTAGTAGTACGATGAAGTAGATCGGATCAGATTATATTTCCCTAAAAAATGATCAGAGTTATAATGATATTATAATTCTAGATCTAGATCTAAAATCCTATATCCAGATCTCACTAAAAAGGATTATATCTAACAAAATAGTTGATAACTTCCATGAAATGAACAAGATAATAGAAAATGATAAATGTTAAAGGAAATGGTATGAGATCTGCTTACAGGGGGAAGAGAGGATCTTTGATTCAGTCTTCGAATCACATAGAACGGGGGTCATAAGGCCTTTTAATACTTATTAAAAGCTTTCAAATCATCCAAAATCATAATTGTACAAGTTTTTTTTGAATGGGAAAGGTTCATATGGTATGGGGAATATAAAAACAATTTCCAGGAAACTGAAATTATCATGCATAGTTTCTTTGGAAGTGGTGCATGGTTTTCCTTAACTATGATCCAATCATTTGCCCAATAGATTAGGGTTGTACAGTTTCTATTTTTTGGACACAGTTTTCAAATCATGTGCCAGAGGTATGATCCCCCACAATCCAGGGTCGCACGGTTTCTAGGGCTAGGGTGAATGGTGTGCTCTAACTGTGCCCCAACTATGAAAAACCCATTTTCCTCCATTTTTCCCATCTGTCACACAAAAACACTCTAATATATTACACAAAATAAAAGTAAATAAATAAATAAAAATTATTACAAAAAATCATTCCCAGTTCAGCTTCAAAATTTTTTTGGATCTTACAATCTCCCCATCTTAAAATAGATTTTCCTTAAGCTATACTCCCATGCATCCCTAAAATTCCGAGCCCAAAATATTAGGCCATTAAGAACTCATATATTCTTACATTTCCCATGATTCCTCATATAAATACCCATGTTTCCACAATACATGAACTATAGGAATAATAATTCCCATCAACACATTTACACTACGATCTGATACATGTATCAGATTCTCCTTAAAAGATAAATCTATCTCGAGGTATACCTCATCTAGATTGATGAAATTGAAATGGATGAGGTGATATTGTCTTAGTTTTCATACATGGAAAAAATCATCCATAGAACTATTTTTCTATGCAAGAGCCAATAGGTATGCCACCATCCTTATTCTATCCACAACATCAAATGTTTTGACAAACCTGGGTACCAAAAAACCCTATCTATATATCCAACGGTGACCCAACTAAGGTGACACCTGAAGGAACACAAGATCACCCTTTTTTAAATCTAGGTTTTATATCAGTCTATCAATATATGACTTTTTCATTCACTGATTCATATCCATAAATCGTTTTAATTGTACTAACCTATTATTGCATCCCATACATGAGACTTGATCCCCATAACACTGACTCACTTTATTCTATCCAACATAGCAGTGATATGTATGGCCTACCATAAAGAGAATTAGGGGTTTCAATATATATAGTTTCTTGGTAACTAATTTTATAGGATAACTTCACACAATCCTTATATTTTTTCATTGAACCACCAATTTCAATCACATGTAAAAAAATCATACCCTCAAGAACTGATATAGTATGTTCTAATAGCACAACTGTCTCTCGGTGAAAATCTATAGTCAATAAAACATGTGATTCAAGAGCATTATATAAGACCTTTAATAATTTTGATGTAAATTATGAATAGTGATGCGAAACTATAGTTTGTAGAACCCATTAATGATAGACTATCTCTCAGACATAAACTTTCCCCAAATTCTCTACAATGAAGGTTTCCCATATAGGAAATAAATAAACCACCTTCATCACTCAATCCACAATGGACTAGATAGAATCATTATTCCTAAATGTATTTAGATAACCTACCACTAAATCCATGTTCACTTCATCCCTCTACCATTCTAGAATGGAAAACCACTATGTCAAAACTCTAAGTTGTTTATGCTATGGCTTTACCTGCTGACAGATTTAGCATTGTGTCATGAACCACAATATCTATTTCATCATGCCCGAAAACCAAAATTGTTATCATAAGACTCAGTATATTTTGGTCACACTTGGATGTACCCCCCACATTGAGTAATGAAATTCCCTCATGATATTCTATCACACGCTTGTAGGGACAATAACATGATTCATAACATAGATGATCACATCCTTTTCTATGCACCAATCTGAATATGACTCCCTACTGTTAAGGATTTACCTCAATGTGAAACACTCCAGATCCTCAGACTTCCTATATTGGATCCATCCCAAAATTGTAAAATCCACTAAAATTGATAGAAGAGTCATCTTCTAATGACTCTCTTGAACTACCACATGCATCTCAACCAACAAAATACATCATCATCCACTTAGATCTAAACACTAAAACCATATGTGTATGGTCATTCTTGCTCAACGCATTAGCCACACTATTTCCATTCCCATGTATATATGCCAGCTCAAAATCACCAGACTATATATAATCACCCCATATTCACTTATAATGATTCTAATATCACTGTGAGAAGATATAACTTATGCTCATGTGATAATTAAACATTGTAAACTTCTTACCCAATAGATATTTTAACTAACCCATCCGGGCATAAACCACATTGTCTAACATGAGGTCGTGCGTATAGTAGTTCCATTCATTTGGACTCAACTTCCGAGTTCCATAAAACATGAATAAATCTCTTTGTATCAATAGAGATTCATGTCCAATTGCATGAAGTGTCACAATACACCATGTACTACCCACCAATCTCATATTGGATCAATATTTGTTTCATTGTCAAATGCTTCTTCAACTCCTTGAAAGAATTCTCACAAACATCCGATCATTCCAACTTCACCCCTTTTTATCCAAAACTTATTTTGATGCTTCAAAATGGGAATGATTCTTGGATGAATTTTCTATAATATCCATGTAACCCCGTATTGATTAGGTTATCAAACACATTATCTAGATTCTCCCATGAAACCACTACATAATCCTTCTCTGGTTCCACTGGAAATCCTTTTAGTAAAGATGGTATTCCCCAGGAAGTTCACCTAGTCAATCCAAAACTGACAATTCGATTTCATGGATTATAACTGATAATATCTCAATGTACTAATAATGATGTCAACAAATTGGGCTTGATCATCATTAGACATAGAGCACACCAAGATTTCATTTACAAGCACCACCACAAATGGATCTAGGTTCAAAAGAAATATTATGTCAATTAAAGAAATAAATGTTACCGGTGCATTCATCAACCCAAATAATATTACAAAAAAATTGTATAGGTCAAACCTATTCCTAAAATAGTCTTTTTCACATAAGATAACAAAACTCTCAACTGATGATACCCAAACCTCAAGTTGATCTTTAAGAATATGAATGCTCCCTTCAGCTAGTCAAATATATCATCGATATGCAGAATAAAATATTGGTTATTTACCATCATTTTCTTAAACATCCAAAAATCAACACACAGGTGAAAACTCCCATAATCATTATTTCCAAACAATATAGGATATCCCCAATGCAATGTACTTAGATGGATTTTAAGAACCTGGATCTTTGTTTTAGGTATGTTTTTCCTTTTCTGGTCATTTTTGAGAAAAGTAGGAAAATCTGGAAATTTCCCAAATACACGTCGTGTACATTATAAGTAGACGTCGTGTACTTTGATGTTGTGTAAGGCCATGTGCTGGCTACGTCCGGGCCACACACATAGTGTGCAGGGGAGATGTGGAGGCCTCTTAAAGAGGAGTACAGAAAGGACAATTACATTCCATGTACCTCAGAAGAACATGCCATGTAGTTTCTTGATTTCCATTAAACAGACCGAGGTTATTCCTAATCGACAGAAACACCTTCTTCTCTAGGTTCTTCGACCAGGAGTGTCCATACGTCCACAAACATCCTCCGAGCCACTCATCCTCCACCTATTTTCCAAATTGACCATCCTCGATTGCATTGGAACCACAATGGTGAGCTCTTCCATCATCTTGAGTTTCATTCCATGACATTCCCTCCTTCTCAAGATATTGTGGGTTGAACGTTTTGTGAGTTTTCATAGATCTAAGACATTATAAAGAGTATCAAGACTTGTGGTTCAAGTATATTGATCTCCTAGAATCCAGGTAGGTGGTTTGTGCCTTTCTGTTCGATGTCATTGAGTTTTATGTGCAATTTCAACCAATACCCGTGAACGAGGTATTGCGTGTTTACCGTTTTGACAATGTTGTTTTCATGCCTTTCGTGTATGCTTGTGTAGAGGTAATTTGTTCATGTTTAAGGAAACTTTCTATGCTTGGATGTTTTTCCCATTCCTTGTTCTATTTATGACCTTTGGTTCTTGTTATCCTTTGGCATTTATACCAGTTTTCCAAGCCTTGTGACTGTAGGATGGAATGATATTCTTGACATTATTTTTTTGTAGACTAGTTAGCCAGGTAGCTCTATAGGTGTGCTTTGGACTTATAGCATTATTATGCACTGACTGGCACGGGACCATGAGAACATGGTGCTATAGACTATAAGGGATATACCGAGTGAGATTCCCAGAGAGTCTCAGACATTATAGACTATACGGGATAGACTAAGTGAGCTTCCCAAAGAGTCTTGGACATTATAGACTACAGGGGATAGACCAAGTGAGCTTCACAGAGGGTCTTGGATATTATATAATACCGTAGGGTAGACTGAGTGAGCTCCTCATAGAGTCATTACTTGTTTGAATTTCTTAAAATATTCCAGGCTAGAGGAGGAATTGACAGGGCGAGATTCCTCAGAGAGACTGTGATAGACCTAAGACTATAGGAGGAATTGACCGAGTTCACATCCTCAGAGCTTTTCTAGACCTTGAGGCTATAAGAGTGTTAGACCACGTGATCATCCTCATAGAGTCCCTGACTACCCTAGACTATAAGGAGAACTAAATGAGCGAGCTTCCTCAAAGAGTCTTATAATTTTGTAATACCTAACCAGAGGGGTTTGGCTGAGTGCACTGCCCATAGGGTTGTTGGTACTTCTTTGATAGGACCAGAGGGGTTGGCTGTGAGTACTTCCCAGAGGTGTTCCTGTTGTGGTTAACTTTTTGGTTCACTGCTGCTTTTTGTTCTGTTGATTGATTAATGTTGCATATCATACTTCTACTACTTACTGATTACTGCTTGCTGTTTACTGTTAATGTTTACTGCATACTATACTATTACCTACCATATACTCATTGACTGTTAGGCAAAGATCATTGAGTGGTTGCCTAATGGGATTTAGTCTCACACCCTATTTGGGGAATTCTTTTGGGCCCATGAATACAATTTTGTTGTAGGTATAAACAAGGGAAACCACACTTCGACTTCGGGTACTTGATTGCTTTGGAGCAGGAGAGCATGGGACCAAGCTTAGGCTTTCGATGCTATGAAGCTATTTATCTTTTCTTTTTTACTTCTTTTGTTACTATTTGTATTTCCATCATTGTGACCTGTTTGGTTTCATTCCTAGATATGTATCATGCATCACATATTATATACATATGTTCTCTAGTTGTTTACTGTTTTGGTCTTCCGTTGTTTATTGTTGTTGGATGTTTACTGCTTCTACTATTGCATGTTTTGTTTAGTTCTGTTGTGTACTCTACCAATGAAGGCATATTTTTCCCACTATCACACTCAATGCCCTCACTGCTAGTCGGCAGCCTCTGACATTTGGGGAAATGCACTTGAGGATATGTGACCAACCGGGAATGGGGTGACTCTGGGTGGCTTCCAGAACCAGGATGTTAGAAAGTGGTATGAGAGACATTATTTTCTATTGATTTATTATTTGGATCCTTTTTCCAGGGATAGGACGCATTCGGTACTTGTTAATAAGTTTTTCCGGGGAGTAGCTAACCCGTGTACAGGGAAAATCCATTCTACCTCCATTATTGCAGTTTTCTGGTTTTGATATTTTACGATTGATATGATTTCACCTGGAGTGATTCACTTTCCTTGTATTGTTATTGTTATGCTAGTGCAGTTCTATTTCTGTCACAACTCGATGAGATGAGGGTATTCCATCTCATGCATTATATAGGCACTTTTTAGAAATCGTAGGCCAAGAATTATTTCAATGCCATCTAGGGTGCATTAGTGATTGCATGTTGTTATCATAGATGTTGTGTAGATTATGCATGATATTATGATAGATGCTTTGATAAAATCCATAGAGTTTGATATAAAGAAATTGTTGTGTTGTACCTTGTTTAAATGAATACCAAATTTTTGTTCTTGAGGTGTTATGGTCCCTCATGAATTGGAATATGGTGGATCATTGACTTGTTTCCCTTTTATATGTTATGTAAGAGATGCCAAGCTTTGGTTCACGGGGAATATGGACCCTCAAGGATCAGAATTTGGCACCTTCATGTTTGTTTTTTAGTGTTTTCTGGGATTCGGTGCTGTTTCTGAGCTACTGTCCGGAAAAACCCAGAATACACGGTGTGTAATTGACTATAAGCCGTGTAGTTTTAAACTGTGTCACTATCTTTGTGAGCAGAAACATGGGGTGGGGAAGAAGTTATCAGAATCACACCGTGTACAGTCGTTACATGTCGTGTAGTAGTGATCCGTATACCCAGCTGTGTCACTAACAACATGGGTCGGGGAAGATCATGTGGCACACGCCATGTTTGGAACAAACACACCGTGTAGTCTTGTTCTAGGTACCCGGCCGTGTCACGAACAACACAAGATGGTGTTAAATCTCTAATACACGTCATGTTTGTTCGGAACATGTTGTGTAAAGGTCTTCCATGTAGCCGTCCGTGTAACTAACAACATGGGTTTCCGAAACCTTGTCTAGTTCACACTGTGTTCTTAGTGAACATACTATGTAGTCAAGGGTTAAGAAGACCATGTGAGTTTTCCATGTAAAGTGACTCGGGCAGGGGAATGGAGATGAAGTGCACCTCGTGTGTGGGGATAACACGTCATGTAGTCTAAGATGTTACATTGCCAATGGTGGAAGAAGTACACACCCTTGTGAATGGCCATATGGAAAAAACTGTATAGTTTTTATACACATCGTGTAGTCGTGTTTAGTAAACATGAGTATTTATTTATCATGTTCCCATTTTGTACTATTATGTTCTCTATACTAGATAATCCTGATTTAAGGGGTTATTTTGATCTTTCAGAGCTATGCCTCTGAGACGACCTCCAGTGGTACATCAGCTGCCAGACGGTGATCAGACACCAGATATGGCTGATCAAGGACCTCTTGTAGATCCTCTACTATTCCAGCCTTGGCACCAGCAGTTATACCCGTTGCCGGCGCCGATGCGCTGTTCAGGGAGTAATTCCAGAGGAAGATACAGACCTTTCAGGGAGTGTCGTCTCCTGCCCCATCGATGGCTGAGTGGACTTGGGTTTTCCAGCCACAGCATATTCCTACATTCTCAGGGGATGGAGGACCTCAGGATACAGAGTCATTTCATGAAGCCACACTAACGAACATTGAGCATCTCGAGGTACCACGAGAGAATAGGGTAAACCTTGCGAGTTATATGTTTCGAGACTCCTCCAAGAGGTTGTGGGAGGTGATCTCACAGTCAGGATGCCAGCATGGTATGGCTTTGGATGAGTTTCGGCGCATCTTCTATGATTAATTTTATTCTGATATTTTGAGGGCTGTCTGGGCCCAAAAGTTTATGAGTCTTGAGTAGGGTGCTCTTTCTGTTATTGAGTACTCGTCTCGTTTTACTAAGTTTCAACACTTCACGCTGATTCTAGAAGGTGATGAGTTGTTCCTTGCTAGGATGTTTTACGATGGTCATAGGCAGGAAATATGTTACCATGTGAATATGTTTAGGTTGACATCGATATCCGCTATCATCAACTAGGCGGTGATCAATGAGCGCAATCTGAGGGATTCGGGAGTAGTCAGCCAGGGCGGTTTGACACCCCGAGTTAGTGTTCCTCCCACTGATAGCAGGAAGCGCCACAGGGAGTCTGCTCAAATAGATCAGGGAAAGAGGAATGTATCTTTAGGCCGCCAGGTTGTGTGCTACCAGTGTGGTAGGAGTCGGAATACTAGGTCTCAGTGCCAGAGAGACCTTATGGAGTGCCGATCTTGCAGCAAGATGGGCCATCTTTAGCGTTTTTGTCAGATCTTCTCACCTACAGCTGGAGGAATGGGTTCTTCTATGACCCCGCATATAGGAGATGTATCGCTAGTTTCTCACTAGTCTGGGAACTGGAGTTCTTCTGGCCGTTCGGGCCGAGGTGGAGGTCGTAGTCGTGGTGGTCAGTCACCAGGTTACCAGTGACAGCAGAGTGGATCATCTTAGTGTAGTCAGCAAGTGTCCCAGGGCCAGAGTACATGCTAGACTTTCACTGTGGAGCAGACCCATCAGAATCAGGATCCCAGACCTTATACAGTTCATGGTATGATCTTAGTAGCCTCTATTTTATCTTTAACCTTTTTCGATATTGGTGCTACGCATAGCTTTATCTTTGTTGCTATTGTAGAGATCCTTGGGCTCTGCATCTTATCCTTTGTCGATACTTTGAATCTAGACATACCGTTAGGGACTAGAGTGGTTAGTGTACATTAGTACAGAGAGTTCCCTATTGAGGTTGTAGGGTGTCACTTCTTATGGGACCTTTATTTCTTAGAGATGACATGCTATGATGTCATTCTCAGTATGGACTAGTTAGTTTCCTTCTAGGCAGTCTTCGATTTCTATCATTTCAGGGTGAGATTCGTATCACTAGAGGGTAGATCATTTCTTCATAGAGGTGAGTGGGATGTCCAGGTGGGTAGAGCTGGACTAGAGCATCTTGGGTTAGGAGTAGTTACCTCCCAGATTGCTAGTTTTTATCTGGATGACCAGGGGACTTTATAGTTAGACATTCCACCAGTGTTGGATTGTTTAGGGGATGAATTTCTTGAGGAATTTTTAGGTTTTCCTCCATAGCGTGGGGTAGACTTTTCTATTGAGATTGTGCCAGGAGCGGCAATAGTGTCTATTACTCTTTATAGGATGGTTACACCCAAGTTTCAGGAGCTCACGAAGTAGTTGGAGGAGTTGCAGGAAAAGGGTTTCATCTGACCCAATACTTCTCATTGGGGTTCGCCTGTCCTATTTGTGAAGAAGGAAGATGGCACCCTTAGGATTTGTGTGCATTATCGGAAGCTGAACTAGTTGACGGTCATGAACTGATATCCCTTGTCGAGGATCTATGACCTATTTGATCAGCTTCGAGGGGCCCAAGTGTTCTTGAAGATTTACATGAGATCCGGCTATCATCAGTTGTGCGTTAGACCACTAGATATACCTCTGACATCCTATAGGAGTAGATACAGTCTCTGTGAGTATACAGTAATTCTATTTGGTCTCATGAATACGCTAGTAGTTTTCATGGAGCTGATGAACCGAGTGTTCCATCCATACATGTATTCCATTGTGGTGGTTTTCATGGATGACATCTTGGTGTACTCTCACACTCCACACAGCCATGCTACACATCTTGAGATCGTTTTGAGTACACTAAGAGAGAATCATCATTATGCTAAAATCTCGAAGTGCCACTTTTGGATGGATCAGATTCACTTCATAGGTCACTTTTTCTCAGAGACAGGAGTATCAGAATACCCAGAGAAAGTGGGAGCTGTATTTTCCTGGGAGCATCCAAAGAACATCTTTGAGGTGCGGAGTTATAGAGGGCTTGATGGATACTACAGGGGATTCATACCGAACTTTTCACACCTAGAAGCACCTTTGACTGGTCTGACCATGAAAGGGGAGAAGTTCTTATGGTCAGATTCTTAGGAGTCAGCCATTTAGGAGCTGAATGGGAGGTTGACATCATCACTGATACTAGTCTTTCCAGATCTGGGAAAGATCTATATAGTCTACAGTGGAGCTTCAGGTGTCGTATTGGGAGCTGTTCTTATGCAGGGAGATGGAGTCGTTGTATATGGGTCTTTGCAGTTGAGGCCACATGAGAGAAATTACCCGACGCACGATCTGGAGTGGGCAGCTATTGTTCATGCCTATCATTGTTGGAGACACTATCTTATGGGAGATCACTTTGTGGTTTTCACTGACCACAAGTGTCTCAAATACATATTCACTCAGTAGGACCTGAATCTGAGATGGTGCAGGTGGGTCTGGTATCTTCAGTCCTTTGACTTTGAGCTGACCTATACGTCTGGGAAGGGAAATGCAGTTGCTGATGCACTAAGCAAGAGAACCCATATACAGGTTGTTCAGGAGGCCATCAGTGAGTGGAAGCTTATGGCTATGTTCTCTGAGATGCCTTTCGAGGTGCACGACAAATAGGTGTAGAATTTTCAATTATCTATAGCTGTTACCTCTACCCTTCTTGATCGGGTACGGATGAGGAAACTATCAGACTTAGAAGGCCTAGTCTTGTAGGAGAGTGTGTCAAGAGAGGACCCTCCTCCTGGATGGACAGTGGGTGAGGATGATATCTTACTTCTCTAGGGATGCGTATGGGTGCCAGTAGATATACGCGACAAGCTGATACAAGATTTTCATTCCTCAGTGTGGGAAGTTCATCCTGACGTCACCAAGATGTATCATGATCTACACCACTAGTACTGGTGGCCAGGTATGAAGAGGGATTTTTCTCGGTTCGTCATGAGATATTCTTCTTGTCAGCAGGTGAAATAAGAGCATCAGCAATGAGAAAGGCTTTTACAGCAGTTTCCCATTCCTGAGTGGAAGTGGAACTTTGTCGTGATGGACGTCATGACCGGGTAACCGAGGTCACCTAGATGGATTGATACTGTTTGGGAAGTCTTCGACCATCTTACAAATGTTTCTCACTTCTTTCCAATCAAGGATACCTTCATTGTTGATGAGCTGGGGTGGTTGTACTTCTGATATATTGTACATCTTCATGGATTTCCAAACCCATTGTTTCAGACAGGGATGCGCCTTTTACATCTTGGTTCTAGTAGGGGATTCAGAAGGTTTTGGGTACACAGGTACTTTTGGGTACAATATACAATCCCCAGATAGATGGCTAGTCCGAGCGTACGATCCAGGTGCTTGAGTATATTCTACAAGATTTCATTCTAGACTTTGGTGGTTCTTGGGAGAAGCATATTCCTCTTGTGGAGTTTTCATATAACAACAACTTTCAGGATACTATTCAGATGGACCCTTAAGAAGCTTTGTATGATAGGCCATGTCGATCGCCTTTGTGCTAGCTAGAGGTAGGAGATTCAGTTTTTCTAGGACCTCATCTTGTTCAGGAGACCTCAGAATAGATAGTGTTGATCCGTAATAGGATGACTATAGATCAATCTCGACAGAAGTCTTATGTTGATCAGCGGAGACGACCCCTAGAGTTCGAGGTCGGGGATCATGTTTTCCTTCTTGTCACATTGAGTTTGGGACACGAGAAGATTCAGAGATAGGGTAAGCTTTTACCATGGTACGTCAGGCCGTTTCAGGTGTTGGAGAGAGTTGGGACAGTTTCCTAACGGTTGTAGTTACCTTAGAGGTATCGGGCTATGCACGACGTCTTCCACGTTTCTTAGCTCAGATGTTATTTTTCAGACTCATCTCATGTTTTTCATCCTGAGGAGGTTGAGCTTGAAGAGGATGCATCATTTGAGGAGAATCCTATCAGGATTGTCGATCGCAGTAAGAAGGTTCTACGTGGCCGATATGTTCCTTTGGTACGGGTGCTGTGGTATCACGAGAGAGTACATGATGAGACCTAGGAGACGGAGGCCCATGTACAATCGTAGTGGTCAGAGCTATTCGGGGTTTCTTTATCTATTCCTCGCTAAGGAAATTCAGGGATGAATTTCTTTATGGGGGGAGTTTATAAGAACCCGGATCATTATTTCAGGTATGTTTTTCCTTTTCTGGTCGTTTTTGAGAAAAAGAGGAAAATCTAGAAATTTTCCAAGTACACACCATGTACTTTATATGTACACGCCGTGTACTTTGATTTCGCGTAAAGCCATGTGCTGACCGTGTCTGGGAAACACACACAGTGTGTAGGTGCGATGTGGAGGCTGCATTAAGCGGAGTACGGAAAGGACAATAACAGGTCATGTACCCTATAACTACATGTCGTGTAGTTTATTTTTTTTCATTAAACAAACCGGGGATGTGCCTAATCGACAGAAACAACTTCTTCTCCAGGTTCTTCAACACGAAGCATCCATATGGCCGTGAACATCCTCCGAGCCCCCGAGCCTCCATCTGTTTGTTGAATCGACTATCGTCATTTACATTGGAACCATAGCGGTGAGATCTTCCTTCTTATTGAGTTTCATTACATGACATTCCATATTTCTCAAGATATCGTGGCTTGATCCTTTTGTGTGTTTTAGTAGATCTATGTCATTCTAAGGAGTATCAATCATCGTGGTTCAAGTATATTGATCTCCTAGCATCCAGGTAGGTGGTTTGTGCCATTCCGTTTGATGTCTTTGAGTTTTATGTTCAAATTCCACCAATACCCACGAATGGGGCATTGTGTGTTTACCATTTTTCCACTAATGTTTTCCTGCCTATATTGTATTCTTGTGTAGAGGTAACTTGTTCTTGTTAGAGGAAACGTTTTGTGATTGGATGTTTTTCCCATGCCTTGTTCTTTTTTCGAACTTTGGGTCTTGTTAGCCATTGGTCGTTATACCGGTTTTCCCTGCTTTGTGACCATAGGATAGAATGATATTCTTGACGTGCTTGTTTCTGTAGACTGGTTAGCCAAGTAGATCTATAGGTGTGTGTTGTCCTTATAGAAATATTATACACTGAATTTCACGGGACCATGAGAACCTAGTGCTATAGACTATAATGGACAGACTGAGTGATTTTCCCAGAGAGTCTCAGACATTATATACTATAAGGGATAG
Organism: Viscum album; assembly: GCA_963277665.1. NCBI lineage: Eukaryota > Viridiplantae > Streptophyta > Magnoliopsida > Santalales > Viscaceae > Viscum > Viscum album. Next base: position 1,364,742,293 of record OY728143.1, on the reverse strand, counting down.
ACCGAGTGAGCTTCCAAGAGAGTCTTTGACATTATAGACTACATGGGATAGACCGAGTGAGCTTCCTAGAGGGTCTTGGATGTTATATACTACAGGTGGGTAGACCGAGTGAGCTACCCTAGAGAGTCTTTACTTTTTTGAATTTCTTTAAACCATTCTAGGATAGAGGAGGAATTGGTCGAGTGAGCTTCCTCAGAGAGTCTATGATAGACCTGAGACTGTAAGAGGAATTGACCAAGTACGATTCTTTAGATAGTTTCTAGACCATGGGGTAATAAGATGGTTAGACCATGTGATATTCCTTAGAGAGTCCCTGACTACCCTAGACTATAAGGGGAATTGAACGAGCGAGCTTCCCCAGAGAGTCTTATAATTTCGTATAACCAAACCAGAGGGGGTTAGGCTGAGTGCACTAACCAGAGGGTTTTTGGTACTTCTTGGATATGACAAGAGGGGTTGGCTGAGAGTACTTCTCAGAGGGGTTCCTATTGTGGTTAACTATTTTTTTCACTGCTGCTTGATGTTCCGTGGATTAATTACTGTTTCATATCATACTATTTCTGCTTACTGATTACTGCATGTTTTTTCCTTAACTATTTACTGCTTACTTTACTATTACTTGACATATGCTCACTGAATATTAGGCATAGATCTTCAGGTTGTTTCCTACTGAGATTTAGTTTCACACCCTGTTTGGGCCATGCATTTAGGCCCAAGAAGACTATGTTGTTGCAGGTATAGGAAAGGGCAAGCACCCATCAACTTCGGGTACTTGATTGATTCGGAGCAGGAGAGAATGGGACCAAGCATAGGCTTGCAATGCTACGGAGCTGTTTATATTTTCTTTTGTACTTGTTTTGGTACAATTTTTATTTACATCATTGTGACCTATTTGAATGCTTTCCTGGATATGTATCATGCATCACTTCTTATATACATATGTGATCCAGTTGTTTATTATTTTACTCTTCTTCTGTTTATTGTTGTTGGATGCTTACTACTTTTTCTATTGCATTTTTTGTTTACTTCCACTGTGTACTCTGCCAATGAGGGCATAGTTTCCCCACTATCACACCCAAGTCCCTCACTACTAGTCGGCAGCCTCTGGCGTTTGGGGGAATGCGCTTGAGTCCATGTGAAAAACCGGTTACGGGGTGCCTCTGGGTGGCATCCGGAACTGGGACATTACGAAGTTGTATCAGAGGCGTTCGTTTCTCTTGGTTTACTCTTTGGAGCCTTTAGCCAAGGATAGGACAGATTTGGTATTGGGTAATATTTTTTTCCTGGGAGTAGCTAACCTGTGTATAGGGAAAATCCAATCTACCTTGTTTATTGCAGTTTTCTGGTTTTGAGATTTTACGGTTGATATGACTTCACCTAGATGGATTCACATTCCTTGTGCTGTTATTGTTGGGCTAGTGTGGTTCTATTTCTGTCGCAACCTAATGATATGAGGGTATGCCATCTCATGCATCAAATAGTCACTTATTAGAAATCACATTCCATGCATTATTTCCATGCCATATAGGGTGCATTAGCGATTTCATGTTCTTATGATAGACGTTGTGTATATTATGCATGTTGTTGTGATAGATGCTTTGATAAAATCCCTGCAGTTTGATATAGAGAAATTTTTGTGTTTTACCTTGCTTAAATGAATTCCAAATTTTGGTTCTTGAGGTGTTATGGGCCCTCTTGAATCGGAACTTGGTGGATCATTGACATGTTTCCCTTGAATATGATATGTAAGAGATGCCAAGCTTTGGTTCGTGGGGTGTATGGGCCCTCACAGATCGGAATTTGGCACCTTCATGTTTGTTTTTAGTGTTTTCTGGGCTTTGGTGTAGTTTCTGACCTACTGCCCGGAAAAACCCAGAATACACGGCGTGTAGATTACTACAAGATATGTAGTTTTAAACTATGCCACTGACTATGTGAGAAGAAACATGGGGTTGTGAATGTTTTTTCAGAAACACGCCGTGTACAATCATTACATGCCGTGTAGTAGAGAGTTGTGTACTCGACTGTGTCACTAACTATAGCGACTTGGGTTTCGGCCTTGTCAGTCTTTGGAATATTTCTACGAATAATTCTATATTTTGGCGTGAAGACGGCGTGCAATTTCAAGGCCCGGTGTGCCTGTAATTAATTTTATAAAAATATTAAGTATTTTAATACTATGCACATTGTGGGGGTGTGATATCTCCTAAATGGTAGCTCGGATTGGGAATCTGAGGGCACTGTTTCGTCCGGAATGTGCTGTTTACCCTAGGTGAGCGGTAAAATTGGCGAGCGCGGGCCTATGGTGGAAAGCGCCACCAGGGGCATTTTGATAAATAAGTGTAAAAGTTAGTTTATGAGCATCGGCTCGAATAACATCTGAACAGTATCTCAGATCACAAATCTGGGCCCGCCGTTGTGTTCAGAATGGCGCTTTTATCCTAGAGGCGACCTTAACTTTGTCTGTGTCGGGCGCGGAGTCCGGGGCGTTACTTTAACTGGAGGTTTTTAAATAAAAATAACTCATTCCCTTCTCCTCCCACTCCCACCCAAACGCAGTGAACGGCCTCCCTCCTCCTGACCTTCATTTTTCACCAATTCGAGCCTCGATCGTCTATTTTCTACACCGATAGTCAGCAAATCCAGCTTCAGGGCGTCGTCGGCGTCGTTCTGCACCCGAAGCTTCGGCGTTTCGCCCGCGAAGTAGGCGGTTTGCGTTTTAATCCCCCGATCCCATTTTTGCTTTGAATTTCATAGTTTTCCGGTCATTATAGGGAAGATCGCGTCCCGAGGGTCGCACCAATTCTTTCAGATTGCAAAACGGACCACCGGGGTGCCCCCGGAGGTCCGCGGAATGTCCGCCGGCGCGGCTCCAGCGCGGCGGCGTCGGTGCCGGCGGAGCGCGGTGACCCGCGACGAACCACGAAGGCCAGCCGCCTAGGGCAGCGGCATGCCGGAAGAGTGCGGCGGTGCCGTCCATGGTGCGGTGGATGGCCAACGGCCAGGGCGGGCCAGTGGCGGCGGCCGGTCCGGGCCAGCCAGACCCCTTTTTGTCATATGGAGGTCCTTAAACCCCCATTTCATGCAATCTGGAAGTCGGATTTGCGTCCTATCTATGGCGACGTGACCCTGGGGACGAGGCAAACCCTCCAGTGTATGTTTGAGGGTTTAAAGGTTTGGGATCGTTGTCTGAGAGTTAGAAATGTTGAATAAAATAATAATATTTTATTATTTTACGACATCGGGCTGTTGTAACTTCTACCCGGAGTGTCTGAATGATGTGCCGTCAGTGGCATTGAAACCTTGATGGTACAACGAACCATTTGAGATGGTTTCCAGGTGTTGAGACTGAGAATGGGTTGCGGGCCCCATGAGGCCGTGTTTTTGGCTTTTTTGGAGAAACGCAACTCTCTCACCGGGTGTCCGTTTGAGACGTTTGAATTGTCGATCCTGTGTTTTTTTTCAAGCGGATTGCAAAGGTGCGATCCGTTCGAGGTGATTCGGGATCGAGGCATGGGCCCCACCTGGGCTGACTCTGGTGAATAGTTCCTTTTTCACTGGGTGTCCGTTTCGGACGTGCGAGTAGTCGATTCCATGTGTTTTTCTGAGGGGATCGTCGTGGTTTGATCCGCTTGATGAGTTTCAGGATTGTTGTGTGGGCCCCACACGGGCTACCTAAGGTGAATAGTTCTTTTTCACTGGTTTTCCATTTTGGGTGAGTAAGCATCCTATCCTGTGTGTTTTTTCTCGTGGATCGCGATGGTGGCCTCAGTATTGGCCTTGGAGGTGTGCAGTGTGGCGTTGTTACGGGTCGCTCGGGTTAGCAACGTTTGAACCAGCAGGGGTTGAGGGTACTCCCTTGGTTCGTTTCTATGAGGTTTCACACGGTATCACAACCCTAGTATAGGCTTTTTATTTTCTCTATGGGATGTTTAATCTGTTAGAGTTGTGTCATCCCTCCAGTGGACCCGGAGCGGGATCCTCTAGCATCGTTTCTCTAGATCGGGTTTTTGGTATCGTTGTAACCGCTTATACTCGGGCGGTAATCCCCTATATAGAAGTTTAACGTCGTAGGATTTGTGGCATCATCAGGAATATGATCCCCTACACAGTGGGCCATGCTCAGTATGGTTGTGGCATCGAAGAGTGTACGATCCCTTGCTCAGCATCAGGTTTATAGTACGGTTGTGGTATTGTCAGTTCGATCCCCTACAATGCTAGTTTTACCCGATAGGGTTATGGAATCATTGTGACCACCTTTATATGGTCAACTACCCTCAATCTATGTGTTGTGCTTCTTTCAAGCACCAGAACGGGTTGTGGCATCCCATAGCGGGCCCTGGGAGTGATCCGCTATCTATGAGATCTACGAATGCCAGATCGGGTTGTGGTATCCCCCAGCGGGCCCTGGGTGTGATCCTCTATCTGTGAGATCATTGTCTACTGGAGTGGGTTATGGTATCCCTTCTATGACCCTAGGAGCGATGCCCTATCTAAGGATTTTGGTGTTTATTTTTTTTCAGCGATATTTCATTAGTGATGCTAACCGATGAGTGTGATCTCTCAGGTGAGCGACTGAGAGGTTTTTGAGAAACCCAATGCAGTATATCTCTCGGATGAGTGTCATCTAGGACGACAGTGATCAGGTGGTGTACTCTCTTAGTTGTGGACAGTTGCTAGTGATGAGGTCGGTACCTCATGTGGATTGTTGCGTGAGATGATAATATCTGGATTGTTTAGGGTGTATGTATGGGAATACACCTCAGCTGAGCTGAATAGTTGTGTTTAGACAAGGATGGTCATGATATGGAGTTTCTTTCTCACCTGGGTTCCCTCTGGCAGGGACGAGCAGACTATTTCCTTTCAGTTTCTCTCTTTTGTTTTGGGTTTTGGGGGTGCCTACTGAGTATGTTTATACTCACCCCTGTACGGACTTCGCCCGCACATATTTGTATCTTGTGTAGAACACAGGCCTTTCGACGGAGTCCCAGGAGGACCTAGAGCAGGCGGAGCTGAGTGAGCGAGGCTGACCGGGGTTATTTCTGGTGTGGTTCTAATGGAGATTTCCAGTGGGTGTTTGTGGTAGTGTTCCCCTTCTTCAGAGAAGGTCGGATGCGCTTTTTAGTTTTCTTTTGGTGGGCCCACTTTTTTCTTTCTGTACTCTTGCTATTGCACTCTGGTATTGGATAGATTGTATGCATGAATTTACTTTTCAGTTTCTCTATCTCTGCACTTTTTCATTGAGGTGTTTGTGGGTGTGTGTGTACAGGTACCTTAGGCTAATGCCTCCATGTGTGTGATAGCCTACTCGGTGCTGGACGCCAGCCCCTGGCCTATTGGAGGTGGTCTTGGGGAGTCATGGCTCAAGCCCCGTTGGGTCAGGTCGTGATAGAGTGGTATGTGAGGAGGTTCCACCTTTGGGATCTCAAAGCGTAGCTGGTCTAGTTGTGATTTTGGTTTGGGTTGTATAGTGGCAGTGTTATGATGTTTCGAGCTCCTCTTTCAGGCCTGAAACTGTAGTGTTGGTGTGGTGGTCGACGTATCCATACACCAGGACTCTGATAAACTGCCTTTCGACTCGGGAAATTCATACACTGGTCGTAGGGACATAACGGTTCAAGCATCATATAGGAATAGTTTCACGACCCATCCTTGGGGCTCATGCCGTGACGACCCCAAGCCCGCCTCCCATAGGCCAGGGTCTGGCGACTAGCACTAAAGGCGTAAATCCCGAAAAAGGGGAAGGAATTTCCTTTATAAAGTAAACAAACACCATAGAGTAAGCTAGGAGAAGTAAACACTAAGTAAAACTGGGTACAAAAGTAAGTGCGGAAAGTAAATGGGCCAGAATACAAACACAAACTGAAAGTAAAGTACAACTGGAAAGAAAGTACTGCAATTGAATGTAAAGCAGCAATGTCGAGCCGTCCACTGGAAGTCTCACCTGAAGGGTGGGTACAGATTGCCTCCTCAGCTCCTCGGGTCCAGCCGTCTGCTCCGTGTATGACCCACCTAGTGGTCCACCTCCAGGTACCGACCTGCTCCACAAGCCTCAACCACGATCAACATTTTCCGTCGTCTGTATCCAACACAACGTTGTGTGGTCGTAGCCCATGCAGGGGTGAGTATACGCTACTCAGTAGGGAACCTGAGACCCCCGAAGGTCTCCCATAATCCAAAAAGGATAATCCACAAAGGAAATATACAATCACGAAGTAACATCCAACAATACTTAGGTATATGACCATACATATAACTAAGTCATAAATTCCAGTTCGGCTCTAACATCCGAGCCCAAGTTCGATCACGTCCACATGGGATTGTACAACCCAATCCACACAGGAAAGAACAACACAATCCACATAGGAAAGCAAGTCAATAATATCGAAGATAATGATTGAAAGTCAAGACTCAGATCACACAGGTATACTCATTCGTAAGGTGATAGAGATGAGCAGATGTAGCCACTGATACATAAAAGCTAGGACCCACGTAGGATACTAAACCTGCCAAGTTGTCGGACCCACATAGGAATCAAACCGGCTACTCTGCCAGACCCACGTAGGATAGCAAGAACAGATTCAAACACTACGAGACCCACGTAGGATACAAGAACAGTAGTCATCGTCGTTGAACCCATGGAGGATTTCATTACGGTCTTCATCGCTACCGAACCCACGGAGGATTTCAGTGTCGTCTTCATCACTTCCAAACCCATGGAGGATTTCAGTGCAGTCATCATCACTTCCAAACCCACGGATGATTTCAGTGCTGTCTTCCTCACTTCTGAACCCATAGAGGATTTCAGTGCAGTCTTCATCGTCGTCGTAGTCGCAGCCAGCTCTGGGGTTCCCGCACACAGCATGCTCGATTTCGGGAGGGTCTGCTCCACAAGCCAAGAGGTCGATACTTCAACAGACACATAGTCCGAAGTTGATGTATCTCAATGTTCCGTCTCGACAAGAGGAACACAATGTGACAGACAGCGCGTCAATCGGACGTCCGGTCTGAGAGTGATTGGTTTTTTCGTTCCTGGGACCCAGTTGGTTTTTAAGTCAAAACCAAAATGACCACACTCAAACAGCATCCAAACCTCGAGCGTAGTAAGCCAGAAGGTCTGTCTTACTAATAGGAATCCAAAAAAGTCGATGGCACGTCAATCGGACGTTCGGAGCTCAAGTTATAAGCATTTCCGCTCCAAGGGCCCGGTTGGTTTCGTGTTCGAACCAAATCATCCGTATACAAACTTTCTCAGAAACATTGATTGTAATATTCCAAAACGACCGCCTCGATCCCAAGATCGCATCGCAACTGACGGTGTGTCGATCGGAGGCCCATAGCCAAAGATATGGGGAAAAGAAGGAACCATTCCGGTTTTAGGGGGTTTTGGGCCCAGATCGACCTGGTCCAAGACCCCCTGGGTCGGCCCGAACCGGGTCCAGGTCCGGCCCATTAGGGCATGGCCTGGCCCGATGGGCAGGGCCCGACCCAACTGCCGTGGCCCCGCCCAGCTGGCGTGGCCCGGCCCGGCCTGGGTGGCCGGTTGTCCTGGCGTTGGCGCGACACCCGCGTGACCAGGCAGCTCAGCCGAAATGGCCGAGCGGGAAAACAGGGGGCCGCTGACCCCATGTCTTGTAAAGGCACGGAATTAAGTCGCGCCCTCCCCAAAACCTAGAACGAAAAAGCCGTTCCGGTCCGCCGCGGCTCATCCATGGCGGTCTCCTCCGGCGACGCACCGCCGCCGATCTCTACAGACCACCGGACGCTCACCGGTGGTCCGTTTCACCCATCGTCTGCGCCTGGAATCTTTACGGGACACGAAATTCACTACGGAATCATCAAATCACCTCTGCAGCCTATTTCGTCATCGCCCGTCGATCCGCACGTCAAATAAACAATCTGCGGAGTCTTCGAATTGCCTCTACGGCCCCGAATCCAACTGCGGTTTCGTTCGGCCTCAACGGCGCACTGCGACGGCACCACGCTTCTTCGTCGTGTTCCTGATTGTTTCTGTGTGGTGTCGTTGCACCGCTTCACCTTTTTTCGAGCCGCAACGAACACAACATCAAAGGGGGAGGAGGGTCGGCCGTGTTCGTGTGGTCCGACCTCCTCCCATTTTAACGATAACTGGTGGCCCAAAATTTTAACATAGGATGGAAAAAGAATAAATACAAACACAAATCCAAACCTTTACCTTGATAAAGTCGTCAAACGAGGTTTTTCGTGGGAAAGGGACGTTGCGGAAGACGGCGTCGTGGAAGGAGGATCATCGGTGTCGCGGTACACGGTGTCACGGTACACGGTGTCGCGGTACACGACATCTGGGAGAAGAGGACCGTCAGCATCGCGATACATGGAGTCGCGTCATCGATCTCCAAGGAATCAGCGTTATTCGTCGTCCTTCGTCGGAGGTCGGCGTTCTTCATTGGTGACGGTGTGTTCTTCACGTTCTTCAAGGAGGAAGATGAAGATTCCCAGGCTTGAGCAACTCCTCTCCAACCTTCTCGTATAACGAAATAACCTTTAAATAAATAAGACTTTGTCATATTTAATTAACACACACAAGCCAACATTCAATTCGAAATTCAAATTGAATTCAAGAATTTATTACGTTGAATAACTTAATTCAATTCAATAATTAAGAGAGTTGACTGGGTATTTACAAGGGGATGCGGTTGAGTTACATATTAAATGCACGAGAGGGAGGTTAAAATGGATTTAAAGGGGTGGGGCTTTTATGGGCCCCACTTCATTAATATCCTACCTAGTGGATTTAGAATATTATTGGGTCCCACTTTAACCACCAACCATAGGTTTAAACTACCAAGAATTGAAATAAAATTTGTAACACAACATTTTTTTTATTCTTTAGTTAACCCATTAAATTAAAAACCTCACCCGAGAAAACGCAACTCCAGAAAAGGTGTTCTTAAACAATTACCAGCGCTATGGTTTCATCAGTGTCATCAGATTCAAATTCCGAGCACCGGTTCAAAAGTTAGGAAAACTCGCTCGTTCGTTCACTGAACGTACCCGAGCTAAACTTCGAAAATTGATTCCGGGCACACCGGGCCTCGGAATCAGGTTTCGTCAGAAACTGCATTCTTGTAAAATGCCAAAGAAAATTAAGGAAAAAATTTTCACTTGAATTTTATGGGTCTTTACATTACTCCCATCTCAGGGATTTACGTCCCCGTAAAGATACATCATAAACTAGGGGAACAAATGTATGTATTGTGCATGAATCTGAGTCTCCCGCTCCCAAGTGCTCTCCAGGAGGTTCCAGTGCTTCCATCTGATGCGCACTAGAGATATTGACCTTCCACATAGGACCCACTCTTTTCGATCCTCTATCTCCACCGGGACCTCCGCAAAAGTCACCCCATCGTCAAGGTCAAGCTCTCTATGGTCGATGATATTCATCGGGTCGTGCACGTATCTCCTCAGGTGAGATACGTGGAAGACGTCGTGCACCCGGTGCAATTGAGGTGGTAGAGCTAGACGGTAAGCCACCTCGTCTACCCTGCTGAGGACCTGGAATGGTCCGATGAAGCGCGGATATAACTTTCCTCCCCGTCCAAATCTTCACAATCCACGTTGAGGTGAGACCCGCAAGAAAACGTGGTTGCCATCCTCGAACTCTAGTGCTATCCGCCTCCTGTCAGCATAAGGCTTCTTCCGGCTCTAAGCTGTCCTCATCTGCTTTTTGATGACCTGGACCTTCTCTGTCGTGGCCTGGACCATCTTTGGTCCCACAAGTGCTGACTCTCCAGGGTTGGTCCATCACAGAAGTGATCTACATGGCCGGTCGTAGAATGCCTTGTATGGTGCCATCCCGATGATGGAGTGGTAGTTGTTGTTGTACGCGAACTCCACCAAGGGTAGGTGGTCCTCCCAGATATGACCAAAATCGAGGACACATGCATGGAGCATGTCTTTGAGAGTCTGAATGGTTCTCTCCATCTGACCATCCATCTGAGGATGAATGGCGGTGCTCAGACGTAGCTGCATCCCGAATGCCTCATACAACCCCTTCCAGAGCCGGGAAGTAAAAAAAATCATCTTGATCATAGATGATAGATGATGGCACACCATGATTCCATACAATCTCATGAATGTAGAGACATCCCATGCTCTCCACTGAGCCCTTCTCTCTGATGCGTAAGAAGTGGGCCGACTTGGTGAGTCGGTCGATAATCACCCAAATAGAGTCGTGACCTCTGGATGTGCGTGGAAGTCCAGTCATGAAATCCATAGATACCCTGTCCCACATCCAATTCGGGACCTACAAGGGTTGTACCAAGCCTGCTGGTACCTGGTCCTCTACCTTCACCTGCTGGCAAGTGAGGCGTCGAGAAAGGAACTCTCCCACAACCTTCTTCATACCCGGCCACTAGTGCTGTCTCCTGAGATCCTGGTAAAAATTCGCCACTCCTGGATGTACCGCTAAAGGGGAAGTATGAAACTCTCTTATAAACACCTTCTGTAAAGAAACTGGTACTATTTTACATCCTCTGAAAAGGACAACGTGATCTCCTCCTACAGAGAATCCATCGGGTTCCTGTTCTGAGGATATCTGTGCACGTTGCGTCTCACAGTCAGCGTCCCCAGGTTGTGCCTCTCTGACCCACTGCAGTAGTGGAGGAGTGACTGTGAGTGACTGAAGAAAGGATGATCCATCTCTATCCATGAAGGATATCTGCAATGCGTCTAGCTGCTCTGTCGCCTCCCCGAGTATCTCAATGCTCGTCCTCCTGCTGAGAGCATCAGCTACTACGTTCCCCTTTCCAGGAATATAGACTATCTCAAAGTTAAAGTTCTGGAGGAACTCAAGCCATCACCGCTATCTCAGATTTAGGTCCTTCTATGATAAGATGTACCTAGGACTCTGGTGGTCAGAGAGGACTATAAAGCGCTCGCCCATCAGATAGTGTCGCCAAATATTCAGAGCGAAGACCACAACTGCTAACTCCAGGTCATGGGTAGCATAGTTCTGCTCATGCTGCCTCAAAAGATGTGATCCATAAGCGATCATGGCCCTCTCCTGTATCAGGACACATCCGATTCTGGTCCCTGATGCATCGCAGTAGACTACGTACCCTACGCCTTCCTCCGGTAGCCTCAAGATATGTGTACTAGTCAATCTTGGTCACAGCTCCTAGAAACTCTGTTGACATCTTTCTGACCACATGAAGGGTTTCCCCTTCATCGTCAAAGCTGAGAGTGGTGACGCAACTCTGGAAAAGTCTGGCACAAATCTCCGGTAGTACCCAGCTAGACCCAAGAAACTCTGCACCTCCATCACGCTATTGGGTGGCTCCCAAGCTAGCACTGCCTCGAACTTTGTAGGATCCACCGTAAATCCATCCTTAGAGAAGAGGTGTCCCAAGAAGTGGACCTCACGTAACTAGAACTAACACTACGTGAGCTTTCCATAAATCTGGTGCTCTCGGAGTGTGGCCAGTACAACCCGCAAGTGGTAGGCGTGCTCCTCCTCAGTGGTCGAGTATATCAAAATGTCATCGATGAAGACCATGACAAATCGATCGAGGTATGGCTGAAAGATCCTGTTCATGAGACCCATGAACACTGCTGGAGAGTTGGTTACGCCGAAAGGCATAACCAAGAACTCATAGTGGACATACTAACATCTAAAGGTCGTCTTCTGCGCATCCTCATCTTGAACTCTGATTTGATGATAGCCTGATCTAAGGTCTATGTTCGCGAACCACCATGCTCCCGTGACCTAATTGAAGAGGTCGTCAATCCTCGGTAGCGGATACTTGTTCCTCATGTTCACCTGGTTCAGGCGATGAGAATCGACACACAGTCTCGAGCTCCCGTTCACCTTCATAGCGAACAATATCGGGGAATCCCAGGGTGAAACACTGGGTCGGATGAATCCCTTTCCTTGGAAGTCCTCCAACTGTACCCATAGCTCTTTAAGCTCATCGGGGGCCATCCGATATGCTGGAGTGGATATTGGGGCTATCCCGGGGTACAAGTCAATATAAAAGTCTACCTCTCTGTGAGGAGGTAGTCCTGGAACGCCTATAGCGACCCAAACCTTACATACATGGTTAATACATCAAAATTTAAGCATACTTATTATAACATATAACAAAACCGTGAAAGGACCATATAGGTATAGTGCCTTTACAAACTTGGAAAAATAAAAAACTGGTTCATAAAGCATCTACATTGTCTCCCATTTATTTCATCATAACTATAGTCCCTTTTTGGCATATCTTACTTAATAACCTTCTTCCTCACTAGGGGAAAGAAAACACATAAAAGGGTGAGCTCAAATGCTCAGTAAGGGTAATCAAAAGAAATATCAATCACATCAAATTTTTAAGAACATAACATTTTGGAAATCTTACCCTGCAAAAGAGATCATAATTTCATAACATGGGATAAATCATGGTACTGAAATGTAATCACAATAATAATAACATAAAACATGAAACTTTGTGGCATACACACATAATCATAGAGAATCATTTCTTATTAGTCAAGACTCATATCCAAGACTATCTTAGTGGACAAAGTCCATTTCTGAACCGAGTTCACTCCTCGTTTCAGTCCTGTTTCACTGAACCGGTTTAACCTGCCGTTCCATCCATGTCTATCTCATGAGATATAAAATATTTACCCAATGCATTGGAGGGAGATATAGGTCCCACCCATATTATAATGATACCATTCTTATGTGTGACACAAAATCATAAACCATACATCATAGCATAACCCATGTAATAAAAATGGGAATCTTAAACATCATGACATCATAAAACAATTCATATAAGATATAGGAATTCATAAAAATATATCCATCACAACATAATCAAATCAATGTAATAATTGGGATAGAAACTGAACCCTATATTATCTTAGATGGAAAATAATTTTGATAAAACACTTGAACTCCATTCTTGAGGAAAATATCCTTTCTACATCAAAAACATTTTTCCTTTCTTAACATGTCATACAATTTTAAACTAAAATAATTTGATTAAAAATAAACTTCAAAACTTGTAAAGGAAGATTCTTGGAAATAATTTTTTAAAAATCCATTCATGCCGTATAAGTTAAAAAAAATTCTTCTCGTACTTTTGTCAGAAAAGTCAAAAAGTACCTCGTACGGAAAACGACAAAAGATTCCTTTCATATATTTTACTAAAAACTCACCGAAGGGTAAAACTGGATTTAAACAATTTTAGGTGGATGGAAATAATATTACATATTGAGGAAACATGGATGTGGATGATAAAATAAACCCCAGTAAATACCAAAGTATAAACAATCTCGGATAAAAATGAGATTGTGATATTTTCCCTTACCTTAGGTCCGATATGCTATGTACATGTCCGAACCTCCAGTATAATGATTTAAATAATTTTATTGACTTATTACAGAATCATACTTATTATTATTATATCATATATGGTCATATTCGTAGCTTCTTATTAGTAATATTTGATTACTACTTGTTATTCCGGTGTTTATTACTTTTTTGTTCTTATGCGTGTTTTGTCGAATAAATTTTTATTCCTATTTATAGGATATAGATACATCATTTAAAGAATGGTATTAGTGTAATATATATCATATTAATTCATTCAATTCATTTATATATTCTTTATTCAATGAAGATCATATAGAATGAGTCGCATCACATCGTGGAGACGGTAGGCCGTATGTACGCACAGGTGATGATATCGTTCCCATGATCATGGAATTGTATTGAAGTGTATGTATACTGTTTCAGAATAAATATCAATTTACAATAATCATATAAAGTAATTTATTTTCACCGTTATACCCATCCAAGTATGGTGTAGGTGGAAAACAGATTACACCACGGCGTTGAGACGGTATTCCGTACGTACGTACACGCGGTGATTTCGTTTTCCATAGGATGGATAAGAGGTAAAATAGGGTTGTTTCATATTTATAATAACATATCGGTATATGAGGGATACTATGTTATTACCTCATAATGAAACAACTACATAAGAGTGAGTTGAAGAAGAACGGAACTTTAAGAAAACGATAGAAGGTATTACATCTTTCTCGAAGTGCCTCCTTTAAACTTTATATTAAGGCACTATAGATGGTCTTTTGAGAAGACCAGTACCTCTAGTAGATTTCTAAGGAAGTGGGGATGTGAAATGGGAAGGGTTTGGCCGAGCTTGAAGGCTCAATGTTTTTTGAGGAAGAGAGGGAGGAGGTGCCCTTTTATAAGGGAGGAGAGGGGCACCTTTTGAAAGTGTGGAAGTATTATTTTATTATAAACTTATATTCGGTTTCAAAAGGTCCAAAAATCATTCTAGATGAATATAAGATGACTCATGGTCAAAATAAAATCATCCAATCAGAATTGGACATGTTTTGGAAAATATTTAAATCATAATATTTGGCATAAAGCTTCTCCTTTCTCAGGGTCTTTAATATAATTCTCAAGTGATCTTCATGTTATTCAATGTTCTTTGAATATACAAGAATATCGTCTATGAAGACTACCACAAACTGATCAAGATAGTCTCTAAAGACTCTATTCATCAGATCCATGAAGATAGCAGGGGCATTAGTAAGACCAAATGGCATCACTATAAATTCGTAGTGTCCATACCTTGTACGGAAAGCCGTCTTTGGTATATCCTCCCTTTTGACCCTTAAATGATGATACCCAGAATTAAGATCAATCTAGTAAAAGTATTGAGTACCACGTAGTTGGTCAAATAGGTCATCAATACAAGGGAGATGATATTTGTTCTTGATAGTGATCTTGTTAAGTTCTCGATAATCAATGTAGAGTCTCATTGATCCATATTTCTTCTTTAACAAAAAGAAAAGGTGCTCCCAAAGGTGATGCACTAGGGAATATGAATCCTTTATCAAGATTATCTTGGAGTTGCTTCTTCAATTCCTGCAACTCAATTGGGGCCATTCTATAAGGAGTCTTTGAAATAGGCAAAGCACCCGATACGAGTTCTATTGAAAACCCAACTTCACGATTTGGTGGAAGACCTGGAAATTCCTCCGGAAAGACATCATCAAATTCACATACAATGGGAATATTATTAATCGTGAGTTTCTCTCCAACCATTTGAGATAAATAACCTTCATTTAGTGGAATCAAGACCCATAAGATAGATGAAATTTCCACTAAAAGGTTATGTTCATCCTTGCATCGATACATGATCATAGATTGATCTGGAATATGAAATGTGACTTCCCTTCTTTGGAAATTGATATGAGCTCCATATAAAGAAAGCCAATACATTCCAAGAATCACATAAAATTCCACTATAGGAAGTATCACAAGATTTTCAGGAAGCACAGTACCACAAACTTCAATCAGAGAAGAATTGTAAACTTTTGATGCGATTGTTGTGCCATTAGGAGTTGTCACAGCCAACTCAACATCTAATTGTTAACGTAATATGACGATACCCTTAGAAAATTTTTCAGAAATTAATGAGTGGGTGGATCCAGAATCAAATAAAACATTTTCTACTTTAGAGTGGATGGTAAGTGTACCTCTCACCACTTCTTTTTCGTACTCCACATCGCCAATAGTAATTGCATGTGACTTTCCTTTGTCTTTGGCCTTAAGAGTTTGTTGACGTCGATCATCATCATCAACCCTTGGATTTGGGCATTTATTGGCATAATTCCCCATCTCCTTGCACATGAAACATTGAAGTGTATTAGGTTCATTCTGTGTATCCCATCCTTTGTTTGTATCCTTAGACATCTTCATCCCATTATTTCCACATTCAATTTCCCGATGACCTTCTTTTACACACTTATAACATTTTCTTCTCCCCTTAAGGCAATTTCCTACATGTTTCTTTCCACACTTTGAGCATAAGGGAAAACTCATATTCATTTTAGTGTGGTTCTTAGATTTTCCTTTGAATTCCATTTTCCTCTTTTTATCAAACCCATGTGACTGATGGGTTACACCAATCTCCTTATCAACCTTGAGAGAACAATGAATAATTTCCTCGTAGCTATTGAAGTCCCTTATGGATAATTCCCTATGAAGACTTGGTTTTAAGACAGTAAATAATCGATTGATCTTACTCCCAGGTTGGATAATAATTCCGGTAGCGTACCTTGTAAGTCTTGTAAAACTTGCTTCATAGGTGCCAACAGATTCATCATCCTTTTGCTTCAGTTCAAGAAACACCTTCTCCATCTTTGTTTGAAGAATACGAGGGAAATACTTATTGAAAAATAAGTTCTTGAACACTTCCCATTCCATGGATTCAATTTCATCCATTTTCCTCATATTCTTAATAAGATTCCACCATTGATCAGCATCACCTTCCAAACGATACACTGCTAAGATGACTTTATAATGTTCAGAACATTGAAGAACTGAAAATATCTTTTCAGTGGTACTGATCCATTGTTCTGCCACTAATGGATCAGAAGACCCGCTGAATGGAGGTGGACTCTACCTCGTGAAGTATTCAACAGAATGTTTCTCCTTCCTTTGCTCATTTTGAAGTCCTACATGATTCACAGCTTGAGAAAGTTGTGTGAGCATGGATACAAGATTTTTCATTCCATCTCCCATATCGTTTGGTTGGTCAGGGGGACAATCATTGCATTGCCCATCGCATTCCGCATTAACACGGTTCCTTCGGGTTCCAGCCATTTACTAAAACCAAGAAGAATAGTGTGAGCAACACTAATTATAAAAAGAAAACCACATAATTAAGAACAGAATTTTACACCTATGTCTTATCATAGGTTGTTCATGGAAATTTCTAATACACTAAGATTGTGTTCTATGCTTAGACATATCCTTAGGATTCTTACTAAGGCTTTCACATCCTAGTTTCCCAAGGTTGACTATACCTTTCATCTGATACCAACTATAGCGACCCAAACATTACATACATGGTTTATACTTCAAAATTGAAGCATACTTATTACAACATATAACAAAACCATGAAAGGACCGTATAGGTATAGTGTCTTTAGAAACTGGGAAACATAAACAACTGGTTCATAAAGCATCTACACTGTCTCCCATTTATTTCATCATATCTATATTCCCTTTTGGCATATCTTACATAATAACCTTCTTCCTGAACTGGGGAAAGAAAACATACAAAAGGGTGAGCTCAAATGATTAGTAAAGGTAAACAAAAGAAATATCAATCACATCAAATTTATAAGAACATAACATTTTGGAAATCTTACCCTGCAAAAGAGATCATAATTTCATAACATGGGATAAATCATGGTAGTGAAATTTAATCACAATAATCATAACTTAAAACAAGAAACTTTGTCGAATACACACATAATCATAGAGAATCATTTCTTATTAGTCAAGACTCATAGCCAAGACTATCTTAGTGGACAAAGTCCATTTCTGAACCGAGTTCACTCCTCGTTTCAGTACTGTTTCACTGAACCGGTTTAACTTGCCGTTCCAGCCATGTCTATCTCATGAGATATAAAATCGTTAACCAATGCATTTGAGGGAGATATAGGTCCCACCAATCTTATTATGATACCATTCTTATGTGTGCCACAAAATCATAAACCATACATCATAGGAGAACCCATGTAATAAAAATAGGAATCTTAAACATCATGACATCATAAAACAATTCATATAAG
This sequence comes from Viscum album, assembly GCA_963277665.1. Classification (NCBI taxonomy): domain Eukaryota; kingdom Viridiplantae; phylum Streptophyta; class Magnoliopsida; order Santalales; family Viscaceae; genus Viscum; species Viscum album. The sequence continues at coordinate 1,364,724,641 of OY728143.1, read as the reverse complement.
ACAAAGGAATTCATAAAAATATTTCCATCACAACATAATAAAATCAATGTACTAATAGGGATAGAAACAGAACCCTATATTATCTTAGATGGAAAATAATTTTGATAAAACACTTGAACTCCATTCTTGAGGAAAATATCCTTTCTACTTCAAAAACATTTTTCCTTTCTTAACATGTCATAAAATTTTAAACTAAAAGAAGTTTATTAAATGTAAACTTGAAAACTGGTAAAGAATGATTCTGGGAAATAATTTTTTAAAAATCCATTCATGGCATATAAGTTAAAAAACATTCTTCTCGTACTTTTTTCAGAAAAGTCAAAAAGTAGCTCGTACAAAAAACGACAAAAGATTCATTTCATATATTTTACTAAAAACTCATCGAAGGGTAAAATTGGATTTAAACATGAGTAGGTGGATCTAAATAATATTACATATTGAGGAAACATGGATGTGGATGATAAAATACAACCCAGTAAATACCAAAGTATAATCAATCTCGGATAAAAATGAGATTGTGATATTTTCCCTTACCTTAAGTCCGATATGCTTTGTACATGGCCAAACCTCCTGTATAATGATTTAAATAATGTTATTTACTTATTACAGAATCATACTTATTGTTATGATATCATATATTTTCATATTATTAACTTCTTATTAGTAATATTTCATTACTACTTGTTATTCAGGTGTTTATTACTTTTTTGTTCTTATACGTGTTTTGTCGAATAAATTCTTATTCCTCATTATAGGATATAGATACATCATTTAAAGAATGGTATTAGTGTAATATATATCATATTAATTCATTCAATTCATTTATATAATCATTATTCAATATAGATCATATAGAATGAGTCGCATCACATCTTGGAGACGGTAGGTCGTAAGTACGCACAAGCGATGATATCGTTCCCATGATCATGGAATTGTATTGAAGTGTATGTATAATATTTAAGAATAAATATCACATTAAAATAATCATATATAGTTATTTATTTTCACTATTATACCCATCCAAGTAAGGTGGTGGTGGAAAACAGATTACACCACGATGTGACGACGGTATTATGTACGTACGCACGCACATGGATTTCATTTTCTGTAGGATGGATAAGAGCTGATATAGGGTTGTTTCATATTTATGACAACATATAAGTATATGAGGGGTATTGATGTTATTACCTTATAATGAAACAACTAAATAAGAGGGAGTAGAAGAAGAATGGAACTTGAAGAAAATTATAGAAGGTATTACCTCTTTCTCGAAGGGCCTCCTTTAAACATTCTCTTAAAGCACTATAGTTGGTCTTTTGAAAAGACCAGTACCTCTAGTAGGTTTCTAAGGATTTGGGGAAGTGAAATGGTCAGGGGTTGGCCTAGCTTGAAAGCTCAAATTGGTTTGAGGAAGAGAGGGAGGAGGTGCTCTTTTATAAGGGAGGAGAGGGGCACCTTTAGAAAGTGTGGAAGTATTATTTTATTATAAACTTATATTCGGTTTCAAAAGGTCCAAAAATCATTACAGATAAAGATAAGATGACTCATGGTCAAAATAAAATTATCCAATCAGAATTGGACATGTTTTTGAAAATATTTTAATCATTATAATCTTATTTATTTAAATCATTTATTAATGAGGTAAATACTTCATCATTATTGTGTGGTATATAATTTAAATTAGTTGGTGTCTAAAAATTATAAAAAAAATATAATTATATAGGAATTTTTTTTATCATTATAATGAATATTTATAGTCGAAAATATAATTTATATAACCCCTTATAAAAATTAATTACTAAAAGATTTTTGTTAATGTCAATTTTGTCTTTACATTAAATTAATTAATCCAAATTATCATTGCCACTACCAAGTTTCTCAATGGGGTCCCAAAATCGACCCAAGGATGCCCATGGTCGGCCAATACTCATCAAATAAGGTTAGTACAACTGTCAATGTAATTTTTAATTATTATAATATTATTTTAACCATGAATTATCCTATTTACCTTTAGCGGTAGTAAATAAAAAAAATTACCGTAGTTACTATTCATAATATCCAAAAAATAAAAATAACCTATTAACATAATTTGTACCCACTGATTCCAAATATTGAATCCATTTTTCTAAATTCAAAACACAGAATTCACTGTAATTAATTTAATATTAATCCCGTTGTTAAGAAAACGGGTTTTAAAAATTAAAACATTGCCAAAGATTGAAATGTTTTTACCTATGAATTCAATGTAAAGTTAATGCTAATGACATAGATTATATTAAATGGTAAAAATATATTATATTTATAATTTAAAAACATTCAATAATATAATTTAACCATATAAATTATTGTGATGAAAAAAGTTGTTTTTAATTAAAATATAGCGTGTTTTTATTATTCATTAAAATATGAAAGTTATCATAATAATATGAAAGATTAATCCAAAGTAAATTTTTATATCCTGATTCTATAGAAGAATTTTATTTTGTCAAGTAAAACTTATAAACTTATCAAAAACTAGATTTAATGTGGGTGCGCCATCAACAGACAGAAAAACTGTATTTTTTTTAAAATACTTCTTTTATCCAAAAAACTGATTTTGTTTTCATACCTCATTATAGAAAATCTATAAGATGAATTAAAATGTTCTAAAATTTAAAATTCAGTTAATAATATTCATAATGGCTAATTTTATAATATATCGTTGTTTAGTGAAACTCTGTATTGCGTATGATGGAAGCTATCGAGGAAGGCCGCTGTTGCGTGTAAAGCAAGCCAAGCTAGTGTTGTGTGTAGTGAAAGATTCCTTTTATGATTTATATAACATAAAAACAAAATATTTCTCATAAAAGTTTCGGGTGTTACATTCTACCCCCCTTAAAATGAATATCTCCCTCACAATTTGTCACTTCGTAACAAACAGATGAGGATACCTCTCCCTCATCATATCCTCAAGTTCCCATGTAGCTTCTTCAAATTGGTGTTTTCTCCATAAAACATTCACCAAGAGAGTGGTCTTGTTCTGTAGGACTTTTTCTCTATGATCCAGAATCTCTATCGACTGTTCTTCATAAGAAAGATCTTGTTCCAGTGGTACAACTTCTAAGCTGAGTACATGTGAAGGATCAGGTATGTACTTTCTCAGGAGAGATACATGGAACACATTGTGAACTTGAGAGAGATTCGGTGGAAGCGCCAATTGGTAATCTACCTTCCCAACATAATCCAGGATTTCAAAAGGACCGATATATCTAGGGATCAACTTTCCCTTTTTTCCAAATCTGATTACTCTTTTCCAAGGAGATATTTGTAAGAACACTTTATCACCCACTTCTAACTCTAGGTATTTTCTTCGGTTGTCGGCATAACTTTTTTGTCGACTCTGAGATTCTCTTATGTGTTGTTGAATAGATCTGACCTTTTCTGCCATCTCATCAACAAGATCAGGTCCTAATAGCTTTCTCTCCCCAACTTCATCCCAGAAAGTTGAAGTCCTGCATTTATTTCCATAGAGATCTTCATAAGGAGCCATTTGAATACTGGAGTGAAATATATTATTATAAGAAAATTCCACCAAAGGTAGGTGTTGATCCCAACCACCTTTGAAATCTATAGAGAAATCTCTCAACATATCTTCTAGAGTTTGAATTGTCCTCTCAGTCTGACCGTCTTTCTGAGGATGATATGCAGTGCTGAAACTCAACTCTGTATCCAGAGTATGCTGAAGACTTCTCCAGAACATTGAGGTAAACCTCGGATCCCGAACAGATATAATATAAAGTGGTACTCCATGAAATCTTAACACTTCCTTTACATATATCCTGGAAAGCTGATCTAGAGAGAAATCCTATCAAATAGCAATGAAGTCTGCCGACTTCTTAAGACGATCAACTAAAACCCAGATAGCATTATTGCCTTTGGATGTTTTGAGAAGTCCAGTGACAAAGTCCATAGTGATGTTTTCCCATTTCCATTCAGGTATGGGTAATGGTTGTAACATCCCCTTAGACTTCTATCTCTCAACTTTAAATTGCTGACAAACCAAGCATCGAGAGACATATTCAGCAACATCTCTTTTCATGCCATCCCACCAGAAATACTCTTTCAGGTCTCTATACATCTTCATGCTTCGAGGATGAATAGAGAATGAAGAGATGTGAGCCTCATCCAGTAGCACCTTCTTTAATTCTAGGATGGGAGGAACACAAACCCGATTCTGGAACTTTATTATCCCATCACAATCAAGGTTTAATTCAGGAATATTTCTCACCTTATTTTGTAACTCGTCATCTTGCTTCTGTGCCTCTTTAACCATTACATGTATAGATGGTAGAACATTCATTTGAGAATGATACGATTTTCCCCCTTACATTATAATTCCAAGATCCAGCCTTTGTAAATCCATAAATATTGGATCTTTTGTGATTCCTATCATGGATAAGCTAGCACAGTCTTGTCGACTTAATGCATATGCCACCTTTTTTGCTTTCCCAAGGTGGTAATGAATTGAGCAGCCGTAATCCTTAATCAGCTCCAACCATCTTCTTTGCCACATATTCAGCTCATTTTGTGTGAAAATATACTTTAAACATTTATGATCAGTATAAATGTCACACCTTTATCCATAATGATAATTCCTCTAAGTATTTAATACAAAGATTATCGCAGCTAACTTCAAATCATGAGTTGGGTAATTTTTCTCATGGATTTTCAACTGTCGTGAGGCATAAGCTATCACCATATCATTTTGCATAAGAACACACCCCAATACCTTCTTTGATACATCACTTTAGATCACAAACCTTTCTCCACTACAAGGCAGTGTGAGCATAGGTGCACTGGATAACCTTATTTTCAACTCCTTGAAATTCTGTTCACATTCCTCTGTCCAAACAAACATAACTCCTTTTCGAGTGAACATGGTGAGTGGATAATATAATCAGGAAAAATATTTCACAAAACGTCGATAATATCCATCCAAACCAAGAAAACATCAGATCTTGGTTACTGTTGTCGGTCTCGACCATCTTTCGATAACCACTGTTTTTGCTGGATCCACAGATATCCCCTCTTTTGAGATTATGTGACCCAAAAATGGAACTTTTTGAAGCCAAAATTCACACTTGGTAAATTTAGAATAAAGCTTCTCCTTTATTAGGGTCTTTAATAAAATTTTCAAGTGATCATCATGTTCTTCCTTGCTCTTTGAATAGACAAGAATATCATCTATAAAGACTACCACGAACTGATCAAGATAGTCTCTAAAGACTCTATTCATCAGATCCATGAAGATAGAAGGGGAATTAGTTAGACCAAATGGCATCACTATAAATTCATAGTGTCCATACCTTGTACGGAAAGCCGTCTTTGGTATATCCTCCCTTTTGACCCTTAAATGATGATACCCAGAATGAAGATCAATCTTGTAAAAGTATTAAGCTCCGCGTAGTTGGTCAAATAGGTCATCAATGCATGGGATAGGATATATGTTCTTGATAGTGATCTTGGTAAGTTATCAATAATCAATGTAGAGTCTCATTGATCCATCTTTCTTATTTAACAAAAAGAACAGGTGCTCCCCAAGGTGATGAACTAGGGAATATGAATCCTTTATCATGATTCTCTTGGAGTTGCTTCTTTAATTCCTGCAACTCAATTGGGGTCATTCTATAAGGAGTCTTTGAAATAGGCAAAGCACCCAATATGAGTTCTATTGAAAACCCAACTTCACTATTTGGTGAAAGACCTGGAAATTCCTCTGGAAAGACATCATCAGATTCCCATAAAATGGGCATATTATTAATCGTGAGTTTCTCTCCAACCAATTGAGATAAATAACCTTCATTTAGTGGAATCAAGACCCATAAGATAGAATAAATTTCCACTAGAAGTTTATGTTCATCCTTGCATCGATACATGATCATAGATTGATCTGGAATATGAAATGTGACTTCCCTTCTTTGGAAATTGATATGAGCTCCATATATAGAAAGCCAATCCATGCCAATAATCACATAAAATTCCACTATAGGAAGTATCACAAGATTTTCAGGAAGCACTTTCCCACAAACTTCAATCGGAGAAGAATTGTAAACTTTTGATGCGACTGTTGTGCCATTAGGAGTTGTCACAGCCAACTCAACATCTAATTGTTGAGGTAATATGACGATACCCTTAGAAAATTTTTCAGAAATAAAAGAGTGGGTGGATCCAGAATCAAATAAAACATTTTCTAATTTAGAGTGGATGGTAAGTGTACCTCTCACCACTTCATGGTCGTACTACATATCACCAATAGTAATTGAATGTGACTTTCCTTTGTCTTTGGCCTTAAGAGTTTGTTGACATCGATCATCATCATCAACCCTTGGATTTGGGCATTGATTGGAATAATGCCCCATCTCCTTGCACTTGAAGCATTGAAGTGTATTAGGTTCATTCGGTGTATCCCTTCCTTTGTTTGTATCATTAGACATCTTCTTCCCATTATTTCGACATTCAATTTCCCGATGACCTTCTTTTAATAACTTATAACATTTTCTTCTCCCCTTAAGAAAATTTCCTCCATTTTTCTTTCCAAACTTTGAGCATAATGGAAAACTAATTTTCATTTCAGTGTGGTCTTTAGATTTTCCTTTGAATTCCATTTTCCTCTTTTTATCAAACCCATGTGACTGATGGGTTACACCAATCTCCTTCTCAACCTTGAGAGAACATCGAATAATTTCCTTGTAGCTATTGAAGTCCCTTATGGATAATTCCCTACGAAGACTTGGTTTTAAGACAATAAAGAATCGATCGATCTTAATCTCAGGTTGGATAATAATTCCAGTAGCATACCTTGTAAGTCCTGTAAAATTTTCTTCATAGGTCCCAACGGATTCATCATACTTTTGCTTCAGTTCAAGAAACTCCTTCTCCATCTTTGTTCGATGAAAATGAGGGAAATACTTATTTAAAAATAAGTTCTTGAACTCGTCTCATTCCATGGACTCAATTTCATCCATTTGCCTCATATTCATAATAAGATTCCACCATTGATCAGCATCACCTTCCAAACGATACACTGCTAAGATGACTTTATCATGTTCAAAACATTAAAGAACTGAAAATATCTTTTCAGTGGTAGTGATCCATTGTTCTGCCACTAATGGATCAGAAGACCCGCTGAATGGAGGTGGACGCTTCCTCGTGAAGTATTCAATAGAATGTTGCTCTTTCCTTTGCTCATTTGGAAGTCCTGCATGATTCATAGCTCGAGAAAGTTTTGTGAGCATGGCTACAAGATTTTTCATTCTGTCTCCCATATCGTTTGGTTGCTCAGGGTGACAATCATTGAATTTCCCATCTCATTACGCATTAACACGGTTCCTTCGGGTTCCAGCCATTGACTAAAACCAAGAAGAATAGTGTGAGCAACACTAATTATAAAAAGAAAACCACATAATCAAGAACATAATTTTACACCTAATGTCTTATCATAGGATGTTCATGGAAATTTATAAAACACAAAGATTGTGTTCTATGCATAGACATATACTTAGGTTTCTTACTAAGTATTTCACATCCTAGTTTCCGAAGGTTGACTATACCTTTCCTCTGATACCAACTATAGCGACCCAAACATTACATACATGGTTAATACTTCAAAATTGAAGCATACTTATTACAACATATAACAAAACCATGAAAGGAATGTATAGGTATAGTTTCTTTAAAAACTGGGATACAGAAACAACTGGTTCATAAAGCATCTACATTGTCTCCCATTTATTTCATCGTATCTATAGTCCCTTTTTGGCATATCTTACAAAATAACCTTCTTCCTGAACTGGGGAAAGAAAAAATACAAAAGGGTGAGCTCAAATTCTTAGTAAGGGTAAAAGAAAGAAATATCAATCACATCAAATTTATAAGAACATAACATTTTGGAAATCTTACCCTACAAAAGAGATCATAATTTCATAACATGGGATAAATCATGGTAGTGAAATTTAATCACAATAATCATAACTTAAAACATGAAAGTTTGTTGAATACACACATAATCATAGAGAATCATTTCTTATTAGTCAAGACTAATATCCAAGACTATCTTAGTGGACAAAGTCCATTTCTGAACCGAGTTCACTCCTCATTTTAGTACTGTTTCACTGAACCGGTTTAACCTTCCGTTCCAGCCGTGTCTATCTCATGAGATATAAAATCTTTAGCCAATGCATTTGAGGGAGATATAGGTCCCACCAATCTTATAATGATACCATTCTTATGTGTGCCACAAAATCATAAAGCATACATCATAGCAGAACCCATGTAATAAAAATGGGAATCTTAAACATCATGACATCATAAAACAATTCATATAAGATAAAAAAAATTCATAAAAATATTTCCATCACAACATAATCAAATCAATGTACTAATAGGGATATAAATAGAACACTATATTATCTTAGATGGAAAATAATTTTTATAAAACACTTGAACTCCATTCTTGAGGAAAATATCCTTTATACTTCAAAAAAATTTCCTTTCTTAACATGTCATAAAATTTTAAACTAAAAGAAGTTGATTAATTGTAAACTTGAAAACATGTAAAGTAAGATTCTTGGAAATAATGTTTTAAAAATCCATTCATGCCGTATAAGTTAAAAAAACATTCTTCTCGTACTTTTGTCGGAAAAGTCAAAAAGTACCTCGTACGAAAAACGACAAAATATTCCGTTCATATTTTTTACTAAAAACTCACCGAAGTGTAAAATTGGATTTAAAAAAGTGTAGGTGGATCCAAATAATATTACATAATGAGGAAACATGGATATGGATGATAAAATACAACCCAGTAAATGCCAATGTATAAACAATCTCGGATAAAAATGAGATTGTGATATTTTCCCTTACCTTGGGTCTGATATGCTTTGTACGTGGCCGAACCTCCTGTTTAATGATTTAAATAATGTTATTGACTTATTCCAGAATCATACATATTGTTATGATATCATATATTTTCATATTATTATCTTCTTACTAGTAATATTTCATTACTACTTGTTATTCGGGTGTTTATTACTTTTTTGTTCTTATATGTGTTTTGTCGAATAAATTATTATTCCTCTTTATAGGATATAGATAAATCATTTAAAGAATGGTATTACTGTAATATATATCATATTAATTCATTAAATTTATTTATATAATCATTATTCAATATAGATCATATAGAACGAGTCGCATCACATCTTGGAGACAGTAGGCCGTAAGTACGCACAAGCGATGATATCGTTCCCATGATCATAGAATTGTATTTTAGTGTATGTATACTATTTCAGAATCAATATCACTTTACAATAATCATATATAGTTATTTATTTTCACTATAATACCCATCCAAGTAAGGTGGTGGTGGAAAACAGATTACACCACAGCGTGAAGACGGTATTCTGTACGTACGCACGCGCAGTGATTTCGTTTACCGTAGGATGGATAAGTGGTGAAATAGGGTTGTTTCATATTTATGATAACATATCAGTATATGATGGATACTAATGTTATTAACTCATAATTAAACAACTAAATAAGATGGAGTAGAAGAAGAATGGAACTTGAAGAAAATGGTAGAAGGTATTACCTCTTTCTCGAAGTGCCTCCTTGAAACATTCTCTTAAGGCACTATAGATGGTATTTTGAAAATACCAGTACCTCTAGTAGGTTTCTAGGGATGTGGGGAAGTGAAATGGGAAAGGGTTGTCCTAGCTTGAAGGATCAAAGTGGTGTGAGGAAGAGAGGGAGGATGTGCTCTTTCGTAAGGGAGGAGAGGGGCACCTTTGGAAAGTGTGGAAATATTATTTTATTATAAAGTCATATTCAGTTTCAAAAGGTCCAAAAATCATTAAAGATAAATATAAGATGACTCATGGTCAAAATAAAATCATTCAATCAGAATTGTACATTTTTTGGAAAATATTTTAATCATTATAATCTTATTTATTTAAATCATTTATTAATGAGGTAAATACTTCATCATTATTGTGCCATACATAATTTAAATTAGTTGTTGTCTAAAAATTATAAAAAAAATATTATTATATAGGATATCATTTTATCTTTATAATGAATATTTATAGTCGAAAATATAATTTATATAACCCATTATAAAAATTAATTACAAAAAGATTTTTTTAATGTCAATTTTGTCTTTACATTAAATTAATTAATCCAAATTGTCATTGCCACTAACAAGTTGCACAATGGGGTCACAAAATCGACCCAAAGATGCCCATGGTCGGCCAATACTAATCAAATAAGGTTAGGAAAAGTTTCAAGGTAATTTTGAATTATTATAATATTCTTTTAACCTTGAATTACCCTATTTACCTTTAACAGTAGTAAATAAACCAAATTACCGTAGTTACTATTCATAATATCAAAAAAATAAAAAAACCTATTAACATAATTTGGACCCACTGATTCCAAATATGGAATCTATTTTTAAAAATTCAAAACACAGAATTCACAATAATTAATTTAATATTAATCCCGTTGTTAAGAAAACGGGTTTTAAAAATTAAAAAATTACCAAAGATTGAATTATTTTTACCTATGAATTCAATGTAAAATTAATGCTAATGACATAAATTATATTAAATGGTAAAAATATATTCTATTTATACTTTAAAAAATTCAATATTATAATTTAACCATATAACGTATTGCGATGAAAAAAGTTGTCTTTAATTAAAATATAGCGTGTTTTTACTATTCATTAAAATATGAAAGTTATCAGAATAATATGAAAAATTAATCCAAAGTAAATTTTTATATCCTGATTCTAAAGAAAAATTTTATTTTGTCAAATTGAACTTATAAATATGATAAAAACTAGATTTAAAGTGGGTGCACCATAAAAAGTTGGTAAAACTGCATTTTTTGAAAAATACTTCTTTTATCCAAAAAACTTATTTTGTTTTCATACCTCATTATAGAAAATGTATAAGATGAATTAAAATGTCATAAAATTAAAAATTAATTTAATAATATTCATAATTTCTAATATTATAATATATCGTTGTTTAGTGAAACTCGGTATTGCTTACGACGCAAGCTATCGAGGAAGGCCGCGGTTGCGTGTAAAGCAAGCCAAACTACTGTTGTGTGTAGTGATAGATTCCTTTGATGATTTATATAACATAAAAACAAAATATTTCTCATAAATGTCTCGGGTGTTACAACATTGTCAGGAAAAATGTCCTCATACTAATCCACCACTACAGGAAAACACGGACTCTGCACGTCAACTGCTCCTAGGATGAGGCTAGCCAACTGATGAGTGATGGGTTATCCTCTCCTCTATGTGAGTCCATCCTGCACTGCTAAGGCTCCCTTCTCGCCGGTGAAGGTGAAATTTCTCCCATCGGTGCGAACACATCACACATTGTGCATAATACAGTCGATCTGATCATGGACTGTGGATAACCAATCCATGCCCAAGATGATGTTATAAGGCCTCGACGCCGCTACAAGAAGATCCCATCCGAAGCTCTCACCTCCTAGAGTAAGCTCACACTGTCATAACCAATGTGTAATTGTCGAGTCTGCTTCCGTAGGAGTCTCTAGACATAAGGATCGAGCCAAAGGCTCCATCGGAATCTCCGAACTCCGAACAAGGGCAGCGGTAATAAAAGAATAACTCACTCATGTGTCTATAATAACAGTAGCAAGGGTGGAGTAGACACAGATAGTACCTTGAATCATCTCTGTCGCGCCGTGGTCATAGGCCTCCGCTGCATGAAGCTGAGCCTGTCTCTGCCCTCCAGCTCCCTGTGGTTGGGGTGGACCTCCTGGTGGTGGTGGTGGTAAAGCCTCAAAGAATCTCCCACCACCTGCTGCTCGGCCAGCTCCCCTGCCTCGTCTTCTTGCTCTCTATGGACCACCACGGTCGACCCTCTGCCTCTGCCTGGGTGGCCCCTCAACCGTTTGCTGCTCCTCTGCACGGCGGGTCGGGTAGTCACGAGCCATGTGGCCCTGCCCGCCGTATGCGTAGCACTGCCTGCTCCTCGGAAGGCTGGCTCTGTGATGTGTGCCCCACACCTCAGAGCCTGTGTCCTGAGGTCGTCTACCTGATTTTCCGGTCCGCCTAGACCCCTGTGACATCCGTCGACTACCAGCTGCATATGACTCTTCTACGTGCCGCCCTGTAGTAGGTCTAGATGATGTTGTAGGCTCAGCAAGAAAGCTCTCTATGAAAAGGGCTCGCTCCAGTACTCATGCGTATGTCAGAATGCTGATGGAGATCATCGATGCCCTAATCTCATGCCTCAGTCCCTGCTCGAAGGTCCAGGCCCGGTAGAATGGGTCTCGTACCATGTCTGTCGAATAGCGCGAGAGATCGGTGAATCTCGTAGAGTACTAGGCGACCGTCATGCTGCCATTCCGCAGCTATAGAAGCTCCTGGATGCATACCGTACGGAGGGTGGCTAGGACGAACTCCGAGCGGAAGAGGCTTTCAATGTCCGTCCAGAGGAGTGATGCCTCGTCATGCACCTGGAGCATCAAGATCCACCATCTGCCTGCTGCCGCGTGCAGGAGGCTCACTGCAAGGATCACCATGAGGTCAGCTGGTGTCCCCACTAACATGAAAACTCGAACTATAACCTCCATCCAATCCTCGGCTGCCTGAGGGTCCATATCCCCACGTAACCTAGGTGGTCTCTGACGCTGAAACACATGTAGTGCACTAAGGTGACGTGCAATCTCAACGGCAGGGGCTGGTGGCATCGGTGGCTTGGTGGGTAGAGGTACCGCTGGTGCCTCCGCTGAAAAAGGGCCCTGCACCGAGGCCTCGTCACTCGGTGGGTTGTTGTCTCTCACAATGCTAGGAACCCTAGCTGGCTGCCGTCGTGGGGCCTTCCTGAAAAGAAACAGGTGCGCCACGGTCAAAACAGTGTACCTGGTGAGCTGACACAAAGTAATCACAATGAAAACTTCTGAAACACACACGCAATCAATGTTTTCGTGGATTGAGTCAGAAATCAGAAGTCAGGGTCCTGTTGTATGGATACGTCGGCCACCACACCAACACTGGACTCCCTGGACTGATAACCACACTCAATATCCTTAACACTATTGCTTCCTAGAAGAAGGATCATAGTCATGAATTCTGCGGTGGAACCGAACTCCTCTGATACCAATTTTTCATGACCCGTCCTCAAGGCCTGTGCTGTGACTACCCCAAGCCCGCCTATCATAGGCCAGGGGCTAGAGACTAGCACCAAAGGCGTAAATCCTAACAAAGGGGAAGGCGTTGCCTTTATAAAGCAAACAAACACCACATAGGAAGACAGCAGAAGTAAATACTAAGTAAAAATGGGTACAAAAGAAAGTGCAGAAAGTAAATGGGCTATAATACAAACCCAAACTGAATGAAAAGTACAACTGGAAAGAAAGTACAGCAACTGAAAGAAAGGCAGCAACGTCGAGCCGTCCACTGGAAGTCCCACCTGAAGGGTGGGTACAGTTAGCCTCCTCACCTCCTCAGGTTCAGCCATCTGCTCCGTGTATGTCCTGCCTAGTGGTCCACCTCCAGGTAGTGACCTACTCCACAAGCCTCAACCACGGTCAGCGCTGTCCGTCGTCTGCATCCAACACAACGTAGTGCAGGCATAGCCCATGCAGGGGTGAGTATACGCTACTCAGCAGGGACCCAGAGACCCCCGATGGTATCCCAGAATCCACAAAGGAAAGATACAATCACAATGTAATATCCAACACTAATTAGGTATATGCCCATACATATACCTAAGTCATCAATTCCAGTTCAGCTCCAACATCCGAGCCCAAGTTCGATCATGTCCACACAGGATAGTATAACCCAATCCACACAGGAAAGCACAACACAATCCACATAGGAAAGCAAGTCAATCATATCAAAGATAATGATTGAAAGTCAAGACTCAGCACACACAGGTATACTCTTTCGTAAGGTGATAGAGATGATCAGATGTAGCCACTAATACATCTAAGCTGGGACCCACATAGGATACTAAACCAGCTGATCTGTCGGACCCACTTAGGATATAGAGCAGCTACTCTGCCAAACCCACGTAGGATAGAAAGAACAGAGTCAAACACTGCCAGACCCATGTAGGATACAAGAATAGTAGTAATCTCCGTCGAACCCACGGAGGATTTCAGTACGGTCTTCATCGCTGCTGAACCCATGGAGAATTTCAGTGCAGTCTTCATCACGGTCGAACCCACAGAGGATTTTAGTACGGTCTACATCGCTGCCGAACCCATGGAGGATTTCAGTGTAGTATTCATCGCTGCCGAACCCACGGAGGATTTCAGTTCATTCATCGTCACTACTGAACCCACGGAGGATTTCAGTGCAGTCGTCGTCATTCCTAAACCCATGAAGGATTTCAGTGTCATCTTCATCGTCATCGCAGTTGCAGCCAGCTCTAGGGTTCCCACACACAGCATGAACGATTCCAGGAGGGTCTGCTCCATGAGACAAGGGGTCGATACATCAATTGACACGTAGTCTGGAGTTGATGTATCTCAAAGTTTCATCTCGACAAGAGGAACACAACGTGACAGACGACGCGTCAATCAGACGGCCGATTTAAGAGTTATTGGCCTTTTTGTTCCAGGGGCCCGGTTGGTTTTTAAGTAAAAACCAACCTGAACGCACTCCAACTGCATCCAAACCTCAAGTAGAGTATTCCGAAATGTCCGTCTCACTAAGAGAAATCCAACAAAGTCGACTGCACATCAATCGGACGTCCGAAGCTCAAGTTATAAGTGTTTCTGCTCTGAGGCCCCGGTTGGTTTCATGATCGACCCAACCCAGATGTACCCAATGTTCTCCAAAATCGTGAGTGTAATATACCAAAAATACAATTTTGATCCAACGATCACATCGCAACAGACGGTGCGTCGATCGGAGGTCTGTAGCCCATGATATGGGCAAAAGAACGAACATGTCTAGTTTTAGGGTGTTTTGGGCCCGGAACGACCCATCCCGAGAACCCCTGGGTCGGCCCGAACCAGGTCCAAGTCTAGCCAGTTAGGGCGTGACTCGGCCTATTGGGCGCAGCCCGGCCCAACCGGCGTGGCCCGACCCAGCCGGCATGGCCCGACGCGACTTGGGCGGCCCGGCCCAGCTAAGGCGGCCGGTTGGCCTGGTGCGGGCGCGGTGCTTGTGTGACTAGGCAGCTCGGCCAAAATGGCCGAGTGGAAAAATGGGGGGGGGGGGCGCTGCCCCCCCTGGTCTCGAAATGGAACAACATTAAGTTGCGCCCTCCCCAAAACCCGAAATGACGTCTTTGCCCTTCGATCCGTACGTTAAATAAACAATCTGCGGAGTCTTCGAATTGACTCTACAGCCCCTACTCTGGCTAAAGTTTCGTTCGGCCTCAACGGCGTGACGTGACAGCGCCGCGCTTCTTCACTATGTTCCTTCTTTTTTCAGAGTGGTGTCGTTGCACCACGACGCCTTTGTTCGAGCCACAATGAACACAACATTAATGGGGGAAGAGGGTCGGCCGTGTTCGTGCGGTCCGACCTCCTCCCGTTATAACGATAATAGGTGGCCCAAAATTTTAACATTGGATGGCAAAAGAATAAATATGAACACAAATCCAAACCCCTACCCTGATGAAGTCATCAAACAAGGTTTGTCGTGGGAAAGGGACATCGTGGAAGACGACGTCGCGGTACACAGTGTCGCGGTACACGTGGTCGCGGTTCACAGCGTCGCAGAGAAGAGGACCGTCGATGTCGCGGTACACGGCGTCACGTCGTCGATCTCCAAGGAATCAGCGTTATTTGTCATCCTTCATCGGAGGTCGGCGATCTTCATCAGTGATGGTGTGTTCTTTGCATTCTCCAAGGAGGAAGATGAAGATTCCCAGGCTTGAGAAATTCCTCTCCAACCTTCTCGCACAAGGAAATAACCCTTAAAGAAATAAGACTTTGTCATATTTAATTAACAAACAGAAGCCAAAATTCAATTCGAAATTAAAAATGAATTCAAGAATTGATTACAACGAATAACATAATTCAATTCAATAATTAAGAGAGTTGACTTGGTATTTAAAAGGGGGTGCGGGTGAGTTACATATTAAATGCATGAGAGGGAGGTGAAAAGGGATTTGATGGGGTGGTGCTTGTGTAGGCCCCACTTCACTAATATCCTACCTAGTAGAGTTAGGATATTAGTGGGTCCCACTTCAACCACCAAGAATAGGTTTAAACTACCTAGAATAGAAAATAAAATTTGTAGCACAACATTTTATTTTATTCTTTAGTTAACCCCATTAATTAAAAACCTCACCCGAGAAAATGAAACTCTGAAAAAGGTGTTCTTAGGCAATTACCAGTGTTGCAGTTTCATCGGTGTCCTTAGATTTCAATTCCGAGTACCGGTTCAAATTTTTGGAAAACCCACTCGTTCGTTCACTGAACATACCTGAGCTAAACTTCGAAAATTGATTCCGGGCACACCGGGCCTCGGAATCAGGTGCTGTAAAAAACTGCGTTCTTGTAAAATCCCAAATAAAATTAAGAAAAAAAATCCATTGAGTTTTACTAGTCTTTAAAAATGGGGTTTTGGGTTTTTCCTTGTCCTTCTTGACTTAGCTCTCCAGATATACTCTTTGACTGTGGTGCGTCTTGAATGTATTTCAGGATGCCTCTACAACGACAACCAGCGATGGTTCCATAGCGGGATTGTGGTGAAGATATGCCCCATGCAGAGGCTATGGACCAGGGCGTAGGTTCTAAGGCTGGACCTCCTGGTGGTCCGCCAGTTGAGCCTCCACCTTTCGAGCAGCTGGTTGTGCCGGCAGTGCAGGACGAGGTTTCATGTAGAATGAGTACAGTGCATGAGTTCTAGAGGTAGTGACCATTGTGGTTCCGGGTTGATCCAGATCCCCAGGTAGTTGATGACTGGCTTGAGGCAGTCACCCGATTTTTCCTCCTAGTGAGGACACCTCCCAATTAGATGGTGGCCCTTGCGGCGAGCCATCTGCATGGTTTGGAAGGGTGATGGTGGAGCCTAGTGACGCAGTCCCATGACAAGGAGATGCTCACGTTGTCATAGTTTGAGCGGCTCTTCAGGGAGGAGTTCTATCCGGTGACGCTCAGGTTAGTGCGGATCCAGGAGCTTCTACAGCCTCGATAGGAGGGCATGACCGTGTTGGAGTACCCAGCGAGGTTTACAGACCTGTCGCGCTACTCCCTGGATATGGTTCGAGATCCAATATTTATGGCTCGGACCTTCGATCAGGGCTTACGCAGGGACATCCGAGAAGGTGTGGTTTCCTTGTGCCTTCCCTCCTATGCTGGAGTGCTGGAGCGAGCATTGGTGGTGGAGAGATTTCTGGCTGAGTAGATACCCCTGTTAGTGCTGGGCACATGAGAGATGAGACGTCGGTATCTGGTAGCCGACGACAGACTCAGGGGTCTGGATGTTGGTGACGTTTCAGGAAGTGACCTCAGGATGGAGGATCAGAGGCTCAGGGCTCACAGGGCATGCAGGCCAATTTTGGTCAGCCATATGAGAGGTGGTGTTATGCTTGTGACTATCGGGAACATCTTGCTAGAGATTTTTTGACCCGTCGTGCTGCTGAGGGGGAGCCGGTCGATGGACAACCTTGGTAGAGGCAGTGTCTCAAGAAAGGAGGTCCACAGGGCGGCGGACATGGAAATGGAGATGGTGCAGCAGGAGGCGGTGGTAGGCGGTATCAGTTGCCACCACCCCCACCCCAAGGTGGTCCATGCCAGGCTCAGGGATCTGGTTGCCAAGGGAGAGGACAACTACAATCCCTAGAGGCTGTTGACCCAGAGGCTCCGCCGATGGATAGAGGTATGCCTTGTGTCCTTTCTACTTTCTGCCATAGTTTGATAGAAACAATTTAGCGGTACTCTTTCCTTTTTGTTGCTTGCTCGAGTTTCGTTCAGGGAAGTGGTAATACCCTGTGTGGGTGTTGTTCGGCATGCTTCAAATGCGTGAGGAAGAGGGATCCTTCCCCCACCGAGACGCGTTATTGTGACGCGATTAAAACCATGCTGGTGAGTCAGTGCCGCCCAATGCGGATAGTATCAAGCTGTGGTGGATGAGTCCCTCTAACTTATGCATCCAGGAAGGGGTGTTTGTTGGTGAACTCGCTAGTGTGTGAGACCCATTTGAGAGTATAGTCTCTTTCCTTTTTCTTATAGTTTTTCGGGGACAAGAAGTTCTAAGGGGGGGTGGAGGATGTAGCGACTCCAGTTTTGGCTCTATCAGACTTTGGAATATTTCTACAAATAATTACTGACTAGGCATGAAGACGACATTCAATTCTGAGGCCCGGTGTGCCCGTAATTAATTTTATAAAAATATTAAGTATTTTTATACTATGCACATAGTGGGGGTGTGATATCACATAAATGGTAGCTCGGAATGGGATCTGAGGGCACTGTTGCGTCCGGAACGTGTTGTTTACCCTAGGTGAGGGGTAAAATTTGCGAGCGTGGGCCTGTGGTGGAAAGCACCACCCGGTGAATTTTGGTAAATTAGTGGAATTGTTGGTTTATGATCATCGGCTCGAATAACATCTGAACGCTATCTCAGATCGCAAATCTGAGCTCGTCGTTTCGTTCAGAATGGCGCGTTTATCCTAGAGGCGACCTTAACTTTTTCTGTGTAGGGTGCGGAGTCGAGGGCATTGCTTTAACTGGAGGTTTTTAAATAAAAAAACTCATTCCCTTCTCCTCCCACTCCCACCCACGCGCAGCGAACGGCCTCCCTCCTCCCGACCTCCGTTCTTCACCAATTCGAGCCACGATCGTCTATTTTATACACTGATAGTCGGTAGATCCAGCTTCAGAGCGTCGTCAGCGTCCTTCTGCACCCGAAGCTTCGGCGTTTCTCCCGTGAGGTAGGTGGTTTGCGTTTTAATCCCACAATCCTGTTTATGATGCGAATTTCTTCGTTTTGAGGTCGTTGCAGGGAAGATCGCGTCCTGTGGGACGCACCAGTGCTTTCGGATCGCAAAACGGACAACCGGGGTACCTCCAGCGGTCCGTGGAAGGTCCGTCGGCGCGGTGGTGCCAGCCGTGGCATAGCAGAGGGCCGCCAGCCAGGGCGGGCCGCCGGCGACGGCCGGTCCGTGCCGGCCGTACCGGCCGGTCGAGGCCGGTTTGGCCCCTTTTTGTCATATGGGGGTCTTTAAAACCACGTTTCCTGCAATCCGGAAGTCGGATTGGTGTGCTGTCTGCAGCGACGCAACCTTGGGGACGAGGCAAACCCTTCAGTTTGGCTTCAGGGGTTTAAAGGTCGGGGATCGTGGTCCGGGAGTTAGAAACGTCGTATAAAATAATAATATTTTATTATTTTAAGAATTCGAGCCGTTGTAACTTCTACCTGGAGCGTCCGAATGACGTGCCGTCAGTGGCGTTGAAACCCTGATGTTACGACGGACCATTTGAGATGGTTTCTGGGTGCTGGGACTGGGAACTGGTTGTGGGCCCAACGAGGTCGGGTTTTTTGTGTTTTCAGAGAAATGAGACTCTCCCGCCGGGAGTCCATTTGAGACGTTTGAATAGTCGATCATGTGTGTTTTTTTGAGAGGATCGCAGTGGTGAAATCTGTTCTAGGTGATTTGGGATCGAGGTGTGGGCCCCACCTACACTGGCTCTGGTGAATAGTGCCTTTTTCACCGTGTTTCCATTTCAGACGTGCAAGTAGTCGATTGCATGTGTTTTTTCGAGGGGATCGTCGTGGTAAGATCCCCTTGATGAGTTTCGGGGTCGTTTTGTGGGACCCGCATGGGATAGCTATGGTGAATAGTTCATTTCACCAGTAGTATATTTCGGGCGAGTATGCAGCCTATCCTGCGTGTTTTTCGCCATTGATCGCGATGGTGGCATTGGTATCGGCTTTAGAGGTGCGTAGTGTGGAGTTATTGCAGGTTGCTCGGGTTAGCGACGTTTGAACCAGTAGTGGTTGAGGGTACTCCATTGGTTCATTCCTACAAGGGTTCTCAAGGAATCACAACCTTAGTATAGGCTTGTGATCCTCTCGATGGGATGTTTAATCTGTTTGAGTAGTGGCATCCCTCCAGTGGACCCAGAGCGGGATCCTCTAGCATCGTTTATCTAGATAAGGTTTTTGGTATCGTTGTAACCACTTATCCACGGGTGGTGATCCCTTATCTAGCAGGTTAACCCCATAGGGTTTGTGGCATCATCGGGAATATGATCCCTACGCAGTGGGCCGTGATCAGTAGGGTTGTGGCATCGATGGGTGTACAATCCTCTTCTAAACATCAAGTTTATTGTAGGGCTTCAGTATCGTCAGTTTGATATCCTACATCGCAAGTTATAACAGATAGGTTTCTGGTATCATCATGACCATCTTTATATGGCCAAAGATCCTCTATCTGAGTGTCGTGCTTCTGTCAAGCGCTAGATTGGGTTGTGGTATCCCCCAATAGATCCTGGGAGTGATCCCCTATCTATGAGATCTATGAATCCCAGATCAGGTTGTGGTATCCCCCAACGGACCCTGGGTGTGATCCCCTATCTGTGACATCTTGGTCTACCAGAGTGGGTTCTGGTATCCCTTATCAGAGCATAGGAGCGATCCTCTATCCGAGGAGTTTGGTGGTTTTGTTATTTCAGTGATGTTTCCATAGTGATGCTAACTGACGAGTGTGATCTCTCAGGTGAGAGTCTGAGAGGGTTTTGGGAAACTCGATGGAGTGTATCTCTCGGATGAGTGTCATATGGGATGACAGTGATCGTGTGGTGTACTCTCCTAGTTGTGGATAGTTGTTGGTGATGAGGTCGGTACCTCATGTGGCTTGTTATGTGAGCTGATTATATTTGTATTGTTCAGGGTGTATGTAGGGGCATACACCTGATCTGAGCTTAACAGTTGTGTTTAGCCCAGGATGGTCACGGGATGAAGTTTCTCTCTCGTCTGGGTTCCCTTTGGCTGGGATGAGCGGACTGTTCCATTCAGTTGATCTCTTTTTTTTTGCGTTTTTGGGATGCCTACTGAGTATGTTTATACTCACCCTTGCACGAGCTTTTCCTGCACATGTACGTGTCTTGTGAATACCATAGGCCTTTTGAAAGAGTCCCCGGAGGACCCGGAGCAGGCGGAGCTGAGCGAGTGAGACTGAGTAGGGTGTTTTCGGAGGCGGTGCCGAGGGAGCATTCCAACGGGTGTTTGTGGTAGTGTTCCCCTTCTTCAGAGCAAGTTGGAAACGCTTTGTAGTTTTCTTTTGGCAGGCCTTGTTTTTCCCTTTTGAACTCGTGTTGTTGCACTCTGGTTTGGGATAGATTGTATGCATGTATTTACTTTTCAGTTTATATATCTATGCACTGTTGCATGGAGGTGTTTGTGGGTGCATGTGTATAGGTACCTTAGGCTAATGCCTCCCCTGGGTGTGATAGCCTACTCGGCACTGGACGCCATCCCCTGGCCTATCAGAGGTGGGCTTGGGGAGTCGAGGCTCGAGCCCCATTGGGTCGGGTCAGGACACTAACAATGCGGGTTGGGGAATCGCATGTGGTACATGTTGTGTTTGGTATGATCATGCCGTGTTGTCCTATTCTAGGTACCTAGTCATGTCGCGAACAACACGAGACGATGTTATCTCTTCTCTACATGCCGTGTTTGTTCAGAACATGCCGTGTAAAGGTCATCCGTGTAGCCAGTCGTGTAACTAAAAACACGGGTCACAGAAACCTTTTCTAGTACACGTCGTGTCCTTAGTGAACATGTCATGTAGTATAGGGTTAAGAGGACCGTGTGATTTAGCCATGTAATGAGACTCGGGAAGGGGAATGGAGGTGAAGTGCAAACTGTGTGTGGGGAAAACACGCCGTGTAGTCTAGGGTGTCACATGACCAAAGGTGGTAGATGTACACGCCCATGTGTATGGCCTTAAGGAACACGCAGTGTAGTTTTTATACATTCTGTGTAGTCGTGTTCAGTAAACATGATTGTTTCTTTCTCCTGTTCCCATTATGTACTCTTAAATTCTCTGTCCTTGATAATCCTAATCTAAGGTGTGTTTTTGGTCTTTCAGAGCAATGCCTCCAAGACATCCTCCGGTTTTACATCAGCAACCAGACAGTGATCAGACACAAGATATGTCCAATCAGGGACCTCCTATAGATCCTCCTACTATGCCATCCTTGGAACCAACAGTTATACCCATTGCAGGTACCGATGCACAGTTCAGGGAGGACTTCTTGAGGATGATACAAACCTTTCAGGGAGCACCATCTCATGCCCCATAAATGGCTAAGTTGACGCTGGTATTCCAGCAGCTTCATCCTCTTACGTTCTCTGGTGATGGAGGACCTCAGGCTGCAGAATCGTGGCTCGAAGTCACACTAACGATCTTCTAGAATCTAGAGGTATCCCCAGAGAAAAGGGTAATGATTTCCACTTATATGCTTTGAGACTCCACCAAAATGTGGTGGGAGGTGATCTCACAGTTAGGATGCTAGTAGGGTATGAATTGGGATGAGTTTCTGTGCATCTTCTATGATTATTTTTATTCAGAGACCTTTAGGGCCGACCGTTCCTGGGAGTTTATGAGTCTTGAGGAGGGTACTCTTTCTGTTATGGAGTACTCATCTCATTTTACCATGCTTCAGCGTTTCACGCCGATTCGAGAAGGTGATGAGTTGTTCATTTCAAGTATGTTTGAGGATGGTCTTAGGTAGGAGATATGTTCCCAGGTGAATAACTTTAGGTTTCTTAGATATCCAGTATCGTCAACCAGGGACTGATCACTGAGTGCAATCTGAAGGATTCTAGAGCAGTGAGCCAGGGCGGTTCGACAACCAGAGTCTTTGTTCCTCCCACTCAGAGCAGGAAGCACCATAGGGAGTCTGCTCGAGGAGATTCGGAAAGGAGTAATGTATCTTCAGGAAACCAGGATGTGTTCTACCAGTGTGGTAGGAGTGGGCATACTAGGCCTCAGTTCCAGAGAGACCTGATGGAGTGCCGATCATGTGGAAAGATGGGCCATCTTCAGCATTTTTTTTAGATCTTTTCACCTACATCTGGAGGTAGGGGTTCTTCTATGACCCAGGGTATAAGAGATATATCGCCATTTTCTCACCAGTCTGGGAACTGCAGTTCTTCCAGCCGTTCAGGCCGAGGTGTAGGCCACAATCGTGGTGTTCAGTCACCAGGTTTCTAGTGACATCCGAGTTGATCATCTCAGGGTCGTCAGCAAGGGTTGCAGGGCCGTGGTACTGGCTAGACATTCTCTAGGGAGTAGATCCATCAAGAGTAGGATCCTAGACCTTCTATAGTTCTTGGTAATATCTTAGTACCCTCTGTTTTATCTTCATCCCTTTTTGATACTGGTTCTATGCATAGCTTTATCTCTGTTGCTATTGTGGAGAGACTTGGGCTCTGCATCTTTTTCCTCTATCGATAATTTGACTCTAGAAACACCATTGGTTACTAGAATAGTAAGTGTACAAAAGTACAGAGAGTACCCTATTGAGGTTGCAGGTTGTCACTTCTTATGGGACCTCTCTGTCCTAGATATGATAGGATATGATGTCATTCTCAGTATTGACTGGTTAGTTCCCATCCAGGAAGTCGTCAATTTCTATCACCGTAGGGTGAGTTTCGTATCACTAGAGGGTGGATCTTTTCTTCATAGAGGTGAGTGGGATGTCCAGGCCAGTAGAGTTGGACCAGAGCATCATGGGCTAGGAGGAGTTACCACCCAGATTACCAGTCCTTGTCTGGATGTACAGGGGACTTCACAGTTATACATTACTCAAATGGTGGATAGTTTCATGGATGTCTTTCCAGATTACTTTTTAGGTTTGCCTCCAGAGCATGAGGTATAATTTTCTACTGAGCTCGTTCCAGGAGAGGCACCAGGGTACATTCCTCCTTATAGGATGGCTACACCCGAGTTGTTGGAGCCCAAGTTGAAGTTGGAGGAGTTGCAGAAAAATGGTTTCATCAGACCCAGTACTTTTCATTGGGGTTCACCTATCCTGTTTGTGAAGAATGAAGACGAAACCCTTAGGCTTTGCATGGATTATCAGAAGCTGAACCATTTGACGGTCAAGGACCAATATCCCTTGCTGAGGATCGATGACATCTTTGATTAGCTTCGAGGGGCCCGAGTGTTCTCGAAGATTGACTTCAGATCCGGATATCATCAGTTGTGCGTTAGACCATTAGATATACCTATAAGAGCTTTCCAGAGCCGATACGGTCTCTACGAGTATACAGTTATCCCATTCAGACTCATGGACATGCTAGTAGTTTTCATGGCGCTGATGAATCGATTGTTCCATCCATACTTGGATTCCTTCATGGCGGTTTTCGTGGACGACATCTTAGTGTACTCTCATACTTGACACGACAATGCTACCCATCTTGATATCGTTTTGAGTACACTGAGAGAGCATCATATTTATGTTGAACTCTCAATGTGCCACTTTGGGATGGATCAGATTCACTTCTTGGGTCACGAAATCACAGAGACAAGAGTATCAGTGGACCTAGAGAATGTGAGAGCTATAGTTTCCTAGGAGTAGTCGAATAATGCATTTCAGGTGAGGAGTTTTCTAGGGAGGGATGGATACTACAGGCAATTCATATAGGACTTTTCATGCCTAGCAGCACCTTTGATAGGTCTGACCAAGAAAGGGGTGAAGTTCATACGGTCAGATTCATGGGAGTCAGGATTTCAAGAGCTGAAGGGGAGGTTGACATCAGCACCGATACTAGTCTTGCCGGAGCTGGGAAAGAGCTATACAGTCTACTATGATGCTTCAGGTTTTTGATGGGAAGATGTTCTTATGTAGGTATATGGAGTCGTTGCGTATGGGTCTCGTAAGTTAAAGCCACATGAGGAAAATTCCCCGATGCACGATCTGGAGTTGGCAGCTATTGTTCATGCCTTACATTATTGGAGACACTATATTCTGGGAGATAAATTTTTGGTTTTCACCAACCACAAGATTCTCAAATACATCTTCACTCAATAGGACCAAAATATGAGACAACGTAGGTGGGTCGAGTATCTTCAGTCCTTCGACTTTGAGTTGGCCTATACGCCTGGGAATGGTAATGGAGTTGCTGATGCGCTGAGCAGAAGAACCTAGATACAGGCTGTTCAGGAGGCCAGCAGTGATTGGTAGCTTATGGATCTGTTCTATGAGATGCATTTGGAGGTGCACGACATGAAGGGGTAGACTTTTAGCTCTACCCTTCTTAATCAGGTACGCATGAGGAAACTATCAGACTAAGAAGGCCTAGTCCTACAATAGAGTGTGTCAGGAGAGGACCCTCTTACTGGAAGGAAAGTGGGAGAGGATGAGATCATGTATTTCTAGGGACGTATATGGGTGCCAATAGATATACGCGAGGAGCTGATGTGGTATTTTTAGTCCTCAGTTTGGGCAGTTCATCCTAGAATCACCAAGATGTATCGTGATCTACCTCACTAGTACGGGTGGTCAGGTATGAAGAGGTATGTTTCTGGGTTCGTCATGAGATGTTCTACTTGTCAGCAGGTGAAAGTGGAGCATCATCGACCAGTAGGGATTTTACAACATTTACTCATTCTTAAGTGGAATTGGAACGATGTCATGATGAACTTCGTGACCGGGTTACCGAGGTCACCTTGACAGAGTGATGTTGTTTTGGAAGACGTTGACAGGCTTATGATGGTTTCTCACTTCTTGTAGATCAAGGAGACCTTCAGTTTTGATGATCTAGGGTGGTTGTACATTCGAGAGATTGTACATCTTCATAGATTTACACACTCCATTGTTTTAGATAGGGATGCACATTTTACTTCTCTGTTCTGGCAGTGGCTTCAGGAGGCTTTGGGTACAAAGGTACTTTTGAGTACAACATACCATCCCCTGATAGACGGACAGTCCGATAGTACGATACAGATGCATGAGAATATGCTCCGAGCATGCATTCTAGAAATTGACGGTTCTTGGGAGAAGCATATTCCTCTTGTGGAGTTTGCTTATAACAACATTTTTCAGGTGACTATTCTGATGGAACCTTACAAAGAATTGTACGGTAGGCCATGCCAATGACCTTTGTGCTGGATTGAGGTAGGAGAGGAAGCTTTTCTGGGACCTTGTTTAGTTCAGGAGACCTCAGAGCAGATAGTGTTGATTTGGAAGAGGATGGCTACAGCTCAGTACCGATAGAAGTCTTATGCTGATCAGCGGAGTTTACCCTAGGAGTTTGAGGTCAGGTATCATGCTTTTCTGTGTGTCACATTGAGGTTGGGACACAAGAGGATTTGGAGATAGGGTAAGCTTTCACTATGGTATGTCGGGCTGTTTGAGGTGTTGGAGAGAGTTGGTCT
Organism: Viscum album; assembly: GCA_963277665.1. NCBI lineage: Eukaryota > Viridiplantae > Streptophyta > Magnoliopsida > Santalales > Viscaceae > Viscum > Viscum album. The sequence continues at coordinate 1,364,698,263 of OY728143.1, read as the reverse complement.
GTTGCCTATCGGTTGCAGTTATCTCAGAGGTACCGGGCTATGCACGGCGTCTTCTACTTTTCTCAGCTTAGACGTTACTTTTCAGACACGTCTCATGTTTTTCAACACGAGGAGGTTGATCTCGAGGTGGATGCATCATTTGAGAAGCATCCTATCCAATTTTCAATCATAGTACAACATTTCTTCATGGCCAGTCTTTCCTTTTGTTATGGGTGCTATGGCAGCACAGGCGAGTACGGGACGAGACCTAGGAGAGGGAGGTTGATGTACGATCGCAGTGGCCGGAGCTGTTCGGGGTTTATTATTCTAGGCCTCTCTAGATAAATTCGGGGGTGAATTTATTTAGGGGGAAGTTTTTATGAACCTAGATCATTGTTTTAGGTAGGTTTTTCCTTCTCTGATCATTTTTGGGAAAAAGAGGAAAATCTTGAAATTTCCCAAGTGCACGCCATGTACTTTATAAGTACACGCCGTGTACTTTGATGTAGCGTAAGGCCGTGTGCTAGCCAAGTCTAGGCCACACACATGGTGTGTAGGGGTGATGTGTAGGCCGCTTAAAGCATAGTATGGAAAGGACAAGTACACGCCATGTACCCCAGAAGTACACGCCGTGTAGTTTCTTCTTTTTTCATTAAACGGACAGGGGTCACGCTTAATCGACAGAAACACCTTCTTCTCCAGGTTATTCAACCGGGAGCATCCGTATAGCCACGGACATCCTCCGAGCCTATGAACCTCCATCTGTTTTCCGAATTGACCACCGTCGATTGCATTGGAACCGCATTAGTGAGCTCTTCCTTCTTCTTGAGTTTCATTCAATGACATTCCCTCTTTCTTGATATATCAGGGGATGAATGTTTTGTGAGTTTTCATAGATCTATGATATCATATGGAGAATCAAGCCCCATGGTTCAAGTATATTGTTCTACTAGAATCCAGGTAGGTTTTTTGTGCCTTTTTGTTTTATGTATTTGAGTTTTATGTGAAATTTCCTCCAATACCCATGAACTAGGTATTGCGTGTTTACTGTTTTTCCATTGTTGTTTTCCTATCGTTCTTGTATTCTTGTGTAGAGGTAATTTGTTCATGTTTGAGGAAAACTGATGTGCTTGGATGTTTTGTTGATGCCTTGTTCTTTTTACGACATTTGGGTCTTGTTATACTTTGGCCGTTATACCTGTTTCCCCTGCCTTGTGACCGTAGGATGGAATCATATTCTTGACATGCTTGTTTCTGTAGACTGGGTATCCAAGTAGCTCTGTTGGTGTGCTTTGGCCTTATAGAATTATTATGCACTGACTGGAACGAGACAGTGAGAACCTGGTGCTATAGTCTATAAGGGATAGACTGAGTGAGCTACCCAAAGAGTCTCAGACATTATAGACTATAAGGGATAGACCGAGTGAGCTTCCTAGAGAATCATGGACATTATAGACTACACAGGATAGACCAAGTGAGCTTCCTAGAGGGTCTTGGATATTATAGACTACAGGAGGCTAGACTGAGTGAGCTTACCCAGAGAGTCTTTAATTGTTTGAATTTCGTTAAACCATTCCAGTCTAGAGGAGGAATTTACTAAGCGAGCTTCCTCATAGAGTCTGTGATAGACCTGAGACTATAGGAGGAATTGACCGAGTGTGCTTCCTTAGAGAGTTTCAAGTCCTTGGTGCTATAAGAGGGTTAGATCGCATGATCTTACTTATAGAGTCCCTGACTACCCTAGACTATTATGGGAATTGACCAACCGAACTTCCCTTGAGAGTCTTATAATTTCGTATGACCAAACCAGAGGGGTTAGGCTGAGTGAACTACCCATAGGGTTGTTCGTACTTCTTGGATAGCACCAGAGGGGTCGGCTGCGAGTACTTCCCAAAGGGGTTCCTGTTGTGGTTAACTATTTGCTTCACTGCTGCTTGTTGTTCCGTGGATTGATTATTGTTGCATATCATACCATTCCTGCTTACTGATTACTGCCTGCTATTCAATGTTATTGTTTACTGCATACTATACTATTACCTGCCATATGCTCACTGACTGTTAGGAACAGATCATCAGGTGGTTGCCGACTGGGATTTAGTCTCACACCCTGTTTGGTCCATGCTTTTGGGTCCAATCAGACATTATTGTTGCAGGTATAGAAAAGGGAATGCGCCCTTCGACTTCGGGTACTTGATTGATTTGGAGTAGAAGATCATGGGAGCAAGCTTAGGCTTGCAATGCTGCAGAGCTGTTTATCTTTTCTTTTGTACTTGTTTTGGTACTTTTTCTACTTCCATCATTGTGACCTGTTTGGAAGCTTTCCTAGATATGTATCATGCATCACTTCTTATATACATATGTTTTATAGTTGTTTATTGTTTTAGTCTTCTGTTGTTTATTTTTTTTGGTTGTTTACTTCTTCTGCTATTTCATGTTTTGTTTACTTCCATTGTGTACTCTTTCAATGAGGGAACAAATTCTCCACTACCACACCCAAGGCCCTCACTGCTAGTTTATAGCCTCTAGCATTTGCAGAAATGTGCTTGAGGCCCTGTGACCTACCGGGTACAGGGCAGCTCTAGGTGGCTTTAGGAACCAGGATGTTACATGGATAAACCCTTTATCCTATGAAAAAAATTGTAAATTCATTAAATCTTGAAGATCAATATGTTCTATTATATATGTTAGAATTGATACATGATCATCCTCAGTAATTATCAAAAAATAAAATTGCACATCTCTTCTAGGTGGTATCCCTGAGAAGTCTTCAAGAAAAACCCCTTGAAATTGTTCTAGCACTGTTGGAAAGATATCATAATTTCTGCCATTATGTTCGTGTAATAAACTAGAAGCCTAGAATGTGAGATAAATTATTCACAATGTAATTGGCCCTTCCCGAACGTCCTAAATATCCCACCCTCCGCGGTGAATGTAATGGTAACCCTTATGATATGTAAAATTCACTATCCTCTGGTAATAGTCTATATGGGATTAGGATGAGACTAGCCAGTCCACAATAATAATTAGATTACATCCTATCATGTTCAAGATATAGAGATCCCATGGAAAATGATAGTCCAAACTCAAAGAAACATCCCTTTCACAAAAAGATGAATCTATACTGTACTCTCAACAATGTATCTATCATCATTATGACACTCACAAAATCCACCTCTATGATAAAAAAATTAACATGTTTCGCAAAAATAATGGAATTAGAGGAATTAGTATCAAATAACTAACTAACTAATGAAGAATATACAAGAATATAACCTCTCACTATCGATGACCCAACCTCGCTGTCTATAATTATAGGATGCACCACATGTTACTATCTATCCCCTCTTCACTATGATGTCTTCTGTCTCCCATATGCTTCACCACACTGTTGATGTGGGTTCTCTTTCCAAGGATCAAAAGCTACACTACCTCTACCACCACGGCTAGTATAACTTCATATTCCAGATAGATATAGTGTATAAGATTAACTTTATACACCTTTGTTCTTCCTAGAACATACGTAACTGACAGTCTATCTCATGTTCTTGTGGAATTTCCATAGATGTCCCATCCTTATACAAACTAGTAAATACAATGGTGGTCCAGGGAAATGTATTCAGAAGTGTCATTCCCTACCACACTGATAGAAAAACACGTTTTTATTGTCTTTTGTATCAAAAACTTCACCCTAGTTACCCTTATTTCCACTACTCTAAGAGAAATATCATAATGGAATTTCGTAATTTTAGTAGTCATATCTCCAAAACATTCATAGGAAACCACTTATCTACCATTGGAATCCGCCTTTGGGTTCCCCTATGATATGAGTGCCTATATTACCACATCCTATAACTTTCTAGATTGTTGATATTCACCCAGCACTAAAATTTACACTTAAGCCCATTCTGAGAACTCTTTATCATAGAAGCCTTATCTCATTCCAATGGCAGATAAAATCATAGCAAATTTGTGAAGCATCCAGCATATTCCATCATGGAAATAATCCCTTAAGTCAAATTCATAAACCCATCTGATTTTTCTTGCATGAGTGCCTCTAGATAAAAGTTCTCAAACAACTTCTCCTGAATGAATTTACATTATATAGTCTTCATTATCCCATACCAAGTCTAAATGTCCCACCAATGATTCTCTTGACCTCATAACCTAAATGAATCCAATTAGAATCTTTTTTCAGCAGGGGTCTCCACGTGTTCAAGTATAGTTTGGATGGACTCAATCCATAACTTGGCTCCCTCATGTCAACACTCTATAGTAAATGTTAGAGGGGGATACCACTGAATCTCCATCATCATATCCGACATGATTTTTACAACCCACTTGGGGTATCATTCCATGAATTTCAAAAAGTGATATATTTTCTCAAGTAAATGCTTCTCCACATACTTAACTGGCTCAGTCGGTGCCTCAGATTCTATCCCTAGAAGATCATTCCTAGCCTTGTTCTCGAGTTATCATCTCAATGCGAACCGTCATGGTGGTATCCATCAACAATTAGAAACCCACATATTTGGAATTAAAACACATATTTATATCATTTATGTAATAGTAATAAGCACCAAAAGTCAAAACAAGTATTTTCCTCCATGTCTCTTTACATAGTCAAAACTGAGGTGGATTCACTACTATTAACCATCCTATACATACGTCATCGATAACAAGGGTAAAAAATTATCATATTTATAGTTTCCATTTATATTCGCATCTATTATTTTCTTAAATCATTTTAAATATTATCAACTTCATACTATGAACCATTTAAATTAAATTTCACAAGAAATTAAATACAGTATAAGCTCAATAACATACCCATAACCCAATTTTCCTATACGTACTTAGAAAGATGCATGTCACAAAAAAAAATCTAGAGTTCCTATAATAATGAATGCTACTCAACTCTCATGCCACAACGGTCCATGAGTAAATATTCAAAAACCCACAAAAATAATTTTCACCACAAACAAAAAATTCTCTCACCTATGATGAAATAATATCACACTATAAAAATAAAAAACAATAACAGTAATCCCATACCGAGTTCTTGGGTTTTCCCCCATACAAGGGTTTACAACCCCCTTGAAAAAAATAATTACCCAGCCTTCAATCATAATATTTTCATATCTATAATTCCACAGATAGTAAGACAAAACAAGTAGAAAAAAATAGAGCTCTGAAACCACTTTGTAACCTCCCGACCATGTTGTCACACAGTGGTTCCCAAAGATGGTAGGTCTCATGACATTAGGCATGCCTCCCCGTATGCTATAGGTTACCGAATAGAAGTGAGGGTTAGATAAGTTTGTCATGGGGAGAATATAACCTCTTTTATTAGAGTAAACCACCACCAAAAAATTAATAAATAGTTGCAAAATCATATATAATAGTAATAGGATAAGTATCAAAAGATTAGAAAAGCAGGGAATACAATATCCAATCGATTAAAAAACATGTAGTGTATTTAATTTAGAAAGCATGAATTTATTTACATTAATCCCCATATCATAATTTACTATCGAAATCATCAATTAATTTCCTCACATTATAATTAATCCATTCACATTAATTAATTCAATAATTAGTTAATCGATCCAAAATTAGAGATCCATAATTACATAAGAAATTAATTTTCTCCAATTATCAATTCAAAAATCCCCATAATTTTATTAAATAATTCATTTAATAAATTAAATAATATCAGCATGCCATAATTAGTTCAGCAATTAATTATGTAATTTTCAAACCCAATATCACACAATTTCATTATTAATCAATTGAGAGCATTAATTAATAAAATTTACGTATTTAAATTTCTAAATAACTCTATAAATTATACAACTTTCACAAACATAATCAATATCACGACTATGAGATTTGAATATTAAAAAATCGACCTCAATTTTTTAAAGATCAATCGCCCAGTGGAATTACCAAAAATCGAGCATCAAAATATTGTAGACAGGATCTGGATCTATTACCCAAAATCAAGAAAAAAGATATTAAGATATCATAAATATATATCTAGATATAAAATCCTAGATCTTGATCTCACCAAAATAGTTTTAGATCTAAAAATACAATGGATAACTTCCAAAAAATTAACAAAATAAGAAAGTTGGATGAACAGTAAAGGAATCAGGATGAGATCTACTTTCTGGGACAAGAGCAGTTCTTTGAATTGGGTTTTGAATCATGAATAACAAAGGTAATATGGCCATAAAATCCCTAAAAATAACTAAAATCAACAAAAATCGTAATGCCTATGTTTAGGATGAATAATAAATGTTTTGGGGATTCTGAGGAATTTAAAACAATTTTTTTAGGAAATTAAATTTACCACACAATGTTTATTGGGAAGGGGTGCACAGTTTTCCATAACTATGTGATAACTATGCACCCATTTTTTAAGGGTGTGTGGTTTCCCTTTTATGTGGCCTGATTTAAAAACCATAAAAAAATTGTGAAAACCACCACTATCTAGGGTTGATTGGTTTCCTTGGTTGGGGTATATAGTTTTCTACAACCTTGCACAAGGAATGAACAACCCCATTTTCTTCCATTTTTCTCAATTTTCACCAAAACACAACCCATGTTTAACCCAAATGAAAAGTACTCAAAAAAAAATAAAAAATATTTCCTAAAATAAATCCCAATTCCATTCCAAAAAAGTTTTGAATCTGACAAAAATTATTGTAATGTCCATGATGTGGTCCTCACTCAAATTACATGTGCGGTGTTGAAGATTTTAAATTATCTCACTACAAGAAGACAAAAAAACATCAATCTTCCTGATGAATTACCACATTCTAGGGATTCATATCATTTAAAAAATTCTTAATATAATTACATAGGGGTGGAAACCTCCAGCTAGGAGTATGAAATGGTTTTCATTCATTATTTTATAAAATTTAAATACAATATTTTGATATATATATATATATATATCCACATAAAACACCTTTTGGTCTTCTAAGAGAGTTTCCATTGTTTAAAAATATATCTAATTGTCTTGTTCACTTTTTTGGCATCAATTTGATAGCTCTTATATCCATAAAAGGCCTATGGTTCAAAATTTAAAGCCGTTTATTAGTTAAAATTTTCATGGAGATGTTTGTTAAAGGTCAACATTCACAACATGTGGAATCCAACACACATTCCCTTCTAATGATATTATCCTCATGACCTGCATTATGTTCCCTTCATCCCACACCTAGTCAAATTCCATATGTACACCCTACTGATGAACTTTCCCCTGTTCCATTCTTCATGAACTCTATTTCTCAGGCCAATAAAAATTCTTTCATGCAATAGTGTCAGGATCCTAGATTAATCCATACACACCCTATTCTTGTGTGTCCAAATGATATCCCATGCACCCTACTACTTCATTCCTTAAAAATAACCTTGATACCTGTGACCATATTCCTATATAGAAAACACATCTTGCCAAGATAAATACCTCATTCACCCTTATGAAACATATGGTCACCCTAGATGTTACGAGGTAGTTATCATTTGAGGATGGATTCCTAGTACACCATTGGCATATAGATGGAACCCTAACCTCACATTACATTCTCTAGACATGACAATAATTGACATACCAGATATTATGCTACAATAAAGCACATGAAACCCTAGTTTGAGTTCCCAAACACTCAATAGAATCCCATGTGTGGTTTTTTCATCAAAAACCAAATTGATGTGAGAGATAACAGGGATCCTATGTGTTTCTTATAATGGATTTATGTTCTAATTTTACTAAAAATAGATCAATGTACTAGTTATAAATAATTTCAACCATACCTATGTTATCATAATGTAGAGTCATGCCCATCCATTGATGCATTAACTAGGAACCTATTTCACCAGGTCACCTACCCAGGTCCCATTCAGCCAGGCCTCCCTTTTATGTCCATGAATAATGTTTTGAACTTTGAAATCCCGCCTCATACCAGTGAGATTCACTTATATCCTAACCAAGATATTACATGCCATGGGGGATCCACCCCTACCCACCACCAATTACATTTCATATTACTCACTGTGAACATTCTTAGACATGTAAATAAGGATTTGGGTTATAATAACAAAAAATAATAACGTTAATCCATAAAATATATTGAGTGAAGATAAACCTCTTGGATTCTCAAATTAAAAAACTTGATCTAACTATCTTGGTTTCCTAAAATTGAATGTTTTAAGATACTCATTTGTGTTTCCTCAAATTCCTTGAATTGATTTAATACTCATGATTTAACTCAAATTCCTTGAGTTTAGATACTTATTTGGGTTTACATAAATTCAATGAGTTCAAATACAACTCAATATTTCATAAATTTATGATGTTGAGATTCTCCTCTTGGTTCCCAAAATATTTTCACATGATTTATATGCTATTTTAAGATATTAATTTCATCTATATGTGTAATTTTGATGAAAAATTATTTCTATATCACTTCCCATAGTAATCAAATTAATATTAGATTAAATCATTTATAGGAAAACAAGGATTCACATCCCTAATATGAACAACTACAGTAATTTTCACATTACTTAAAAGTTTATTATGTTCCTCATTAAATGAATACAAACTACATGAGATTTTATTCCCTTCACATAGATACATAGTAAGACCCTATCATCTACCAAAAACCTCTCTCACAATAACACCAACTTTCTTTGAAAGGATTCCAACACATCCATGAATAGAGATAAGTTCTATAGTTCTGAACCATAATCATTTATTCTAAAGGTTAAAAAATACATTGATTATATGTGTGATGGTACAATCCTCATCTATAGTGTCCTCTTGTATGCATATTCCCACTCAATCAATTTCATTAACAGGGTAAAAGGTATTTTTACTTGGGAATGATCTAGAAAAAATATTATATCTATAAGAGTCATAGACTACAGAATATACTTCATGGGGAGAGGATATAACATCATAACCTTTTATATAATAAACTTTTCTACCCTCAAACCCCATAGAGTTTTATAGGATCCACTTTATTTGAATGTTGGAGGGTTATGTTAAACTTGATATAATCAAAAGTATCCCACTAAAAAATTAGAAATGGAAATAATAATATATTGAACAGGATATGAAGAAAAACATTCCTTAATTCATAAATGATTAATTATATGAACACTTTATAAGTAATAAATTTATTTTAAATTATCAAACACCCCTGGATGATTTATAAAAGCTATAGGGATAGCATCATCATCATTATAGTGATGATAATATCAATGAAATCACTAATAGTATGTGTTTTAGATGTAAAAAAGCTATTTTTCATCTATTGGACTCCCAATTCCCCCTAAAATTAGGTTTTCTCCTTGAAATAGAAGAATTTTTTTATAAATGATGAATTTATATGAATTAAATAGAAATTATTAATGAATAATAAAAAAGAGACACCATCAAACCAATATTTTCCCAAATATAGAAGTGAAATAAAAAATATTTAGAATGCATGTTCCTTATACAGTAGATGGATGATCAAATTTTCTTCTACCCCACATCTGTATAATAACCGTGAGAAGAAGACAGCCGACTCCTTAATCTATGGTGTACCCATGGGATGAACTAAACCCCCCGACTCCTGGGTGTGATCCCTCTAAAATACCATAATATTTTAGTACCTACTTAAGAAAAGTATGAAGGATTAGAGACATATCATGATGTGAGAACTAGGAGAAGGGTCAAATACCATTTTCATGGCCTTTGAACCATTTATGTAGTCCTCTTAGATTCTCCCTCGGGATTCGAAGAATTTAATCTTATGATATATAATATATAATAATGCATTATTTATGAAGTATATAAAAGTATTATGTGATCATTCTTGAATTTTTCATATTAATGCATTCAATTATTATCCCATTAATTTCATCATATTAAGGGATCATAACAATATCCATTAATTCAAGACTACATAAGAATTAACATCTAAAATTTTACTTCCCAAAGAAGTAGAAACTACCACGTGAATTCTATATTATGATTCATCATACAATTACTCCTATGATATGGCCGTATATTGTTAGAATATCATACCACATTATAGGATAGGAAGTAGCATGATAACTATTGAATCATACCTTATGACATACCCAAATTTGTGGGATCTGATATTCCTTGGTTTCCTTTATGATTACCCTTTTAAAATGTAAAGGTATTATATTTTAATATGTCTAAAATATAACGTATGTATATATGACTTTAGGGGATGTCCCAATAAATCCCACTCTTTCACTAAACCAATATATTAACATCGCTCAATTTCACCTTATGTTATATCACGTATACTTAAATATGAAACTATATCCCAAATTCATTTTATATATCTTCCAAAACACTTTTCCAAATTTATCATCAACCTCACCATGTATCAAATAATTCGAAATACCTTATAAGTATTTATCAAAAATGGATTATCGAAAAACAAATTTTGAGAGCCTCTTTGTGTTTAATAAAAAAAGTCCCTTATCAATAAACAATAGAGTGTGACATCAGAAGACTTCACAATACTAGATAAAAAAGATATCATGAATTCATAAATTTAAGTAATGAGCTACCTCTAGAAAAGCATCAGTGTAGTATAATCTATAAAGAGATCTGTTTTGATCTTTATAAAACACAAAAATCTATGTACCTATGTCCACAAGTTGTATGATATGTATTTATGAATTTTCATGTTATCCAATTTTCTAATACATCATGTATCCATGGGACATAGAGTATGTACAACATGTACATGTACACATACATTATGGATTCTCATAGAATAAATTGACTAGATAGATGAACATTTAATATATCATTCACACTAGCTGGTGACCACTTCACATACCACACAACCAATAGATAAACACAACACATGTATTATTTAGGTAAGACCATAAATTTATTTGGTTTGTCTTAATTTATGGACCAGAGTTCATACTCATCATTTGGTAGGAGAAATCCCATCTAGATTAAACTCAACTAATTTCATCATCAATAACATACCCAGCCTTCCCTAATTAACTCATCCTAAAGGGTGACATAAGTAAGGTATCAAAGTATAGAGGTTCTTATTTTAAATATCTTGTATAAATTTAGATCTATTTAAATTAATATATGAATCAAGCACCCAAATTATATCAAAGACATAGCATATTAAAATCATTGTAATATGCTTCTTGGGATATCAATCACACATAACTCCTTTTCGGTCTCATGAATATATTATAAATACCAAAGAAGAACCTACTCAGGTTAAAATATCCATTTTTTTCATCTTATAATATACCATGGTGAATTTAGTAAAGGGATAACTCAAAATCATACTTTTAGATTTTAATTAACATTCCCCCTCATGCGTTAGATGAAGCCAATAAGAATGAATGATAATGTATAGAAAAACGTTTTTTAAAACATGATAAATTTTGAAATCCTAAAATAATTTAATAATAAAAAATCAATGAAAAATATTTAGTCTCATATATAATATGATGTACTCTAAATTAACTAATATTGGTATCATTTTTTTATTATTTTAAACTCAATAAATTTCAATGTAATTATTTATCTTTCTCTATGCGACCATCTGACTAAACCTTCAAACTAAAACAATTAATTGGAAAAATAGATGATGAAATATTTTTTTAATAAAGGTGATATTATGAACTATATTTCTAGTCTTCAAATATTTAAAGATGTATTTAAATTATTTTACCCAATAAAAGTTAATTTATTGATGTTAATAAATTTTTTTGTCAACTTGAAACCCTTTCTATACTAACATCCATCATTTTGTTGAATAATTTCATTCAAAAACATATCTAATATCATCATGGTACGAAAACGTATCTAATTTCATTATTTAATCTCCAAAACATTATATGGTTTTGTGATACATAGTGAAATTTACTTTTAATTTGACAATTATAGTTATTTATTTTTTTATATTTTAAACTTCTCTAATTCCTAACATTCCCCTAATAACATCTTATAGAAAATAGTTAATCAATAATATGATGGGAAAACACACATACTCCTTTTTTATAAAATAAGACTTATTTATTTTAGTGTGAATATTAAATAAACAATATATTATATCTATATAATAAATGGTCTTATATGGGGTTAGATAAGTATTCCAAAAATAAGATTTCATTATTTAAAATATGCTAATGATAGGTGGTGGAATCTCATTACCTCATATTCTAAAAAATTTGATGGTTAAACGCTTCTATCCTGGATAAAAAAATTATTCTAGTCACCTTTTTATATCTATTTCCAAGTTTGTTGAATCATAGACCATAAAAGTTATCACATTTTATTTATAACAAATTATTTATTAAAAATTGACTTCTCTTATCACATAAATAAAATGATATAAAAATAGAAATCATTTTTTCTAATCCATATTATCCAAAAATATCTCATTTCATTCCAATTACCCATAGTTGTATCTTCTGATACAATATTAGTATGAAAACGAAAAACCCTTTCAATTCATACATTGATGTTGTACATTTATAAATATAAAACATTTTTAATGTATACATTTCGAATCATATTTCCTTAATAATAATAGAATAGATTTATATGTTATCAATACTTAATATTGATTCCCTATAGAGTTTCTTAATTAAAATTTATATATTCTATGAAATTATATGAAATGGAAACATTTCCCCAATTACAAAGATGAATGTTAGTTTTCAATTACATTGCAGACAATTAGATCATCGTATATTCTTTTTTTGGCTGAAACTTTCATCTATCTGTACATTTAATACAACACCAAAATATATAAATTAAATTTCATGTTCAAATATCCTCAATGCTATCAGAAAATAATATTTAATTTTATTGAACTTATTCACTCTATTAAAATATATAAAATTATGATTATATAAGGAATTCCATTTCCAAAACGAGACATGTATCACAATTTAGTATCTCAAAGTCATTAACATGCCCTATAATATTTATTATTTAATAAAAGTTTAATATTATGTAATTAAACTATTATATAACTACCTTTGAAATAATAATTGAATCCATCCATACATATCATAAGAATGTGGATCCACTTGTTGTAAAACATCATCATTCGGTTACTCTTGAATGTATTGATTTATCTCAATGAAATTTTAAATATTTTCTTCTGAATGATTCATAAGAATCAATACCGGCATATAATGTTAAATATTTTAATATTTTTTTCTCATTGATTGATCTAGAATCCATATTGTTCTGATAATTATGCCATTATATATATAATAGAGTCCTTTTCATTTGAGAATAATGTTTAAAATTCATTTAATAAGGGAAATTACAAGATGTTCTCTCACTATGATTGTGAAACATTACAAAATAATTAATATTCATTAATATCCAAATATTTACATTTCATAATGGATCAATCTAACTAATACCATAACACAATACAATAAAATATATTTTATAAAATTATATCAATCATATCAAATATGACCCTTGTATAGTTTGGTGGATAACTCATTATCCAAGTACATCATATGAATTTATTCAAATCCATTCATATTTTTTCGAATGGGTTAGGTTTTCCCATCAACATGTTACCCAATGATCATATAATTTATAGTAACCACGTTGTTAGGCCAACTATAATCTACATTCGTTATATAATAAAATTTATGAGAACACACATAACTTACATGACTAGATGATTGAGTTCTTGATAAATATTTTCTTTGAAAGGAATGTAACTCTATTATTTATCAGGGGGTTTCTCTCTCACCATTTTATTTGATGTATTCCCTTTATTTGAATTCCAATTTCAAATGATTTTTCTTTTAATCCCGATTCATCCCAAACAACGTCAATATGTTCAAACCATATTGATGAGTAATGATTTACACATTCCACGTCTTGGGATTATAACAAGAAATAAATGAAAAAATATATATTTACACATATCTAAATGCATCATATGAATAAGGTAATGAATCCATTTCATGTAAAGGCCTTGAATCATATGAAACTAACAATCCATATATGATTAACCATGGAATTTCTGGTAACTGTCCACTACTTCTAGAGATAGATCCTAAGCTCCCTTACAAGTGAGTTTTCTAATCCAATATCCCTCTACCCATGATTCGTTACTCACGTGTAACCACAATTCCATTATAATAATAAAACCAAATATATATGACCTAAAATTAACTTCTTAATTCAATCTAATAACCCAATACAATCCAATGTTATGGTATATATATATAATTAATTAACATACATATCATGTAATTCAATAAATTCAATATGATATTTTACAGAAGAAATTTAACATTTTTAAATTAATAATATATCAATTTATAATATTGAAAATTTATATATATGAATATATCATGGAGTAGTAGTAAATAATTAAACATTTCAAAAATTTAGTCGTGGAATAAAAAAGTGATGAACAATTATTAAATAAAAATGTTATAAACACTATCTAATTTATATAAGCATTATGGACACTCCATAATTACAGAAATATAAAAACTATCTACTTTATTTTCATATGGAATCCTCTAAATTATCATTTATATGGAAATTTATATAATTTATCATATTAAATTAAATATAAACACATTATAATCCAAATATAATATGTAGACATTTTACAAAATTATAGTATCATATAATAAACATTACATGATAATTTATCATTTCAATTATAAAAAACTTATCATATTTTGTAAATATTTTTCCTAAAAAATGTATTTTAACATGAAAAATTTAAACTAAAAATTATTGAATATTCGTAATTTAATATGGAATTTTTTATATTTTAACTACAATAATAATTTATAAAAAATTATAAATTACATTTGAATAACATTTAAACATTTTATATCAAAATAATAAGTATTTCCATATATATTAAAAGGATATTTTTTTATTAACAATTAATATTATTGATATTTAACAATTAACTGTTTCATAGATAATTAAATAATGATTGTAAACACATTATAAATAATTAATTAATCACCACTTTAGAAATAAAATAAATACCCCAAAATAACCTTGTCTATATTTTATTAAATATTTATAAAATATATATTTTTGTTATTAAATTAATAATTATGGAAAACATATTTTTTCTTTATTTTATTTAAATAATTACATTATATTATAAGTTATGAAACATTTTAAATATGATATTGATACATATGATTGAAACACTATGACATATGATATATAACCCAAAATTTTAATGATCATATTAAACAATATCTCTATATTTTATGTTTTGGTTTTGATTACCTGATGTTGTATTATACAATTGGAATCGATATCATTAATGTGACACATTTCCCTATTTTTAGCCAGATGAACTGTTCTAAATGATTCAATTGTGAGCTATGATTTCTCATGTCTTACAGTATGACATGGACAAACTGAAGGATTAAACTATACCTTTTGTTATAATAACCTATAACATACATGGATATCCCATTACATTTTCTGATATTGATGATGTTACTATCATTGGGCCTCATTATACTGAATTTAAAAGAAACCTATAATGTAGTATTGCGATGACCAGGGTCATCTCTTAAGAAATTGTGTATGGTCTGTTCTTTGAAATCCTTAATCAGTTATTAATATAATATTTTGATTCATTAAATTTAAATGCATCCAGAAATGGATGTTTTTTATGAAATAATAAAAGAATACAAAAAAAACTTTTATTAAGTTAAATTGGTTGGATACATGATCAATTACCATAGTCCTCCATTATCTAGTATTGTTCTTATCAAACAATCAAGTCAATATATGTCCTCAATTTTCCGTTAATATCTAATTTTTTTAACTGAACATACATGATAATACCTCCTTGTTCATATCTATCCACCTCCTCCATAATTAATAGATAGTGAATTTACTCAAATAATGCACCCATTGTCCCTCCACTCGAATCCATCATATATTGTATATTTTGTAGTCTACATAGCTCCTTAGTATGCAATGTGTATCGATATAATGGATTGAGAAAAGGGTTTTATATATTATGTTTTTTTCTCATTATAAAGAGTGGAAAATTGACATCTATCCACTTCTCTTGATTTAATTTCATCATCATGGGAATGAGTTAGAAATTATTTAACTGAATACATATATTTAGTGTGACCATGTAATATTACCTAGGTACATATCCCTCATGTCAATTATTTTTAATAATGGACTTAATTAATGATAATTACAGAAATATGGATGATCAAAAAATAACAAAACTGATTAATAGAATATAATTTCACTAAAAATTTATCATAATTGAAAATATAAGGGTAAGAAAAGTTAGAATAGTCATTTAAGGAAGGGGAATAATTTTCTTTCTCATTATCATTCCCTTATATATAGTATCCCTCACACATTAAATAGAATTCCAATAACAATTTCACCAAATTATATCCTATTATTATTCTAAATTCACATTTGAAAAGATTTAGAGTGGGACAGATTCCGTGTTATGTGGAAATATTACAAATTTGATGTGATCAATATGCCCTCATGAGGAAGATGATGCACATTTTTCTAGTGCTGTATTATTTGAACAGTGGTGGAATTTTTTAGTTAATATGTATATCTAATATAATTGATCCATGAAGTTCATTATTTTGGCCTCAGAGTGACCTGGGTATAACTACACTTTAGATGAGATATTGATCACACTACTAAAATGCATGCAAATGAAATCGGGACTGAACTCAACTTGGAGGCATACCACCATAATTATAGTGCTAGTTTGAGATATCAGTACATGAGGGGATATTATTGATGTATCTTTTTATAAATAATTTATTCCATAACATTATTGATAAATCATGGTTTATGGGAGAGAAAATTTGGGCATAACATCACTATGTTAGAGAGGGAGACATTTCATCTTATAGGTGCTTACAAACTTAGTGTTGGAGCGCATATGATGAATAAAAGGTGTTGAGATGTGGTGATCACAAAATTTGGTTTTTATTGATTAAAAATAAGTTATAGGATTTTTTATGGCTTCTACAATCCATGATGTTTTTTTAATCTTCATTTTCATCAATCTATATGGGGAATAGCTCATGTTTTGTGGTGAATCTTGATGGTATGTGAGTGAAGATCATCATTAGGCCAATGTGGATGATATATTTATTTTACGATATTAGTTTTGAACTATGTTGAAGAGTGTAAAGGATGATATAGGTTAAGTTGTGGATATTTTGAATATTCCATGTAGGTATAGTACATAGTTCGTGCAATGTATCTAGAACATTGTGTGTGTCCACTTCCATCCATGAAACTGATGTGCTGGGAAGAGTCGAAGTCCTATCATATATTGTCTTGAATTTGTATTGGGAACAAAGATAATAAAATCATCGTAATCCACTGATGTTTTAGTTGGAATATTTATTCAACCTCATTCATTCCACAACTCCATTCTTGTTGTTTGGATTGTCCATCTTCTTTAGTTGGATTTCAAAAGAACAACAACAATAACAAAAGGCATCAAGATCTATCCTTGAGTCTATATTATCAAACATATAATTCATTAAAAATTCAACCTAATTGATTTTCATCATTGATATAGATCTTCAAAATAGTGGAACATGGCCTTTTTCATTAATTATTTTGTTTTGATATCCCATTTTTATTATTGGGTTTCATTCATCATTATCGACCAATTCTATTTTTGTAGGTATATATATCATCATTAATAATTCATCCATCTAGTTTGAGCTACCTATTTTTCTTATTCCTCTAATAATGATCATCCATGCTCATAAATCTATGTTTTTAAGCTTTATTTGTCTAGAGTGTTCTTCCAAGAATAATTCAAGATCGACTATAATTCACTCATTCGGTTGATAGCCTATTTATGGTAAATATTTTCAAGGAGAGGTGTGGTTGATAGTGTTTGGAGTTTAACATTTTTATATGGATCAGGAACCACATTCAGTGCTACATTCAACGATGGGTTGGTTGTATGAAAGGAATTTGTATAGAAGAATGGTGGAATCAATAATGTTGTTGTCACAGAAGATGAAATGTCACATGGAAACTTTGATATGGAAGGAATGAAGGATTTTCCTAAAAGAATGGTGGGATACAAAGAATAATTACTTGTGGATGATTTTCTAAGAATTAATTAATGGTATTTACAACATAAAAAGGCTTTATAATGTAAGAAAGATGGCTCATGAAAGGTTCTTCTTCTTACGAAATCTTGTGTCCTTTTCCAAAATTCCATCTTTAACCATCATATCACATATATTTTTTTAGTGAAGGGTTTTGTACAAATTTAATTTGAAGTGAACTAAATAGTTAGAATCAGAATATTAGTCTTTTAAAAAGTATATCCAAAAATGTTGTTGAGTTATTTCCAGGTTTTCAATTTTTTTAAAATAAATCTAAAATAATTATGAACTCATATTTTTATAATTTTACATTTTAATTACAGAAAATTTTAAAAAATGAATTATTACTTTCAAAATAATATCATTAGTTTAATTCCAAGATTATGTCTTGTTTGAATAATTGAATAATTTAATAATCATTAAAAAAACATGAATGGAGGCCCTTAATCAATTGATTCCTAGAATTTCAAAATTAATAAAGAATACCTAATCCATTGAGTGTTTTTTAATTTATGGGATTAATCTCTAATGAAAATAACAAAAAATTTAAAAAATATAATCTCTTAAGACACGCACATACATGAACTATTATAATATAAATCAATATATATAATTCCTTTATAAATAAATATTTCCCTAAAAAGTATTAAATACACATATTAGAATTAATGTAAAAAACAAATTCATCAATTATTTCAAAATTTCATACTTTATCTATGATTTTCATTCATTTTATTACTTCAATACAAGTTATAGTTCCAATTATAGGAATGAAATATATAATATTTATATAAATTTTATATTTCAATAATAAGTACATCTAGATGTCACATCCTCTAAGGTTCCTTATACCAAAGTAAAAATTTCCACTTCCTTGATACAACAGAAATGAATTTATTAAAATATAATTACCCCATTAATACTGTAGGTTTAATTTTCCCCTCACCTAAATGAAATCATATTTTAAAATTAGGCACTAATTGAAATATCATTCTGAAACATGATTGGAAAAAAAATTGTGCTAAGAGGTCATTGAATTTAAATAAATGGAATTTACATACACAAAAAACACCTAATGTCACATAAATTGATTATAGGGTCTCAATTTCCCTTTTAACTCCAATTTTAATGTACTTATAGTAATTTATTTTGATTTGGATCCCTGAGGTGTATTTTTTAAGTCCAATTTAAAAGGATCAATTTTAAACAACATGTTCTATTAAGTTATAATTCCCATTCCAAAATGGTATTTTAAATCACACTGTTATTCACAGTTACCAAAGATAATATTCATAAAAAAGTGGACATGTTCACTCATAAATCATGTAGTTTCATAAATTTGAGAATACATGGATCCCTCATAACTTAAAGGAAATCTTCTAGTAGGTTGGACATCGTGAAATTCAAATTCACTAGCCTAAAATCACTCTTATAAATCATAAAAAATTGAAAAAAATACATCATAATGTTTTTTATCAAACACTAAAAAAATCTAAATAGTCATTAATAGGATTAATCCCATCACCGATACTTGTACCTCGGTACTTATTTTTGTTCTAGAAAACATTCTTTAATAATTGCTGGAGTAATTTTTTTTAAAGGATAAAAACGACAATGTTTTTATTTTATAAAATAGTCTTGACTTAATATATCCCTTGATTTATTTGAGATAGAATGTGATAATCTCATATTTATTTTTACACATAGATAAAATCTATATAATAGGCTAATTAAATAATATAATTATTTTAAAAAATGGAAATGAGAAAAGAAAGCGAAAAAAAACATCGGTTTTCCTTCTAAAGAGGTATAACTTTTTTTACTATCCATATCTGAAATCCCCATGGATTGTCCTCAATCCAATATAGCATTTGGTTTGTGTTTTAAGAAACACCATTTTATATTCATTATATTTTTTTCCACTTAGAGGCCCCATTTGGATGTAATATTCTATTCTAGCCACCATTTGTGGTTGAATTTATGGTTTATGGGTGTATTAAGTATGTAAAGAGACTCTTCATCTTCAGGTCAAATTTATTGGAATAATTTTTTTACTTATACCATCTCTATAAGTGTCAGAATCTCTATAAATTCCATTAATCTCCTTGTAAATTCCTCTTCAGAAGATCTGTGAATTTTTTCAATGTAAGCCTTATCTAGATCATCCACTTCAAAATGGGTAACCTTATCAGCAATATCCATCCCCTCTTTCACTTATAAGGTAGATGAACTCAGTTTATTATCAATGTAAAGGGATATATTATTCACATAATAAAATTCAAATTCAGTATAAAGAGATTTAGATTGTAGTTCATCTATTAAAAAATCAGAGGAATTAGATTATATGTAATGTTATACTCACATGGGTGTGTCATATAAAAACTATTTGTCTCTAATAAATTCCTATACACTGTACTCATTGGAAAATGTTAGTTGGATGATCTGACTTTCTTGGAATCCCCAAATCTCTTCTTTCAATTCATCACACATCAGATCCTCTTGCACAGCCTCTTCATACTCTTTCAAGGCATAAAATAAAATGGTCAATTCTCTAAGGTTAACACTTTGAAGCATATGAGATATTATATTTAAAAATATTAATATAATTCCAAATCTGGTTTATCTTCAACAAATTATTGAATAGGTAGAGTGTGACCATTATGTTCAGCCTTAGTCTCTTGGATTTTCTCTTAAAATGTTGGAGGTATTAGCTATTCTCCATGATTCTCACATTTCTTCTTCAGCTCTCCTACATAGAATCTATGGAAATTTATTGAAAACACTATAAGTTATTTTAATAGGTATTTCAAAAAATGATTTTATAATATTTATTTATGTTTATTAATAATATCCTAAAAAAAATTCTCACTAACTGTTTTGAACATCTCACTTGTTCTATTATAATAATATATAAGAATTTTTTTCTCGGTGGGATATTATCAATTTATTTTATTTTTAAAAAAATTCATTAAATAAAATATTTAAAAATTTTCCAAGGATAGTGAGTTTCCAATATAACTATATAGAAATTGTCCCATGTTAATGAAGTGATTTTGATGGGGCCTCATCAAACAAAATTGAAAAGTAACCCAAAATATCACCTAGGGATTACCAGGGTCTTCTTCTAAGGAGTTGTGTGTGGCTGGGTCTTCATGATGCTCTATCACATATTAATATATTTTTTTCTTAATTTTGAATGTGGAAAAAAATTTGAGATAATTTTTTTTGGTTTTGTGGAATTAAAATAAAATATATCTAAAAACAACCATGTTAGAGTAAAAAGGGTTGGATCCTTGTTTGATCAAATATATACTTCATTATACAATAGTGTTCTTATTTATCAAATGATTCAATAACATTCCTCATTTTCCCCCTTTTATCTAAATTATGGATCTAAGCATACACTACAAGACCTCTTGATGTATACATATCCATCTTCTTTATAATGAAGAGGTAGTGAATTTAATCATTTGTAGATTTCACTATCCCTTCGCATGGCTCGTTCATATGCCATTCATCTCATAGTCCATCCTTGCCCACTGTTATACTATGTAGTCTTAAGGAAGGAAGGGGAGAAGTTTGATAGATTGGATAATGCGGTAGTTCACCAAAAACAGAATATGGTGAACATTTATCTACTTTTTTAAATTTCGATAAAACATCAAATGAAAGAATTATAAATTAAATAATTAAAAATAGGTATTCATAGATAATATAAAATCTTCCAAAGGGACCTAGCCTATGATTTAAATCTCCATAGTCATGGAGTTGTGAGATTAAAATTAAAAATGATGGAATATCAAAAAAACACTATAAAAATGTGAAATAGTTTAAAATATTTTTAAAAATATTAAAAAATATAAACGAAATGTATAAAAATGATATTTCTATCATCCCATAATGGGGGAATAATTAAATCTCTCACCCTCATTTTCTTATATATAGTATATGTCACCACATTCCATATAATTTGAATAATAAATAAAAACTTTGAGTTCTCAAAATGGGTCACAATATGTATTTGAGAATATTTATGGCTGGAATGTTTCTCTAATTCATGAATATAGTGGAAATTGAATATTCTATAGATTATCTCATGAGAATAATGATAAATGTTCCTCTCATGGGGGTATATTTGAGTAGAAGGGAAGGGTGATGTTGGGATAGATTGGGCGATGATATTTTAGATGGGCTAGGAAATTACTATTTTTAGTCTCTGTGTGCACTAGGAGGAATAGTTACATGTCTTTGATTATAATCTCTGGTCTTGAAGTCTTGAAGATAAATTCTGTGGGGAACTCATCTTAGAGGCCCATACTAGGATTAGTATTGTTAGTTTGAGATATTACTGCATGGGGACTGCTTGGTGATATAACATGAGGAAAATAGGCCCCTCCAATGTATGATTTAGAACATATGGTACATTGTAGATATGGTTTGGGAATCACTACACTACATTAGAGAGGGATCCTTTTGTTATGGAATGAGTTTGATGAATCAATGACAGTGTTCACTCATATGATGAAATTATATGGAGGTATGGAGATCTAGTGGGATTAGTTTTGTAACTTATAGTGTATAATAGAGGGTTGGTGATAGATTGGATAAGCATAGATGTAGTCGATCATTGGCATCGATTTATAAGTCATGGAGCTTGATTTAGGTGGTGATGCTTGATGTAGATTTCAGGGAATATTAGCTTCAGATATGTCTATAAAATTGGTTGATACTAAAATCGCCGGTTTTGGATAAAGTGAATAGATTTTGGGATCCCAAGGTGTGTATGTATAGGTTTGGAATTTTATATTGATGTTCTTTACCTAGTTTATACATTATGTCGATCGTATTGTGCGTGCCCTCTTATAACCATAAAACCGATGCTCTTGGAATATTTGAAGTCCCCTCCTTCATTTTCATTTACCAATAATGTTAAAAAATAAAGGGCCATCATGATTTTGAAATAATGTATTGATTGGAATTGTCAAGATACATGTTTTAGTACACAAATCTATACTGAGTTTTTGGAGAAGTCATATTCTTCCATTGGACATTTTGGTGAACGGAAGCAATGACAAGAATCATACAATATCCTTAAGTTTCATTGAAAAGATATATAAATCCAAAAAAATGAGATTAATTGATCTTTAACATTGGTCATATGCTTGACCATACTCTTACTTGATATTAGTTCGTCAATTTTTGGTTCAATGATCTAGTTTTGGTTTTTTAGTTTTGATCATCATAATAGATTCATTGTATTTATTGAATTTTGGATAACAAAATTAATGCTTTGAACCCTTGGTTTGATCACCTTTAGTTGTCTCCTTCCCCTGATCTTGTTCGAACATTCACACTATGTATTAGTCCTGAATACATGTTGACCTAGCATGTCCGTTCGAGCATCATCCACGATCAACGTTAAGTTAATCACTTGGATAATGGATTCTCATGTAGTGAGTCTCAACATTGGGATTCACAGTTTCTAATGGTTTTTATGTGCCTTTATGTGAGGAAGATGATATGTTTTTAGGTCTATGGTTGATCATGGGGTATTAGAATGGAATTAAGCGACATGGAAGAATGGGGGTCTCATTGGAACAATTGGTACATCATTAGAATGTCATATGAAGTATTGGAGAAAGTGGGAATCAAATACTTCCATGAAATACAGTTGCACTGCATAGAATAATTCCTTATAAAATTTTTTCTAAGCATATAATAAGGTGATTTACATTACATGAATTATTTTTAATGGGAGAAATGTAGATCACGAAATATTGGTCTATTTATAAAAGGTTCATTCATTTCCCTAATTTCCATCTTGGACATGCATATCACGTATATATTTTTTAGTTCATGATTTATTATATTTTAATTTAATATTATATAAATAATATGAATCAAAACATTATCCTTTAATCAATTATATCCCAAAAAATTATGGAATCAATTTGTAGATATAAATTAATTGAAAATGTTTAAAAATAATTAGGAACGTGTATCTAATAATTTTTCATTTTAATTAAAAAATATTTTAGGCAATGAAAAATATGTTTCAAAAAACATTTATTATTTCAATTCCTAGATTATTTCATGTTCAATTATCCCAAATATATATATATATAAATAAAAAGTATATACCCTTAAAAATTGATATTTAAAATTATAAAAGTAAAAAAACATAATTACGAGGAGTTATTTTTAATTATGTGGTTAATATCAACTAAAAATTGATATGAATTTGAAAATTTTCAGGTTTCATTTTGTATCAAATCTTATAAAACTAGTCATTATTTTAAATCTATATCCTTTTTTATGATATTGAATATTATATCGAATGTGAAATCCATTTTATTCATTTTGAAAATTATTTTTTTAATAATTTGAATAATGTAAATATATGATACCATAGATATATTTAAAATGATGGAATAACATTAATCAATAAATTTAAGGCCAAAATAAATCCTTAAACCATGATTTCCCTTTTTAGTAAATTGGAATTAGGTATATCTGAAAATAAATAAGATTTGAATACCTTATACCATAGACGGAAAATATTATTTTCTTGAAAAACATATTTAACGAAGATTCCATTAAATTATCCAAAGGTATCTTTCCAAAATCTTATATCCCTATGTTAATAATAATAACCTAATTCTTGGATGGGATCCTCCTCAACTACCATGGTATTCTTGTGCATTTAATTTAAGAGAAAATAGAAGAAGATACATTTTTGTTATGTAGAATCAACTGAAGGTAAGGACACTATTATCATTTCCTTTAACCTTTTTATATAGTCTTAGTGGATCTCTTAAAAGTCTTAATGGAATTTATTCATATGTTACATAAAGTAGAGGTGATGCATCTATTATAAACTGTTTGAAAATATCAAGTGGTCAATAATTTTTTTATCAAATGAATTCAATGATTCTCCCATAACATTTATAATATTAAATGATCAAAATGGAATCCTTACATGTTAGATTACCCAAATGATAAAAATTAACATTTTACTACCGACTGAATAATAAATATCTCAGTGGTCATATAATATTATTCATTTTATTATAACACTTATGACTTTTCAAAATAATATAGTTATTCATACAGCACTATAGGATTGAAATTTTCATAAAATCTCTTTTATCATGCCTGGTGATATACCTAAGTCAATGGAATAATATATGAATTGGTTTCCTTTATGTATTATCATAAAAAAGGTATATATTGAATATTATGAGATGACCTAAATATATCATATTCATATAATTATTTAGAGAATATCTCTACTTTTAAAATTATGAGAAGAGATTAAAAAGAGATTAAGATGAGGAAAAAAGAATAACTGAAACCATAGTATTAATTTATTACAATATATTATGGACATACCAGTATAAGAGGAGGGTGTCGACAAGAAGGGAAATTTTATGCCTCCCATAAACCTCTTGGACGAAGAATAATAATATGGAGACTAATAATACCATTTTTTATATGACAAAAATATAATCTTGGAAACTCAAAACATGTGCTAGTAAGGCAACTTAGGATCCAAACAAATTATTTGGTAAAAAAGATGTACAATAATTATATTAACAAATAATCTAACAAATTAAAGAAATTATCAATCAAACATATATTTAATAGAAATATTATTACAATTTTAAGAACACTTTCATACATTTATATACTATAAAAATACATTATAACATAATTACATAAGTATATAATTCAATAACAAAAGGTCCTTATGCATCTGGACACAAATATAGGGTTTTTGTTCAATATATTGGAATGTAAAGTAAAAAATCAAGGTCTTATAAAACGTGAAAGGATAAGGAAAAACCCATTTCCCAAAAAATATGATATTTCATGATAACAGTGTGTGGTCTTTGAAAATATTCACTAACTATGAACCACTCATTGTTTAAAAAAATTAAAAACTACTACTCACTCTTTTCTTTAAAAAATATTATTACAGAACATATACTCAGTTATTGATGTGTTAGGTGTTATTGGAATCAAGAGAGATCATATAGATAGTTGTGTTAGTTACTGAAACAAAGTTTTAAACTACCTATGTACAATTTAAAAACACTATTTTATTGGTTATTTCAATGACTGTTTCCTATAATAAAAAATCAATAAAAAATTAATACATATATTTTAATTGTCTCTCTTTAATATATATTATATGTGATGAGGAAAGTTAATATCGAATATTAAAATAACTACTCATTCTCTTTTATGGTCTAAATAATTGATTACTTTGTTTCTGATATCACACAGTAATAATGAGTGATTTCACTATTTATTTCACATTCAAAAATCATGGTTATTTGTTATGAAATAAATGAAGGATACAATGTTTACCATTTTAAATGTTATACACACAATTTGTCATTTTTAATATGTATAGAAAATGACAACATAAAATTATAATTACATTTTGATGAGTCCATTCTTTGTATAGTACTATTTTAACTCTAATGATATTAATTTTACCCAAGAAAAATGAGGATTCCATATGTTTAAAGATAAAATATATTTATATATATTATATTCCATGTCTTGGTTAATTTGAAAACTTTTTTTTGATATATAAATTATATTTTTTTATAAAATTATTAAATTATATTTTAAATATATTTTAAATTTTTTTTGATAATTATAGATGTTGAGATTTTACAGCATAAGAAGATAACTAGTATAAGGATATGTAACAAACCTATTGTTAAAATATAACTTATTAAGGGTATTTTTTAATAGTATAATATCAAAAAATTGTATTTCAAATACTCCTTTTTTGATATTTTAAACAAAAACAATAAGGTATGAAGATAAATATGATATAGTAACTTAAATCATTAGAATGAACTGGATTCATATTTGTCAAATATTTTCTTAATTATATTTATTATATATTTATTCCACTAAGTATGGGAGTGTTCACTAAGAAATTGTGATTAATTCATCAGTTAGGGTTGTATATGATACCAATGTGGGGTCAATGACAGGATACTTATTAAGCTTAAATGACTCAATATCTAAGGTAATCTATTCTTCTTTGAGTCTGTAAGCTATGAATTTTTCATTTCCAACATTACATGCAGTGATTCCACCACTGATTATGATTTTGGATCTTCCCATTCTTCTCCCAAATTAGTTGTCACTAAAGGTACTAGAGATTTTTAATGCTTTCCCAAATCTTTCTCTATATCCCTTAGAATAAATTTCCACATATCCATTAATTCTTATATTCTCGTCACCCAATTGTTTTCTCCCTAGTTACTATGGAAATTGTATATTACTATGACAACTAGTATTAAGGTTACTTTCTCTTACAACAATGGGTATTCTTAATGTTAGGTATTCAATTGTACATCTCTTCTTTGATGATGATTTCTTCTATTACTGGTCTTTTGAGTCATGTTGTAACAACACAAAATCTAGAAACATAGAATATATGTTTAATATATTACATTGACATAATATCAAAGAGATTTTATCCCATGTGATCAAATAGTTAAGTATTCTTGAGTTACTATATACATACATGATTATCACATTACATTTGAAGAAATGAAATACAACTTAAATTCTAGTGAGAGCATTATCACATCTTCTAGTATCCCTAAAAAAATTCAATTATCTATCCTGGGTACTACGGGGATAAGAAAAAATATATATAGTTACCTCAAATTCTTTATAAAGGAAATTATATTGAAAAATATATTATATAACAAATAATCCATGAATAATATGAAAGATATGTAAAATAATAAATATTTTATAAAAAAAATACCATCAAAGGTGAATATATCCATGGATAACATAGAAAAAAAAAATATAATATATTATAATAACATAATACATTATGGATGAATGAAAAATGTGTGAATGTACACAATTCCTCTAAGACCTCATGCTATGACATCATACATAAATTTGTAAGGGATACACTAAATACTCAATATTGATCATCATGTGAGACCTACATATGAATCAAGGGGGTATCTAAAATTGGTACCCAAGAATCACTTACTAATTTCAATTTAGTCATATTACGAATGGAATCAATAAGAAATGAAATACATAATTAACATGCCTTAGTAATAAATATCTTTATTTGAAAACTAGTATAGGGAATGTAATTATTATACTCAGTTAATAAATTGAATAACATGATCAATAGTAATCTAGAGAAATAAGGCAGATGGAATCATTAGATCATATCCACTTTAAATCCTACGAATACCTAAAGGATGTTAACATTGATGAAAACACTATTTTAAAAACATTACAAAGTCTCTACGAAAACAAGAACAAATATCCTTTTTAAGGAAAACATTTTACAAATAAATATTCATATAATAATGGGATTGATATTTTATTTCAATACCCATATAATCTTGCGAAGTAATCTTTATAATGAAAAATGACAATGATAATGGGAAAAATATTGTTATAAAAATGTTAAAATAATACATTATTTTTTTGTATAAAGTAATGTTTTTCAGATATAGAAAACAAAAAAAAATATTAATTTTTAAAACCTTTTTATATAATTCAATCATAATTTTAGATTTCCTTGATTAATCACTTTAATTTATAGATAACAATTCTTGAATAATTTTAAATAATATAGACCTGAAAAGAAAAATATTTTCTACAAAAGAATAAATATAAGGTGAATTTTTCATATTAAAATTATTTTAGTTGAATTATGAAAAAAGTGGAAATAATATAAATATGTGAAAAAATTATTACACGATGAAAATATATTTTTATTAATAGATATTTAGAATATAATTTCCCTAAAGGAAATTTAAACCTAAACAATTCTAGATAAAAATGAGATCATAGAATAATCCCTTACCTTGGATTCATGCTTGGTCAAACACATTCCATCCTCCTGTATAATAAATTTATATTTATTATTAATATATATTATATCCATACTTATTATATATCCTTTATTAATATGTAATTTTTATTCATTTTCTCCTAATTCTTAGTTAAAATCAATTATTTGGGTGTTTTCATCTATGTTTCTCACGAATGATTTTATTATGTAGTTCTAGTCGTTGTACCATGTTCTCAGATCTAACTCATAATAAATTGAATCATTTCATATATTTAATATTTATAAATCATATATACTTTTATAATCATCCATGTATGGAGGTTATAAAAAATGAATTACATCGTATCATAGATGCGGCAGTCCATATATACAATTGAACAACATTTCCTTTTTCTAGACAATGCGAGGGGAAGAAATTTGATAATTTTATATCTTTATAGA
The DNA here is from genome assembly GCA_963277665.1 of Viscum album. Classification (NCBI taxonomy): domain Eukaryota; kingdom Viridiplantae; phylum Streptophyta; class Magnoliopsida; order Santalales; family Viscaceae; genus Viscum; species Viscum album. Next base: position 1,364,668,796 of record OY728143.1, on the reverse strand, counting down.
ATAATTATTTTTTATAAATATCACAAATATAAATTTTATATATCAATGTAATGATCTATTATATGTGGTGATGAAAATGTTTTTACATTGCTTCATATAGTCGGTAGTCTACATGTATGTATGAATGGCATTTAAATTTTCCATAAGATGGAAAAGAAATCTAAAATAGTTGTACCATTAAAATAAAAACATTTATTTATAGTAAAAAAATGATATTTTTAGGTTAATATGGTAATATAATATTTATTGTATTTTTAATAAGAATGAAACTTGAAAGGGCTTTGTAAGAACATTTACCTATTCTTTGGTTAATATCCACTAAAAACACTTTAATGACTCTTGGATGGGTATTTTCAGAAGAAAATTACCTTTAGGTAGTTTATTAATGTGTATTTATTGCATTTTTTTATAGTTTGGTTGAGTACTGGGAATGAATGTGTGGATAAGTTAGTAAATAGGTGTCCTTCTATAATTGAGTGGAGTGACACTCCTGTAAATATTAAATACTTTTAAGTATAATAAGTGTATTTACCAGGAAATCTTTTTCTAATTTAGTTACATTTAGAACATATGATGATTTAATTTTTAAATACACTCAATAAATCAAGGTTATAAATTTTACAGAGATATTTGAAGTCTTATCTCGTCATTTAACCCCCTTTAAACCCTTTAAACCCTTAACCCTGGTGATAATATGTTACCATGGTAACTAATCATTATGAAAAAAATGTTGAAATTATTTAATAATATTTATTATTATAATTATAAATATGGAATTAATTTAACAATATTAAATTTCTAAATGTGGGAAAAATTAATTTTAATATAAATACACAAAATAAAGAAAACCCATTTTTTAGAAATATGTCTTTTAAGTATAAAGTTTATTTAACGATTTAATGACGTATAGAATTGATAATTATGAAAAATTTAGGTTTATTAATAATTAAATTATAGTTATGTGACTTTAACAGCAATCCAAAATCTATTTCGAACTTGTATATTCTGAATTAAAGAGAAAGATCAAAATATTTATTTTATTCGAATAAAACTTTGATTATGTTTTGTATTGAAAAAAATAGGTTTATGAATCAAATATAATATTCTCAATTACAAATTTTTACTAATTAAATATATATTTTGTCTATAAAAATTTATTAAAAACATTAAATTCCCAATATAACATAATGATGTCATAAAATTGATAGTGTTTGGAAAAGAAATATTTTTCACTATTCACCAACAAATCATCTATTTTAGAAAAATCCAAATAATTATCCTTATGATAAAGTAAAACATATTATTTAAAAATTTATATTCATTATATCAAATGAAAATATTTTAATTCATGAATTTTACTTTTAAATATAATCACAAACTATATTCATTATATTAATAAAATAATGGGATGAATATTGGTCAATAGTTTAAGGATATAGTGATTAACTATTATAATAAGATATCAGGTATTAAATTATCCCTATTAAATAAACTATTCTTTGTATGTATGATATATTTCAGAACTAAAAAATATTTTGGTAACACATCCTCATAACTTCTTTAAGGTCCCATGTTTTCCTCCTTATGTTTGTGATTTCTCGAACGGACTTTCACCAGTTGAGTTTCCTGATTCTACAAAGCATTATTTATACTGTGTAGAATTTGGATATGCCCTTAATTTTAAGGAATTTTGTTTTCTAAATAAATTCCCCCCCCCCTATTTTGAGTTTTTTCTTTGTGTCTGGCATGTATTCTCTTAATAATAAAACATATAAATCATTGTTTTCCTCATAGAGGTTGTTTAGAAATGAAAATCGTCATTTAAAAACTCTAATTATTTGAAGAATTTCAAAAGGCCCAATAAAACTCAGTGTTAATTTCTCATTTTTTAAATAAATCATAGAACGTCCTTCTATGTAGACAACATTAAGAATACATCATCTCCAACTTGAAATTCCATGTATTTCATTTGAAAATCGGCAAAGCAATTTTTTCTACGTTGAGGTTATTTTGATATGATTTTGAATACTTTATACTTACAAAGTTTTCACCAAAATAATTAATAGTTTTAATACCTTCCATGATGTAATATTATTATATGTCTTCCCATACAATAACTCAAATAATTCCATCTAGAAGCTTTAATCAAAGATATTATTTTATGAAAATCTCACAAGAGGTAGACAATGATACCACAACCCTTGAAAATCAAGAGAGCATGATCTCAGTACATCTTCTAATGTATGAATGGACCTTTTAGACTTCCTATCAGATTGGGGTGATTTTTGTTCCTCAAATGCATCTTCATATATAGATCCTCTTGAAGTATCCGATAAAATTTTGATGTAAATTAAGGGTTATAGTCCGATATAACCAACAGAGGCACACCATGCATTCTTACAAATTCATTAATATAGGAATGAAAAATGTATATTAAGAGGTATATCTTCGATTATTTCCAATTAATCTATAGACATGTTATTATTTTCAACAATTAAACATATAGAATCACTCTTCCAAGGATTTTTCAAATGTAATGTGACAAATTCCATTTTAATAATGTCTCACATCCATATTTCTATAGGTAGCGGTTGAATATCTCCATTAAGTTGTTTTCATTTAACCTTTACATTTATGAACAACAATAATCCGGAAATATAGTCCACAATTACCAAATAAATACCAATCCACTATAAATATTCTGTTAAATAGATGTACATATTTATGCTATGATGTTCAATAGGAAATTTGAGCAATATTCCCCATCAAATATCTCATTCTTCATCTGTAATATGTATGTAACATATAAAATCATTACAAAATTTAACACTAAAGCTTTTTGGATGAGTTATAGAATCCTCATACCATTCACTACTAGAACATGATGTTTTCCCAATAGTTCTATAGAAATGGTTTGAGGAAGCTGTAGCTATAGTGTAAAAGTTGAATCATTTTCCAATGGTTTGAACAAACTATTGGCAATTTGTATATATTCATAAGATTACCCAATGTTTAGGTAAAATCATTGGAAAAATAATATTTTCTCTATGGTATACCATTAGTTTTGATAAACTATTGTTAAAGGGAAGCTTTCCCAATGGTTTTTAAAAACCATTGGGAATGTTTTCCCCTAAATACCCAGCGCCCTAGCTCTAAGTCAGTCTGATTGCAGACCTAATCCAAACCTCCTCCAAATGTATTCTCAGCAGTGAAAGACCTTCCAGCTGAAGATCCTTCTTCAATCAAACAAATTTTTATTTATACACTTCCAATTAGTAAGTGCTACCTTAGTTTTAGTGTTCATCCTCTTTTTATTTTATGTTTGATGGTCTGATTTCTGCTAAATTAGAGTAATTGATGATGGAATACTGATCCCTTTTTTTGTTTTATATTTTTTTTTGTTCAACACTTCATACCTCCTAAATGGTCTGTTTAGTGGGGTTGCTTTAGTGTAAGGAGGTAAAGGGTTTGTTTTATGTTTTTTGTTTAGTGGGGTAAAGGGTTTGTTTTATTTTTGTTTTTTGGTTTAGTGTGGTTTTATGTATTATGTTTAGTGGGGCCTTATGTTTTTTGTTTAGTGAAATGGATAATGCATGACATTTTGTCTTTTTTTATGAATAAAATTATTTTAAATGAATATTCCCTAAGGGGGATTGCAGGGGGTAGGAGGGTTGCCCAGGTGTGGGGGGCTATCCAGGAGGGGGTGGGTTGTCCAGGGGGTTGGGGCGGTAGGGGGGTAGGTGTTATGGGATGCCCCAAGGAGGGGTGTGGGATGTCTAGGGGGGTCAGGGTGGGGAGTCCATGTGGGGGAGGGAGTGTGGGGTGTCCAGGGAGGGGGGTCGGCTGTCAAGGTGGGGGGGGTGGCTGTCCAGGTGGGGGGGATGTATAGGTGGGGGATGTTTAAGTGGGGGGTGTCCATGTGGGGGCTATAGGGGAGGGGTGTGGGATGTCCAGGGAGGGGGTGGCTGTCCTGGGCGGGGGGGGGGGGGGTATACAGGTGGGGGAGGGGGTATGGGTTGTCTAAGGAGGGGGATGTCTAGTGGGGGTGTGGGTTGTCCAGGTCTGTGGGGGGTGTTCAGGGGGGTTGTTGGGGGGTTGATATAGGGGAGGGGGTGTGGGACATCCAGGGAGGGGGTGGGTTGTCCAGGGGTGGTGGTGGGTGGACTATCCATGTGGGGGAGGTGGTGTGGGTTGTCAACGGGGTCAGATGTCCAAGGGGTGGGGGTGGGCAATCCAGGTGGGGGAAAGGGTGGCTTCTGGTTTTATGGGAAGGTGGGGTGGGGGTGGGGGAAGTCAAGGGGGTGTCGGCTGTCGTGGGGTGGGTCATCCAAGGGGGTGGTGGTGGTCTGTCCAGGTGGGGGAGCAGTGTTGGGTGTCCAAGGGAGTGGGGTGGGCTGTCATGGACAACTCATATCCCCTAGACAACCCCCTAGAAAGCCCCCCCCACCCCCTGGACCCCCCCCCCCGACCCCCCTGGATAGCCCCGCCAACCCCGTGGATAGCCCGCCCACACTCTGGACACCCCGTACCCCATGGACTGCCCCCCCTCCCACACCCCGTGGACAGTCCGCCCACCCACCTCGACACCCTGTACCACCTGAATAGCACCACCACCTCCATGGACAGCCCATCCCCACCCACCGCGTACCCCCCTGGATAACCCCTCCCACCCCCTATACACCCCTCCCCCCGTAGACATCCCTCCACCCCCGTGGACAGGCTGCCCTGCCCCCTGGACACCCTTGTAGCCCCTTGGATAGCCCTGCCAACCCATCCACCCCCTGGAGAGCCCTCCCACACCTTGGACACCTCGTACCCTATGGAAAACCCCACCCCCACCCTAGAAATCCACCCACCCCCTAGATAGCCCCGCCACCCCTCATGGATAGCCCTCCCCTCCCCCCCCCCCCCCCCCCCCGGACAGCCTGTACCACCTGGACATCCCCCCCCCCCCCCCCCGCGGACACCTGGACACCACCCTCGGACACTGCCCATCCCCTAGATGCCCCCACCCCTAGAACCCCCCCTGACACCTCTGACCCCACTAGACAGCCCCACCACCCCCATGGACAACCCAACCACCCCTGTGCACAGCCCGTCCACCCCCTAGATACCATGTACCCCCTGGATATCCTCGCCCACCCCGTGTACAACCCGCTCACCCCCTTGGATATCCTACCCACCCCTCGGGACACCCCCTACCCCCTCGACAGCCCGACCACCCCATAGAAATCCCACCCACCAAGACACCCTGACCCCCCTAGACAGCCCCCCACCCCCTAGACTCCTCTGACCCCCTGGACAGCTCCCACTCCCCCTGGACACCCCACACCCCCTAGACACTCCCTCCCCCTTGATAAATGTATGTGATCACTCAATCTATCTACTAAAATATAAAATTTATTCAATCTAAAATTTAGTCAACTACTGAATAATCCTCCTCCATAAGTGTACATGGTCTTGTACACTCATGTATAGTTCTTCAATGATATTTTGTTATAAATATATTATTTTTTTGTCTTTTATATTATGATTCTCATATAGAGTAGCGTGTCAATTATGGTTTCATATAATGTGATCAATTCTAGATTACTTAAATATTTTTTCGATGAAACTTCAATATTATTTAATTTCTTTTAACGAAATGAATTATAACAATTATATTTTTATAGAATGGATAGAAGATGGATGTATGAAACCAATCAGATCACAAGATATTTTCAAAACAATTTGGATAGATTTTTTGAATTTTCATTTCACAATGCTTCATATAGTGGTCTCATGCACTGCCCATGGTCCATCTGTGTTGGAAGACCTTGGTTGTGACATGAAGACGTCAGCTACCACATAACCAAGTAGGGTTTTCAATAAAACTACTATGTGTGGTATCAAAATGCAGAGATAATAAAATATAAAATTGCTAATGATCCAAATGAGAGGACTATAGTGGATAATTTTTTATATGACCAGTTTCCCTTTATTCATCATCATGAAAAAGAAAGGATTCTGACCCAAGGAGACATTGATTTGAGAACAAATGATGCATATAATGAAAACGATGATTTTGTGAGGGTGAAAAAATTGAATGACGCAGCCACAACTCCAGTATATCGACAATGCGATTAAATGAAAATGATGGAATTTTTAATCCGATTGTTTCATGTTAAAAATATGTATGAGATTTCTAATATAGAAATCGATTACATTCTTACCCCCATTAAAGGATATACTTCTAGATGATGAAGATATTCCCTCAAATGACTATATGTCCTGAATGTTAGTTTAGGAACTTTGATTTTCAAGAAAAAAATTCATTCATTCCCGAAAGATTTTAGTATATTCTAGTAGGAAACCATTGTACGAAATGATTGTATAAAATGTGGCACATCTTGATGGAAGTAAAAATCTGATGGAACACCATATTGCGTGCCACAGTATGTAATGTGGCACTTTACATTAATCCCAAGACTCCAGAATCTCTTTATGTCTGATGAAATATCAATAAAAATGACATGGCATGATACTGAGAGAAATAAGACTAATGATGAGTTGGTTCACCCTGCAGATGGATTTGCATGGAAGAGATTTGATGCATGATATCATGATTTTGCAGATGACGTGCGTAATGTGAGTTTGGGTCTTTCATGCGATGGTTTTAATCCGTTTGGGAAGATGATTACTTCACACATCACATGGCTAGTTTTTATACACATTTATTATCTTCCCCCATGGTTGTGTATGAAAAAACCATTCACTTTTATGAGTATACTCATATCTGGACATTCTGATCCAGACATTGATATTGATGTATACATGAAACCTATGATAAATGAGTTGAAACTTCATTGTGATGTGGGTGTGCACACATATGATTCAGATTTGAAAGACATATTTTGGATGCATGATGTGAATATGTGGATGATCAATGATTTTCCTACTAATTCAATGATATCCAGATAGAGCACGAAGGGGAAATTGTAATGTCATGTTTGTATGAAGAATACATGATACAGAAGATTGAAACATTATTGTAGTTTCAGTTTTATGGGAAATCAATTATTCTTCCCAATGGACCATCCATATAAAAATAATCATCGTAGATTTGATTATACCATAGAGACTGATGATCCAACTGGGAATATATCTGAAACTAATGTGCTTAATGAATTGAAAGATTTAAATTTCTCATTTGGGAAGGGTCAAATGAAATCTGTAAAGAGAAAGAATGTTTCCACTAAAACCTGTTAGAATTAGAGGAAGAGGAGTATCATTTTTGATTTTCCTTATTTTTCAACCAATTTGTTACATCATTTCGTAGACATATTTGACATTGAAAAGAATATATGTGAAATGTTTCTTTCGATACATATAAATGTTAAGGGAAAGACAAAATATGATTTACAGTCTCGGCACGACATGTTGGATTGGGGCATCAGACTAGAATTTTATCCTGCGCGTATCAGTGAAAATAAAAGGAAAGGTCCATGTTCTTCTTATGTGATGAAACCTATAGAAAAAAACTATTTCTGGAAGTATTAGAGACTATTATAGTTCCTAATAGATATTCAAGCAACATATCTAAACAAGTCATCAAAAGAGAGTTGATGCTAAAATATTTTAAGACTCATGATTATCGCGTTCTTCTGTCTGAGTTGATTCTAATAACAATCCATCATCTTGTGTGCTATAATTTAAGGGTGACTGTTATTCAGTTATTCCATTTCATTAGAGATATTTTTTCTAAGAATTTTTTCAATTCTATCTTGTAAAAAATGTTGACAGATTCCCCATTAATTTTGTGTGAGTTAGAGAAAATATTTCCTCCATCATTTTTCACATGCACGCTGCATCTGACAATCCATATTCCCACTGAAATACTTCTCGAAGGACCTATTTATTTTCGTTGGATATATCCAACTGAAATAAATATGTACACATTAAAGTCTTATGTCTAAAACTGGAATCATCTCAAAGGTTCTATCGTGAATAGTTACTTGGCTCAAGAATGTATGGATTTCTTCTCAATGTATTTCTCTGATCTTACTATAGGAATGAACAGACCAATGAGAAATAGAGAAGAACAGTATGAGAAAATTGAACCCAGTTTTCTATCACTTCATCAAATAGGATAAATTCATGGATCATATACATGGAAGACATTATTCCTTGAAGAGAAGTAGATGGAGAGTTGCATAGTTTTATTCAACTATTATTTGTTTGATGACTATATTAGGTAACTATAATGAATATGTATATCTTACATATATATCTATTAATAAATTCATATTTTTTATATACAGGGAATATAAAACAATGAGAAATAGAAATTATAATTTTTTATCTTTGAGAAGGAGGGAGTATTTTCATAACAAAGGGTTTTCTACTAGGTTAAAATTGAAGGCAAATATATTACAGTTTTAAATAATTACATCAATTTTTAATTAAGTTCAATATTCATTTATATTTCAGGTATGGAGTTTTCCTCCTGACTCTGTCTCTGAGGAAATAAGAGCTTTAGATTTTGGTCCTAATACCGTGGTTCATGATTGTAAATAAATTGTTATCAATGGGTAAAACTTTATTGTCACTAAACGAGAAAAGAACACAAGAACACAACATGATGGTGTTATGGTTACTGCCACAATAGATTTTTATGCTAGTGCATCAGATAGTAGACCGCGATTTGAAAATGTGGGTTATTATGGAGTTATAGAAAATCATTAATATTGGATTATTACTCTCATGGATGAGTCACGATGATGAAATTCCATTGGATTGATTCGATGATGTGACATTTCACATTTATTGATGATTGTTGATTTTGAGTAATTTATATGACTCGCTCTCTTGCTACAGAAGAACCATATTTATTGGTATCAATGGATAAACAAGTTTTTTACGTCATAGACCAACTTTGACCTGAATTTTGTGTCATAATTGAAGCAATTCCAAGACATATTTTTGATGATGGTGATGATGGAATTGAAACTGCCCCTACTGCCATTGGTACCAATCCATTTATTTCTTTTGATGACTCTAATATCTCAATTGTCAGAGATTATTGTGAACCTAATGTTGTGGGGGAAAATATATAGAATCATCCATCCATGTTCTCAATTCTTCTGGTTTAACTCGAGTAGGGTTGTTAAGGTTAGTACTTTTCAAATTGATTTAATATTGATTACAAATATGTTATATCTGATTTGACCGTTATGTGAATTTTCAATGTTTATTGGTTGGAATTTTTATTTGAATTACATTTTGTAATTTTGAATTGAACTGTATTTAAACCTACAAAACCAACATTTGTAACTTGGTGAACATTTCAATGCTTCAACTATGATTTGTATAAAATTTGTATGAATCTAAGACCTCTCTTAATCATTTTACCAGGTAATGAACATGATGGTTTGTATTCTTCAGCAAAACATGTATTGAAACCTGCATCATCAACCTGAGCTAAAGAAATTAAAACTTTCCTTAATTTTGATAACTGATTCACCACTTATGAATCTGGTAGAATCAATGTTCCATGAATTTAATTGATTGATGAAACTTAGTAAATAATCATCCTACTAAAAATTATTTTTTTTTATTACATCTTGTATGATTTATTGACTTTATTATATATTTGTTCAAGCACACCTACAATAATGGTTAGATAAATTATCCTTGAATCCCCCTATTCCATCTCATTTATATTGTTTTTTGGGTTTCAAATTACTTATCCTTTTCAATTTACTTCCATATTTGTTTTCAAATGCAGGAAAATGAAACCAATTAAAGTGAGGAGATGAAAACAGATTATGGACAACATTCACTGCATGGATGAGCTGGGAATTCCACCACTAGTGCCTATAGTGAGTATTTTATTTTAAATATATTAATTTAAATAATATATAATGTCTTGTGATTAATTTTTTTTAAACATTTTTTTGAAGATCCATATATTAGGAAACACTTATTATATGATCAACCTAGTAGTGGTCCTAGTACTCGAGGAGTTCGTACGAGGGGGGTGGTATGGGGGCTAGACGATCTGGTCGACATACCCGATTAGACACTGCCCCTCCCACTGACATACCATCTATCCCACATTCTGATCTTGGTTTGTCATTAGGGACACACGGGATATTTAGACCTCCCATGTTTTCACCACTGTTTAAATTTGATCCTTCCCACACATATTTACCATATCCAATGATGATTCCCACTCCCCATCCAGCATTTGGCCTGCCATCCCTATCATATTCTTTTACTTTTGCTTCCTTCTCTCCAGGATTTTATATTCCATCTTCTTCACCTACTGATCCACTAGAGTCTGTTCGAGAGGAGCATACATTGGGACCCACTCCATCTGTATAGGGTGTACCATCAGTTTTTGCGGATCCAACGACACCCATTGATCGGACTTCCACAGGTATACTTATACAACCCTAAAAAGAATTTGCATCATTATTTATTTTCATTAAAACTTTTATTGATAAAATATTTTTATCTATCATAACAAATACATTTACTAATATGAGGCAGGGGATGGGGTTTACATGCATGTGTTCGGTGTGGAACTTCCGTACGTTGTTGATGGTGGAGTACAATGAAGATAGTTTGATGATTAAAAAATCAGGGCAGCAATGTCCGAGGGTTTTGGCGATGCTAGACAAATAATCTGACATCATTCCAATTATCCCTCTCTCATGGAGACAACTACCAAATATAGTCAAGGATAATGTCTGGGTAGATATATGGGTAATAAAATATGATTTATTTAATGCAATATATTAATTTTTGTATTTATAGGAATTAATATTTTGGTTTCAACCGTGGTTTAATTTCCCTGATGGTGATGGTGCATGGACAACACGTTTAAAGGATTTAGGCGAGCTTTGGAGAGACTATAAGCATGAGTTGTACATTTCTTGGTGTGCTAGAGTGGGCGCAGTGTTAGAGGAGGTCCCTGTGAAGGATGACTGTCCATTATTATAGTACCGAAAGATGATTACTCATTCAACAACTAGGCAATTTACGGTATTAATCAAATTAGATATATTTAAATGAAAATTTTCATCTTTTTCGTTAATACTAATTATTGAAATTTATTTAATTTGCATCAACAAGAAATAAAAAACATTAATGCTAAGAAATATGTCCACACATTGGGATGTACTATAATTCTAGATCATCTGAGACAGTAAGTATGATAGTTTATAATCATTCTTTATGACTTTCACTTTCAATTGGTTCCTCCATAATTTATTCGATTTCTAAAGTTGTTATATAATTTTAGTAATGAAATTCCTCTATTTTTGTTTTTTAAATCCTTTTTTTAATTATGTTTTTCTACATTCAATGTCATTGTAGAGGCATAAATTGAATATTGAAGGACGTATGCTTCAAGGAAAACTGTTTTGTCAAGTAGAAAAATGAAAGAGGGAATTGCGGTTAATGAATCAACTCAGTAGCAGATTGTAAGTTTTTATTTGTTGATTTAAAATATTAATCTCTATTTTTTAACATAAAAAATATTTATATTTGTAACAGGATTCTTTAGAGGCCCTTGATTCCCAAGAACCTGACTATTTTGGGCCAAACAATCACTTACATCAGGTGTTGGGAGATGAGCACCCTGGTAGAGTACGCTGCCGACCTGGGAAGAGTATTATTCCGACGAGGTATTGGCCCTCCTCTGGTATGATTTATAGTTCCATTGAGTTGTAGCAGGTTAAGGCACTGGAAGAACATGCTGAAAAAAGGGCCATAGAGACAGCAGAACAGTCTGCTAGGGTAACCACTGCAATTATGAAACTGATGGAAGTTTTACATCCAACACATCCACCAGAGGTCAGAACTACTTGTGATTAATATATTTCATTGATGCGTTCTAGAAGTGGTCATGATGATGGCAAGGAGGAGGTCGAGGCGGAGGATGAGAAGGGTGAGGCGGAGGCCGAGGAAGATGAGGATGGTGATGAGGAGGAGGAGGGCGATGAGGAGGCAGAGGATGAGTACGAGGGTGAGGAAGATGGTGGGGATTATCATGGGGATGTTGATTAGGAATAGGGTGAGGGTGAAGATGATGGTGATGATAGTGATGGTGATGGGGGATAGATTGATCCGTCTCATTTTGACAGATATTACTGACCTTTGATGTTTATTGATTTATTGTGCCTGAATATATGAGTTATTATATAGGTCACATTATCATTATTTTTTTATCTATTTTAATGATATTGTAAATTTTTTGTGGAATTTAGAAACTTATGGTCTGATTAGAAGTTGATATATTGAAATTAATTTTTTAACCATGAAAACATTTTCTTAGAAAATATATAGATACCATCCCATGTGTCCAGGATAGCCCCCCAGACAGCCCCCCCCCCCCCACCCTTCTACCAGGAACCCGTATAGCCCCGATACAACACCCCGGACAGCCCCCCAGACAGCACCCCAGACTACCTTCCCCCCCACCCACCTCCTTCGACCCCGAACAACCCCCCACCCTCCTCCTTGGACCCCAGACAGCCCCCTCCTCTCTGGACCCTGGATAGCACCCCCCTCCTCCTTGGACCCCAGACAGCCCCCAAACCCCCCTCCCCCCAGACATCCCCCTAGACCGCCCCCCTGACAGCCCCCACCCTCCTCCATGGACCCAAGACACCCCCCACCCTCCTGCCTGGAACTCGGATAGCCACCCCACCCTCCTCCCTGGTCCCCAGATAGCCCCTCAACTCGACATCCCAACATTGGGTGAGCGGCGATTTGGCATATATAAAACATCAAGACAATTCATAATAGGCTATGGACCACCTACTTTGATTCCAGAGACAATCACAATCTTTATTCGGCGTCATGGATCCCAGTATAAACTCTCATTAAAATGGAGACCCTTTTTCTAAAAACAACTAGCATATAGAACACAGACAAAATATATATGGATTATGTTGATACATTATCACAAGGATCTATTGTCCATTTATGATGTGTGAGAGTCAACCCCACCATAATCCGAGGCATGGTGTGGCCGATACCACTCAATGTGTCTCACTTTTATTTTAATTGGACAACATTTAAGTGAACACAACAATTGGAATATGAAACATAGACCAAACACATTCATATTCTATTGATAGTTTAGAAAAATGATCCATGGGTCATTTGTGACATTTACGAGTCAACCCTGCCTCAATCCGAGGCATAGTGTGTCCAGTACCACTCAAAATGTCTCACTTTTATTTGAAATGAACATGATTTTATGTGAAAACAACAACTTGCATAAATAAAAATCAACAAATTCATTCATATTCTGTTGATACTTTAGTAAAACGATCCATGGGTCATTTTTACATGTACGAGTCAACCTCGCCACAATCTGAGGTACAGTGTGGCCAGTACCACTCTAACTGTCTCACATTTATTTGGAATGTATAATATTTTAAGTGGAAAGAACAACTTGCATACGAAAAACATACGAAATGATTTCTGATTGTATATATACTTCAGGACAATGATCCATGGATCATTTTTGACATGTATGAGTCAACCCCGCCTCTATCTGAGGCACGGTGTGGACGATATCACTCAAAGTGTCTCTCTTTTATTTAAAATGGACTCTGTTTCAAGTAAAAAAAACATACACTAGGAAAACTGACCAAACTTATTCTGATGGTATTTATACTTTAGGAAAAGTATCCATGAGTCATTTTTGACGTTTACAAGTTAACCCCAACTTAATCGGAGGCACAATGTTGCCGATACCACTCAAAGTGTATCAAATTTAATTGAAATGGTCAACATTTTATGTTAAAACAAAATCTAACATTTGGAAAATGCCAAAAATATTTTTTATTGTGTTGATAATTTAGGAAAACAGTCCATGGATCATATTTGATGTGTAAGAGTCAACCCCACCAAAATCTGAGGCACAGTGTGGCCGGTATCACTCGAAGTGTCTTCCTTTCGTTTAAAATGGGCACCCATTTAAGTAAAAAAACAACTGGCATACGGAAAACTGACACGTCTTATTCGGATTATGTAGATACATTAGAACAAGGATACATGGTTCATGTTTGACATGTATGAGTAAACCCTACCTCAATTCGTGGAACATTGTAGCTGGTACCCCTCAAATTGTCTCACTTTTATTTGAATTGGACATAGTTTTAAGTGAAAACAACAATTGGCATACAGAAAACCAACGAAACGCATTCAGATTCTATTGATACATTAGTAAAAAGACCCATGGGTCACTTTTGACATGTACAAATCAACCTTTCCTCAATTTGAGGCATGTTGTGGTCAGTACCACTCAAACTATATCACTTTTATTTGAAATGGAAAGAATTTTAAGAGAAAACAAAAACATGCATAAAAAACTGACCCAATGCATTCGTATTATATTGGTACTTTAGTAAAACGATCCATGGGTAATATTTGATGTGTCTGAGTCAACCCTACCTCAATCTGAGGCATGGTGTGGCTGGTACCACTCAAACTGTCTCACTTTTATTTGAAATGGAACTGTTTTTATGTGAAAACAACAACTTGCATATGGAAAACCAACCAAACGCATTTGGATTCTATTTATACTTTAGGAAAAATATGCATGGGTCATTTGTTCCATATACGAGTAAACCCCGCCTCAATCTGAGGCACGGTGGGGGCGATATCACTCAAACTGTCTAACTTTTATTTAAAATAGACAGGATTTTAAGTGAAAACAACAACTTACATACGGAAAACTGACAAAATGACTTATAATTGTATTTATACGTAAATAAAACTATCCATGGGTCAATTCTTATGTATAGGAGTCAACCCCACATCAATAAGATGCATGGTGTGGCCAGTATCACTCAAAGTGTCTCTCTTTTGTTTAAAATGGACTCTTTTATGTAAACACAACATGCATTTATAAAATAGAACAAACGTATTCAAATTGTGTTGATACGTTATCACAAGGATCCATGGGAAATTTGTGATGTGTATGAGTCAACCCTATCTTAATCCGAGGCATGGTGTGGCCGGTACAACTCATAGTGTCTCAGTTTTATTTGAAATGGACAACATTTTAAGTGAAAACAAAAACTGGCATACAGAAAGCCGACCAAATGCATTAGGATTGTATTGATACTTTATGAAAACGATCCACGGGTCATTTTTGACTTGTATGATTCAACTCCACCTAAATATGAGTCACAGTGTGGCCGGTATGACTCAAATTGTCTCACATTTGTTTGAAATGGACAAGATTTTAAGTGAAAAAAACAACTTGCATACGGAAAACCGACAAAACGTATTCGGATTGTGTTGATACTTTACCACAAGGATCCATGGTCCAGCCTCACACAATCCACTTCTCATGTGTGGAAATACTACCCCTATTATAAAACACATAACATTTAATATGCCAATCCCATCCTCAAATAGTCAGTTCTAGGACAAACCAAAGTCCCTTTGGGAACCCAATACCAATAATATAATTGAATATTCATACCCACTAAAAAAATGGGGATTCATCTCACTTCACACCCAAGAGGCCAAATTACAATTACCCACTTACCCCTTATTCCAATTGAAAATTCTATGAAAAAAATGTAGGATATTCTGGTAACACATCTCATATGTAGAGATTGTCCAATGTTTCCCAATGTTTCCCAGTTACCCCATATCATAGGTGTTCATTTCTATTGATTTACTATTTTTATCCTTTATCCAAAGATAAGATGGGTTCGGTACTTGGTAATCAGCTGTGCCCATGAGTTTCTAACCCATGTACAGAGAAAAGCCAATCTACCTCTTTATCACAATTTTCTGGTTTTAGATTTTATGGTTGATATGATTTCACCTTGAGTGATTCACATGCCTTGTGTTGTTGTTGTTGTGCTAGTGCGGTTCTATTTCTGTCGTAACCCGATGAGATGAGGGTATTCCATCTCATGTATCATATAGGAACTAGTTAGAAATCACATGTCATTCATTCTTTCCTTGACATCTAGGCTGCATTAGAGATTTCTTGTTGCTGTGATAGACGTTGTGTAGATTATGCATGCTATTGTGATAGATGGATTGATATAATCCATGTAGATTTATAGAGGAATTGTTTGAATTGTTCCTTGCTTAAATGAACGCCAAATTTAGGTTCTTGGGGTGTTATGGGCCCTCATGAATCGGAACTTGGAGGATCATTGTCTTTTTTCCCTTGTATATGATACGTAGGAGATGCCAAGATTTGGTTCGTGGGGAGTATGGGCCCTCATAGATCGGAATTTGTAACCTTCATGTTTTTTTCAGTGTCTTTTGGGCTTCGGTGAAGTTTCTAAGCAACTGCCCAGAAAAACCCAGAATACACGGCATATACTTGACTACACGACATGTACTTGACTATATGCCGTGTAGTTTTAAACCATGTCACTGACTCTGTGAGTAGAAACATAGGGTGGTGAAAAAGTTTTTAGAAACATGTCATGTATAGTTGTTATACGCCCGGTAGTAGTGAGCCGTCTACCTGGCCGTGTCACTAACAACACTGGTCGGGGAAGCTCATGTAGTACACACCATGTTGGGTATGAACATGACATTTAGTCTTGTACTAGGTACCTATCCTTGTCACGAACAACACAGGAATGTGTTATATCTCTTATAAACACTATTTTTGTTTTGAACACACCCTATAAAGGTTAGCTATGTAGCCGGCCATGTAACTAACAACACGGTCGCAGAAACCTTGTCCTGTACATGTTGTGTCCTTAGTGAACATGCCGTGTAGTCTAGGGTTAATAGGACCTTGTGAGTTAGCCGTGTAAAGAGACTCAGGTAGGGGAATGGAGTTCAAGTACATGCCGTGTGTGGGGATAACACACCCTGTAGTCTGGGGTGTTACACGACCAGCTGTGGAAAAAGTACACTCCCATGTGGATGGCTTTAAGGATCACTCCATGTAGTTTTATACACTCTGTGTAGTCATGTTTGGTAAAACTTGAGTTTTCTTTCTCCTGTTCCCATTTTGTACTCTTGTTTCCTCTATCCTTGATGATCCTAATCTAAGGTGTGCTTTTGATCTTTCATAGCTATGCCTCCGAGACATCCTCCAGTTGTACGTCAGTTTCCAGATGTTTATTAGACACCAGATATGGCGGATCAAGGACCTCCTGTAGATCCTCCGATTGTGCCAGCCTTGGCACCATCAATTATACCCATTGCAGGCGCCGAGGCACAGTTCAGGGAGGACTTCTTGAGGATGATGCAGACCTTTCATGGAGCATAGCCTCCTGCCCCGTCTATGGCTATGTTGACTCAGGTTTTCCAGCACTAGCATCGTCTTAAATTCTCAGGGGATGGAGGACATGAGGCTATAGAGTCGTGGCTCGAAGCCACACTGACGATCTTCGAGCATCTCGAGGTACCCCTATAGAATAGGGCAAATATTGAGACTTATATTCTTCGAGACTCCTCCAAGAGGTGGGGGGAGGTGATCTCACGGTTTGGATGCCAACAGGGAAAGACTTGGGATGCGTTTCGGCGCATCTTCTACGATTACTCTTTTCTGGAGACCTTGAGGGCCGACCAAGCCTTGGAGTTTATGAATCTCGAGCAGGATACTCTTTCTGTTATGGAGTACTCATCTCGTTTTACCAAGCTGCAGCGCTTCATGATGATTCCAACATGTGATGATTTGTTCCTTTCTATTGAAGATTGAGGACTGTCTTAGGCAGGAGATTAGTTCCCAAGTGAATATATTTAGGTTGAATTCGATATCCGTTATCATCAACCAGACACTGATCACTAAGCACAATCTGAGGGATTCTGGAGTAGTGAATCAGGGTGGTTTGACACCCAGAGTCAATGTTCCTCAAACTGATAGTAGGAAGCACCACAGGGAGTCTACTCGAGGAGATCAGGGTAGGCAGAATGTATCTTCAGGTAGCCAGGTTGTGTTCTACCAGTGTGGTAGGAGCGGGCATACTAGGCCTCAGTGCCAGAGAGACATGATGGAGTGCCGATATTGCAGAAAGATGAGCCATCTTCGGAATTTTTGTCAGATATTCTCTCCTATTGCTAGTGGTTGGGGTTAATATTTGATCCTGTGTATAGGAAAAGTATCACCAGTTTCTCACCAGTTTGGGAACTGGAGTTCTTATGGCCTTTCGGGCTGAGGTGGAGGTCGTGACCATGGTGGTCAGTCACCAGGTTACCAGCGACTGCAGAGTGGATTAACTCAGGGTAGTCAGCCAGGGTCGCAGGTCCACAATACATGCCAGACATTTTCTGTGGAGTATAACCATCAGGAGTAGGATCCCAATCATTCTATAGTTCAAGGTACGATATTAGTAGCCTCAGTTTTATATTCATCCCTTTTCGATACTGGTGATATGTATAGATTTATCTCTGTTTCTTTTGTGGATAGCCTTGGGCTCTGCATCTTTTCCTCTATCGATACATTGACACTAGACACACCGTTGGGGACTAGAGTGGTTAGTGTACGTCAGTTCATAGAGTTCCCTCTTGAGGTTGTAGGGTGTCACTTATTATAGGACCTCTATGTCCTTGAGATGATGAGCTATGATGTCATTCTCGGGATAGACTGGATAGTTCCCTTTCAGGCAGTCGTTGACTGTTATCGCCAAAGAGTGAGTTTTGTATCCCCAGAGGGTGAATCCTTAATTTATAGTGGTGAGTGGGATGTACAGTCATGTCGAGCAGGACCCAAACATCATGGGATTGGAGGAGTCACAGCCCCAATTACTAGTCTTTATCCGGATGACCAGAGGACTTCACAGTTATACTTCCCTATAGTGGTGGATCATTTCAGAGATGTCTTTCCAGAGGACGTTTCATGTCTGCCTCTAGAGCGTGAGGTAGAATTCTTGATTGAGCTCGTTTTGGGAGCGGCATCGGTGTCCATTCCTACTTATAGGATGGATACACCTGAGTTTTAGTAGCTCAAGAAGCAGTTGTAAGAGTTGCAAGAAACGGGTTTCATCCGACCCAGTTCTTCTCCTTGGGGTTCACCTGTCCTATTTGCGAAGAAGGCAGAAGACACAATTAGGCTTTGCGTGGATTATCGGAAGCTGAACCAGTTGACGACCAAGAACCGATATCCCTTTCCAAGTATCGATGACCTCTTTGGGAACTTCAAGGGGCCTGAGTGTTCTCGAAGATTAACTTGAGATCCATCTATCATCAGTTGCGCGTTAGACCATCAGATATACCTTTGACAGCCTTTAGGAGCAGATATGGTCTCTACGGGTATATGGTTATGTTGTTTGGTCTCACAAATGCGCCAACAGTTTTCATGGCGCTGATGAACCGAGTGTTCAATCCATAAGTGGATTCCGTTGTGGTGGTTTTCATGGACGACATCTTGGTGTACCCTCACACTCGACACGACCATGCTACCCATCTTGAGATCATTTTATGTACACTGAGAGAGCACCAGCTTTATGATAAACTCTCAAAGTGACACTTTTTGATGGTTTCGATTCACTTCTTGGGTCACGTCATCTCGGAGGCAGGAGTATCAATGGACCTAGAGAATGTGAGAGCAGTAGTTTCTTGGGAGCATCTGAAGAACATCTTTGAGGTGCAGAGTTTTCTAGGGATGGTTGGATACTACAGACAAATCATACATGACTTTTCATGCTTAAGAGCACCTTTGACAGGTCTGACCAAGAAAGGGGCGAAGTTCTTATGGTCAGATTCTTATGAGTCAACCTTTCAGGAGCTGAAGGGGAGGTTGACGTAAGCACCGATACTAGTCTTGCGAGAGCTGGGAAAGAGATAGGCAGTCTTCTTTGATGCTTCAGGTGTCAGACTGGGAGCTGTGAAAATGTAGGGAGATGGATTCATTACGTACGGGTCTCGGTAGTTGATTCCACACTAGAGGAACTACCCGACACATGATCTGGATTTGGCAGCTGTTGTTCAAGCCTTACTCTGTTGGAGACATTACCTCCTGGGAGAGCACTTTTTGGTTTTCACCGACCACAAGAGTCTCAAGTACATCTTCAATCAGCGTGATCTGAACATGAGACAATGCTGGTGGGTCGAGTATCTTCAGTCCTTCGACTTGGAGCATTCCTATACGTCATGAAAGGAAAACATAGTGGCTAATCCAGTGAGTAGAAGAACTCAGATTTAGGTAGTTTAGGAGGCCCACAGTGAGTTTTATATTATGGATCTGTTCTCTAAGATACATTTGGAGGTGCACGACAAGAAGGAGAAAACTTTTCTATCATATGTAGCTGTTACCTTTATCCTTCTTGATCGGGTACGAATGAGGAAAATATCAGACTCAGAAGGCCTAGTCCTGCTGGAGAGTGGGTCAGAAGAGGACCCTCTTTCTGGATGGACAGTGGGTGAGGATGATATCATTCATTTCTAGGGATGCATATAGGTTCTAGTACATATGCGCGAGGAGCTAATATGGGACATTCATTCCTCGGTTTGGGAATTCATGTTGGAATCTCCAAGATTTATCATGATCTACACCACCAGTACTGTGGCAGGGTATGAAGTGGGATGTTGCTAGGTTCTTCATGAGATGATCCAATTGTAACAGGTGAAAGCAGAGCATCAGTGACCTGCATGGATTTTATAGCAGTTACCCATTCCCGAGTGAAAGTGGAACGATGTCGCGATGGACATTGTGACTGGGTTACCGTGGTCACCTCGAGGGAGTGATGTTGTGTGGGTTTTCATCGACAGGATTACGAAGGTTTCTCAATTCTTGCCGATCAAGGATATATTTAGTGTTGATGATCTGGGATGGTTGTACATCTATGAGATTTTACATCTACATGGAGTTCCACACTCCATTGTTTCAACCAGGGATGTTCATTTTACTTCTGGGTTCAGGCGGGGGATTTAGAAGGCTTTGGGTACGTAGGTACTTTTGAGTACAACATACCATCCCCAGACTGCTAGCCAGTCTGAGTGTATGATCCAAGTGCTTGAGGATATGCTCTGAGTGTGCATTTTAGACTTTGGTGGTTCTTTGGAGAAGAATATTCCTCTTGTGGGTTTTTTCATATAATAATAGTTTTCAGGAATCCATTCAGATGGATCCTTATGAAGCTTTGTATGGTAGGCCATGACGATCATCATTGTGCTGGCTAGAGGCAGGAGAGGCAACTTTTCTTGGACCTCGTCATGTTCAGGAGACCTCAGAGTTGATAGAGTTTATATGGAAGAGGATGGCTACAGCTTAGTCCAGACAGAAGTCTTATGCTGATCAGTAGAGACGACCTCTAGGGTTCATGGTCGGGGATCTTATTTTCAAGTGTGTCACATCGAGGTTGGGATAAAAGATGATTCAGAGATAGGGTAAGCTTTCACCGATGTACGTCGGGCCGTTGGAGGTGTTGGATAGAGTTTTTCTGGTTATCTATCGGTTGCAGTTGCCTCAGAGGTATCGGGCTATGCACGACGTCTTCCTTATTTCTCAGCTCCGATGTTATATTTCAGACCCATATCATATCTTTCAACCCAAGGAGGATGAGCTCGAAGCGGATGCATAGTTTGAGGATCATCTTATCAAGATTGTCGATCAGAGTACAAAGGTTCTCCATGGCCAGTTTGTTCCTCTAGTACAGGTGCTATGGCAACACGGTCGAGTACAGGATGAGACCTGGGAGAGGGTGGCTGATGTACGATCGTAGTGGCCGGATCTGTTCATGGTATCTTCTTATACGCCTCACTAGGGAAATTAGGGGAATAATATCTTTAAGGGGGGAAGTTTGTTAGAACCCAGGTCATCATTTTAGGTATTTTTTTCCTTTTCTGGTCCTTTTTGAGGAAAAGAGGAAAATCTGGAAATTTCCCAAGTACACGCCGTGTACATTGATGTCGCGTAAGACCGTGTGCTGTCCGTGTTCAGGCCACACACACGGTTTGTAGGGGCGATGTGGAGGCCGCATAAAGAAGAGTATAAAAAGGACAAGTACATGCCATGTACCCTAGAAGTACACACCCTGTAGTTTATTTTTTTATTAAATGGAATGGGGTCACATCTAATTGACAGAAAAACCTTCTTCTGCATGTTCTTTGACCGAGAGCATACGTATGGCCACGAACATCCTATGAGCCCCCATGCATCCGTCTATTTTCCGAATCGACCGCTGTCGATTGTGTTGGAACTGTAGTGGTGGGCTCTTACTTCTTCTTGAGATTCATTCCATGATTTTCACTCATTCTCGAGATATCATGGGTTGATTGTTTTTGGTGTTTTCATAGATCTACGCCGTTCTAAGGAGAATAAGGCCTCATGGGTCAAGTATATTGATCTTCTAGCATCCACGTTGGTGTTTTGTGCCTTTTCATATGATATATTTTAGTTTTATGTGCAAATTTCTACCAATAACCATGAACGGGGAATTGCATGTTTACCATTTTTCCTACTGTTTTCTTGCCTTGCTTGTATTCTTGTGTAGAGGTAATTTGATCATGTTTGAAGATAATTAATGTGATTGGATGTTTTTCCCATTCCTTATTCTGTTTACGACCTTTGGGTCTTATTATCCTTTGTCCGTTATACCTTTTTTCACTACCTTGTGACCATAGGATGGAATTACATTCTAGACATTGATGTTTCTGTAGACTGGTTAGCCATGTAGCTCAGTAGGTGTGATTTGGCCTTATAGCATTATTATGCACTGACTGGCATGGAACCGTGAGAACCTGGTGCGATAGACTATAAGGGATAGACTGAGTGAGCTTCCCAGAGAGTCTCATACATTATAAACTATAAGGGATAGACTGAGTGAGCTTCCCAGAGAGTCTTAGACATTATAGAATACAAGGGATATACCGAGTGAGATTCCCTTAGGGTCCTGGATATTATAGACTACAGGAGGGTAGACCGAGTGAGCTTCCTCAGAGAGTCATTACTTGTTTGAATTTACATAAAACATTCCAGGCTAGAGGAGGAATTGAACGAGCGAGTGTCCTCAGAATGTCTGTGATATACCTGAGATTATAGGAGGAATTGACCGAGTGTGCTTCCTCATAGTGTTTCTAGAGCTTGGGGCTATAAGGGGATTAGACCGTGTGATCTTCCTTATAGAGACCCTGACTACCCTAGTCTATAAGGGTAATTGACTGGTCGAGATTCCCCAGAGAGTCGTATAATTTCATATGACCACACCAGAGGTGTTAGGCTGAGTGCACTACCCATAGGGTTATTGGTACTTCTTGGATAGGACCAGAGGGGTTGGCTGCGAGTACTTCCAAGAGGGGTTCCTATTGTGGGTAACCATTTTCATCACTCCTGCATACTGTTCTGTGGATTGATTATTGTTTCATATCATCATGTTACTGCTTAATGATTACTACTTGCTGTTTACATTACTTTTTTACTTCTTATTGTACTATTACATTTCATATTCTCACTGACTGTTAGTCATAGATTTTTGGGTGGTTGTCTATTGGTATATAGTCTCACACCCTATTTGGGCCATGATTTTGGGCCCAATCAGAATTTTTTGTTGCAGGTATAGAAAAGGGAATGCACCCTTTGACTTCGAGTACTTGATTACTTTGTAGGAGGATAGCATGGGGCCAAGATTTGGCATGTGATGTTGCAAAGCTGTTTATCTTTTCTTTTGTATTTGTTTTGGTACTGTATGTATTTCTATCATTGTGACTTGTTTGGATGATTTCTTATATATGTATAATGATTCAATTCTTATATACATATGTGCTTCAGTTGTTTATTGTTTTAGACTTCCACTATTTATTATTGTTGGATGTTTACTGCTTCTGCTATTGCATGTTTTTTCTACTTCTGTTGTGTACTCTGCTGATGAAGGAATATTTTCCCCACTATCACACCAAAGGCCCACACTGCTAGTTGGAATCCTCTAGAGTTTGGGAAAATGCGCTTACAGCCATGTGACCAACCGGGTATGGGGCGCCTCTGGGTGGATTCCAGAACTAGGACGTTACAATTGTGAATTATATGGGCTTGTGTCCACTAAAAATATTGACAGTTTGTGGTCTTTCCTTGTGCACCAATGGACCCCTATCTCCTATGATGATTGAATGGCCGTAACATGGAAATTGGTTACTCACATAAATTAATTTGATTAAATGGATGTTCAATGAACAAGAATCCTTGTATTATCACCCCAGTTAACCAAACAGAAAGAAGATACTTAATGAATGGTGTGTTGGAATATAGATAACTCCCTTAATATATCTTGGTATCATGTGAGGTTGTTCTACTTGATGTTTGCGGGGTGACGTGGATGGGGATGGGATCCCATGTTGTGGTGCAATTGTTTGTTTGTAGATCTAAGGTCCTGAAGGGGCCATATGTTAGGGCCTTTTTTGGTTCCAGTACTTCGAGGGATCCCACGAATCCCTTTGGTTGTTGTGATTTTACATGAGATCTGGGAGTGAATACTTAAATTTTTGGTTGCTGGTTTTTCCTTCCATGGCTTGTGGATATGAAAGTTAGTTACCCAGTAGTGGAGTTTTATTAAATATAAGCACTTTAATGTGATAACAAGAATGAGTTAATTGAGAAATTGATTTCTTGGAATCGGTTGCGACATGGTTGTGGCTATTATGATTTTTATGAATTAATAGTAATGATGGTGTTGGTCCGTGGGCTGGTGTTGGAACCCCTAACTTGGGATGAGTTATTTTTTACCTATATAAATAATTTAGTTCTAATGTTTCTCATTCTCACCCCACCCATGTAGATAAATTCGTGCCGAACACCCCCATTTCATGGGGGAGGGTGATTTTTCCTACACTCATATGAGTGGCTGGTTATTAGTTCATTTTTTTCTCCCTTTTCCATGTATCCCTAGACTCTTTGGGCAGGGTGTGATGGTTGAGGTCCATTATAACCCATGATTCTTTGGGCAGGGCATGTTGTGGTGGTTAGACCAAGTGTGTGTGGGCAGGTTGTTTCCCATGTGTCATCAGGATGAGGCCTACGATTATTTGAATGTGGTCGTAGTTTTTTTGAACCAGGTGTATGTGGGCATGATTATGTGTAGTTATTGTGGCCCAGGTGTTTGCTGGTGGGATGTGTGGTTGTCGTAGACCCAGTGTGTGCGGGAAGGGTATAATAGTGGGACTACTGTGAGAATGGCGGGGGAGGATTGATGCATAGTATGTCTTCAATTACAAGTTATGTGTGGTACCTACACATCGATGTGTTATTTCTAATTACTTGACTTGACTTTCATTATTTGGGGAGTGTGCCTTGGTGAGGTTTGGCTGGATATTTTCCTTGCTAGGTGTTTTGGTTATCTTCTTTTCTCATGGGACATTAGAATACCTCCCCCACTTGTGCGTGGAATATTTTGGATTTTCCATACTGAGTATACCTGTATACTCACCCTATGTATATAAAACTACTTTTAGGGTTCCAAGAGGACATTGAGGATCGTGCGGGACCATAAAAATTCGGACGTTGGAACAGTTTTTATTGCTGTTTTTCTTTTCTTTGGTACTTCTCTTTGGAGTTTTCTTGTATTTGTGGCACTTATTATTGAAACATGCATTTCGGAAAGGATTTTTTGGCTTTACTTTTACTTCCAATTTTGGTGTTTTTTGGGATTTACTATCTTATCTACCAATCAAAATAATTACAAAGGTCAATTTCTTCCATTTTGTGTGTGATTATATACCCTTGGATCTAGTTTCTTATCTGGGACCTAGTGAAGACGAGTCTTAGGGGTCATTATCTCTCCTTCAACTTAGAGAAGGAAGAGTTTAGAAATCTGTCGTCCCTTCCCTCATCAAGGTGAAGGCGGGTTATAATACTATCGGTTTCTCAAAATCAATTTAGTATGAATATCCTTTGGTTTTTTATTCTTATTTCTTTCATAAAGGGAATTAGGTGTCCTTCTTCATGAAAGCGGTGAAGGGTGACGGTACTCATAGGCCTATGACCCTAATGGCAGTATCTCCTAGAAAAGTATTTTTTTAATCATCTATTCTAGAAATTTGTAAACTTTTTTAATTTATTATATTATAAATATAAGTTTCTTAGTTGTTCATATATTTAATAAATCTGTTTTAATTAATTTTAAAAAATTTAACAACACATGTTTTTAATAGTATTATTTTTAAATAATTATTAAAATTATTTAAAGAACTACGTATTAAAAATTAGTCAAATAATAAGAATAATTTTAAAAAATGGATATTAAATATACTATAATAAACCATTGATTTTAATAAAAAATAATAATATATTTAATAAATAATTAGAAACTAATAAAAATATATTAAAATAATTCAAATATGAAAAATAATTAAAATTACAATAAATTATTTTAAAATAGTAAAATAATATTAAAAATATAAAATAGTATAAATAATTTTTAAAAATAATTACCGTAATAATAATAATACTGATATTTTAATAAAAGGTTAAAATAATACATTGATTTTAAAATAAAAATTTAGTTAAAATTTATAATTAATAATAAAAATATAAAAAATAAATGAATAAAATAAAAGAAAAAATAATTTAATATGTAATTTATATGTTTTTAAAAAATATAATAATTATATAAAATAATTTTTTATGATTACATAAAATATAATTTATAATATCTTTGAAAAAAAAATTATTTTAAAATTATATTTGACATAAAAAAATTATAATATAGTCGAGAGAGTTAGGATGATATTGAGGACATAGATAATGATGTGTAATGTTCATTCCATATTTTCTTTAGTGGGGATGAATTGTTGGCAATAACTGTGAATTGAATCAATAGAGTCCAAGTGATCAATATTGGTTCTTCATCTATGAAAGTTGATTTTTATGGTGTGGTGTGATGCCCTCATTGACTAAATAAATGGGAAGTCATAGTGAATCATATTTATGTTGGGTATGTAGTGTGAGGAGAGGCTAAGAGATTAAAGAGAGACTATACAGAGGACGAATGGAGAGTAGGAAAAGAGTTTGTGATGGAAGTAGTCGAAAATTGTGTAGATATTTGAATAAATGTGATGAATTTCACATAGAATAGGGATATAGGATCCCTCAACCTTAGGATGAACCTCCCCACAGATGATCTCCCTCCCCCAAATTAGTCAATGCTGACATGATATATGGGTCCTTACAGTTTTCTCAGGGGATAATACATGTAATATCAATGAATTGAATGAATGAGTAGCCAAATTAGAGG
The DNA here is from genome assembly GCA_963277665.1 of Viscum album. NCBI lineage: Eukaryota > Viridiplantae > Streptophyta > Magnoliopsida > Santalales > Viscaceae > Viscum > Viscum album. The sequence goes on along the minus strand of OY728143.1, from coordinate 1,364,641,641 downwards.
TCTAAATAATATTGGAGGAATTCCGAATGACAATGATGACCCTATTCTACATCATAACACTATTAGAGTAATACCATTCAATTAACATCATTTTTCCCTTTCATTAGTGAAGTAAGGGGCACAAGAATAGGCTAATACTCCTCCACTGTAGGGGACTTTAGGTGTGGAACCTGGTCCTAGTCATAAACAAAATGAGTGGGATTTTTATTGGGATCAAATCGTAGGTCTATATTATTCTAAATAAATTCACTAGCAAGTGATGTATGGTGATCGAGTTGGTTTTCTACAAGGCTATTCATGAAGCTTTGGTGATTGCAAGTACTTGATTTATGATGAATATTAGAAGCCTAGAGTTCATGAGGAGCACATAGATAAGCATGACATTATTAATGTTGATATGAATAATATATATACCCCAAACCCACACTCTAGGATCTAGTGATGACAAAAAATAACAAACAACACTAGATTTGATAGACATCAAGGATTATAATATATTTAACATATTTAAAATGCATTGAGCATTTTTTAATAAATTTTTACAGAAAAATTCCAAATCACTAACTAAAAAATCTCATGTACAATCATATAATGGAAAAAATCATTTAAATATTTATAACGCTAATGAATACATATTCAGTCATTAAAATCACCCATAAATTCTCAACAAAAGATACTCTTCTCAGCTAATAATTCTTCATAATTTGTTTCATAACATGAAGGAAGAGATACATATGAATGGGTGAGATTAAATTCATAGTATGTGTAAACATAATAATAATAAATAACATGAGATACATGATGGAGAGCATTATATATGAATGACCATGAAATTATGATATGAAAAAATGGTAACATAAAATAATGGAATAATCCTGATCATATTATATCAAAAAAACATTATAATAATGTGGATAAACTATATAAATGACATTATAAGAATAATTTGAGTCTCCATTCATAATTAAAATAACAAAGTTGGCTGTGAAAACTACCAACTCCCATAGTTGTCTATGCTCACAGACCTTGATATCTATGGAGATAAAATCTTTACAGCATACAATGATGAGATATATAATTCTTGGCATACCTATCATATAATGAAAATTATACATATGTGTGACACATGGTTTCAATCAACATATCATAAAAATAAAAAATAATATAAAATGTGTTCTATAACATTTTCAAGTCGATACCTAAGGATGAAATTGGGATTTCCTCAATAGAAATTTCATGATAACCCGATGGAAAATAAATTGAAATATAATGACTTTAAGATTTATTATAGGTAACTAACACACATAAAATATGATTATGGATATTGTATTGACATAATATTTGAATTTTATATATGTTTTAGACAATAAATTTTCCAATCAATCGATGTATTGAGCATTAAGGAAAACACTCGTAAATTATGTAGTAGAACATAGGGAGTCCACAACGGGATATCATTATAATTAAATCATGTATATAAAAGTGAATGTTTAGGCAATATGAATGTATTGATGGATAATCTCCTAGAGGAAAATTATAATTTCATAATATATCTATATAAATAAGATGGATGTTATCATTAGAAGATTATCTTTCACCAAGAATACAACAGACACAATGATCACTTTTACAAGTATTAGGAAAATTGATTTGAAAATAATAATTTCAGTAGTCCATTTAAAGAAATTAATAGTGATTTTTATTAAACCGTGATAATAAGAATATTCATTTTTAATAAAATAAATCTTATAGAGGATTTCTCTTGTAAAATGATAGAACTATTGGAAATATATGTTCCCTTATAAACAAATCTAATAATGTTTTTTTGAAATTGACCCACAATAAATCATTTAAAATTTTTAATTTTTAATTTTTTTTATAAATTCAATGTAGTATATTTTTAAATTTTTCACATAGTTTCTAGTGACATTTTCTCTAATATTTTGAAAAATTACTATAGAGTAAGATAATTTAAAAAACACTCATGTGGAAAATTTTAATGACCATTAAAAACATTTAGTGAAATTAATTTTTCAAAAAGGCTAGTAAAACTTTTATTTTAAATAAATTGAATGGAAAATTTAATATTTCAAGACATGTAACATATTTGGATTATATTTCGTAAATTTTATAGTTAAAACATGGATGTTGAATAAAGATACCAAATTTAAAGTATATGAGTTATTCTTATCAACATCAAGCTATTATTTGAGGAAGTACTTCATAAAAAAGTATGATATTAATGAAGAGATGTAATATCCCTAGATAAAAAGGAAATATACTATTTAAAAATATAATGGGAGTAAAAGGACCTGTTAAAGACCAAAGTCAAGAAGTGATTTTAGGACTTGTGAGAAAACGGTCTTCAGTTGAGAAAATAGTTAATAATTGAGCATCATTTTAATAAAAATTCCTAAAAGAATAATATAAAAAATTTAAACCTCAAATACCATGAATAAAATCATTTTAATGATAATATATCAATTAGAAATAATAAATATCTTATGAAATTAAATTATTTCAGAATGTAAAATGTGTCTCAATGAAGGGAGTTTGAGAAAATAATCATACATTATTTCCTCACATTGTTAATCACTCTCTAAATTCTTCTAAAAAATAAATATCTTAATCATTTATTTTATAACCTTATTATTCATTTTCAGAGTTTTATATACTTCATTTATAATTATTTTATATGAAAATAGTTGTTCATCGATGACTATTTTTAATATTGTATATTACCGCTTTTAATTATCATGCATGTTATTTATAATGTAAATTTGGATCCCTAATCATTGATACAAATTCCATTATTCCTTTATGACCTATGGTTATTTAATATATATCACATGTTTTTTATAATATTTAACTTTCTCCCCATTAGAGTATTAATTAAGACTCCTGAGAGAAACTTATATTGTATGTTTTTAATGAATGAAGATGATAAGTTATTATCATATTTAGATATTAATATTATAATTACCAAAAAATTAAAATATTTTTAACACATATTGTTAAATTTCATTAATATTGTATAACTTTCCTCAATCATTCGCAATATAAACATTACAACACCACTTAAGAAGGTGGTAGACTCAGTGAAACAAAAGAATATTGTAATGGCCAAATAAGTAAAAAAGTGCAATTAAAAAATGTTAATATGAAATTTTTAGAATATTATACATGTAATATATATATATTATATTACCAAAAAATTCATTATTTTTCCCATTAATTATGGATGGTACTGAAAAATGAAAATTATTATTTGTGGAGGTGGTAGTCGACAAGTACAGACAATTAATGGACTTATTTCTCAATAAATGGGTAGATTAAATTTATATAAAAAATTAACTTTTAATAATAATAGTAATAATTTTTTAAAAATAATTTTTTGGATTAAAAGCAACTTGTTTCCATTGCTGTTATGTGGTAAAACTAAATAAGGAGTATCACTTATGGAGATGGTAATTCTCCCATATGAATGATTAACGATCTCATTCTTTAATGAATGGAATGAATTTAACTAAAAGTACAATTTTATCATTTAATAATCATATAATTCACATAAAAAAATTATTTATAAATCCATTACTTTATTCTATCCCTAATTGGTGGTGATGGTAAGAAAATTGCATCATGTCAAAGATGTGGTAGTCTACATGTACCCATTATCAATGTGTTTGTTTTACTTATAGGTTGTTATTTAAATAATGAATAATTGATGTTACATTACTATTTTTAAATTTAAGTATATATATATATATATTTGGAATATAATTCAATATATTATCAATGTTATATAATATTATAAATATGGAAATTAAAAATAAAGAAAAAGTGGAGAATAATACTCAAATCGAGAACATTAATTTTCCATGGATTTATCCATGGAAGTGAAAAGATTCGTCTAATTAAGGATAGTAAAATGATATGGTAATTATTATAGTTTTATATGTTGAAATAATTTCCTAGTTTCATAAAGTAATTTTATGTAAATTATGTATAAATAAGGTGTTTAATGGGTCTATTTTAATAGTGTATAAAAGGGCACATTAAATAAAAAAGAGAAATCTTTAATGGAGAAGAATGGAATTATATTAAATTTAGGTGAGATGGGTGAGGGAGGTTTTGTAAGACATGTATTAATGTATTTAAAACCTAAAAAAATATATTCTATATTTCTTATAGGTTTTTTACACTTATGTAAATTTTTTACACATTACATTACACTCTTAAACAATAATTAGATAGAATTAAATATTAATCATGGTAAATAATTTATAACTAATAATATAGGCAGACATAAAATACCAAATTTATACATTATAATCAATAATTTTGTCTCCATTTAACCGAACTAATTTTAATAATATTATAAGACTTTATTTTTAATTAAATTCACAAAACAAGTATAAAATGTTATAATATAAAATATTCCATTAAAACAATTAACTTAGGAATAAGGTAGTTTTTTATGGTTAAATATTTTCATTATTATAATTGATTCATTATTAAACAAGCAAAATTAATATGTATTTAAAATAAATAAAACCCTAATTTCACCATGAAAGGGATTAATTAAAAGAAACAAATGATAATTGTTTTCAAAATTCCAATAAAATATTTCTAGAGTTAAAAACTATTAAAAATTGAATTTGTAAGGGAAATATAATATATTATATGTAATAAAAATACCTATAAAATATTAATTTGATCAATTAAAATATTTTACAAAATTTTAAGCATTGTATGTATACTGTTAATTTGATAAAAGTAACCATTTTGGGAAAAGCTGTAATTTTCCCAATTCACCTAAAAATAATTTATTTTACAAAACTATAAAAAATTCCTTATAATATAATATTATTGAGTGAAAATAAAAAATTAATTACAATTTATAATATTTAAATTCTAAAATTTCTTATCATTATTATCAAAATAAAATCAATAATATTAGAAAAAATATTTTTATTAGAAATAACCTTTTTCTATATTAACTCATATTAATTATTTACCTTATAAAGGAAAAACTATTAATGTTTTACCAGATTATATTTGTATATCCTTATTAATAATTTCCTATTAATATATTTTTGTATTTTTTTTGTTAGGTATATTATATGACCGAAGTTATGGAACATAGTATGTATTTTAAAGGATCCAAAATTTATGGTCATTACATTAAACCCCCATAAATAAATTATTTCTTCAATACTTTTACAAATACATTAATTAAGAATGAAAAAAATATAAAAATGACTGAAAATAAAATTTCAAATGAAATGTTTACATTAATATCTTAAGTGAAACCAAATAATAAATCTTCTTCCTCTACCCGGTTAACTGGATGCATCATCATCCCTTAGTAACTAGATACTCTATATCCTCCTTTTATAAACACAAAATAATATATTTCCCTGGATATATTCCTTAATTTCATTCTTCAATCATTTTAATTACGATTTAAATTGTATCTTATTCCTTCATCATCTTCATCACTGGATTATTAAGAAGACACATTGATTCTCAATTTTTTTGTGTTTTACAATTTGATTATTTCCACATTATAAATCATATTTCATGATTTTTTATTTATACTAATAACAAGATATCTATCCCAGATTATTATCACAAAATATTGTAGATCAAGATAACCACCACACTGTCTATCACATCAATTTTAGCTTAATTCATTATTACTCCACCATTTACATTAAAATAATTTTTACAGATTAGAATAGTTAAATTAGTAAATTTATAATTGTAAAATTATGATCTTATAATAAATAAAACATAAATTATGATCATAATTTAACTTATAAGTCCTTAACTACACTCTAGTTTAAAAATTTTCATTTTACAATATTTATCTCCAATATATTTGACTTCCATAAAATCATATGATATAATCCTTGATAATAGTTTGAAAAGTGAATGTGAATTAACCTTGAATATCCCCCATGTGTGTTTGTCCGGATGTGTAGATTGGGATTTTTCACTATGTATTATAATGATGACTATGATACACCTGACCAACTTTTCTCGAGGTTATTAATCCTAGATGCATGTGTGCCAAGACTACAACAACTTACCAAATTCTAAATTGGTATATAATTTACTGGATAAGTGTATATTTATACTTTACCAAATTTCTAGAGAATATCGTCAATAGATATTTATATTTTTGGCTTCTAACAATATTTTGTTATCCTAATCCCTAAAAAATTAAAAAATCAACACTTATAGTCTAAACATTTATCTATACCATTGAAACTAAGTTTTTCCTTAACTAACCATCCTTTTTATCATTACTATATCTTATATCATTCAAAAACAATAACATATTAACCTTTTATGTTATCTAAAACCTTATCTAATACCAACTATAGTTCCTAAAATCCAGTGTTCCCAGATCTAGTGATAAAAATATAGACATAGAACCCTGGTTTTGAAACAAAATTATGATTACAATATCATTCCGAAATTTATAATCTACGGTCCTTTTAGTATTGTGTTTTATATAATTAGGGAAAATACCTAAATAGTAAATCTCAAATATTCTAATTAAATAGATACTTTTTATGCTATATATGAATATAATAAATTTATTATGAGTCTTCAAAGTCATCAATAAATTCTACACATAAGATAATATTTAGTATAAGCATACTTAATAATTTCAATCATAACCCGGCAAAAGGGAAATATAATAATGGGTTAGAACAAATTCTTAGTAAGGGTAAACATAATAAAAATTACTAACATGAGTGACTTGTGGCATAACTTGATATCATAATGAGTGTTGAATCCAGAGAGAGAAAATGATAACATACCAGCATGGAATAATAATTATTATGTTAAAAGAGAAGGTCATCATAGAAATTGGGAAATAACATAAACATATCATCATAAGAAAAATTAAATGAATCACACCTCATTTATACAACATAGTTGTCTAGGACAACTTCCCACTCCCATAGTTTTCCAGGATCACTTCCCATACACCATTATATCTCATGATATGAAAAAACTACACAATATATTAGAGGGATGTATAATTATTGGCCCATCAGTCACATTATTAAAATCATACATATGTGTGGAAAATAGTTTCTATAAATATATCATAAAAACCTATGGAAATAAAATTGGGTTTACATCCTTTTCAAGTGGTTCCCGAAGAATGTATTCATTATTACATTAATAAACATGAAATGATAAAACCATAGAAAATAATGTGCAATTCAGGGACATTAAGCATCATTATAGTTGAATACCACTCAGAAAAATATGATTATGTATTTTTTGTTTACACCCTATAAGAAATAGATATTTTTAGACAATAATTTCCCTAATCAGTCGATGTTTTAGGAATCTTGCTGAATACCCTTAAATCATATAGTGGAAAATCGGGTTTTAAAATTAGAAAATAATTGGAAGTAAATCATTCTTATTCATGTAGATGAAATGGTTTGGAAAAATAAGTGATGGAAAATATTATATAGGTAAAAGATAATTTCCAAATCCATCTAGATAAATAAGGTGGATGGTATAATTAGAATAATACCCATAATCAAGAATATGAAATAGATAAAGAACATTCATAGTCGAATTTTGAAAATTTACTTGAAAATTAGAATTTCCATTATCCTTTGAATACATTTAAAAAGGATTATTTTAATCAACCATGAGAATAAAAATATTCATTTTGAAATCATTATTGTTTATAGTGAAAGCTTCTCATAAAATAAATAATATTGTGGAAAGATATTATCACACAGAAACTTGTTGAATATATTCCTTTTTGGAAACAATTACCCATATATAATTCTTTAATATAATAAATTTAAAAAAAATTATTAAATTCAAGGTTATTGGAAGTATACTTTTTAATTTATTTTAAAAAAAAATTTTATAACTTTTTAAAATATTATTTAATGTAAACCATTTTTCTAAACTAATCAAGCATAAAACGTTTAGAATCTATAAAAATAATTTACAGAAACCCACAATCTAAAAGGGGTAATAAATATTTCTTTTTAAAATAATTTAATTAAATATTTAAAATCAATATATATGGAACATGTTTAGGTTATATTTCAAACATTTGATATGTAAAATTTCGACATGGGAGAAAAATATCCATTGGAATGTGAATGAGTTATTCTTATCAATATGATTATTTTATTTGAGGAATTTTTTCATAAAAGGGGATTACATGAATTAATATTCCAAAATTAAAAGTAAATATACACTTTTAAATGTATTAAAAATTGACATGGAATATCAAAATGCCACTAATATTTCACGACTAACAGGAAAAAGGACTTGAGTCGAGAAAATAATTAAAACATGAGTACCAATTTAATCAAAATTTTTAAAAGAGGAAGATCATAAAAATGAACCTCTAATAACATGAATAAAATATGTTTCATTATAAAATTTTCATTGGGAAGCATATACTCCATATAAAAGTAAATTTGTGTATAATGTAAAATGCGTCTCAATAAAGGGAGTTTGAGAAAAATATTCATTACCTTATATCCACACTCATTTGATCACACTATAACATCAGTTAACACAACCATAACTATCTTAAAGATCTATTTAATGAAATTATTCATATTTATATCCATTTTTAATATTGAAATTATAGTTATTTACTATTAATATTGTGGTTCATTATAGAATATTTTTAGCATTAGATGTTAATAATTTTAATTGTCTTGCACATTCTCTGTAATATTAATTATTATCCCTAATAATTTATTACAATTTCAAGATCCATATATTACCTATGGTTTTACAATTTATATCTCATTATTACTTATAGTGTTACACTTTCATACCATGATAGTTTTAGTTATGACTCTTGAAGGTGAATCGAGAGGCAATCATGTTTCAGTAGTTTTTAATAAATTGAGATGATATATTATTAACATGAATATATATTAATATTATAATTCAAGAAAAAACAAAAAACATTACACTACTTATTATTTAATTTCAATAATATTATATAGCCATAATTAATCATTTAATATAGAAATATTGTTGCATCACTTATGAAAGTTGTAAACCGACCAAAACAAAAGTGTGTCGTAATGATCAAATGAGTTATAAAGTATTATGAAAAAAATTTAATATTAAATTTAAAGAATCATAAACATGTAATAAATAACATATATCTCCATAAATCCATTGTTAGAACCATTAATAAAGGTTGGTGTTGAAAAATGAAATTCATTATTCGTGGAGGCGATAGTCCACACGTATGCAAGATTAACAAAAACATTTCCCAATCAATGGATAGCGTGAAGATATATGAAAAGTCATAATTTCAGAATTATAATAATTCCATCATAATCATATTAATTTATTAATTACAATTTCACTTCCATTAATGTTATGTGGTAAAATTATGTAATACATGTTGTTTATAAATGTGGTAATCCATAGATATGCATGATTAACGATCTCATTCATTAATGAATAGCTGGAATGACAGTAAAGGTAAAATTCTATCACATAAAAATTATTTAAGTGACTTTAAAACATAATTATTATGAAAAAACGTATATTATACCCTCCCTAATAGGAAATGATAAAAAAAACAAACAGCATTGTCTCGTGGATATGGTGGTCTACATGTATGTTCAATTGATGGATTTTTTTGATAGTAGTTTCTACCAAATGAATGAATAGTTTATTTAACATCAATAAAATTAAATTTAAGTATATAAATAATGACTAATTACTTATATAAATAATTTTATAGAATATTAAAAAGATTTAAATTAAAAAGAAATAATATGAGGAGAGCGATACTCATGTTAGGAATATTGATTTTACTTGGATTAATCCTCTGAAATGAAGGGATTAAGATAATTATGTGTTGAAAAATAATATGCTTCATGTAAGAGGTTTTTTACGAATAAAAATTGGTTCATATGGGTGGTTTGGGTTTATCATGCATGTGTAATTATTTTTTCCGATTTGGTCTCTTTTTGATGATATTTATTTTTGGTGTCCTTCCATATGAAACATTTGGGAGTTTTCTTGTGTCCTAACATTTATTCTTGGAATGGAGGTCTCTTAGTTGTATCTTTTTTCTTCTTTATGTTGTTTACTCTACTCAAATCCTGATCCCTTTATTTGTTTGAATGTTATTATAATGTACTTTATTATCATTGGGAAATGTACCCTTATTAAGATTATTTTTATAATTTCTATGGGTGTCTTTAAAAAAAGGCCATGGTATTTATGTTCCCAATCCATGGTCTGAAAATTATATTGATAAATGTTGTTTAAAAAAATATTTAGTTCAATAATTATTGATTCATTTTCATAAAATATATTATGACCCTATAAATTCAATGTTCATGAATAAAATATCTTACTTTTTCATCATTTTTAAAAACATTTATCTTTCATCATGCATTATTATGACCACCCTCACCATCACACATATCTCTTAAATTACAACATTCAATGTAACAGTAAAATATTAGAATAAAGGTTTATTATCATATCATTGAAATGAATTTAATTTCATGATTGAGGATAATTACAATACAACATTAACTGATGAATAGAAGTCATGAGGATAAAAATAAATTTTAACGCTATGGAAATGGTGAAATTTAAAAATTTTAATAAATTTATAGTAAATATAAAAACAAAAATAATCATAAAAATTTAATTATTCTCCATAATATTATCACCACACATAAAACATTCCAATTTTCATAGAAAATAATGTTACTCGGCTCATAACATCCCGAAATAAGAAATGAGTTTCTAAAATATCATTATATAAGCCATTCAAAGTTTCTTATCTCCATATTATTTATTACAATTATATGTTACACTATATGTGAGATTTACCACATAACTGAAAAAAATACTTATTCTCAGAATAAAAATAATGTATATCATGTAATGAACGTCATGTGTTTGAATTAATATATTATTTAAATGAATTAATTTGAATTGATTTTTTATGATAATTTCCTTTCTGACCACTAAATATGAAAAATATGGGTCAAAATAATATAATATATAATTTTTTTGAATTGAAAATTATGGGTAGATTAAATAATGTTTCAAAAATCATTTCAATCATTTAATTTTAGTAGATAAATTTTCAAATAATTTTAGATTAATAAATGCAATAAATTTTTTATAAACTAATAAAAATAGAATATAAAAAGAATGTGATGACCATGGTTTATAATCATTATTTGGAAGTTAAAATTTCAATTAAAATTGATGGCCATGAATATTATTAGAGGATTAAAAAATAAAGAAATCATAAATAACATTTTAATGATATTTATACTTTTCTATAGTCATATAATTATAGTTAAAAAGCATGAGATAAATTTGAAAATAGTTATAAAGTGGAATATTTCTACCCTTGATATAAATAATCATTTTCATCATTTTTGGGTTTTCTTTTTAGGAAATATTAAAACAGTGTATAATATAAATAATTTTTTATTTATTAAAAAAATGATGATGGAAAATACAAAATAAACAAATTTACTTAAATTGAACTACCAAATATATTCTTGGATTTCATTTTTCATTTATGAAAAACATTATCCCTCCATTAGTGGATGTAGTAGTGGTGTATGGAGATATAATTTTGTAGAATAATGTATGAAAATTACCAACATAATGAACTATAAAGAATGATCCAACCACCCATATTAGATCTTCTATAACCTTTGGTCTATACAATAATAATTTCTTCTCAATACATGTAACTCGAAGAGAATACCATATCTCATATACTATGTCAAATAATCATTTGACACCTATTATGGTGGAGTTAATAATAGTGTAATAGTTATTTCTATCCAAAATAGACCATCTGACTTCTTGAATGAATGTGTTGAAAACAGAGACTACTATAGTAGCACCTCATGCTACTAAGGTTTCTCTTTTATATAGGAAATATATTACCTAAATGGATCCTCCACCATTTTCTATAAATATTAAGTGGGTTAGGGATGACTGATTCTTCAATTCATAAGTTATGTATTAACCCTTCATTGATATCCTCGATCAAACTAATGGGTCAATAAGTCACTATAACACCCTCATAAAATAGTTACTTTCAAATTCTATTATTAAACCCTCCATGAAATTGATATCCTTAGTCCAACACATCCATTCCAAGTATGTTCAGTAAAATAAAATAAGCAATGTTAATTTGTGTGCCTTCACTTATATATTACAGTAATGAAAGATCTATGTATCTATAAATTCTAGGTTTATCCTCTTTTATTGAACATCATCATATTCTTGATATGATAGAGGAATATGTGGCCTAATTGTCTCACACTATAACCCTTTACATCCCCAACCTAATTAAAATTTTCATTCAATAGTCTCATCTACCTGGTATAAAGAATTTTCTTTAGTGGAAATTCCATTATACCTCAATGTTTTAAATTATTCTTTTTCATGAATTCATTCATGGGGATGGAATTTTCATCATCAAGATGTCTCTGGATGTCGGTCCCATATATGTTAATATTCAATGAGTACGGGTGAATCTAGGTAAGTATAATTAAAATTTAAATTCCAAATAATATCATTTTTTAATATTAAAAACTCAATTTTTTTCCGTATAATAAATATAGATATGATAAATAATAAATATATAGAATAAATTTTAACTTTTCTCAACCACACTAACCTCTGTCTAAAAAGCGTAAGCTCAATGATGTTCTAGTGTATAAAAAATTTACAATAAGAACATTTCTTATCTTTAAAATTTATAATTAATTTATTATCCGTAAAGTTTAACAATCAATCCCAAGAATGGTAAAAATGATTTATTCTATCTATATAAGTTATTATTAAATAAAATGACAAAACATAATTCATTTATTTAAATAAGGATATTCCACTAGGATTTGTTTAGTAATATGCTTCACATTCTTCAAATGCATCATCACTATCAATTTTTAACATGAATTATAACTATCTATATATATATATAGATATATCTATGTTAAAATATATATTCTTACTTTTTCTCCTCGTAGGAAATATTTCTCTAGATCAGGATAAAATTTATATGTTTACCTTAATTATAGTATGTAGCACCCTTTTCATTTATTGGGAACACGCATCCACTTATTCTTCCAATATATATATATATATATATATATAAGTACCCATTAATATCCTAATACATACCCTGAATGATTAAAATTTAAGATATAATATTTCACCAATAATTGAAACATAATGGAATAATGACCTTCCCCTCAGACATTGCCACATTGGTCTGCCTTTTGACAGGGTAAACCATAACATTCATTCTCTATTCTCTTGAACTAAATATAAATTTTCAAATTTAAACTTATATATCATGAGAAAAATATTTTGTGGTGTTGATAAATCCATGTTTATAAAGGCTAATGACTAACCCCTTTCTAAAATTACATGTGAAACGCATATAGTCCTCATATAAGAGTTTATTTCCTCAAACAAACTTCATTGTACATTTGATTAATTGTACATTAAAATGATTGAATATTAACGAGTATATTATCACATTACTATTCTTCATAAATGTAACAATAATATTATAATGTACATAGAGTATATATCACATATAAAGGACATAACATGTCCCTTTAATGATTAGAACCTTTAATTTCTTTGAAAATATTTTTAAATATATGTAATATAGACATATAAAATCTCATTAATGGGGATATATAATTTTTTTTAGTACATGTTGGAGGATCGTGTGCTATTGAGTCTTATTCTCATAAAGTTCATGATTGGTAATTTCTAATAGAAGAGGTTATGTGAATAGAGTTTCTAATAATAATTCCCTATGTTAAATATTCCATTGTATATTCCAATAAACAAATGTGTGTATATTTCCTTATAATTGAGATAAATAATAATGTGTATCATAAATCATATATTTTTATTTCTTTAAGTAAATAATATCTATATATGATCATATAGTGGTAGGTTACGTTGTGGGTGTGTTATAAGTGATATGATAATAATGAATATGTCAAAAAAAGAGTTAATTACTTTTATTTAATTGAAATATATATTTCTAGCCCTTCAATGGAAGTGGAATTGTATGAAACATGCATTGTTTTGGGAGTATATTGACTTTTTAATTTTATAAAGTCAATTAAAGATAAATCAAGATTATAGGTTGAAAACATGAATTATTCAATATTCCAAATGAGATATGAAGACAAATGTTTTATATTATTCAATGATATTTTATATGATTTTATTTTTGTTGCGATGTAATTTATATCTCTATATTTTAGATCATGAGTTTTAAGAAAATTTATCTTGGAAATTAGGCTAGTTCTTGAAATTGCACAAAGAAATTGGCCTTTATGTTTACATACTAAGTGTATCCAAGATTTTAGTTAATTTCTATTCAAATTTAACATCCTTAAAAAAGATTATTCTCAAAAATTGGTTTAATAATTTTTCATGTTATGTTGATAACATTAATTCTATCACAAGTTATACAAAATAATGTATATTTGAGTTGAATTTTAAATAAATTTTTATAAATATGGTAATAAATAATTATAAAAATATATAATATTAATTAATATCTTATTTATTCTAAAGTTAACAATAAATATATATTTTTTCTGTTAATATTAAATAAATATTTATTTTTTTGTTGATGAATGAAATATTTATTTTTTTATTTTTTTATTTATTGAACATTACCATAATTTTTATTTAAATAAATAAATATATATTTTTCTTAGTTAGTTAAATATTTAGGAGGATCGATAGCAAGAGTGATGGGTCTGGTGGAAATGATATATTTTATTTAGAAAAATTTAAATAAAAATTTATTTTTATTTAACAACTGATATATAAATATATTTCAATTATCACACAACATGGAAATAATAATACTAATAATACTATTTTTTGATGTTGTGTTGAAGTAGAATTAAGATATTTTTTACTGGCCTCTGTGTAATAACTAATTATATAACTTATGTATAGAAACCAACATATGTAATTTCAAAATATAAAGAGAATAATGTACATAATGGTTTATCTAGATATTTATCTCTAATCATAGTCATAAAAATTCATTAACACTATCATGAATAGAAAGAGAAGATCATCCTCACCCCTCTTAAAATATCAAAAGAATAAGAGAGTGTGAATTTCAATAGTGTGAAGATTCTTACTATGATCAATGGTGAATGAGAAACGTATTTTGGTTCTCATATGCAAGCATCTAAGATTCCAATTTTGGAATTCTAAAATTCAAAGAGAATGTGGGGATGCTTCTACAATGATTCTACTCTTGGATTTTTAATCACAACATCAGTATAATAATAAATATCAATCAATTCGACAACGAAGAGAAAATTCCATGTGAACATAAACCTTGTCTAAATAAACTAATTATATATTATTTGTTAAAATTTTCTATATATTAATTTATCTCGGTTTTATTTTCCTACATCTAATGATTATATCATACGATATCAAAAAAAAGCTTTGGCATGAGTGAAAAATCATCCACTATGCCTCATATTTTTAAAGTGGTATCAGATTAGTCTCATAGTTGTTTACAATTATTTACTATCTTTTTATTAAATTATGCATTTTTTTTGGATATTCATTTATAAATTTCCATTGTTAATCCAAAAGTCTATATAATAAGATTATTCACACTCACATGACATTGAACAGGATAATAACAAATAAACAATGTTCAAAGATCTCATTTGGATGTGCCAGATTTTCTGGATAAATGACACAAATAAATGAAATTCAAATTAAAAGTGCATTCCATGTAAAAAATTTCAACCACATAACTAATGCCCACATAATTCATGAAACTTATTTTGGTGGAATTGTATGAGACATCATTATATGACATATATTGACCACTAGTTAACACATGGTTTGATTTGATATCATTGCGTGTAGCTGGTGTACACTCCTTGTAAAACAACATAGTTTAACCCTTTGAAATAATTAAATAATTATAGTCAAATTATATGGAATGTAATTAATATGTGATAATAATTGACTAGTGATTGAGAAAAAATATTTAGTTTTGATTAAAGGTTCTGTAGTAGGTGTACAAACCATGTACATGTTAATACCCTTATAGAATTCATGCCAATTACCTAGGAATGTTTTTTTGTGTTTCTATATAATGGATTAAATGGATTATAGTTGGTTATACATTCCATTTGACATATACCCGTTCAAATTATATACATTTTGAGACTTGTTGTACCTTGTTAATTAATTACATATTGGAAAAACAAATTGTATCATTAAAAAATAACTACATGGTTTTCAACTGTTGTACGCATCATGTGTTACGATTTTCCAATGAATTTCCTATTTAGTGTTTTTTAGTTAGTTGTGTGGAATTAGATGATTAAATAAATTATTTTCCATGACATTATAGAATGAAATAATAAGTATGGACATTATATATGTCATGTGATTCATAGTAATTTCTAGAGTCATACACCATATATATTAATGGTTTATTTTTTAGTAAGAAACATTGTGCTAACTAAACCCCTTGACTCATGAACCAAGAGACTATGCTTATCATGAAACATCATGTAAACATACATTCCATAAAAGTTAATTATACATGAAAAGGATCATTTCAAGCATATGTAACATTCCATATGAGTGAGAATACATATTTTGTGGACTAAATTTGTGGATGATATGTTTCATCTAGTATATATCCTATTAAATTCTAGAAATAATTTATAAATTGAACATATTTGTACGCACCTTGTGCCCAATAAGTACATGTTGTGTGTTATGTAATGTTTAAATTAATTAAATTATTTAAATTATTTAAAATTATAGTGGGTTATAATCTCAATGAATTTTTTGGATAATTAATATAAAAAATATAACTAATTAATAATATTATGAATTCAAAAAATCTATCTTTATACAGAATGAATTGAAATGAATGATATAATGTTTTAAATATGTAGTCATTACAAGTGCAGATGATAATGATCTTGGGTGACCTATGTATGTATTGGGTTTCTTCAAATTTAATTTTTATTTCAAGGGTTATTTATTATTATTAATTTAAAATATTGATATGTGAATCGTTTTATCATAATTATTATGTATGGGTATTCATGTCATTGGTTTAATTAATATAACCCCAATAGCTAGTTTCAATCACCTACATGTGAGTAGGGATATGTAAAATAATGAGCTGTTAGGCAGATATAGATGGATCTAATTTGATCTAAAATGATACTTTCCAATGGGATATACAGTTTAATGCTCAGATGCTGCAACTCAAGCTAACGTTGTATTAAATATTTATTATCCTGCATCCAAAGTTGTTTTATCCTCATCTATATAATCTAATTAATAATAAATCTCATGATCATGATACATATTTATTTAATTAATGTCTAGTTCATTGTTATTTAAATATTTTTATTTGATGTTTAAACATAGTAAAATAAAATAAATGAAATAATAATCTTCCAAAATGGAATAAAATTATTTAAGAACGCATAAATTATTTTATTTATACAATGTTAATTAATTATTTAAAATTCACATAATATTAAAAATCATGAGAAGGATAAAATAAATATTATTTTCTCCAAATATAAATAAATACCACAAGTTAAATGACATACAAAAATCCTTCTATCACATGATTTAAAATGAAACCATAGTTTAATGTACCTGACTACCCTCCCATACAGTTATTACAAGTATAGATGTGTTTAAAAAAATTGAGACAACTTAATCTAGTTGGAATCATGGATTGATTTTCTATATAAACATTGTAAAAATTAGTGTATTATATGATGAAATATGATTTTACGATTTTATGATATGGGAGTCAACTCAACTGATCTCGGAACAATGAATTAATTTTTTTAGTAAGATAACCAATCTATATAACATTGAATAACTTTTCAAGACCTTATATGGTTTATGATAAGGGAAATAAGGATCATTAACACTAAAATATCCATGTGACAAGATATTAAAAATCCAATTCAAAGTTCTATTGGGATTTCATAAGATAATCAGAAACTAATAAATATAATTATTTATACCACATTTTGTTATTCAAGACAATGCAATAAAATATACTTATACCTGTTGAATAAAATAGTACGAAAACCCAAAAAAACAATAGTCTTTTCTGTATAAATATCATGTCCTTGAAAATATATATTTTCAAGAGTGGTACAATTATTTATATATTTTACTACTATATAAAAATTTATACTATGTTATAGGGTCCCCAATTCCAGATCCACTAACTCAGTGAGAGAACTTATGTGAGAAGGATACTTATAGGAGATACATGGTGGAATTTGATGATGTATGTTACATCATGCTACCATCTAAGTCAAGATATTTGAAGATGAAATAAAAAGGCATGGATACATTTACCATGATATCTCAACTCGTATCTCTTGAAAAGGAGAAATAGAGGATTAAGGTAAATGAAATTGTTATTGTAGTTTACTAGTGTATACTGGGAGATTGACACTTAGATAGTTATTTCCCTTTGAAAATATTTAATTACATAGATCTGGAAGTGAATATGGATTTATAAAAAGATAATAAGTTATCTATAGATATATTATTATCATCCTTATCACCCAGACACTCCATATTCATTCAGAAGTATTGGATGAATGGTATAGAAAATAATCTCTGGAATATTTTTACTATACATTTATGAGAATATAAGGAATGTTTGGAATATGGATCCTCACCCCTTTTGTGAATTTTCTAATAATTTATTTTAATAATCTCATGAATGATTCAAATTCAACAGTTCCTTTAAAATTTCCTTCAAATAGATAATAAATTTATAGTTATATTGTTGAACTGGAGGTTATTTTCTTCTCACATAGCCAAAAAGTTGTTTAGAAGAGAAAATATACTATATTGAATAAGAAATATATACAAAAGAATGTAAATTTGGTATTTTCATCATTTCATGTCATATTTTTATTTGAATTATTCTATATTAAATACATTTAATGAAATATAAGAATCAAGGATATTGAGAAACATTATAGGAGGTTAGTTGGATACTCCCAGTAACTGGGAAAGGGTGATTCTAATGTCAAGAGTGAGAATCACATGATGTCAACTTTTCATGTAAACTAAATCTCATCAAAACTATTATATTATATTGATTGTAACCAAAATGATTATCTTGGTGTCTCATTATTTTCAATGAAACATTTATTCATTATTGAAATTAATATGTTTATGGTGTTTCATACTTAATTACTAGTTTAGTAATATGTTATTAACATATATCAAATATCCAAAATGAATGTTGAATATAAAATACAAGCCTCATTCACATTTATGGATTAATAATTCATTTTAAAATAAAACAAAAGGTAATGGTCCATCTTTAGTTTGATATACATATCTAGTATTATACAAAGATTCATTTAAAAATGATGCTTAACAATAATGATTATAGTGTTGGTATAGCTTGATTAAATAGACTATTATAATGAGAATATTGATGTAAATTCATTTACATTATATAATTATTTTAATAAATTTAAAACTTCTCTATAGAAAAAATAATTCATTTGGTAACAAGACACAAGATACTCTATATGTAATTTTCAAGGGATATTGTAACCCATAATTCATTGATCATTTAAATTATAGGGTGATTATTTTGTAAACTCTCATTAAATTATTCACATTAATGATTCAATGATATTGGAAGGATGATTTATGATCTATCTTACAATTATTATCAGTATTCCATAGTCTCTCAGGATTTTTTTAAATATAACGGAAAAAACTAACCATATGATAACAATATTGAATAATATATATCATATAATTTATTAGATGGATGTAGTATACTATTTTGAAACCTTTAGTATTTCATGGGAACTATTTTTTTAAATATATTTATATCTACAAAAGTACATTAAAAGAAACAAAAAATTGAATCTCAATTAATTATCATATAGATGCTCGGGGTAATAACATCGCCAATATAGAAAACTATTTTTCAAAAGTAAACATAATTTTTTAGGGAATCACATCACATTGTATATTTTGGGTTCATTCTATACTTACATGAAATATAGGTTCTTGATTCATATAATTTTTCATAAGATCACTAAACATCATAATTATTGGTTCGATTAATTCTTACAATGACAAATTCTATGTAATAAAGTGGAAATCAAATAGGTGGATTTATATTCACTAGAATAATTGAAAACGTTTTCAATAATAATAATGAATCACACAATGTAGTAAAATATTGAAACCTTCAATGATTGGAATGTTAATTTGAATTCATAAATTGATTCCATTTATAAAATTAACATTTGAATTTTGGTTCAAACTACAATTGATTTAAATCCATTAGAGGGTATTCAAGGGAAACCACAAATGGATTGGAAAAGATTGTACCATTATATCTTTATTGGTTATTAGAGGGTAAAAATATGTCTAGATATATTCAATTAAAGAACATTTTATAAAATATTGAAGGTAAATATCTGTTATAATTTTACATGTCATAGAAACATTCTATGATCATTATATTAGTCATTGGATATGTTGGATTCTCTGGACAAGAACTGAATACATTTTTACTTTATGATAAACTTGTATCAATGGATTTGAATATTAATAAATACTTTATCAAATATTTATTATTCTTCTACATGACAATGCATGTGATAATTTCCTAAGGAGTGTTGTTTCACTAAAGGGTCATAGAAGATCCCTACTTTGATAAGAACCAAGAAGTGCCCTAACACTATACATGAATATATGTTCTAGGGCTGGACAATGTTATTTTATGGACACAAATAATACAGGAAATTAGGGGTGAGGACTCATAAAACATAGACGCACCTTCTAATGGTGTTCTCCCTTGGTAATATCTAGGAGGATATTATGAGAACTAGACCTAAAAGTTGGAAATCCACATTTCATAGTGTCATTGGATGTTCCTATTTGTGGACATGTGTATTGGTTCTTGGACATTATGATTATTATTAATGGGTATTAAAACTCAATCACTTAGATATATTTATGAAAACTGGGGCGGCACACTGATCACAACGAAGTAGGATATGTTGGGTGCCTCACTAGTAATACTGCATTAATTAATAATGAGAGAAACGATTTGTCCCTTATATTCCATAACATAATTTGATATCTCAATCCCTTTTATGGAATTTATATATCCTAAATAAATCCATTTCCATAGTGTGGAATTGGTAAACTACATTCTAGGATTTCAAAGAAAAAGTAATCAATCTCATGGGTTGATGACACAAGCATGAAACCCGCTTGTTTCAAGATATCGAGACAAAGGGATTACATTACACAGTAAGAATTTTTAGGAGGTGACACATCATTGCAGCATTAAATTTTCTCTCCATGGGTTTCTTGGCATGTTTCTAGACTCAAAAAATGGACTTTATATAAGCTTTTCTTAATGCAAGTGAGAAAAAATCCAAGAGGGTCTAAAGCTATGTGTATCCAAGTATCTTAGTTAAATAATAATTTAACAAGTGGAATAATTATTATTATCAGTTGTGGTTTAATAATTATTCATGGATTCCAAATCATATTAATTTCTACACTATTTATTCAAGAAAATATATTATAGGTGAAATAATATATTTATTATTGTGAATAATACAGTTATATTTATTTAAGGAATAAATAGTCATAATTCCTGGTCTAATAAATGTGGTGGAAGAAATAAAAAAATGGATGAACAAAAGTATGAAACTTTGAGTTTTTTCTACGGATTTGTGATAAATAATATTATTTATTTGATTAAATAATATTAGGTTCAATTCAATGTTTGCATGTTAAGTTATAATAATAGTCAAATGTTATTATTAGACATGGGGGCTTACTAAGAATTAAATTAAATAAATAAATGTCATTAGGTAATTAATTAATTCTATAATTCTATGTGATATAAATCCAAATAATATTATTCTCATTACATTTATCTATTCTCTGTGGTTCTTCATAATAGACCTAAAAAAAATCTCTCAATACAAAAGAAATTCTTTTCCTCTATGACCACTCTCATGTTATGATAGAGATCCTCCTTCACTGGATCAAGGAGTGTGCTTTAGAAGCGGATCTCATGGAGATCAGAGGTAGATATCACAAGTGAAGGATATTTCATACTAGCACCTAGGTATCCCTTCGGCAGAATCTATATATATGGGAAGAACATGTGGATCACCACTATTGGAAGCCTACACTTGGAATTTAAGCTACAACGACAGATCATAATGGATCACCACTATGCCTAGAACATAATATTTCTAAAAAATTAGTGATGTCATTGATTATAATTAATTTTTTTGATGATTTACGCATTTAATAATATAGTTCTTTCAATTCATGCTAATCGTTCTATCAATCTAAATCTCGAAATCTATTCCACCTATTTCATTTCTCATTCACCTTATAGAAATGAAATTTTATTTTGATTTTGAATAATATAAAAATTGGGAATCTCATCCAGAGGAGAAAAAGGTTCTTGGATATACAACACTAGAACAAATGGATTCTATTCTACCACACACACCATGTAGTAAAGGTTCACTGCATTGGAACTTGTCCACAAAACCAAGAAATATTTTGGAGTTAATCTATGTATTTATGACTCCATATTTTTACCAGGAATAGGTGGCACCCAGTTTTTGGATTAGATGTCGTGTGACCCACTAAGCATGATGTGTAATCCGTTTAAATTAGGATTGGACCATGTACCTCGTACATTGTTTTTTTCAGCTGGAGATTGTGTAATTCAAATACTACATGGTGTTTGTCCTACTGGACACAATTTGTACTCTAATGAATTCTGAATTAAATCTACATGCTGACACAATGAGTGTGTATTTCAGATTGACAATGAATGATAGTACACTACATTTTTTAATAAATACACGTTGTGTACTCATCCAATTTACATAGATATATTAAAATTTATTATTATATTATACAAATCCTTTATACATGTACCATGGTGTAGGTGTAATAATGGGGAACAACATGTGATACGTGTTTCATACATATGTGTTAAATTTAGCAACTACATAATGTTAATTTATACTCATTTTATAGTTAGGAATGAGAATTCATTTGGTTTCCTCAAGGGTACAAGTTACGTAAAAATATAATTTTATGTTTAATTATTTATTTGAAATTATGATGGATGGGAATCTAAAATAAATTGAGAAAAGGGTTTATGATAAACAGATTGATTGATTAAACATAATAATTTATTGATTGGAGTTTGATTTATCTTAAACAAGAAATATTATATAATTGAATGATAATTTTTTTATGTATAAATATCACTTCATTTATGTATGTTCATAAGTTGTACCAGGGCATTTTGATTGTGGGTGGTTTATTTTAATTTATTTATTTTAATCAAAATTGTTGTCTTTTGAGACTTCTCCTCATTAATATATAGGCCATGTGTTCTTATGGTTTCCTTTATGTAAAATCTCATTTTACCGCTCAACTGCATATAGGATAAATGAAACTTTAATTCATGGAGCTCCCAAGCTAGTGGAGGAAGTACAAGTTAGAATACAAGGCGAAACCAATCCAAATATATAAAATGGTGGGTCAGTGGAAAGATATGAACGCAACCACCAAATGATCAAGGTGTTTTCTCCCCTATTTCTTGGGTTATTTTATCAACATATAGATAAACTAACCAACAGATCAAGCTCATGATCATTCCATTTAGTTTATTTCTTTTAGTTTCATGGTTTATATATTTTTGGTGTGTTGTCATGATCACACAATTAATGATTTAAACGATCAAACAAGATGAAACTCAAATAAGAACAGATTTGTGTAAATATTATCATAGAAATGGATAATCACTTATGTATATCCCAATTATTATTAAAAATAATGTGTGAAAGATAATAAAATGGAACTTTATGTATAAGTATAAAATTAATCAAGGAAATATTATGTTTGTATAGCCTTCCATAATATTGGTTATAATTGAACCATAGTGAACTGTGCTTCACCAACCCCTGTTGGTATTCTTTTATGTATCAGGGAATTCTAATTCAAGGTTTTGAGTTTACATAACTTTTTTAATATCAAGATTTGAAATCCATCAAAAAACATGGAGTGACCATGAGGAAAAGGTAAAGTAAATACAAAATAAATGGATTTCAGGATTGTGGTGTCCACTTAGCAGAACAAGGAGCTATGAGTTAATGTTGTTGGAATTTAGAATGCCTACCTAAAGCCATTCATGTTGCTTGAACAACCCAATTTGGGGAATTGAAATGATAAATATGGATCATATCCACTATATTATTCCAAAAACAAATCATTCTGAAGTCAATGGTGGGGGATATTGGAGTTTGATAAAATATTGGGAGACAAAAAATTATTAATTTATTTATTTGTCTTAGTTTTATCATGATAAAGTCCTAAATCTTATTTCATCTTAATTTTTAGAAACATAAGGAATATTTAAACAAACATGTCATTGTGAACCATACTCGAGAAGAAAAACCTTCTCACCAGCAACAATATCAAGGATTGTCATAGGCATTTACACATTATCCTTTTCCATGAGAAGAAATTTCATTTACCTGAGTATCATATTCTTGCTGAACCTAGAAACTAGGCCATTGATGAGGAAATATGTATCTATATAAAACATTTTGATGATTCTATAGAAGTACAATGTTTCATGATATTTTCCATATCTAATGAGCTCTTGAGGAAACATCAAATCATGGGTGCGTATAGAATTCTGTCTCACCTTGAGGATCTCTAGCAAGAGAAGGCAAGACAGAAGAGATATGAGATCTCCAATGTTGTGTTCACAACTAATCTTGGAGTGTTTGTGCCAGTTGGGCCTCATGTAGTCAAGCTTATTGGCAACATTGAATGCCTATATATCTTAGGTATTATTTTCTCAGAGGAGTTTTTTATAGATCTCATCCTATCATCACTTCCCAAGAGGTTACCTAGATTTATTTCTAACTAAAACATGAGAAAAAATTAGAATACTCTATTAGAACATTATAACTTGATACACCGGGTAGATGCGGATATGGGGTGTGACAAACCCACAATCCCTATATTAAATAAGAAGAGAAAGGTACTGTGAAATGGTCCAAGGATTTATAAATTGTCTGAATCCCTCGAGCACCATCCATCTAGGAAGGAGAAGATCTAGAGGCCGTGAAAGGAACATGAGGTAGTATGTTTTGGATGTGGAAATCTAGGCTACTAGAAGAAGAAATGGACCTCGAATTGTGGGGACACAAAAGGTTTATTTGTTATCAAGTGTAATATTTCCATTTCTACACATTTGTTATTTGATATAGAATTTGGGGATCACATATATATTAATATTTAGGAACTATGTATATATAAAAATATTTCTACAGGATAGCTAGATCATTGATCTTATAATGGTGTGAGGCTAGATGCGTTGTCCATTATCGGTTACCATCTCTCATTTCTATCTAGGATGCTTTAGGTTTTACATAACTATTTTATTTACCTAGTGTAACCAAGAATATAATTTTTGGATCATGTATTGATATGGATGGATTTATTTTCATGTTTGGAAATAAGGTTTGTTTATTTTATAATAAAAATATATGTTTTTGTATTAAACATTTAAATAATGGTTTTCATGTATCAAATTATAAAAACCAATTGTTGGCAATCGATAATGAAACAAACTCACATGACTCGTATAACACCCAGTTGTGACATCACCATCTCGATCATGTAAATGAGAAGCGCTTGGAAATTATCTAACATGACAGTTATTTAGACTCTACAAAGCTAAAACAACTTGATAGATATCATTTTTGTATATAAGGGAAAATGATCAAGTCGCCTTTCTGGGGAAAGGTGGAAAGGGACATAAACCTTGAAGGATTTGTACACACAGATGTCTGTGGACCAATTCTATTATACCCTAGCGGTGGATATTCTTACATCATTATATTTACTGATGATTTGAGTGGATATGGATATATATACTTAATGAGGTATAAGTTAGAGTCTTTGGAAAATTTATGGAATTCAAGAATGAAGTATAGAATTAGCTTCGTAAGAAGATAAAGAAGCTTTGATCAGATTGAAAGGGAGAATATTTGAACCAAGAGTTAATCAAACTTTTACAGTAGTCTAGGATCCTATGGAAACTCATTATTATTTATAAACCATAGTGGAATGAGGTTAGTTAAATGAGGAACCACACCTTGTTGGACATGGTGAGGTCAATGATGAGTCCTGCAGATCTTCCACTATCGTTTGGGGGATATGTATTACAAACTGTAGTATACAAATTAAACCGAGTGTCAAAAAAACTAGAAAATGGAATTCCATCCATTTTATGGAATCAGAAGATATCCATTTTGTCATACACAATTTTATGGTGATGAGAATAATTTGTTAAGGCCTTCTCTAGGAATAAACTTTCACCTTGGGGAACAAAGGGCATCTTTATAAAATATACCAAGGAAATGAAATTATATAACCTATATAACCCTTCAGAAAAGAATGTGAATTCTACTAGATAATTTGATTTTCTTGAGATGGAGAACATCCTAAAAATGATAGTGGGAGAATGATTGACTTCGATGAAGTTGTCGTTCAAGATACAGAGGAGTTGGTATAGGAAAAAGTTCTAAAGGTCCTCGTGAAAGAGGTTCGAGAAACGCAATTACTACATAGGAGCTCAGGAGTGGTAAGGGAACAAGAGATATTTGGATTCCTAGTCATGGAGGATGGTTAGTCATTATTATTAGACAATTATGAACCTCTCTCCTATAAGGAAGTAATATAGAGCTCATAACATTCAAGATAGAAAAAACATTGAATTCTTTGATGAATTATATGTATCTGAACAAAGTCTGGGTTTTAGTCAATGAGCTAATTGATGTATTGTTAGATGGATGAAAATGGGTGTTCAAGAGAAATCTGGAAATATAAGGTCAATTTAGAGCCTTTAAAGCAATGCTAGTGGATAAAGAATTCAGACAACATCAAGGAATTGACTATGACGAAACCCTCTCACTAGTTTCTATGTTTAAATCCATAAGAATCATACTATCCATAGTAGCTTACCATGACTAATAGATTTTGAATATTGATGAAAAATAGCATTCTATAATGAGAACCTTCATGAAGATGCCTATATGACACCACCAGAAGGTTTCATGACACTAGGTGAAGCGAAACAAGTTTTCATGGTACAGAAATCCATTTAAGGATTAAAACACGAATCCATGTCATGGAAAATTTGATTTGATGAATCCATAAATGTATTTGGTTTCATGAAGAATGAATGTGATACATGTGTTTATAAGTGGTTTAATGGGACTAATCTCGTTATCTAAGTAGTAAATGTGGATGGCATATTACTTATTATAAATGATGTAATAGTCTTAGAGTCAGTTAAGGAATCGTTTAAAAGTGTTTCTCTATAAAGTACTTGGGTGAAGAAGCTTACATTTTAAGGATTAGGATCATTCAAGGAAGATCTAAGAGGTTGGTTAGACTAAGACTTGGTACATACATTGACTAGATACTAAGGAGATTATGTATGGAGAAACCCATGTGGGGATTGGTCCCACTGTCACATGGAATATATATATTTAAGAGAATGTGTCCTCAGACACAATAATAAAAATATAGGATTAGTATGGACCCATACCCTTTTGCTATAGGATCCATCATATATTCCTTGTTATGTACCAGTCTTGATGTGTCCTATGCAATGATCATTGTGAGAAGATATCAAGAAAATCCTTGAGATCTTTATTGGACTGCTATTAAGACTTTCCATAAGTATCTGAGAAGTACTAAGTATATGTTCTTAATTTAGGGAGTAGATGAGGAGATTTTCATAAGATTGTATCTGGATGTTGGTTTTCATACACATCATAATGATCTGATGTCATAATCAGGATATGTTTTGTGTCTCAAAAAAGGAGTTGTGAGCTGGAAGAGTTCAAAGATGCCAGTTTGTATTGATTCAACACTAGAGTCTGTATATATAATGTCTTATGAGGCATCCATGGAAGCCATTTGTATTAATAACTTGGTCTAAGAGATTCATGTGATTCCTAGTAGTATACACCCTATCACATTATATTGTGAAAATACTATAGTGGTGGCTTTGGAAAACGAACCAAGGTCACAACAACAGACAAAGAACATTCTCTAGAAGTATCACCTTTTAAGGGATTTCTATAAAAGGGGTGAAGTGTCAATGAGTATACATTCCATGGAAGATAAGGTGGAACACCTCATGATTAAGGCCTATCTGAACAGAAGCATGAATATCATGTTAGAGCTAGTGGGTGAAATGTTTTTAGCAGTTGGATATAGTCCAAATTAGAGTCTGTTGGAGTAAGTGGACTAGAACCAATAGATTTTTACTTTATAATAAACTTGTATTAATGGATTTGAATATTAATAAATACATTATCACATATTTATTGGTCTTATGCATGACAATGCATGTGATAATGTCTTAAAGATAGTTGTTTCACTAATGGGTCATAGAGGATCTCAACTCTAATGAGAACTAGTAAATTCTATTACACTATTCCGGAATATAAGTTCTATGTAGAAATGCATTATTTGAAATACACAAATAATACATGATATTAGGGGTTAGGACACATAAAATTTGGATTCCACTTCTAATTGAGAAAACCCAAGGAAATATATTAGAGGATATTATCAGAATAAGACCCACCAGTAGGAAATCCACAATTCATAGTGCATTGGATGATCCAATTTGCGATTGTGTGTATTGGTCCTTAGAAATTAAGATTATTAATAGTGGGTATTACAACATGCACACATAGATATATTGATGAAAAATATGTCAATAAACCATTATTAGTGATGTAAGAAATTTTGGGTGTGTCACCATTAATAATGCACTTGTAGATATTATGAGAATGGATTTGAAAATATTGTTCCATAACAGAAGTTTGTATCTTATTCCCTTTAATGGAATCGATATAGACTAAATAAATCCATGGCCTTGGTAGGGAATGGGAAAGTCAATTTTTTGGAGGTCAAATAAAGAGTAATTGATCGTATGGATTGACGACACAAGCATGAAACCCGCTTGATTCGACAGATAGATATAGAGGGATTACATTACATGGTAAACATTCATATTAGGTTAAATTTGATTGTGGAATTAACTTCATTCCCAATGGATACCTTGGCATGTTTCTATATGCTAACCATGGCCTTTATCAAGGATCCTCTTAATTCCATTGAGAAAGAGGCCTTGACAGTCACACGCTAAGTGTTCTCAAGTATCTCAATTAAATATACATTTTGCATGTTGAATAAAGATTTTTCTTTGTTGTTGTTTAATAATTATTCATTGATGCCTGATTTCATTTATTTTGACAATAGTTATTGAAGAGAATATATTATGGTAGAAATAATAAATTTATTTGTGAATATTTCAGTGGAATATATTTAAGAAATAAATTGTCATCAATCAAGGTCTAATAAATGTGCATGAGGAAATAATGGAAATGAAAAAACGTACACACCATATATATTAATAAACAGAACATGTAGTTTTTTATGGGTATTTGTGAGAAATAATATTATTTATTTAATTAATTAATATTAGTTTTAATTCAATGGGCACATGTTAAGTGCTAATAATAGTAAAATTATATTATTAGACATGGGGTCTTACTAAGAATTAAATAAAATTAATAAATGAATTCGGGTAATTAATTCATTTTATTATTCTATGTAATGTAAATCAATATTACACTATTCTCATTAGATCTAGACGTTCTCTATGGTTGAGAGAAATGGATCTGGAAAAAGCTAACAATCCAAGATAGAATTAATTTCTTCTATGAATTTTATCTTGTAATGAGAGATATCCTCCTCCACTGGATCAAAGAGAGAAATTTGGAATCGTCAATGAAGGAAATTGAAGGTAGACATTGCAAGTGAAGGATATTATGTGCTTGCAACCATGGATACCTTTGGTGAGGTCTGAAGATATATGGAGCACAAATGGATCCATGATATAGTAATCATACACTTTTCTTTTGTGAGGAACCAACAGATCACATTGGATCATGACTGGAAGCATCAATGGAGAGATAATTTCATCAAGGTAATTTTTGTCTTTTAATTAAATTAATTATAACCAACAGATGATGATCCTCTCTATGGTTTTAAGAATTCCCTCTATCCTTTTAATTCTTCATTTAGTTCTGAATATCTAGTGTTTTATCATTGTGAAGGATCTAAGATTGATCTTTATTAGTGTTGAAATTAAATTTGGGTACACCCATCCACAGGCTTCCACTACACTTAGAACCAACAGAATCTCTATACCACCTTCCATAGAGGAAAAAATATAAATTATGTCCATATGATGAGAACAAGAGGGTTGATGACAGCTAAAAATTATAATCAGGAATAAAAGTTTCCATGTTCCATTTCTGGATTAAAGAAAACAACAGGATTATAAAATATTTTTTTCAAATAAATATTATCAATATGTCTACCAGAAGTTAGTGTGATCACTATATTTTTTCCAAACATATATGATGATATTATATGAAAAATAGAAGATTTTCTTTATAGTTAATTAAGATAAATAAACATGATTTCTCAAATAGTTTCCTAAGCTAAAACCATGTTCTAGGGTAATATAATATAAAGAGTCATATTTTATATATTTATTATAATAATTAATAGAACAAACATTGACATTTATTTCAAATACAATATGGAACAATTCAAATGTAATTTTACTCAATTGTCACAAGTATGGAAATTTCTCTAAGTTGATGTGTAAAGAAAAAGTGATTCTGAGGATGAATAAACTATGTATTCCTTATATTAATTTTGGAAATATTTTTCATATTACCATATATGTATTGATGATTTATATTTATTATTCTTAAAATATATACCGGAAAAAATATTAATGAAAACTTGTAAAAACACCAAAATTTGGATGATAAATTTTTCATAAAATACTTCAGAAAGTAAAACAGCATGAGTTCTTAGTTATAAGGGAAATAAGAATAGAAGTTACCAATAGGATACTAAACTAGTCTTATTTTATATCACATTGATATAGTATCATTGTTGGTATAAGGTAAAATGAAATAGAGTAACTATTATAGCAAGTGGTTACTATATCTTGATAAATGAAGTATGTCATATATTCTGATGCCACATAAGTAGTTGGCTTTAGTAGTAGTTTGATTTAATATATAGTGTTTTACCATGATATTTAATATAGAAAAAAAATCTTTAATACTTTGTGATATCACTTATTGATAGATTTTTCTAGGTATATGATTTCATATAAATATGATTAGCCACTTAAATGAGGTCGTTCAAGTGGATGTAACTATATCTCAATAGAATAATGAATAATTTCATGGTTAATAGATTACAATGTTGATATCTATTAGACCTTGTGAAGGTAGTATTCCATTGGAGTAAGTTTCTTGAAACCAAATACTGTAAACATTTTATTACCATTATATTCAAAAGAATCAAAATTAATAAATATCTATCACATGCTGATTATTCTTCTTCAAAACAATATTGTGATAATCTACTTAGAGAATGTATCACATCAAAAGGTCATATAGATTCCTCGATATGATGAGAAATTTGAGTTGATATAATAGTATTATTAAATATATATTCTACGGTTTTATGAAATATGAATGATTAAACATATATGATGTTTCAATATTAGGTGTTAGAGGATCATAAGACATTTATACTACTTCTCATGATGTGCTCACTTAGTAACCTCCAAGAGAATGTGTTACCAAAAATCATGATGGCACATACTCACTATGAGGATCAATATATTGGGTGTTTCATAAGTGATATTACATTAATGAATAAATCAGGAAAGCATTTTTCTTTCCATTTAAAAGAAGTAGATATCTCTAGTTTATTCATTGAAATAGGATTTTCTAATGAACCCATAGACATGGTAGTATATCAAAATGTTATTCTCAGGATGTAAAATAAAATCATATCAATATTATAAGATGATGACATGAAGTATGCAACATGATTGATGTAATATTGAGTAAAAATAATTATATTATACAGTGAGTGTGTATAGCAGTTTGTTGTCTTCAAATTATTAACTATTATCTCAATGGGTACCTATATGTGTTACTAGATGATAATCTTGGACATTAGGCTAGTTTTTATATTTCCATAGTGAAAGAGGCCAAGAGGGTCACACATTAAGTGAATCCCGAATCTTGGTTAAATTATAATTGAATTTAAAAGTATCGAAAAAATATTATAATATTTTTTTTAATAATTAATCATGTTCCATTAATTGAATTAATTAAACCATTATTCATTCCAAAGAATATATGTGTAAGTTGAATATTAAATAAATATTTATTCATCAGGTAATACATTATGATTTCAATATATAATATTTTTTATATTTTTTTATATACCATTAAAAAATAAATATTTCTTTAGATATATGAATAATAAATATATATTTATTCTATAATTGGTAAATAAAATATTAATTTATTTATTTATTTATTGAATAATATATTTTTGTTTATTTATTTAAAATAGTTATTATTTAAGGTTTGATAAATGTGGAAGAGGATTTAAAGGACATGATAAGGGTTTAGAAGAAATGATATATTATATTAAATAACATTCGAAAAATATTAATTAATTTACTTAAAGAATGATATCTATTTGAGTGTTATTCTATGTCCATGAAATAATAATAACAAAATTTAATTTCAATTTTAAATAGAATTAATTTATTGGCGAAGGGAATATGAAGAATAACTATTTTTCTGACCTAAGTATAAAAATTAACTAATATCATTTCAAAATATGCTGGGAATTTTGCACAATATGGATTCTATAGAGAATTACCTCTAACCCTAGAGGTAAATTATCATGAACACATTGAATATTGAGAGAGGTGATCCACCTTGTAACACCTTATTATTTTGTGAAATATTTTTCTTCGACTAAATTTAATAATTTTATAATTTTCATTTCGCACAACTCTAAATATATCATTTTTATATGAAATCACTACGTTTATCGTCATTTTTATGCAAAGAAAATATTAATATTTAACTGTAAAAAACACTTATATTACTTTATGGCACACACAATGCATTGTTTGTCTTGTGTTACATGCCATTCATATTTCCTTTGATAGCCTACATTACACAAAAGATCTAGTTTTACCAAAGTATAACATAATATTAATATTATTGTTATAATATTATTATTGTCTTAAACTATAAATTATGATATAAGATATGAATAAAATATGATTTAAAAGGTGAATAAAATTTACCCTTTTCTCAATAAATAAAGGAGTATCTATTTGAATATAAAGAAATTCATTTTATTAGAAAACTAATATTCTTTGTACAAACACCATTTTATCTCAAAAAATTAAAAACCAATTTTTTATAATTGTTTTCAATATATTATATATTCAATCAAATATTTTGACACTCATCCAATATATTTGATAGGCATAAGATAAGAATAAGTCCATTTTTATGAATAACAAGATGCATTTTTCAAATAGTTAATTTTAACACCATTTATTATGGACCCCATTTTAAACCTGATTTTAGATAATTTTTAATTTTTATTTAATAAAATAAACTTCATTTTTTAAATCAGAATATCAAAATTTACTTTGGGAGAATTTTTGGTATTTTTTTGAGAAGTTTTATTTTTTGATGAATAGTAAAGAAAAATGAATTTAAATTCAAAACTGTTTTATCATATAACTTGTTTATAAGGATAAATTATATTTCTGATTTGGTATAATGTTTAATTGGATATATAATACATCCATAGTAAAATTTATCTCATTTTAATCAATTTATTTTTGAAATTGGATATAAAAACATATCAAGCATTTAATCATTTTTACCTAAAAAACCAGTATTGTCGTCCCATATGTGGGATTGAATTTAAATTAATTTATGCCACAATTTGGTTATAAATTTGAAAAATAGATTCAATATTATGAATTAGAATAATATATAATATATGATAATATCAAATTATTTTATTACCAAAAATTTTAGAGAATGTAATTAAAATTACTTACATTCATTAAAGTAATATTAAGAATATAATGGGACTAAACCGTAAAATTAAGAGAAAAAAATTCCTATAACACTTTTCCAAATACATTTTCAGCTCATATTTTTACCCCAAACTCCATATTCTCTAATTTCACCCATTATTTGAGCCACGTTACACGGGATAAACGTGGATAAAATTCCCTTTCCCAAAAATTATAAGAATGAAACTCCTGATCCACTATAAAAAAGAATGAACACCTCCCACTTATTGACACCTCTAAAACCCTTTGTTCCTTACAAAATAAACTAAAATAATATCCCACTATACCTTCATTGACACTATAATCATTCTTTTAGGATGAAATTTATCTATGTAAGCCCTTTAGGGAAAACCGAAAGCAGTTACCAAATGAAAATGCATCATCCTACCATATTCTAATTTATTTTATTATCATTATCCACCACCTAAAATATTCTTATTACAAAATTATATAATAATATCATTTTTATAAATTTCATGATATTTATTGTGTATGACGAACTACCACCTCACGGAAATATATTTATCATTTTTCATTTACCACCTCTAATTTTTGGGAATTATGATGTAAAATATGATTTTATATGATATTTTTTTATTATTTATTCTTTTCTAATTATTATATAAAACACACCTTCATGCTTTTCAAGTTGTTTAAATACAATAATGTTGTCTGTGGAAGTGTTTTCAACCGCCTCCTTAGAGCGATGTGATTCTTTCACACCTTATATAGAATGAATTAATGTTGGGTTTAGAATATTTATATTATATATATGAAATTATTATTCTACATTAATGATATTAAATATATATCATATGCTTTCATTCTTTCAATATGGCAGTATAATGAATACAACATTCTTGTGTACATACCACCTACCGCCTCCTTGAATGTTGTATTTCATTTATCATATTTATATTTATATATTAATATATATATATATATATAATATATGATATTTATATAATAATTTCCCGGATTTCATGATATAACTCTGAGGACCAGAAATATAAAATCTCAAAACACAATTGAAAAAAAAATTGATTATTACTCGAAACACAACATTAACATTGAGTTGTTAATAAATAGGTTATATAATGTCATAATCAATTAATATATGGTAATATATATATAAGAATATAATTATTTGGAAGATTTATTATGAACTTATATTTATTACATTGGATTTTCGAATGATTACGGAGAGATTAAATACTTAAGGTAAGTGTTTTCTCATCTCACTTTTATTTTCTGTGAGATGCAAGCCATGTTCACAGCCTATTTATTATATGTGGTGTATTTACTTCAAATGTATGTATTATATGATTATTATAATTACTTTTATGTGTAATTTCATATGTTTTTTATAATCTTTATAATATTGTTTTTATGTTTCAAAAGATACAAAATCGGTAAAGTAATTTTGTCTCAATTTTCCTTCTTTGATACAAATGCATTGTTATACACCAATATTCTTTTACATGCTTTATATAATACAATTATTCATGTTATATCATGAACAAAATTCATTTAATTATATTTTAAGCCTCATATAATTTCATTTTCTTATATGATGAGTATAATTCAATGTAACCAAGTGGTAATAGTTTTTTAAATAATCTCATTGTTTATCAAGATTGTTTATGATTAGGACTACATTGAAGAGATATTATGATCCATATCTAAATATAACACGTGAAATTTATACCCATATATATATTCATGATTTTTTCAGGTATTAGTACAACTTTCAATTTCATTAGTTTTTAATATCATTATGAATATGTTTTTGTAAAAATCTGACATCAGTTCTCCTTTTAGTCGGAAATAGAAGTCCTTTCAAAAACGTGTCTTCTAAAAAAAATTCAAAAATGATTTAAAATTATCTTATTATGGTAATAGGTAATTATTCCTATGATTTTTCTTTTTAAAAAATAGTTTTATAATGAATCTTCTTGTCATTTTCTGATCAAGGTACTTTTTTCAATATTTATGGTGCAAAAGGAATATTCGATATTTATAGGCATACCATCTGTCATAACCATCATTTCCTTAAAGTTTCCATAAAATGTTTACAATGTTATGTTTAAAGAAAATATTCCCCAAATATTCAATAAAAATATTTTAATTTATAGTGGTTTTCAAAGAAAATGGTTTTTTTTAAAAAATTACATGTAAAAAAGTGTTTTAAATGCTTTTCAAAGCTTCCTATTTATGTTTTAAAATGGTTATTTCAAGGAAAAAGGGTTTAGAATAATTTAAATCCTTATTTTTAGTTTTTCAAATCATTTTTAGAAAAATGGTATTAAAAAAATCAGGAATTTTTAGGAGTTTACAATTTTTTCAATGAAAATGTTTATCAAACTATTTACATAATTAATTTTGTAATTTTTCAAAAAAAATTAAAAGAAAAAGATTTTCAAAATGATTTATTGTTTAAAAATAGAATTATAATAATAGAAAATATATTTTTCTTTAATAAATTTATTTAATAAAAACTTAAAATATTCTTTATAAAAAATGTATTTTGAAATGGTTTTATAAAAAAGATATTCAATGAAAGGATATCTTCCTTAAGAAATGTTTCATGTGATCCTTAAAAATATTTCACCATATAAGATGACATAATTTGTTATAATATATTATTTACTGAGGATATGATCCATTAATACCATTCATATTCTTCCTTTATTGTTTTATTTGTTTTTTTGGGGTTATATTTATGACACCAATTTCTCTTCCATGAGTTTTGTGCTCTTGAAACACGATTCTTTTCATGGTTTATAAAATAATGAAATGTTTATGAGACCTATATTTTTTCCAAATGTAATGATGTGTTGAAATTTTTATTATACGTATTTAATTTCAAGGGTTAGGAAATGATTTTTTAAGGCCCATTTTTATGGGTTATGATATGATGCATGTCTAATTATCTTGTGGAACATGTATAAATTATTTTATTATGTGATGGGTGGTACCTATACCTCCATTAAATATGTTAGTTAAGTATTTATAAATCATGATATAATTATAGTAATCATTTTGGTAGTCTTGATCCACAATAGAATATAGGGAAATGTGATACCAAATGGGAATATGGGAAAATCCGATCAACTATGGGAAGATGGAGAAACCCATTCTGCTATGGGAGGATGGGAAACCCATTCCACAATGGGATGTTGGAGGAAGTCGATCCACTATGGTAAGATGGGGAAATATATTCCCTTATAAGGAAAGGACTATGACTAGGGACGGTGGTGTGTTCTTCCAAATAGGTTTTCCCCCATAAGGTTCCCTAATAAGTTATACTAATGTGTCTTGACATATTGGGAATGATATTATATATTTATGTGAATTCCACACTCCCATATCTTACTCCTCTATTATTCTTCCGTAGCTCATGCTCTTGATTTAATTGTGATTCATTCCTTACAAACTAATAACTTTTAATCTGTGATTCATCTTTATGATATGTAGTGTATGATCTTCTAATTTTATGACCACGCTCTCATACCACTATACCCATGTTTATGCTAACATATCTAACGTTACTACCCTTAATACCAATATAATATCACCAGTTTTAATGTTTCCTTATTCATTTTATGATGATTTATGTTATGTATGATATGTATTATAGTGATTCTTATCTTGGATAACCTAGTAAGTGATAATATATCACACTCGTGTACTAGTTTTTACATTTACATATTTCCAAAGGCACAAAACCGATATAGTCTTTGGGTGTCTGTTTGTGTAATTTATTAATTATTCTGAAAAAATAACATAATTTATATGGATGTTACGACTGGGTTGTTATAGTTGGTATCATAGAAAAGGATTATTCATCCTTTGGAAACTAGGAAATGAAAACTACTATGATAAATATTAGGAAATGTCTAAGGATAAAGAAATGACTAGGAAGATGTCCTGGAATTTTGGAAAAGGATAGAGTGTGAGGTTTCATTGAAATACATCATTGTTCAGATACAATAAGTGTAATTGGTTCTAGATTAGATTTACCTAGAAGAAACAACATTTATAAGGTGTTCCAAGCCTGACTCATGCATAAATTGGTACCAGATAATTATCCTTACTACACACTTGTCTTGACACTCCCAAGAGATTGGATTTTGGAATTCAAAAATGCTTCAAAACCCATCATGAAGGATTTAAAAATAATTTGGATATGAATAAACTATGATAAACCAACAGAGTTATACATTAAATTAGGTTTCATAATTTAGACATCCTATAAGAGTTTATTCATGATCTTGTTGATCTTCAATATGAAAATTGTTTCTTAATATTTTCCTGTTGGTTTAATTCAATGGTGAAAAATAGAAGAAACTAGGATAACAATAAATGTGATATATAACTTGATGATGAGAAGTCAAATGGGGTCATCACTAACGTGAAGGTTTTTATAATCATTGCTAATTAGTTTTTACGGAACATGATTAACAACGTATAACTTAACCAACTATCAAACTCACCAAAGAGGAGAAGGAATAATTTCTCTGAGATTTTATGTAACGGAGACCACGGATGAAAGAAGATTTAGATTTCTAAATTCCATGAATGATGGAATAAATACCCATATTATTGTCTTATAGGAACAAGAATATCTTTTGACTATGAAAAGAAGGACCCAAATCTAATGACTATAAGAAGAAAATGAAAATTATATTTAATGAAATAGTTGGGAATATCGGTCCCGCTAAGGAATTATCAATTGATAACTGATTTAAATGTGGAAATTATTAGAATTTTGAATATTTATGTCTTATGTGAATGTATCATGAATAGAATTTGAAAGGTTATGCAAGTAATGGTTTTTCTACTAATGATGAAGAGACCACGAACGACATAAGAAATGTATTTTTTGTTCTAATAGTATTTTTTACAAGAATGATTAATTTTATTTTGATATATTTTAAGACATGATTTATATTTCATATATTTATAAATGTGATATTATGGGAAAATATGGTGAATATTAGTAATTCTTTTGAGAATAATGTTGGATGAATAATGTATTTATGTTTTAAAATTCAAATATTATGTTATATATATCATGAAATATATATATTTTTTAATTATAATTTTTTCAGTAGGTATTTTAAAGGATATGTTGAATGGTTCTGGAGAGGTAGAATATTGATTTCCTGAAAATCAGATATTTTGATTAAGAGAATTTAACCCTTAATTTATTCCTGATGATGATATAATGATTTTTGGATAAATATATATAACATATGAATATGTAAATTTGAGGGTAGTGATTACCTCAAAAATAATAACTGATTTACTAAAAATGTAGTCAACGTTATCTTTGAGGAAGTTTAAAACTTCTTGGATTTTAGAAATATATCAATTAATATTTGGTATAAGGAAGCATTCATGTTTTCGAATACAATTTATTTTAATTCAGGTAATTACCATGTTTTAGTAGAATATACGATGAAGTTATTCACATGTTTGGAATTTGATAACCAATATCTACTTTATGATATTTGGGGATCAATATTAAGCAGATTTAGTGACCTTCTTTCTATATTATTGGATTTTCATCTATTAAAAGGGTTGTAAGGAAAACCATTTAATGAATGGTTTATGATAAACTTATGATAATACTTTTCATATTAATGTATCACCTCTCCTTATATATATTTATTCATATTGGATAACTTGTGATAACATTTTCACTATGATAGATGGAAGGACCTAGAATTATATTTATAGATCTCATGATATGCTAACGCATCAAGAATAAAAAATTCAACTTCATTTCAAAAAATAATAAATGATATGGAAATCGATAAAGGAATAAGCAAAGGGTTTGGTTTACCTGAAATCATGAAACACTATCCTTTCATGATAAAAATTTCAACATTAGAAAAAAAAATATTTGGAAATAAAATGTTGTCATAATACCTTAATTTTTGTTGAACTAGAATCCTATTAAATCATAACAGATTTATAAATTTTAGGCCCTCAACTTTATAATGATCATTCACTTTTTTTGATTGACGACCTCAATCACTCCCTATAAATATATACTCTTTTCCTCTAAGTCCATTTATTCACTTTCCATCATTTTTCTAATATGTGGAAAACTAGTTATGTGTTACTTTGGGTAACTGTTATGTTTTCATCATTTATATTTAAAAGGATGTTTTAGTATTAATTATTAGGATGTCGGTTTCTATGACTGGAACTTTCAAGTATTAAACCATTAATAACCAAGATGAATTTTGAGGGATAAATTAATTTTAATGTGGGTATAATGTAACACCCTGATATTTTGTCAAAAAATAGTTAATTTAATATTTTGAAATTTTTCATTTCACATAACTCTAAATAACATTTGTTATATTAAATAACTATTCTTGTATTTCATTTTATTCTAAAAAAATTTATTATTTCACTACACACAACAGTTATATTATTTTTTGGTACATGAAACACAATGTTTGGCTTGGGTTACATACAATATTGATTTCCTTTGATATCATGCTTTACACTAATGACCTAGATTTAATGAACTATGGAATATTAATAATATTATTGTTAAAACATTATTCTATTTTTAAAATATCCAATATGAATGAATTTATAAATAAAATTTGTTTTAAAATTGTGAAGAAAATTAACCCTTTTAGGTAGAAAATGAAGACCTATTTGAATATAAAAAAATTATTTATCTAAGAAAACTATTTTTTATGTAAAAACACCAATTTATCTGAATAAAATAAAAAAAAATTTAATGAAATATTTTAATATATTATATATTCCATAAAAAAAATTTAAACTGATAAAATATATTTGATCGGAATAAGAAAAGATTATACTCAATTTTAGGATTAGAAAGTTGTATTTTTCAAAAAGATAATTTTATCTCTTATTAATGGATAACACATTTTAAATGTTATTTTTTTTAAATTTTTTTAAATAAACTTTATTTTTATATTATAAATATTAAAATTTACTTTGGGTGTATTTTGGTATTTTTTGAGTAGTTTTATTTTTTAATGAATAGTAACGAACATTGAATTTTAATCCAAAACTACTTTTTCATATAATTTATTTATATGATTATATTAAATTTTTATTGGTTTTAATGTTTAATCAGAAAAATTATAATGATATAAATCTATTTTATTTCATTAAACGTAATTTTACATTGAAATTGGATATAAAAACATATAAAACCTTTGAACGTTTTTACTTTAAATACCAGCATTAACAACCAATCTAATTGATTTAATTAGAATTATTTCCTACCAACAATATGGATAGAATTTTTAAATATTGATTCAATATTTTTAATAAAAATAATTTCTAACTTACATTTATTTCAAATTATTTTTTGACAAAAAGTATTAGTGAATGTAATAAAAAAAATTGATAGTCATTAAGGTAAAATTAAACTTAACCAAGGAATAAACCATAATCTTAAGGTAAAAATTACCTAAAAAGTTATCCAAAATACCTTTTTGACATATTTCGACCATAAAATACCATTAATGTAATTTTTTTTATTATTGGATCCAATTTACATGGGAAAAACGTTGGTGGAAATCTTTATTAAAAAATACACAAGAATGGAACTCCTCCTCTACAATAAAAGGAACTCACTCCTCCAACTTATTCACACCACTCAAGCCCTTTTTATCACCAAATGTCTGATAAAATAAATTGCTAACATCCATCCCTTAATCCTATAGTCTATTTTTGTGCATAAATCCTTCTAATGAATCAATTTGTTTGAAACCAAAAAGAGTTACCTAATGAAAAGGTAACATCCTTCCTAAGATCCTTTGTTTTATTTCATTCTCTAACTACTGAAATATTATTATTACAATATTATATAATATAATAATTATGATAAATAATATAGGATTATTTAATTATAGAATATTTACCTTAACAACCACACACATCCATATAATTGGAAATGAACTTAAATTCATATTTACAACAAACTACCACCTCACGGAAAGATGTTGTTCATTTTCCCTTTTCCACCTCACATGGTTGGTACTTATGACAGAAAATATTTTTTATACATTATATTTTATATTTATTATTTTTTTAATCTTTTGAAATTATTATATAAAACATACCTTCATTATTTTCATTTTTTTAATTCAATAACTTTGCTTGTGGAAGTGTAAACTATCGCCTCCTCAAAACAACGTGATTTGTTCCCAATTTACCTATAATGTATTGAGGATGGGTTTAGTAAAATTATATGATATATATGAAATACTAATTCTAGTTAAATGATTATATATATATATATAATTTAATTTCTTTCATTCAATGCGATAGTAAAACAGAAACAATATTCATGTGTATGCACATCTTACCGTCCCCATGAATGTTGTATTTTGTTTAATATTTTTATATATTATATATTACCATAAATTTATATATACTACATATATATGTCTTTAATATCATGTTTTAAATTATATATATCACTATATAACTATGAGTAAAAAAATATAACAAATCGAAACCCATGAGATAAACAACTCGATTATTACTTGAAGCATCACATTAACAATATGTTTTAAAAAAAAAGTTACATAAAGTCAGAAATTATTTTATATGGTATTATATATTGTAATATGTTTCCTTTTAATATGTATAATAAAATTATATTTATTACAAAGGAGTTTTTAATGAGTACGAAGAGAGTCAAGACTTAGGGTAATGGTTTTCTAATCTCACTTTTATTTTCAGTGAGACACAATCCATGTTTATCAATTATTTCCTATATGTGGTATGCTTAATGAACATGGATGTATTCTACAACTACATAAATTTATGGGTATTTAAATATTTATTCAATGATATTAATTTCATGTGGCTTATCATTCAAAATTTATAAAATCGATTAAGTAATTTTGCCTCAATTTTCCTTCTTTGTGACACATGTCATGTTATACGCCTATATTCTTCTAGAAAGAGTATATAAAAAATTAAAATGTTATATAATCAAACTAGTTATTTTCATGATATTTTATTCTTCATGTAGTTCTATTTTCTTACATGGGGGGTATAATTTAATGTTACTAGGTTTAAATAGTTTATTGAAACAATCTCATCATTTATCGATATTGTTTATGATTATACTTACATTGATGAAATATTATGATAAATATATCAAGAGCATTCATGAAATTTATTACCCTATAAATATTCACTAATTATTCATGTATTACAACGATTTCCCTCTTTTTTGTACTAAATATAATTAAGAAAATTCTTTTACGAAAATATGAATTTATTTCTCCATCTTGTCAGAAATATGTGGTCTTTCTAACAAGTGTTTTTATGAATATTTTAAAAAACATTTACCTTTTTAAATTATTTTAATGTAAGAACCCATTTTTTAATTAGATAAGGATTTATTATATTTTTTTAATTCTCTTTTATATACTTAATATGCATTTCTAATGAGTTATTGAAGGTCATAGGGGTGTATGGGGATGAATCACTGCATGGAACCTAGCTTTTTTTGAGAAAAGGAATGTTTCATGGTTAATTTAATCTATGTGAGTATGGATTCTGGGTTTATTTTACCATTAAAGGTTGGATAGTGGTATGGGGTAAGGTTCACAGTTTCCCCAAACCATTAGAACTGGGTTTCACGACTGTGAAAAAAACTACGAATAAATTGCATAGGCATTTCTCATGATAGGAACATAGTTTCATGAACTATGTGGCCTATCCATGTGGTATTCTACTCTCTACATGTTCATGTGCACAGTTTGTGCTTGGATTTTCCAAAATATAAGAGAAAATAGCATGAAAACTATAAATGTGAGAATTTACAGTTTTAACCATAAATGATCATTTAAGAATCACCTACCTCTCTTTTAATTTCATGACAAAATCATCCCCATCATACCAAATTTTTAATGCCTAATGATAACTACTATAGGATTGAGATATATCAACCGTTCAATATCCAAGTTAGAATTTGTTCATCTTATTGGATCTTCTCTAGTACATTCTCGATTCCTTTTTAATCCTACATCATTCATCTCTCAATATATGATGATATTAAGAGATAGGCTCATATCGCCCAATTTTAGGTCTTTGATCTATTTTTCAGATCTACTCCAATCATGGCCGAACAAGAGGCTCTTACTATAGAGGAATGGTCATGCTAGGATATAGTAGGCAGTCTATAACTCATCACTCAATTTCCTTCATTTCATTAATTTTCATATCATCAAACTAATTTCATCAGGTGTCACCTATTGAATTTATATTTCATT
The DNA here is from genome assembly GCA_963277665.1 of Viscum album. Taxonomy (NCBI): domain Eukaryota; kingdom Viridiplantae; phylum Streptophyta; class Magnoliopsida; order Santalales; family Viscaceae; genus Viscum; species Viscum album. The sequence continues at coordinate 1,364,597,079 of OY728143.1, read as the reverse complement.
CTTATAGTCATTATGACAGTGTCCTATAACCCATGATATATATTTCATTCAATGCTAGTGGTTATGTATAAAACATCATTCACCCCATGTAGGGTTATGTACCATAATTGGTTTTTTGGTGTTTTGACACCTTATATCCACCATTTGGGTGTGTTTGATTTTGACCATTCTAAGGGTAAATTTTTTTATATTAACTAAATTTTTAATTGTGAATGAATCATGGAAACTAACATGCTCTCCATCCACTCGAACCACCTAAGGTAATGGCTCAAACGAGTTAGTAAGTGGTAAATGGTTTATTGGAATGTATATTGTATATATATAACAGGGAATGTTTGATTATAAATGAATGGTTGTTTTCTCATCCATAGAAAAACCATTTCATGTTGTGAAAAGTAAATGAGAGACCTATGTAATTATGTATGAAATGACCTAAAAGGATGAATTTTCCTTGGCCTTACCACACTAATGGTAGGCAAGGCTTGAATCTATTTAGTCCTAAATTGTGTTAGTGTCACATAGAATTAGTTATAAAAGGAATCAAATGTAATTTGACTACTCATATATACATATGTAACAAGAAATATTTATCGGGGTGGTTAGACTCAAGTCAGTTATGTTATTCCTATGGGAATGCCTTGAGCATTCGTGGATGCCATACAAATTCAAGGATGTCAGTTTCTTGGTTGAGATCCACTATGGAACTGGATCATCATCTATTAGGGGATTCTCATTATGACACTAAATTATCGCTTATTTACTATTACAGGATTCCATGGATACCCTCCTTTGATACATCATGGTTTCTATGAACATGAGTTTCCTTGGTTATATCCTTATTCCTGGACATATATTATCATGTTTTACCAAGGATATATTCCATGGACTTGGTTATACCATACTATTGTGGACTACCATGGAAAATTCTCCTTGGATTACACTGTTACCCCATTTATCCAGGCTACAGTTACTACTTTGTTGGTAAACCTTGAGGTCTAAGTCACCTTGGTTATTACCTTGGAACCCCATAATATTTTTATCATCATGGATTCCTTGTTGCATATTGGAACCTATACTATTACTATCATGAGGTGATTTTAATGTTGGATATGCCTCATGAAAAATGAATACATAATATGAAACATAATTAATTAATTAATTTGTTATGTGTTCAGACACAAGATGATGGTTTATGTAGGTACGTGGGTATTTACAATGTTGTAATGATTTAGTTTTATATACGCATGCTTGAACACCATTTTAGTATATATTACAAATACAAGATATTATAAACACTGTTGGTGGTGTCCAACTGAGATTTATCTCACACCCTATATAGGATCTATGGGTACTCGTGAAGACTATATATATGTAAGTGTTGGAAAAGAGAGGTGTCTAGGTTTGGACAAATGATTTCTTGATAAATTAGGATGAATCTAGTATCAGATGTGTAAGATGGATCTCAGTATTATTGTGGATAAATATTTATTTATTTTTACTACTCTTTTATAGAATTCTAGTTTTCTTATTTTTGTACATGTCTTCAATTTTTTTAGATGCATTACATTTCATCATTAACATTGTTTTTTTATATCATTTGATCTATTATTTACTATTCAGTATACTTTTTTGTGGGTTATATTTATTAATATAATGTTTTGGTTGTTTACTATTTATTTCTTAATGATCTATTGTGTGACACTCTAGTAATGAGGGAATAGTCTTCCCATAGACACACCCTAGGACCTCGCTTCTTTAAAATAGCCTCAAGTATTTGGTGAGATGTTATTGAGGCCATGTGTCCAATCGGGTTCAGTGCACCTCTAAGTGGCATACTGGTCTGAGACGTTACAATGTTTTATCAATGTAGTTCCATTACATAGTTACTATATATAGACAATAAATTGGAGTTTATGAACTCTATGGAACTTGGTTATAAGTAATTCTTGGGCATTTTGAACCCATGTTCTTGGTAAATTTCATGTTCCCTGACATATAATTGTTGTTCTATTTTTGGCTTATTACTATTGATAGAATTTCACCATTGGAAGAAGAACAAGATACGTGGTGTTTTTAATTATTATTCTGATTGAGGATCTTATTCCATCCTTAGACTGATGATGTGAGGGAAACAAGAATTTTTATAGACATCATTCTAGTAACCTATAATTTTCATTCCATGCATATTTCCATGCCATATAGGTGAATTTCATATCTTTACATTTCTTTATATGCTTTTGGTTTTTAGTGATGTTGTGGTGGTTGTAGTATTCCTATTATTTTACATGCCTGTGATTGAGTGATTTTTGGTTTCCAGTCATGAGGTGTTACGAGCCCTCCTGTGTTGGGATTTGTAATTTACAATGTTGACCAATTCAGTTAAAATAAAATGGGAGTCACTTTTGGTGATATGGTGTAGGGTCCTTGATTCACTGTGAATGGAAAATCATTCTATACAAACCATGATATATGGAAATTAGCAAATGAAAACTGTAAATTTGAAATTTTGATTATAAAATGTAATGATTTAAGTCTAATATAATTTATTTTTATTTTTATAAAAGTAAAAGGAGTGAACGTAGTAATTATGTATGAAAGGAATGAAATGGTTTCCAGTAAATGTTGAGGAAAATTGTTATTGACCCTTCATCTAATGGAACCCCATTTACAAATAATTGATAAGATACCAATATGTGGCTTCAATGTAGATTTTTGGGGTATTACGCTATGGGTTTTGAGCCCCTCCGTTCACTCATATTCTGTTATTGTAGATATCTATATGCTTCAAGTATTTTTCTAAGTCGTTTTCTTGGAATTTTTAGAATAATACATCCATGATGTCCTTGTTTCGTGCGCCATGAGGGTGGTGAGAACCTTGCTCCTAATGTGGTTGGAATTGAGCTGTCAGTTATACCTCCCTGAGTTCTACATGAGTTATTACCTACTATACCTGATGTCAGCACTAATTCTGAAGTTTGACATAGTTTCTTAAGAATGATGCATTCCATGCATGGCAGTCTATGAGTTACACTTACGATGGCTCATCTGACCCGTGAGTACTAGTAGAAGCATCACCCTATATTCTGTAGTGATGGTGGTCTATATGCTATTGAGTCTTGGATATAGCATACATATTCTATCAGTGATAAACTGGAGATGCCTCCAAAGTGGATGGTCAAGCTTGCTTCATACTTGTTGCATGATTCGTCCAATCGATTGTGGTATGTATTTACCCTAACTAGTATCCATCATGTAATGGTATGGGCTATTTAGTATATTACATTATATGATCAATCATGTCCTTAGATGATTGGAGATGCCCTAACAAGAGATTTAATGCTTCTAAAGATGGTTTTAAGGACCGTTGGGGAATATTTAGTGTGTATCACTGAGTGGTAATGCTTCACACCGATTCTAACAAGGGATGAGTTTTCGTGTGTTACATGCTTCAAGGATGGGCTTGTGTATTCCATCTTGACACAGATGATTGTAGTTTTCCTTCCTAATATTTCTGAAATAGTCAATCGGTCTCTTATCACTGAGAATAACATGAGATTCGATGGCAGTACTGGGTATAGATGGCCAGTATTTCAGAAGGTTAGTAAATCCTTCTATAGTAGAAAACATTCCCTATAAGTTTATCATCAGGGAATTGGTAGCTAGAGTACCCATACATGTTTTTTATGGTGTTTCACTTATGAGGATGAAAGTGCAATCTAAAGCCTTGGTGTGATAGATACCCACTAGAGTTCTAGGTTTGTGGCCAAATGGGGAATCTAATTCATTTCATTCGAGCCATTCCACCAAATTTTAGTGGAATATATTCCTCACCAGATATACCTTCAGGGTTAGGTTATTATAAGACGCATCATGAGGGTAGTTGGAGGATCGCTTATAGAAATCGACAAGGAGGTGGTTGATGTTATGTTAGGTAGTCTCCTAATCACCAGAAACATCAGTTGATCATTTTTTTTCTTTATATTCCAGCTATTGCAAAGGGATATGGATTTGGCCAGTTTCATGCACTACCGTCGATACATGAGGATAAGGTTTCAAAACCATTTACTGCATGAGGTATTATTCAAGATTCTATCCTATCGTATTTTCATTGTTTGATATGGGTTATTTATTCACCTTCACCCCATATCTAATGTGGAATGCATGGGCTTGAAATAAAGTGTTATTAAAGTTTAATGATCATGAATACATCATTGGGAGTATATTTAGTTGGAATATGCCAGCACAAAAACTATCCACTTGAGGTAGTTAGTTATCCATTTTTATGGGACCACGTTTCTCTGGAGATTGAGGGATTCAATGTCATTCTCATGATGGATTGGTTGGTTGTGTATCATGCCTTTGTATAGTACTATTGTTGTAGGGTGTCATTTTCATCATTACAGGAAAGCCGTTATCTAAATAAGGGTCAGTGAGATGTCTAGGATAGTAGAGCTACAACAAATCATCATATTCTAAGTATAGTGACAACCTAGATTTCAAAAAACTTCATGGAGGATCAGTGTTTAAATCAGGCTGATTTCCCTCTGAGAGTAGATTGTTTCGGAAATGAATTTCATGAAAATTTAAATATCATACCTATTTATTGAGAGGGATATTTTATCATTGATCTAATTCTAGGAGTAGCTCTCATGCCTGTTCATCAACGTAGGATGGTACCTACTAAGCTCTATGAGCTATAGTTGTAGTTAGAGGACAAGGAGGCCAAAGGTTTTATTTGTCCTCACACTTCCTCTTGGGGTTTTCCCATGATTTTTCCAAGGAGGAGGATGATACATTTTCTAGGCGTGGATTAACTCTAGTTGAACCATCTTATATTTAATAATCATTATCCACTACCTTGAATATATGATTTATTTAACTATTATCATGAAGCTAGGATTTTCTCTAAGATCGACTTGAGATCCTAATATCATCTTGTTTGAGTAAAGCCATCAGACATACCGTGCACTGCTTTCTATAGTAGGTATGTCCTGTATGAAAACCACTTTATGTTGTTTGGTCTCATGAATGATCCTGTCATTTTTGTTGATCTGATTAATAGGGGTTTCCATCCATATCTGGATTCGTTTTTCAATGTATTCATGGGATAAATACTAGTGTATTCTCACACACATATAGAACATGATAATCATATTGATATCATTTATATTACATGATTAGAGAATCATTATTTTAATGATTTCAAATTTACACTCCTAGATTTATAAAGATTTCTACTTGGGTCATATTATCTCAGAATCAAGATTCTTTTTTCCTTAGATAAATTTAGTTTTGTGGTTCCCTATGGGAATCCCCATAGAATATTTTATATAAGGAGTTTGTGGGGATGTAAAGAAATTGGAGAAATTTCATAAAGGACATTTCATGCCTTTATTTACCTCTTATTAGTCTTGAAAATAGGGGTGTTAAGCTCCTATGGCCAGAAGAGTGAATGAAATCCTTTTAGGAGCTGAAAGGGAGGATTATCACAGTACCTATTCTAATACTTAGAGTCTGGAAGAGGCTAAATAGTGTTATGTGATACATCAGGAATAATAATTTGAGTAGTGATAATTTAGTAGTATAGATTTGTTGTATATATATATGGGAATTGGGGACCTCATGTTAAAAACTACCTAATGCATGACCTTAATTTAGAAGACATTATCCATGAATTACATTATTGGTTACACTATCTATTGGGTGTCCGCTTTGTGTTGTATACAGACCAAAAGATCCTAAAATATATATTTACATAACATTACATGAATAAAAAATAACAAATATGTGTCCAACAACTTCATTTATTCAATTTTGATCTTTCTTATAAAAATAAATTAGAAATGTAGTAGCAGATGCACTGAGTTGAAAACTCATAAATAATCATATGGGAAGGAAATGATGAATAGAAATTAATGGACATATTTTATAAGATTTATTTGTAGTTTCATGATAGTCAGGATCAGATTTTTATCTGATCCTTGACATTTGCCTTTTCCCTCTTGGTGATGGTGAAGAGCAGACAATTTTTAGACATTGAGGGCTTGGTTCTCCATGAGAGTATTTCAAGATATAAACTCCATCTGGATTCGTTTGTGAACTAAGAAGATGTCATGTATATACATGGATGATTCATGGTTTCTACAGATATGAGAGAGGAGTTTATGTGAGATTCCCCACTTCTGTTTGGTAATTTCATCCATGAATCTCTAAGCTGCACTAAGACATGAGATGCCAATATTAGTGGGCTAAGATGAAATGATATATACATTGATTTATCACTAGGTGTTCCACCTATAAGTAATTGAATGTGGAGAAAAAGATAATTCCATTCTTGTTATAGCAACTTCCAATATTGTCTTCGAAATGGGAAGATGATTATATGGATTTTATAGTCATCTTCTTGAGGTCTCCAAGATGTAGAAATGATTTATAGGTAGTTATTGACTAGCTTATGGAGTTAGCCCACTCCATTCATATATGGGATACATTATTAGTTGATGATATGGGAAGAATGTACATCTGTGAGATCATCCAACTACTCATGGTCCCTTATAATATCATTTTGGATTGGAAAACTCACTTCACGTCATAGTTCTAGTAGGGTTTATAGATGTATATGGGTATATAGGTGATTCTAATCACAACCATTAACCCTTAAACTAATGAAAAATTAGAATAGATTATATAGGTTATAGAGAAAATGATCCAAGAATGCATCCTTGATTTTTCTGTTGTTGGGATAAGAATATCCCTCTCATCGATTGCACTAATAATAATATCTTACATGTGACAATTCATATGGCTCGGTTTGATCCCTTGTATGGTAGGTCATGTTTTTTAACCCTATTCTGGTTAAAGGTAGGTGAGGCATCCCTATAATGTCCTCTTCCCATTTAATATACTTATAATGAAGTACATATAATTAATAATTGTACGTCTACTACTCAGTCTAGATAGAAATTGATAGGCATATGTTCTGTTTTGTCTGTATTTGAGGTCAATTTATCAGTATGTGGAAGAAAGAAAGTATGTTGACAAAGATGTGGAATGGGGATTCAGATTGAATGGGATTGATTATATTTTTCAATCATATTGAATTTTTTTTATATAATTAGAACCATGTCTTTTAAATAATCGTAATCACGATAAAATTCCTTCATATTGAGAATAAGTTATTTTGATTAGACTCATCCCAGGTCTGGAATAAATGTAAATACATCTTGTTTGAAGTAAATGGTTATTTTATTCTCTCTATATAAAATATGAATTAAGTGTTTATATTTATGGATAATGGGGTTAGGATGACTATGATTAGTTAAATGTGACGATGCTATGCCAATTTTTATTTCATATAAATCTTATATTGACTTGAAAACCTATGATACAAGCCTGTTAAAAAGTAGTGCAAATTGAAAAACTGGTGCTAATTGAAAACATGGTGAAAATTTAAAAGTTAATATCGATTAAAATGGTCATTCCCATTGAAAATGTTTTTTCTATCGAAAAGGATGTTCCAATTCAAATTATGCTTTTATTTGATGATATGGTGCTGACTGAAGAGGTTGTGTCAATTGAAGAGGTGGTGTAGATTGAAGAGGTGGTAATGATTTACTGTAGCATATAATTTCCATTGGAAGATATATAAAAATATTAGTTTAGGATAATAATTCCCAGAATGGTTGTATCTATGATGAATGGAATCAAAATGATCCTATATAGAACTATGATACTCATGCAGATTTTTTTCCAGTAGAATGTGATGGAAAAGGATCATAAATAAAAGCGATGAAAACAATAATTCTATATATTGATTAACAATATATTCAACCATCCAAATGGTTGATTTACATTGTTTTAAATTTTTTGTGATTTTTCAAATACGTCAAGATAAGTGGAGAATATGGATTTTTTATCTCAAACATATAAAAATAATTACTGAAGGAATGTTATGGATATGTTGTTGAGGGGGTTTGGAAATTCAAAGAGTATTTTTTTTCTTTATTCATGTAATCGGCTAATACATAGCATTGTTTTGAGGAAAATTGGAATCAATAATTGAATTTAGAGTAATGATTCAAATTAATGTCTGATGATAGTGATGAATTTTGAAGGAGAATTGTGATGTTTCTAGAAGAGTTGATGAAGTCAAAATGCATCCCAGGATTTTAGGGGAAATATAAATTTTCGGGAATTTTTGTGAGTGGGAAAGAATTTTTGGATTCCTCCAAAAGGTTTCAACGGTCACATATATAAGGTGAAAAGTACATTTTACTTTTCTAATGATGATGTAATACTCATCAGAGTAGAGAGAGAGAAGCTCTCAGTTTTAGAGTGAATAAAAGGTTTTCCATTTTGATATTGTATTGAGGAATTTTTTATAGATAATTGAAAATTTTATTTTGTTGATCATCATATTAGGATGAATTAATTTTTTTAGGATTTATATATTGAGTTTCTAAGAATGATGAAAAATTTTATTCTGATTATAGTGGTGAGAAATCATTTTTATTTTATTCTATCAAAAAATCTACTATAAGAATTGTAACTGGGAGAATCATACTTAGAGGAATCAGTCTCGGAAAATCTGATTAATTTTTCATAACAAAGTAAAAGAGGTTTTTACCTTTCTTCTGGGTATGAAATTGAATAATTATATTTCAATTGAATAGATTTTTGGGATTTAAATGTATCATAGGTATCATGAGTTATTACAAAAATGTTGTTTTCTATATTTGTGCTAAGAGGGTGCACACGCACTATTGGGATTGTTTTTATAGTGATACATGAGTGAAAGGTTTAATCATACTCATTTTAGTCCAAGGATTGTTTTATAGTGGACTTTATGGTATTAGATCATTTCAAAACCATACCCAGGACGTAGATATTCCTATTGAATAGTGAACACTATAAATTATTGTATTCCAATGGATGTGTGTTTGAATTTTTTCAGCATGGAACTAATATTGTTAATAGGATTAAATGGTTGTTACAATAGAAAAGAAACATAAAAGAAGAAGTGTATCAATTATTCACTGATCCCCCTCCCAGTGTTACAAATACACTATCTCAGAACATAAAAAAATAACATTATGATCACCATCGATGTCCTCTAGAGTTCATGGTTGAGGATTGTGTTTTCTGTTTACTATCACCAAGAAATGGGCATAGAATCCTATAGAGGCCAAGGAAATGTTTTTAGCACTTTGATGGGCCATTTGATATTTTGGAGAGAGTCAGGCTGACAACCTATCTGTAACTACTACCTCCGAGGTACCATTCCATGCATGTAGTCTTCCACATTTCAAAGCTTCACTAATTCCATGCTAAACTACCTCATAAAATTTATCCTTAGTAATTTGAGCTAGATTTTGATTATTCATTTGAGGAGTATCCTATATGCATCATTTACTAGAGAATGAAGGCTCTCTGAGGATAGTTTTTCCAACTAGTATTAGTGCAACAGAAGAATGGGATTGTATATAATGATAATTGGAGATAGTGGGTCTTCTTACCTGCCTAGTGGCCATAATTGCTCACGGAAAGTGTTTCACCAACCATGGAAGGTGAACCCAGGGATGAGTTCCTTTATGTGGGAAGGATATATGAACCCAATTTTTTACACAAGTATGGATCTTTTAAATTTACTTCTAATTCTATTTTATTGACGTAATATGGTTGCTAATGAGTTAAAGAAGGTATCAGGGGTTTCTAGGGATTATTCAAAGCCTAGAACCCACCTTCTTTAATAAAAAAGGAATATCAAATATATAGTTTAAGCTATGTGAGGTAGGACACATGGTTTGATTTAGAATGTGAGGCTAGTTAGTGGGATATAATAGGGAACATACTTTTCCCAAACCCCCACAAATTAGGCCGCACAACCATGTGAAAACTATAGAAAAATTATAGATGTATTTAAACCAGTTAGCAGAAGGTTTCTCTAATCGTATACTATGTCCCTCTATAGGTTATCATGCATAGTTTTCACATATTTTTTCAAACCCATTCATCTAAACCATTAGAAGTCTATAAATGGGTAAATTTATGATTTTACCCTTAAAGGATCTTTTATGCATCACCCTCCTCTCTTTTCATTTCAAGGGGACAACAAACCCTTCCTCTCCTATTTTTGAGTCCTAAAGATAAAAATTCTTGGAAATTAGACATGTCTTCCATCTAGATTCCAAATTAACATTCATTTATATTTTTGGATCTGCACTAGTGAATTCTCAAGTCCTTTTTAATCATACATCATTCTTCTTCCTATTTATGATGGTTTTTAGATACAGGCTCATATGATTCAATTTTAGGGCATTGGAATAATCTTCATATCTACTACAATACAAGAAAAATTAGAGGTTGATATAGGATGAGTATTGTCGTATGAGCCTCTGGTTGGTTCTCTATAACTCATCTATGAATTTCCATATTTTTATATATTGTTGTATCATAGCACTGATTTCATCGAGAGTGTTCTTATGAATTAATATTTCATGCGTGTAGTCATTATCTCTATTCTCTAAGACCCCTTTTATATTTTTCATTAAATTATTGTGTTTATATCCACAACTTCAATCACCCCTATAGAGTGATCTATCAAAAATGGGTTTTTCGTGTTTTGACACCTTTGATCCACTTTTTCGGTGTTCTTGAGATAAACCATTATAAAGGTAATATTCCTTGTATTAAATGGATTTTGAATTATGAATTGATCAAGGAAAGTAACATGGTATCCTTCCACTTGACCCACCTATTGTAATGGATCGAAGTTGTTTAATAAATGGGAAATGGTTAATTTGAAAGTATATTGTATATATATGAGTTGGCCTATTTGATTATAAATGTATGGTCAGTTTCATGTCCATAGAATATCATAGTTATATTTTTAATGGCAAAGGACATAACCATGTAATTAATTATGAAATGACTAAAAATGTTGCATGTCCCTTGGTCTTGTCACTGTAATGATGGTTAAGGATTAAACATCTAGACTCTTAAATGGTTTTACCATCACATAACATTATATATAAAATGAATAAAATTTAAGGTTAATATTTACATATACATGTTGACATTGAAATTTTTATATGGGTGGTTAGACTCGAGTAGGTTCTTGGATTCCTGGGGGAATGCCTTGAGCCCTCGTGGACTCTATTCTGATTCGAGGATTTTAGTTTCCTTGGTTGAGACCCACTAGGGAACCTGATCCAAGTCTATTAGTGGAAGCCTAGTATGACACTATAGGATCCCATATTTACTATTAAAGGATGAATTACATATACTCTTTGGATCTAACATGGTTTCTACTGACATGTGGTTCCTTGGTTATATCCTTGGGCCATTCCATTGCTTATCTCATGTTACGTTAGATATATTCATTGGACTTCGTTAGATCATACTACTAGTGAATTACTTGGACGATTCTCCTTAGATTTTACTCTTAACCCCCTTATCAATGGTATAATTACTACTATGTTGGAGACCCATGAGGTTTAGGATTCCTTGTTTATAACCTTGGAATCATTTTTTATTTTTATAATCATGGTTTCCTTAGTACATCTTGGAACCTCTTTTTTTACTATCATGATGTGATTTAAGTTCTAGATATGCCTCTTGTGACTTAAATATTTAAACATAATCATAATTAATTAATTAATTGGTTACATGTTCATACATAAGCTGAGGGATGAAGCGGGTACTTGGGTATCTACACTATTATACTTATTTAGTTTTATATATGCTTGCTTACACACTGTTTTATTTTATATTAATAAAATATAATTTTATAGAAATATTTTATAGTTGCATAATAATATTAATCTCACATCCTATATATGATTAATTTGTTCCCTAGATGACTATATGTATGCAGGTGTAGCAAAGGGAATAATCTAGCTTGGGACACATGATTGCTTACAATAATAGGATGGAGTTGATAGTGGATGACTGAGCTAGAGCTCAGGATGATTGAGATAATTTATTATTCCCTTTTTATAGTGTTTTATAACATTACTGTATTGTACTTATGTACATGATTCCAAGATTTGTAGATACATGTAATATCATCATCACCATTGAATTTATATACTAGATTTTAAGTTATTTACTATTCAATTTTCTTCTATTAGGAGTTTTATTAATTATCAAACTACTTACACTATTTAATATTAATTTCATATTGACCCACTAGGATATACTCTAGTAATGATGGTATATTATCCCTAGGGGCAGACACTAGTCATTTACTTCTAGTTAGTATACTCTAGGGTTCATTGAGATGCACTTTAGGCCTTATGGCTAATTGGGCTCTGGGCACCTCAAAGTGGCATATGGGTTTGGATGTCACATTTAAAAAAAATTAACGATTTTTTACCTTTTTATAATTTTTTTTAAGGAATATTCTTATAATTTTCTAATCAGGGGACTTTTATAAACTTTTATGGGGAAAAAGGAATGTTCTCAATGTACAGATTTATGCATCACTATGAACTTCTTTCATTGAATCTTCATTTGTATGTTTATTATGTTATGTTTGAACAAAAGTATTTCCAAATATTCAATTAAATTTATATATTTACATTTGTTTTCGAAGAAAAAATTTTTCAATATTTTTTTATTCTTAAAAAGTGTTGTAAAATATTTTGAAAACATCCATTTTACCGTTTAGAAAGGGTAATTTCCAATATATGTGTATTCAAATTATATCAAGACTTATTTTAAGGTTTTCGATATATTTTCAAGTTAAAATATTTTCAAATAATTTTTAAACATTCTTTATTAGAATTCAACGTGTTTTCAATGAAAAGGGATTTCAGAATACTTTCGTGATTTATATGTTTTCTTTGCTATTTTTAAATAAAAATGTTTTCAAAATTATCTGAGTTTAAAAATCATTTTTATTATTAGAAAATATATTTCCATCATTAAATGTTTTAATTAAAATTTTAAATGTTTATTAATATGAAAACTAGTTTCAAATGGTTTTATAAAAATGATTGTCAACAAAATTCTATCATCCTAAAGAAATGTTTTATTTGATCTTTCAAAATCCTCATCAATCTACGATGACATACTTTTTTGTAGTTTACGATTTACTGGGGATATGATCCAATAATACCATTAAAATTATTTCTTGAATGATTTATGATTTGGTGGATTGATTTTTATGACACCCCTTTCTCTTCTACGATTTATATGATCTCGAAACCAACTTCTTTTCACAGATATGATTTCATAAATTGATTATTAAACATATAATATTTCCATTGGTAATCATATGATGATATTTTTATGATTACCATTTCATTTCATGGGTTATTATATGAGGTTTATGAACCCCAATTTTTGGGTCATAATATGATGCATGTTTTATTATATTGTGGAACATGTGTGCATGATTTGATTATGTGACAGGTGGGACCTATGTCTACATCCAATTTATTGGGTAAAACATTTATCTCCTGAGATAATAATGGGAATCCAGTCGATGAGCTTGCTCCAATATAGATTATTTAGAAACCCAATCCAGTATGAGAAGATGGGGAAACTTGGTCCATTATAGGATGATGGGGAATCCCATGTGAAAACCCATCCACTCTTGGAAGATGGGGAAATGTGATCTACTGTGGGAAGATGTGGAAAATATATCCATTATATCGAAAGGTCTATGATTGGGGATCATGTTGTTTCATTCTCACTAGGTGTAGTCCCCCTAAAGTCCACTGACAAGTTACAGAAATTAAGGGAATTATATTATATGTTTATGTGTATGTCATAATTCCATTTCATACTCATATGTTATTATTTCATAGCTTATTCTTAGTATATAATTATAATTCATTCCTTATTAACTACTAACCATTATTCCATGATCAGTGTTTGTAATTTATAGGGTATGATCTTCTAATTTTATTATTACATTATCATACCCTTATGCTCATGTTTTTGTGTACATATGTCCCATATTTTCCATTAAAAGAAATATGATATCACCCCATTTTAGGATTCCTTCCCTAGGTTATGAAGATATATTTGACGTATGATATATCTAATATGGGTGATAGTATGGGAGAACCTAGTTGGAGAAAATGTAGATCACTCATGTACTAGTAAATACATTTCAATTTTTCCAAGGGAACTAAACTAATACAATTTTTAGGCGTCTATTTTTGTAATATTTTAAGTATTCTTGATAAATGATGTAAATTCTATGCATGTAAATATTGTTTTTTTATACTCCACCCCTCTCTCAAGATATTGTGAAGAAAATATATAGAGGGGAGAGGGAGGGAGATATATAGGATTTAAAGAGTGGAAATATACTTATTTTGATTAATGGTGAATGACTCAAGTGGTTTGTTTCTTTAAAACTATCAACCAATGTAAAAATGTATTTTTTTTACTATTAATATAGCATATTTGGATACAACTAGAATTATTCGACTTTAGATTCATTTACTTAAATTTTGATATGAAAAAAATCAATAATAAATAAATAATTCCATGTGATGGAAATGATTTTCTAGATAAATTAAATATAAAATATATTTGAAAATTAAATCTATATGGATATTTTGGGGTCTTTCATTTAATACTTATCAGTATTTTATCAAAATAAATTGATGAAAAACATTTTTTTTCATGGGATCAAAAACATTAATTATGCCTTGAAATATCCACGTCATCCACTTGTTATTTTTCATCAAGACCATGATGACCACCGTCACCATTTTTGGCCTCCCCATGGAATATATGAATCTTTTTAAAATACTATACAACCCATGAGAAGTAAAACAACTTAAATGAAGGCTTGATTTTCATTTTAAAAACCATGATATCCTCTAAACCTGTGTTGATATCATCATTTAATTTTCTACTCTAATTTAGAACACTCAATATCTAAACATGTGATCCTATAAGACATACCAAAATTATTCTCCCAATTTTAGAATTTTTATGTGAACCTTGATAACATCTCCAAACACATTATCCATTGTCTTCAACTATGGTCACCACAATGACATTAACATAAAAATATAATGTGTAGTTTTGGTTCATAAGTTAAAATGTAACAAAAATAAAGTTAATATTCCAAAAAATTAACCATTAATATATATGATAAATTGTAAGTGATAAAATAAGTTATTTTGAATAATTTACCTAGGAATTTTTAACAAACTAACATAAAAGTACTATTATATTTTTACTAACAACCCCCCCCCCCTCCTTTAGTTCATCAACAATATTCCTATATATTATCACTTGATATTAAACACCATCATTTAGATATCATCATCATTTTTCAATTATGTAAATCATATATTCACTTATAATTTTATATAATAATCCAGGATTTATGCTCTATTTAGAAAAATAAGAGTATAATGAAAATTTCATTAATGAAACACTCCATCATCTTAGATATTTGACAACACTTTTTACATTTGTAGTGAAACATACACATAAAATAATTTATTGTAAATTTCTTGTTTTAATCAATATATATATTCTATGAACTCTATAAGATTATAGATTCATGTTTTCTCCTTAAGTATTTATTAGGTAAAACTCTTCCCATGGTAACCCATTATGGATTTTTCAACTTTTATAAAATAAAATCAACCTTTGTTAACACCTTTGGGATTATCTCGACTTTGTTTTATAAGAAACTCTTCCCCTTTCTCAAAAAAACCAATGGAGGTGTTATTCAAAGGTTTAGAGGGAAATAATTAACACACTCAACCAAAATCATAAGAGCAGAAATTTTATTCCATGAACCTATTTAAAAATTCTATGGTTGGATAACAAATGCGGAATGAAAATCATCTTAGGAGAGTGGGGTCCTTTTTTCAAGACCTTTTTTGTGAATGAAATAAATTTAACTCTTAAATTAAAATTATACTTATAAAAAATATCCGTAGAAACTGTTTTTGTGAAAATATATTTAATTTGACTTTAATTAGACACATACTTCAATCTCACCAAGCCTTACTCAACACTTTTCTTTATGAAAGTGGGAATGTAATAAATCATGAATTCAATATAATAAATTACTTATACTATAATATCTTCAAGTTATAAATTTAATTACAAGAGTTATGGGAATGGTTGAGTATTGAATATGTATATACCTTCTATAATGCTTCATAATATTTAATATTTCTTTTTACTAAGCCTACAAATATAAATGTGTCCAAGTTTAATTTGACAAATTTATATAGAATTTATATTCTCTAAAAAACATTCCCAATATAAATTTTAATATCCCAATAACTCTTAACATGATATTAAATAATAAAATAATAAAATCCAGTAATCATTTTATATATTGAAGTATTATTTTCACAATTACCTCAAGGGTTTTTTAAAACATTCATGAATTGTAGCATTCTATGTAGAAAGTAATAATCTAAAAATTAAATAAATTATATACAATATAATTTAAATTATTTCCCAATAATATATTATACTGATCAATTTTCCAATGTTTTCTTTTAGAAAAATTATCTCATCGTAAATTTATATTGTCACTGTTGTTCTATTCTCTGTTATAAATATTTGATGAAAAAATTTGAAATATTCTTATTGGGAAATAAAAATATCATTAAAACCTTAAAAAACCAAATAAAACTAGGAAAAAAACTTAATAAAAAGTCATTTTTATTACAAAGTCACTCATGAATTCAAGGAACATGATGTTCCCAATTAGATTTTTATGCATACAGATGCACTATTTGTATTTTTTAAAACATATTAATAAAGTTTAAATTCAATATATTCTAAAGTTGGGTGATGATAATGAGACTAATAACTTATTTTTTTATCATGTTAGATACAACTTATATATTTCTTATTATAATTATGTATCCTCCATACCATTGAACATAATATTGAAAAATCATTTACATTTTAGAAATGTACTTTGATTTTCCTTATTCCATTTTGAAGACTACTAAAAAGTAGCATATAATGTTTTATTAGAGTCCTTGAGTAGTCATAATAAAGATAGGAGACTATGAAAATATGATTATTATAATGATAACTATGTAATGAATCAATTAAAATTGTTAATAATACTAGAAGAAGGTAGAATTGTTTGCAACAACATCTTATAAAGTGTCAGGCAGAGGATGTGTTGAAAATAATCAATCTAGTTAAGTATCGAAGTGAGGATAGTATGAACCCATAACTATGTTACAAATAATAAAATCTATTGTATTTATTTATTATTACACTTGTATTATAGAGAGTCGAGATTTTCATAGATATATATTACATCATTTTATATGAATATTCATTACATTTCACAAACACATGCCTAAGGATCATACATTTATTATGCCTTTGGAAAAAAGGAATCCTTTATAATAGTTTTACATCATCTCCCACTTAGTGACAAAAAACAAGAACCCCACTTAGGAAAATCAAAAGTAATACCTATCAACATAACTATGCAAAAAGAGTCATAGGAATTAGTGAGCTCATATGCTCTACAATGGTAAATAAGTGAAATATATAAACATTTATTGAGAATAAGGGTATGAGAACATGATAATAACATAGTAAAATAATAACTTTCATATCAAAGATAAAACTCATAATTCATGCCACAAATCATGGATGTTTATAAAACATTGATCATAAAAAAATTAAATCACATGAGCCATGATGGAATAACATTGATATAAGACATGAAATTGTGGAATACACATAAGCATTGAAGTTTATTTTAACAGAAGTCATGTATCTTTATAAATGTTGTCATAGTTCAATTAGTTCACTACCCAAACCATCGTAGTAGTCAAGGCTCACTCCCAAGACTACCATAGTGGATAAATTCCTTTAATGAACTATGTTCACTCTTCTTTACAACACAATTTATCTCAAATTGTATCAATCATTACCTAGAGCATTATAAGGAGATATAGGTCCCACCCATCAAATAATGAAAATAATAAATAGTTTTACTAAAAGACCATATAAACATATTATATTATAATGTGTGAAAAATAAATTGTCTTCATAAAACAGTCAACATATAGAAACTCGTGAAAATAAATGGGCTTCAAAAAACATTCATCATATTTGAACACATTAAGAGAAATAGGTCTCATAAAATATTTTATCATATAATAACCTATAGAAAAGAAATGAGTTTTAAAAAAAATTCCACACAAATATAATACATATAGATAATGAATAACGAATTTATCATTAGGTCATACCCCCATTAAATATTATGATACATCAAAGAATATCATATTAGATAGAAAATGATTTTTAAATGTCTCTTGGAACATTTACTAAGGAAGATACCATTTCCACATTAAAAAACACTTTTAAAAAACATTTTTAAAATTCTATTCTTTGAAAATAACATTGAATGTTTATAAATGTGTCTTTATATATAATTTAAAACATTTAGTAAGGAAAATATATTTTTCATGGTGAATTATATTTAAAATAACACTAAACATTTTAAAAATCATTTTATTTTAGTAAAAAATTGAAATATATAATTTAGGATTTCAAAATTGGTTTGTCATGACGGATTGAAATTCTATTCATGTTGTAAAATTTAAAAATATATTCGCGTCATATTTTTGGTAAAATACAAATGCGCTATTTTGGAAAAAAATGACAAGATTAAATTTGAAAAAAGTTTCAAAAATTTAAAAATGGGTAAATAGGACTTAATAAATACTTTTTGTAATATAAAAACATTTTTTGAATACATTTTTAGAAAACATGGATATGGAAGAAAAAAGGTTTTCGATCGAAGATATAAGTTAATATAATTTTTCTTAAAAACATTCTTTTAAACACATAAGTACGTAAAAATGAATATAAAAGAATAAAATTTATCCTTAGGAAAAAATTGATATATAATAATATTTAACAGTATCTTGAGAGATGTATCATAATATTTAATCATTGAAAGCATAAACCAAAACAATCCAGATAAATTATGAGATTGTATCAGAAAACCTTTAAAAAATTTATAAAATGGAATCATATGTCCAATGAAAGTATAAAATTCAATTAAAATTAAAATAACATGAGAATCAAAAAATTAATTATATTATATTTCAAAGGTATTATACATACATATCATAAAATAGGATGGTTTTATAACAAAAATTTTTTTCAATGAAGGCTAGTTAAGAAAAAGATCACTTACCGTATTGGAAAATTTTGAATCATAATCCCCATTAAAGGATATACTTAAATTAAACTATAAATATCATTAAAATAATTATATTCATGATTAAAAAATTTAAAACATGAATTAAATAAAACACATAAATGAAATGAGTTGTGAATATGTCATATGTCACTTAAAAATAAAAAAGAGATTAGAAATCCCTAAAAGTAAGTATTGAATTCCTTCATACATATTTAAGGATCCTATATGATAATTATAGGTTTGTTATAAATATATTATATGACTATAATTATATATATAATTCCATATATGATTTACTTACATTATTTATATAAATTTTTCTTTAATAATTCCATGTTAAAATAATGTTTTTTGTAATAACTGCTTGGTTTTTCATGTATGTATTGATTTGGAATTTTTGATCATTTTACATTGATCCTAGTTATGAAATATATTTAATTTTTACAATGATATAAAAATAATATATATTTATTATATATGTATTTATAGTAATCCATAGGAGATATAAATATACAATGAAATACTCTATTCATTGAGACGGTAGGCCTTACATATGCTTGAGTACTATTTCCATTTATTAACACATATAAAAAAATAAATTTAAATAATAATAATAATTTTTATATTATTTATAATTTCATATATATCTAATTTAATTATTAAATTTATCCTTATTACCCTCGATTAAAAGTCTTAGTAAAAAATGAATTGCATCCCTTCGTGAGGCAGTAATCCATAGTATATATGAGCGATGTTGTTGTATCCCACACATAATATAAAGTTAGAAGGTATATATGATTTGAAAAATTAAGAAATATAATTATAAGGACCCGGCCATAAATATTACATAATCTTGAATTAAATGAATAATTCACATTGAGGATCATTTCAGTTTTAGAGTTTTAGAGAATTGGGCCATAACTATTACATTTCATCTAAAAAATTACAATGTAGACAGTTCTACACAGTTTCCATTTTTTAATAAAATAAAAACTCTTGAAAAAAGAGTCATGTCTAGTCCCATGTTATAGACAGCATGACATTCCCTTGACCCCATCCTTGACCTTATTTATCCCGAGGTCCTGTGAAAAACATTTCAATACTTCAGATGATCTCAGTAAGGGTTATAAAACAAAAAAAAATGTTAGTTCATCATTGCATACATAACATAAGATCTTTAACATACCTCATGAAATCATAAGATTTATGAATAACACAAAGAAAACATAACTCATTATGGTAACTTTTGGTATTCATAACATACTTACATTGTAGTTATCATAGCTACATAGGGAGTTACGTTGGAATACCCATCACAATATATTCCCTTAATCTCTTAGGATAAACATTCATGTTTACCTCTATCACGTTACCCAATGCATTGGAGTGCTATCCTAGGATCACCCTCCCTATGTTTATCATGGAACCACCCGTATACATAAACAATTCCCATGAACCACAACATATTCTTAACACCGAAAAGAAACATAAAGGAAAGATAAAATTTCCAAATTTCAATCACAATATGTCATTTAAATATATTGACATGAAAAATCCATTATAAAAACACATTTCAATACCAAAATATGTAATGGTGTATATGGTATTTATTTTCATTTTAAAAACATTATGGATTGTTAAAGAAGCCAAATATCAAATAGTACTCGCAGTGGCGGAAAGTTCGTTGACACTGCGTACGTCAAAATAAACCTTCATTTTTGTCATTTAGTAAAATGCTTCACAGAAAATTATTCCCTTTGTATGAAATGAAAATTCAATGGTGTCTATACATCGTATAAAAGAGAATCATGTATTAAAACAAAATATGACTCAATGGAAGGAGACTGAGACGAAGTCCCTTACCTCGTGTCCGACTTGACCCATTCGTTCTTTAGTATCCCGAATGATATTCATGATTTAGATATAATATATATCTAGTATATACATATATTTATAATAGTACATAACATTTGGAGGTATGAAATTAAATACACATTTCATAGAGATGGTAACTCGAACGTACGCATGAACGCTACTTTCATTTCTATTTTATATTTTAATGGAATTTAAACATTATTATACATAGAAAAATTATAAATACACTATAATATAATATATAATATCATTAAATCCATCCTTTATATGTTCCTCATATGTCATTAACGAGTCATATCACTTTGAGGGGGTGGTAGTCCGCACTTTCTCAAATGAAATTATCGTGTTTACGCATATTAGAAACCATAAATGTATGCTATAAAAGAAAAATAAAGAAGAATAAAGAAAACATAAACATAATATATATCATATAAAAATATATTTTCATCTTAATGGCCACCATGAGAGGAGGTAGAAGATAATCAAACAATCGTTATTTTGTGAGGAGTTTGTTTTCCATTCAAAGAAACAAAATGTTCTTCACCCATTAGAAGGTGGTGTGCATAAGTGTAGTTAAAATCCTTCGCATAAAAACATCCTAGTATATTTATTATTATTATTTTGTTACAAAATAGAGTAATACAAAGAGTTTAGGGGTTTTAGAAGTAAAATAAAATAAAAGAAGTTAAGAGAAGCTTTTACAATTAATTTGGTTAACACCCTTTGGTTTGAACAAAAAGGACTTCTTGAAGTGCCTTATAACTAAAGTATGGATTCCAAGAGGAGTTGATGGATCTTTTGAGATTATTTGGATAGGCGTTGGATGATCCAAGGGGCTTTAGAGGTGTGAGTAATGAGTTATAATTGAGGTCTTTTATAAGGGGGAGGAGGGGCTCTTAAGGAAAGTGTGAAAATATAATATTATTATATAAGGATATTCGTTTTCTAGAGGTCCAAAACTATTTAAAGTCTAACATAATAAGACTAATGGTCGAAATAAAATAATCCAATAATAATTGTATAGTTTTTGATGTTGTTATAATATTTATAATCTTATTTATTTAAATAATTTATTAATTAGGTAAATACTGCATCATTATTGTGTCATAAATAATTTAAATTATTTAATGTCTAAAATTTATAAACAAATACTATAATGTTGGAAATATTTACAGATTTATAAATAATATTTATAGTCAAAAGGATAACATATATAACCCTATGTTAAAATAAATTACTAAAATATATTTGTTTAGGTCATTTTTGTCTTTACTTTAAATTAATTAATCTAAAGTGTCATTATCACTCTCAACTGACTCCATGGGGTCCCAAAATACACACAATGATTCCCATGGTCGGCCATGACTCATACAATAATGTTAGGACAAGTTTTTAGGTAATTTTGTTTTATTATGATATTCTTTTTATCTTACATTACCCTATTTACCTTTAACCACGGTAAATAAAAGTTTAGAGTTACTATTCACAAAAAAAATATTTTCATCTTATTAAACCACATATTACTTAATAATAAAAAACAGGTATGTTATATTTTCAAAATTATATCCACATAAGTGGTAAAATTTCATTTAAATGGAAAGGTATGTTTTAAACTACTACTTATTAGTTTCACTATTCATCAAAAAATGATGTTTTCAGAAAAATACAAAAATTTCAGCCTAAGCTATATTTGATATTCCGAATTCAAAAGTGATGTCTATTTTACCAAATTTAAAACATATAAGTTGGATTAATTATTTTAAAATTATTTCTTGTTATCAAAACAAATAGCGTGTTTTTATGAAACAATTACTATCAAAAGATTGATAATTATTTCTATCCAATTTCAAAGTGAAATTAATTCCAATGACCAAACTTAGATGAAATGGTCAAAAAAATAACATAATTACACTTCAAAACCAATTATAAATATAATATACCCATATAAATACGTTAGATTCAATGGAACTTTTGAATTAAAATATAGTATTTTTCACTATTCATAAAAAATTAATTTTATCAGAAAAATAACAAAAACATTCCCAAAGTAGATTCTGATTTCCCTATTCTTAAAAAATATTATTTGGTCAAATAGAACATATAAAAGTGAAAAAACTATATTTAAGAGGGTTCTCCATTAAAAGGTGGTAAGTCAACCTTTTAAGGTAAATTGTGCATAAAATTACATTCATTCACATTTAAAGCCTCTAAATTTTATTGTATAAATGTAAAAATTTTAAAAAACATGTTTAATCATATTGTAGTTAGTTAAATTCATTCCCGCCAATAAAATATCTTAGTGGCAACTACCATATAAAATAATAATATTAAATTATTTGTGTGCAACGTAATATTTCAAAGAAACCCATTGATGCGTATATGGTACGCCATCGAACATATCAAAACATTTAAAGTAAAATTATTATTTAATTCACAAATGTGAATAATTATGAAAAATTTATTATTTCTTTATTTACCAGGGATGTTACATCTTTCCCCACTTTTGGAAATTGAATCCTCGCAATTTTATTCACTTATCAAATAAATGGGGTAATTTATTCCTCATAGCATTTTTAGATTCCCACGTTGCCTTGTCAACCATATTGTTTTTTCACAAAACCATTACCTCGAGAATTACCTTATTCCACAACACTTCTCTACAGTCAAGAATCTGGACTGGTTGTTCCTCATAAGAGATATTCTCTTCCAACTGAACTACCTCAAGACTTAAAACATGAGATTGATCTGGAATATTCATACTCAACATTGAAACATGAAAATCATTCTGTACCTGGGACAAACGTTGAAGTAAAGCAACTCTATATGAAACTGATCCAACTTTCTCCAGGATTTCATAATGTCCAATGAAAATCAGACTCAACTTACCTTTATTACCAAAATGCATCACACTTTTCCATGGAGAAACATTGAGAAAAGACATGATCACCTACCTCAAAAGAATGATCCGTCCTCTGATTATCTGCATAACTTTTCATCCTACTCTGAGCTGTTATCATGTGATTCGAAATCAACTAAACCTTTTCTGCCATCTCTTCTACCAATTCTGGTCTAATCAGATTCCTTTCACCTACTTCAGCCCAAAAAGCTAGAGTTTGACACTTCTTTCAATATAATGCCTCAAATAGAGCCATCTGTATATTGGAATGAAAACTGTTATTATAAGAAAATTTAACCGAAGGAATATATTGGTCCCAACATCCCTGGTAATCCAGTGAATAAGAACGTAGAATATCCTCCAAGGTCTGAATTGTTCATTCTGACTACCCATGTAATTTCAGATGAAAAGCTGCACTAAAATTTAATTCAGCACCCAACGACTTCTGAAGGCCTTTACAAAAATTATAAGTAAACTTGGGATCACTATCAAACACAATGGATTGGGGAACTCCATAAAACCTAACTATCTCTTTAACATAAAACTAAGAAATTTTATCTAGAGATAAAGTATCACAAATAGGAAGAAAATGAGTAGATTTAGTCAACCGATCAACAATAACACTGATTACATTATTACCTCGAGATGTCATCAGTAATCCAACAATGAATTCCATGGATATATTTTCCCATATCTACTCTTGCACAGATAAAGACTAAATCATCCCTTTCGGTAACTACTGCTTTGCGATAAACTGCTGACATGTCAAACACTTCATAGTAAAATTGTCAATATCTCTTTTCATTCCATCCCACCAGTAATACTCATGAAGATTGCTATACATCTTAGTACTACCAGGATGAACTGAAAACGAAGAACTATGAGTTTCACATAACAACTCATTCTTCAACTGTGAATCACAAGGCCCACATAATATATTCCCAAACCTCAATACACAATCATTATCAATGTTAATTTCAGGCAACATACTATTCAAAACCAACACTACATTTTTCTATAACTCCATATCTTTATTCTGTGCTTTCTTCATTCTATTTGATAGAGATGATTTCATAGACACCTAGAACAAAATAGAAGAATTTCCTACTCCAAAAAATTCTATTCTAAAGTTTATCAAATCAAATATCAAAGGATATTGTTCTAAATGTAGCATGGTCAATGAAGCATTACATTTCTGACTCAAAGCATCAGACTCTTTATTTTTTCTCGATGTTAAAGGATCATCCAATCATAATCCTTGATTAATTCCAACCATATCCTCTATCTCATGTTCAATTTATTTTGAGTGAATATATACTTCAAATTTTTTTGGTAAGAATATATTTCAGATTTTACTCCATACAAATGATGCCTCAAAATTGTTTAAGAAAAAACAACAACAGCTAATTCGACATCATGTGTAGGGTAATTTAACTCATGAGGTTTCAACTAACGTGAAGCATAATCAATTACCTAATCATTCTGTATAAGGAAATATCCATTTCGTTTGAATAAAGTATCACTGTAAATAAAAAACTCACCATTTTTGGAAGGCAGTGCCAAAACTGGAGCATTCACCAATCTTCATTTCAATTCCTAAAACACAATCATCACATTCTTTTGTCCAAATGAACTTAAAACCTTTTCGAGTTAACTTAGTCATTTCACAACATAACCGTTCAAAATTTCGGACAAACCTTCGATAATAACCTGCCTAACCAAGAAAACTATGGATCTTGGTTATATATTTGTGTCTTTTCCATTCTTTAACACCTTTTTTAGCAGGATCAGTAGTTATGACATTTTTTGAAACAATGTGACCAAGGAAAGAAATTTCTTGTAACCAAAACTCACACTTGCTAAATTTTGTAAATAGTTTATTTTTTTTAAGATTTGCAAGACAACCCCTAAATGACTATCATGAACCTCTTTAATTTTAGAATAAACCAAAATATGATCAATGAACACAACCCAAAACTTATCCAGGAACTCCCAGAAAAGTCTATTTATAAGATCTATGAATATAGCAGGTGCATTGGTCAAAACAAAAGGCATAACTACGAATTCATAATGGCCATATCTAGTATGAAACACAGTCTTCAAAATGTCTGTATCATTTACTTTCTACTGATGGTACCCCAACCTCAATTCAATCTTCAAAAAATACTGAGATCCCTGGAGTTGATCAATCAAATCATCGATATGAGGAAAAGGATACTTTTTTTTAACAAGCATGTTATTCAATGGTCTATATTTATTGAAAAGTCTCATTGAACCATCTTTCTTATTAACAAACAAGACAAGGTCACCCCATGGTGATGTACTAGGTTGAATGAAACCATTTTATTATAACACCTGTATTTTCTTCTTTACCTATAAAAGTTCAATTTGAGAAATCTTATTAGGGGGTTTTGAAATTAGATTATCATCAGGAACAATTTCAACATAAAATTCAAATATCGATCAGGTATAATACCAGGAATCTCATCAAGAAAAACCTCAAGGAAATCATTTACCACTGACACATCATTAATATGAATAGTTACTTTGTTTTCAACAATATGTGAAAGGTAACATTCATTTCCATATTTTACTAGTTTCTAAACTTCCTGATATGTTATCAAAAGAAAGGGTTCATTCTTGTACACAAACTGAAAATCATCATGAAATGAAACCTCTTTAGCTCTGAAGTTAATCATAGCATGATAATCATAAATCCTATCAATACCCAAAATAACATCAAACTCAACTAGAGGCAAAACAATAAGTTTTTCAGGTAGATTTTTTCTACACACAATGATAGAAAGGTTCTTATAATTTCTTTTTGTTTCAAAATTTCCTCCAGGTGTTTTTTTCCATAAGTTCCGTATTTATATCCTGAGATATAATTCCCAATTTGCTAGAAAATGTCTCAAAAATTAAAGAGTGTGT
This sequence comes from Viscum album, assembly GCA_963277665.1. NCBI lineage: Eukaryota > Viridiplantae > Streptophyta > Magnoliopsida > Santalales > Viscaceae > Viscum > Viscum album. Next base: position 1,364,570,188 of record OY728143.1, on the reverse strand, counting down.
AGACCCTGAATCAAACACCACATTGGCATAATCTGAACAAACAAATAGTATACCTGATACTACTTCATTTGATGGCCAAACATATGTTGAATAAATTTCAAAGGAATTCACCTCCACTTTCTTCTTGTAGTCTAGTTTCTTTCCCTCAGTTGAGTTCTTTATGGGACACGCATTTGCATAATGACCCATTTCATTGCACATAAAACATTTTACTGACTGTAAAACATATTTTGTCTTACCATTACCTTGATCTTTTTCAGTGAAATTATGAGCCTTATGTCCCATTTTACCACATCGGTAGAACTTACTAGAATTCAGAAGACATTCCCCCACATTATTTTTACCACAATTTTCAGAAACTGTAAACTTAAGTTTCTTACCCTCATACTTTTTTGAAGAGTTCTTCCCTTTCACCTGCCACCTCTACCTCTTATTATGTTGTTCATCAAATAACACCTGATCATCAGCAAACTCCATTTCCACCTTCTCCGCACAACGAACATGTTTTTTTATAACTTTTGAACTCATGAGAAGCTAAATCCCTTCGATACATTGGCTTTAATCATGAGTAAAAATGGTTGATTTTTCTATCAATATCACGTTAGAAATTTGTTTCATACCTTGCCAGTCGAGTGAATTTTGCTTCATAAGCACCCACTGTGTCATTCTCCTGCCTCAATTCTAGAAATTGTTTTTTCATCCTAAGATGAACTGCCTTATGAAAATATTTTTCAATAAACATAACTTTTAATGCATCCCTATCAAGAGAATCAATATATTCACTATCCATGATATTTTTCACCATTGACCACCACTGATCCACTTCACCTTCAAAACGGTAAACAAAAATACTAACATTTTGATGTTTTGAAGACCCAATGACATCAAAAATTTCCTCTAGTGTTTTAATCCACCCTTCTACTAGAATAGGGTCAGATGATCCTCAGAATGATGGGGGATGTTGCTTCATGAAATGGCCCACCAGTGACAAGTTCTTATGTGGTTGATCTGGCTAATCTCGTGGATTGATGTCACCACCATTTATAGCCGTATTCATCTGTACCATCACGGTAAAAAAATATTTAGTTCTGATTCTGAACATCTCAGGTTTCTGATTTGGAAGGTTGTATTCCTCCTGATGTCATCCCAACATAGCTTCCATGTTTCCTCTATGGAAAACCATTCTGAACATAGAAATATATTAGGCAAAGAAACTTGGTAATCTGTAAATTCTATATAATTTCAATATAATGTAATTTATGTATTTTAATTTAACAATACACTAACTCCTAAATTTATCTAAACCGACCTCTGATACCTACTATAAGGACTTAGCCTTAAACATTACATAATCTTGAATTAAGTGAATAATTCACATTGAGTATCATTTTAGCTTTATTTGTTTATAGAATTAAGAAATAACTATTACATTACATCTCAAAAATTACAAGGTAGACACTTATACTCAGTTTTATTTTTTTTCATAAAACAAAAACTCATGAATAAAATAGTCATGTCTAGTCCCATGTTTTAGACAGCATGACTTTTCCTTGATCCCATCCTAGAACCAATTCATTTTTTGGTCCTGTGAAGAACATTTCAAAACTTGGGAAGAGCATAAAAAGATCAGTAAGGGTTATAAAACAAAGAAAGAAAATGTTAGTTCATCATTTTATACATAACATAAGCTCATTAACATATCTTATGAAATCATAAGATTTATTGGCACGCGCGTCGCAATGCATGAAAATTTGCAATATTTATTTACCTACTAACTACTGTAGAAGTGGCGAGCAGGGTCGAACCACAGAGAGCACGGAATCTAGTTCACTAAAAAAAATTTGTTGGAAAATGTTTAGACGGACAAGGTTTGAGGGGATTCATATTTTTGAGTTTTTCTCTTTTTTTTAATTAAACTAAAAGGTGAGAAGACAAAAGGTAAAAAGAAAATTGCAAATGAAAATGATGATGGACTCTAAGTCAACAAATTGTGTCGGGGATGCTGGTGTCACAATTAAATTATCACACAGACATGCAAAATATTTTTTAGGTGATTAAATATTTATTCTGTTTAGTTATCATCAGTTCCAAAAATATGTGTGTTTTTTAGATGCTCAATTTAAAATTACTAATCATTTTAAATTCCTGTTCTCTGGTGTCATAAATAAATTAGAAAAATTTGTTCAAGTCCTGAACTATATGGAAAAATGACACAACCCATTTCTCACAAAGTTATGTCACCAATTTGCACTTACCATCGGTCAACGCGGTTTACCTTCTCGGACCGCCGCGTCAACTTATAATTAAAAGGGCCAGTTTCAATTTCATCAATTAATTCAGTGCAAAAATAATTTAAACAGATAAATATTCAATTAAAATAAATTTAATTGACAATTAATCATCAAATAATACTTTCATGGCATGCGCAATAATTTTAATTAATCAACCAACATCCCGACTCTAAGAAAATGACCCCGACATCACAACTGAAAATGTAAACACGGTAATAAGATGACAATTCATGTAAAATAAGACTGTGTTACCAACAAATAATTGTGTCGGTCTTCACTCTCACCGCATGCAACTTGTTCTTAAATATCTGACTTCACCTCGGTACGTGATGACGTCGTACGCCAGCTATGTGACCACCAGAACAGAGGATATTAGCGGTGAGTAGTGCGCGACTGCTGGTTGGATCCTCGGATGGCGGTGACCGGTGCACTGCAACGAAATAAAAAGAAAACGGGGCGGCCTGGGTGAAGAGGGAAGGCAGAGGCGGCTCGGGCTGAGCGGAGAGGGAGCTCAGGGGAGTTCGGCCGGGTGGTAGGAGGGTGGGGCTGGGGGTGAGGGAGAGAGGTGGAGCAGCAGGGGGCAGCGGGATGATGAGAGGGGAGGCCGTGGCGTAGGGAGAGCGGGGTGATGAGGGGAGCGGAGAGGGTCAGTGGGGGAGCGCCAGGTGTTGATGAAGAGTGGAGGCGGGGCGCTGCGTGAAGGCAGGGGTGGCCCGGGGTGCGCACAGTGTGGATAAGGGAGCGGCGGTGTGGAGGTGGGTGGAGAAGGGAGGCAGGGTTGGGTGTTGCATGCAAGGAGGGCAGCGGTGGAGTGATGAGGAGGGGAGCGCGCAGGTCAGGAGGGAGCAGCTGGGGATAAGGGTCGGCGGGGATAAAAAGTGGGGTGCGCAGGGTGGCTGACGGGATGAAGAGAGGAGCGCCCGCGAGTGGAGAAAAAAAAGGAACGGGGTGAGGGGAGAGCGGGTCAAGGGGGGGCGGCGGGTGAGGGAAGTAAGGGGGGGGGGGGACGAACAAAATTCAAAATTCAAAATAAAATTATAAACAAAAAAATTGTTAAATGTTAATCAAATAATAATAACATAATTAAATATATAAAATTCTAATTAACTTAAAAAATAATAATTAAGAGAAATGTTAATGAAACTAATACTAATATATAAAATTAATATAAACTAATAAAAATACTAAAATACTAATATCAATATATAAATTAACTAAAAATTATCCAAAATAACTAAATTACTATAAACCTAAAAAATTCTAAAAAATGTTAAAAATGTTTAAACTAATTAATTAAAACTAAGTTAAAAAAATAAAAATACATGTAAAAATCCATGTACATCAAATCCCCCACACTTAAAATTTTTCACTCCTGGGAAAAACAATCAGAAAGAAAACACAAGTGGCCACAGACAGATGAAAACATCAAAATTACAAGTTCAAATTTTTTCAATCTCTTTCCTCATAATATATCATGCTTCATTTAAAACTTCAGTTTCAAAAATAAATTTTCTTTCACTTGCATTTTTTTTAAAAAAAGTACGTGCACTCATTCATCATGTGACCTACCTCACCATCACTCTCATCTCTCAAAAACATTTGATCAAAGTTTTTCATAGTTCTCATACACATGCAGGCTTACCATAGGCTTGCCATGAATTTCACATCTCCACTAGTGGAAATCAAAAGAATGCACCAATATTAAGGACTTTATATGAGGTTCAAATGTTTCTGAAGCTGTGGGACGGTGGGTAAAAAAAATTTGACATTTTTGGTAAAAAGGAGGGTTAAATCTTTAAATAAATGCATGATAAGTCAATCCAAATGTCTCCCTCAAACTCTTGCTCCCCCACACATAAAACATTGCTTGTCCCCAAGCATATGATAAGACAATGTTTCACTATCTCTCTTTCTTTTTTAAGACACAACTCACTCACATAATATGGTCAGGAAAAACTGGTGAGTATGAACTCAAAAACCCCATGGAATAGGCATCAGACAATAATCCCAAAGAATGGTACATATGCAGCGTATATGCTGTAACATCTCAACGAAGGGAGGTCATATAGAAAACTATCTAGTTCCTGGAGTAATGGATCATCACTTTAATAGGTATCCCCAAATTTGAGGGTTACCGCGTAATGACCACCAATGTACTCATTGTTGGAACTGAAAAGGGTTCTATATTCCTATATCAAAATAATATGAAATGAATGTGGCTACTATGAAAAAGAACTCATATGATCAGGATGGAATAATGTCAATCTATGTACATCAAATGACTCACTGCCCCTCGAAGAACCCTCTCCACGAGTATGTCTTTCTCCCCCACACTTAGATTGAAATCATCATGAAAAAATTCAAGAAATTGGTAGGGAAGGGTATCGGCTTGGGCTCATCCTAAAAGGCTCCTACATGGCTTCTAAGGGCGATAATATGGAGAAAATGTTTGGGTGGCTCAGTGGGTCAACGGGGCTAAAAAATCAAACAGATTCCTTGATCATTTTAGTGAAACTTTCAAAAATTCCTATCCCTTGATGGAAAAACATGTAAAGTTCTAGAAGACAAAACATGGTTGAGATTCCCTCAAGAAAAAAGAAAAATAAGAGATGATTGTAAAATGGTTTAGAGTCCTCACGGGTATGAAAATATAATGCTGGACAGCACAGATGAGAATGAGTGCAAATAAGTGTCTCAAAAATATGCAAGTTTTTGAAAACCATTGTCGAAGCATGAAATAATATCAGCAATCATCTAAGTCATGAGATCAAGGATCAATGAAATCCAGAACAGGAATCAGGTGCTCAAATTTCCTAGGGACACAAGTGGTATGTTCCCGACTGGGTTGCGATAAAAATACAGCAGTTCTTATGTGGATTCATGAATGACAGGAGTGTTAGTTTTTTTTTCCATTGTTAGTTTACACGGTGTTTTTGGAAGCATAAAATATGGCAAAAATTAAAACACTTCCTTGTGTAAGTGCAGATAGACGCGGAGAGGCTGCCTGTATCCGATGAAGTTCCAGAAATAATGTACCTGTAAAATCTATATATGGACAACACATACCCACATCATATCATAAAGATAACACTAAGAATCATATAAATAGAAGCAGAGATGCAGGATAGTGACATGTGCATACAAATATCAGGAGTAGCTAAAAAAAATTTCACACATGCCATGTTTTATTTTCTCAAACAAATTAGAACAGGTAAAAGAAGAAAGGGGGGGGGGAATGAAACTGGAAAATGGGTTGCCTCCCAGGAAGCGCTATGTTTTACGTCTTCAGCCAGACGGATGGACAATGTTCAATCATCTTTGTCCATCGGCTCAGAATTCCTCTGCCTCTTACGAGAACTAGTGGTTGTGTCATCAATCTCATGGGGACTCTTGATGGGATTAACCACCTCCAGAGCATAGTGAGTGTGAAGCTGGTGAGGAAGGAATGGAATTTGTGCTCTTTGTGGTGGTTCCTGGTGCTGAGCATGAATCTCAAGTGAAAGTTCCTCAAGCCGGCGCTCGATATCAGCCAGCTCCTGAGTCATCTGTCGTACTAAGTTAGAGGGAGACGGAACAAGCACATCGATGACCATAGAAGAATCATAAGATCTAGACATTTTTTAGCTTTATCCACAAAATATATAGATAGATAGAGATAGAGTATGAAAACAAAGATCAAAGAATAAAGAAGCAGTCAGGTTGCCTCCCGATCAGCGCTAAGTTTAACGTCTTCAGCCAGACGGATAACTTCTCATTGCAATTGTAGTTCTTCAATGATGCCTATTTTATCCGAAGTGTGGTAAATATTAAGGTGATGAACATTTACTTTGATTGGAGGCATCTTCCAATCGGAAATTTCAACAGCACCATGGGGATACACAATTGTGACGGTGTAAGGACCTGACCACTTTGACTTGAGTTTTCCAGCCATGATTCGAAGTCGTGAGTTGAAGAGGAGAACTTTGTCTCCTGCTGAAAAATTTCTTTGTTGGATCCTTTTTTCATGCTAGGCTTGAGTTTTCTATTTTTAAATCAAAGCATTGTCGTATGATTTTCTCCTCATCTCATCTAGTTCATTTATTTGTAGAAAACGCTTCTCTTGGGGAGTTTTAAAATAAAAATTCAGTTTCTTCACAGCCCAATAAGCTTTATTTTCCAATTCTACAGGTAAGTGGAAGGTTTTTACAAAGGCCAACCTATATGGGGACATTCCAATGGGTGTCTTGTAGGAAGTTCTGTAAGCCCAAAGTGCATCATCAAGTTTGGTGACCCAATCTTTCCTAGATGTATTTACAGTTTTCTCCAAATTACCCTTAATCTATCGGTTTGAAACCTCAGCTTGGCCATTAGTCTGTGGATGGTATGGGGTGATCATGTAGTGGTGACATCAATGGAAAGTCATTATCTTCTGAAACAGCACATTATTGAAGTGGGTACCACGATCACTGATGATGAGCCTTGGAATTCTGAACCGGGTAAAAATGTGTTGCTTCAAAAATTTGATGACGACTCGAGCAGTATTTTTCAAGAATTCTTCATCTTCCACCCATTTTGACACATAGTCCACACAGACAAGGATATAAGATTTCCCAAAATATTTAGGAAAAGGACCCATGAAGTCAATTCCCCATATGTCAAAAATTCCAATTCCCATGATTGAGTGTTGTGGCATTTCGTGCTTCCAGCTTATACCCCCAGTTCTTTGGCATTTGTCACAATTCATGACGAATTCACGAATATCATGATTCATGGTCAGCCAGTATAAAGCACATTGTAACACTTTTCTGATTGTTTGATGAATCCCATGGTGTCCCCCAGCTTCTCCAATATGGAACATGTTCAAAACACTATCGACTTCTTCTTCAGGGATGCATCTTCTTATCATTCCATCCGCATAGTCTTTGAAAAGTAAAGGATCATCCTAGTAGTAATATCGTTCTTCATTCAAAAATCTTTTCCTCTGTTCCTTTGATAAATCTGGATGTATCACACCAGAAGATAAGTAATTCACGAAATCAGCATACCAAGGTGTGATTATCTCAATGTCATAGAGTTGTTCATTAGGAAATGTTTCATTGATTAGTTCGACAATGATTTCACTTGTGTCATGGTCGAGGCGTGATAAATGATCAGCAATGACATTATCTGTTCCCTTTTTGTCCTTGACTTCAATGTCAAATTCTTGATGTAACAGTATCCATCGAATAAGTCTGGGTTTTGCATCTTTCTTTGTCATCAGATACCGAAGTGCAGAGTGATCCGTATAGACAGTGACTTTTGAGAACAACAGATGGGATCAGAATTTATCAAAGGCAAAGACAACTGCTAGCAGCTCTTTTTCAGTTGTTGTGTAGTTTTGTTGAGCCTCATTTAAAGTGTGTCTAGCGTAGTAGATTGGCCTAAAATCTTTTATATTCATTTTCCCAAGGCAACACCAACTGCCCAGTCACTAGCATCACACATTAACTCGAATGGCTGCTCCAAATCAGGTGAAATCATTATCGGGGCTTCAACCAAACGCTGCCTTAATAATTTAAATGCTTCCTGACATTCAGGGCCGTAGTGGAATGTGACATCTTTTCCCAATAGGTTCATAAGGGGTCGGGCAATAACAGAGAAATCCTTAATGAAGCGTCTATAGAATCCAATGTGCCCTATAAAACCTCTAATGGAATGTACTGAAGAAGGCATGGGTAGCTCAGAGATGGTACTAATCATTGCGGAATCGACTTCAATTCCTTTCTTTGAAATTTGATGACCTAAAACTATTCCACTTTGTACCATGAAGTGTGACTTTTCCCAATTAAGAACCAGATTCATTTCATCGCATCTTTCCAAAACCTTATCCAAATGTTCAAGAAAGTCATCAAAAGAATATCCATACACAGAGAAGTCATCCATGAATATTTCCAAGAAATCTTCAATCATGTCATGGAACATTTCCATCATGCATCATTGAAATGTGGCTGGAGCATTGCACATTCCAAAAGGAATTATCCTATAAGAAAATGTACTATATGGACAAGTGAACGTGCTTTTCTCTTGATCCTCTGGTGTCACTGCTATTTGATTATAGCCCGAGTATCCATCCAGATAACAGTAGTAATCTCATCCTGCCAATCGTTCAAGGATTTGATCAATAAAGGGCAATGGGAAGTGATCCTTTCTGGTGGCATCATTCAATTTCCGATAGTCGATGCACACTCTCCATCCAGTCACTGTTCTTGTGGTTACCAATTCTCCTTTATCATTCTCAACCACTGTGGTTCCACCCTTTTTAGGTACCACATGCAATGGGATAACCCATTGACTATCGGATATTGAAAATATTAAACCAGCATCAAAAAGTTTAATGACTTCTTTCTTGACTACTTCTTTCATGGGAGGTGTCAAGCGTCATTGTGGTTGCCTGCAAGGTTTTGAATTATCTTCCATATGTATTTTTTGAGTACAGATGGCAGGACTTATACCTTTTAGATCAGAAATCATCCAACCTATTTCTGGTTTCCTTTGTGACAGGACATTGAGCAATTTGGTCTCTTGTTCACTCGAAAGATTGGCATTGATGATGACCGGTAAGGTGTTTAAATCTCCCATGTAACTATATCTCTGGTTTGATGGAAGAAGTTTAAGCTCAAGTGTTGGAGGCTTTTCAAGTGATGGAGTAAGTGAATTGAATTCATGTCTATCTAAAGGCTCGACTATATTCCTGATGAATTCCACTACCTCGATTGATTCAGCAAACTCTTCATTTTATTTGTGCAAATCCGCGAGATCCAGTGCATTGCTTTCTAACTCATACCATTCTTCAATCGTATCCAGGAAATGACAGTCTTCTACAGATGGTTTTTCCATGGCCTTTAAGACATAAAATGTTATGTTCTCATCCCCTATTCTAAATATTAACTTTCCTTCTTGGACATTAACCAGCACTCTGCATGTTGCTAAGAAGGGTCTCCCAAGAATGAGTGGGACGTCCTTGTCTTCTTCTATATCGAGGACAATGAAATCAGCAGGGAAGTAATATTTATCATTCTTGACAAGTACGTCCTCTAGAATCCCTCAAGGATGCATCACTGATCGTTCAGCCATTTTCAAGGTGACTCTCGTTGGCTTAATTCGGTGATGCCCAGTTCTTCATGGATTCCACACGGCATGAGATTGACACTAGCTCTGAGGTCGCACAAAGCTCTTCCGAATTGGCATCCTCCAATATTGCAAGGAATAGTGAAACTCCCAAGGTCTCTTAGTTTTGTAGGTATGGATCTGGGTATGATCGCTGAACATTCCTCGTGCATTATGACTGTTCCCACATCATCTAATTTTCTTCTTTTTGACAGAAGTTCCTTGAGAAATTTGGCATAGTGGGGCATTTGTGTTATGGATTCCGCAAAAGGAATATTTATTTGAAGCTTTTTGAACATCTCCATGAATTTTGAAAATTGAACATCCAACTTCCTTTGCTTCAGTCTTTGTGGAAATGGAGGCGGTGGTATGTGGGCTTTCACTCATTCGTTGAGTGCCTCGTTTTCCTTCTCCTTTCTTGCCTTTTCATTTTTTAAAAGTTTGTTTTGATCTTCCTCCTCTTTGGTTTCAAGTTGGATTTCTTTGTTTGTTGAGTCGCCATTCTCAGTGGAAGGTATAGGCGTCTCATCTATTGGTTGAACATCAGGCCTTTGTTGCTTTTGTAACTATGTACCACTTCTCATTGTGATGGCTTTTTCTTCTTCTCTTGGGTTAACTCTTGTGCTTCCCGGTAGTGTTCCTTGTGGTGGGTTCTTCATTTGTGCGGCTATCTAACCGACTTGATTTTCAATGTTACACATGGAAGCCTGTAGTTTTTGGGTGTTCATCTGCAAATTTTGAGTTCTTGCTTGCAAATTTTGAGTTGCCATCTCTTGTAACTCAAACCTTGATAGATTGGACATCATTAGTTTAGCAATCGTGGATCCCCAATCTTGTTGTCCTTGCATTGCAGGAGGAGACAAGTCTGTTTGCCTTTTCTCCTTATATTGTTGTTGTTGTTGAAATGGGGGTTGGTATTTCTGTTGATATCCTTTCTCGAGCGATTGCATGGCGGGTCTGAAGGATGATTGAGCAGGAAATCTAGGTGGAGCCGCATTCTGGTTCATTGGTTGAGTAGTTGATGGCTCCTTCCAACCTTTATTTTGGTTATTTCCTTGCTAGTTTGTGTTGTAGTTGTTTCCATAATTTCCTTTGTTGTAGCTGACAAAGTTATCTTCAGACATCTTGGTCTCAGATGTGTTATATGGACACATGGGATAATCATGAGGGCCACCACAATGTGGAAAATGTTCAACTTGAACAACATGGACCGGATTAGGTGAGTTTATTGACAAGTTGTCAATCCCCTTGTTGAGAGATTCAAATTGTGCAGCCATGAATGTTTGGGAATCAACGTGATGCACCCCTACCTTTCTTCTTGAAGAATCTTCTGGCCACTGGAAACTGTGTTCGGCCATATTTTGAATTAATATGTATAGATCATCCGGATCCATTTCCATTAATGCATTTCCAGTAGCTGTGTTGATTGCAGACTTACTCTCAGGTTGCAGTCCATAGTTGAAAGCTTGCAACTAGTTTGCCAACTTCATCCCACAATGAGGACAACGTCTTAACATGGACTTGAATCTTTCCCAAGCTTCTCATAATGATTCGTATTCACTTTGACAAAAGGAGTCGAGGTCTCTCTTGTTTTTCAAAGATTGAGCTATTGTGTAATATCGATCAAGAAATTTACCTCTCAGCACTTCCCAAGTGAAAACTATTTTTGAGTCGAGACTTTCCAACCAGTCCTTTGCATTCCCTTACAATGAGAACGGAAACAGTCGCAGGATCAACGCATCATCCGTCACTCCGTTATATTTAAATGTGTCACAGACTTCAAGAAATCATTTCACATGCATATAATGGTTTTCGCTGCTCAATCCATGAAATTGTGCATGTTGTTGGAGCAGGGTGATCGTGGACGGTTTCATTTCAAAGTGTGTTTCTTGGATTCTGGGTCTTGTTATGCCTGAGCTGACTCTGACTGTGTTGGGTCGCAACTCCTATCTCATAGTAGTTCGAGGCCTTTGATTATCGAGACGGTTTTGAAAAAGTGGGTGGACTTGTCCAATAGGAAGCGTTGGGATGTGAGTTTCAACGCTTTCCCCTGGTGTATGCATTGCGTTTGCGGATGAGGTACTGATTTTCACCTTGCCCTTTCATTGATGTTCAAGTTGTGGATCAAGGGGTGGGTCATTCTTTGACGGATCAGAGTTACGAGTGTTCACCATTTAGGCAAACAGTGCCTAAAGCAAGGTCTACTAGAAATCTTCTTAATGCTAGATGTGCGCGTGCTCCCCGGCAACGGTGCCAGAAATTTGGCACGCGCGTCGCAACGCATGAAAATTTGCAATATTTATTTACCAACTAACTACTGTAGAAGTGGAGAGAAGGGTCGAACCACAGAGAGCACATAATCTAGTTCACTAAAAAAAATTTGTTGGACAATGTTTAGATGGACAAGGTTTGAGGGGATTCCTATTTTTGAGTTTTTCTATTTTTTTTAATTAAACTAAAAGGTGAGAAGAGAAAAGGTAAAAAAAATTGCGAATGAAAATGATGATGGACTCTAAGTAAACAAAATCTGTCGGGGATGCAGGTGTCCCAATTAAATTATCACGCAGACATGAAAAATATTTTTTAGGTGATTAAATATTTATTCTGTTTAGTTATCGCCAGTTCCAAAAATATGTGCATTTTTTAGATGCTCAATTTAAAATTCCTAATTTATTTAAAGTCCCTTTCTCTGGTGTCATAAATAAATTAGAAAAATTCGTTCAAGTCCCGAACTATATGGCGAAATGACACAACCCGTTTCTCACAATGTTATGTCACCAATTTACACTTACCATCGGTCAACTCGGTTTACCTTCTCGGACCGCCGCATAAAATTATAATTAAAAGGGCCAGTTTCAATGTCAGCAATTAATTCAGTGCAAAAATAATTTAAACAAATAAATATTCAATTAAAATAAATTTAATTGACAATTAATCATCAAATAATACTTGCATGGCATGCGCAATAATTTTAATTAATCAACCAACATCCCGACACTAAGAAAATCACCCCAACATCACAACTGAAAATGTAAACACGGTAATAAGATGACAATTCATGTAAAATAAGACCATGTTACCAACAAATAATCGTGTCGGTCTTCACTCTCACTGCATGGAACTTGTTCTTAAATATCTGGCTGCACCTCGGCACATGATGACGTCGCGCGCCAGCTATGCGACCACCAGAACGGAGGATATGAGTGGTGAGTACTGCGCGGCTGCTGGTCGGCTCCTCAGATGGCGGTTACCGGTGCACTGCAAATAAAACAAAAGAAAACAGGGTGTCCTGGGTGAAGATGGAAGGCAGAGGTGGCTCGGGGTGAGCAGAGAGGGAGCGCAGGGGAGTTTGTCCGGGTGGTAGGAGGGCGGGGCTGGCGGGCGAGAGAGAGAGGTGGAGCGGCAGGGGGCAGCGGGATGATGAGAGGGGAGGAAGTGGTGTAGGGAGAGCCGGGTGATGAGGGGAGCAGAGAGGGTCAGCGGGGGAGCGCCGGGTGTTGATGAAGAGTGGAGGCGGGGCGCTGCGTGAAGGCAGGGGCGGCCGGGGGTGCGCACGACGTGGAGAAGGGAGCGGCGGCATGGAGGCGTGTGGAGAAGGGAGGCGGGGTAGGGTGCTGCGTGCGAGGAGGGAAGTGTCGGAGTGATGAGGAGGGGAGCGCATGGGTCAGGAGGGAGCAGCTGGGGATAAGGGCCGGCGGGGATAAAATTTGGGGCGCGCAGGGTGGCCGACGGGATGAAGAGAGGAGAGCCCGCGGGTGGAGAATAAAAAGGAACGGGGTGAGGGGAGAGCGGGTCAAGGGGCGGCGGGTGAGGGAAGTAAGGGGGGGGGAACAAACAAAATTCAAAATTCAAAATAAAATTATAAACAAAAAAATTGTTAAATGTTAATCAAATAATAATAACATAATTAAATATATAAAATTCTAATTAACTTAAAAAATAATAATTAAGAGAAATGTTAATGAAACTAATACTAATATATAAAATTAATATAAACTAATAAAAATACTAAAATAATAATATCAATATATAAATTAACTAAAAATTATCCAAAATAACTAAATTACTATAAACCTACAAAAATACTAAAAAATATTAAAAATGTTTAAACTAATTAATTAAAACTATGTTAAAAAAATAAAAATAAATTTAAAAATCCATGTACATCATTTATGAATAGCACATAGAAAACATAAATCATATAGGTAACTTGTGGCATTCATATCATACATTCATTGTAGCTATCACAACTACATAGCGAGTTATGTTGGTATTCCCATCACAGTATATTCCCTAAACCTCTTGTGAGAAACATTCGTGCTTACGTCTGTCATGTTACCCAATTCATTGGAGAGATATATCGGGCTCACCCGCCCTAGGTTTATCACTGAACAACCCGTATACATAAACAATTCCCAAGAAACATAACATATTCACAACACATAAAACAGACATAATGGAAAGATAACATTTCCACATTTCAATCACAATAAATCATTTAAATATATTGACATAAAAAAAAATTATAAAAACCATTTTCAAAACCACAATATGTAAAGGAGTATATAGGATTTATTTTCCTTTTAAAAAGATTATGTGTTGTTAAGGAAGCCAAAGATCAAATAATACTTGTGGTGGCGGAAGGGTCGTTGTCCCCGAGTACGTTAAAATAAACATTCTTTTTTGTCATTTAGTAAAACGCTTTATAGAAAAAGTTTCCTTTGAATTAAATGAATAGTAAAAGGTTTTTATACAGCGTATAAAAGAAAATCTTATATTAAAACAATATATGCCTCAATGAAAGGAGATTGAGACGAAGTCCCATACCTCGTCTTCGACTTGACCCGTTCGTTCTTCAATATCCTGAATAATAAACTAAAGTTAATTTATACTTTTCTATGAACCTTTTTCAAATTTATTATTCCTTTTTTATCACTTATAAACATTATTTAATAATTTATATTAATAATGGTAGTTTTGTCGATATTTGGTACTTGAGTCAAAAACAGACTTCTTATAATTACAGATTGTCCATGTGGTAAAAAGTTCATTATATCCAGAAAGTTATTTATGATTTAGATATAATATATATCATATATATCCAGTATATAAATTTATTTATAATATTACATACCAATTGGTGGTATTAAATGAAATGCACCGTTCATGGAGACAGTAAGTTGTACGTACACATGAACGCTACTGTCATTTCTATTTGTTATTTTAATAGAATTAAAACATAATGATACATAGGTATATTATAATTCCAGTATAATATCATATATAATATATTTTACTTCATCCTTTATACGTCCCACATATCGCATTAATATGTTATATCACTTTGAGAGGGTGGTAGTCCGCACTTCCTCAAATGAAATTATCGCGTTAACCCATAACGGAAACCTTAAACATATGATATAATAGAAAAATACAGAAGCATAAAAAAACATAAACATAAAATAAATGATATATAAATATAGTGTCATCTTAATAGCCACCATGATAGGCGGTAGGAGATAATCGAACAATCATCATTTCGTGAAGAGTTAGTTTTCCATTCATAGAAATAGAATCTTCTTCACCCATTAGATGAAGATGTGTGTAAGTGAAGTTCGAAGACTTCTCATAAAAAATCATAGTATATTGAGGATATTGTTTTTGTTATAAAATAAAGTAATAAAAAGAGTTCAGGTGTCGTAGAAGTAAAATAAAAGAAAAGAAGTTGAGAGAAACTATTACCTTTAATTTGGGTAACTCCCTTTGGATTATACCAAAATAACTTCTTAAAGTGCCTTCTAACTATGGTATGGGTTCTAAGAGGATGATAGGGATATTGAGAGATTATTTAGATAGGGTTTGGATGAGCCAAGGGGCTTGAGAGGTGGGATTAATGAGTTATAATTGATGGCTTTTTATAAGGGGAGGAGGGGCTCTTTAGGAAATTGTGAAAATTTTATTTTCTTATATAATGATATTGGGTTTCTAAAGGTAAAGAACTAATTAAAGTCGAATATAAGATGAATAATGGTAAAAATAAAACCATACAATAATAATTGGACAGGTTTTGGGTATTTGTTAAATCTTTATAAAATTGTTTATTCAAATCATTTATTAATGATGTAAATACTGCATCATTATTGTGTCATAAATAATTTAATTTATATGATGTATAAAAATTATGTAATAGATAAAATAATGTAGGAAATCTTTTTATCTTCCCAAATAATATTTATAGTTGAAAATATAACTTATATAACCCTATGTAAAAATTAATTTACTAAAAGATATTTGTTTATTTCATTTTTTAATTACTTTAAATTAATTAATCTGAAGTGTTGTTATCACTACCAAGTGGATCCATGGGGTCCCAAAATAGACCCAAGGATTTCCATGGTCGTAAATGACTCATAAAATAAGTTTAGGACAAGTGTTAAGGTAATTTTGTATTATTATGACATTCGTTTTACCTTAAATTACCCTCATTATCTTTAACCGTGGTAAATAAAAGTCCAAAGTTACTATTGAAAAAAATTATTTTCATCTTATTGAACCACATTTACATAATAATAAAAACAATGTATGTATAATTTTCAAAATTCAATACATAGAAGTGGTAAAATTTCATTTAAATGAAAATTTCTGTTTTTAACTATTACTTTGTGGTTTCACTATTTCTCAAAAATTGAAATTTTTCAGAAAAATACCAAAAATTCAACCTAAGCTATATTTGATATTCCAAATTCTAAAATTATGTATATTTTGATAAATTAAAAACATATAAGTTTAGATTAATTAATTTAAAATTAATTCCCATTATCAAAACAAATAGTGTGTTTTTAAGAAACAATAACAATCAAAAAATTGATACTTCTTTATTTCCAATTTCAAAGTGAAATTAATTAGAATGACCAACATTGGATTAAATGGTAAAAAAATATATAATTACACTTTAAAACAAATTAAAAATATAATCTAACCATATAAATAAATTATATTCTATGGAACTTTTGAATTAAAATATAGTATTTTTCACTATTCATAAAAAATGAATTTTATCAAAAAAATACCGAAAATTTACCCAAAGTAAATTTTGATGTCCCGATTATAAAGAAGAAATTTATTTTGTCAAATAGAACTTATAAAAGTTAACAAAACTATATTTAAAGAGAGTTCTCTATTAAAATGTAGTAAATAAACCTTTTAATGTAAATTATGCTTAAAATTAGATTCATTCAGATTATAAGCCTCAAAAAATTATTGGATAAATGTAAAAAAATTAAAAAACATGTATAATCATATTGTAGTTAGTTATATTTATTCCTTCTAATATAATGGATTGTCCATAACTATCATTTAAAAACATATATTATATTATTAGCGTGTAATGTAATATTTCAAAGAAACTTGTTGGTGCGTATCGGGTACACCTTTGAACGTAGAAACTACTTTAAAGTAAAATTAATATTTAATTCACAAATATGAATAATTTTGGAAAATGTATTATTTATTTATTTTCTTGTGATTTTACAATAATTATGTAAAAAATATCATATAAAGTCATTTATTACATCATTGTTATAATCAAAGTAAAATAGAAATGAAAAACTCACCACATCACTTCGTAAGGCCGTTGTATGTCATACAGACTATTGATTTTATTATTTTCTAATGGTTAGGGAGGTAATATATTTGGTTTTATATTATAAATAGAAAAGACTAAAAATATCATTAATATATTCTAAAAACATTCAATCCGTCATTTTATCTATTTGGGAGAGGTTGTGATAGATAGCAGATAAAATCAGTTCTTGAGTCGGTTGACAACTGTACAACTGATGGATAGTTTTGTTTCCCATCCGATGGAAGATGGTATGGATATATGATATAAGATTAACATAATAAAATTTAAAAATATTTTAGATATTATTTTTATAATGTTATCATAGTTTTAGAATATTTTAATGAGTTACAGGAATAAATAATATGAAAATACAAGTTTAAGGACTATACCTCTTCTTCGAAGAACCTCTTTAGGTATACCACTAAATCCTTATTAGGATATAATAATAATAATAATAATAATAATAATAATAATCCTTCTAGGATGTTTTTATTAAATAAAGGAATATATTTTTATTTTTATTTTCTAAACTAAAGATTTTTTGAAGAGTAAAGAAGATAATCAAGGGGTGGACTTTTATAACTAGGGGAGAGGACACACATGTAATTTTTTGAAATAATTAAGTATAACCAAGTTTTTCACATGGATCAAAGGCTCTAAAATGCATAATTTTAAAATATTATTCGTTATAACATTAAATTAGTTCCATAAAATGGGTTATGGTTAATTTTTGACATCATTTTACCATTTATGATTTTAGTTCAACTGCCAAAAAACTCATTTTAACCTTGACAGTGATAACTAATTTTTACTATAATTACATTTCTTTTTGAAAAATGATTAATTTGAACATATAATATTATATAAATTATGGTTATTCTGAATATTTAATGCATTTTTTTAAATTACATACATAAAATTAGAAAACAATTCATATAAAGTTAAACACATGGACGCGATGAAAAAGAAAATTTCAAAAGATAAAATTTTTAATGGTTTAAAAATTTTTTATATCAAACATCAATATTATATGTTTTAAAAGTAAATAAATTGGATTAGTATATGAAAAATTGAGAAATATTACTTTTAAAACCATATCAAAATAAAATTTATCATTTATATGTTTTTAATGAAAATTTATTTTTTGATAAAAACACATATATTTCACTATTCATTAAAAAATTATCCATTAAGAGAATTCTCAAAATTTCACCCCAATAAAAAACTGAAATTCTGATTTAATGAATAATTTTATCTTTATAAAATTAATTTTTTATATTTTTCACAATATTATTTTAAAATAAGTGCACAAAAATGATAAAAAAGGATTTTAGAAAAAAAAAATTAAGCATAAAACTAAAGTATTCTTTTCTCATATCTAGAGGACACATAAGAAGAATTTTAATGATTAAATAGAATCTATAATAAATATATTTCATTAAAAGTATTTAACAATATTAATTTTTTAAAATTTATTGTGTTAAAACCCATTCTGTGTATGGAAAAATATATTTTCATAACACAATTTCATTTTTTTCATTTTTTTATTTTCATTTTTAATTAATTGGTAACAAAATTAGTAATTTTATATTTATTTGTAGAATATATATATTCATAATTTTTTTAATCCTATTCATTTCTACCATTCAAAGGCCTAAGTGATAAATAATATATTAAATAACAATAATTTAATGTAAGCTTATTTTGTTAAAAAAAACATTGTTTTGTGTAGCACAAGCTATCGATGAAATACAATTTATTCAAAAACACATATTTCATTGTCTCTTGGAAATAAATTATAACCTTATAAAAATTAACTTCCCTCTCAAAATTATCTCTCTTTTTTACAATTAACATAGGGTACATATACTTTATTATATCCTCAGATTCCTACATACTTTACTCAAGCAGGTGGTTTTGCCACAAAACATTGATCAGGTGAGTTGTCTGGTTTCATATAACTTTTTTCAATTATATATATTCTCCTTTGATTATTCCTTGTAATAAATATATTTCTTTATTCGTAAACTATCTTTTTTTAGTACATGTGATGGATTAGGTTTTTACTTCCTTAAAAGAGATACAGTGAAAACATCGTGAACTTGGGAGAGGGTTTGTGAAAGAAAAAATTGAAATGTAACAATCACTATATGATCAAGAATTTCTAATGGAATGATATAACTAGGTATTAGTTATCCTTTATTTCCAAAACTCAATACCTTCTTCCAATAATAAAATCTATTAAAACTCATCACAGACTTCAAATTCTAGAACATGTTGATGATTATCAACATAAATTTTCTACCAAAATTATGGTGTCCTAATATGCTACTGAATGTTTTGGACCTTCTCTCATAGTTAATCCATTATCTTAGGTCCCAAATAAATTTCCTTCTCTAACATCATTCCATTAATTTCCTAATATATTATTCTTTCTATAGTGGGATTCATAAGGATCCATTTGAAATCAATGTGTGAAATCTTTTTTTGTTTGAAAACTAAACTATTGTATTATATTGATCCTAAATGACATTAAAAATCATATAATTAGATCTTAAAATATCCGTAGGGGTTTTAATTTTTATATAAAACTAACCATATGTCATTGGATGATACACAATGTTTAATCACAACTTCGTATCAAGATTTTGAAGATGTATTTTCTAAAACATTGAGGTAGTCCTCGAATCCTGATCAGTCACAATTCCATGTCGTAATATAGTGACCGTACATTTCTTACATAACTGTAATATCATTTTAATGGTAAAAAACATAAAAACATTACAATATGAGGATCCAAAGGTTTAGTGTCTTTAAAAAACTAGGACCATGCATAATATTTACAACATAAAGCATAAGCATTTATTTATTCCTTTTTCTCTTGATTCTTATCAACCCTTGTGTACTCATTTATACATGTAGTTGCCTATGGATATACATCAAAAATGAGTCTTCTAAAAGCCTAGTAAGAGGAAAGATAAGAACATGAATCAATGTAAAATGGGGTGAGAATAGTCATAACATCATTTATATAATAGCATTCAATGTGGAAATGCATAAAAAAGAAACATCGTGTCTTAGTGGTTAACTATGACACATAGTAGTAAACAATTATATAATCATGTCCATGAATCATTTCACTTAAACTATGGAGATTCATCACTTTACCCAGTTCCATGGATTTCTGTATAATTCTGGGTGCACCCATCATAATCAAACATTCATATTGAGATATATAATTCCAAGCGAACCCATCACATTCGAACGTTCATATTGCACTATATAGTTCTTGGTGCACCCGTTAGATCATAACATTTGGATTATCATGTATGTCACATAAAAAATATGTAAAAACTGAGCATAAAATAACCGATGTAAATAAGTGATTTTCACATCATAAATCATGCATTAATAATAATTTGTTTCCCAAAATAATGTGGGAATATCAATCTTGATATAGAACCCTTAACCTTGGGTGAAGAGTGAAAAATATTTGAGAAGTTAGATGGGTGTGTTTATTTGAAAGAATTTTTATTTTGGGAAACATTAAATTTTTCATAAAATCAATTAGAGTACATGTATATCCTAGAAAAAGTTATATTATTATAAATAAATTATTTTTAATGAATACCCATAATTAACATTTGTTGTAGAGGGAAACCCAAAAGAAAGAGAGTTGGGTTCGAGAATTTCCCCTTACCTTGTGTCCAAACACATTGCTCACATTAATGTACTATATATTGAAATTAGATTCATTAATTAAGAATTAAATATCCTTTAATACCTCAATTTGATTCATTGTGATTGTATTATGATCTTTTATGTTCCTTTGGATGAATTATATATCCTAAATTCATTGTTTGGGAGTGTTGATTTTCATAGCTTTTATGAAGGGTTAACTTGTATTCATGAATGGATATTCATTTGAAATGCGGTTAAACATCTATAATTGTTAATATATATTATTAGTGAAATTATAGAGATATGAATGATATTATAATTCAATTTTTTATATTCTATGAGGGTGAATCATTAGTTAAAATTTCATTGATAAACGGTTGGATTAATTTGGCGGTTTTAATCACAATGAACTTGTTTTGGTAGTATTATATTATATCATGACTGTATAAGGATTAAAAAACAAATCATAAGATAAAATAAATATATTATGATCAGGTTAAAAAATTAAAATGGTTTCATGACTAGTCTATAAGATGGTAAAGTAAATTAAAAACTCCTTGTCCTTTAATGTGTTAAATTGATACATCTCGGATGGTGTTTTCATTTATAGTATAAAAGGAGACGGAAAATGATATTATGATGAACTATACAATGAGAATAATATAATTACACTAGATGTATGTTACTGAAGTATCATACCATTTTGGAGAAAATAGTTGAGGAAAGAAAATAAAAAAATGAAGTTGAATGAAAATAGAATATTCCTAAAAAGGAATTTACCTCTTGAGTTTTCAAATTTGAGAGCCTATATAGAGGATAGGATTTGGTATTTTGAAAATCCCAAGGGATACTGGAGGTGGGGTGGGGTCTTGTATGGATATTATGTCATAATTTAGTCAATTCATAATGCTTGGGAGGTTTAACGAAATGAGGGTATGATGGGTGGTATTTATAGTGGAGGGGAGAAGGGTTTTCTTAATATTATATTCATTAATTTTTAATTTCTACACAAGGAAAGGAATAGTGAGGATTCATAAGTCTAAAAGTAGTAATAAGTGTATTTGGGTTCTAACAAATGGAAATTTACATCATCCATGGCTCAATCATGATGTACAAATTCATTTCTTTAGTATATTTTGTAAATTATTGAATTTCACTATTCACAAAAATAATGTATTTCAGATAATATCAAAAATTCACCCTAACCATTTTTGGACATGTAGAATCCAAAAAAACTACATGTTTTACAAATTATTCACCAAATATGAATAGTTAAATTTTTAATTAAAATCATAATTTATATAAAAAATACATTTTTTAAAATTAAAACTGATTTTATAATGCATTCACAAATTAAATTAGGCTTTATAAAGTTATAAGAAACCATAAGATATAAAAATATAAATTTATGAATAAAAATTTGAAACAAAAATTTTCTTTTTTAATTAATTAATTTACAATAATTATTTATTTATAAAAATTAATATACTATTACTTTTACTAAATTCATATTGACACTTATAAGATACCAAAATTTTATTTATACATTCATGTGTGAGGTTACTATTCCTTTGTATTATTTACTATTCATAAGGGTCATAATACTATTCATAATGATTGTTTTCAATTCATAACAGTAGGTTTCTATTAACTAAAAGTTAAATTTGTTATATCGGACACCAAAAAACATATTGACTGCAACTGTGTATGACAGATTTTTGAAATTCAAAACACAGAAGATGAATATTTCTGTTTAAAGTTCATATAGTTGTTAAATTAATTTGGTTGTGTCCTTATGTTTTCTAATTTGATTTTATATGATTATGAAATCACTATATGAAGGAATAAATTTCATTGATAAAAGTTTGTGTGGTTATATTCTTCCACCTTTTGAAATGTCACCCTCAAAATTTCATTTTATAAAAAAATGTGATGGTACTTTTCATTCATCATATCCTCTTGTTCCAAAATTACTTCTTCATATTTATGGTTCCACTATAACACATTGAAAATATGGGTTGTCTGGTTACATAGAACATTATCTCTTTGATCCAAAATATTTTCTGGATGCTTCTCATAAGAGAGATCATTTTCCAGTTGTACCAAATATGAGATCAGTATATGAGAGGGATTGGTTATGTACTTCCTCAAGAGTGATACGTGAAACACATCATGACCATGATCCATATTCGGTGGATGTTAATGATGATATTCCATGGATCCAATGAAGTCAAGGATCTCAAAGTGGACAATCTAGCTTTTCTTATCTTTTCTTTCATTCCAAACTATATAACTCTCTTCCATGGTAAAATTTAAAGGAAGTCTTTATCTCCAATGTCGAACTCCAAGTCCCTCTTACTGTTGTCAGAATTCCTCGTTTTCCAAATCTGAGCATCATTGATATGTTTCTGTAAGACTTGAACCTTCTCTGTCATCTCTTACACAAGACCAGGTCTATGTAGCTTTCTTTCTCGGACTTCATCCTAGCTTGTTGGAGTTCAACATTTCTTTGCATATAGAACATCATATGGAGCTATCTGAATACTCAAGTGGGGGATATTTTTGTATGAGAACTCAACCAATGGGATATTCTAATCTTATCCACCTTTTAATTCAAAATATATGTCACTTATAATATCTTCGAGTTTTTGAATATTCCTTTTATATAGGATATTAGTTTGTGGGTGATAGGACATGATTAACTTTAATTCAGTTCTAAAATCATGTGGGAGACTCCTCCAGAATTTAGATGTCAACCTTGGATCACGATTAGAGACAATCGAGAGTGGAACCCCATGCATTCTGACCACTTCCTTCACATATATATTTTCATGTTTTTCAAGTGAGAGTTCTTCCTGAATAGTGAAAAAGTGGGAAGTCTGTCTGAGTCATCCAACTACAACCCATATAACATTATTTCCCATATACATCTTTGAGATACCTGTGACAAAGTCTGTATTGATATTCTTCCATTTCCGCATGGGTATAGTCAATGGTTTCATCATCCCTTTTGACATTTTTGTCTCTTCTTTATCTTGCTGACATATCATGCTCCTTGAGATATATTCGCAAATATTCTTCTTCATTTTGTCCCACCAGATGTGTTCTTGGAGATCATGGTATATCTTGATGCTACCAGTATGGATAGTGAAAGGTGATCTATGTGCATTGTTAAACAACTCTTTCTTTATCCCATGTGATTAAGTCAAACAAAGTCAAGTTCCTAACTGAATCACACCATCATCATTGATATGGAACTCTATAATATTCCCTCCCTTTCCTGTATTCTCCCTCTTTTGTAGCTCTGGATCATCCCTTTCTATTTCCTAAATCTTCTATAGGATAGATAGTAGGTCAATAACATTAGAATGGTATGATTTATTCCCTCCCATTATGATTTCCAAATCCATATTTGTTATATCCATCAATATAGGGTCTTTCTCAATCCAAAACATAGATAGAGTAAAAAGTTCTTTTCTGATTAGAGCATCAGCTACATTGTTTACCATTCTATGATGATAGTGAATAGAAAAATCATATGCATTGATTATCTCTGACCATCTCCTTTAATTCATGTTCATATCCTTTTGAGTGAATATAAACTTTAGACTCTTGTAATTAGTGTATATTTCACACTTCTCACCATAGAGGTAGTGCCACAATATTTTCATAGAAATATTCATACCTATTAGCTCTAGATCATGCATTAGGTAGTTCTGCAAATGGATCTTCAACCATCATGAGGCATAGGCTATCACATTAACATTTTACACGAGTACACAATAAAGGTCTTTCTGTGAAGTATCATTGTATAATGAAAACCAATCTCCACTCATAGGTAACATTAGTACAGGTTCAGTGATCAGCCTTCTCTTTAGCTCCTTCAACCTTCCTTCTCATTCTTCCATCAAGACATAGTTTACCCATTTCATTGTTAACATGTTTAGCGGGCTTGATAATCATGATAAATGTGTCAAAAAATGTCGACACTACCCCACTAATACCTGAAAACTTTGTATTTGTGAAACACTATCGGGTCTAGTTCATTCCTCAATAACCTTGGTTTTTGAAGGTTCCATAGAAATTCCCTCACATCTGATCACATGTTCCCTGAATTTGACTTGATTCATCCAAAAGTCACACTTTCTGATCGTGTAATACATATTCTCTATTCTAAATGTCTCTAATAATAATTCCAAGATGTTCATCATGTTCCTACTTTATCTTAAATTAGATTATAAAACATCAATTACAACTACCACAAATATTTCAAGGTAATGTCTAAAGATTCAATTCATAAAATCCATGAAGATTTTAGAGGAATTAATAAGTTTGAAGGAAACCACAAGAAACTCGTAGTCCATATAAGGACCTGTCCTTATAACATTACATAGTCTTGAACTAAATGAATAATTCACATTGATGATCTTTTCAGGTTTAGAGTTTTAGAGAATTAGGACATAACTATTATATCTCAAAAGATTATAAAGTAGTCACTTCTACTCAATTTCCATTTTTGCATTAAATAAAAACTCTTAATAAAGAAACATGACTAGTTCCATGTTTCAGACAACATGTCTTTCCTTGATCCCATCCCTGACCCTATTCATCTTTAAGTCCTATGAAAAACATTTCAAAAACTTGGGATGAGCATAGAAAGCTCAGTAAGGGATATAATAATACGGATGGAAAACATTTGTCCCTGTATACATAAGAATCAATGAAATCATACTTTACTCATAAAACAGAAGCACTTAACATACCTCATAAAATAAAAAGATTTATGAATAACTCATTGAAATCATAATACAAAAAGGTAACTTGAGAAATTCATAACATTCTTACATAGGGAGTAACCCTCATGGTTACATTTGGTATACCCATCACAGTATATTCCATAAATCTCTTTGGAGAAACCATAGAATTTAACTCCTTCACGTTACCCAATGAATTGGAGAGCTATATCGGGCTCACCCACCCTTAGTCTATCACAGAGCCATCCAAATTGATAAACAATGCCTAAGAACCATAACATAATCATATCATATAAAACAACCATAAAGGAAACATAAAATTTCCACATTTCAATCACAAGATATCAATAAAACATATTGATATAATACAAACATAATCAGAACCATTTTCAATAAAAAACTAAAAGAAATGTAAAACATGGTATTTATTTTTCATTTAAAAAATTTATGGCTTGTAGAGGAAGCTGAAACTCAAATAATTTTCATGGAGGCATGGAATTCGTTGTCCTCGCATACGTATGACAAAAACATTCATTTTGTTTTTTAGTAAAATTATTCATTTTAAAAGATTAATTTTGAATGAAATTAAGAGTAAAAAGGGTTTTATACACCATATAAAATAATGTCATGTAGAAATCAAAAGATGCCTCAATGAAAAGAGATTGAGACGACGTCCCATACAAATACAGTATCATTAGAATAATAATAAATCAATTACATAATTATGTGTGAAAAATATAAATACACTCAATATAAGTGGATATTAAGTGTAAAACAATCAGAGGTCATCCACACATATTCATAGCATGACATAATCAAAAAGTAGAGGTTTAACCTAAGGAATTGAAATTAGGTTAAGAAGTTCCTTTACATAAATTTGACTGCCTAACGGCAGCACATTAAAATTCAGAAAATGAGTTGATGAGAGTTAAAAAGGGTATCTCATAACTTGTTAATAAAATTTATAGCAATAAGGATATATAATAACATATCCCAACATAATAAGATGTTAATTAAAATACATAACTGAAAGAAGTCTTTTAAAAAGAAGAGGGTGAACGGTTCCCTTACTGATTTGGGTAACTTTCGAAACATACACCCCATGATAGAAGGTTCATAAAATGAAGATTTAAATACCCATAAATTAAATAATATTACACAAATAATACAATCATATATAGTAAATACACCACACAAAATGAAATACAGGAAAATTTATCATGAATCTCACGGAAATAAAAATTAGATAAAACCCCCTTACCTTGATGTAATCAATCGAGTCGTATGACAAAAAGATAATAAACAGGAAATTAATCCCATAATACCATGAATATTAATATAATAATGATAATATATATGAAATGGCATTACACAATACACCACATGCAATAAATAAGTGGCGAACAATGGACATCTCACGGAATTAAAAGCGAGATAAGAAATCCATTACCTCAAATCGGACTAGTCTTGTTCATTTCATTATATTATAGTATAATAAACCTTGGTCAATTTATAATTTCTTAGGTAAATCCATTAAATTTTATTATTCAATTAATATCACATATTATCATGTTGTAATAATTAGTTAATTATGTGAGTTCATATCATACATTTTTTCATTGTTCGGTACATGAGTCAAAAATGAACTTGTTTGAAGAGAATTGTCCATATAGTTATAAGTAAATCATCTCCGGAATGATGTTCATGATTTAAATATCATATATATATAGTATATATTTATTTAATAATATTTCGTAATGTTTGGAGATAAGAAACTAAATGTACCGTTCATGGAGACGGTAGGCCATACGTACGCATGAACGCTACTTTCATTTTTGTCATATAAATGGACATTAAAACTAAATGTTACACAGATATATTATAATTACATTATAATATATATTTTATATAGGTAACATAAGTTTATTAATTATATTATTTATAAATTTCATGTTTGGCTTGAACGAGTCACATCACTTGAGGGGGAAGTTGTCCACACTTCCTCATATGAAATTATCTCATTTGCACAACATGCAAAGCATAAAGGTATGTTTTAAATATAAATTACAGAAGCATAGAGATGAAATAAATATAATATATATCATATATAAATATAGTTCCATCATAATGGTTACCATGAGAGGTGTTAAAAAAAGATTGAACAATCATTGTTTCGTGAGGCAGTAATTCGCCACCCACAGAAACAATATGTTTTTTAACCATTAGACGGAGGTTTGTGTAAGTGTAGGTATAATCCTTATCATAACAAAATACTAGTATATTGAGGATACTGTTGTTATTATGGTATCAAATAATAAGATGATAATGGTGAGTGAATAAGGAAATTAATGAAAGAAACTCGAGAGAATACATTACCTCTAAATCAGGTAACTCTTTTTGATTTCAGCCAAATGCATCTTTGGAAAGACTTCTGCCCAAGGTGAGTCCTATAGGAGAAAGAGAGGGACGTGGAGAGATAATATGAGCATAGGTTGGACGAGCCAATGGCTTGAGATTTGTGGGTAAGTGGGTAGATGTGGGGGCCTTTTATAAGAGAGAGGAGGGTCACTTTTGGAAAGTCTTGAAATGTTACTTTATTATAAAATGATTTTCAGATTTTAAATGTCCAAAAATGATATATTTTGAGGATACGTTGATAAGTTTTCGAAATACACCCATAAAATAGTTTTTTTACAAGTTTGAGTCTTAGATTTTACCTTATCATATCATTTTATTTAAATCGTTCATTAATTAGAAAATCACTGCATCATCATGGTGTCATAAATACATTTATTTATTTAATTTCTAAAAATTATAAAAAACTATTATGATGTAGGAAATATATTTAGCATTCTAATTACTATTTATAGTCTAAGAGATCATTTATTTAAACAAAATTAAAATTTTTTTATTTAGGATATACAAATGTTTGTTATATTTCTCTTCTTTTTTAAAAATATTTTCATAAATGTAACTATTACACCCATGCGACTCCATGGGCACTCACGTTTGGTAAAACGCTTCCAATGGTCATACCTGACTCAAATAATATGTTTTGGACACATGTCGCAGTAATTTTGTATTATTATGACATTATTTTATTACCCTTAACTACCCGATTACTAATTAATCACTATAATTAAAGATAATTGTCGTCATTACTAATCATAATGTCCAAAAAAAGAATAATAATTACATAATTTGGACCTTCTGATTCCAAATATGGAATAAATTTTACAAAATTCTAGACACAAAAATTTCAGTAATTAATTTAAAAATAATTTTCATTGTCAAAACCAAAGATGGGTTTTTATGAAGTAAAATTAAAAATATAGACTTGTTTTTACATCCAATTAAAAAGTGAAATTACTTATAATGACCAAAATTGTATTAAGTGATAAAAATAATAATTCAATTACACATTAAAACTAATTAAAAGGAAAATCTAACTATATAATTAAATTATATGAAAAAGATGTTTTGAAGTAAAATGCAGTATTTTTAACTCTTCATTAAAAATGAACATTTGTTAGAAAAATACCAAAAAATTATCCAAAGTAAATTTGATATTCCAAATTCAAAAATGATTTCCATTTTACCAAATTAAAATCATATAAGTTTCATTAATTAATTTTATAATTAATTACTGCTACCAAAACAAATAGTGGGTTTTTATGAAACAATATCTATCAAAAGATTGACACTTGTTTATGTCCAATTCCAAAGTGAAATTAATTCCAATGACCCCCATTGGATTAAATGGTAAAAATATATTTCAAATAAACATTAAACTAAATTAAAAATATAATCTATCCATATAAATAAATTATATTCAAAAGAGGTTTTGAATTAAAATACAGCATTTTCACTATTCATTAGAAAATGAACTTTAGCCGAAAAATCACAAAAATGAATACAAAGAAAATTTTTATGTCTTAATTTTAAACAAGGATTTTTTTTTTCCAAACATAACATATAAAAGTGATAAAAATTAGATTTAAAAAGGTTTTCCATCAAAAGTCGGTTGATCGACCATTTAAAGAATTTATGCTTAAAATTGGATTCATTCGCATTTTAAGCCTCTATCATTTATTGGGTAATTATTAAAATAGTAAAAAAACATATATAATAACTCTATAGTAAGTTCTATTCATTCTCTCCATTACAATGGCTAGGAGTTTACTACCATTTAAAATAATATTATTATATTATTAGTGTGCAATGAAAGATTTCATAGATACTTATTATTGTGTATCAGGTACACTATCAAACATAGAATCCTTTTTAAAGAAAAATTAAATTTTAATTCTCAAATATTATTAAATATTAAAATTTCATATTCATTATTTCACTGGGATGTTACATCTTTCCCCCTTTTTGGGGAATTGCATCCTCGTAATTTTAAAATTGGGCTCAGAAACGTCATTGAAAGCCCCACATCGAAAAAGTAGTCAATAAAACTATCACTTTAAAAGAAAGAAAAATAAATACAAAGGTTACCCAAAATAACCCAAATTATGATTCCATGTAGGGAATACATGGATATGGAAGAAAAAAAAGTGTCATGTTCTGATGGAGATTTATAGAAAACATGTATAGGAGAAAGTTAACCACAAAAAAAACACAAACTTGTGATGGGTTAACCGGTATTTGATTCCCCAGTAGGAAAAGTTAACAAACAATGTTTTTGTTTTTAGTTACTTTTCATTGAGTAATTTATTTATGGGCTTAAATAAAACAAAATGAAACATACTTACCTATCATGTAGACTTTCATCTCTTACTATATTTCTTACACAAACTCATATTTTCTCCAAAATATGAGTATTTAGGATGACTTGTTCACATTAAGAGCTCTATAATCAACTTCTTGATAATATCCTAACCCAAAAAAGATGAACTATATGTTTCCCATGTATTATACCTTAAACAAAATCAAAATTGTTAGTATAAGATCAGATAATCCCCAAAAGGATAATCCTTTATAAAAGAAATACTACTCTTAATATAAAAAATTCAACAAAAAGAACCCAAGGTTCAAGAAAGACAATTAAATAAATAGTTATCCATAAAATTCTTCAGTGTAATACAAACTAATATTGAAACTGAAATCTCTGAAGGATTTAATCGCATAGTCTTCCAAGTTAAATCTTTACATTTATCTCCAAATAACATCAGCTACTTTAAGGTGTCATATTGAAAAGTAATTAACCTAATCACAAATCCTCCATTATATGTCAATCATTTCCATAGATAACCCAAAATCAACTTATTCTTGATTAATAAAATCATCTAACTAAAAAGAATTTTTCCTAATAACTAGGGACTTCACATAGTCCAGTGGTAGGTGATAAATACCAGTTTCACTTTGGTTGTGGGTTTGATTCCTACAACTCCGTTCGATGTGACGGGTTGTCACACGGTCTGTGTGTTGTCCTTTTTCAAAAACTATATAATTTTATAACATTCCCAAAAAGAGATAATTTCATCAAAAATAACCATAACATGTTTTAACCACAAAGGTTATCTAATAAATTTCATTTTGAATCCCAAAAAAGTATTAACTGATAATTTCCTCAAATTCAAGGATCATATAAACCCAAATGGTTCTTTATTACAATATCCACAAAAGAAAAGATAATTATCCCTGGAATATAATTTTCATATATCAAACATTAGGGTTACACATACTCTAAAAAGTCTTCTAATGTAATCTTATCATCTAAAGAGCCTTAATACTTTTAATAATTTTCCCATTCTAAAATCTACCATAACTCTTGAATGCCATATATGTTGACTTCTTACTCATTCAGCATTCTTTATGATCCATTAACCTTTACTTTCCAACTTATTCTTAAATACTTCTTACCTATAAACTAATTCATGAATCATATCCTAAGATTCAATAATAGGAAAACATATGTTAAGAAATAATCCATACCATCCACTGGTCATTATCAGTTTCTTCATCCTCAATTAGAATGGAATTTGATATTGGTAAATGAATATTTGTACAATCCTGGTGATTCCATTCTCAAAACTTCTTTGTAGGACATGTGTTTGCATAATGACAATGTGCTCCACATTTAAAACATTCAATTGATCCCTTAGAATGAACTTATTTCCATTTCTTATAGTTGACTAGATGCTTCCTTTTTCCATGGTAGGTTATTAATATATGAACTTTATTTCCAAATCTATATCATCTTTCTGTCCCTTTGAAAAAATATCCTATGTGTTTCTTTCCACATCTTTGACACATAGGTTTTTGGACATACTTACCTTTATGATTATTACCTGAACATCCATAGGGATTTTTTTCCCACATATAGGATGTCTTATCAAAATCCATAAGGTTCAGGTGGTCAATCATGACTTTAGATAGTTGGTTGAGAATAACCACAAGAGTTCTCATTGCAGCTTCCCTATCATTCAGCTGGTCGTTTAGAAAATCGTCTCAGTTTTCTTCACATCCACTATTACGTTGGTGCCTACTAGATCCAGACATTTACTAAAACCAAAAAGGTCAGTGTTAGTATATCATAAAAATAATTATATAATACTAAGATATAATTAGTCATGTTATCTTAAACTCATTCAGTTCATCTACGAAAACTACGTCTCTTTCTGAAATCCTAACCATTATGGTAATGTCACTTAAGCTTAAAGAATACCCTAACCTCTAAAGTTATCTAAACTAACCTCTGATATGAACTATAAGGACACGACCTTATTGTATTACATAGTCTTGAATTAAATGAATAATTCACATTGAGGTTCTTTTCAGGTTTATAGTTAGAGAGAATTATGACATAACTATTACATCTCAAAATATTATAAATTAGACACTTTTACTTGATTTTCATTTTTTCATAAAATAAAAACTCTTAAAAAAACATGAATAGTTCCATATTTTTGATAGCATGTCTTTCCTTCATCCCATCCTTGACCATATTCATCTTTACTTATCGTGGAAAAAAATTCAAAAACATGGGATGAGCATAAACATCTCAGTAAGGGATATAAAAATATGAAAAGAAAACATTAGTCCATGTATACATAAGAATCAACGAAATCGTACTTTACTCATAAAACCTAAGCACATAACATGCCTTATGAAATAATTAGATTTATGAATAACTCATAGAAATAATAAGACATAAAGGTAACCTAAGTCACTCATAACATTCTTACATAGGGACTAACCCTCATTGTTACATTTGGAATACCCATCACAGTATATTCTTTAAATATCAATAGAGAAACCTTATCATTTAAATCCTCCGTGTTACCTAATGCATTGGAGATATATATTGGGATCCCCCGCCATTAATTTATCTCAGAACCACCCAACGTCATAATAAATTCCCAAGAACCATAACATAATCGTATCACATAAAACAAGCATATAAGAAACATAACATTTACCCATTTCAATCACATGATATCAATACAACACATTGATATAATCAAAACATTATCAGAACCATTTTCAATACCAAAATAAAGGAAAAGTAAAAAAAGGTATTTATTTTTCATTTCAAAATGTTATGGCTTGTATAGGAAACCGAAACTAAAATAATGGTCACGGCAGCGGAGAAGCCCTTGTCGCCAAATACGTAAGACAAAAACAATCTTGGTGTCATTTAGTAAAATTATTTGGGTAAAAATATTCCATTTGAATGAAATTAAAAGTCAAAATGGTTTTATATGCCATATAAAATAAAGTCGTGTAGAAATCAAAAGATGCCTCAATGAGAGGAGATTTAGATGAACTTCCGTACAAAGACGGTATCCTTAGATTAAGAATAAATCAATTACATTATTTAGTTTGAAAAATATAAATACACTCAATATAATTGGATATTAAGTGTAAAATAATTATAGGGCATCCACACATATTCATAGCATGACATAATCAAGTATTATAGGTTTAAGCCAAAGAATTGAAATTGGGTTTAGAAGTTCCCTTACAGAAATTTGACAGCCTAACAACGTCACTTTAAAATTCAGAAAATGAGTTGATGAGAGATAAAATGGGTATCTCATCACATAGAAAGAAAAATTACAGCAATAATGATATATAATAACATATCCCAACATAAGAATATTTAAATTAAATGACCAAACAAAAAGAAGTTTTTTTAAAAGAGGATGGTGAAAGGTTCCCTTACCGATTTGGGTAACTTTCAAAACGTACACCCCATGAAATAAGGGTCATAAAATGAAGATTTAAATACCCATAAATTAATGTATATTACACAAATAATACAATCATGGGAATTAAATACACCACACACAAGGAAATAGTGGAGAATGTAGCATGAATCTCATGGGAATAAAAAGTGAGATTAAATCTCTTACCTTGTTGTAATCAATCGAGTCATTTGACCAAAAGATAGTAAACACAAAATTAATCACATAATACCATGAATATAAATATAATCATGGTAATATATATGAAATGGAAGTACACAATACACCACATGCACTAACTAAGTGCCGAACAATGTAAATCTCATTGATTTAAAAGTGAGATAAGAAATCCCTTACCTCAAGTCCGACTTGTCTTATTCGTTTCTTTATATTCCTGAATAATAAACCTGGTTCAATTTATAATTTTTTAAGGACTTAATTTAAATTTTATTATTCAATTCATATCACATATTATAAGGATACAAAAATTAGTTAATTATGTGACTTCATATCACACGTTTTGTCGATGTTCGGTACATGAGTCAAAAATGAACTTGTTTGAAGCGAATTTTCCATGTATTTATAAGTAAATCATCTCCAGAATAGTTTTCATGATTTAAATTTCATATATATCCGGTATATATTTATTTAATAATATTCCACAATATTTGGAGATAAGAAATGAAATGTACCATTCATTGAGATGGTAGGTCGTACGTATGCATGAACGCTACTTTCATTTTGTGTCTAATTAATGGACTTTAGAACTAAATGAGACATATATATATTATAATTCTATTATAGTATATATGTTATATAGGTAACATAATTTCATTAATTACATTATTTATAAATTCCATATTTGGCTTGAACGAGTCATATCACTTGAGGGGGTGGTTGTCCACACATCCTCATATTAAATTATTGCATTTTCACAACATGCAAAGCATAAAGGTATGTTTTAAATATATAATACAGAAGAATAGAGAGAAAATAAATATAATATATATCATATATAAATATAGTTCCATTATAATGGATACCATGATAGTTGTTAAAAGAATATTTACAAATCATGGTTTCGTGAGGCAGTAATTCGCCACCCATAGAAACATTATGTTTTTTAACCATTAGACGAAGGTGTTTGTAAGTGTTGGTAGAATACTTATCATAAAAACATCATAGTATATTTAGGAAACTATTTTTATTATGGAATAAAATTATAAGAAGATTTTGGTGAATGAAGAAGTAAAATAAAATAAAGAAACTCGAGAGAAGACATTACCTCTAAATCGAGTAACTCCTTTTGATTTAAGCCAAAGGATTCCTTGGAAAGATTTCTGCCCAAAGTGACACTTCTAGGAGTAAGATAACGATGTGGAGAGATAATATGAGCACAGTTAGGGTGATCCAAGGGCATTTGAGGTGTGGAAAAGGGGGTAGAGGTTGGGGCCTTTTATAAGAGGAAGGAGGTTCACTTTTGAAAGTCTTGAAATGTTACATTATTATAAAATGATTTTCGGATTTTAAAGGTCCCAAATGATATATTTTAAAGATAAGGTGACAATGGTTCGAAATACACCCATAAAATAGGTTTTAGATAATTTTAAGTCTTATATTTTACCTTATCTTTTCATTTTATTTAAATCGTTCTTAATGAGGTAATCACTGCATCATCATGGTGTCATAAATAAATTTATTTATTGAATGACTAAAAATTATAAAAAAAAATACCACGATGTATTAAATATTTCTATATTTCCAATGACTATTTATAGTCTAATATATCTTTTATGTAAAAAAATTAAATTTTTTTTACATAGGATATACAAACCGTGGTTTTCTTTCTCTTCTTTTTCAAAAATAATGTCACAAGTGTCACTATTATACCCATGTGACTCCATGGGCCCTAAATTTTGGTAAAAACCTTTCCTTGGTCATCCATGAATAAAAAATGGTTTTAGAAAAATTTTGGGGTCATTTTATATTATTATAACATTATTTTATTACCCTTAACTACCCGATTACTAATTAATCATGATAATTAAAAATAATTGTCGTCGTTACTATTCATAATGTCCAAAAAACAAAAGAGTATTAATTACATAATTTCTACCTTGTGATTCCAAATATATAATCCATTTTACCAAATTACAAATACATAAATTTCAATAATTAATTGAAAAATAATTTCTGTTGTCAAAACAAAAGACGATTTTTTAAGAAGTAAAATTTATCAAACAATTTACTTGTTTTTGCATCCAATTGAAAAGTGAAATTACATCCAATGTCCAAAATTGTTTCAAGTGATAAAAACATAATTCAATTAAACTTTAAAACCAATTAAAAGGAAAATATAACTATATAATTAAATTTGATGAAAAAGCAGTCTTGATGTAAAATGCAGTATTTTTCACTATTCATTAAAAATGAACATTTGTCAGAAAATTAACAAAAATTTATCCAAAGTAAATTTGATATTACAAATTCAAAAATTATTACAATTTTACCAAATTAAAAACATAAAAGTTTCATTAATTAGTTTTATAATTAATTCCCATTGTCAAAAAAAATAGACTGTTTTTGTGAAACAATATCTATCAAAAGATTGACACTTGTTTATGTCCAATTTCAAAGTGAAATTAATTCCAATAACCACCAATGGATTAAGTGCAAAAAAGATATTTCAAATAAACATTAAACCCAATTAAAAATATAATCTATCCATATAAATAAATTCTATTAAAAGGATTTTTAAATTTAAATAAAGAATTTCCACTATTCATTAAAAATGAACATTATCAGAAAAATAAAAAAAATTGACACAAAGTAAATTTTGATGTCTTGATCTTAACTAAGGATTTTATTTTGTCAAATAGAACATATAAATGGAACAAAAATTATATTTAAAAAGGTATTTCTATCAAATGGTGGTTAATCGTCCTTTTAATGAATTTATGTTTAAAATTTCATTCATTCACATTTTAAGCCTCTGTCATTTATTCGGTAATTGTTAAAATATTTAACAAACATATATAATCACTCTGTAGTTAGTTCTATTCAATCCCTCCATTACAACGGCTATGTGTTTACTACCATTTAAAATATTATTATTATATTATTAGTATGCAATATAATATTTCAAAGAAACCTGTTGCTACGTATCAGGTATGATATCAAACATAGCATCCCCTTTAAAGTAAAATTCATATTTAATTCTCAAATATTATTAAATATGAAAATTTCATATTCATTATTTACCTGGGGTGTTACAGTCCATATACCTTCTACGAAAGTCAGCGTTCTGAAAATCTCTTTTTTCACCTTTATATTGTGATATATAAAATAAAGATACACCTTTGAAATGTATTGATCTTCTCATAGATGATCGAACAATTTTTCAATCCTTGGGAAAGTATAATTTTCTTTATGGTGATCTTCATGAGTTTTTGATAAATTATATATAGCTGCATTGATCAATCCTTCCTCACAAAGATCATTGGGATACCCCAAGGTGAATCGCTAGAGGATGTGGAGCCTTTTTCTAATTTCTCTTCAAGCCGGTTATTTAACTCATATAGTTCAATAGGATCAAACTTATAGGGACACTTTGAGATAAGAGTATCATCGGTTATGTGTTCATTGGAGAAGTATACCTCACGATCTGGGGGATGTTTGGGAATATATTCAAAAAATACATCATTGTATTCCCTTATGATGGTTATTTTCCCAAGGTTGAAATATTCCATTGACAAAACCATTTGACCAAGGAATGCATCTTCACAGGGAATCAACAACCACATCATTGATGGTGTTTTCAATGGAGATTCATGATCTTCATTGATTTTTTTTAGGAGTCTGGGATGGTTAATAATATGAAAAGATATTTCCCTTCCCTGACAGATGATATGTGCTCTACATAATAATATCCAATACATTCCCATTATAGCATCAAACTCTACCAAGGGATGTAGAATGATATTCAATGGATAAAATTTCCAACATATTCCAATAGGTTAATATTTTAACACATGGGTGGAAATGATTTCACCACTATGTCTTTTATAGATATCTATAATTCAGGGTTTCAAGGTTTAATGTCAATTGTTCTAGAAAACATGCAAGATATAAAGGTATGTGTATAACTAGAATATAATAAGCCTTTTTCCATTCATGAGTTTATAGGAATTTTACCTTGTATGACTTCATTTTCTTGATCAACATCCATAGTAGTTATGTAATTATCCTTCCCTTATTCCTTTGGATTTTGTGGATGTTAACCCTGATTTGCCTTAAGGGGTCGAGGTTTAGGAATTGGCTTTCATAGTTCCCTTTATCTCTATAGTTGAAGCATTAGATGATGGGTGGTGATTTCCTTTCTTCAACCACATTCTCCATCCTTCTAATGTCTTTTCGACATTCAAGAGCTTGGTGGCCTTCTCTACCAAACATGAATCATTTCCCTACCCCTTTATGAAAATTCCCATGATGCTTATTTCGACATTTTTGGCATGTGGGTTGTTGAGTTCTCTTCCACTGATTATAATTATATCCTCTGGCATGAAACACCACCTTTTGTTTCTTATCTCCATATCCATGGAACCATATGAAAATTCCACATCTACTTTTATAGAACATCGAACAACTTATTTATAACTCTGAAAGTCTAAAATATAAAAATCTTTTGGATTTTGTGGTTTTAAACTAGTAAATAATCTATCCATTTTTCTATCATTATTTATAATAAAACCCAAAGCATTCCTTGAAATCCTTGTGAAAGTTTCCTCATAGGCTGTGACATATTCCCCTTCCCTTTCCTCGAGCTCTATTAATACTATCTTCATATTTTTATGATGATTTATTGGAAAATACATGTTAAGAAACATGGTCATAAAATTTTACCATTCCATCTTTTCAATTTCATCATCCATCATGGTGTTCTTAATCATATCCCACCATTCATCAGACGTTCTATATAGATGATAAATAGTCATATTCACCTTCTATATCTTAGAATATTGAAGAAGATAAATGCTCTTATCCATGGAGTAGACCCGTTGTTCTTCAACTATTGGATCAGATGATCTAATAAACATCGGTAGTCGTTACTACATAAAACAATTGATATCAAGATACTCCTTCTTAGGTAAAGGAGGAAGTTCCAAATTATCTATGTTTTTGTCCATAACCTTATAAAACTAGGTAAGAATCACCATGATGTTTTAAACTACACCTCGCAGAAAATTGATATGTCATTCGGGAAATCAATGCATTGGCCCTCACATGGGTTTTTGGTATAGTTTATGCTGGTTCCCACCATTTTATAAATTAGAAATGGTTAGAGTAAACTTAATTCATCAAGTCATGACTAAATAATAAATTCATTTGTTAAATTTGCACTAAAATAATATCTTATGGTATACCTATGTTTAGAAATGATTTTAGTGTTCATATTTGTAATTTGTCTCATACTAGATGTTTTCTCCACAGTTCACTAATCCAAATTCCCAAATTAACAAAACAATTTCTCTGATACCAACTATAGAGAATATTTATTTCTTATATACCTTTTACATCATTTTAATGATAAAAAAACATAAAAACATTACACAATGAGGATCTAAGGGTTCAGTTTCTAGGGAAAACTATGAGAATACAAAACATTTACAATATAAAGCATAATATTTATTTAATTATCTCTTCTATATCTTTTTATCTGTACTTGTGTACTCCTTATTTTATGTAGTCACATAAGGATATACATCAAAAATGAGTGAGATAAAATTCTAGTAAAAGGAAATATAATAATATTAAACAATGTATCATGGGGTGAGCATAATCATAACATCATTCATAGAATATCATTGAATGTGGAAATGGGTAAAAATGAAACACCATGTCATAGTGGATAACTAACACACATTGTTATGAAGAAATCTAGCATCAAGTTCATGAATCACTTCACATTAACTCATAATATTCATCAATTTACCCAATTCATTATATCACATTGTAATTCGGGGTGCACTCATCACATTCCAATGTTAATATTGTACTATATAATTATTTTTGCACTCATCACATCAAAACATTTACATTATCATGCGTGCCACATAGAAAGTAAGTCAAACAAGAACATAAAATAACCCATTGAATGAAATGGGTTTCAAATCATAAATTATAAATTCAGAAAAAAAAAATTTCCAAAAATAAATATGAAATTTCATTCTTTACATAGAACCATTAAACTTCACTGAATAGTGAAACAAACTTTGATAAGTTAAAAGTGTGTGTTTATGTGGAAGAAGACTTATTTTGGAAATAATTGGATTTTTCAAAATAATTATTTAGAGAAAATTTATATCCCATAAAAGGGAATATAACAATAAATACATTATTTTGAAGTCATATCCATTCTGAAAATGGGTTCAAGAGGGAAAACCCCAAGAAAGAGAGTTGGGTTCGAGAATTTAACCTTACCTTGTGTCTGAAAGACTTTTTCACTTTGAAGTCTTGTATAATGAAGATATATTAATTAATGAAAAATTTCATATCATTTAATACATTAATTTTATTCATTGTGGTTTTATTAAGTCCTTTTATGGGCCTTTGGATCAGTTATAGTTCTTAAATTCATTTTTAGAGAGTGTTAATTTTCATAGCTTTTTGGAATGGTTCACTTGTATTCATGAATAGATGCTCATTTGAAATGTTATTAAACATCCAGAATTTTAAATATATATTATTAGTGATATTACAGATATATAAATTATATTATAATTATTTTTCTATATTCCATGAGGATGAATCATTAGTTAAATTTTAATGATTAACACTTGGATTAATATGGTTGTTTTTCTAATTATGACCTGGTTTTGTATTATTATTTTATATCATCGGTGTATAAGAATTAAAAAGTACTAAATAAAATAAAATAATTGTATAATTATCTCGTTAAACCATTAAAATGTTTTCATGACCAGCCTCTAATAAGGTAATT
Organism: Viscum album; assembly: GCA_963277665.1. Lineage (NCBI taxonomy): Eukaryota > Viridiplantae > Streptophyta > Magnoliopsida > Santalales > Viscaceae > Viscum > Viscum album. Next base: position 1,364,529,518 of record OY728143.1, on the reverse strand, counting down.
TAAATTAAAAACCTGTCAACCCTAAATGTGGTAAATTAACACCTCTCGAATGGTGTTTTCATTTATATTATAAATGGAGAGGTAACGTGAGATTATGATGAATTATTCCATTATCATAATATAATTATAGTACATGTATGTTACTGGAGTTATCATATCATTTGGGTGAATTTATTTGACGAACAGTAAATAAAATAATGGAACTTGAAGGAAAATAAAAGAATCATAAATATGAATTTACGATCACTGTTTATCTCCTTTGAGGGCCACTTAAGGGGATACGATTTTCTCTTATGGGGATAAAAAGGACTTATGGAAGTGGGGAAGGAACAAGGGATAGATTGGGGATGAATATATTTATGTATTGAAGCTTGAGAGGTTTAAAGAAATAATGGTGTGAGGGGTGATATTTATAGTAGAGTGGAGGAGGGTTTTCTGAATATTATATTCATTATTTTCTTATTTCTCAACAAGAAAATACATAGTGAGGATTCTTGTACTAAAATAGTATCATGTTCTTTCAAGTTCGAAAAAATGGCCATTTACATCATCCATTATTTGATTATGTTGCAGAAATTCATTTATTTATCATATTTTGTAAATTATCGAATTTCACTATTCAAAAAAAATTAAAGTATTTTAGAAAAATACAAAAAAATCAACCTAACCATTTTCGATGTTTAGAATTCAAAAATGAACTCTATTTTTCATAAATATTTCTTTAAATATTAACAATATAATTTTTAATTCAAATCAAAATTTAGTTGAAAAATATAGATTTTAAAACTAAAACTGATTTGATAATGCTTTGAAAAATTACATATGGTCTTATAAAGTTAATATAAAACTAGAAGATATAAAACTGTTAATTTATGAAAGAAATTTAATAAAATAATTTTTATTTTAAATTAATTAATTAAATATAATTATTTATTTATGAATTACAAATATACCAATACTTTTATTATGTTCATATTGTCACTTATAGGATGCCTAAATTTTATTTACAAATTCAAGGGTGTGGTTACTATTATATTAGAAAAATTACTATTCAGTGGGGTTATATTACTATTCATAAAATTCGGTTACTATTCATACATGTAGGTTACTATTAACCAAAAAATTAGTTTACCCTATCGTTCTCTATACATCATACTGATCGTAAGCATGTATGTCAGATTTTTGAAATTAAAAGCACATAAGTGCGAAATTTATGTTTAAATTCCACATAGAAGTTTATTTAAAAATTATGTGGAATTGTGTTTCCTAATTATATTTTATATTATTATGACATTTCTATATGAAGGGAGAAATTGTATTGTCAAAAGTTTGGGTCATTACATGTAATCTATATAACCTCACTACTTCCAAAATGTATATACTTGAAATATTATCCAAGTAGAAATCTTCTAGGATTGTAATTAAGTGTACTTAATTTTTAATTTTATTGAATGAAACTCATATAGCATTGATCGAATAAAAATATATGACAATTAAAATGTCAAAATTCATGGAGTTTTTTTCTCATTTCCATTAAGGTGTGGATAATGGTTCAAGAATCCTCTCAAAAACATTTCTCTTTCCCTTAACTTGATGACTTACCAAACATTGATATACTAACTAATAATTATCTCCCTTTATGTTGTTGTACTGGAATTAATCTTTCCCATGGGATAGTTATAGGTTTTATATCCTTATATCCTTTGGTTGTTGTTTCAATCCTTGTTTCCTTATGGAATGTGAGAGGTTGTCACCTAACATGTGTGTTATAAATTTTCCAAAATTGTATTAATATAATTACCTTGTTTTAACGACCTATATTATCCTCAACATAAAAGATAATAAAAACCCCTAATGATTTTCAATACCTTTAATTGTGTCTGAAAATTGTAAATGTATTATTCCATTAAGACATTTTTAACTAAAATATATACAATACCAAAGGGTTTTTTTATAAATATCTTTTCTAACATCATTAATATTGACAAACAATCATCACATAATACATCAAAAGGGGTGTCTAAGACTTTTATCTTATGAATATCCTTAAACTCCTAAACTTGTGATTGTATCCATAAATCTTAAGTTGATATTACATGGAGACATATATGGTTATGAAATGTACATAATACTTATATGTTTCATGATTCTTATAACCATAATACATTTGGTAAAATAATTTTACAGTATAATTATTAAACCCACATAAATAAACAAATCAACTCTTTAATACATAAATAACCCCTTATCATATAAAAAATATTTCCATTGGATTCTTGGGTTTATTCTTTCATTGATAGAATATCAATTGTGGTTTTATTATTCCAAAATCCACGAAGGAGGATATAATAAATTATAAAAATTATATCAAATATCACAAAATAATGAACAATAAGATTGTTATTGGGATAATTCAAACAAATTAAATCATGAAATTTCCAATGAATGAGTGAAATATATGTTTCCCCTAATTTTTATGATTCACATCATCAATTGGGATTTCATAAGATTTATCATTTTCCTTTATCTTCATAGGTTTTTGTGGCTTATCTTCATCATTATCCCATTTATTTAGTCATTTATTCTAGTCATGGAAAAATTATTTCACTTGAAGCACAAGAGTATGGGTAGTTAATTCATCATATATTTCTCCCAATTTTCATTAATATCTAACTTCTTCAGATTATCTCAACATTTTTACTATCTGATGACCATAAATTAAATACATAAATTATTTTCCAATCCCATTAAGTAAATTTCATCCATGTTTCCTTCAACACTTAGATCATGAAATAAAACTAATATTCTAGTGTCTAAGGTTCTTACTGTTTCCCATGAAATTCATATTTCATTTATTATCAAACCCATGAGATTGATGGGTAAATCCAATATAAATTTTCTATATCAGAGGACATCGATTTATTTTTTCAAATATACCAAATTCCCTTATGGATAATACCCTTAGGGGTCTTGGTTTTAATCCACTAAAGAATCAATCGAACTTACATTCTTTTAAGATGATTATAATTCCATAAGCATACCTTGCACATCTTTTAAAATTTTCATCAAAGGTACCAATAGATTCATCATCCATATATATTAGCTCACAAAATTATTTCTCCATTTCGATATATAGAATATAACAGATGTACTTCTTGAATGATATGATCTTAAACTCATACCACTCCATGGAGTCAATATCATCATGTTAACCTGTTTTTTTTATGATATCCTACCATTGATCCTATTTTACCTGCAAACAATAGATGGTCAAAATTGACTTTTCATGGTCTAAACATTGGATAATGGAAAATATGTTTTTAGTGGTACATATCCATTTCTCTACAACTAGCGGAACAATAGAGTCACTAAAATAGGGTAGGTGTTACCTTATGATGGACTAAACATAATTTTGTTCCATGTTATTCTATTTAATAAGTTCATCATGATTCATAGCATGATAAAAAAAATTTATCATGGAAATGAGATTTAACATTCTATCTCTTATAACATTAGTTTTCTCAAGAGTATAATAATTTCATTATCTATTTCATCCAGCATTAATAGGGTTACTTTAAGTTCTACCAATTAACTAAAACCAAAATCATAGTGTGAGTAATGAAATGACATAATTCGAAATAAATCCTGATAGAATCTCTATATCAGGACAACTTATTTGTAATCTATGGAACCATAGCATAGGGTTAAGGTATTCATTGTCATTATTTATACCCTTCAATATGGTTCATAAAGAGTTTCTGAATTTATAATTAATATCCCTCCAAAGATTCAAACTGGGAGTGCAGTAAGGCCCATTGACATCAATCATGTAATAATTAAGTTAAGGCCAATGCATTTTTTTCAGAGTTATTACCCCTAGGTACATCTATTTTGGAACCCCATCCACTTGTAAAATCCAAATAGGGATGTATTTTTACGAAGGCACTCGATCAATCCTTCCCCAATATTCTATGATACTTTCTTTTATGTGTAAAAGTATCCATAGAATTATCCTTAGACATATCCCTAGTCAGATCACTTTGTTTTATCACCCTATTTTCCAAGTATCTACTGAAAAGATCCTCTGATACCAATTGTAGTGACCCAGGTATTATATATGTCGAAATCAGATATTTTTAGATTAATATTCCATACATTACGCAAACACAGACCTAAGTATTGTAAAGTCATTGAGGATTTGGAAACATGGAATCCAAATCAACTAGTTCATATGACTTCTACATCGTCTCCCACATTGTTAATCATAACTATCAATATTATTAAATATATTAAAATTAATAATTATCATTATAAATAAGGGAAAAGATACATAATAAATTCTAATATCAAATGCTTGGTAAAAAAGTATAAATATATAAACATAACATGAGTATATGTGTATAAAAACATGAGAATAACATATGAAAAATAATACCCTTAATATCAATAAACAAAATATTTATTCATAGAACAGATGTAATATGTTCATAAGATAGGAATCATAATAAAATAAAACGATATGATCTATGTGAGCATTACATTGATATATGACACAGAATTGTGGCATAAACATAAGTATAGAAAATCATTTCCATGTTATTCAAGGATAATTTACATGGATATTTATTGGAATGGGTTACCTCCCTTAACCATTGTAGTAGTTACGGTTTAAAACAAATACTATCATGGTGGAAAAGTCCCTTTCTAAAATTATTTCACTCCCTAATCAAGTCTTGTGTATCTTGAATGATATCAATAATTACCCAATAAAATAGTGTTATATATAGGTCCCACACATCACGTAATTAAAACATACAAATATATTCTATAATATCATAAAACAATCATAATATCATACCCCATGAAAATAAAAGTGCTTCATAAAACAATCATTATATCATAATCCAAGAAAATAAATAGGCTCCATAAAACATCCATCATAACGGAACCCATCAAAATAAATGGGTTTCATGAAACATTTCATTAAACGCATATCCCATGGAAATGAAATGGGTTTCATAAATATGTTCTCAATATAAATATAAACCATCCATAAATACAATAAATATGGTATAATTGATTAAGATCTTATACAAATATTATGTCACATAAAAATATGCCATACCAGATGGAAAATAAATTTGAAAGATAACTTGGAATATTTCTTGAGAAAAATAACCTTTATACTTTGAAAAAAACTTTTTGAAACATAAATTATTTTATAAATAATTTTATTTTAAAATAACAATAGGATCTAATAAATGAAAATTTATTGATCATTTAAATCATTTGATGATAAAAATATCCTTTCTAAATTGATTTTTTTCCCAAAAACATTCTAAATTTTAAAAATAATTTTATTTTAAAATGAAATTTGAAACTTATAAAATAATATATAAAAATTGGTTGGTTATTGTGGTTATAAATTGTGTTCATTTCTTACATGTTAAAAAATATTCCTTTCATATTTTTTGTAAAAGCTAAGCGAGCCTTCATTTGAAAATGACATGAAGATTCCTTCTAAGTCACTTTCAAAAAATTCAAACGTGGGTAAAATTTCATTAATAAATCATTTGGGAATATAAAAAATGTTTTAAATAATTTTTAGAAAACATGGATCTATTATAACAATGGATATTTACTAAAGACATAAATAAAGATTTTTATATAAAATTTTATTTCAAACACTTATGTACATATTTAGAGGGAAAAGTAGGGAAAAAATGTATTCTCATGATATTACTAGAGGATAATTGAATTAATGATATTATTTAGAGATATATCATAGGATTTTTTAATTGGATTCATAAATACAAAAAATCATAATAAATGATTGGATTGTGTCATAAAACCATCACCACTTTGGTAACATTGGATCATAATCCACATGAAATAATAATATTAAATGAATCTTAAAATATCATGATAATAAATAAATTAATGATATTTCATGTTAAATGGGAAGTATGTAGTACTTTTAATAGAAGATAGGTGCATTAATTAACATATTTCTCAAAGAAAAGAAAACTGAGAGAAAAAGGCCTTATTAGTTTTAAAGAATTTGAATTACAATACCCATTAATGTATAACATTAAATAAATCATTACGTGTCATCAAAATATTTATATTCATAAAATAAAATTTCAAATGGGATTTATATAAACAACAAAAATTAAATTAGTGGTGAATATGGAATATGTCTTTTAAAAATAAAAAGGGACTAGAAATCCATTACCTTCATTCTTGACATTATTCATACACAATAAAAAAACCTGTATAATGAAAATATATTTTTATAAAACTATACCATAATAAAATTTATTTATCATACAATATATTATTTACATATGTCCTTATATTACCTGTTTATTGTCAAATCATTATTGAAATCATATTTTGGGTAATAACTTCTTTGTTTCCATGAATGTTTTGATTTCGTTTTCTAGATGCCTTTAATTAAATTATTGTTCCATAATATATTTAATTTTATATATGAAATAAATTTCATTTATATCCATTATATAAGTTTTTATAGTAATTAATAAATGTTTGACACATAAAATGAAATGTGTTGTTCACAGAGACGGTAGGTCATACATACGCATTAACGTTGTTTCCATTTTTTAACAGATGGAAAAAAATAAAGGTAAATAGTAATTTACCATTAAATAATAATTATGATTTCATATATATCACATATATTTCTTAATTGTACAATTATTATATTCTATTAAATGTGTTTGTTCAAAATGAATCACATCGCTTTATGGGGTGGTAGTTCGTCGTACACACGAGCAACGTTGTTTTATCCCCTAGAGAACGGAAAGTAAGAGGGTATATATGATATGATAATTAAATAAATAAGATTATATTTAAAAAATATAAATATATTCACTTAATCTATAATTATTACCATCCATGTATACTAGTAATGAAAAACACCTTACATTATTACGTGATGTGGTAGTCCACCGTACACACGGGCGATGTTATTGTTTTCCAAAAAGTTGGGAGGTAAAAAAATATGTATGAAATTTTAACTCCATATGTATATTTATATCCAAAATATCTTCTATAAACATTAAATCCATCATTATATGCATCCCTGATAGCTAGTGATGGAAAAAAATAAAATTAGTTCATGAGGCGTTATTCTATCATTCACATGATCAACAATTTCATTTCCCATTCGATAGAAGATGAGATGGAGATATGTTATTAAATTATCATAATAAAATATCATTATATTGTTTATAATTTTTTATTATAACATCATATATGTATAATATATTGAATAATGAGACGAATAAATTAAATGAAAACACAATTTTAAGGACTATACCTCTACTTTAGAGATCATCTTTAGGTTTACACATAAATCATTTTTTGGAGGAGATATTTACAAAAAAAATCCTCTAAAATATGGTGTGTAAAATAGGGATTATATTTCTTTATATATTTCCTAACCCAAATGTTTTTGAATGTGTTAATAGGATAAGAGAGGAGGTAGACTTTTACAAGTGGGAGAGAGGACACACATTGATTTTTTTGAAAAGAATAGTGTACCCACTTTTTCACATGTAAAAAATGAATAAATGGGTAATTTTTCATCTTTAGATGTTATAAAGTTAAAATATGTCCATTAAAGGGGTTTTATGCATGTATATAGTTCATTTTACACATTACCATTTCTTTTTAACCCCCTCCTTCGATAAACTTGTTTTAACCATTTATGTCGTAATTAATATTTACTCTTTTTACTAATCATTTTGAACAAAAACTAAGTTGGAATTATTGTATAATATAAATTTTGATGATTTTAAACATATAATCTTTTTTTTAATTCATAAAAGTAGCGGAATTTATTTTTAAATTACACTTACAAACACAATAAAAAAAGGCGTTCTCCAAAGAGAACATTTTCAAAATATTAAAATGTGTTTAATTAAAATTTAAAAAATGAAATATTTTTCAATGAAATAAAATATATTAATAAATATGTATAAAAACTAATTTTACTATTAAAACCATATAAAAATAAAATTTATCTTGTTAATGTTTTGAATAATAAGAAAATTGTTAATAAAAAACATTATTTTTCACTATTCAAGGAAAAAAGTTACTTTCCCAAAAATTGATAAAAATTTACTGCAATATAAATTTGAAATTTTTATTTAAAAAATGACCTAAATTTTTTAATAAATTCTCAAAAATTTAAAAAACATATTAAAAATTAGTCTGCAAAAAGCGACAAAACATCATTTTAGAAAAATAGAGTTTGTAATCCTATGATTAGATTTATTATTTTCTCATGAATATAAAATAGAAAATACTAATGTTAAAAATATTATTGAATATATAATATATAAAATTCACTAAAATAATTCAAAAAATGATTAATTTAATTTATTTAGGTAAAAACATTTTTTAACAGAAAAAGAGTGTTTCAGAAAAAAAAATTATTTTCAAATGCTTCTTATTTTCATTTCAGAATAATTGGTGACCAAAGAATTAATTTTTTATACATGTTTAAACTGTATATTTTTATAATTTTTTTAATTTTATACCAACCCTCTATTACAATGGCTTCGGGATATATATCATATTAAATAAAAACATTTTAATAGTGTCTCATGTTTTGTTAAAACATAGTGTTGGATGTAGTGAAAGTTATTAAAGAAATTAAATTTATTAAAAATAATATTTCAACTACTATGAAGGTAATACTTGGATAATTCACTGTAAAATGTTTAATTTTATGTTTTGGAATGTGTTGTATGAATGATCTAAGATGAAATGATTTTTTTTAAAATATTGGACAATTTCGAAAGATATAAGAGGATACGGAAGTGAATTTTCTTGGAAATACTAAAATGGGGTAATGATATAATTAAATATATTTTGGGAATTGAACTAAATTTTTTGGGGAATATTTATTAAATTATTAAATTTATTTCATAATTTTTTAGATAAGTTGGAGTGGATAGAGTAGTATTGAAAATATTTTTATAATAATTGATTGTGGTGGATAAATTATGAATTGTAGGTTATCGATGAATTTGACATAAAACTCTATATCAAAGTACAAAAATGAATTTATATTCTATATATAAACATACTGAGGTGATTACATTGTATACGTAAGGTTTTCCAAAATTTTAGAGAGTAAAAATTAAAAAAGGGATAACTAATAATGAATATGTATGATTCAATATGAGTATATTTAAGTGCATTATAAAAATAAGTAAGGGTTTCTTAGACATTGAAGACTAGAAATTGAAAATGTTTCGAATCATACTATGATACATAATGGAAATTTTCTCAATATTTAATGGTTATCAAAATTAATATGAGGAAATATAAAGGTACTCATATGGAATATTGAGAATCCTTAAAAGTATTAAACCTTCACCTTGTATATAAGAATTAATAGAGAGGTATATCTGAAAAAATAAATACATATGGGTTTCCATGTGAAAAAATAAATCCATAAGTGTTGACCATACCAATAATACCAATTATTTAAAAAAACATGAGTCACAAAATGATATTTAAAGGTACATTGATTAATATGTAATGGTTATCACATATGGATATGTAATGGTATTCTTAGTAAAATTTAATATATGGAAAAGTGTTGAGTTTCACTGTAAAACATAAAAGTATGTTTCATAATATATAAATGTTTTCATAAGAAATTCATAAGGGTAATCATATTGGAAAGTTTCAAAATTATAAACTATTATGTGAACTAAAATACTATTTTAGATATTTAAGAAATTCCAAGGCTTATATAAGAAATTTAAAACTCACATAAGTCACACAAAAGAAAATCCAATTTTTATGTAAGGATTTTGAGTTATGAATAATGTGTTAATCATTGGGATTTAGTCTAATAACGTTGATAAGGACTTCAAGATTTAAAAATCCTTATGAATTTAATAAGTTATGATTCATTCTAACATTAGTGTAGAATTAAGTAATTATTAATTTAGTGGGTTACTATACAATTAATCTAGGATTTTCAAATACAAATTTTTTAAAAAAACTACTGGTGATCAAAACTAGAGAAATTATCATGAAAATAATCAACTAGTTTAAATTTAATGAAGGCTAGTTTGGAATACAATTTGATATTTGTTTCTAGAAGAAGAATAATATTTAGAGAAATTTAGTAGCATACCCACTTGATTCTACAAAAAAGTTAAATGAAAATATTCAGAATATCATTATGTTGATTATCTTTGAATTTAAATATTGAAAATATATAAATAAAATTCCTGTGAATCAAATTATTTTTAATATATATATATAGGAAGAGAAAATGTGATTATTTTAGAAAATAATAACTCGATAAGATGTATCATTGGGAGGGATATGTAATGCTGCATCATTTTGAGAAATTATATATATTGAAGAAAATGATTATGAAGATATTGAAAAGGAAGTTAATTAATTGATATTGTTGATAACTATATAATCATCGAAGGTATAATTGAATTACTAAAAATGATATGTAGTAGATAAGACACATCCTAATATATCTCTTTATTGTATAATCAAAAAAAAGGAAGTAAAAGGAGATTATTGAGAATGATTGACATTTTTTTAGTTTATGATCGGTGTGTCAAGGATCTTGATAAAGAATGAGTTGGAATAAATCATAAATTATCTTTATCACTATGTGAATTGATAATTATATGAATGAGTTAAGAATATTTAGAGACAGAAAAGTATAGTATTATATAATATTAACCTTTATCCATTGAATAATCTAATAGTAGAAGAAGATATCATATAGTGATACAATAGAATCCAATAAAATATTGAATATCCTTTTTATTTTAGAATTTTGGATTAATTTTTTGTAAACGGGTGGGAACCAATATAATTAAAATTTTATTATATTATAAAATAGTTAGTATACTATTTAATGATTTTTTTAAAAAGGCTTTTTTATTCACTTGTGTTATATATTGTAAATTTTTAACTCTTCCTCAACCTAAATGTAATAGAGATCAGAATCCAACATTGGGGTCAAAGATTGTGGAAATGTTTTGTGATTTTCTCTATATTTTTTAATACATTACATGTGGTGTTTGGTCTATGTAATTATATACATATATAAAACTGTGATAATCAAAAAAAAGTTGTCATTATATTATTGGAAAAACTATAAAAAGAGAAAATTGATTTTTTTAAAACTGCTTAACAATGATTCAACCCCACACTCTCTGTATTACTTCTCGATCATGTCAGTAAATTTCAATTGGTATCAGGGAAAATCATGGATTCCTATTATTATATTTTTTCAAGTCATTTTTATAAGATATATATGTAGTACAGATATGAATTAGGTTTAATGTTTCCTTAGATGAAAAGTAAAGTTCACATCCTTATTTGTATAAGAATTGATGTTTCAGCGAAAATATTGAGAAATAGGTAGAATAAAGAATATAATAACTCAAGAATGATTTAAAATGAGAAAATTCATGTATAAATAATTAAAGGTAATAACTTTTTGGTTATATATGAAAACTTTATTAATAATTATCCTCTTTATGAATAAAATTTAGGCTATGATGTGTTTGTAGAAATTAATTTTCTTGATTATTTTAACTCTTGGGTTCAGGATTACAAGAAAAAATTTCTTATTGATATTTTAAAATATATATACATATTTTTATCAAGGTACTATAGAATGAAAAAAATATACATATATGAAAGGAGCTAATATGGAGAAATCATTAGCTAGAATGTTGAAAAACTGTCGATCCCACATCCAACTAGTACAATATAAAGATCAATTTGTATAACAATGTAAATAAATATATTCTATTGGTAAATAAGCATTAAAAATAGAAATTTTTTTGAAATGTTGGATTATGATCATCTTTTAAGATAATATATATGCTTAATATGAAACTCAAAATACTTCCATTAATGTCTGGGAATCCCAATTAAAGACCAAATTAAAGAAGAAATAAGCTCTATGAAAATCATTTTCAATAATGTAAAAAAAATGTAGGAGATAACATGTAAATGATGAAGGGATAATTAAATTAAAGATAAATATCATTTTAGGATGAGAAAGATATCATTAAAATTAAATTTTTTAATTGGAAGTCATGTTGAAAAACATGGAAGTGTCATATACTGAATTTTCCCAACTTACTGAGAAAAGAATAACTACTGTGAATACTTCTAAAAATAGTGTTGTTACTAATAAGTCGGAATAAATTTTTAAAATGGATATTCAAACCATCTCTTGATAAACCAATAAAAACATCTAATAAAAATTTAACCCTTTATTAGAAAATATTTTTATAATAATATTTTTATTTATTAATACATGTTAAAGATAAGAATCATAGAAAATATTTCTAATGATAAATGATAATAATTATTCCACTATATCAAGGTCAGATTTGATCATATTCAAGAAAAGAATATCACAAATAAAATCTAAAAATTATTTTTTTTGTATCCTAAAATAGTATGTGTAAATTCTATATAGATAGTTGTTAAAGACAAATTATAAGGGTTTATTGGTCTGAAATTTAACAATTTCTAAAAAATTTAGAATTCATACATGAAGGGAAATAAAGTCTAAGCTTAGATAAAACACATAAATAAAGGGTAATTTCTCCTTCAAGAACATATTTCAAAGCTTATATAATTTTAATAATAATTTCAATATAGTTATTCACATTAAAGATATATGATGTTTTTAATCATCCAAGATTGTTCGAAATGAAATTTAGGGGAGAATACCATAATATTTGAGAAACAATTAAATAATGAAACATTGATGGAATTTAATATGAAATAAACAAAGGATGTCATTGTAAATATAATTGGTAATAAAAATAAGGGTTTTATACTAGAGTTTAAATAACTCCATTATGGGTGAAAAGGCTACATCATGGACATTTGAGAATAATACATGAGCATCAACATTAGAGAATCAAGTATGATCCAATAAAAATATTTAATCCCTTAGATAAATATAAGAAATATTTTATTAGAATTCGTCCATAATGAAGAAAAAGGGAGGTTACCTGAAGAGGGTAGCATAAATATTGGCCCAAATATGTATAGAAGTTGAAAATATATTAGCCACATTCTTAATAAATGCATGAGAATTCAACAAAACATGATGAGATATTGATAAATACAAATAAATAACTATTGAATTTATCATTCAGGGTTGAAAATATGAAAGATAACTCCATTAATAAGAAGGAATCTTAGAATATACCAAAGGAATGCATGATTATATGGCCAACCCAATAGGAAAATGAAAAGATGGTAGACAAGGAACCTGAAATTAAAATTACATAGCTAGATAAGATAAAAAAAATGATATTCCACATAAGTAAAAAAATTAAAATAAAAATAATACCATTCTAATTAAAGAATATAAAATAAATAATGTTAGAGGGAGATAAATAACTAGGTGTTAAAAAAATATGATGCTATAAAGATGGTAGTCTAGGGATGAGAAGTGACACTCATTATAAAAGAAATAAAACCCTACCTAATTCCAATTTATATAGTTTTTATGCTTCTATATAGGGAATTGAAGGTGATTTGTGAAAATGTATAACTAGAATCCTATGAGAAATATATAATAATTGTAATTTTCCATCATATATTTATTTTAGTATTAACCCTTTACAACATTCTATGTCATATAAAAATGGATATACATGGAGTATTTTTGTAAATATTACAAACCATGATGAAAATGATATAATGTATCCCTTTGGGTGGTGTTAATAAGATATCGAAACTACCAGATGAATTAACTACATTTAAATATAAAATAGGTATTTTTTTATAGAAGACTAAATATTTGGAATGATAATTCAAATTTACCTTCCTTATATTAATTGAATCATTTATATTATTAAATAGGTAGATTTGGATGGGAAATAATCAAATGGGGGGATACATCTATGCACCTGAATAGTTTTTATTCATTTTTTCAAATGACTTTATATATTTATTTTAATAGATACAATGGTGACAAATCATAGTTGGAATCAACTTTTGTTCATTTTTATAGAAATATTCAATTTATATATTAATTACACTTGTTTTCTATACCTGTCTATCTCACATAAAAGTATATTTTATTATTTTATCACTTATTAATAAATGAAATGTGATTCTTTATTTTTAAACTATAAATCAGTCTATACCCTTCAATAAATGGGATATGATGATATTTCAAGTCATTATTGAAGCCTGATATGAGTATGATTTTCCCATACTTTTTTTCCATTGAATTTCTTTATAAAAATTGTTATAATGGCATTGAATAAAAAATTAAAATTGTTAGAAATGGGTATTGATAACAGATCCAAAGTGGTATAATGAAGTTCCCAATTAGATTTTGGTGAAGTGAGTTTCATTGGTTATATACTATTTCAATATATCAGTAATGAGTGAAGTAAATATATTTTGAATTTGGGTGATGATAAAGAGACTAATAACTGATCAAGATGATAATGTGGTATGTGTCTTGGATAATTTTTGTGATAGTCTTTTATGTTTCTTATATGATCATATAATATTAGTCTTAGAGATTTATTGTGATAGTTGTATTGTTTCATTCCATTATAAATATTGTTGAATATTAATTTATATATTTTCAAATTAATTTACTTTATTTTACACCATTATATAGATTTTAAAACTATAATATGTTGATGATGATGATTTTTGATGTTTTTGGATATTCAGATTCAATGAAACATACTATTCACATATGATGATTTAAGATATATTCTTGTAATGAGTCAATTATAACTATTAACACTAATAGAATAAGAGATAATTATCTATAAATTTTCCTTTTTACTATGAGGAGTTTGATGCATTGGAAATGTATAAAGATGGTTAAGAATTGAAGTGAAAATAATTTATAGTCATCCTTGTATTTTAAGTCATGATGATGTATATATTGATTGATTATCACACACATTTGATGTATTAATGAATTGTGATTCTAAATTTTTGGATGTTTTAAACTAATAGATCTATTATGAAAGAACTATTTTTTAATGATTTGGGAAGTGAGAAAGAGATAAGAGGTTAAGGTAGTGATATTTAATGGAAAGACTCAAAAGGAGTACACATGTATTGTATGATTCTTTGGGAATTTATTTGAAAAGTTTTGAAAATATTTTTTAGATTACTAAATAAATTTATCGAGTTTTCTGATGGAATAGAGTAGTTTGAGTAGCCATTAGAATCATTAGATTGTAGTTTTCTTTGTTGGATAAATTCATATTTACAAATTATTGAATAATTTCAAAAAAGGACTATGTATAATAGAGAGACTCTAAATTTTAACATTGTAAATAATGGTACCACTGATATTACATTAGATATATTAGGGATTCCAATAAAATTAAAACTAAAAATTAAAAATGTAGTAATTCATATTCATATATAAGAGTCAATAATAGAACATGTAATTTCCATATGAAATTTATTAAAAGTTTATCAGACATTAAAGAACGCGAAATCAAAAAATTCATAACACAGACTATGATATGTAAGGATCATTTTTTAATCTTTAAATGATATCACAATTCATACGATGAGATATTAAGGTACTCATAGGGAATATTGAAAATTTGGAAAAGTCTTGAACCTTCACTAAGTATGTAAGAGTTAATTGATAGTTATCTTCAATAATGGAAATATGAAATTGTTACTATGAAACAAAGGAAATACAAAAGGGTTTTGATATTGAATAATAAATATGTATGGGTGTCTCCAACCTTGAAATATAAATATTTGATAAAGTATATAAGTAACACTGTTATATGTAAAGTTAAATAGCGAGATATTTAATTTTTAGTATAAATGGATATGTCATGGAACACAATGGTGGATTGACAATCGATAAAAGTATTAAGATACACAATTATAAATATGAGAATGTTTTTTGATACAGAAAAGTTAATTCAGGTAATATATATATATATTATCTATGTCAAAATTTAAAAAAGTATTATAACTTATGTGATATGTATTATATTTTTTGATACATAATAAATTCAATGGTATGTGTATGAAATTTGATGCTTATAGAAGTGATATGTAAGAAACTCAATTTATTATGTATTTTATCTAGAGGAAGGAAAAAATAGTTTATTATAGATATTATATCATATAATGATATGTTGGAATTCATGTTTAAATAGAATGATGCAGTGATGGGTTTATGATTCAAGTAGAGATTCGTGGAGCGTTAATAAAGATTAACTGAGTGTATTAAAACACTGTTATTTTAAAAAAATTATATATTCACATTGTAAAATCATTAATGGTGATCAAAGACGAATGAAAATAATTAGAATAGTATTTACTAGTTTAAATGAGAAGATATGTTTTTTTAGAATAATAATGGAGAAATATTTTTTAGAATAATGATAATATTCAGAGATAGTGGGTAGCTAACCAACATGATTCTACTGAGAAAATAAATAATAAGACTAATAAGATCATAAAACTATTATCATTGAATTTATTTATTCCGTATTTTGAAATAATATTAACAAATTTCTCTGAATATTTGATATAGATAAAAATAATAGATTTGAGTACTATATAATAGAATAAAATTATATTTTACATAAAAGGGATAGAAATCTAATACCACCTTATTGATGAACACCCTATGTATCGAAGAATAAGAAGAAGAATAGGCGGATGAAGAGAAATACATGGAGGTTAAAAATGTTCTATTATAGTTAACCCTTCTTCCATTGAAGGCATAAGAGAAGAAATAATAATTAGATGAAGGAGATAATTCATATCTTTCGAAATATTTATACCATATAAGATAAAGAAGAAGATGAAATAAGAACAAGATATGTGAGCATCGTTTATACTTCTTTTTTAAGTTAATGATTCTTGTGTTAGGGCTCATTAAGGGAAATATGTATAAAAACGATGTGAAGAAACATATATTTTATACATAGAGATCATTTTCATATAGAGGTAAAGTCATGGATATACAAACATGCATGTGACTAAAATATATTATCATTCTACTATCAGAAATATTCATTTAAGAAGAAAAACATAAATTATGATGTTGTGACTTATTAGTGAACAAGAAATATCTTGTTCATTATGGAGTTTGAGTGAATCATTTATAAACATGAGGTATCTAGTATAATGAAATAATCTAGAGATAAAAAATTAGTTGGTAAAATATATACGATTTTTAGAGATATCTTTATTGTATTCACTAGTTTTATATAATGGAAATATGCATATTAGACTCATCTTGAATATAGAAAGGAGTTGATTCCAACATATTCATTAAACCATATAAAAACATTCTACAATAGACAATTTTTTATTTTATATATTTTATATGATCTTGTTTTTTGGAAATCATGAGAATATCTATCTGTCATAACTGATATGAAGGTTCAAATGATTAAATAGGGTAAAATTAAAAAAAACGTTAAAATGGAAGCTGGTAAAATATAATAGCATTGATCCACCCCCACCACACTCTCAGTTTTACTAAATAATCCTTCTTGGGAATTTATGACCTCTTAGATATGAATATAATTCCATCATCTAAAGGTTATAATATAACTATTTGATCATTCTCATTCATTACATAAATATTATGATCAAATTTTCTTTGTTGGAATCCAGGCTTTCTAAAGTATTGATAATTCTTAAAATACCATGATCATAGCACTTACATTTATCTATAAAGTTTATTAATCAGGTAACACACATTCTTCTCATATTTTGGAATGATAAATCCATCAGGTTATTTAATAATTACTTTTTCATCGAGGTCTTCCGTAAGAAATAAAAACATTACATCTCTTTGGAAAATCTTCAATTTCATTTTCATCACTATAGAAAAAATTAAAGTATTATTTCTTATATATCCATGAGATAAAATTTCTCATTGACATAAATCCCTATAATTTGAGAGTTCAATTTTTTACAAAAGGTGAATTTTTGGAATATTTTTTTTCGCATTCATTCAATTATTTCTGGAAAACACACTTGGTTCTAAAAAAATCTTTAATCCTCTATTAATAAAGTATCCCACGTTTGATTCTACTCAGGTTTTTCAATATATTTGTTTAAAACCATGAGTCAACTATAATACATATTCTACGTATCAATACTCCTCTGTTATACTTGTGAATAGATTTGTTTTTTATGTAGATACATCATTGTTATCATTTTCATTGGAGATATGTAATAACAAATAACTTTTTCTTGATAAATTATTTCTTTCTTTCATGAAATCATTGTATTTGAAGAAATTGTTTCAAAATCCTCATAATTATTTTTATCATATATATTATTTATATACCATTATTCTCCCATATATATGTACAATACCTTAACTCTTTATTTAATAATTTGTTCACTACTTTGTTAAAAAAACTCATTCACCCCATCAGTGAAATATGGTTATTCAATAAATTTTATAGGTTGTTTGTTAAAAAAAATTTATTCCATTCTCTTTGAAGAGTAGATAAGAAAAATTCCATCATCACTATGATATATAAACTTTTATATTCACTTATCTTCATTAACTGTAAAAAAATACTAATAATGATTTTAAAGTATTTTAATATATTTTCTCTCTATTTCACATAATGTATATAGACTTTTCCTCTACCAATCATAAAAATATCTAATTGTGAAATAGATCAATTTCAAGAAATATTCCTTCCAAAAAATCTAAAGTAACTATTTTTCAATATGCATCATTTGATCCATCGTATTAGTTATATTCTTTATCCTATAAACTAACATTTTTTTATATTTCTTACTACTAATAAATGATTTCTATCTCGTTTTTATTGAGTAAATATGAAAATTGTTTATTAAACTTTTCGTAACATCGTTTCTAAATGTATCTGAAGAGGTTTTACGTAATTAGACACCTTATAATTATGATTTTTTTCATTAATATATCCATTAAACTATATTCATCAATTGATTCTTCTTATAATCTATACTTGTAAAAATATCATGGTGATATAAGCCCAAAAGTGTCAACATGCACCAATTATATCTACTTTTTCCAATTCATGTTTTTTACATGACTGTTTTTTTAATTATCATACCATTTAAAAAATATAAAATGTATGAGTATTATCACATGTATTCTTAGTGATATCATTCACACATTTATGTTTTACTAACTCCTCTATGAATGTTTGGCTAATGTGGAAAATAAATTTATTCCATAATGTGTTTTCATCTTGCTTAGATAGAGGGAACATGTATTCTTCACCACATATGAGGAAGAGATTAGCCCTTTTCACTTTCTTGACATCACAATGTCATCATACATTTTCTTTATTATACATTTATTTTTAATGAAATTTATTTTTTCTACTAAGTCAAAAATTTATCGAACAAAATTTAAATTATAAAAAATACCTACATCATCAAAGATATAAATTCTCCTCGTATATTTTTATTCAAAACATTTTATTGTAATGATGGAATTTTTTCAATTTGGATTTGATTTAAATATCAAATGAATAACATTTAGGAATATTAATATTGATGGTGATATATTATATAGGTTTTGGAATATAATTATCGAACCAATACTATAATTTCTATGTTATGACTACAATTATTTTTCATGAAATTGAAAAGTACAATTTCAATTGGATCATAGGGTAATTTATAAGAGTCCATGGGTTAATTAGTAATGATTATAAACCTCATGTTATTGATGTCATGTCATGGAAAGATATTTTGAGTTTAGTGCTTCTATATCCTTGGATATTCTCACACCATGAGCATATTTGTCTTGCATCAAATAAAGGTGAACATGGGAAAATGTAAAACTAGGACTATATAATAATAATTTCTAATATCATAAGATAAATGTTACAAAATTGAAAAATTAATATGTAATAATATGAAATAGATGGACTTTTTTAATTCATGTGGTTTTATGATTTGATTAAGTTCACAACTAGGGATCATACATAAAATATATCTAAAAAAATATAACAAGGTTCTGGTTGAAATGTAAGATATTATAATTTATGAGATTTAATATTTTCTCAGTTCACATTATGAAAACGATGAATGACCATAATGGATGTTTGGAAATTTTATGCTATTCTTGAAGATGAATATATTCTCGCAACATAGAGGTCATGCTATGAAGTAGACATAATAATATTTTAGGGACTTTTGAGTTCTAGTGTTCATGTTATAGTGGAAATTCTATTCTAGTATTTGAAAATCAGAAACTTTGGGTGAAGATAATGGATCATCACTTACTATCATGAAAAAACTGTATGTTAATGATTTTAGAAACCTTGGAGTGCTTATAATTTGAATTGAAGAATTTCTTAGGAAGTAATTGACCATATTATGACAGATTTGCGAGTCAAAGAGTGTAGAAATCATTATTAAATTATTTTGTAGAATTAAAGAATATATATTCAACTTAATAAACTGGATCATGTGGTTCATAGAAGGTTATACTATTATTAGGTTAAATAAAACATATCTAAGGAGTCTTTATATATTATACACCTCAGTGAAAGAGGATTCACCAAGACTAGAAAATTTACAAAAAATGAAGGGGAACAAATTTTTTTTTATATTTTTCGGAAATATAAAAGGCTTGAGTGACTTTTACGGTATGTTATTGAGCCAAATTAAATACATGATAAGTGAGTGATAGGTTGAAAATCAATTTCACACTAATTATAAATTAAAAGTGGGATTGACATGGAAAAATATATAGAGATAAATTAACTTCAATGATATAAGAGAAACACCTAGTACAAAATAATTAAATTGAAGATTTATATTTTAAAAATAAGTGAATAATATTGATAACACTATCAATAGAATGGTGTTTTATTTTTCTAATGAATTAGTATAATAAAAAATGATATTGAATCATTATATTACTTTTCTAAAATTATGAAAAAATGATAAGAATAGGGGTACCACAAGATAAGTAGTGTGGCTTTTTGATACTATTATACCACACACATTTCAAAGTGTCAATCCTTGATTTGTTAACCCTTTATTAGTGTATGGTTCTTTTACTAGCCCTTTTTGGTGAACTAATTAAATCTTACGGGTCCATACTTTATTTTTTGAAACCGAATATTGTGTGTGTCTGTGTGTGTGCATATTGACCAGTTTGTATTGTGATTATTAAAATAATAATAAGATCTAGTAAGAGCTAACAATATTTGAGAACCCTAACTAACATCCACCACCAAGGGTATATTTCACCTTTAGATACAAAAAGTGGTATCATAGCTAAAATTTTATTTTATGATGAATATGTCTCTAAAAAGGTTGATGATCTAAAAAAAGTAGTAAAACCAAAGGGATTACTTTGTTTGAGGGATATTTTATTCAAATATGGAATAATAGAATGAGTTATCAGATATGTTTTATAAATTATAAAGACATCACTAATAAATTATATTTAATACAAGTCACTAATTATAAGGGAATGTCTATGACTCATGTCATCAAGAAATTGTTTCATGTTGTGGTAAAGGTTTAAAGATAATTATTAGATAAGTAGTGAAACCAATGTATTTGAAACTAATATACTCTATATTAGTTAAATCTAAAAAGTACAATATGGTCAATATTTGTATAGAAAAAAAATGTTGAAGCAAGTTAAGTTGTAAGAGTTTCCCAATAACTTTAATAATCAGAAGATAATACTGAATGAGAATATTGATGCTTCATTGAATTGTCTCATTGAATTTTTGAGAGATATAGGTGGTCTAAAATATCTTTTGAACAATACGAATATTATGAATGAAAATTTTCATAATAATTTCACCCTTGATAAAATATAATGTGTTGGATCTTAAAGAAAAAGATCCTACAAATATGACTCTTGATGACATTCACAATAAGCTGACATCGTATGAGATGTGATTAAAAAATAATATCATATCTATATACTCACCAAAATGGATTGATTTTATGTTAATGGATAATCATGACATTCAAGAAGTTATAATAAATTTTGAATATAAACGTTTTGAATTTCTATGACATTTCAAAAGTATATTCTAATGATTAAAAGGTAGTATATATGGTAAATTATCATTTTTTTTAATTGTGGAATGGCATGGTATATTTTTGTATGATTCCTATATAAGGTGGAAAATTCTGTACAATATGATGTGGAATCAACACCACAAATTTATATTCATAAAAAATGAAACTTTAAACATGTAATCTCAATTGGAAAGAGATTCCAAGGAAAATGATATTTAGTAATGAAGATTATGATGATGAGAAGTACCTTAATGAAGATAAAGATCACTTCATCATAGAATTTGAATATGTTTCGAAGGAAATGGTTGGAAGAAAAACTATTAACATTAAAATAAAGATCAAATCAAAGGGGTTGTGAACTTGAAAGTCTAACGTGAATGAGATCATATATTATTGGATATCCAATGCATGAAAAATAAAAATATATGTGGTTTTATAAATTAATAATGGGTGTATATTGATCAATTTGAATTGAAAATTACTCAACTATAGAAGGTCTTGGAAGATCTTTATACCTAAAAATAAACAACTAAATAAGAGACTAAAAACATGGTGGAAATCAAATAAATACACAAATTAATTAAAAACCCCAATATCTAGTTGGAAGAAGGAAGGATGAGATTCTACACAATTGAAGAAGATGTTATATATTTAGGAATGGACCTTGAGGTAGAAGAAAGAGTGGATGATGATAAGAATAATATATAATTAAACATGATTTATGATATGTATTTTAAATAATTTTTTGGAATAATATCATGTTTTTTTAGAAGATATAAATGAACATAGTACCATGAATATAGGCATGATTAGACTCATATGTGAAGTTGATATGTCCAAAACTAGTGAAGATAAAATATAAAATAAAAAAACAGAAATCTAAGAAAATATATCAAACCCAAAGGCCGCTCTAATAGTAAATAAACTACTCCAACGCTGGAATTATGTATAGAGGATGTGATATAAATTAGTTTCTTTTGAAGAAATTTCAATTAAGTGTCTTTCTTGGACATATGATGGCCTAGAGTATAAAATTATAATATTTTTTGATATTTGATTCTCCTGGATATTGGCAATGAATAATGAGAATATATCCTACATCCTAGAGACATAATTTATTTTATATTTACTCTTACAACTACACTATTTCTAGATATAAGGAAATAAATTATGGGGAATTGGGAAACCAATCTTAAAGCAATTGGATCCAAAAGAGAAATCTACATGAACAACCAAATTATGAACCTTTTCAAAACATCTTTAATCATTTATAGTAAGATTAGTATGATCTTTCAACCTATAATAATGAAAATGTGGATAGACTAACTAATTTCTTAACCCCTCTATGAATCTATTAAAATTAGAAAAGGAAAATCAAAAGAATATCTTAGAAAATATTGATCTCAATGAAATTAAACACAGTATCACCTAAATATTTGATAGAGAGTGTTAATATCAAATGACTGAAAGTGTAAATATCTTAAAGAATATGGAGATTCATGTCAATGTTGGGAATAATTTTTGTAATTATATATCATTAAATATATAGGGTAGCATAAGTGATAGGCTATCTGGAGACAAACTAAAGTATGAAAAAGTTCTGTTTTTTTGAATTACATCAATATAATCTTCTTAATGTGAGTCATCATTGTGACTCCAAACTTGAGTTCACGTTCTATTCGAAATTTTCCTCTATCACTACTATAAATTCATGTTACAACTAAGGTCCATGACCATAGTTATAGTCATCAAGGCCATATCCATGGTCTTGGATAGTGGATATAGCTTGTGGTTATAGGATTTTATGTGGAACTTGGTTCACTTATACATGTTATAGCCATGGGTAGAGGCTTGTTGCTATATCCTTGTATACCTAGGAGAGATATATCTATAGGAAATATACTTACAGATAATGAGTTGTTTTAAAAAATAAACTGCCAACAGATTTTGAGAAACTATCTCACTACTATAGTTAATAATACTCCCCCACAAGGATAAATATGTTTCAATATACATACATAAATATATATATAATAAATTATACACATTTATAATAATAATTATTAAATAATAATTAGGAGAATAGAAATAGTGGATCATTGCTCTATGGAAGGGGTGGGGGGATTATAGCCATGGCCTCCTATTACCGTGGCTACAAGGTATATTTCTGAAGACCAATATCCGTAATCTTACATAACCATGGCTATTATATAAGTATATATCGACCATAGTATATAACTATTGAAATATGGAATATTTATGTAAACTTATAATCATTTTCATACTTAACTATAGTTATAGGTTCATGTTTGGAGGCTTATAGTCATAGTCTTCTATGACCATGCCAATAGTTACAATTTTTGAATGTCTATATCTATATACATATAAGACCATGCTTATAAGATCTTTCCCATAGTAATGTCATGGTAAGATAAATTTCCCATCATGTTATCATGAAAAATTTAACATATAGACATGGTATTATATAACAATTCCTATAGACAAATTATATCCACAATCATTTTCCATATGTGGCTATTGGTAGGATATAGTCAGGATTATATAGGACCAGGGCTATATCCCCATGCTGATAGTTTGATTATTTAGTACTGTATCAAAGGTAAAACTAGAGACTCTTTTTTAAGGGTTTTATAACCAATATGGATTTTTCTTATATATATTGAATGGAATATGACACTTCTTTACTCATTGAAGAATAATATAGTATCATTTGGTACTGAAGACATGAATAACTCATTTACAAATGAAAGACAATATATCCAAACAAAAAGATGAAACTAATATTTCAAATCTAAAATAAATTCATTATATGACCCAAGTTAATTCTGTAAGAGGTAATCTCGTAAAAAATATCTATCGATCGATGAAAAATAAGGTCACAAGTCTGCTTGATCTAATAAAAAATGATGTGTGTGGATATGACATAATGTGACAACTAATTCACCCATTTTATTGATAATAATAGTAGAATGGCATCTATCATGGTTATTTATGCTAAGGGAGATGTGATTGAGTACGTGAAGTGATTTTGGAGGATATATGATCCCAAAATTTGGAAAAACATTATAGTTCATAGAATTGAAAATATCATGGAGTATACCTATCTTGTGGAAAAAAATAGCATAGTCAAGCATGGTATCTTGAATAATGTCTCATATATTAGAGCATAGTAAGAGAATGTAATGGATTCAAGATATAATCATATGGTTAACAGTATCTAAAATTCATTCCTCAAATTATTATGGCATCTTTATCCACAATTAGAAGAAATTTTTATAAGAATCATTGTACATACATAATCATCCTTTTCCATGAACTAGAGATAACATGATACTATAAAAGATGTATCATTAGGGAAAGTAAGTGTTGAATCACATTATAATATAAATGATATTTTTTTTACATTTAAATTGAGAATATAATCCATGAAAAATAAAGATATTATATAAATGAAGATATCATTATGGGCTACTCCTTCAAGAGTAAGACCCATAAATATCTCAACAAATGGTTGAACAATATTTATGAAAGATTAAATATTGTCATTATTAAATAAAAATATGGAAATATATCTATAATTCATGACCCATGTTTCATTAGTGATGTAGAATAATATCTATATAGAAATAAAATTAGTTTTATTAATTCCACATTTAAGAAGAATTCATAGGCTGAATTAGTAGATGAAGAATATATAAAAAATAATCAACCAGTGAAACTGTAGAGAAGAAGAGGAGTTGGGATTGATGAGTAAAATATATTCAGTGATAAAAATCACCAATACACACATATATGAGAAAAAAATTTATAATATTAATCTCTTATATCAAGTGGTATCGACCTCATATAGTGAAGTTACGGAGGATGAGTCATGGTTCAGGACCATGAATGAAGAGTTAGATCATATTGATAAAAATAAAACATGGGAACTCATAGTTTGGTTGGGGTATTCTAATATCATAGGGAAAATTGGTAATCATAAATAAACATGATAATCATGTAATAGTGATATAAAATATGGAAATATTGGTTTACGATGGTTATACGGAAGTGGAAGGAGTTGATATTCAATGAACCTTTACAAAAATAGAATGACATGTACCTATAAGACACTTCCTTACTATAATTCTAAAAAATATATAAAATCTCTTAAATATATGAAAAGACAATTTCTATAGATGGAATTGTCCAATAATAAGTTAATATTAGGAAACTGATGAGTTTTTTAATCAGGAATATTTAATCAAAGGTGTCCATGTAGAAAAAGAATCTATAGGGTTTTAGTATAAGGTGAGGTCCAATCATGCTCTGCTAGATATATTATCAAAGACTATATAATTTAAAATAGGTGGATGTTATCAAAATAAAGGATGATTATGGTTATTTTCTACATCAACGACATCATATTTAGATGAATAAAATAGAATTTATAGGAGGATTGTATTTATTTAATTTGAAAATAATTTTTAATTTCTATGATCAGAGAGATTACATTTTCCCTTGGGTTTTTTGTTATCCAGAAAGGAGGTTATTTTTTATCTAAATTTGTAATGGATTAATTGAATAAATTTGAGATACATGAAATCAAGTAGGTTCTAAAAAATAATTATAGTTTGGACCAATATTTCAAAGAATGATGATCAAAAAATAGTTGATATCATACTTTGCTGAAGTATGATAGGAATATTGTTGTATCCAAAATTGACAACAATAGATTTATTCTTTGAAAATTTCTTATAAGCCCACTATCAATTTTTTCTTAAGGAGGAATCTATACAGTTTGTAAAACATATCATGAATCACATTTATAGAACACTTTTTTTCAATTTAATATATCATGTTGGGAATGAAAATTAATTATTTGACTACTCTAAAACAAATTGTTCTAAAGATACATTGGATTGAAAATACATAATTGGAGGATCATTTTTTTATTGGGAGTATGTATACTAGATCACTCAGTGGGAAATAGAAAATAACATCTCTCAATATAGCTAAATAAAAGTTATTTTAGAAAAAAAATAAAATATAGGCCTTACATTATTGGAAAAGAAATTAAAGCATCATAGAAATGAGGTAAAGCCTCCCATGGAAGTTCATTATAAAAACTTATGTGTTATATTTTTGACAATGTATATAGTATATCATTATCAAAAAAGGAATATTAATATTAGATACCATATCATTTGGGAAAATGTAGAATAATGTTTCATGAAACAAGAGAATGTGGGAATAAACCAGTAAGTTAAAGATATCATAACAAAACCATTGGCCTCTCCAATATTTAAGAATCATTTGTTGAATATTTGAGTTTAACCACATCACTATACATAAAGAGGTTTATAACTTCCCATATACCCACTGTAAATAATTATTTACATAGAAATGGATTGTGTTTTTATTAATATATATTTTATTTGGCACTGAAAATAAGTGATATATTATATAGGGGGAGTTAGGAACTATAATATGGGTGCTAAAAATTTAAAAATAACATTTACTAAATTATTATGTTATTATATTCCCTACAACAATCCTTCACTCACATAGGCTTATATAACGTGTTAATGATTTTTTTTCATTTTAATATTGTCTGTAGATTTCATCATCAAATCTAATAAAAGAGGCTCAGTCATGGTATCAAAGAACCATGACCTCAAAATTTATTGAAAAATTGAAAAGTTGCAAGATAGAGGAGGAAATGCTACCATACAGCAAACTACATCAAGAAAGCAGACTACAAAACATCCAAACATCACCTTTTTCTAGGACTTCCTCGGCCACTAAACCCTGCACAATTGGCCAGAAGACACCCTCGCCCCCTTTTCATTCCACCTTCTTTCTCCACCGGCAAAACCTCAGAATTTTCCACAGGAGAAGCTTCCCCATGCAGCCCGAATTATATAGAAGTGCCATCCTGGTGTTCCAAATCAGTGGAAAACTCCTCATGCATGTCCTGATGAGCCTCTTATATAGTCTGAGAACCCTGCACATCATTAAATAACATTGTTAGTTATTTAGAGGATATATAAGGTATCTTTAGGTATTTAGAGGTCCCTGGTACAATATTTTATATGTCATATAAATAATATGGTTACACCACAATTAAAAGTATCATGTAGTGACCAGAGTTGAGGTTTGGAAATAGTGAAAAATACCATTTGGAAATGATTAAGGGTGTGATTTATATTATTCTTCATTTTACTTTAAAATGGTCATATATGACATGAAATTGACATCTCACCATGACAATACTTGATGATTTTATTTCTTCTGGATCAATGGAGATTCTATTTTTGTGAACTTGTGTGTTTCACCACTAATGATGGTGAACTAGAGAAAATAAATTTTTTTGACTTAATAAGGTTCACTTATTGGATAGTAAGAATAATTCAAAAAAATTAAAAAAATACATAGGTCATTTCTTGAAGTGGATGGTAACGCCATGAAATATATGGTTTTTGGATTTGGCTAAGTCCTGCATAGGGGGTTCTATATAATATATTTCAAGTATATAATGTAATAAGTTGATATTTGAAATGTAATATATGGTAAAATACAAGATATGGTGGTTTTTAGGTACACATAATGAGAGAGATGTTGTGACATGAAGGATCATTGGAAAATTTACATGCTTCAAGAATATAAAACTATGTTCTCTGATATGGATGTTTCATCCTAAAAGAGACTTGGATAGATTTTAGTGATTCTAAATATCTGGGGCTCATTCCATAAAATATATATTATTCCAAGATATGATTAGTCATAAGATATGGGTGAAGATATTTTGTTGTGACTACCTATCCTGAAATATATATACATATATCCATCTACTGGAAACCTCAAAATGAAAAAAACTAGAAATCAAGTAATTTTCATAATGCATTTGACCACAACATAACACATCTGTAACACCAATATGTACTTATCCTTTATATAATTCAATGTTTGATAGAATATTTTATATGAAAAACCAAAACATATAACTCATAAAATATTAAAATAAAGTATCAGTATAATTAAATATAGTCATAAATTGTTATACGTGCAATGTATTATTATTTTTACCATATGAAATTGGATAAATTGAAAATAAATAACTCATGTTATATGATTAGAATCATTAAATAGTAAAGAAGGAGTATTTTTTAAAGAATATTTGGCATGTTTTTTGAACACTTTTAAAAAAAATTAATATGTTAACTAATAAATTCATACTCCATTAATTTTAAATATATATAAAATAAGATTAAGAATACATGAAGTTTGAAATTGTTATTTTTTTATAAAAAAAATATTCTTTGTTTTTACTATTTTGATTTGAGAGTTAAATTGTAAAATTAAATAATTTTAATTTTACAAAATGAACATAATTTTTGAATTAATCAAGTCATAAATTATATTATGTTGACTTTTTTGGATTTTTCTAAAAAGGGTAAATTTTGAGTGAATTGTGAAAAAATACAAATTTTCCAAATACAGTCACTTTTATGAAATTATCATGGAATACGATTAACTTGAAATTTTATGAATTATTTTCAGAAAATATATATATATATATTTTAGGTAATATAATTCATTAAAAATAATTTTGAACTTAGAAATCTATTTTTTACATTTCATAAATCTATGTAATGTTTTTACTAACAAAACCATTGTTTTTATCATTTTATTTAATAAAGTAATTGCAAGGTGAAATTATTTATCGTATTTTATTTCAAGTCAAATAAATCTCATTTTTATTCATTATCTAATTACTTTTATGATAATCTATTATGTACATGATTTTTGAATAAATTCACTTTTATTCCTAAAGAGAATTTTTTCTCAAAACTATTTTTCATTGTGTTTTGCATAATTATATTAAAATTAATTTCATTAAAATTTTGGAATTTCATATTTTAAAAATTATTTCATATATTGAATAATAATAATAAATAATTTTTTAAAATTTCTACTTATTTATTACCCATGGTGAACACTTTCCATGACAAAACGTTTTCCATAAAGGTAAGGGTTAAAAAGATTTACAAAGGGGTCAACATAAGGGATAAGGATAAAAATATCATTAAAACATTTAAAAAAATTATTTTATATAAAATTTAAAGCTTAAATTCTCCTATATTAAAAAAACATTTATGTTTTTCCTCTTTATCATGAAAATGGTTTTATATTATTTTAGAGTTAAGGGTATTTACAAGGGTTCCACTCAACTCAGTTATAAAAGGAAACTGCTTATTCTCACTTATCCATAGCACTGAAGATCTTTATAAATATAAATATGTAAAACAATACCCTTTTATTACCATTATACACACCATATATGTTATTTTCTTTCAAAAAGATCCATTCAAATAGATTGAAAGTGTTTTTAAAAGAAGATTATCCAAGTAAGGGGTATATTTTCGAACCAACCATTTTCATGTTTCTTTCTTATTAAACCTCCTAAAAATTTTAGATAACTATATTAACATAATTAAATGAATATATTTAATATAATTAATTTTTTAAGTTGATTTTATCACCATATGTTTTGTTATTTCCATCTAATAAAATCCAAATGTGTCTCTCATGTGTATATGTGGAATACTACCTCCATGAAGTAGTGTAATCCATTTTTCATCACCACATATTTATGATTGTTATATAGATATATTTAGTTAATATATATACTATTTATAATAAAATTATGATTCTATAAAGATAAATTCTGATTTATTTTTCTTTATTTCCATCTATAAAATAATGAAAACATTTCTCTTATGTACGTGCACATTACTGCTTCTATAAAGTAGTGTATTCTAGTTTTCATCACCTACCAACATGGATGGTTCTAAAAATATATTTGATTAATCTATAAGATAAATAGTAGTATTATATCTCATTAATAGGATTATATTTTGATAACATTGTGTTTAAAAATCATTATAATTTTACCCATTGATATCAATAAACTGCCAGAAAATATGCCTCTCATGATTTCATCCTGAAGAATCAAAAAACTATCATGGAATGAAATTAGAACCTTATTAATCATCATGGAACATATATTAATGTAACTTCTATGATCCATTACTGATTAATATTTTACTAAGAATGGTGTTTTATATCACCATTACAGAACATGGGGAAAATAACTGAAATTACAGATATCTAATGATAAAAATAAACATTTACTAACTAATGAATGTATAATTAATGAATATAATTAAATATTATTAAATGACATTAAAGTTAATAAGTATATTAAATAATTTCTAAAAAAAATTATTTTTATTTTACTGGAGGTTAAATCTTTTTGTGTAAGATGAGTGTTATGTTATGTGCTTCATCTCAAATTCCATTCTTTGATAAATGATTGGTATTATACACATATTTTTATGATGTATATATTTCTTCTATGTATAATATTATCATGGTTTTATCATTATTAAGGGAATTAAAATTTCAATTTCAATTTTTCTCTTTCAATGAGGTTTTTAATCAAAGGTTACAAAAACTGTAAGTATTTTTGTCTCTTATTTATTTATTTGAGACGTATTTCATATTCACTTAATGTTTTTATTTCATGGGTTATATAGGAACATAAGGATGAATTTATCATAAATAAATAAAATGAAATTGAAATAAAAAATCATCTCAGCTTCTATATTTCAAGGTATTTCAATTCTGGATATACTGATGATATAAGGGTCTCCTCATCTCAAAGTCACTTCATTGAGATGTGTTTTATATTCAACATATTCTATATTTTAGGTTTTGTGTATACTAACCATTAATTCATTTTAGGATGATTTTAATTAATATTATGATGATTCAGATTTCCAAATATTGTAATCTCTTCCATAATGTTTTAATTCAATGGTTTTTAATGTTATAAAATGTTCTGTTACAATCTGACATTTAAATCAGGATAATTTAGGCCAAAATTTCCATTATAGTAAATTTAATATTGTTTCTATCAAAACACAATAAATATTAGTCTAATATGTCTATTTAAAAGTTTTTGAATTAATATTTTCACATACCCCATTTCTTGTACACTGAAATACCGAAATAATGTTTTTAATAAAAATTAACCTTATTTATCGTTTTTTGTCATGAATATTTTTCATTCATGTCATTATTCATTAAAATGTTTCAAGAATGATATTTTATATACTAAAATGATTTCATAAATTCCTTTTCAAATATATTTGTTTTCCATTTCTATGGTTTTATGTGGAATCTTTCTAATATTTTCCATTTGTGTTAAATTTGAATTTTTATAACATTGTGAAATGAAATTATTTTTTTAATATTTAAAAAAGTAATAAATATTACCATCATCATGTGAATTCTTTATAAAAAATATTCCTTTAAATTATTGAATGGTTTTTATAAATAAAATAAGATTCATGTATTTCAAAAAAATCATTATGTATAATTTATAAAAAGGAAAATGATATTTCTTCATGTTTTTTAAATCATATTTATAATGATTTTATAAAAGTTTTTTTATATATGTAAACATACTTTAATTATTCATATGATACTCTAGGGATACCCTTCAATGATACAATCAGTTTTTGTCTCTGCATTTCCTATTATGATAATATTCTAAAGAAATTTTTTAGGAAATGAATTTCTTTCAAAAGGTTCAAATAACCTATGATAAAATGATGAATGTTTTTATGATAATATATACCACATTAGTGTAGTTTTAATTATGTGATGGGTGGGTGTAAAATATACCTATAATTCTTCATGAATGTTTTTAAATCCATTAGTACAAAGGGTATATTGATAATTATCTCAATAACAAGAGGAAAAACAAGAGGTTTTCCCAACCCCAAGAGGGTGTATAGGGGATATTCCCAAGCCCAAGAGGATATGTGGGATGTTTTAGAAATCTTAAGAGTGTTTACAGGAGGTCTCCTCAAGCCCAATATAGTAAACATGTGATTATACCATGTCTAAGATGTTACATGGGTGGTTAGACTAATCCCAAAAAATGTGTGATTGTTGTTAGATAAAGTCAGAATTATAATGAATGTCATGGTGATAATCCTTGAAAAATGATTTATATAGTCACTTTTATGATAAAAGTTTATTCCACAGCCTTATATAATATTCAAATGATATACTCTTATGGATCATTATTTATTCCTAATGAATTCTCACACTTATGACTCATGACTTTTATTATAATAAATCATTATTCCATGACACTTGTATTATGGTTTATGATTTTTTTGGAATGATATTGTATATTGTCATCATGTTATAATATTATTACATTTATTTTCTTCTCATTTATGTTCATGATATTATATATCGCATGCTTACCCTTTTTGACCATTTAATATCACCCTTTAATTTGATCCATTTCCGATGGTTATAAAGAAATGTTTTAATTAGGAAATATATAATATGGGTACTATATGAGAATAACTTTTTGGGAGATGTTTAAGATCTCTCATGAAAGAAGTTTATTGTATATGTAGTCTCAAAAAACACTAACCTATAAAGGTATTTTGGATTTTTTTTATTTATGATATGTAATTTTAAATATAGAGAAGATATTGAAATATATGTTTGTTTATCATGTGTCGTATGATTTTTATTTGAATACAATTTTCAAACACTATGTTTGTAGAACTATACTAGGGATGGTGGGTTTAGGGTGTCCCAGTTGGAATCAAAAAAGTGTTTAGATGGTTTTGAGGATTAGTTTATTTACATTTAGAGATAATGATAAGTAAACATTTATAAAAACCCTATCGATAATTATAACCATATGATAATATAATGTTGTTTTGAAAAAGTATATATTATTTGGTTTCTTCATTATGATATTTTTATCTATATATAAACAAGGGGAAATATGCTCAGGAACAGATGCAACTAATGGTAATAATCTAAAACATCTAGTTGGGTATTAACATTATCTTCTACTAGTGAATCATAAAAAAGAATAACTAAACATCTATTTTGACACTCTTATGGGATATGTGTTGTATAATTCACATTCTATTTATAAACCAACATAATCTATTTGAATATATTTTTTTATATCCTAATAGTAAATGACCATGGAAACTTTTGATAGAAACTTATAAGTTTGTAAGTTACGATATACATATTATCATTGAGGTGTTTATTCTAAGTTCAAAGACTTACCATTATAAGAATTATCATCCCTAATTTCCTTTTATTTTATTAAATTAGTATAATGAAGAGGAACCAAGTTAACAAAGAGATCAAGGTAAAATGAGATGATTTCCCCAATACCAAACCAAATGAGATAGGTGATTCAATGATAAATAATTTGGTCTTGACTAATAAACTATCATAGTTAATGATTAAAAACATTATCCTAGATAAATCTAAAAACATGCGAAAATTGAGTTTTGAAGGAGTTTATGTGATAGAAACAATACATGATATATCATTCATCTTCTTAAATTCTTATAATGTGGGAATAATCACAGAAATAAATGTATCAAAGTAACTAATAATATTTTTATATAAAAAAATTGGTGATGGATAAATAATATAGAAAAGAAAATTTAATAGTTAAATTAACACCATAGATGGAAATAATGTTCCATATAAAGTATTTATAATAGTTCAATGTTTAAAATGTGGGGAACTTTGGAATTCTCCAACTCAGTTACCTAATCATTGAGTAGCAAGTATAATTGGAAACATAAACTTCAAGGACTAGGGGAACAAGGAATAACCTTTGAATTTCGATGAAATGGATCAGGATAATTACATTAAACTAATGCTCATGTTTGTATTTGGGGATTGGATAATGGATTCAATTTTTTCAAACTCCATTATAACTAGGATGTTTTTTAAGAGAGTCAAATCACCACACTAATGACTTGATACGTAGTTATGGGAGAAAACATCTATTTTTGTTATTTTTTATCCCAAGCTAATCTTTTTGGGAATGTGCTTCATGATAATCATATTTTTATACATTTAGTTATATTTTATTTTATATTAGTAATATATTAGTTCTTTCTACAAATATGAAACCCATTTTCCAGAATAAGGAATTGAAATATCACATCCTAAATAAACATATGATTGTATTTCATTACAAGGATGACTATAAACTCCTTATTGATGTTCCCTATATTCTATGGGTCTTGATTCTCAATCGTTAGATGTGTTTTTAAGGTTTACCCAAGTTAGTTAGGTTGATATTTTATTAAAACTTATATTTCATTCCATGAATACTAAAAATAATAACATTAGTGAGGGAAATTATAATTTTAGGGATGAAATTTATTTAAGGCGGTAGAATCTAAAACCATATGATTTCAAAATTTAATTATCATTTATATAATGAAATGTTATGGTGAATAAATCTAACTCTATTTTCTATAGAATAAAAGAAATTGGATTAAGTGGGAACCATCACATGTAATAATAAAAATTCCACACAAATACAAAGAGAGAAGATCACACAAATGAAACCCACCCAATGCAATTCTTGGTTATTATAAGGCCCCAGCCTTAAACATGACTTAATCTTGAGATATATCAAGAATACACCTTGAGGATCTTTTCTGGTTTAGAGTTTTAGAGAATTATATCATAAAACACGCAATACATCCAACATTCAAACAAAGTGGTTACAATAAAAGATAGTAATCATTTTTCCCATCAACGGAAACATATTTAAAATAAAACATGGATTCTTTCTTTACACTTTATTGACACTTTCATCATATCATATACCATTCCCTTGACCTGTGAAAAACATTTCAAAAACATGGGATGAGCATAAAAAGCTCCGTAAGGGTTATAAAAAAATATGGAAAGGAAACATGAGTACATATATACATAAGAATGAAATCATACTTGTAACAGCCCGAGATTTTATGAAAAATATTCTTTTTTATTTTACTAATGTCTTGTGTTATACGCTACACCAAAAGGAGCTTGCACAACACGCATCCTTGACTTTCCTTGCATTACACGCAATCGCAACCTTCCTCGATAGCGTGTGTGGTACGTAATCCTGAGTTTCACGAAACAATGATATGCTATTAAAATATTATTAAAACTAGTCGTTATGAATATTAATAACCACTTTTTAAATTTTTGAAATTTTAACTCTCAAAATGGACTTCATTTTTGGATTCGGAGTATCGAATTTAGCCTAAGGTGAAATTTTGGTACATTTCGGATAACTTTCATATTCTGATGAATAGTGAAAATTACTAAATTATAATTAAAAACAACTTTTTTAATCGAAATAATTAATAGTGATAAATCATTAATTTGAGTGGTTTTAAAGTATATTTAGAATATATTTTTACAATTTAATACAATTTTGGTCATTGGATGTAATTTCACATTTAAACTAGACATAAACAAGTGTCAATCTTTTGATAGATATTGTTTCTTAAAAACACGCTATTTGTTTTAACAGCGGGATTTAATTATAAAATTAATTAATGCAACTTTTATGTTATGAATTTGGTAAAATAGACTTCATTTTTGAATTCGGAATATGAAATATACCTTGGGATGAAATTTTGGCATTGTTCTGAAAAACATCAATTTTTGATGAATAGTGAAACTACTAAGTGGTAGGTTAAAAACTGAATTTTGCATAAAACTTAATTTTACCGCTTCTGTGAATGGAATTTCGGAAATCCGAGAGACACGGTTAATATCAAGGACTAAAATGTGGTTCAATGAGATGAAAATAATTTTTGGTGAATAGTAACTTTTTACTTTTTTTTACCGCGGTTAATAGTAAATAGGGTAACTAAGGGTAAATATGATATTACTATTACCCTAACACATGTCCTAATTCTATTGGACAAGTTTAATTCGACCAAAAACAAACTTAGGAATAAAATATGACCATTTAGGCCCACTTGGATTAGATTAGGACATTTATTATGAATTTATTTAAAGAAGGGTTAAAATAGTTAAAATCAAAGTTTAATAAGTAAATCATTTTTAATATGGGGTTATACATAAGATAAATTCGATTGTAAATATTCATTAGAAAGCTAAAAAGATTTCCTACATGATGGTATTTTATTTGTAATTTTTAGACATCAAATAATTTAATTTATTTATGACACAACGATGATGCAGTAATTATCTTATTAATGAAATATTGACATAATTGATGTTATAAACACCAAAATAAATGTAATTTGAGATTTTTTATGAATTCCACTAATTTTCTAGGTTACTATGATATATTAATGTTGATTTAATCAACTTGGTTCTAACATATAATTCTGTTATGACTTTCACAAAAATCATATATCAAATAGTGTCAAAATTGACACAAAATAGTTTTTAAATCAAATATTATATTATTAATTGTTATTTTATTCCTAAAAATCTAAGGTTAGGCCAAATGACTTAGATAAGGATATATATATTAATAATAAACAATTTGTGGTTCGTTTGGCATGTTATAGTATGTTTATTAACCATATAGTGAAAGAAAACAAAAAGACACGGTAAAAGTTAAATTATTTAACTTAGTGTTAAATCTAATTGATAAGGTTTAAAATAATATCCAAACATGTCTAAATTTGATTGGTTGATGAGATTACAACCCTATCTCATCTAATCTTCGAATATGAGTCATTTTTGGAGGTTTTTAAGTGGGGTTAGATTTATTATAAATTAATATTTTTAAGAATTCCTAAGGTGCCCCTCTCCTCCCTTATAAAAGGGCACCTCCTCCCCCTCCTCCTCACACCAATTTTGAGCACTCAAGCTCGGCCAACCCCTGCCATTTTCTCCTCTCCACTTTCCTAGAATAATCCTAGAGGTTCTGGTCTTCTCCAAAGACCAATCTTAGTTCCTTAAGTGGAGGATTCAAAGAGGCGTTCCAAAGAAGAGGAGCTTCAGACACGTACAAAGCTAATCGGACCTAAGGTAAGGGAAATATCACAATCTCATTTTTATCCGAGATTGTTTATTCGTAAGTAATTACTGGGGTGTATTTTATCATCCACATCCATGTTTCATCAATATGTAATATTATTTCCATCCACCTACAATTGTTTAAATCCATTTTTACCCTTTGGTGAGTTTTTAGTAAAAGAAATGAAAGGAATCTTTGTCGTTTTTCGTACGAGGTACTTTTTGACTTTTCCGACAAAAGTACGAAGAATGTTTTTTTTAACTTATACGGCATGAATAGATTTTTAAAACATTATTTCCAAGAAGCTTCCTTTACAAGTTCTCAAGTTTATTTTTAATCAACTTCTTTTATTTTAAAGTTATATGACATGTTATGAAAGGAAAAATGTTTTTGAAGAAGAAAGGATATTTTCCTCAAGAATGGAGTTTAAGTGTTTTATCAAAATTATTTTCCATCTAAGATAATAAAGGGTTATGTTTTTATCCCTATTATTACATTGATTTGATCATGTTGTGATGGAATTATTTTTATGAATTCCTTTATCTTATATGAATTGATTTATGATGTCATGATGTTTCAAGAATCCCATTTTTGTTACATGTGTTATGCGATGATGTATGTTTTATGATTATGTGGCACACATAAGAAAGGATTCATTAAGAGATGGGTGGGACCTATATCTCCCTCCAATGCATTGGGTAAAGATTTTATATCTCATGAGATAGACATGGCTGGAACGGAAGGTTATTTCGGTTCAGTGATACAGGACTGAAATGAGGAGTGAACTCGGTTCAGAAAGGGACTTTGTCCACTAAGATAGTCTTGGCAATGAGTCATGACTAACAAGAAATGATTTTCCATGATTATGTGTGCATGCCACAAAGTTTCAAGTTTCATGTTATGATTATGGGGATCTCATTTTCACTTCTATGATTTGTTCCATGTTAAGATATTATGATCTCTTTTGCAGGTTGTGATTTTCAAAAAGATATGATATGATTTTTATTTCTTTTGTATACCCTTACTGAGCATTTGAGCTCACCCTTTTATGTTTTCTTTTCCCCAGGATATAAAGAAAGGTTTTAGGTAAAAAAAATGGAAGATCTTTACGGGAGATATTGAAGATCTTTCACCAGGATTAGAAGATTATGTTCCGAGTTTCCAAAGACACTAAACTATTACGATCCTTTAGTGTGTGTTTTTGTTATGTACTAAGTATTCCGCAAATGTAATGTAATGTCCATGTACGTCAGGATACGGGTCTCTACAGTTGGTATCAGAGGAAAGGTTTAGTCAACCTTTGGAAACTAGGATGCGAAAACGTTAGTGAGATCCCTAGAGATATTTCTAAGGTATGTCTAGGGATGTCTCTAAGGTTAAGTATACGTATAGGTTATAGTCCTATAATTGCGCTAACGATCTTCGAATTTAACCTAAGATGTTAGATATTGAGGGTACTACCCCTTTATTATGTTGTTTTCCCTAGCATGATTTTTGCCTCTCATACTATTCTTTTGGGGTTTTAGACGATGGCTGGAACCCGAAGGAACTGTGTTAATGCGGAATGTGATGGGCAATGCAATGATTGTCCCCCTGAGCAACCAAACGATATGGGAGCCGGAATGCAAAATCTTGTAACCATGCTCACACAACTTTCCCAAGCTATGAATCATGCAGGACTTCCAATCGAGCAAAGGAAGGAGCAACATTCTGTTGAATCCTTCATGAGGCAGCGTCCACCTTCTTTCAGTGGGTCTACTGATCCATTAGTTGCTGAACAATGGATTAGTACTACTGAAAAGATATTTTCAGTTCTTCAATGTTCTGAACATGATAAAGTAATCCTAGCAGTGTATCGTTTGGAAGGAGATGCTGATCAATGGTGGAATCTTATTAAGAATACGAGGCAAAGGGATGAAATTGAGTCTATGGAATGGGACGAGTTCAAGAACTTATTTTTCAATAAGTACTTCCCTCGTATTCTCCAAACAAAGATGGAGAAAGAGTTTCTTGAACTGAAGCAAAGGGATGATGAATCTGTTGGTACCTATGAAGCGAATTTTACAAGACTTGCTAGGTACGCTTCTGGTATTATCATCCAACCTGAAAGTAAAGTTGATCTATTTTTCAGTGGCTTAAAACCAAGTCTTCGAAGGGCATTAGCTATAAGAGACTTCAGTAGCTATGAAGAAATTGTGCGTTGTGCTATCAAGGTAGAAATGGAAGTTGGTGTTACATATCCATCTCATGGGTTTGACAAGAAACGAAAGATGGAGTTCAAGGAGAAAACTCAGAATAATGGTGAAAAGAAGATGAATGTTTCCTTATGCACAAAGTGTGGAAAGAAGCATGGTGGAGATTGTCTTAAAGGGACTAGAAAATGTTTTAAGTGTGGAAAAGAAGGTCATCGAGCAGCTAAGTGTCGAAGTAATGGAAAATGGGATTCTAATGAAGTGAATAAAGCAAACACTGCAGAGAACGTACAACCAACACTTCAATGCTTCAAGTGCAAGGAAATGGGGCATTATGCTAATAAATGCCCTAATCCAAGGGTTAGTGATGATCAACATGAGCAACCACTGAAGGCAATGGACAAAGGGAAATCACATGCGATCACTATTGGCAATGTTGAATATGATAACGATGTGGTGGAATGATTAAGTGTTTATGTAATGGGATTCCAAAATAATGTTGTATCATGGAGTATTGGAATATTTATGTATTGGTTTAATGTGGTATTCAAAGTGATTGAGATATTTTTGGAAATAAGATGATATGCGCATAATGAAGGGAAAATAAGAAAATGAAATGTTTAACAATATTCATGAGCTCATGATTGATATAAGGACTAAGTGATATCATGGATTGAGTATATAGAATTTTGAGGATTTTGGTATGTGGAAAGTGTTAACTTTTAACTGCATTCATGTTTTCACTAAGGTATTCAAGAGAATACATGATTAAGGACTTTGAATGTTTAGAATGTGACCAACAAAACATATCTTATGATATGTGGGGATCAACGACAGTATTAAATCTCTGGTAATCGTTGTCACTATATTATGAGAGTGGACTGCAGTATTATGGATAAGCCTAAAGATTGAAATGGATTATGTTGGACATAAGTGAGTATTGTTTAAGGATAGAAGTTTTCTCGATATTATTGATGGGATGTTATAGTAATATAGTTTTAGAAAAAGGACAACCTGCAGGACGGGCGACAGCCCATCGCTTCGGACAAGGCTGTAGGAATCGAACCCACAACCGAAGTGCAACTGGCCTTTATCGCCTACCACTGACCTACAGGAAGTCCCTGTTTAGTAGAAACTAGTTTTATTATATTAAGCAGTATGATATATGAAGTATAAGTCCATTTTAGAAACCATATGTGATTAATCTCACTATAGATCGACTTATGTATATAATTTTGCTAACCTTTTGTTTGAAACAGATGGAATGACCCATCATTCTATCACATGATCTGCTAACACTTCACGAATAACAAATTCAACTTCATTTATTTAAGAGATGAAGTGGAAATTGTTAAAGGCACGAACAATAGTGAGATTGTACCAAAATAAAGTAAGTATTTATTCTAATTCTTTAACTTTAGGGAAATGATCTTGAAAACCAAAAATGTTGTCCTAGTTCTCTTATACCTGATGAATCAGATGGTACCTTAGATCGTCACAAATTTATGGATTTTTGATTACTGGCTTTTCCATAGCCATGTTCTCTACCACTCTCCATCAGAACATGATGGTTATATTTCTCTTCCATATCCATATTTTCACCTATGTGGAAACCCAGTGATTAGTTTATTTGGGTAATCGTTACATTTCATACTTTAGTTTTTAAAGCCAAGTTTTGGTATTCCCTTTTACGATGTGGGTTTCTATTAAAGAAACTTTCGAATAGTAAACCATTTATAACCCCGACGAATTTCGAGGGAGAAATTCATTTTAAGGGGGGTAGAATGTAACAGCCTGAGATTTTATGAAAAATATTCTTTTTTATTTTACTAATGTCTTGTGTTATACGCTACACCAAAAGGAGCTTGCACAACACGCATCCTTGACTTTCCTTGCATTACACGCAATCGCAACCTTCCTCGATAGCGTGTGTGGTACGTAATCATGAGTTTCACGAAACAATGATATGCTATTAAAATATTATTAAAACTAGTCGTTATGAATATTAATAACCACTTTTTAAATTTTAGAAATTTTAACTCTCAAAATGGACTTCATTTTTGGATTCGGAGTATCGAATTTAGCCTAAGGTGAAATTTTGGTACATTTCGGATAACTTTCATATTCTGATGAATAGTGAAAATTACTAAATTATAATTAAAAACAACTTTTTTAATCGAAATAATTAATAGTGATAAATCATTAATTTGAGTGGTTTTAAAGTATATTTAGAATATATTTTTACAATTTAATACAATTTTGGTCATTGGATGTAATTTCACATTTAAACTAGACATAAACAAGTGTCAATCTTTTGATAGATATTGTTTCTTAAAAACACGCTATTTGTTTTAATAGCGGGATTTAATTATAAAATTAATTAATGCAACTTTTATGTTATGAATTTGGTAAAATAGACTTCATTTTTGAATTCGGAATATGAAATATAGCTTGGGATGAAATTTTGGCATTGTTCTGAAAAACATCAATTTTTGATGAATAGTGAAACTACTAAGTGGTAGGTTAAAAACTGAATTTTGCATAAAACTTAATTTTACCGCTTCTGTGAATGGAATTTCGAAAATCCGAGAGACACGGTTAATATCAAGGACTAAAATGTGGTTCAATGAGATGAAAATAATTTTTGGTGAATAGTAACGTTTTACTTTTTTTTACCGCGGTTAATAGTAAATAGGGTAACTAAGGGTAAATATGATATTACTATTACCCTAACACATGTCCTAATTCTATTGGACAAGTTTAATTCGACCAAAAACAAACTTAGGAATAAAATATGACCATTTAGGCCCACTTGGATTAGATTAGGACATTTATTATGAATTTATTTAAAGAAGGGTTAAAATAGTTAAAATCAAAGTTTAATAAGTAAATCATTTTTAATATGGGGTTATACATAAGATAAATTCGATTGTAAATATTCATTAGAAAGATAAAAAGATTTCCTACATGATGGTATTTTATTTGTAATTTTTAGACATCAAATAATTTAATTTATTTATGACACAACGATGATGCAGTAATTATCTTATTAATGAAATATTGACATAATTGATGTTATAAACACC
Source organism: Viscum album (assembly GCA_963277665.1). Taxonomy (NCBI): domain Eukaryota; kingdom Viridiplantae; phylum Streptophyta; class Magnoliopsida; order Santalales; family Viscaceae; genus Viscum; species Viscum album. The sequence goes on along the minus strand of OY728143.1, from coordinate 1,364,486,223 downwards.
GAAATAAATGTAATTTGAGATTTTTTATGAATTACATTAATTTTCTAGGTTACTATGATATATTAATGTTGATTTAATCAACTTGATTCTAACATATAATTCTGTTATGACTTTCACAAAAATCATATATCAAATAGTGTCAAAATTGACACAAAATAGTTTTTAAATCAAATATTATATTATTAATTGTTATTTTATTCCTAAAAATCTAAGGTTAGGCCAAATGACTTAGATAAGGATATATATATTAATAATAAACAATTTGTGGTTCGTTTGGCATGTTATAGTATGTTTATTAACCATATAGTGAAAGAAAACAAAAAGACACGGTAAAAGTTAAATTATTTAACTTAGAGTTAAATCTAATTGATAAGGTTTAAAATAATATCCAAACATGTCTAAATTTGATTGGTTGATGAGATTACAACCCTATCTCATCTAATCTTCGAATATGAGTCATTTTTGGAGGTTTTTAAGTGGGGTTAGATTTATTATAAATTAATATTTTTAAGAATTCCTAAGGTGCCCCTCTCCTCCCTTATAAAAGGGCACCTCCTCCCCCTCCTCCTCACACCAATTTTGAGCACTCAAGCTCGGCCACCCCCTGCCATTTTCTCCTCTCCACTTTCCTAGAATAATCCTAGAGGTTCTGGTCTTCTCCAAAGACCAATCTTAGTTCCTTAAGTGGAGGATTCAAAGAGGCGTTCCAAAGAAGAGGAGCTTCGGACACGTACAAAGCTAATCGGACCTAAGGTAAGGGAAATATCACAATCTCATTTTTATCCGAGATTGTTTATTCGTAAGTAATTACTGGGGTGTATTTTATCATCCACATCCATGTTTCATCAATATGTAATATTATTTCCATCCACCTACAATTGTTTAAATCCATTTTTACCCTTTGGTGAGTTTTTAGTAAAAGAAATGAAAGGAATCTTTGTCGTTTTTCGTACGAGGTACTTTTTGACTTTTCCGACAAAAGTACGAAGAATGTTTTTTTTAACTTATACGGAATGAATAGATTTTTAAAACATTATTTCCAAGAAGCTTCCTTTACAAGTTCTCAAGTTTATTTTTAATCAACTTCTTTTATTTTAAAGTTATATGACATGTTATGAAAGGAAAAATGTTTTTGAAGAAGAAAGGATATTTTCCTCAAGAATGGAGTTCAAGTGTTTTATCAAAATTATTTTCCATCTAAGATAATAAAGGGTTCTGTTTTTATCCCTATTATTACATTGATTTGATCATGTTGTGATGGAATTATTTTTATGAATTCCTTTATCTTATATGAATTGATTTATGATGTCATGATGTTTCAAGAATCCCATTTTTGTTACATGTGTTATGCGATGATGTATGTTTTATGATTATGTGGCACACATAAGAATGGATTCATTAAGAGATGGGTGGGACCTATATCTCCCTCCAATGCATTGGGTAAAGATTTTATATCTCATGAGATAGACATGGCTGGAACGGAAGGTTATTTCGGTTCAGTGATACAGGACTGAAACGAGGAGTGAACTCGGTTCAGAAAGGGACTTTGTCCACTAAGATAGTCTTGGCAATGAGTCATGAATAACAAGAAATGATTTTCCATGATTATGTGTGCATGCCACAAAGTTTCAAGTTTCATGTTATGATTATGGGGATCTCATTTTCACTTCTATGATTTGTTCCATGTTAAGATATTATGATCTCTTTTGCAGGTTGTGATTTTCAAAAAGATATGATATGATTTTTATTTCTTTTGTATACCCTTACTGAGCATCTGAGCTCACCCTTTTATGTTTTCTTTTCCCCAGGATATAAAGAAAGGTTTTAGGTAAAAAAATGGAAGATCTTTACGGGAGATATTGAAGATCTTTCACCAGGATTAGAAGATTATGTTCCGAGTTTCCAAAGACACTAAACTATTACGATCCTTTAGTGTGTGTTTTTGTTATGTACTAAGTATTCCGCAAATGTAATGTAATGTCCATGTACGTCAGGATACGGGTCTCTACAATACTTTTCCTATAAAACATAATCACTTTAACATACCTCATCAAATCATGAATAAATCACATAAATCATAAGACATAAATGTAAATTGAGGCATTCATAACATTCTTACGTAGGGAGTAACCCTCTTGGTTACGTTTGGAATACCCATCACAGTATACTCCCTAAATATCTACGGAGAAACCTTAACGTTTAACTCCATTGTATTTCCCAATGCATTGGAGAGCTATATCGGGCTCACCCTCCCTTAGTTTATCACGGAACTACCCGTCTTCATAATAATGCCCAAGAACCATAACATAATTGTATCACATAAAACAAGCATAAATGAAACATAGAGTTTCCACATTTCAATCACAAGATATCAATACAACACATTGATATAATAAAAACATTATGAAAACCATTTTTAATACCAAAATAAAAGAAAAGTAATACATGGTATTTATTTTTAATTCTAAAAAAGGTTATGTTATGGCTTATAGAGGAATCCGAAACTCAAATAATGGTCACGACGGTGGAGAAGTCATTGTCGCCACATACGTACGACAAAAAAACAATACCATTGGTCGTTTAGTAAATGATTCGTATAAAAAATATTCCTTTTGAATAAATGTAAATGTCAAAGGGGTTTATACACCGTATAAAATAAAGTTGTGTATAAAATATTATATGCCTCAATGAAAGTAGATTGAGATGAAGTCCCTTACCTCGTGTCCGACTTGACTCGATCGTTCTTTAACCTCCTGAATAATAAACTTGAGTTAATTTATACTTTCTTAAGAACCCTTTTTCAAGTTCATTATTCCTTTTTATATCACTTATTACTATGTCATGAACACTATGTAATTATTTAAGTTAATAACGGTCGTTTTAACGATCATTGGTACTTGAGTCAAAAATAAACTCTTTATTATTACAGGTTGTTCATGTATCCATTATATCCAGAGTTATATTCATTATGTAGATATCATATATATCATATATATACTGTATATACATGAATTTATAATATTACATAACATTTAGAGGTAAGAAATGAAATGCACCGTTCATGGAGACGGTAAGCCGTACGTACGCATGAATGCTACTTTCATTTCTATTTCATATTTTATGGAATGGAATCATAATGAAATAAAGATATATTATAATTCCAGTATAATGTAACATATAATATCATTAACTTCATCTTTTATACATCCCACATATTGCATTAATGAATTAAATCACTTTAAGGGGGCAGTAGTCAGCACTTCCTAAAATGAAATTATAGTGTTTACCCACAATGGAAACTATAAAGGTATTCCACAAATGAAAAATAAAGAATCATAAGGAAAACAAAAACATAATATATATCATATATAAATATAGTGTCATATTAATTTCCACCATTGAAGGTGTTAGAAGAATATTGAACAACCATCGTTTCATGAGGCAGAAATTCGCCATCCACGGAAACAGTATGCTCTTTAACCATTAGATGAATGTGTGTGTAACTATAGATCTAATAATTCTAATAACAATATCCTACTATATTGAATATACTGGTTTTGTTACAAAATAATGGAATAAAAAGAGTTTAGGGGGTTGGGGAAGCAGAATAAAACATAAGAACACAAGAGAAGACACTACCTTTAAAATGGTTAACTCTTTTTGATTTGAGCTCAATGGCTTCCTTGGAAAGACTTCTGCCCAAGGTGAGGCTTCTAGAAGTAAGAGAGGGATGTGGAGAGACTAAATGGGCAGGGTTTGGCCAAGACAAATGCTTGAGAGGTGTGGGTAAGGAGGTAGAGGTGGGGGCCTTCTATAAGAGGAGAGGAGGGGCACTCTTGGAAAGGTATAAAATGTTACTTTATTTTCGAATGAGTTTTGGATTTTAAAGGTCCCACATTGATGTATTTTTAGTATAAGCTGATAAGGGTTCGAAATATACTCATCCAATAGGTTTTTGACATGTGTAGGTCTTATCTATTACATTATCTTTTAATTTTATTTAAATCGTTAAATAATGAGGTAATCGATGCATCATCATGATGTCATAAATAATTTAATTTATCTAATGTATAAAAATCATAAAACAAAATACTATGATGTAGTAAATCTTTTTAGATTTCAAATGACTATTTATAGCCAAAAATATGACTTGTATAACCCCATGTAAAATTTGTTTTAGTAAAATAATACGTGTTTGTGTCATTTTTACTTTTACTTTTAATAAAAGGCATTAATGTCATTATCTTACCCATGTGGCTCCATGGGGTCCCAAAAAGCGACCCATGGGTTGTATTGGTCGTCCATGACTCATCCAATAGGGTTAGGACAAGTGTCAAGATATTTTCAATTTACTATAATATCATATTTACCTTAAATAACACTAATTACCTTTAATCGCAATTAAAAACTTAAAAGTTACTATTCACTAAAAAATTATTTTAATCCCATTGAACCAAATTTTACTTCCTAATGACAACCATGTTTGTCGGATTTTTTAAATTAAAAACATAGAGGTGGTAAATTTTCATTTAAATGAAAAATCATTTTTTTAAGTACCACTTAGTGGTTTCACTAATCATCAAAAGTTGAAGTTTTTCAGAAAAATACCAAAACATTACCCTATGCTATATTTGATATTCTGAATTAAAAAATGATGTGTATTTTAAAAAATTAAAAACATATAAGTTACAATAATTAATTTAATATTTAATTCCAGCCGTCAGAACAAATAGCGTGTTTTTATGAAACAATATATATCAAAAGATTGACACTAGTTTAAGTCCAATTTCAAAGTGATATTAATTACAACGACCACTATTGGATTAAATGGTGAAAATATATTCTAATTTAACTTTAAAACCAACTCAATATATAATCTAATCATATAAAAAAATTAGATTAAAAAGTGGTTTGGAATTAAAATACAACAGTTTTCACTATTCATTAAAAAAAGAACTTTATCAGAAAAATACCAAAAATTTACACAAAGTAAATTTTGATGTCCCGATTCTAAAGAGAAATTTTATTTGGTCCAGTATAATGTATAAGAGTGACCAAAACTATATTTAAAGAGGTTTCTCCATCAAAAGGCGATAAGTGGACCTTTAGTGAAAATTAGAGTATATATGCCTAAAATTGAATTCTATTTGTATTTTAAGACTTTATCCTTTATTGGATAAATGTAAAAACATTTAACAAACAAATATAATAATATTTTAATTATTTTTATTCATTACCGCCAATACAATGACTATGTGTTAACTACCATTTAAAATAATATTATTTTATTACTAGTGTGCAACGTAAGATTTCAAAGAAACTCTTTGTTGCGTATCAGGTACGCTATCGAACAGAGAAACCCCTTTAAAGTAACATTAATATTTAATTCATAAACATTAATAAATATGAGAATGTATTAATCTTTATTTTCCTGGGATGTTACATCCTTTACCCTTTTGAGAATTGTGTCCTCATAATTTTATTCACTTATCAAAATAAGTGGGGGAATTTATCCATCATAGCATTTTCAGATTCCCACGTTGCTTCTTCAGCCATATAGTTTGTCCCAAAACTTTTACCTGGTGAATTACCTTATTTAGCAACACTTTATCTCTTTAGTCGAGAATCTGGACTGGTTGTTCTTCATAAGAGAGATTCTCTTCCAACAGAACTACCTATGGGCTCAAAACATGAGATAGATTTGGAATATACTTTCTCAACATCGAAACATTAAAAAAATTGTGTACCTGAGATAAACTCGGAGGTAAAGACACTTAGTAAGAAACTGATCCAACTTTCTCCAAAATTCCATATAGTCCAATTAACCTTGGACTCAGATTTCCTTTCTTACCAAATCGCATCACACTTTTCCACGGTGAAACTTTGAGAAAAAATGATAACCAATCTCGAAAGATAGATCCTTCCTCCTGTTGTCTGCATAACTTTTCTGTCTGCTCTGAGCTGTTCTCGTGTGTTTCTGAATCAACTAAACTTTTTCTGCCATCTCTTATACCAATTCTGGTCCCATCAGCTTCCATTCACCCACTTCATCCCAAAAAGCTGGACTTCGACACCACTTCCCATATAATACCTCCAATGGTTCCATCTGTATACTGGAATGAAAACAGTTATTATATGAAAATTCAACCAAATAAAGATGTTGGTCCCAAAATCCCTAATAATCTATCAAACAAGCACATAGCATATCCTCCATATTATGAATTGTTCATTCTGACTGCCCATCTGATTGAGGATGAAAAGCTGTAATAAAATTTAATTCAGTACCCAATGACTTCTGAAGGCCTTTCCAAAAGTTAGAAGTAAACCTGGGATCACGATCAGATACAATAGAGAGAGTAACTCCATGTAACCTGACTATCTATTTAAGATACAAACAATAAAGTTGATCTAGGGAAAAAGTATCTCGAATAGGAAGGAAATGAGCAGATTTATTCAAGCGATCAACAATAACCCAGATTGCATTATTACCTCGAGATGTCTTTGGTAATCCCACAACAAAGTCCATGGATATGTTTTCTCATTTCCCTTCTGGCACTGGTAAAGGGTGAAGCATCCCTTTCGGTAACTGTCTCACTTATTTAACCTGCTTACAAGTCAAACACTTCACATTAAAATCAGCAATATCTCTTTTTATTCCATCCCACCTATAATACTCTCGCAGATCTCTGTACATCTTAGTACTACAAGGATGAACTGAAAATGGGGAACTATGAGCCTCACATAAAAAATCATTCTTTAACTTTGAATCACCAGGCACACATAATCTCTTCCCAAACCGCAAAACACAATCATTACCAATAATAAATCCAGGCAACTTCCCCTTCTGAACCAACTCTACCTTTTTCTGAAACCCACTATCTTTGTTCTGCGCTTGCATAATTTTGTCTCATAAAGATGATCTCACTGATACCTGAAACAAAACAGAATAAATTCCTTCACCAACAAATTCTATGCCAAAGTTCATCAAATCAAAATCCAAAGGATCTTATTCCAAACATAGTATGGTTAATAAATCATTACTTTTTTGACTCAAACCATCAACCACTTTATTTTCTTTTCCCGGCTGGTAATTAATTGTACAATCATAATCCTTCATTAATTCTAGCCATCTCCTATGTCTCATGTTCAATTATCTCTGAGTGGATATATACTTTAAAATTTTTTGATCATTATATATTTCAAACTTTACTCCATACAAATGATGCATCCAAATTTTTAGAGCAAAAACAACAGCAGTTAATTCCAAGTCTTGTATAGGGTAATTTACCTCATGAGTTTTCAACTGACGTGAAGCATATGAAATTACCTGATCATTCTGCATAATAACACAACCAAGTCCCTTCAACAAAGAATCACTATATATAACAAACTCACCATTCCTAGAAGTAAGTTCCAAAACTAGAGCATTCACCAATCTTCTTTTCAACTCCTGAAAACAATCATCACATTCTTTTGTCCAGATAAAATTAACACCCTTTGGAGTTAGCTTAGTCATTGGACAAGATAACCACGAAAACATTTCAACAAACCTTCATTAGTAACCTACCAAACTAAGAAAACTACGGATCTTGGTTACATTTGTGGGTCTTGGTCATTCTTCAACAACTTTTGTTTTTGCAGGATCCACAGTTATTCCATCTTTAGAAACAATAAGTCAAAGGAAAAAAATTTGTTGCAACCAAAACTCACATTTTCTAAATTTCACATACAATTTATTTTCTTTTAAGGATTGGAAGATAACCCTTAAATATCTTTCATGCTCCTCTTTACTTTTAGAAAAAACCAAAATATCGTCAATAAAAACAACCAACATTTTTCACCTGAGAAAACTGAGCCATCACTGCAACAAACTGTTTAGTTCTGATTCTGACCATCTCAGGATACTGATTTGAAAGGTCATTTCCCTCTGTATGCCTTCCCAGAAAAGTTGTTTTCTTTCATCTATGAAAAACCATTCTTAACACAGAAATATCTTAGGCAAAGAAACATGGTAATCTTCAAATTCTATATCATTTCAATTTGACCATTAAAAAAATATTTTTGAATAATAATTTAATAGAATTCTAACTTCTAAAGTTATCTAAACCGACCTATGATACCAACTATAAGGCCCCAGCCTTTATCATTACTTAATCTTGAGATATCTCAAGAATACACCTTGAGGATATTTTCAGGTTAGAGTTTTAGAGAATTAGATCTTAAAACATGCATTACATCCCACATTTAAACAACGTGGTTACAATAAAAGATAGTATTAATTTTTCCCATCAATGGAAACATATTTAAAATAAAACATGGATTCTTTCTTGACACTTCCTTGACACTATCATCATATCATGAACCATTCCCTTGACCTATGAAAAACATTTCAAAAACATGGGATGAGCATAAAAATCTCAGTAAGGGTTATAAAAAAATATGGAAAGGAAACATGAGTACATATATACATAAGAATGAAATCATACTTTTCCCATAAAACATAAGAACTTTTACATACCTCATCAAATCATGAATAAATTAGAGAAATCATAAGACATAAAGGTAACTTGAGGCATTCATAACATTCTTACGTAGGGAGTAACCCTCTTGGTTACATTTGAAATACCCGTAATAGTATATTACCTAAATCTCTTCAGAGAAACATTAACGTTTAACTACTTAATGTTACCGAAAAATTGGAGAGCTATATCGGGCTCACCCGCCCTTAGTTTATCATGGAACCACCCGTCTTTATAACAATTCCCAAGAACCATAACATAATCGTATCACATAAAAAAGAATAAAGGAAACATACCATTTCCACATTTCAATCACAAGATATCAATATAACACATTGATATAATAAAAACATTATGAAAACCATTTTCAATACCAAAATAAAAGAAAACTAATACATGGTATTTATTTTTCATTTAAAAAATGGTTAGGTTATGGCTTGTAGAGGAAGCCGAATCTCAAATAATGGTCACGGCGGCAGAGAATTTGTTGTCGCTGCATACGTATGACAAAAAATGATTCCCTTTTAACATTTAGTAAAAGATTCATATAAAAAATATTCCTTTTGAATAAATGTAAAATACAAAGGGGTTTATAAACCATATAAAAGAATGTTGTGTATAAAATATAATATGCCTCAATGAAAGGAGATTGAGACGAAGTCCCTTACCTCGTGTCCGACTTGACTCGATCGTTATTTAACCTCCTGAATAATAAACATGAGTTAATTTATACTTGATTAAGAACCCTTTTCAAGTTCATTATTCCTTTTTATACCACTTATTTCCATGTAATGAACACTATGTAATTATTTAAGTTAATAACGGTCATTTTAAATATCATTGGTACTTGAGTCAAAAATGAACTCTTTATAGTTAAAGGGTTTTCATGTATCCATAATATCCATAGTTATATTCATTATTTAGATATCATATATATCTTATATATCCATTATATACATGCATTTATAATATTACATAACATTTAGAGGTAAGAAATGAAATGCACCGATCCTGGAGATAGTAAGTCGTACGCACGCATGAACGCTACTTTCATTTATATTTCATATTTTATGGAATGGAAGCACAATAACCTAAAGGTACATTATAATTCCAGTATAATTTCATATATAATATCATTAACTCCATCCTTTATACATCCCACATATGGAATTAATGAATAAAACCACTTTGAGGGGGTGGTAGTCCGCACTTCCTAAAATGAAATTATTATGTTTACCCACAATAAAAACCATAAAGGTCTAACACAAATGAAAAATACAGAAGCATAAGGAAAACATAAACATAATATATATCATATATAAATATAGTGTCATCTTAATGGCCACCTTTGAAGTTGTTAGAAGAATATTGAACAATCATCGTTTCGTGAGGCAGATCTTCGCGATCCACGGAAACAGTATGATCTTTAACCATTAGATGAAGGTGTGTGTAAGTGTAGATCAAATATTACTCATAACAACATCCTAGTATATTTAAGATACTGGTTTGGTAACAAATTAAAGTAATAAAATGAGTTTAGGGGGTTGGAGAAGCAAAATAAAACATAAGAACACAAGAGAAGACACTACCTTTAAAACGGGTAACTCTTTTGGATTTGAGCTCAAAGGCTTCCTTGGAAAGACTTATTCCCAAAGTGAGGCTTCTAGGAGTAATACAATGATGTGTAGAGACAAAATTGGTAGTTTTTGGCCGAGCCAAAGGCTTGAGAGGTGTGGGTAAGGAGGTAGAGGTGGGGGCCTTTTATAAGAGGAGAGGAGGGGCACTCTTGGAATGGTATAAAATGTTACTTTATTTTCAAATGATTTTATTATTTTGAAGGTCCAACATTGATATATTTTGAGGATAATGTGATAAGGGTTAAAAATATACTCATACAATAGTTTTTTTTACTTTTTTAGGTCTTATATTTTACATTACCATTTCATTTTATTTAAATCGTTAAATAAAGAGGTAATCACGGCATCATCATGATGTCATAAATAATTTAATTTAGTTAATATCTAAAAATCATAAAAAACTACTATGATGTAGGAAATCATTTTATATTTCTAATGAATATTTATAGTCAAAAATATTACTTGTATAACCCCATGTAAATTTTTTTTAGTAAAACATTAAATGTTTGTGTCATTTTTACTTTTACTTTAAATAAAAGGCATTAATGTCATTATCTTACCCAAATGGCTCCATGGGGTCCCAAATATCGTCCCATGGGTTGTCTTTGTCGGCCATGACTCATCCAATAGGGTTTGGACAAGTGTCACGATATTTTAATTTTATTATAATATCATTTTTAACTTAAATCACACTAATTAGCTGTAATCGCGATTAAAAACATAAAAGTTACTATTCACCAAAAAAATTATTTTAATCCCATTGAACCACATTTTACTTCCTAATGAAAACCATGTATGTCAGATTATTGAAATTCAATACACATAGGTGGTAAAATTTATTTTAAATGAAAAATCAGTTTTTTTAAGTACCACTTAGTGGTTTCACTAATCATCAAAAAATGGAAGTTTTTCAGAAAAATATCAAAACTTCACCCTATGATATATTTGATATTCTGAATTCAGAAATGATTTTTATTTTATAAAATTCAAAACATATAAGTTACAATAATTAATTTAATAATTAATTCTTGCCATCAGAACAAATAGCCTGTTTTTATGAAACAATATATATCAAAATATTGACACTAGTTTAAGTCCAATTTCAAAGTGATATTAATTCCAACGACCACTAATGGATTAAATGGTAAAAATATATTCTAATTTAACATTAAAACCAACTCAAATATAATCTAATCACATAAAAAAATTATATTAAAAAGAGGTTTTGAATTAAAATACAACATTTTTAACTATTAATTAAAAAAAGAACTTTATCTGAAAATTACCAAAAACATACACAAAGTAAATTTTGATGTCCCGATTCTAAAGGGGAATTTTATTTGGTCCAATAGAATGTATAATAGTGACCAAAAATATATTTAATGAGGGTTCTCCATCAAAAGTCGATAAGTGGACCTTTAGTGAAAATTAGAGTATATATGCCTAAAATTGAATTCTTTTCATATTTTAAGCCTTTATCCTTTATTGGATAAATGTAAAAACACTTGACAAACATATATAATAATTTTTATGTTATTTCTATTCATTCCTTCCAATACAACAGCTGCGTGTTAACTACCATTTAAAATAATATTATTTTATTACTAGTGTGCAACGTAAGATTTCAAAGAAACTCTTTGTTGCGTATCGGGTAAGCTATCGAACATAGCAACCCCTTTAAAGTAAAATTAATATTTATTTCGTAAATATTAATAAATATGAGAATGTATTATTCTTTATTTACCTGGGATTTTACAGTTCTTATCCATATAGAAAAATTTTTAATTTCCAAGATGCATCTTTTAATTCTTGGATGGGGAATATTTAATGATTTTCATCAATAAAAAATTTTATGGATTCCACAAAATTAAGGAAATAATTAATAGATATGCTTTAATATTGAAATTCTAATCCCAAGACATCCAAATTCAATTAAAACCATAGCATGAATCCAAAAATGAGATCAAGAGTACATTATTACATCATTAATTTAAGATCCACATCTGATTATTAATCAATTATAATTCTATTTGCTCTAGAAAAAATACATCTATGATTGTACTATGTGTTTTTTCAGTAGCTTGTGATATACACACTACTGAACAACAATGAGCTATAACATATTCCAATAAATCAATAGTAAATTGAATTATTTTAATCAATTATGATACTTATAATGAATTATTCTATTTTAACTGATAAAATTTAATGAAAATAATCTAAATGATTAATTTTAAAGGATTAAAATAATTCAATGTTAATAAGAAGTATTTCTCAAAAAATTATATTTTTCAAGTGTTTTAATCACTTTTAAAATATTTCAATACATGAACTAATTAATTTACAATCAATTAAAAAAAAATTATTTTAAATAATAGTAAAAATATCTAATGTTTAAAATAATATTTTTTCAATAAAACTGGTTTTTTTTATATTTAATATTTTTATTAACAATATAAATTCAAAAAATATATAATTTCAATTTGAAAAATTAACTTATGTTTTGAATTCACCATGAAAAAATCATATTCAGTTGAATTTTTTAAATTTTTTTAAAAATAATGATTTTTGGGTGAATAATAAATATTATCAGCTTTAAAAAATTGTCAGGTTTAAGAAATTATCATCATATAAGATTAAATTTAAAATTTATGACCATTTTAATAGAAAAATAAATATGAAAAATCAATAATTTAATATATTGTATAATACAATTATGAATATTGATATCTATATTTGACATTTTTTAAATCTAGGTAATGTTTTTTTCTTATAGAAAACTTGTTATTTTCTTTTTATTTAAAAAAAGTAATTATAAGGCTAAAATCAGGTTTTTATTGGTTTTAAATTAAAATAAATATATTTTTTATTATTAATCAAATTAATGTCATCATAATCAATTATATACATGATTTTCTAATAAATTATGTTTTATGCATAAAAATACAATTTTTCAAAAAAAAATATTGCGCTCTATAAACTTATATTAAAATTAATTTATACCACCTCACGGAAGTGAATATTTTAAAAATTATTTTATATTTTTATTGATGGCAACAAATATTTGGTAATATGTTCAACTTTTTTTTCATAAGTAATAGTTACCATTGTAACAATTTTAGCAGTATAGTAAGGGTTAACATGGTTAACATGGTGGTTAAACAAATAGAAAAGGATTCAAATATCATTATGAATTGTATAAATCAGATTGATTCAGTGAATAAAGACCATAAATTATACTCTATTAAAAAAATTCTCCATTTGGTTCCACTTTTTAATGAAAACGAATCTAAATTATTTTGAAGATAAGGTTTTTTGAAAGAGTTCTCTCCCCGTATTTATAAAAGGGAACCTCCACTTCTCATTTTTCTACTCCACTTGAGATCTCTATCCAGAACAATATCTACCCAAATACCTTCCCAACACCAATATCCATGACTTATATGCTTTATTCTTCCCAAAATACCCTTCCAAGAAGCCTTATGGTTTACTTCCAAGGTTATTATCCAAGGAAAAGGTGTATGTTCCTACTAAACCGTTTCATGTCACATTTTTCTTAAAACAACTCCATAACCAATGTAACCATATTAACATAATTACATATGCAAGTCATTGAATCCAGTATTCTGGAGATGTTGGTGAACTAGGAAAATTAACACAAAATAAAAGGTATCTCAACTTGGAGGACCAAATAATATAGTCATATTTGCAGACTAGATACATACATCATTCTCACATTACATATCAAAACATGAATTATAATATAATAATTCTTGTTATAACATTATTATTTATTCTAGTAAATTCCATATTTCTTTTATATGTCCCATCATAGTATCCTAGGAAAAAATATAATAATGGTGACCTCATATTCTCGGTATTGAAACCATACATCAGAACAAATCCTAAAATAAATAAAACCTCAATAATATGTTCAAAATAAAAAATACTGAAATATTCCAAATAAATAAAACCATAAAATTGGACTAAATATATGGATAACATGACAACATAAATAATCACAAGTATAATACTAACCAATTTCACAATAATAGAATGCATAATGTTAGACATGATAATAATATCATCAATCCCTTGTGCCTTGATAACATATATAAATAATTAAAGTGTACACCAAATACAAAAACAATATTTTCGCATAAGACTTACAGATTCAATGAGGCAATATAGGAGACCCCAAAAATATCTTATTGGTTCTAATGTATTCATTATATTAAAGGGTTGAAACATAATCAATGAAAACATTCATTTTTGAAAATTAGCATACAAAATGTTAATAATTTCCCTAATCAATAAACATAATCAAAATATGTATAGAAAAATAAGGATAACTGTATCAAAATATTACATTACAATTAAATAATTATAATCACCAATTAATGTTGAGATAAATAGATTTACTTTAGAAATATATCAACATTATTTATTGAGTAAAATCCATTTTCAATAATAAATCACTTATTCAAAATCAATAAATCATAAGAAACATTAAGGAAAATATTTTATATGAAATTAACCTTTAAAACTTGTAAATTAACCTTCAAAACATTATTTGGTCAGGATAGTGGAAATTTTTTCATGTTGTGTATTTAAAAACATAGATTCTCTTAACATTTTCATTAATAAGTAAAAACGTGTCTCGTTAAGAAAATGAAAAAATATTTCCAGGAAACATTTTTATAAAATTATAAACATTAGTAAAAATTAATTTAAATAATAATTATAGAAAAATTCTTGGAAAATTATTTAGGAAAGTAATCCCATCAAATAAAAATAATAATGGTTGAATAGAAAACAATGTCAATTTTTCAAAGAAAAGAAAATTTGTTGGTATCTTAAATACATAAAAGTTGAAAATGATGCGAAAACTTATTATATTTATAAATAACCAGAGTATAAGAAAATATTTTAGGTTTTAAATATAAATATCATATAATTCCCACAATGGTAACTTAAAAACAAGCATTTTGGAAAACGATGAGATTTTGAAATAACCCTTACCTCAAGTCTTGCATATGTTGTAAATTCTTTTTGTATCATGAATAAAAGATTTAAATTTATTATAATTATATTACAGAATATTATACATACTAATAATATCTTATATGGTGCAATTATTACATTTGAAATCCAATTTATCAAATAATTATTTATAAATTGTATTATTCAATGTTAAGTGTTTTGTTTTTAATGTAAATTTTAGTTCGGTAGTTTTGGTTCCTGCATCACTCTCATGAATCTATCATCTCCAAGATTTTATCATGATACAAGTTTGTTATATATTTATTATACATATAATTTTAATCATCCATTATATGCATAAATGAAAAATGAATCATATCGCTTCATGGAGGTGGTAGTCCATACGTACACACAGGAGAAACTATGATTTTTTAACAACTTCAAGGTAAAAATGTACATGTGAAATTATTATTATATAAGAATAATTTTTTCATAAATATCATAAAATAATTATTTCAAATCATATGACCATCTAATTTAATTTTTAATTAAAAACAATTTATAATGTTATGTGGAGACGGTAAGCTGTACATATGCATGAGCGATGATTTCTATTTTCATAGGAAAGAATCGTAAATTTGTACTACGTAATAATACTAAAATCTAATTGTATATATTATAATTTAATTATTATTTTCATGTGGGTAAAAATATCTATTAGAATATGAGAAAGAATGAAATTTGAAATTGATGGTAAGTACGATTACATCTACCTCAAAATTGATCATTTAGATCTTATCTTAAACGACCAAGGGTTAGCTGTTAGGAAGATCATAAACAAAAAAACAAGGATAATTATTTTTATAATATATTTTGAAAGGTTTTTGTAGATCTAAGATATTGTAGATGGTGTATATAAGACAAGATAGGTGGTGCCTTTTTTCAATGAATAAAGGGGAACATAGGAAATTAATGAAAATATATTAATATAATATATTAATTTTAATTTTAAAATTCAAAAATAAAGCCATAATTTGAAAAATAATAATTTATTTTACTTAAATAACCTCAAAAAATAAAAACTTTTAGATGTTTAAGTGGAATTATAAGCATTATCGTTTGGTTTAACCCCTTAGTTAACCTATGTTAACCTTAATCACTATAACAACCTTTTCACTCTTAAAGGGTTGTAATTTTAATTAAAAGGTTAAAATTTTCCCATAAATGAATAAGTGATTTTATGTTAGATCATATATTAACCCATTTTCAAATTTTAATATTTATATATTTTTATAATAATTTGATAAAATATTGTTTTCATAAAATATCATTAGTTCAGTTTTTAGACTTTTCATTTAATTTGGCAATATAGGCATCATGAAAATTTTTTAATTTGAATTTTAACTTTTAATAAAACACTAATATCTAATATATATCTAATAAATTCTTGTTTCCCTATAATAAATTAAAAAATATTACTTTTAGTGTTTTTAAAATATTTTTTTTATTTTTATTTTTAATGAATAAATATTATATCGATGTTGAGTAATTATTTAATGAAATTATATAACAATTAAAAATTGGAAATAAAATACCATGATAATTAAAATTATTTTATAATTAAAAAAAATATTCAGAACAAAAACATTATAATTTTTATCTTTATAATAAAAAAAATATAGTTATTAATATCAAGATATTAACATTTTATATTTATTCTTTTCATAAGTTAATATAATGGTACTATCAACGAAATATGACACAAATGGCCATATATTTGAGTCTTGGATGAGAAAGGCAGAAATCCAACCACCCAATAAGATAAAGGTTGGTCTTAGAGTCATTTTTTTGTCCTTATAGAATAATTTTTAATAGTAATTACCTAATTTTCAATAACCATGGTGGAAATTATGTAATATGGTTTCAATTTATAACGACCAACAATAAATGGGTCTTATTTGAAAAATTTATCAATCCAAATTCCAAATATGTAATCCATTATTCAAAATTTCATTTCTATTAGTATCTGAGATTAATTTAAAATTAAAAATGATAAAAATGAGAAATTGTTTTAGAAAAATTCTATTTTACGCATTAAAATGTTTCTAAACCAGATTCCATCACATAATTTATTAAAATAAATATTATTTGTGTGTTAATAATATAATATAAAAAATTTAACATTTATACTATTTAATGATAAAATATAAATTCTTAAATTCTTGAAGAAATACAGTTTTTTATAAAAAGAAATATTTTCACTATTCACTGGAAAATTATTTATTACAGAAAAATAAAAAAAAAATTGCCCCAAAGTTAATTTCATATGTTAATTTGAAAAAATTATTAATTTTATAAAATTAAATTTAAAAATATGATAATTTAGTTTTTCATTATATTCTTGAGTAAAACTATGTGCATTTTATTATTGTTTCTTTAAAGAAAAGTATATTATAATTGAGCCTTGACTACTACATTATTCATTCAAAAACATTTCACCCCAAATATTTATTGAATTTCACCTAATTATCATATTTAGGTAGTTATTAATCATAATTTCTTCTTCTTCCCATGTCTCCTTTTTATTATTTAGAATTCTCTAAACTACCCTTACCAATCAAGTAATCTGATTCCTTAACACTTGTTCTCTAGTGCCCAGAATCTAAAAAGGTTTTTCAAAGTAAGATAAATCTGGTTATAACTATATTTATTCAATGTTTGTAACATGCGTTGGATTGCTCATATACTACCTTAATAAATAGGTATTTAATGTATCATGTGACCTGGAGAGGTTAGTTGGAATTGCCAAATGGTAAGTCATAACTGCAATTCACTCCAGAATTTCCAACGGTCTGATATACATGTGCCTCAATTTCACTTTCTTACCAAATCTTATAACACCATTTGCATAGAGATACACTCAAAAAAATTGATTTCCCACTTGATATACAAACTCATTCTTATGTTTATTAGTATATATCTTTTTCCTACTTATAGCTTCTTTAATATGGGTTTGAATATTATTTACCTTTTTCCATTTTCTCCTCAAAAAGTTTTTTACCTAAAATATTCCTTTGGAAAACATTACCTCAACAAGTTTTAGTTTGACCTCTCTTTCCATGTAATACATCATACAATACCATTTTAACAGTTGAATAGATTCTATTATAATAAGAAAATTATACCAAAGGAAAATACTAATCACACATAATTTAAAATTCCAATGGTCATGACATGAACATGCATTTCATATTTTGGGTAGTTCTTTTTTAACTATCAATTAGTTTTAGGGTGATAGGAAATACTCAACTGAATGTCTATATCTAGATCCTTCTAAAGACTTTCCATAAATTTGAGGTAAATTTTGGTTCGTAATTAGACATGATTGAAAGAGGTTCACAAATAAGAATTATATGTTTATTAATATAGATTCATGCTTGGAAATCAAGTGGTATATCTTCTTTTATATTGTGTAAATGTTTATGTTTTTAATGAAGTGAATAGAAACACATATTATATCATTCTATCTAAGGTTATTTGGTAATCCAGGGAAAAAGATCATCGTAATATCATATCATTCCCATATAAGGGAAGATATAGGTTTCAATACTCCATTAATATATTATCACTCACCTTTAACTTAATGAAAAATCAAACATCTTGACACATAATTTTTAATTTCCTACTTCATATTATCCCAAAATAATTTCCTTTAATATCTCTATACATCTTGGTGTTGCGAAGGTGATTAGAGAAAATCAAGCTATGAGCATCATATAATAATTCCCTTTTCATATCATGTATCGGTGGAACACATGTCCACTTTCAGAATTTTAGAAATCCATCTTCATATATGAAGTCTTCAAATATCCCATTATTCATTGGTTTAATTTTTTTTAAATATTCTTTTAATTATAATTAGAATTTTTTTTCATTACAAAGAAATGTGGTTTGGAAATAATTTGAATAAGGAGTGATATTTCAAATTAAAATATAATTCCCCTGTCCATCCTCACTAAATCTATGAACATAAGATACCTTCCATTTTGTCTTGGACTCATTGATATTTATAGATCAATTCATATTCTACCTTATTTGTCATCCCTATGTGGTGTTTTACTGAGAAGGAATAACACTTTAGTTTCTTGATTCAATGAATTTTCCTCCTATTGAGTTATTTCTTTGAAAATATATATTTCAAAGTCTATTTATTCCTATATCTCTCACTTTTTCCCCTAATTATAATATCTCCATATATTCAACGAAATCATCTTAGATACCGACTCCAAATCATGGGTTGGTTAGTTATTTTCATGATTAGTTAATAACCTTTATGCATAGAAAATAACTTTTATATTCTGTATGAGCCCATAACCAAGTACATTATTTGATGCATTAAAATTTAACACAAATCCATTATTTCATAATGGTTATGTCAATATCAGATTATTAAAAAAATCTCCTCATTAATTCATAAAAAAATATTATCAATTTTTTATCCCTAATAACTTAACCCCATTACACGTATGCTTGGTTAATGGGTTATCCAAACAATATAATTTTTGAACAAATAATTGATAGAAATATACCAATCCAATGAAAATACATAACTAAATAATGTTTGTTGGGGTAGGTTATTACATTATTGTATTTTTTTATATGATAAAAAGATATTCCATCTTTAGAGAAAATTTTTACTAGAAAAATATATTTATGAAACCATAATTCACGCATACAAAATTTATATATAACTCATTCAGTATTTGAGTGTCAAGTATTATTCGTGGGTAATTAACATTGTCATATTATCACTTATAGTACACCTAGATATCATCAGTAAAAACATATTAAAGTCATCAGGATATACCTTTAATGCTCAATTGCTTATATACATAAAAACATAAGGTTCATTAATCAATCCAACTTTAATTATAGGAAGTTTTTAATGTCTATACCTCATATGAAATGTTGTATTTTGAATATGTTCCTTCATTACACCTAATTTATGATACCCAAAACAATTTCAATCTCTAAACAATATTTAGATCAGTAAAGTTTATTGAAACATTAATCAATTAAAGGAATAAGGTACTTGTAATTATATTGAAATTATTTCATTACCAATAATAAATAAAAAACCTTGTATATCAATCTTTCTTCATAACAAAATGAATAGGGGCTCCCCAAGGTGAAACGCTAGGGGTAGATAAATCCCTTTTCACCCAAACCCTATAGTTTATTCTTTAGCTCCAATAATTACAGAATGTCCATTATATAGGGAGTCTTTGATATTGGTCTTCCATCAGATATTAAATCAATTGAAAATCTAAATTCATGTTCTTGTGAATTTCAAGGTAATTTCTAAGGAAATACAAAAATGTATTCATGTAAAATAGGCTCAACCTCAATTTTAATATTTCCCTTTCAATTTAAAAATATTTTATACTCTTCATCACCAAGATTCACCCATTTAACAGATATTGAGGGAAGATATTGATATTAATCAGTTTATAAAGTCTCCCCTATAGAGATAAGGAATTATACATCATCGTGATGAATAATAATTTACTTATCTTGAAAATAAAATTAGGAACAATATATTTTAATCCAATTCATACCAATAATTATATCATTCTTGACCATAATTATAAAAATAAACTAGGTAAATAGGGAAGGTTTTTCTTTCATAATTGGAAGAGGATGACACGTCCTTATTGTGGTAAGGATTAAACTTAGATTCCAAACAGAAAAATCCTTCTATAAGGTACTAGGAAAATATATAATTTTCTATAAAAACATAGAAGATATAAAAGAGTCTGATGATCTAGAATCAAAAACAATAATTATCTAAATATCAGGCTTTTATTAAAGTACCTTCCACTACATTTTTAGGAACTTAATATTCAATTGTAGTTGTTCAATAAGCTTATTAGTTCCCCCCATTTCTTTTCTAAGGTAAATTAACTTAATTAATAGGATAATAATTCTTATAGTGCCTCCATCCAATTATAATTAAAGCATTGAACATTGGTTGTTTCTTTATTTATCTTTTGAACATGAGACTGATGTTCTTTCTTTAAACACATGAAGAAAAATCTTATTCTTATCAAGCATGTTCCATGGGGTTTCTTTCCATGTTTATTACAAGTTATAATTTTCACCCATACCTTATTACATTATTCCTTCTTTCATTTCACATGGTTCTTAACATCCCACTTCTTATATTTCTTTCCTTAAATGTCTTAACACTTGGATAATTATTACTCTCTTTTGATAGAAAATGATATTATCTCCTCATATAATGGAATCAATTTAGAGACTACTTCCCATAAAATTAATGGATTTACCCCTTAAAATAAATAACCCATACTATTATTTTTAACATTTGAATTATCTAATGCATTCTTTGCATTCTTTTTAAATTTGGCTACATACATAGAATCATTTTCATCTTCCTTTTTTCTTAGCCTCTGGAATTATCTTTCAATATCTCCTCATTTCTCAGAAAGAACATATTTTTTAAATAAAATAGCATTTAAATTCATTAAATCCATGTATTTATTTCCACTTCATCCTCAGTTTTTTTGAATTAATGAATTTAATTTATCTTCATCCCCCAAGAGATGATAAAATTACATGAAAACCCTTTACCTTTTATTACATCCCAATGAAATAAATATATTCTCTAAGGAAAATATCCATTGATCAGATACAAATGGACCTATAGTCTCAATGAATGATGGGTGTTTCTAAGGCATGATGTGGTATAAAATGTAACACATGTTTTGGATCACTATGATACTCAATATAGGGATGATTATTGGTCATAATCAGAGTCCCAATCCTAATTTTAATAATAATTCTTTCATCTCCAATTGAAGATCCAACATAGTTATATTTTCAATAAGTGTAATACCTATATGGATTATGTGGATTAATACAATTCTCATTCCATCCATTGGGTGTTATTCCAAAAAAAATTAATATACTATATTAGATCATAACATTATAAAAAATAATGTATAATTTAAAAACATGTAAAATATGTGAAGTTGCAAGAAATTTTATTCATAACTAAAATTAAAATCATAATCATATTATCACTAGAAATATTCCTATAAATTTAAAATATTTAAAATTAATTTTCTAACGAAAATGTGAATTAAATGAGGAATATATGATTAGATTGTCAAAATAGTTTCACGGTAAGGGCACACTAATCGTGCAATAATAAAATGGCTAAAATATACATGATCAGCAGTTTTTTGGGTTATTTCCACAAGATGCATCTATGCCAAACCCTTTTCCACATGTTCTATCTAGTCAGGGGTTTATTTCTAGGAAAAACATATAATCTCAACCTTATCAAAAGTTAAGATTTTATCTTATACATAAATATTTACTAAATTCCATTATAGGGTTATATTCCATAATATATATATTTTTTAAATCTTGTTTCCATGGTTTCTACTAAAATTTCTATGAATATAACCATAAAAAACCAACTCTAATATCCTAGAGTTGGCAGTTAATTTACTATATTGTTAAAAAATAAAAGTCATCCCATTCCAAATGATCAAATAGTTTAGTATTCTATGGATACTATATACATAAATAATTCTAACATTACATCTTAAGGAATTAAATATAATATAAAAATTCATATGAAAACATTATTATTTCTCCTAGTAAGTCCATAGTTTCATTTATAGGTTCCTTCTTGATATCCTAGGGGAATGATAGAAAAAAATGGTGAGCCCAAATGCTCAATAAGGAATATCATACAACGTAAGCTATCATAAAGTAAATAAAACATGAATAGTATGGCTGAGATATACAATAATACAATATAACATATAACAAATAACATAAAAATGGGACTAAATACATGGATAACATAACAAAATATATAACCACCTGGATAAAAATAATTAGTTTCGTAATGATAGAATGCATAATGTCAGACATCATAACCTTATTGTTAAAGGCCTTATTCCAAGATATTATACATAAATAGGATAGGTGTATGAAAAATATCCAAACTATTTTGTCTCATGAGACCATCCAACTAATTGAGATATTATAGTTACCCCTCCCTTAAATTACTACATCTACTGCATTTATCATAGGAACGGGGAAAACCTAATCAACGAAAACATTTTTATTGAAAAACTAGCATATGAAATGTCACTAATTCCCCCAATAAATAAACATAATCATAGAAAATATAGAGTAATATGAAGAATGGTAATAAAATAGAACATCCCCAATAAATCATAATATTCACCAGATAAATTTGCTATAAATGAATATCATTTAAAGAGATCACGTGAAGATTTCATGAGGAAATTGCGCTTTTTATTTCAAAATCACTTATTGAAAATATATAAATTTCTTGTACACTAACGAAAAATATTTCCGGGAAATTAACATTTTAAACATGTAATTGAAGATTAATATTAAAGTTAATTCATGACCATAAAAAAGGTTTTCATACTATGTAGGTAAAAATAATGATTTCATTCACATTTTCAATAATTAGTCAAAATCTAACTCATTCAGAAAATGAAAAGAATATTTCATTATAAGAAATTATTTACAGTAAAAAATGGGTAAAATCAACTTTAAAATATCATATTAAAAAATTATTGAATTAAATTTAAGAAAAATATAGATACGGAAGAAATACAATCATGACTATATAAAACCCAATGTCAGTTTTCTAAAGATAAACATTTGTTGCTCTATTGTGTACTTAAAATGGGAAATTGAAAAGAAAATATATAATTTTTTCAAATAACAAAAGGACAATACAAAATATTGGGTTTTATATCTAAATATCATATAATTCACTGATTATTGACTTAAACATAAATAATACCAAATAATGATGTGATTGTGAAATAACCCTTACCTCAAGTCTAACTTGCATTGTAAGTGATTTTAGCATTCTTTAAAATAAATATAGATTTATTATAATTATATTAATTAAACATATACAAAATTATAATATCATTAATAATCAAATTATGAAAAATCAATACCCATTTTTCTATAATTATTTAATAATTTCATTGTTTTCGAGTGTTAACTATTTCATTTTTGAAGTAAATTTCATTTTGGTGATTTCAGTCCATATATTTCACTCAATGATACATAATATATAGGATTTATATTATGATATTAAGGTCATATGAATTCATTATATACATATTTTTAATCATTATTGAAATTATTACTTGAAAAATGAACCACATCGCTTCGTGGAGGTAGTAGTCCACAAGTACGCATGAGTGATGTTATCATTTGTTTGAAACGAATAAGGGTAAGAAGATAGATATGATATTATTACATTATAAGAATAATTATTTAATAAATATAATCTTAAATAATCAATTTTTTAAAACCATTCAACTAAAATGATTATGAGAAATGAATTACACTTAATCATTGAAATGGTTAGCCATGTGTATTCCTGACTGATGTTTTCTCTATTCGTAAGATGAAAAATAGTTGGGAAATGGTTGTTCCAGAATCATAATAACATATAAATAAATTTATCATATTGTATTTATTATTTTATGGTTTCTATAAATTATTTTTAAGATGTTTAATAAGAAGTTGATTTGAAATAGCTGGTAAAAATGATTTCCTCTTTTTGAAAAGTGGTCATTTAGATCTTCTAATTAGAAGAATAATGTTAAACATTTAGGAATATCAATGAAACATGGATATGTATATTTATAAGGTCATTTAACAGGTATTGGTTTAGTTAAGTGGCCATATTTGGTTTATATAATAGAGGATTGGTGGTTCCTTTGTAGTGAATAAAGGGAGACGCATGAAATTAGAAAAATTATTTAAATATAATAAAAAACATTTCATTTGAATCTCGTACAATTTGTCCAAAATTTCTAATATAAGAATATATATGGTCAAAATACCATCAAATAATTAAATTTTAACATGTTTTGGTGTTGTTTTAAAACTGATTTTTATTTTAACACCTTAGTTAACCTATTTAACCCTATACAGGTTAACACATTTTTTATATTTAAATGGTTGTAATTTTACTTATAAAGCAACAAAATAGTACATAAATGGATAAGGGATGATATTTCTTGACTATATATTATCCCCCTTGTTCTATTTAAATGTTTTTATTGTTTTGAAATAATTAAATAAAATATCATTAATTTCATTTTTATCAACATTAATTGAATTTTACTTTAAGACAGAAATGCCAGTTTGTAATTTGAATTTAGACTATTAACAGATATATAATATTTCATAGATACCTATTAAATTCACATATCACCGTTAATGTCTCAAAATCATTACATTTATAGTTTTTAAAATAATTTATTCTATTTTTCTATTAATTGAAGAAATATTATAATGGTGTTATATAAGAAAGTAAGGTAATTATTTAATCACTAGAAATTAAAAATAAATTACCATAATATAAAATAATTATATCATTCATATCAAAATTTAAACCTTTACTGGCCTAATTTTTATCCTTATAATAAATATTTAGAGTTCTGAAATTCAATAGAGTGACATTTTGTATTTATTCATTTCATTAATTAATGTGAAGGGCCCTATCAAAGAACTATGGCACAAAGAATTCATATATTTGGGATTCATATAGTCATAGAAGAACCTAACCCATAAAATATGATAAATAACACTCTAATTGATATATTTCCCCTTATAATAATATTTTTTATTTTAATTACCTGATTTACCCTTACCTTGGGGGAAATTATTTACTTTGGTTACAATTTATAATGATAAAATATAAACAGGAACTATTTAACAAATTTTGACCTATTAATTCAAAATATAGATTCCAATTTTCATTATAAAATTTTTATAAGTTAAATATGTTATTTTAATATTAAAATTAAAAATTAATGTAAAAGTATTGTTTTCTTATGAAAATGTCATATTAAGTATAAATTTTTTTTCATAACAAATTCAACCATAAAATTTATTCTAGTGAATCAAATTAGTTTATTAATAATATAATAAAAATAATTTTAAATATATTATCTCTTAAAATAAATTATATCTTTTTAGATGTAACACATCAAGACATTACAATATATTTCTTTTAGAATAAAATTAATTTCATCGATAACTTGTGATTCCAGTAATACTGGGATTCGACAAAACATGAAACTCTATTATTTAAACATGACGATTATAATATTATTTTTAAGTTAGCATGTATAAATATATCTAATGAAATTATCTAAAATATTTTTTCAGATGTTTAGTTTTCATCTATTTATTATTAATAAATATAATCATTAATTATAAGAAAAAATAAATGTTTTCTAAAAATAAATTACTTTTTCGAAAAGACTGTTTAGTTCCTCTTCAGGCACATAACTTAAAATAAATATTTAACAATTTTATAAATATATTTTTTAATATAAAAAGAATTATTGAAATAATCCTACTGAAAATATCTTAGGATAAATTTCTGTTATTTTCACGAAATGTTTCATTTTACGATGAATAGTGAAAAAAATTGAATTTTAATTGAATGTTGTATTTTTATTCACATAATACATAATGATCAATTATACATTAAATTGGTTTTAATGTAATTTTTATTAAATAATATATCTATTTATCAAATTTAGTTCATATTTATCATTTTCATAATGAATATTGAAATAAAAACTTTGTTAACTTTTGAACGTTTTCTCTGAAAAACCCACATTCTCATCAAGACTACGGGATTAATTTAAAATAAAATTTTCAATTTATGTGAACAGAATTTATAAAAATGTATTAAATATATGGAATAATTAGTATTTATATTATCTAAAAATGTAAAATTATTTTTTTACATAAATTAATACTGATAACAATATAAATTATCTACCGCGGTTAAGGTAAAAATTGGTTTATCATTGGTTAAACTTAAAATATAAGGGTTAAAATGTTCTAAAAACATGTATAAAATATATTTTATGGAACTAATTATAACATATAATATCTATTTTTAATAATACTCCATTTTACTCTTTTATCGTTTAAAAAACAGGGGTACACATTTTTCATTTCAAAAATTAAAAGAGTGCGACTCACCTAACTAATAAAAGAACCCCCCCCCCCCTTCTCTCTTCATCAGACCATCACAAAATTATTGTTCTCCTAGTACGTAAACAAATTATTTCTAAACTCCCATAACCTCTTCCTTGATTCATTATTTTTGGCATAAATCCAACCAAGGAAGGATTGTGTTGCTAACCTAAGAAGGTTACTCAAAGAAGAGGTAACATTCTTCAATAGTATTTTTATTTTCATTCTTACTCCACCTCCACCAATTATTGTGAATAAATTTTGATATAATATCCTCAGTATCATATATATACTAAGATTTATTTATTTTATGATAATGACCTAAAATCATCACCCCTTATATCAAACAATTTTCTAAATAATTATTAGCGTGTATGGTAGACAACCGCCTCACAAACTAATGTCATTCATTTTTCCATTACCACTTCTCAAGGATGGGTATAATGTTGTATCTAAAGATATTATAAAAAATTTATAACATAAATATACCTTTGGATTCACAATATCATATATATATATATAACTTTTAAATTTCCATTCCATAAGTTATATGATAACATCGCTCTTGAGTATAGCAGACTACCACCTTGCGAAGCGATGAGATTCATATTTCAATAATGCTTTTCATGGGAAGGGATATAGATAAATTTAATGATTATAAGTGATATAAATCGAATAATTATGATATTAATTAAATATTGATCATTATTAAAAGAATATATATCATTTTCTTTCTTACCTTTATAGTAACTGAATGTTTATAATGTCATTCGTGTATGTGTGGACTACCACCTCCTTGAAGCGATGTGAATATATTTTCATCAACAAAACTCCTACATGGTGTATACATATATATTTATATTTAATGAAAAAATAGTATATTTATGATATTATGATAATTCTATAAATATATAATATTACTTACCTCTTTTTTATAACATACTTCATTTATAAAAAAATATATATATATCAAAATTTGTTTTAAAAGTATAATTTATGTATAAATATAATTATAATTTAATATTAACTATTCAATATATGTTTAAATAAATACCCCATTGACCATAGTCCACCCGAAAAGGACATTTTTAGCATGTAAGTAAAATATCATCGATAAAAAAGACATAAAAATAATTGATTAAGTAATTGTATATAACATGGCAATATGCGAAAAAAAAAGAATAATAAATTTGAAAAAACATTTTATTCATTTAAATATATAACATGAGTTTATTGGTCAGGAATATAAATAATGTATGTAACGATTCAAACTCATTGAAAGGAACAACATCTCAATTTTCGTTCATTATGGAATATTGTAATATTTTGAAGTAAATTTATTTTATATATTGTATATACTAACCATTTAATATTTAATATCATGATTAATTCATAATTCATGTTATTTTATGTTTTAGATTGAATTATTTCTTCCAAGGGTATTTAACTTGAAATTAACTAAGTGGTAAAGGTTTTTTTACCATCTCACTTACTTTTGTGATTTTAAACATTATATTAAAATAATCACTTTTCTTATCATATTTCGATGGACATTTCATTTATATTAAATATCTATATTCTTTTATGTTGAAAATTATTCTTGCCTAAAATTTATACTATTTTTACATATGATTTTTTCGTTGAAAGTGTTCTAGTTAACTAGGGAAACATTGATAAATATATATCCTTTAATCAATATTAATATTTGATGATAAAAAAATTATTTTTGAATGAAAATTATTATTAGATGTAATTAAAAACATGGACATGTTAAAATAGGTGGGTCTAGTTATAGATATCCTAATGATACATCGGAATGACTCATGAGAAAAATTATTTAGCCAAATTAAATAGGTTTCTACCTATAATTTTAAATTGTCTAATGAAAGGTTTTTATGGTAGAGGTATCATGATTCATAAGATAATGACATTCAATAATTAAGCATTTAAATCATTGAGAATTCATTTATTATTATTATCCGTGATATTTTATATATGATATTATTATTCGATTCATTTCATTCTATATTTTTTATTAAATGGTATAGGGGTTTAGTTATTTACATTTCCACATTTATTATGACTTAACTTGTCATGATAGTCAAGTTATTTAAATAAAATTCTTGTTCAGATATTTGGCATTTAATGATGATTATGCCTTATCTTATTATGAAATTCAAATATTTAAATTTCTTGTTTTTTCAGTTACTTTCCATTTCATACTAATTATTCCATAACAAATCTTGATAATTAAGTTATTTAAATGAAATATGTGATCAGTTACTTAACATGTCATTTCGATTATTCTTATTTATTATATATTCACTATAATTGTCCCTTACTAATCATTTTATCTAATCATTAATATGTTTCATTTCCCTATAATATGAAGGATATATATTTGAATGAGTTTTTCAGATTACAATTAATTTTATTTTGTTATATATTTGGATTTATTTTCAATAATCAATATAAAATGGGTATTATATATGTATCATGCTCTCCAAAAATACTAAATTTATTTTTCATTAATGATTTTTACCTTTTTATCTATTTCAATGTAATAAATTAATCTATGCACACAAGGTTATTGGGATCGACATAGATATAGTTATTATGATAGGAAGTTTAGTATACTCCTTGGGAAATAAATTAAGAAAAACATTGAATAGGGAACATAAAACAATGATAGAAATATATTGTAGGTATAAAATAAAATACTAATAATTTGGTAATTAAGTTATTATGTGGTTCTTACATAAAATTAATCCTTGGTTAGATACTAAATGGGGACATGGTTCTAGAACAGAGCTACCTATGGGTAATAACTCCCAAAGGGGAACTGCGGTATTGACTCAATCTTCAACTGCTGCCTAATAATGGGTCTTACTATGCACATGGTTTGACACTAGAGTATTTTATTAGGATAATTCACATTTATTTACAAACCATTATAAATAACTTGAAAATAACAACATCCCCAAATAATTAGACTTTATAATTCTGAGATTAATAGTTCAAAACTATTAAGTTAATTTTAACTGTTACATCATATTTAGAGTAATAAATTTTGATTTAAAATTCATAATTTAATAATATAATATAGTATATTACATTTTTTAAAATGGTTCCCAAAAGGAATAGGTCTATTTATACTCATGGTCAACGTAGAGATAATCATATTTCAGAATCCAATACATGAGGTATTGGAAGAAAGAAACGTTTTTATTTATTAGGGTAGTTTAATCAGGTTATGAAAATAATCATTCCCAGGTGGAGTAACCAATTCCATGACATGATTATCCTATGTTGGATCCCTTTATGTGATATATTCCCATATCATTTAGTGGTAATACTAATCCAGTGGCAGCCAAGCAATGGACTAGGTCTTTGTAGATTTTATTTATGACATTGGTAAGAAGTGAATAGGAAAAGGATACACTTGAATGGTATTTTCTCAAAGGATTTTTGGATCAATGGTGTATTTTTATCAAGAATAATATGGAGGAAGATGAAATTGATGTAATCTAATGAAATTTTTTTAAGGATAAATTCTTCAAAAAATATTGCCATAATGAGAAGAAGAACTAAAATGAATAGAATATTCCTTATCAGAATGAAATAGGATGGAGAATGTATTGTATAATATGAATATACCATTATAAGGTTATCTAGGTATGTTTTGGATTACATACGCAACATGGAGTGCAATATTGATCAAATACATTAAATTATTAGCCCATTTCTACGAAGGCACTAGTCACTAAAACTTTTATCATCATATGATGAAAAATTATTAGGTTCTATCAAAATAGATAAGTAATTATATAGATCTTATACATTAAAGGTAAATAAAGAGAACAATAGGTCATCCAAAAACCATTTAAAAAATGGAATGCATCAGATAACATGTGGAGAACACAATAATTTCCTTCTTCTAGAAACTATGGAATGAATCGCCCTAGTAAATCTGTGATGGGGTTGGGAATTTGTTATAAGTGTGGAGATAAGGGACACTGGGATAATGTATGAAAGGGGAATAAATAGTTAAATGATATACAGTGACTTATTTTTAATGATATGGTAATTATGAAAATGAATATTGTATGTTTTATGGGAATAAACCATAGCAGATACGAAGGGGATAAGGTCAATCATATGGGATCAATAAAGGTAATGTGGAAGATCCTAATTATGTGGAAGAAGTTATGTAAATCCTATATTCAAATTTGAAAAATGCATTATTTTACTATTTATCATTTCACTCTTCTATATCTACCAAGTTTTCAAATAAAATTATACATTTCCATTTGAATTTATGAAGTGTGTTGTTTGTCAAAGCTCGTAGTGGAAGTCTCACAGAAATAATTATGTGTAATGAAGTCCCTATTATATAACATAAATTTTCCTTATTTTATAACCTTATTGTCATACCTATGGTTTAATTCAATATAATCCTTTTTATAAAATGGATTTCTACATGTGATGATAATATTTATTTCAACAAAAAGATATTATGATTTGTTAGGACGATTTAAAATTCCTTTTCATTAGATTAGAGACATCATCATTTGACAAAATATATATCAACCCTAGTACCTCCACCTAATGATATTATTATGGAAGAAGATAACAAAATATTAGGATAGAGAAGGTAGTCTATATTTTCAGGAAGTACGTATTTTATAGTAATACTTTGATGTATTTCTTAGGGAATTACCTGGACATCCCCTATATAAAGAAGTTTAGTTTTTTTAATATTCAACCCATGATGCATGATCAATATTAAAGATTCCCTATATAACAGTTATTTTTGAATTAGTGGAGTTATTGAAACTACTAGATGATTTGGGTGATAAGGGATTTATTATGCATATTTTTTCACTATGGGGAGACCTACTTATCTTCATTTAGAAGAAATTTAGATCCATGATATTTTTTTTTGTAATATGGAAAACAATTCAATAATGACAATGAAAAAGTATCATCTAACATGTATTAATGACTTATTTGATCAAATTCAAAGAGACTGATATTTCTCTACGATTTAACTTTATTATTGATGTCATAAATTGTGAGACTAAAAGGAACCCATTATGAATACTACTTTTCAAAAAATGTATGGGTATTATTATTTTAAAGTAATTCCATTTGGATTAACTAATAAACCCTATGTTTTTTATATATTTAATGAGAAAAATATATATGGAATATCTTAATTATTATTTTTATTGATTTATGATATATTTGGGTATTCTAAAATATACAATCACCATAGTAATCACAAGGAGTTCATTGTTGGGGATCTTAGAAGTAAATTGTTTTATGGGAAATTTAGGAGGTGAGATTTATGATTTAAAGTGGTTTCATTTCATAGCCATGTTGTCTCCATGGATGGAATCCCAGTTGACCTTATGAAGATATTTTAATCATATAAAGGATTATACTAATGAATACAACTATATTAAGTAGTTTCAGAAGTTTGGAAGGTTAATATCGGTGATTCATTTATAATTATACATGACTGGATAAACTGTTACCCAAGATTACATGAAATGAGGATAATTTTATTTGGGTAAAAGAATTTAAATAATATTTTGATAAACTAAATATGATATTTTCAATGCTATGATTTTGACTCTACCATCTAAAAATTATTTGTTTCTGAAATATAGTGATGAATCACAGAAGGGACTTAGTTGTGTCCAAATGAAAAATAATAATATTATTACATATAAATCAACTAAATTTAAGATACCTAAACAAAACTACCCTACCCATGATCCTGAGTTTGCAGATGTAATATTTTCTTTTAATTTATAGAGGAATTTTCAATGTAGTTAAACATATGATATATATATCTATAATAAAAGTATTAAATAAGTCATCTCATATAAAAAGTTCAATATGTGACAAAGGTGACGTATCGAACTAATCATGAATTATTATTTCTCAAAACACTACCACCAAGGGATATAAAATAAGGTACTAGATTCATTGAGTATGAGAGATATTTTAATTTTAACCCAAATGAGGATTAATAGGGATCACATGTTCATAAATATATTAAATATTTATATTGGAATTATTAAGAAAGGGGTGACATCACTCATTTTTCTAATTAGTGTGGAACTATATTTGGTTGAAAAGATACAATGTTCTCAATATAATGATGAGAAATTTTAGAATAAAACTTTAGCTATGGATGATGGGAAATTAGTGGACTTCATTTTGGAAGATGATGTTCCAATGTTTTGAAAGAGATTGTGTGTTATATATATACGCCAAATCTTAAAACGGGATTTTTGGATTATGGTCATACATCTAATTTATCTTTTCTCCATTATAGATCAAAGAATTATAGGGATTTATGGGAACATTTTGGTTATGATAACTTGAAGTGTTAAATTGATGATTATGTGTCCAACTATTAGGTTGTTCAATAATTAAATGATGGGAGGCAACATCCTACATGATTCATACAACATCTTCCAATTCCTATGTGGAAATGGAATTAAATTACTACTTACTTTTTTTTATAGACTAATGATGTATCATATAAATATTAATGCAATATGTGTTATCATCAATCACGTAACAAAATCTACACATTTTATTTCTATAAGAGATCATTTATCTCTTCAACAGCTCCCATGGCTCTATCTTGATGAATTTATAAGACTTAATGGTGAACCTATTTCCATTGTGGATGATCATGATCCACATATTACATTAAAATTTTGGATGATTCGTCATAAGGATCTTGAAACTGATATTCATTTGATCATTTTCTACAATCCTAAAATTTATAAACGGTATAAAAGGACTATTAAAAAAATGGAATACACATATATATCCTAATCAATTGACTTTAATGTTGTGTGAGATCAATATTTACCTTTGGTAGAGTTCTCTTATATGAATTTTTCCATCCAAGTATTCAAATAGTGTAATATGAAGCATTATATGGAATATTATTTCATAATACAACTTATTGGTATAAATTTAGTGAAAGGAAAATCAATTACCCAAAACTTGTTGAAGATAAAACAATAATGATAAAGTTTATCTGAGCTAAAATTAAAGCATCTTAAAGTAGGTAAAAGATTTGGGATGATAATGAGAGGAAAAAATTGTATTTCCATGATGGTGATCATATTTTTTTGAATGTATCTCCATGGAAGGGTGTTATATGGTTTTTTAATAAAAATTAATCCCCCCCAAGAACATCGTTCCCTTTGAAATTCAAGAATGAATCAATGTTTTTTCTTATCATTTGGCAATGTCTCCAAATCTCTAAATATTACCTGATGTGTTCTACATATCATTATTATAGAAGTACATGCCAGACCTAACACATGTGTTCATGTCTTGTGAAATGTAATTTGAACCTGATATATATTACTATGAAGAAATCATCCAAATTCTTAATAATAGATAGCATGTTTTGAGGGATCATATGGATTGGAAAGTAACAGTACTTTGAGAAATCGTAGAATTAATGAAGCAATATAGGAACCATAGGTTGTTAAAAAGAAGAACTATCATCATCTATTTAGAATGTAATAACCATGAAAGTTTCGGGATTACTATTATATAAGTAGTGAATGTAAAACCCCAATAATTTATAATATATTTCATTTAGAACAAATTTAATTTCTTCAATAGCTTGTGATATAGGAAATACCAGGATAAAATAAAGTGTGATACTCCATTACATAAACATGACCATTATAGCATAGCTGTTAAATAAGTGATTATGAATATAACTAAATAAATTTTGAAAAATTTATTGTTTTCACATATTAAATTTCTATATATTTTTTAGAAATAAAAATAATAATATTTTATATTAAAAATAAATATTACCTTCAAAAACAATATTCTTTTTTAAATATGGTTCAGACATGCTTCGTGAATATTATTTAAAATTAATTTCCACTAATTTTAGAAAATTGATTTTAAACATTTTAGTTAATTTTTTAAATAATGATATCAATATTACCTTATATGGACTTTTGGTATTTTTTTGGAATGTTTAATTTTTCAATGAATAGTGAATATTGAAGAATTCTAAATAAAAATTTCCTTTTCGTATAAATTTTTTATAAAGTAAAATTATATTTTAAAATGTTTTTAACGTCAAATTAGTTAAACTATATACCATGTAATTAAATTTAGGTAATTTAAATCATTATCAACTTGAATTTTATATTAATACATTTTATGATTTTGAACATTTTCTCTTTGAAAACCCACATTCTCATCTCCACTTTGGGATTATTTTAAAATTATATTTTTCCTCTTATATGAATAGAGTTTAGAAAATTTTATTCTCTATATATCATTAGAATAATTTATATTATTAAATAATTTCATCTTAGTATTTGAGAAAATAATAATTTTGAATACAGTAAAACTAATTTATCATGGTTAAGGTAGAAATGGGTTTACTCAATATTTGTTGAAGCCATTCTAGACAAGGATCAGGAATTTTTGTATGATGAAATTTTCTTATCTAATGAGATAGATTACTATGTATACATTTATTAGTAATCTGGGAAATTCAATATCACCAACTTTAGGAGGTTTATTCATCAGAGCAAGGGAGCAGACAAACGGTCTCATCACCATTAGTATATGGAAATTCAAAGCAAGATAAATATCTTGGTCTGGAGACTAATGGAAATAGCCTCACCTATAAATGAAAATATTAATTGTAAGGGTATATTATTGGTTTCTAGATGAATTTGTTACTCTGTGCATCCCCAAGACACCATGTACCATCTCTTCTTCTCTTGGGATTGATTGATGGAGATCTGGCATTTTTGTGTTCATAGATTAACATCAATCTGAATAGGGACTCATTATAGGAGGAGATATTTAAATGGATAATTTCATATGATCCTTATAGAGAAGAAAGTAAGGGTCATGCTATTATCTTTTTCTCTATTTTGTAGAGTTTATGGGAAGGATATAATCAGTCAAGGGAGGGTAGGCCCATTTCAAACTTGTTTTTTCAGGTACTTGTAAAATTACGTGTTATAGAACATGGGTTTCTAGTGGCTGGGGGAGATTCAGTGATGAAATTCAAAATTGCGCTTCAGAAATATTTCCGTAGGAGGATGTTCAGGTCATCCAAACATAGGAGAAGACTATGAAGTAATGTGCTAATTTCAGGGTTAAAGATAAATGTGGACGGATCTTGCATTGTTTGGAAGATGTGTGGTGGTGGATTACTAAGGGATAGATATGGTTCCGTTATACTGGGATTCAGTATGTATTTTTGTTTTGGGAATTCTCTTTAAGTGTAGGCGAGGTCTCTCCTATTGGGATAGATGATCTGTAGGTAGTGGAACACTATTATTACAGACGTAGATACTAATTCGTCCCAACTAGTGGGTTTTCTACAGGGTATAATCAATTATTCTTAGTGGTTATCTTATATTGTGAGAATCTATCCAGGATTAATTAATCAGGATATCCTCATTAAACACACCTGGGGATAGGTTTACATCATTATGTAATATTTAGCTTCTAAAGGTACCCACATTTATAATGAAATAGGATCCTTGCCAGTTAATTTTATATTATTTGTTAAGGGAGATTCCTTATGGATAAACTATTTCTCGCCTCCTAGTTCTTGGGGCTTGTATGGGTAAATTTTAATAAAAAATTAATGTTCATGTCATGTAATACCCCATCCTAGAAGACTTATTTTGGTGAAAAATCCACCGATGGAAGGATTTTGGTGAATACCTAAGAAGGTAACCTGAAAAAAGTGGTAACGTACGTCAACAAGAGTTTTTTTATTATTTCTTCCTCCAAATCCAAAAACTATTATTAAAACTAGATGATATAAAAACCTAGGTATCTTAAATATAATGAGATGTTTTTATGTTATTTTCATGACCTACAACTATCCCCACTTCCATAGAATGGGTTACGAACACATCATTATAGCCTTGAGAATATATGTCATTCATGTTTCTATTACAACCTATAACGATTGGATATGATGATGCCTCAAAAGTATATGTATGATATTGATAACATAATTATTCCTCTAGAGTAATTTTTTATTCATTTTTAATTTAATTTTTATGGGTGAAGTGAGAATGTTTCTAGAGTGTATGATGGACTACCGCCTTGTGATGTAATGGGATCCATCTTTCACTAACACTTTACATGGAAGGTGAAAAGGATAATTTTAATGATTATATGTTATATAAAAATAAAAATTATGATATGAAATACATATTTATCATCATAGAATGATAATATAATTTTTTTTATTACTTTTTCACTCACATAAATTTGATAACGTCATTCGTATATGTTTGGAATACCACCTTCACAAAGAAATGTGACTCTATTTTCATCATCACACCACATGGTTGATATATAAAATATATTTAAAGAAATAATATTTAATTTTTTGATATTATTATCATTATGGAAATAAAAAATATTAATTACCAATTATGTTCCTGATATTTGTTTATGAATTCATGTGTCTTCGAGATTATAAAATCTTGATTTCATTAGACATACATTGTTTTATGAATAAAATTCTTTATTTCATTGTTAGAAGTTATTTTTAGGAGTTTCTAGACTAATTCAAAAAACAGGGCTGACCATAAAAATTAAATATAGATGGCATGTTTTTTATTAACGAACATTGTGTTCCATACCCAAGTACAAATCGTATAGCTTGAGATCAAACCCATGTTTTTCACCAGAATAAACACACCCAGTACTCCAATCTCTATGTCCTATACACCATTCAAGAAGCTTTTGGTGGATGATATTGATTCTATAATACTTGTATGGTGGTGAAACACATTTTTTACTCTGACTAATCGATCAATGACCCCTTAAATTCAATGGGCGGAATGGTTGGCCACCAACTAGTTGAGAAAATACAAAAAACTATAGTAGTACCAAGTACACACCTTGTACATATAATTAGATTACTTTTAATTTATTTTTCAATAAATAGATAGGTATACCTATGATTTTAGGGTTTAAAATTAGAGGGGTAGATGTTTCTACTCTTCTGATGTGATCTCTCCCAGATTCTAGTTTCCATTATTCTTCATTTTCTTTTTATTTTAGTGTAATTTATCCCAATCTCATTCTGCTCTCATATCCATGGTTTTGGTCATGTTTATACTCAACCCACACACTATGACCATGGCCATTAGAGGATAATTTCTAGTATTGGTGTTTTAATAAAGATATTTGTGTAGTATAAATGAACTTCTGATGTGTTTTTTGTTATTGTGATTTGGTTTTATAATTAATTTAATGATAAAATTATCAATCACACCATTTCTGTCATATCAAACCATGAATGACACAACTAGGGAAAACTAAATTTATTTTAATATGTCATCCCATGACCATTGGGTGATACTATTTCCATTATTTTAGGGGTATTTATTAATTTGTATTTAAATGTTCAATATCTAAACCAATTGATTACTGTTGAAATAAAAAATTACTTATTATATAACCATGAATAAATAATATTCTGAATACCCATGGAAGAAATATTTCATAAATAATTTTAAATAAAAAAGAATAACTTTTTCTATTAACCCTAATTATGTTGAAACCTCAAAAAGTCTATATCCTTGTTTATATTTGTCTTTTTTTTCATTAGTATTTTTGAAAATTATTTCACGCATTTATCACTTCCCCATTTTGATTCATTTGTAGAGATAAGCCATCAAAACTCCCTGACATGCATCTATCCCTTTCATTTTTATTTTTTCCATGTGGATCTACCCCAACTGCCACATGATAATATTTAGAAGGTCTATGAGGGAAAATAAATTTTTTGGGCCTCGTGATGTGTATGGTAAAATTTTGGCACCATTTGTGAAGAAAAAATAAAGTTGTATTGTGATTTTGATTCTATGTTTCTTTACATAGAATTTTTCTTTTTTCTTTTTTGAATTCCTTTCTTAGGAACCTCAACCTAACATATTTATGGGTTATTATTTAAATGGAGGTTGGTATATATCTCACCAAGAGGATTTTTATCTATTTCTTCCATTGATGTTTATCTCTTATCTACAATGGTATTATCCGTACATGGATGATGGGACTCAGTAAAAGGGTTACCCATGTACATCCTTCACCCCACTCATTTCTTCTTCTATTTTGAAAAATATTTCTTGTAATTCCAAAAACTTCTATTATGTAAACCTTTACCACAATCCATATGGACCAAACCGATAGGTTGCATTGACATGAATATATTATAGAGAATGATTATTAGATAATATTATATATGGAAAATCTGGTTATTTATAAAGATAGGTGTTCTTATTCTGTTTCAATTGAGGAATCATGTTATGATGTGGTCCCCACATTCAGAAAAACAAAATTTTCTAAAATATATTTCAAAAACTCAAACATTTAAAATGGTATCTTGTCATGTTATATTATTAAATAATTTGATCATATATTTTTTTAAATCCACATTGGGTTTCTTAATTTCTCTTGAGAATTCTTCAAAATATTTTTGGATTTTCAGTATTTCATTGTAACAACCCAATGAGGTGTCTGATACACATGATCACACCAAAACACATATCCACCACTAGAATTTACTATCCATAAAGAAAGGTAACAATAAACAACCACCCATACCACCATAACATCAAGAAAAACTACCAAAATATGATTTTGTTAAGCTTATGTGGTGGTTCACATAGTGAGTGTCAAACCCACCTAATTATAGGTTATTACCCTTCCTTGGGTCGATCCGAAAAAATAAACCAAATGTGAATTCTTTAAGGTTCCTAAACAACCTCCTTTTCTCTCTTTCATTTCTATCATTAGTAAAAAAATTATGGAATTATTCGTCACATGTTGTGTACCATCTTCTTCTTATTTTCATAGAAACTAAAATTTGAAAAGTGAAAAAATGAGGTGACACGTCATGCATATCATTACACATGGTGTTTAATTTTATATTTATTGTATATTATAATATTAATTATTTTATAAATAAACATTGAATATGATAATAAATAAGAATGAAGCATGTGTCGATGGAAAGGTTACTGGAGTATATCTAAGATTTTTATAGTTTCAATCCCTCTGCACCCAATTTGGAATAGGATTCATTATTTATTACCATGGGTTTTATTAATCAGTGTTTGTGGTATTTTCGAAGATGATAAAATCATTTCAAATAAATGTATACTGATAGTGAGGTTAAATCAACTGGAAGGGTCGTAACCAACAGTTCGAAAGACCTGGATTCAAGTCTATCTAACCGACTTTATTCCATCTTTTTTTATGAAAATTAAAACCACATATCATGTATTCTGATATATATCATGTGTTGGGCATATATTATTTTAATTAGTAAAATAAAATTATTTTAAAAATAAGAAATCTTATTGGGGTGATGTGGGCTGATTGGAAAAGTCATAACCCAGCATTCAAAATACTTGGGTTCGAATTCAGTTAATCTCCCTACATCATCCTAATATTCAATAAATAAAACCAAATATCATGTGTTATTAATTTAATTGTCCAGTGTTGTAATCTATTTATAAAATACAAAAAGATAAAAAAAATTAGTTCTACAACCTTCACTACAATTGTTGGTGGAACACAAATGGATCGAGTTGGTTTTTAGTTCAAATTGTGCCACGAGCATAGAATGGATCTTTATCGTTATATTTATTCCATTTTTAGAACACACGACATGTATTTTTCTAAAACACTGCATCTATAGGTTTTATAAAAGTTAAAATAAACTTTTTAAATAATTAATAATTATAACCCTATATTTTAAATATTTTTTTAAAAAAAAACATATACATGGGGAGTAAAATATCATGCACATCATTTTTTTTGGCTATAAAATTTAGGAGCATTAACTCGGGGTTACCCCGAGCCAAAATCCATTTTCTTATATCATATATTGATCAAACTCTCATATTCCAAAATTTCATTTTAGTGTGATTCAGTCCCTGATTCAGTCACTGATTTATTCATCATTTCAATGATTTATCCTAAAATGTTGTTCCTCTCCCTCAATTTCAATGTTTTTTTATTCATTTTTTGATTGATCGGGGATGCTTTCAAAAAACCCACAGTACATGGGCATATAGGAAAAACAAAAACAATGTGAAAATTTTACACATCCACATTTTCACTATTCTGAATTTTTAAAAACATGGTATGTGAATTAATAACGTGTCATGTTCTTTTCATGACCTGATCCCTATCAGGGCTAGTGCAGAAACTATACCAAGTCTACCTCCATAGTTCAGGGTGTGGCGACTAGTGTTGAAGGAACAACAAACTCACGGAGGCCTTTTCCTAAGAACCTATACATAGACATATCCAACTCAATTCAATAGTGGAGAGGGAAAGGAACGAAATATGAAACACAACAATAAATAAACAATGCATACATGGACCACTAAACAGTACAGGTGTTGTAAAGTAAAATGAAATGAAAAAAGGGGAAAATACACACCCAGTCAGAAATGTGCCCAAACCGAGCAGTGAATGAAAAAAAACAAAATTCCAATGAGATCCTCACTTCTAAATCCCATGCTGCGATAACTATATGTGGTCCAAGAACCTGTATCCCTATGATCCTCTAAATTTTTGATTAATATGTTCATCGTCTTTATAATTCATGACACATGTGGGAAAATCCCATGCATGGGTGAGTATAAAAATACTCAGTCAGATGCCCTAAAAAGGCGAAGGGGGAGACGTAGGAGATACACTAAAGAGGAAAGCATTATATTGAATGATGTATAGTAAAGGCAGTGTAGCCCATCCCAGCAAGAGATTGAACTAGGCTCATTGAAACAAAAGGATCTAGAAATGGTGAAAATATAAACATCTCATCGAGTATTTTATACCTATAGTAAGATAGTAGAGTCATCCAATCATGATAAGTTACTCATTGAAATCACATGGCGTACCAGGTGAAACATCTCCTCTCTTGGAAGGAGAGTAAAAAACCCATGGAGTGGGTACTAAAAACATGATATATATATATATATATTCTCAGTAAAATAAACTAAAATAAGAGATTAAGGGGATCTCCATATCAGAACTCATCCTTGGAAGAAGAGTAGCCATTTTTCCATAAGTATCAACAAATGATGCCAAGAAACCCCCAAGTCTTCCTTGAACACAAAAGTCAAAGTGACATAGTCATGACACCTTGATTTTATCTATTTTGTGGCATTGTCTCACCGTTATAGTTTTCGGTCACGTCACATGGACAAGCCTTGGTGGGGGAAGAAACACACTTTCTTGAGTGTCTTATAGTATGTCAAATAATGACTCATCACTATGTCACACATTTAAGAGGACATGTCATAAGGTTGAGGACCCATGACTAGTCTGAATAGAGGGTTCCACTCTAGTCATCAGGTATCTCTCCCTAGTAGGTCAGGGAGGATCATCACTAAAAAGTTGATAGTAACCCACTACCCAACTCCGCAAAAGGGTAATCCCCTAGAGGGTATTTCATAGAATGTATAATCGATGGGATCCACAACCTATGCTTGCTGAAGGGTATTACACTAGAGGATACCTAGAACATCGATTGGGGAACCCACTGCCCAGCCCAGCGATAGGGTATGCCCACAATGGCTCTAGCTAGCCCTGTTAGATTGTATATCTCATAAATTATCCAGGAACAACATTGCCCATTCCTGTTGTATGGTACCTATCAAAAGTCTTATACAAATTAAATTGGCCATCCCTACTAGAAGGAAATCCCAGGATAATCTAAAGATATAGTAAGATCATTGTTTTCATTTGTTGTTTCCCTAGATAGGTGACACAATAAGAACATCTCGCATTGCATCTCAAAATCCACTACATAGGGCACCAACGTGTTCCTTGTGGAAAACAAAAATCAGGATAGGATACTTATGGGAAATATCTGAGTCCAAAAGATAAAAATATGATAGATAGAAGATTAATAAAGTGTTACATGGTGCATGTGGGGACCGCAAGACGTGTGACCCTACCTCATCATCTGGACATCTACCTAGCCATTATTGGGTACAAACCTGCGATCATGAACCCCAAGCCATGCCATTCTACTCCCAGAGTACATGACATATCTATCCAAAAGAGTAATGAGTGCACAACACTCATTGTTGATCTAAAGGGAGAAAAAAGTAATTTCACTGACACAGCTCCTAAAAAGGACCTAGAACATTAGACTCCATCTCTTCATACATATTCCCCACTTTCACGATAATCTATAATGTCCTATGTCATGGGTTCTCTTCAAAAACAATATAAGGATGTTCCAACGATATTCCCTTCATGTTTAATCAATTGATGAGATCACGAATAAGGATTCACACATCTAAATAGATCACACTATTGCAATCCTTATATAAAATTG
This sequence comes from Viscum album, assembly GCA_963277665.1. NCBI lineage: Eukaryota > Viridiplantae > Streptophyta > Magnoliopsida > Santalales > Viscaceae > Viscum > Viscum album. The sequence continues at coordinate 1,364,442,562 of OY728143.1, read as the reverse complement.
AAAAATATCGACTAATAATTTTCCCCATATGGACACCCGATGGAGAATTTTTATGTCTCCGCATTATGATCAGATGGAATCACAACAATTCCATGTGTTGATCTCATAAGACATTATAAAGATCATGTAATTGTGATCCATGTGAAAAAACACATGGCATCAGCTATTCATTCTTCCAAAATAGACACTCGGTGAAAAAAGATCTATTTCACTATAACACACCCAATCAGAGATTCATGGTGCCTGCACCTTGATTTTGTTTTAAACACTAGAAATTGGTCTTGAAATTTCCAACTAAACGATAGGTTTTTGATGTTGTTGATGGAATGTCAATCAGATATCTCATGTAGGTGCTATGTCCAATATAAAACCCCCCAAATAATAATAATTATATTATTATTATTATTATTAAATGTATTCACTTAGTGTTACCAATCCAGGAATCCAAATATTAAATTTCTTGAACAAGACATAAGTGGTCCATCTCGATAAGAAGAATGTGTGGCAATAGATGGAACATCAAACAGACACTCTGATTAAGAGATATGACCATTTGAAGATGCCTCTGCCCGACCCAACCAGTCCGGCCTGTTTTGGCTGATCTTCTCTACTTGGGTTATTCTAGTTCATCACGGCGACCTATGAACTACCAGTGTGTCCGGGCCCAGCTACTCTGTTTTCTCCTGGTCTGGGCCTCTCTCGTCCTATACCATCCCTTGTCTCATGTCAAAGCCACAGTCTCCATGTTCCGCAATAGTTTAATTACCTTGGGTCACACCTAGAAACCCCACCATTGAGAAACTACCCTCATAGCTCATTTTCATACTCAACGGCCTCACCTCGCACCCTCAATATTTCTCCACCCAGTGTGTTTCATGCCTCACCAGATTCACGCCTTGTCACGCTACCACCTCCACATGGAGCTGCGAGCTGCCACTATGTGCCATCGTCAATGGATCTCGGTTGGTCCCTTCTGTGGACCACCGTGACTCTTCTAGTTTCTTAATAATCAAAGCAAAAATAGGTATAGGTTCTTTATTGTGTGAGTTTCATAGAACCAAACTGCACTTGTCGATCCTTCAGTGCTTTAGTGAGAAGAAAAATAAATTGAAATAGTCTCATTGAATAGACAATGAACACAAATTTAAATAAGGATCAACCACTAATCTATGGTTTTGTTAGTTCATCCATTGACAATTGATAAGAAAATAATGAATTGAGAGGACCAATAAATGATTTTTAATAAAAAACATCAATCAAGAATTAAAATTTGAATAATCCTACCTCAATTGATATATTTATTTCTACTGACACATTTTCTTACACTCTGTCAATCTGCTGAGGTTTCATCAAAGAAATCTCCAAAATTTGACATAGAATGGATGAAAGAGAGTGACTGACAGTTTGGTGGAGAGATTGAGAGAATTAGGTCTAACGTCGATCCTCAACTCTTAAGATTCTATTTAAAGTATCCCTTCTCAGTAATGCACTAGAATCACACGTTCCCCCCTCATTTAATGGTTAAATTAGGTAAAACACCCCATTATGAACCAATAAATGGTCTTGGATTTGCAATCCGAGTTTCTGATGAAAAGTTATTTGATTATACGTTCGAGAGAAAATAATTATGTTTAATTATTTTATTAATGATATTTTAACTTGGTAACTTTTCTCACAGCAGTCATGTGCCAACACAAGGTATTCTATGCCTATGGTAAATTCCATATTCGGGACTCAACAATGGCCTCAGATTTCTAATCTAAGCTACCATTTGAGAGTTATCTCATTTCCTTCACATGAATATTATAAACTACCCTAAATATTTTTTTTAATGATTCTAGGAATAAAGTCCCATGGAATTGCAGTTTGTCTCAGCACACAACTCTGGAAATATTCATAGAAATATTTTAAAGTCTTAAAAAGACAAAAATGGGTCTCTACATAATTTAGTCCTTTAGGATTTTCTTCCCTAAAATGTAGAGCTAGGGGAACAACTCTGGATACTGAGCCCGTATAATAACCCTGTTGTTTATTACATACATAAACATGATTTATTACATAAATCCTTCACATGATACAATATAGAATATCAATAGTTCTGGTGTATTTGGGTATTAGGAACATTACATAACATCATAAAGAATAGAATGAAACATCTTATTGTAAACTTCCTTTACATGACCACTACAATCCCTCATACTTAGAATTTCATAGGATAACCTGGGGACATGTTTAAGAAAAAGGGTGAGATATAAATCCCAGTAAGGGAAAAATCATGGAAAAACATGGGGAATAAAGTACCAATTAAACAACCAGAATATCAATGGATCACAGGAGAAACATTAACATAAAGGCATGATAAAGTACGATAATTCTAACATGGAAATATGGCAACAACACTTAATATGGAATTAGCATGAGCCAAGGCTCATTGCACGTGGAGCATGAGTAATCCCTCATTGCACATGAAGCATGATTAAACCATTGTTTCTATTAAATTATCATGATTAGACAATCATTGCACATGACGTATCATGATAATATACTTTACCCAATGCATTGGAGCACTATTAGGTCCACCCTTCGTAATCATTTCATTTCATGCATAAGTGTTCCACATAGATCATACAACATGGATTCATTAACATCATAATTCATTCCATGATTAATATATGTAGAATCAACAAATTTATTTTCTCAACAAACAAGAACATGTGCGTAATCATGAATACCCTTGATAGAGGAGTTGGTATGGTATTCACTACACAATGATTTTCACATAGTCATTTTAGTGTAATTTCGGCAGCATAATGACGTAAAATTGAAATTCGAAAAAAGGGTTAATAAGAGTGAAAGTGGTATCTATTTATCTATACATTAAATGGAAAATAAGGGTATCATGGGGAAATATATACCAATACATTGAATGGAATTTATATGCATAATATAAAATAATTTCTTGAATGTAAATGAAAGGAGAGAAATTCCTTATGAAATTTCAGCAAGGTAACTGGTGTACATGGGAGGCATTAATGAGAGATAAATGGGGTATCTCATCAATCAAACATGAAGAGGGAAGTATGGGGGAGGATAAAAATCATACCCCAACATTTATAATTGAAAATAAAAGGGCATAACAATATTATGAAACTTGGCTAAAAAGATTAAGTAAGGAATCCCTTACTTGGAAGTGGGATACCAAAGGCATGAGAGAGGCTTGAGAGAGGATTCTTGGGAGATTAGGGATCCTTTGGAGGAATAGAGCGAGAGGATGAAAGTGTTTTGATGAACTCTAAAGGAATTTAGTGAAGAGGATGTGGTATCTTGCGTGGGTTTATATAGGAAAGGGGAGGGAATTATTTATTATTTAGTTCTGGGACACCACACATTAATCTAATCAAAACCAAAACCAGACCATGGTTTTTGCCCATGTTTTTTACCAAAGGGGAGTTAAAAACAATATTTTATAAGTATAATGGCCAAACTTCTTAAAATAATAGGGTTTCTTATGTGGAGGTGAGTAACACTCTCAAGGAAAACAATTTAAAAAGACAAAATGTTTTATAATCCTTGAAGGTTCCACTAAAGTTTTGTAAAATAAATCAATAAAACCCAAAAACACATTATTTTAATGTTAAAACTTATATTGGCCGAATATAAGGTTTATAGTATTTTATTAAATCACTTTTGGGTCATAATGATGTCATAAAACATATTATATATTTATACGGTATTTAGTTTTTACCCAAAAATTCGACTGTATCAAGAAATTATGAAAAAATCACCATTGGATAATTTCAACATCATGATTCCAAAAATAATATTCATATTTTATAAATAATTTTATAAATAATTGAATTTTTTACTTTTAAAATAAAAACTGACATTTATCAAAAATTCATGGGCTTTGGAAAAAACAACTTTTGAACCTTAATAAAAATTATAATTGTATTCATAAAATTATTTGATAGTTTATATTTAATAAAAATTAATTTAATAATAATAATAATATTTTATTAAAATATTATTTATTTCAAAAATCCATTAATTCATCACAATATATTTCTTAGTTAAATATTAACAAAAAAAATACTATTTCTACTTTAAAAACAATTTACAATGTAACAATAATTAAAAGAATGTATATTTTATATACAAGAATAATGTACATAATCGTAGTACTAGTTTCTTGTTACATAACCCCTTAAACACCCGCATAAGACCTTAGGGTAAGGTGCGCGATGGTTACAGACTCTTATGGTGCCTCAGATAGCATTGCTCGAGTGGTAATATCTATCAACATCCACATATCTTATAAGCGGTTCTGCTCGAGCGTAACATATTCAAGATCAGCTTGGTCTTGGTCAAGAAAAATTCCCAATGATGCCACCTTCATTTCAAGATCTAACAAATGGGCTACATATGGGTAAATTCTACTAGATGAGGTAATCAGTTACTTTTTCTGAGTAAATTGGATTTGTTAAGGCCATATATTTATACTAATAATGTGATCACAATTCAAAAGCTATATAAGCAATGGTCACATTTCAAGTGGGTATTTTAGAATAAAAAACATAAAAACACATAATTTCATACATTTTACATGAACATAAGAAGATATTTAAATAGAACAATAGAAATTTTCATTAATGAATTTTTAGTTCGTTACAGTCTTTCCCCCTTAAGAAATTTCATCCTTGAAAATTTATTTTCCCACACTAAAGCAGATGTGGGTAACTCTTCTTCATCACTTCTTCAGATTCCCACATCGCTACTTCAAAATTGTGGTTTTTTCAAAACACCTTGATGAGGGGAATTATCTTATTTCATGGAACTTTTTCTCTACGATAAATGATCTTCACTAGTTGATTCTCGTAAGAACGATCATCCTCTAGTTACACTACATCTGAAGAGAGTACATGTGAAGGGTCTGGTATGTAATTTACTTAGAGGGATACCTGAATGACATCATATAATTTGGCCATGGTGGGTGGAAGTGCTAGTCGATAGGCCACTTCCCAGACATGATCAAAAATATCTAAGGGGTTGATGACCTTATTCTATAGTGATATGCATAGAAACACCATTTCTATAACTTTAAACTCATGGTCTTGTCGATGGTTATATGCATAACGCTTCTTTCTATTTTGGTCTACCTTGATATGTTTTATAAAGTTTTCAGCTTCTCCACCATTTCTTCGACCATTTCATGTCCTAGCAGCTTACGCTCACCATCTTCATCCCAAAATTCTGGTGTTCTGAACCATTTCCCATAAAATACTTCATGTGGTTGCATTCGGATGCTCGAGTGGAAAGTGTTATTGTATGAGAATTCAACCAGTTGAATATGTTGATCCTATCCTCCTTTAAATATCATTGAACATGATCATAACATATATTATAGTGTCTGAATAGTTCACTCAGATTGGCCATCAGTTTGAGGATGATAGGTTGTACTAAAGATCAGTTCAGTATCTAGAGCATGTTGAAGACTCATCCAAAACATAGAGGCGAATCTTGGATCTTGATTAGATACAATATATATTTGTACTCCATGTAGTATTACCACTTCCCTGAAATATATCCATTCCAGTTGATCTAATGAGAAATCATTCCAAATTGCAATGAAGTGTGAAGACATTGTAAGACGATCCACAAAACCCAGATTGCATTGTTTCCTTTGGATATCTTCAGATGTCTAGTGACAAAGTCCATGTTGATGTTCTCTCATTTCCATGCTTATATGGTCAATGGTTGCATCATCCCCTTAGACTTTTTCCTCTCTGCCTTCACTTTCTGACACACCAGGCTCATTGATGTATACTCAGTGATCTCCTTCTTCATAATATTCTTCCAGTAATTCTCTCGGAGATCTCATTACATCATTGTGTTTCTTGGGTGAATAGAGAAATTTGAACTATGTGAATTATTCCAAAGTTCCGTCATCAGCTCCGGACTCGACGGAACACATAGTTTTTTCCAAAATGTCACAATTATTTCTTTAGTGACATTCAACTCCATGGTTTCTACTTTTTTGATAGCTTTCACTTTCTTCTGAATTCCCATATCATCTTTCTGAGCATCCTTTAACCTTTCCAAAATAGACGGTTGAGAAATCATTTGTTAGAGGATTGATTATTTTCCTTTATTTATGATTCTGATGTACATATTCCTCAAATATAAAAATATTGTATCCATCTCAATTCTCATCAATGATAGAATCATTGGGTCCTTTACACTTAGAGCTTCTACCACATTGTTCGTTTTCCTAGGGTGGTAATGGGTTGAGCAGTCATAGTCTTGGATCAGGTCTAACCATCTTCGTTGGTGCATGTTCAACTCTTTTTGGGTGAATATATACTTGAGGCTATTGTAGTATGTATATATTTCACACTTATCACCAAATAGATAATGCTGAAAATTTTTTAAAGTAAAGATCACTTCATCCAACACTAGATCATGTTTTGGATAATTCTACTCATGAGCATTCACTTTCCTTGAATCTTAGGCATTGAATTTGTAATTTTGATTCAACATAGAGCCCATTCCCTTCTTTAAAGCATCACTAAATACTACAAAAAGTTCTCCACTTGTGGGTAAAGTGAGCATGGGTGCTGTCAAAAGCCTCCTTTTCAACTCCGTGAATCTTTTTTCACATTCATCACTCCACGAAAACTTTACTTCGTTCCAAGTTACCTTGGTAAGAGGGTTGGACCATTGTGAGAAATTTCACACAAATAATCAATAATATCCAGCTAACCCCAAAAATCTACCGATATCTATTACCAAAGTCGGCCTTTACCATCCATCGATTGTAGTTATATTGGAGGGATCCCCAAATATCCCATTACTTGTGATGATATGGACCAATAATGAGACCTCCTTCTACCAGAACACACACTTTCTGTACTTTTCTTAGAGCTTCTCATTTTTCAAGGTCTCTAGTATAGTTTTTAGATACTCCTCACGATCCTCCTTGGTTTTGGAGTATATTAGAATATCATCTATAAATACTACCACAAATTTGTCAAGTTAATATCTATATAATCTATTCATCATGCCCATAAATATTGATAGAGCATTAGTGAGTCCAAAAGGACTTACTATGAACTCATTGAGCATGTATCTTGAATGAAAAGAAATATTGGGGATATCTTCCTTCTCCACCCTTAATTGATAATATCCTGACCACAAATCATCCTTGGAAAAGTATTGTGCTCCATGATGTTGATGGAACAAGTCATCAATTTGTGGGAGAGGATACTTGTTCTTTATTTTGATTTTGTTAAGCTCTCAATAATTGATACAAAGTAACTATGATACATCCTTATTCTTGACAAAGAGGACCGGTGCACCCCATGATGAAGCACTTGGGCGTGTAAACCCTTTATCCTAATTCTCCTATAGTTATTTCCTCTTCTCCTCAATCTCCGCAACAATCATTCTATATAGAGTCTTGAATATTGGAAATCCCCCTGGTATAAGATCAATTGGGAATTCAACATCTCTTCAAGGAGGAAGGCAAGGCAATTCCTAGGGAAACACTTCAGCGAATTCCCTCACTATAGGAATGTCTCCATGGATGGTTTCCTCTATAGAATCAATATTTTGATCCAGATATGAATTCTCATAGGGCAGTAATATCCACGCTTGAGATGATGGAGCTAAAGAAGATTCATCTTACTCCTTGCACTTGTACAGAATCGGGGGTCTATTCCCCTTCTGGAGATTGATTTCCCTATCATGGAAATTTATGTTGGCTATATATATGGAAAGCCAATCCATGCCAATAATTGCATCAAATTACTCCATAGAGAGTATGGTGAGGTTCAATGGGAAGCTCAATACACCGATTATGACAGGGGAGGAGTTATATTCATGGGATGAAATGATTGACCCATTGTTTGTACTCACCGCCATCTTTACTTACATGATTTGTGGTGGTGTTGGGATTGTTCTTCTAAACATTCGAGATATAAAAGAATGTGTAGAACTGTGGTAGATAAACCTACATTTCACTTTTTTATTCTGGTTCTACTCTATCTAATATATACATTGGGATGGGTATCTTAAAGTATTATCATGTAAAGGGGAATGCAAGGAAAAAATGGACAAATTATAAAAAAAATTATTTCCTTAACTTATGAATCTATATGATTCTATCTATATAATCCTTGATCTATATTCTAACATATATTTTTAGGGGAATTTTTTTAATCCCCTTAAAAATAGTTTAAACTAAGGTTATGAATTTACCAATGTGTATCCCCCATGAGTGTCATAACCAAGAGTGTAACAAGGCTCGTTGTCGTGTACCAGGACACCCCAGGTCAAACCCGAAACGTCTTGTCAGAGTTTTCACTCCTAGGTACATCTGTGCTAGAGCCACCACTACAATCCCGTATTCAGATAGGGATGTATTTAATTAATAAACCAATTAATCAATACTCACAAAAACATAGGGATATTTTTTATATATTTAGTCTAGTCTCTAAGGCTTCACTAGTGTTTTCAAATCCTATTCCCAAAAATAACTAAACCTATCCTCTAATACCAACAATAACAACACCTCTCTTTGTTACACACATGACATAATTTATTATAGAAAACATTCACTTGATATAACATAGAAGATCGAGAGGTCTAGTGTCTTTGGGGTTTAAGAACATTAAATAACAACATAAAGAATAGAACTCAAAATCTTATTTAACACTTCCTTTACATGACCATTGCATTCCCTCATACATATAATCTCATAGGATAACTTGAGGACATGCATAAAAAAGGGTGATCTATAAAGCCTAGTAAGGGAATAAAAATGGAATAACATGAGTAATAATGTACATGTTAGAAAATAGTCATATAAATGGAGCACTAGAGAAACATGAACATAAATTCATGATAAAGAATGATAATCATAACATGGAAATGTGGAAACAAAACTTAACATGGAATTAGCATGAGCGAAGGCTCGTTAAACATGGAGAATGAGTAATCCCTCCTTGCACATTAATCACGAGTAAACCCTCATTGCACTTTAATTATCATGAGTTGACACTCATTTAATAATATGTTTCATGATACTATACTTTACCCAATGCATTGGAGAGATATTAGGGTGCACCCTTCATAATCATTTCATTTTAGGCATAAGTGTGCCACACAGATCATACAACATGGATTCATTGACATCATAAATCATTCCATGAATAAGAGATGTGGAATAAATAAATTTAATTCCTCAATCAATAAGTAAATGATCATAAAGTTGTATACCCTTGATATAGTAGTGGGTATGGTATTCACAACACAATGATTTTGGCATCGAAATTTTGGTGTCATTTCGGTAGCCCAACAACGTCAAATAGAAATTCGTAAAATAGGTTGATGAGAGTTAAAGGGTTATCTCATCATTTATACATTAAATGGACAGTAAGGGGATCATGGGACATAATATACCATCATATGGAATGGAATTTAATTGCATAATATAAAATAATTGCTTGAATGTAAATGAGGACAGAGAAATTCATTACAGAATTTTGGCATGGTAAGGAGTGCACATGGGAGGAATTAATGAGAGAGAAATGGGGTCTCACATTATTTAAATGTTAAGAGGGAAGTATTGGGGAGGTGAAAAATTATACCCCAACAATTTTAATAGAAAATAAAATGGAATAACAATATTAAGAAACATGGATAAATAGAGGAACGAAGGAATCCCTTACTTGGATGTGTGATCCCAAAGGACCGGGAGAGGCTTGAAAGAGGATTTTTGGGTGCTTGGGGTACCTTGGGAGAATTATAGAGTGAGTAGGTAAGAGGTTGGACAAACACCAAAGGCTTTGACTGAAGAGGAAGTGGGGGATTGGGTGGGTTTTTGTAGAAAAGGAGAGGGGATTCTTTATTTTTTAGGTTTGGGACACCACACATTAAACTAATCAAAACCAAAAACCATACCATGGTTTTTCCCCATGGTTTTTGAAAAAGGGGAGTGAAAAAAATATTTTATAAGGCCAATGGCCGAAATTCTTAAAATAATAGGGTTGTTTATGTGGAGGTGAGTCACACTCTCAATGAAAACAATCTAGGAAGACAAAATGTATTACAATACTTGAAGGTTCCACTAATGATTTGTAAAATAAGTCACAAAAATCCCAAAAATAACATTATTATAATGGTAAAACATATATTGGCTGAAAATAATGTTTATATTTTTTTATTACAACACTATTGGGTTATTATGATTTCATAAAACACATTATACATTTTAATGATATTTAATTATTACACAAAAAATCACCTATATCGAAAAATTATAAAAAATTCACCATTGGATAATTTTGACATCCTGATTCCAAAAATAATATTCATTTTATATAAATAATTTTCTAAATATGTTAATTTTTAAATTTAATATAAAAACCAATATTTATTGAAAATTACTGGGTTTTGACAAAAACAGCTTTCAAACCTTAATAAAAATTACAAATTTATTCATAAAATTATACGATAATAGATATTTAATAAAATTTATTTTAATAGTAATAATATTTTATTAAAATATTATTTAGTTAAAAAATCCATTAATTCATTAGAATGGATTTCTAAGTTGAATATTAACTAAAAATACTATATGTTCTTTAAAAACAATTTAAAAGTGACAATAATAAAAAGAATTTATATTATATATACAAGAATAATTTACATAATCGTAGTACTAGGGTATTATTACATAACCAATTAAAAACCCTCCTAAGTCCTTAGGGTAAGGTGATCAATAGTGAAAAACTCTTACGGTGGATCAGACAGCATTTCTTGAGTGGTAATTTCTATGAACTTACACTCCTTTCATAGGAGGTTCTGATCAATCTTAACATATTCAAGCTCTACATGGGTTTGGTCAAGATCGAATACCAATGACGCCACCTCCTTTCGGAGCTCTGAAAAATGGGCTTCATATTTGAAAGTCTACTTGATGAGTCCATCGCTTCCTTTGTCTATGTAAATTGGATTTGTTAAAGCCATTTATTTATTCTAATCATGTGATTACTATTCAATGTCTATATTAGAAATAGTCACAATTCAAAAAGGTATATTAAAATACAAAATATAAAACCACATAAGTTCATATGTTTTATATAACCACAATAAGACATTTATATAGACCTAGAGGAATTTCCTCAATGAATTTTTCGATCGTTACAGCCCGCATTAGGATCTCTCGTTCCAAAAAACTCTTCTGCACGTTTATGTGCCATTATAGAATGTGAACCAAAGGTATATCCCATCCACGTAAGTTCCACTTCAGACAAATCATGATCGATATTGGGTTCTCTAAAAACATAAAATAAGAGTGTATTATGGTACCCATATGATTTTGGGTCTAGTCGTATTAGTAATTAAATTTTTAGGCATCCAAACTTGTTTATTTCTAGATAATATTATACTATTCATGTTAAATAATTATTTTCAACAAAAATAATTTTTAAGATTATAAATTAGAGTTTTTATATATCAAAATTCATTGTCATAATATCCTCTAACAAAACAAATAAAAAATTTAATATTTGATCTAATTTTTCAATTTTAGCAAGGAAAAAAATTAAATCCTATATAATTTTTGGTCTTTCACCATTACTTCATATTCCAAAATTTCCATTATTAATTTTATTTTTACAAAGGATTTGATTTAAATATTATTATACATTTATCAAAATACTAGATGATTATTTTAATGTATCAAATTCAAACAATAACTCTTTAATCATAGTTTTACAAAGATTGTAATAAATATTAGGAGAATTAGATTTTAAATATGTAATCTATTTTGAGAATATTTCATTATCTTCTAAATTAATATTATAAAATTTTCTAATTTTTAGATGACCTTTATTTAACTATTTATATTTATCTTGTACAAGAAATAAATACCTATTTTATTCATCATAATAAATTTATTTATAGTTTGATAATAGAGAGTAAGAGTATTTTTCAATGTAATTATGATCCATAAGTCATAACATTTGTTTTTTATGACCATTCTTAGAATATAAAGAAGAATCATTAGGTGAACCAAAACAATAACTCATTTTAGCCTTCATAATTTCATTTCCTTTTCTTTTATAATAGTATTTACATTGATCTTTACATATAGGAAGCTCAACATTTGTTTTCCCTTTTTATGTTCAATCACAATAACTGTTTTCTTTAGTCCCTTTCTTTTTATTTTGTAGTTTTACAAATCTTTTGACAGGATTTGAGAAAAATTTATCAAAATATGGATGGATTGAATAAGATGATTCAATCACAGTTGTTTTGAGAGAATAAATTCGATGTTTGATATGATTTTCAGCTTCATCCTACATCTCTGCTTCATACATCATTAATGTTCTAATAACTTCTTTCATAGATAAATGTTTTACTAGTATACAATGACTTTTAGATAAAGATATCTCATTCCACTTAGAGGGTATTACTTTGAGTACATTTAATGATCCTTCTAATTTTGAAATAGGGACTCCAAAAAAATCAATATTATTTATATTTTATGTCAATCTCTTATTCATTTGAGTGATAGTTCCATCTTCATGAATTCTGAATGTATCAAAAATTAACTTTATCATAATGTACCTTAATTGTTTGGTATTTTTAGTCCATTCATAGAAAATATTAATAGTGTAAAACATATCATATTTAGTATAACATTGAGAAATAAGTATTAATTCTTCAGTTCCTAAACTACAGACAATTTAATTCATTACTTTTGAATTAATATCATATTCTTTTTCTTGATCATTATCCCATTTGTTCCAAATATTCATTAATAATTACATAATGCCTGAAAACCAATAAATAATCTTCTCCTTAAATTTTTCAAATAAATCATAATATGAGATTTCTAGTATTCATCATAATCACCACTAAATTTATGATAATTGATCATCGATATACATTCTTTAAGATCATTTATTTTTAGATTTTTCTTTATCTGAACCTTATACTCTATATTATTAGAGATCTTGATATCGCATTCCTTATGATATCACTCATATGTATCGATTATAATGATAATGTCAAACCCTTTGATACTTGGATACCACATGTTTTTATCGGGATTGAAACAAAGGTATTTATGAATTTATAATAAGATAATATTCTAGTAGGACCCAACATTTGATGGAAATTGTTGTGTTAGATTGTCTATGATAAAGATAAAGAAACAGATGGTGGAATTGTGTTTTTTGAGAATGTTGACAGATCAGATCACTTAACTTTTTAGGAATAAAACATTTCATTCCTTCTTATGTTGAGTGGGTATTTGAAATAAATAAGAAAAATAACAAAATGGTGTATAGTGGTTTCGGGAAAAAAGATCCCCTGGTTGGATCTACCAATGCTCTACTATATGAGATTGGTGATTTTCACTAGATTAGTCCTATTTCACAAGACCTTAATAACTGAGTGTAGGAAGTTGACACATTTACATTAATGATTTAGAACGATTTATTATTCTTTTAAAAGGAACTAGATTCTCCACAACTTATTCCAAGAAGCTGATACTCAACCACAAATTATTTCGAGCATCTCAAACTCTAATAAATCGAAATAATTGTTTTGATTAATAACATTATATTTTCTTCACAATTTTAGAAGCAACTGATAAATTTATTTAGATCATCAATAACACACAATAGTAAATATACCTTCAATTTTGGATAGGATTTCATCCAATAGTGATAGATAAAACATCATAAATATGTGAAAACATGTATGTCTCTAAATTGTAGCTCTAAAGTCAATGACACGCTTGTTGTTTTTCAAACACATCTCTTTCTTCTCTATCTATATATCTTCTGTATATTTTCTATATATTTTTCAATGTTGATTTTGTTGATATTTTTATTATATAATGAAAATATCCATGTCAACCCATATCCACAAATGTCACATAATAAATCATGAATATTTGAATTCATAATCATTCATAAGAGTTGTAACTTCCTGTAATAATAGAAACATTATATTACATTGAATTTGATACTTTGAACCCTTTATAAAATAGTTTTAATGTGATGCTTAATTTTATTGAAACCATTTATTATATCATGGATAATATATTGAATTTACAACCCTAATATTGAATAAATGTAGGGTTCCTTCACATAATGATAAAAAAATGAAGGGTTGAATATGTATGGTTTTTCAAAATTGTAGGATTAAAAATATATGGTTGCTTACAAATGTAGTGTTGATAAAAAATAATTTCCCTTTATAAAATTTTGGGTTTCTTCCAAATATAGGTTATATTGTCAATATTATTTCTTCCAAACATAGGGTATAAACAATGTTTCTAGAATACATTGAAAACTATTCCTGAATACCTTAAAAACTATATTTTTATAATTAATGGTTTGAAAATGTTTTTAGATTAAATATTCTAATGAACATTATCTCCCTGAAATTAACTTAAAATTAACTTCATTCTTAACATAAATATGGGTTTTCGAGATCATCAAAAAAAATTAACGAAATTGTTGAATTAGAATATACTCAACAGTGACCAATTATATTCTAGAACTATAGATCACCCAAAAGTTCCATTATAGCATTAACAATTGGTTTATTTGTATGACATATTCTATAAATATCTTCATAATTGGAAAAATACCAAAATAAATTTATATTCCAATAAACTCTTTAAATTTTTCAAATTGACCACCAATATATAATATAAAATACTACAGTGATAATGGGGGGTCACAGTTCTCCCTATCATACCACTTAATTCCCCAAAAAAATATTGTTTAAATATATAAACAATGAAAATCAAAAAAAATCAAACTCAACCATATGATTTGAGAGGGTCTAGAAAATTTATGAATTGTCCACTATGAAACTATCACCAAATATTTAAAAATACTCATTCATCATCAAACATATTGAATCATAATCCAACCCTTAAAGAGAATAAATAGGACTCAGAGATTACAGAGACATATGATATGTCTCCCCACCATTTAATATTATTATAAATCAATGATATAAGGAATTAACACGACTATAAAAATAATATACCCATAAAAATCAATTTTCCTTGAATACCTAAAAATAAAAAATAATCCTTTATTAATCAAAATACATTATGGAAATGAGAAATTTTTTCTATTAAAGAAACACAACCTAAAGCAACACCCAAAAAGGGCCATAGTCAAGTCCATAAATCCATGAATGTTCTATATAATAGGAATGGTTGAGATAAATCAATAAAAATATTTCTCAATAAGGAATTAACATGAGATCTATCCTTGGGTAATAAAGGCAAAAGAGAAATATTCTGGGACCTAGCTCATCATACTCCCATCCATGGAAAATATGATAAAAATCCCAAATAAGTAAAAATATAACACTAAGAAATATTTGTAAAAAATTATAGACATGTATAAAACACATCCCAGTTTCCCAAGAATTGACCCAAGGATTCCCATGAATAACTCCACAAAATACAGGGCTCAACACATGGATATCATCATATATAAACCATAAGGCATAAAAATCTATAAGTCAAGAGCATGAAAAAAATGATCAACTACTTTCTAAAAAATAATAGATGAAACATCCATGGAATCCAGCAATAAATAAAAACAAAAAAACATAAATTTGTTTTATATTCATAAATCATAAATCCACCAAATTATTGATCTCTAAATCCATATGAAATCATATAGGGTAATTACTTATATTTATAGAAAATGAAATTTATGAAAATTTAAGTTTTATGTACTAAAAACACAAAAGATATTTAATTTTATTTTAAGAAGAAAAAACCTATGATAAGGATATAAATCATCAAATCAACTAAGATAAATTAAAGAACCTCTCACTATAATTTACCTTATATAGGCAAGTTCAACCAATAAGGCCCTTACTAATCACTCCAATATTATATATCAGACTAAATTCTAACTAATCATTATACCCAAGTGGATATTAACCCCTATAAAAACATTAAAAAAGAATCAATTATTTCATGAATAATAAGGAACTGGTCTCAATGTTTCTATTCAGAATCTTGGTAGAGACAATAACTAAAATAAATATATCCATGCAATAAAAGGCATCGCCCTAACGATCATCATTAGAAACAAAATTCCAAAATTCATTCAATCCCTTTTCATGAGGAATAATATAAAAAATATAAAATACTAACAAAATAAATTATGTCTTACCAAAAAAAATAATAAACACTCTAAATATATAAGGGATTAAGCCAAAATCAATACTCTGAAAAATAAATCATTCTAAAAAAATCCTTTATTTTGAAAAATATGATCATTTAAAAGACATTATAAAAAGGATACCATAAAATAAAACCATAAAATTCATTTTGAAAACTACGGAAAATCTATTTTAAAACATAATATCACTAATTCCATACCAGGGATTATTCAAAATATTAACTTGTATTTGATGCCATTTTTTAATGAACCGACCTGAGTCGACACAACCTGACACTCGAGTCAACCTACCAAACGGCCTCAAGTCTGTTTCTCGTCACCACATGATGGAAAATAATATTTTAGGTTGATAATAAATAAATAATGGGAATACCTTTTTCCTTATTTTGTATTAGTAAAATACTAGAATTCACTGATAATGCAGCATGTTTCTCCCAAACATATGACATTCAGGTGAGTTAAATAATCAATTTAAAATAAATAAATAATCCAAATATGGAATAAAAAAGATTAACATCCATATAAGTTATAACAAATTGAATTGATTACCCCAATTTTAAAACACATACAAAAATACACCATCAATATAGATTACAACATAAATAAGAAGAAAATAAAAACAAAAATCATAATACACAATACACATAGCCAAATTGAATAATACATACGTTCCCTACAAGAAATATTCCAAAAACATGATACAATACTCAAAAAATCTCCTAGTAACCCATGGACTCTCACCACATCCCAATAAGTCTATAAAAGGAAAAAATGAACAATATTACACCCAATTTTATATCATTGTCACCTGTATTAAACATAAAAATTATATGCACATAAAATTGTATATATCGGGTTTGAGAAAACAACCCGAGTAGTAATTGTCCAAAGAATATATAATTTTGTTTAAAAACATTTCATTAATGATGGTTTGAACATAGATATTTATATTAAGGATTTATACATGAATTTCATAAAAAGGTAACATGAATTTATATCTTTTTTCTAAAAATTATGGTAAACCCTTTTTGGAAAACAAAATACCTCCACACTTGAAAACATAAATTTCCAAACCATGTAATTAAATAAATATTTCTTTAAAAAATACCATTTAAAACCTAATTATTACTAATGGGTGTAATATAATATTTAAAATGTAATATTATTTAAAATATTAAGAAAATTTGGCTTCTAAGTTTATATAAACAAAACCAAACTATTTTTCCTCACTTCAATGCATTTCAAAAAATCCATTTCTCTAAAAAAGTAAACAACAAAACACTAAAATATTTAATATATATGAAATATGAAACCTTAAAATAATGAAGAATAATAAAATTAAACAATAATAAATAGTTTTCACATGATGTCATGAATATTTTATGGGGATATAAGCAAGTTATTTCATAAATTTCCACAGTTTTATACTGAATCAATGAATAAGTGTCATAAGAAACTCCCTAGGTTCTTGTATGGGAATATGATAAAAATACGTAAGAAATAACATTTTTTGGTAAGATACTATAGTATTATAAAGTACACATGTTGATCAAATACCAATATCTTATTATGTCATTTATTTCAATCAGCTTCAATAGTCTAAACGAGAAAAAAAATGTATTATAACATAAACCAAATCCCTCACATAGCTGATCAAGTTCTTAGGACATAGAAAATCGATGTGAGTAGTAAATAAAAACATATTATAAACACATATATCTGGAAAAAAAATAATAAACCTTATCTCCCCTATTACGCATTTTCATGAAACAACCTCATTCGCATTAATAAGGCATCAAAAAAAATTGTCAACCCATATCCCATAAAGGGGAATGAGTTCATGAAAGAAACAAAATTGTAGTGGCTCACAAAAAGGATATAAAATCAACAATAAAGATAATTTGTGAAATTTTCTATCACATAATTTAAATTATATTAGAAAAAAATTGAATACATCAATTAAAAACAATCAAGGATAAATCACTTAAAACATCACGTTCTGCACTTAAGAGTCAATTGGAATGAAAAAATCCTTCAATTGAAAGATACCCTTTAACATGGGATATTACCTTTGTAAATCAAGACATGGACACTTCCCTCCTTTAAAAACATCAAATTAACTTAAAAACCCTCTAATTCATTTCACCTAACATGAAATACAACAATATTTTCATTCAAAATTAACATAATAAATTCACTAAAATAAACCATGAAATTCAATAAACCATTTGAATAATTTTATAAAACCATCATGGGTATCACATATAAGAATAAATTTATAATCAATAATTTCATTATCAATTATGAAATATAGGACAAGTTAAATAAAAAAATCATTGAACCACCTACCTCTTCTAAGTGAAAACCACTCAGATTTGAGAGTGAAAGACCCCCCAAGAAACAATACTGCCTCTACAAACCCTCAACTACCAATTACATAGGATTAAACCCATATAAACCAAAATATCCATTCCCTATGTGAATTATAGTTTGTGGTAGGTGTAAAACATGAGATCAATTGATGTCAAGATAAAAGATGAATAAAAATAAATTTCTAACATTGAATAACCACTTAAAATTTAAATAGGAGATTGGTAGTAAGGATAATGAGGGTAGGAGATCCCTTATTCCATCATAAAATTTATTTATAAATCATATGGAAGAAAATAGTGTTATTACCATTAAATCTGAATGGGGGTAGAAATAAAAAATCAAAAAATTAAAATTTGGCACATTAACATTACAGTGAAACATCCCTAATCATAGAGCGACATGCCCACCCCAAAGGAAAGAATCTCCATGGGATTAATAGCCAGGTCACATTCTTTTGTGACTTCATAATTGAATAGTTATGACCAATTTTGGAAAATCATTGATGGTACGGTACTCCCATGTTGTATTTCAATGTTTTCTCATAAAATCTAAGAAAAATTGTGGTTATTAAAAATGGTACATGATACTACATTACCTATATTTGCCACGACAAGACCCACTACCATACATTACTTGAAGCTACCCAAAAAAATCTTCCACATCGTGACCCACTAATACTAGACCGTGACCTAGTACATATAAAACTGTATAAATAAAAAACACACTTTTTATTCGAATAAAACCATAAAAAGTTTAAATAAACACAAATGTTTTTTAATATAAAATACTATAGTTAGATGGTGGTGTCCTATAAATTAAAATAAAATTAAAATATAAAAATAAATAACCTCAAAAATTAATTTTAAATCATTGTAATAATTATGAAAATAATATAAAATAAGTAGAATCTATGGAAAAAATGAATGAATTAATGAATGAATATAGAAATAAAGAAGGAAGAAATTCAAAAATTAAATAAAATAAACATTAAAAATCACAAAAATAAATATTTATATTTATTAAATAAATTAAACATAAAAATAGGTGAATAAAAGATAGAAAATATGGAGCTAGTTTTGTGGTCTGTGAAATGTTTCGAAGAGGAAACATTATTTTATAGAATAAAATCTAAAATTACCCCATGTCAAAGAGGAAATACAATATGTTACATTTGAAAACAAAAAACTAGTTTTATTCCTAAGATCCTAACATATCTACATTGTTCTATATAAATTTAGTATGAATCCATGAAAATTTGGCATAAACCTATGTCATCTTCGCTAATTTTCAATAGAAATCATACTTGGTTATGTTTTTTCAATATATGTGTCGTACAATTTACTAGTTCCTATAACATCATCCATTGGATTATTGTTTTCAATTTTATATAAAGTAGTAATACATGATTAAAATTGGAATGAACCCTATAAAACTCTTATAATACTGATAATTTTATTCCCTAAATATATAAATATATAAATACTATCATTTCATATCATGTTGTCTGTGAGAAATTATTTCTTTGAAATCATTAACTTGACTATATTACCTTTATTCACATATGAATTGAATTTACATCTACTGATTCTTTATTCTACTATGTTGATTCCATCACCCTTTACATAATTAACATAGTCATGATATTTTTCCATTAAAATAGTTATTCAAATAGATTTAAAAATTCATGAACATTAACTTCATCTTCATCATTATCTTCCTACTTTGATACTTTGTCAATTTATAAAGACATTTTCTTTGTGATGGCATTTGAACATTCAATCTAATAAAAAATTGTTTCCTTATTTAATTTTTGAGGTCTTAGTAATTCATGATTCAAATTTATAAATTTTGATAAATAGTGGGAATTCCTCAAAAACATTACTGAATTCGCCCCAAAATCACATTCCTATTTATAAATTTCGATTTTTTTATCACAATTACATTCCTAGAATTAAAAACCATTATATTACCCATTTATTTATAAATTATTCCAAAATAAATTTATTCTTTTCCAACATCTAATATAAGTTTTTTTATATAAATGTTTACTTTTTCAATTTCTAAATAGGTACACTTGAGATTAAATAGAACATTGATACCTTTTTTCATGTATAAGGCAAAAAAATCTAATGAAGATATAATTTATCAAATTTCATCATAATATATTTCAAAATACCTTAGGGATACTTGAATATTATTTTTAAAAGATACAAACTATTTTCATCATATTTAACTAAAGCCCTACCAACTTTATAAAAAATTTATATGGTGTTAAACCTATTCATTCACTGAATTTATATATCATTTTACCTAATTCATAGTCTTTAATCTTACAAGGTTCGGTACATATTATAGTTCCACATTGATGGTAGTTTCTTTTAAAATATTTTTAATTATTATTCATTCAAGGAAATTATCCCCAATTATTATGGATTATTTTTATTTTAGTCCATTTATTTGAAATATTGAATATAATTTTCCACCATTTAGAATGATTTAGAAATTTTAATTCTTATTCTCAACTACATAAAATATTCCGAAATTTTTTAAAATAGTATATCATTCCTTTATCAACGTAACATTGTCGGTACTAAGAAATGTGTCTCATAAGGATTGAATAAATTTTTTATTTCTTTCTTCTCATCCTCAAAATATTTTTCTTTATATTTTATGGGATCCTTTTTTTAATCCTCTTAATTAAAATTTTCCCTAATAACTTTTAATTTTTTTATTCAGAACCAATCTCTTCATATCAAGATCCTTAATACATTGTAAGATCATTTTATTTAATTTCCCCTTATAAATTATTTTGGTTCTTTCAAAGATATGAATTTTTCTATTTCCATAATTTGAATTTATAATTTCTCGATTTTCACATCCAATTTCCAAATGGATACTTGTTTATTGGTTGAGACTATTGATTAATAATTTCTTTTTATCAGTTATTAATTCATATCATCAATTAAAATTTTGACTTCTTTCTCTTATGGTATATCATTAATTTAATCTTAATTTTTTTTAATAATTTTTACTTCTGATTTATTTTATACATGTAGGTGGTTTCCATATTCCCTGAGTCTAGAACTAAGTTCACCATTCATACCAATATTGATTTCTAAATGGTTGATTAAATTAATTTATAAAATTCAAACATTTTTTTCTGTTATTTACACACACACATATATATATATATAACAAATATCATTTCTTTAATCTTAGAAGTGAATTATGATTTCGTATACAAAGAGGCTCACGTAACATGAATACCATTTAATTCATAAAATATCCTCTAGATTTCATTCACAATATCCTTTAGATATATATTAAAATAATTTATTTATTTCTATGTTGGGTCAATATCTTATCTATACGTAGTGGTTTTATCATCATCATGTACCCTTTTCTTTTTAAATATTCTCTCTTTCTGCCATTAAAAACTATCCATGGCCATCTTATCAAGGAAAATAAAAATACACTTTAGTAAATTTTTTATTATACTCCTTCCAGTATATATATCCCATGATATTATTTTTATGATTCAATCATTGGTTAGATTTTTATAACTTCATAAATAATTATAATCAATGATGTGGTAAGTTTTTAATAAGATATTGAAATCTATCCCATGTTTAATATTATGAATTAACATCTTGATGTTAGAAACTAAATATTTCATTTCTTATATTCACCATCTAGTAGAGGGATTGTAAATTATAAAAAATATATATAAATTATTTCATCCCATATTGGTATTGATTATTGAGTTAGATGATTCAATAAATAATTTTCCTTAACCCTTAATAAAGAAGTAAATAAAAAAATCTAACTTCTTCTTCTTTAACACCAAGTATTTTTAATGTATTAAATTCGACAATTAAGATCTTATATCATATATTCTATAAATTAAGTTATATGTTATATCACTTATATTACAATATCATTTATCAGTAATATATGTGACATAATATTTTTTAATATTATGATTTATTTTGTTACAATTTTCAGGGGATTATTTAAATCAATCAATGGATTTCTTTGACCATTATTAGGTTCAAGGTTATTTTAAAGATTTTCATTTTATCCTTCTTCGTATTCCATCCTTCTTTATATTCTATACTTCATTTATAGATTCTATTTTATATTTTCTGTATCAGGGTTTAGGTTAACTAAGATATACTTGGATCATTGTGGACTAGTCCATCACCTAGACATCAACTTAAACTTATCAGTAAAATTTCCCCATTAAAATTCCTTGCGTAAATAAAAATAAAATAATTTTAGAAAATAATTTTATTTATAAAATTAAATATACATTTTCAGAACTATTATTTATACACTACACCATAGTATCAAGCCTAAAAATTTGGTGTATCCATTCAAAGTTAAAATTGAATGATTCTAAATTTACAGTCCATAGATTTTGAATATGGCATAGTTTTCTTGTTTTATGGGGTTAAACTATAGATAGCGATTTTTAAGAGAAAAATAATATATATAGATATATATATTACAATAAATGAAATTATAAATCATTATTTAAACATGCGATGAATAAAATTTGGAATAGTTTAAAAAATATCAGTATAAAGGAATTTTACAGGAATATGATTCCTTTCAATTACATAATTCTCAATGTCCTTCAATATTTTCTTATTCATATTATTAAATATCCAAATATATATATGTAAGAAATATATATATATATATATATATATATTATCCACTCCTTAATAAATTTATCTAACCACATAAATATATTTTCTTAGTATTTCATATGTGTTTATTTTGAGAATTATTTATAATGTAAATAATTTAGAACATATTTGAAAAAATATTTTTTATAAAAATCAGACCATTTTAAATCCTCAATCAAAAAATTTTAAAATAAATTTATAAATAATAATTGATAATTCATCAACAATTGATATATAATTCATTTATTTTTTACCTATCATGGATATAAAATTGATTATCAAACCATTGATTTGGTTATGTGAAAATAAATACAAATAAATTAAAAAACCAACACATTCATTCATTATGATGATTATCCATTATCGAATTTTTGTAAAGAAGTTGACCTTATAGTTAAAATTTGTAGTGTAATTTATTATTTTGACACTAGGTACAAGTAATCACGACCCAAATGATTGAATATTTTACTATTCTTGAATATCATCTAACAACTGAAATCATAAAAAAACATATTATTTTCTTTATGAACACCATAATACCTTTTAGAATATCCCGACATATCAAATATGATAAAATTATTGGAATCCAAGTGAAATGGAACATAAGAATTCGGTGAGCTATAGTGCACAGTAAGGGTATGTGTATAGTAGAATATATCATTAATAAAAAAAGTTATAATCAATACAGAAAGAAAAATAACTGAAAACATATGCAATTTAATCAATAACATGAACATATAGAATAATATAGTTGAAAGAAATGTTGATCAAATAATACCATATAAATAATCACATGAGATATAAACTTATCCATGGATATTATAGCCAATAAAATAATCACATGGATATAAATAACTAATTTCATAATGAGAAAATTCATAATATCAGACATCATAAACCCAACCTCTAGTCCTAATTCTAATACATCTTACAAAAATGGGTAAGGCCTTTGAAAACAAATCACATACTAAGTCCAATTAATTCCTCATATGAAAGGGGAGAAACATAACCAACATAAACATTCTCATTGAGAAAATAGCATAAGCAATGTTAATACTTTTCCCAACCAACAAACATTATCATAAACAATCCTGATTAATTGGGAGAATGGATTCAAAATAGTTTATCCCCAGTTTAACTGATCAAAAACCATCTAGAGATACAAGGTATACATCATCATTAGTGTATCTCATCATTATAATTTTCAAAAATTGATGATATGATATATTAAAATATATTAAATATATCAATGGAATGTTTTTGGATAAATATACCCTTTTACATTGAATTATAAATTATTTATCAAATATTAATGAAAATCATTATTTGAAAAAACCTTTAAAATTTTATTAAAATATTAAAATCATTTAGTTTTCATGACTTTGGTAATTTATGTTCAATTTTTACATGTTAAAATAATACAACCTTCACACTTTTTTAAAAAATTTCAAAGAGTCCCTCATTTAGAAAATGAAAATATTATTCAATTAACACAAACTTCTAAAAAGTAAAACATTGATAAAAATGTATTTAATAAATCATTTGGATACTATTTAATAAATTCTTATATTTATTTTTTATAAAACCTGGATATGAAATAAAAGTTTTTTTTATTGAAGAGAGAAATAAAGTCATCTTTTCATAGAAACATTTTCTCAATAATTTTATGTGTGAAAGAGAGGAAAATGGTACCATTATTTAATATTTATGGAACAAGTAGATTTCCCAAACATTGAGGGTAGTGGTTCATTCTTCTTCATTGTATCTCCAAGAGATGAACTCCCTTCGGGCGATTCCAGCTATTAGACCACTATATGATAGGGAGAGCCAAGTCCATCTCCTTGTTTCCCACACCAAGAATTGCTCACGTGGGCTTATGAGCTGTGATGAGGTGGTAACCGCATAAGAGGTCATATGGATACCATTGGCCAGGGCTCCCAGCCTCAGGCCCCTTTCCCTTTTCCTAACCCTGGCCTTTTCCGGCCCCTAGCCAAAGTTCTCATTTAGGGTTTTGTGGTGTGGAGTGGACTTATGTCCTCATTCACATCGGGCTATTTCACCAGGCCACACATATCCTATTAAGACATCCCTCCAGTCATTTATCACCCATACCACGAGCATAGGCCCTATCATGCTTCGCTTTCCCAATCTCGGTCCCCCGGCCCATGTCTTAGATATTACAGGATTGTACAGTGTGGTATCGGATTATGTCCTCATTCATGTCGGGTTACTCACTACGTCGTACACCTCCCTTGATTAGGGAATCTTACCCCTTTATTCATCCTCACTACAAGACGTTAAACTACAAATTGGTTGAGCCTTTCCATCCGAGGTCCATCCTATGGAACCTTGACCTTTTCGGGCCCCTAGCCCAGGTTCTCACTTAGGTTTGTGTGGTGTGGATCGGGCATATGTCCTCATTCACATCAAGTTACTCGCCATGTAGTACGCCTCCTATATGTGGGATATCTTTCCCATTTGCATCCTTACTTCATGATGATAAACTGCATGTTACTCTCTTCAAGAACTACATATGGCTTGATTCCCATCCTCATGGGATGCATAGGATCACCTGGACATCAAGACTTCTGGTCCAGCCACATCTCTTATAAATCTTCCTCTCATCTTGGCCCCTTGGCCTACATTCCCCTTGAGGGGAATATATCGTGTCGTATGGGATTATGTTCTCTCTCGTGTTAGGTGTTGTAATGAACACACCTTGTACCTCAGTCTCCTGAGAGATCTCTATCCCCTTGTTCTATAATCGGCTTTTCAAATCGACTTCTCTCAGGATGAGCGCCTCAGTCCTCTTCGGCGATTCACCAATATTCCTGGGAGTTCTTTGGTTCTGTATCTAGAGAGTCAGATTCTACCTGGACTTGATTTTACCCATTTTTTCCGGTTTTGTGTTCCCCTTAGATAGGGATTCCATGACCTTTCACACCTGGAAGGACCCCCGGATGGCATATATTCTCGACCCAAGGGCTCTCCTACCATTATGGTCCAATATCCTTGAGGGTTTTGAGCAATGAATTGATACAAGTCTCGCATTGAAAATACAGTTAGCGATTGACGTTCGTTTATTGTTCCCACTTTAGGTCACATGATATGGATGTTGTGTTTCGAACACAGTCAACAGTTATCCTCCACTTTCAAGCCAACCCCATTTAGCCCAAAATGTTAGTAACATGATTCCCACCCTTTTCCACTTCACCATGTCCAGGTAGAATTTTGAAACTCCTGGTAGTATTCCTCAGTGCGCATCTACACATTAGGAGGAGAAAGCTTCAAAAAAATCATTCAGGGCTCCGTGCCGTTTTCTCCATTCCTTGTATTCCGAATATTGCAAATAACTTAACCTCCCTAGTTTCCTACACTGAGTTTGACTCACATAGTCTTAGGGATCGGGTTAAGGTCCGCACTTACTTGGAACAGTCCCGCTTCTCCATGGTCCACGTTCTAAGACCTTAATCCAAGATATTTTTGTATTGCCTCTTTGTAAGAACTATATGCAACTTGATTCTCATCCTCATGGGATACATAAGAACACCTAGGAATCTCGTCTTTGGGTCTAGCTTAATTGAGAGTCAGTATCTCCTACTTCCTACCCTCATACCTCATTTTGGCCCCTTGGCCCAAGGTTTCTTTCTCAAAATCATGCATGGGATGGTGTGGACCACATCCTCATTCACATCGGGTATATTTTATTACACCAAGCACATTCCCCCTTTAGCCTCATATCTACTATGTATGTTTCTTATGACGTTAAAATGTTTGGCTGGTCCCATCACATGATCCTAAACTTTGACAGTATTGTCATGGCCCCTTGACGAAAGATGACATTGCATTGTGATTTCCTTGCTCAAGGGACATCTTGTTTGGTACCTATCAAACACCACACCATTTTTCAATGCCTTACTTTGTCTTGATTCTTTGTGGGATTCCTGGTTTCTCTATTCTAAGCCCATCACTTTATAAAAAACAACCATTCACCCTAAAGGACCAACAAGACCTATCAAATGTCGCTTCTTTTATTACGATGGCCAGGCCTGTAAGGCCCTTTCATCCCTGGCATTGGTACCTTACCATGCCACCTTTTAGAACTACGTTCAGCTTGATTATAATCCTCATGGGATATGTAGAGATGCCCGGGAATTTCACCTTGGGTCCAGCCCCATGAATCAGAAGTCATTTTCCTCCTCATTTTCAGCCCCTTGGCCTGAACCCTTTTTTGGGGAACCATGTGACTGCAACTTTACCATGACCAAGTTCAGGATTCCCCATGGTAACATTGGTAAGTGAAAGTTTCCTCACCATACGAATCCTACCAAAGAGTATGAACGATCCATGATCAAATAGATGAGTCTACCTAACGTGTTTCCACCAAGGTGATGTAATTATAAGAGTGTCAGATCATGTTCGAACAAACCACCACTCAAAATTCCACACCATGCGTGCCATTTATTCAGACCCTCATCCTCTCTCACGTCTCAAGGAACCCCCTAACAGTATGGATGCTCAGCCTATGGCTCGCCTACTATCCCAGGCCAATGTTCTGGAAGGCTAATCGATGAAATTCTGAGTCAAGACCTGTGATTTTATCATGGTCACTGTTCGTCCCTTGTTTTTCATCCCCATTTAATGCTAACACAATACAGATGTTGTGTTCCAAACTCAGTCAACGATTATCTTGTGTTGTCACACCATCCCCACAGTGTTCCAAATTTGGGGTATTGGAATTCACACTTCCCATTCCCTTATGTTTGTATTGGCTCCCAACGCCCCTGGAATTACCCCACTTGTGCACTAGATCACATTGGGAGCATGGCCAATCGATTTTTCTGAGGTCCTCATCCTCTGATTGGTCCTCTCCCTTCTCTTGTCGGAAATCTAGACTAGTTGTTCAAGCCCCCGGATGCCAGAAGCTAGGCCTACACTCCCACATTTGAATGGAATAATAAGGTGGTCGTGAATTGTTTCTCACATCGGGCCTAACCCACATGAGCTTTGCGATTAACCGCTTGACACTCCAAGAATGTCACAGTAATGAAATTAACTAACACAAATACCGGATCTCATGCATGCAGTTGGCATAAAATGATCAAATCATGAAAGTGAATTCAAAGGTTACAGGCATCACAGTACCCTAGGATCGACCCCTCCCAAGGATGGGTTGACCTTGTCAAAAGAGCATAGCAACTATGCCACCCTCTGGCCAGTGGAGTCTAAGATTTGATGCCGCCAGTTCAGTTCCCGCTCCTCCTCGACAACGATGGGGCACAATTCGTCAGCCGCAATCCGGGCCTACTCCATGCCATTTTGGATGACGATCACTTCATCGTAGGCTCACTTCATGACCTCTTTAACATCTGATATATGGTCCTTCAATCTCAATATTATCTCATATTACACGATGAGGTAGACCGAGTGCTTTTCCACCCAACTCTGCAGCCGCTAGACCTCATCTTCAGCCTCCTGAAGCCTCTTGATGTTCACCTCTATTCTCTGCTTCCAACCCACACTGATGCCATGGTCATGCTTCTGAATATTCTCGGCCATAAGATCTCGGATGAGCATGTGAGGAATTTGGGCATCTAATACCCTAAAACATTGTTCCCACAGTCGCGAGCGAAGTCTGCCCATCTCATCCAGCCATAGTGCTTGGGGGTGTCATCAATGAAGTGCTTGATCCTCTTCCATGATCAGCGATAGACTATTCGGTTGTCCTCTTCTTCAAAGTCCATCCCATCCTAGTCAGCGCGGTTGGCAGGCTCATATATAGGGAATTCCCCCCAAGAACTCTCCAGTTGGGTCCACATCCGGTGTTTGATCAGGCATGGAAAGACTTGGTCTATCCGACCAATCCTTATCATCGGACCCCACCTCAATGATCTCAGGCTCAGCCTCCCAAGTGATTTGGATTTCCATTGTTCGATCAATCTGGACCACCACCACCATAGTCACCATCATTCCCTAGGTAAAGGCACTTCCAAGGGTACCGAACGACCTCTCTAAGGCAACCCATGGCATTTGAAGGACAGTGCATACCAAAAAGGGGAAATGCACGTCAGTTAACATGGTCGATGGATGAAAACCATTAATTTGGTAGAGGAGACATACAGATATAGAATTATTAGTCTCATTCTTGGGTTGATGCCATCCAGAACCCGAATTGTGTCCATCCATGTATTGTAGGAAGGTATAAAGATTTGAGTTCCACTTCAGGTATTCTGGACCCACCAGACATGATGATCTCTTTAGTAGCAGGCGTGGACCCCGAAGGTCCTGCATCTGTATCTCTTGAAGGGGGAGAGTGAGCTCTATTCACAATGCCCTCCTGCACAACATAGATGTTATCAAGGAGTCCATAATGACCTGAAAGTGGGCCCTGAAGAAGGGGTTTGGAATCATTACCTGAAGGGCCTCAATGAACTCTTCAAGATCTGAGTCTTGAACCATGACATCACCCCCCCCCCTCCAATGGGCTCCCCCTCCTGGCCTTATCTCCCTAGGCGGATTCATCTAATTTTTCCAACAGAGGGAACCTTTCTCTTAAGTCAATAGCCAACAACTTTGGGGGAGTGGTGCGATCGAGCAACACCTTGACTCGATCCTTCTTCGGATGCAAGTTACCCCGAGAGTGCACAAATTACTCAAGCTCTATCTGGTATTGCTATGCCTCTGCCTGGGATACCACAAAGCCGAACCTGAAAGGGCCTATCCTCGGAAAATTCATCTTGAAACTGTTCAGGTGTTTCCACATCTCCGACGGGTCGATAAATTTTTGTTTAACTTCCCAGATGTCCCAGGCCTCCAGGAAGATAGCATTCTCTGGCATATCAATGTGGTGTAGCTTCTTCCCTAGAGCCTAAGTGGATATTCTACGGAACCCTCTTGGTGTCCTCCCCTCATGATATATTTTCTCTTCTGGGACCACCTGGTCCATTTCCACTACTGCCTCTCCCTCAACAGGTGTGGGCCTCACCACTATGGCAGCCCTACCACCGCAAGATACCCCTTCCTCTTTCCAACCTCGAATCTGAGGTTTGGGAGGAACTCCATTATCAACTCAAATGGTTGGTTTCTTCATCATTTTCCCTAGGTAGGCTACCTCCCAACTCTAGGCATATTCATTCACTAAACTGACGATAGCGGTCGGCGGAGGCAGTTGGTTCTGCCTCTTCCCATCTTCCTGTGTGAACATGAGACATATCGGCCTCATCACACATTGGTGATCCTCATAGAGCACCCGCAAATAGACCTATGGTGTCAGTCTCTGCATGCACTAGAATTTCTAAGAAAATCGGTGTGGGGTGTACGGCTCAGAGAGAGGCTCACGATACACCCTTGCCACCAAAACTCCACCTCTAAATGATACGAGATAGGTATGGTGATCCTCCGTTCCCCGACCATCATCAATGAAGACCCCCATCGGTAATGGAAACGAGTGGAAATTTAACTTCTCCACCTTCCACACTTAGTTTAGAACCGATAGTGCGGTTAGCTTAGCTGGAAATCTCCTAGCAGCGTTAAGGATGGATGGGTAGAAGTTCAATTCAGGAGGGGAAATGGGGTATGGGTATTCATAAACCCCCTAACTTGTGTGGATATCCACCCATACAGGAGGTGGAGTGGCCCGCATACTCTCTGCCGCCTCTTCTCCTCACTGATATGTCGCAGTATCTTATACAACATGACGAGCATCAGGATCCTGATGTTGACCCTCCCACCGGTCACCAGCACGGATGCCATAACAAATGTGCTTGGTCGCACTCCCATGTTGGTGTCCCTCACTAGTAGGATCCAACCACAGATGAGATCCACGATGAACACTTTTAGTCTGACTATCAGCTGTTTTTTGGTGATGATGCTAAATCCTCTCTTCTTCCACTGGTTGTCCTCCAAAAGTAACCAGTATGAGTGATCCTTACTCTGGGACCCCGTCAGGAAAGTTCGAGTCCTCGTAAGAAATTGTTTGTCCCATGGGAAGTTCAGGAATAGTTTGAACCACTGCTTGAAATGGGCATCGCTCACCACCTCTTCGTCATCTCCCAGCACAAGATCCATCGAAGCCATCTCCCGTGGCGGCATTTTCTTTGGGTCCTCCCATGCAATCATGATGGGGAGGAATTCCTCACACATAACCCCCAATATCAAGACCCCTGAAATTTTTTCGGCAACCACAAGCTGATGTCGACTACCCTGTGGTGAAAATTGAATATGTTGGTCCTTGATGACCACCTTCTCAACAGCTCTGGCATCAACTGCTTCGGCTGGTAGATGTGAAACTGGGGGGCCCAAGCTGGGATCTTTTGAGTTCACTATGTGGATTATAAAAGTGTCTTATTTTTTTGATTTTCCATATCATTTGACTTATATTTATGATTTTTTTGATGTGTCTCAACTTACAAATAATCATCATGATATTTCTCATATTCAAAAATTGGAAGAGATTGATTTGGAATCATAATTATAGTGGTTGAAAAACCAATTCAATTTAGTGATTCTAAAGAAAATATATTTCATGAGAAACCTAATTTATTTGTATAATTTTTCTATCAACACATAATTAATTATCATAAGACATGGGAATGTGAATGGTTTTTGAGAGAGTAATGGCCTACTTTTTCTTTGAATGATCATTATTAGACAGAATTTATAAACACTAAAAATGATATGGTGGGGTGAATTATCACATCTATATGTCACTTTAGTTACTTGTATTAATTTTTTTACTCGTATTTTTTAAACATTTTTCAGTTACTCCATGTGATATTTAGGATTTTTTAGAAGATTAATAGCATGATTATGGTCACTTCATGGTTAGTACAAACCATATATCATTATTAGGAAACTTTTCAACTTATAATGGTTTTTGATAGTGGTATTTCACATAGTTGGTTCATGGTTGAACAAATTTTATTAACAAATATTGTGGTTAAGTATAATAGATAGAACTAGCTGCATGATTAGCACACAATTTTTAAAATTATGAAGTATGAATTAATTAATCCAAAAATTCATTTTTAATCAAGAAACATATCTCATTGCTCTATTTATCCCTCTTATTTACATGGGTATCAACACTTAGGGTTCCC
This sequence comes from Viscum album, assembly GCA_963277665.1. Lineage (NCBI taxonomy): Eukaryota > Viridiplantae > Streptophyta > Magnoliopsida > Santalales > Viscaceae > Viscum > Viscum album. The sequence continues at coordinate 1,364,410,159 of OY728143.1, read as the reverse complement.
TATTGATATTTTTATGATTCTAACCCTCTTGAAGATAAATTCTAACTAATCATGTAGTGTTAGATCGTGGAAACCCAAGGGAAGAGTATGTTCTTTGTTATTATTATTCTTTTAGTTTTACTTTATTATAATTCAATTGAACCATAAATTAAGGATGTTGTGTCTTGATCAATGGGTTTTTTAGAGATAAAGTTTGATACCATACCTACTAATCTCTTCAGCTGTTTCTTCAAAAATTGTCTTAGTACGTAGTTTTACATTATCTCTATTGATCTTGTGTTTAATAAATAATTTTTTCTATATATGGGTTTAATGGATTAGTGTATTATATTACAACCTAATATACCTATTTCTGTTGGTTTTGATATTCCATACATTTATTGAAAATACCATCTGTTTGAGATGTGTGGTTTCATGAAGAGCCTTTTTTATTAAACCATACTTGCTTGATCATTTCAAAAAAAAATCTATATTATTTTATCTCATGGTCTATTATTCTATAAATGTAGATGTTTTTAAATTTTGAATATAGTGTATTTATTGTTTTATATAGAAAATGGAAATGAATTTAAAGTAATGTTTTATATATTAATGATGTTGTTCATTTAGTTTTTTATGGAATAAATCATTCCAAATGGTATTCCTTGATTCCCAGGCTCTTTTTACCATCTCATGATGATTGATAATACTCTATATGCCTTTCTACTACCTAGATTGGGTGTTTAGTTTATGTATGACCTAGTTTGGTTCTTGAAAAATTAGTATTGAAGTTTGGTTTATTTTTCCATTGTCTTAGGGTCTTAAGATTTTTTGGTATACCATAGATATTTTTATCTAGACATAGGGGGTCAGTTATGAGTGAGTTCCTAGCCAGTTCTGATTATAAATAGACTTATGTTACTATTAGTTTTCATAATAATATTCTTTTGGATTTTGTTATCTAAACTCTATTATTTTTTTATCCTCTCTTGATACAAACTAATATTTCTCACTTTTCTAATTTCCTCTAGAAATATATTGATATAGTACAATAACCCCCCCCCCCCAAAAGGATTCCATTATTTACTCAGGTGGGTGTTGTAGATGGTGTTTTTAAATTAAACCCTCACATTGATCAGAATCTTGTGGAGGTTGTAGTTTTAGTTGTACATACCAACGACCATAGGGTTTTACCCACATTGGCTCAATCTTGGACAGTGCATCCAATGACTTGAGGAGATAATGATTGATCTAAATAGTTTCTATGTCTCACACCACCGTCCTATCAAGGAACAAATGAACCTTGAGAAGTAGAGTACAAGTTACAGAATATGAAAAAATATTTTTTCTTCTTTGTAAATCCATATTCTATTAAAGTGATATATACCACTTTTAAGGTCAAAGGCCTTAGTAAGAGACGGTCAGACATGATAGTTTCAGAAAAAAAACATAAACGCATAGAGTTTAAAGACATTAAGAAGATATTTCATGAGTAATTTTTCTTAATAATTTATTAGGTATATGTATCAGCCCAAGACTTTACCATATTTTCCATTAGAATTTTTTGATTACATTTCTATACACAAGACACCCGATTTAAAAAACACTAACGAATCATATTTTTCGCAATTATTAAAATAATAACACATTTTAGAGAGTTTATATAGTAAATTTATATATTATATATCCACCAAAATATTTTTAAACTCATCTAATATATTTTATATTCATAATATAAGAACAAACTCAATAAAGCACATACAATGTTATATTTTGAAACATGTAGTTTTTCCACCTTTTGATGAGGTACCTAATTTAAATACAACATCAAAAACTTTTATTAAATTTATATATCAAAATAAGAATAATATTTTCAATTGAAACATAGAAATTATCTTTGGGTTTTGTTTTGGTATTTTACTTTAAAATTTAATTTTTTAATGTATATTGAAAAATGATAAAATTTCGTCCAAAACTACTCTTTAGTTTAATTTATTGAAAAGGATAAATTATAATTTTAATAAGTTTTAATGTCTAATTAGATTATATTTTTAAAATTTAATTCAATTAATCTCATTGGAATCAATTTCACGATAAAATTTACTATAAAACCTTGCAAACATTAAAACATTTTTACCTTAAAAACATGCATTATCGTCATGTCTGTGAGATTAATTTTAATTTAATTTATACTAATTATGTGATTGGAATTTGGAAAAATGGATTCCATATTTGGAATAATAATAGTTTATAATTTCTATGAATCTCAACTTAGTGTTTGACAAACAATATTAGCCAAAGTAATTAAAATTAACTGCACTAATTATGGTTAAATTAAGATTAATAAGGGACTAAACCATAGACTTATGGCCCAAAAAGACCTATACACTTATTAAAAATCCATTTTATGGAAGTATTTAGACCCAATACTCAATGTTATTGAAGTTTGACCGTTATTTATCCACATTAAAATAAAACAAACGTGTGTGGGGTTCCCTTATTTTAAAATATTACGAGAGTGTCACTCCTCCTCCATTATAAAAGGAATCCTTTCCTCCCCCATCCCCACACCTCTAAAACAACATAATTTTCGAAAAAATATGACCATATGGATCCCAAACATCCCTAATGACCTCCTAAAATCCTATATTTGGTGAAAACGAAATCTATGGAAGAATTTTGGTGCAAACCAAAACAAGTTACATGAATTAAGTGGAAGTGTGTTCCCTAAAGCTCTATAATTTTATTTCCATAATCCACTACATAAATTATACTTATTCATTAAAAATATAACAAAACCAGTATACTAAATATACTAGGATTTTATATGTTAATGGTTCTACCTACACTTACACACACATCCATCTAACGGGTAACAAATATACTATTTACGTGTAGGACAGACTACCACCTCACAAAAAGATGTCTGTTCATTTCTACATTACCACCTATCATGGTTGACATAATGATAGAAAATATATTTATATATGTTATATATAAAATGGATTATGTATTTATACTTATTTAATTCTATTACAACTCATATCTTTTTACTTTCCAATTTTTGTAACAACAATTACATCATTTGAGGAAGTGTGGATTGTCACCCCCTCAAAGCGATGTGATTCAATCACACTAATCATGGAACGTATTTAGGATAATTTTAATAAAAATATTTTAAATATATTACATAAATAGGGTATTTGAATTATAATATACATTTATATAAATATCTTGTACATTTCATTCTATTAAAATACGGCAAAGAAGTGAATGTAACGTTCATGCGTACGTACTGACTACCGTCTCAATGAACTGTGCATTTAATTTCTTTTCTCATATCATTATGGATTATTATATATACATATAATATATATTTATATATTAACATCATTTTTTACATTCTAGAGATGATAAAACAATGATATATAAAGTAAGATCAACAAATAACAAGTTAAAATATACTCGACAAACAATGCCTTTAACACCCACAATAATAAAAATAATGAAAGGTAATTAAAAACATGTAATAAGATATTATATGTTCATAATATATGATATCATTAATATTAATATGGTTTATTTATAAGATAGTATCATATTTTAAACCACCATACATGAGGATAAATACCACACATGAAAAGGAAGGTTAAGGTAATGGATTTCATCACAATTTACATTCCATTGAGACTTATCTTTGTTATACACAAATTCAGTTTTATTTTGTTTATATACTTCCCCATGACATGTAATATCATGAATATAATTATTATTATGATGTTTTATGTTTTGTTTAATTGACTGGGAATTATGATTTAAATGTTACAATGTGTTATGGGACACATTAGAATGTTTAAATATAATTTCCCTCAAGAATGTTTTAATGTCAACAACCCTTCTTGTTGTGAATCCTACTATGAGGTATTATTGTGAAATCCATATTATTTATAGATATTTTATTAGAAAATTTAATTATTTGATATATTAGGAATGATTTGGACTAGTATGACATAGTTGGGGCCTAGTTATTGATATCCCCTCAATGCATCAGTAGTCTCATAAGAGGAATCATTTTTCAAAATCAGATGGGTTTTTACCCTATATATTTTGTAAACCATATTACGAATGGTATTGAAGGTAATGGTACTATGTACCTAGGAAAAGTGGCCTCTAATAATTAATAATTTTCTTCATTTAGTTTCACTTATTCATCCAAGATTTTTTGTATTAACATATCTATAAATACATTTCATTTTCAGTTCATTGATTAAATGGTATGTGTTTCAGTTTCTTACATTTACATATTGATTTTTTCCATATATAGTCATTTGAATGGCATGTTTTTTTACTTATTCTCCTTTACATATGAATTTACTTCTTTTGATTCATTATTTGTTTAGCTTACTTTCCCATACTATGAATTTGAGCTCAATCGTATTATGTTTCTTTCCCCAGTATATGAAGAAAAAATATTCGAATAAGCATTCATGGATGCATTTTATTTCAGTTTATATTGTATCATGTTTTTTTTTGTATTCCCATTTTATTATGGGTATCATGAATGTAATCTAGCTTTCTAAGAATGTTAAACAGATCGGTCCTTTGTGATTTTTTCCTTGTAACAATGCCAATGTAATAAAATAATTCACTAGCTCCGAGTTTCTAGAGTTGAGGAATTGTAGTTGGTATTGAAGGATGTATATAATCATCCTTGGAATCGAGATTTAGAAAACATAGATTAAGGATCAAAATCCTAAGATATGCATTGATTATAAGTATATAAATAAAACCTAGAATTTTTGTATGGTAAAAATTATGTTGTTAAACCTATAAATACATCCATATATGGATACTACAAGTGGATATTGTTTTGGAACATATGTACCTAGGAGTAACAAATATGACAATGTCTTCTGGGCCTAACATGGGGTAACCGGGTACACAAAAACATGCCTTACTATGCACCTGGTTTGACACTCCTGGGGGATACTCTAAGGATAATTCAAATTCTCTTCACCCACCATTATGAATTATTTAAATATAAAGATTCCCTAAAAGTAACAAAATTTATGATTTAGGATAAATTTATGTTGAGTGTTATACCATATTTGAAATTAAATATTTTACGATCAAATCCTGCATGTGCCATTTTCATAGAAATGGTGCATGGAAGGAAGAATGGTATTAATACTCATGTAAAATGAAGATATTTCCCAACATAGGAAACCAATATATCTGTTATTATAATATATCATATTATGGAAATATAAATTCATCTTAGTCAGGTTATGAAAAATTGATTTTCCTGAATGGATAAACCTATTCCAGGGAGTGGACGTCCTATGCTAGATCGCTTTATGTAGTTGAAAGCCAATTTTTTTAGTGGGACTAATAATCCAATTGGAGATGAGAAATTTATTAATTCTTTGGAGAAGATATTTACAACCTTATAATGAAGTTAAAAGGAAAATATTATACTTGTGGTCTATTGTCACTAAGGTGATACTAATCAGTGGTTGTGTATTATCGCGAATATAAGAGAGAAAGAAGAAATTAAAATCCTGGAATTGAGAACTTTTAAGGATCCATCATTCATTTAATACTCCCCTCATTATTAATAAATTGTGGTGATAAATTTACATGTATTAAATCAAAATAGTTAAGAGAGCGTTGTAGATTATGAAGCTAAATTTAAAAGTTTATCCAAGTATTCTTTTGATTATATACACATCTCAGATTAAAAACATACCAATTATTTGTTGGTCTTAAGCCAAATCTCTGAAGGGCACTGGTTTCTCAGAATTTTTTATCATTAAAATAAATATTTCTATTTTCCATCAAGAAAAAGAAGTAATTATCAAGATCCTATGAATATAAAGGAAACTCATAGATGAAGAGGTCATCTAATAACCAATAAAATGGGAATGTGCAAACAAGAATATGATGATGAAAAAATTTCCATCATGAGATAATTGTGGAAATAATCACCCTAGGAGATGCTTGAAGGGAATGAGAGTTTTTATAAATGTGGATAAGGAGGTTATTAGGTTAATGAATTCAAGGAAAAGAAGAAAAACATTAATATTTAGTGTTACAACTATATGAAAATGGGGTATTATGAAAAAAAAATCCTTATTCATGGTGGGAATCCAGCATAGAAGAGTCGAAGGAAAGATGTACAATATCATGTAATCAATGTAGTGGAGGTGTAAGTACCAAATGACGTGGTGGTATGTACACAGATCCTATCAACATATTTTTCTAATGAATTTGTTGGTTCCAAAAAAATTGTAAGGAAGTAGGATAATAAGAAAGTCTTTGAAGCTGCCTCACAAAGACCTTTCGTGTAGCTCTATGGCCCCGTGCCCGCCGTGAATCAAGGAGGCAGGGTGCTCCGCGGGCCACTTTGATGTTCATGAGCCCACCTCGAATCCATGAGGTGGGATGCTTCGCGAGCCGATTTGACGTACACGATCCCACTGCAAATCAAAGAGGCGATATGCTATGTGATCCCCTTTAATGTTCACGAGCCCACCGTGGAGTGGAATATAGCTTTATGCCAAGCACACATAGCTTCACGAACCATGATCTACTCAAGGTACTTTTTCTCTATGAAGTGCCTCCCCTTGGCCTTGTTTTCACCCCTATTTTGAGAGGGATTCCTTTGGCAAAGCCCATGGGCCTTCATGAAGGAAGGAGATCCTCACAGGGAATCGGTTCATCGCGGAGCGTTTATGCTTTGCGAAGAACCCCCCATTCACACATGACTCAAATGATAAGGCATAGTCATTATGCCTCGTGAAGTACATTTCTTCACAAGACCTTTCTTCGTGAGGCACCCCTTCATCGTAGGGATTGGCTTTGAAAATTCCCTTTCACTTCACGAAGCATCTCTTGTATGCACCTATTCCCTATGCCTAGGCTAGGACACTTAACTACATGAAGCCCACCCCTTCAAGAATCCCTTCCATTGCATGGAGCACCAGATCTCTATGAGGCCTCTACTCCTATACCCCTTTGCTCTGTAACTCCCTCTCCCGTGTGACCCTCCAGGTTTGCACGAAGTGATTTCAAAGTCCTTTGGACACCACTTCCCGTTGTGTTGCTTTGCCTCATGCTTCTTCTCATAGTCATGCTAACGACTATTTCTTCTTCGCATAGCCACGCTAACATGTAACGCCAATGGTTCGCACCATGACACCCCAGTCCATGACATTTCTAGTGTATTCCATTCACCAAGGTGCAGAGGGTACCGATAATGTAAGCCCTAGGGGTGCGGAGTGAACCCACCTCGTCTGATCTACATGATGTTAAACTACCATGCACCATAATCCTCATCCCATGACATTAAAAGGTGATTTCCCCCCATGCATCCTACATGGGGAAAGGGAAACTGTCCTTGGGAAATCCCCTAGAATTTCTTACAAGATGTAGCATCCCTGCCCCTCCTTTATTCAGTTCCAAATCCCTCTCCCGCTGGGCTTTGTCGCCACTAGGCCTCCATCCTAGAGTAAGTCCCAACCTCTTCAGGCTTCTAACCATGCATAATCCCATGTTTCCTATTGGGTCTATGATCATGTGTAAGCCCCCCTTCACCTCCCACGGATTCACCTTTCGCGACGTGATCATCAGGTCTCTGCTACCTCTTGTTTCTCAAACCGAGCATGAATCATGTGGGATTAGAGCAAGCAACAACCATGGAATATTCTCTGGGTATCATAGAGTGTAATCCCCACACCACCTGAACTATGTGGTCTTTGATCCTTTCCAAGGCAAGGTATGTAGGAAGCCTCCATGAGGTCCAAGACCACCACCCATTGGTCGCTCTAACCCCCTTCACGTCTATTCACCAACACCCTGGGTATCCTAGAGTATAATCCCCACACCACCTGAACTATGTGGTCTTTGATCCATTCCAAGGCAAGGTACATAAGAAGCCTCTACGAGGTTCAATCCTACCACCCATTGGTCGCTCTAACCCCTTCGTATTGGTTCCCCAGCACCCTGGGAAGCCTAGAGTATAATCCCCACACCACCCGAACTATGTGGTCGTTGATCCTTTACAAGGAAAGGTACGTAAGAAGCCTCCACGAGGTTTATCCCCACCACCCATTGGTCGCTCCGACCCCCTTCACATCGGTTCTCCAACACCTTGGGCCGCCTCAGGGAGTAACCCCCAAATTCCCCTATAACATGAACTACGTGGTCTTTGATCCGTTATATGTCAAGGTATGTAGGAATACTCCACAAGGTACAAGCCCACCACCCATTGGTCACTCCGACCACCTTCATGTAGGTTCGCCCCCATCCAGCGTGACGATAAAATATGGACCCTAATCAATGGTAATCTATTTTTCCCATGTCAGCGGTAAGCTGTTTCACGCCAAACCCATCCTGAAATACGAGGTCTTTGATCTTTGCCAAGCCATGGTACGTAGGAAGCCTCCTTAAGGATCAATCCCAACAACCATTGGTCCCGACCATCCTTCACATTGGTTCACCAACACCCTGGACAGCCTACAGTATAAGCCCTACACCACTAGAACTATGTTTCCTTTGATCCTTTCCATGGAAGGGTATGTTGGAAGCATATCTGATGTTCAATCCCACCATCCGCCGGTCATCCCAACCATCTTCATGTCGATTCACCTACATCTAGTGGTAAGTCGTTTTGATCCTATTCAGCAGTAAGTCGTTGACATTCTCATCCAGTTCTACGACATTGAAAACCCCAATTGGCACTAATATTTTGTCAGATAAACTATGTGGACTTTGATTCCCTGCCATGGGGATACGTAGGAATCCTCTTCGAGGCTTAAGCCCAAAACCATCTTCATCATCATGATGGTTCGACCCCATTCACCATCCACTTCATTCAACCGCTCCATCATCTATCTTGATTCCTATATGGGCCACCACATCCCGGTGAAATCATGCCATCTCATTCCCCATTCCTCCCAACAGTAACCGGGGAGTCAAACCCACATTGGCCCCAACATCAGTGTTCCCTCCACGGGTTTCACACATCTGATCTACTTTAATCAGTGTTCTGGTCAGTCTGATCAGTCTCTATTGGACTTTAAACAGACGGAATACCCTATGTTAAACTTGGGAATCTGAGGAAAACCTCAGAGACATGCCTACGGCATATAATTCCTTGCATTCAATGTGGGATGCCTCGGGATTATACTCTCTAGATAAGACCTATAATGAGGGGTAAGAAACCTAGACGTGCCAGTGTCCCAGCCTCCATACATGCCAGTGATGTCTAGTGTGACTAAACACCTGACCGAAGGTTTCCACCCCGATTGGACCCCTAGGAATGTCCCAACATTCCTAGTGTAATTAACTGGTGTCCATGAAGATATGGCACCAGGAAGAGTTCCACAAATAGCATCTTAAATCTATAAGGTAGACCTGGACTAGGTAATGAGTTACGAGGAGGAATCCAAGGAAGGAAGGACCGACATCCCATCCTCCTATTTCGATCAAGGAGAAAACGACCCTGAATATCAAGTAGATGTCTCCTGACTTTCGAAAGTAGGAATGCGGGGAAACAGACAGTGTCGTCATCCCGCTAAATGAGACGGACATGTACACCCCAATGAAAGCATCAGAAATATCATTATTTGATTCTGGATCATCACACACTTTTATATCTACCTAGTTTTTTATGAAATTTAGGGACTTCCCTTTTGATTTAATAAGAATTTATTCAGTCAAAAAATCTAAGGGAATCATCATTGTATAAAATATGTGTCGATCAGTCACCATTATTACACATAAACAAGACATATGTGATGAACTTATAAACATACATATGGTTGACTTAGATATAATACTCAATATGGATTCTCTCTCAAAATATAATGAAAAACTTTGTTGTAGGATGAAGGAAATTACAATCTATAGGGAAGATGTAGAATGTCTCATATTTTGAGTAGAATAATCCCCACCTACTACTGATCTAGATCTACCTCCATTATCTATGTTGAATGAAATGATTGGGGAAGAAGAATACAATATCTAATGAAGAAGGAAGTAATATTCAAAATGAGGATGTACCTATTATGTTGAAATACATTGGTGTATTTTTTGAGGATTTACCTAGAAATCCCTGGAATGTGAAGATGAATTTTCCATTTTTTTAGTCTCTGATGTAATTCCAATATCAAAGGCGCCATATAGAATGGCCACTATGATTGGTGTAATTGAAGAAACAAATAGAGTATTTGGGTAATAATGGAATTATTCTCCATAGTGTTTCACCATGGGGATCTATTATCCTCTTTGTTAGATGGAAATATAGAACTATTAGGGTATACATTGATTATAGGGAATCAATTCCATTATAGAAAATAATTAGTATTCTCTACCACACATTGATGAATTGTTTCATAAAATAAATGGATCCCAATAATTGTCAAATAACGTTCTTCATTCAAGGTATCCCCAATTATGAGTGAAGAAGGGGACATTGTGATGATATATTTTCAGATGACATATGGACATTATGAGTTTATAGTTTTTCCATTTGGGATGACTAATGCACCCTCTGTTATTGTTGGCCCTAATGAACAAAGTATTCATGGAATATATTGATGATTTTTTAGTATGCATTAATTAGATTTTAGTGTATTCTAGAACTGATGAGGACCATGATAATCAATTGTGGATCATCCTTAAAACTCACAAAAGGGAAGAGTTATTTGGAAAAAATAGTAAATGTGATTTTAGGCATCATGAACTCTATTTTCGTGGTAATACTATATTCAAATATTGAATATTCGTTCATCCTACAAAGTCAAAGGTGGTCATAGAATGGCATGCACCAACAAAAATTATTGATGAAAATAGTTTCATTGGTTTGGGAGGCTATTATCGGCAGGTCATTGATAATTTTTCCAGATCACCCAACCCATTATCAAAACATACATGTAAATAACTCAATTTTGACTAGATCAAGGAATTTTATGAATGCTTTGATTAACAAAATTTATGATTATTCAATGGTCATATTTTGACCCTACCATATGGTACTGATGGGTTTATCATATAAATTGAAGCATTAAAAAAGGGACTTGGTTGTTTCTTAATTTAAAATTATAAATTTATTGAATATGCATCAAGGTAATTAAATATTAACGAATAAAACTACCCAACCCATGATCTGGAGTTAGTATTTGTAATATTCACATTGAAAATATGAGGACATTATCTTTATGGTGAATTATATGAGATATACATGGAACACAAAATCTTGAAATACATATTCTCATATAAAGTGATCAATATGAGACAAAAATTAATGGTTTTGGTACTCAATAATTATGACTTCCCAATACACTACCAACCAAGAAAATCAAATAAGGTAGAAGATGCACTAAGTAGAAAGTGTTATGGATTTTTATCCCAGATGAGGATTGAAAAGGATCTTATGTTTATGGATATAGTAAATATGGATATGTCAATTTATAAGGAAGGAAATACATTTATAATTTTTAAAATGATTTAAAAATCATATTTATTATAGAGGATAAATAATTTTTAATTTGGAGATGAGGAATTTCAAAAGAAAATTAAAGCTGTGAATGATGGAAAATTAGAAGACATTGTCTTTAAATATGGTGATATAATTTTTGTAAAGAGGATCTTCATTCCTTATATACCTGATATAAAAATAAAATTGTTTGATAAATCCCATACCATAATCTTCTATTTACATCTATGAAGCACAAAGATGTACAGGGGCATAAAAATACGATTTTTTGGGATAATATAAAGTGGGAAATTGCTTATCATATATCTAGATACTTAATTTTTTCAATAATATAATGAAATGATGTAGTTTAATAAAGGAATCATGAATCCTATTTATATTCTTATGTGGAAATGTGATGAAATTACTATGGAATTCTCATTGTAATATCAATGAATTTGAGAAGGAATAACACAATATGGGTTATAATTGATCGCCTTACCAAATCTGCTCATTTCCATGTAACAATAGAATATATTCCTTTTGAGTTCCTGTAAATTCTCAACATTAAAAAAGTTTTAAGAATTCATGGTGCACCACAAAATTTTTTTCCTGATATAGATCCCCTATTTAAATAAATATTTTGAACAAGTATTCATAATTCTCATGACAATGAGCATAATTTGAGCCCTATCTACCTTCCTCGGACTAATGGGAAATCAGAAAGATCAATTAAAATAGTATAATACATGTTGATATCATGTTCACTCGACTTTCAAGGAATGTGGACTCAAAATGTATCTCTGGTAGATCTTCCCTATAATAATTGTTTCCATTTAAGTATTCAAATGGCGTAATGTAAAGTATTATATGGAAAAAGATATCATACTCTCAGTTTTTGGGATGAATGTGGTGAAACGAAACTCATAGGCCCAAAAATGTTAAAGATATTATGACAATGGTAAACATTATTCCAGATCATTTTAAATCAGATCAAAGTAGGCAAAAGAGTTATGCTAATAATCAAGGGAAAAACATAGAGTTCCAAGAGGGAGATCACATTTTCATGAGAGTATCTCTATAGAATGGTGTTATTATATTTAGTAAGAAGGTAAAACTAAGACCTAGTTACATTAAAATCTTCAAAATTATTAAAATGGATGGAGTCGTTACTTCTCATTTAGAATTTCCACCAAATATCTCAAGGGTTCAGCATGTATTCCATATATCTCTGATAAAGAGTTTCTTACCTAACCCAAAATATGTTCTCACCTCTGAGGAAATTTATTTGGAACCTGAACTTTCATATTGTGAAGAACGCATTCATATACTTAATAGAAAATATAATCTATTGAGGAATCGAACAACTGGTCTGGTAAACTTTCTTTGGAGAGATCAAAAAATAGAAGAAGTAGAATGTGAAACATAGAATTATTTAAAAGAGAAATACCCATATATTTTTGAAGGTAATAAAAATAATATTCTTAAGAAGAAATTTTTTTTATGATTGAATTATTTATCATCCCAATTATGTACCATTTTTTCTCTTATATTTCGTTGATATATTTTCAATACACAAAACGCCATATTTAAACAAAACACTACATAATCACATTTACCACAATAAATACAATACTAAAACTTTTAGAGGTTTTAAATATTAAATTATATATATTATATATCCACTAAAATATTTTTAAACTCATCTAATATATTTTATTGGAATAATATAATATTGAACATAATAAACCACAAAAAATATTAAATTTTTATACATGTAGATTTGCTGCCTTTTGATGGAGAACCATATTTAAATCCAATCGTATACCATTTTAAAAACATAATTTTTAAAAATAAACATAATATTTGGAAGAGAAACATAAATTTTTTTATGGGGGTGATTTTTTATTTTTCTATAAATTTTCATTTTTTAATAAACAATGAAAATTAAAGAAATTTAATCCAAAACTACTTTTCATATTGATTATTTATAAGGTTAAATTATACTTTTAATTAGATTAAAATTTTAACTAGAAAATATTTTTACAATTTAATCAAATTATGGTCATTAGAATCAATTTCACATAGATATTTTCTATAAAACCATATCTAAATTGAGGACGTTTCTACTTTAAAACCCCGCATTGTTGTCCCATATGTAGGATTAATTTAAATTTAATTTCTTTAACTTCTGGGATTGTAATTTAGAAAAATAGATTACATATTTCGAATAATCATAATTTATAATTTATAATATAGTCAAATTAGTTTTTGACCATAAAACATTGTGTAAATAAATAAAATTAATTACAATGATTGAGGTTAAATTAAGCTTAATAAGGGACTAAAACATATCTTTAAGGCCCAAATATAACCTATAAACTTTTAAAAAAATCCATTTTTATGGACATATATAGACTCTATACTAAATTATATATACATTGGACCATTATTTATCTCCTTTAAATAGAAATAATTTGGATGTAATCCATTTCTTTTAAATTATTACAAGAGTGACACTCCTCCTCTATTATAAAATGACTCATTTCCTCCCACTTCTACATGCCTCTAAATCCAATTAATTTCAGAAAACCTATACCAAATTGCGTCAAAACATACCTCATTCCTCATTTAATCCTACCTTAGGGAAGGAAGGAATCTATAGAAGAATTTTATTGCAAAATTAAAAGAGTTACCCAAAATAAGAGGTAACGTCTTTCTAGGAGCTCTTTAATTCTATTTCCATTCACCACTCCCTAAATCTTTCTTATTCTATGATAATATAAAAAATTAGTATAATAAATATACTAGGATTTTTTATATTATTTTTTATACTGGAACATTCACAAACATCCATCTAATGGGAAACGAACATACTATTTACGTGTATAGTGGACTACCGCCTCACGAAATGATTATTGGTCATTTCTCCATTACCACATATCATAATATCCATTTCGATATAAACCCTATTTATATAAGTTATATATAATATTTATTTTGTCTTTATACTTATTTAATTTGATTACAATAAATATCCTTGTACTTTCCATTTTTTGTATCAAATATAACATTGTTTGTGGAACTGTGGACTACAGCCTCCTCAATGTGATGTGATTCATTCACACTAAAAATGGAATGTATTAATGATAATTTTGATAAACCTATATGAAATATATTACTTAAATAGGGTAATTTAATTATAATATAAATTTATATACATATCATTGAATTTTCATTCTTTTAAAACACAATAAAGAAATGAAGGTAGTGTTCATGCGTACGTACGGACTACCGTCACCCTGAATGGTGCTTTTCATTTGTTATACAAAAAAATTATGCATTATTATATATACTTATATAATTTAAATATATGATATTAACATGATTATTTATATTATTTATATTGTTAATCTATGATATATTAAGTAGGAATAAAAAATAACATGTTAAAACATACTCACGAAACAAGGCAATTAACACCTAGAATAGTTAAAATAGTGAAAGGTTGTTACAAACAGATAATAAAATATTATAATTGGATAATATATGATATCATAAATATTAAATTTTATCTATTATAATATAAAAACATATTTAAATAACTTTATAAGAGGATAAATACCACACAACAAAAGAAAGGTTAAGGTTAGAGATTTCATCTCAATTTACTTTCCATTGAGAATTATTTTTGTTATGATCCAATTAAATTTTATTTGGTTTATAAACATACCATTTACCTGTTATATAATTTATTAATTATTCTCATGGTATTTTATGTTTCATTAAATTCATTGGTAATTAGGATTTAAATGTTTCTATGTGGTGTGGGACACATTAGAATGGTTAAATATTATTTTTCCTCTAGAAATTTTTAATGTCAACAACATTTATTGTTACTTATAATCCTATAAGATATTATTGATAAATATATATTCTTAATGTATATTTGATAAAGAACATTTTTTATTTCATATATGAGGAATGATTTGGAATGGTACAACGCAAGTGGGGCCCAGATATGGATATCCCCTTGATGCATTAGTAGTCTCCTGGGATGCAAATTTTCGCCAAATTAGATGGGTTTTACCCTATATGTTGTAAACCGTCTTTTAAAAGGTATTGATAGTGAAGGTAAAATGTAACTTGGAAACATCAATTCCAATAATTTAATATTTACCTCATTTAGTTTCAGTTATTCAACCCTGATATTTTTCATTGACATGTCTATGGATACATTTCATTTTCAGTTCATTGATTAAATGTAATGTGTTTAATTTTATTACATTTTATTTGTGATTTTTCCATATCTAGTTATTTTAATGGAATGTTTTATCAGTTATTCACATTTCCATGTTAATTTATTGTTATTCATTCATTATTTATTCTGCTTACATACCCTTACTAATAAATTGAGATCACCATTATTTTGATTCTTTCCTTATGCTATAAATAAGAAATATTTGAATAAGAGTTCATGGATGTAGTTTATTTAATTTTTTTTGGTAGAATGTTTTATTTTGTTTCCCCAATTTATTATGGGTATCATGTATGTAATATATCTTTCCAAAACATTTAAACTTGTCTATACTTCGGGATTTTCTTCCTTATAATAATTCCAATGTAATAGAATAAGGAACTAGATCTAGAATTCAAGGGTTGGGGAGTTAAAGAATATATCCATATATTTACTCACCCTTCCATAATGGGATCAGAATCTAATAGAATATTCCTACCATTTTCTGAACTAGTTTTTTCTCTCTCAAAATTGCATCGAGTGATAATTTGAAAGCAAAGAGTTTTGTGTGGGATTATGATCTAATATTAAATATTAGGTATATATATTGAATATTTTCTCATATAATGAAGTGGTTTATAGATATGTTATGGAATATATTGACCCAAAAAACAATTTGGGGTCATTTGGTAATCATATTGTATGTATTTGTACTTCCAATGGATCCTATGGGAAAAAAGAGGAAGTTGAATGGGTTTTGTAAGGGTGGTGGAAGTGGGTTTGAGTAGTGTAATTATATCACAACTTTATAAACATATTTTAGTGTAACTTTTACTTACTACTAGTGTGGTATGATAAGGTAATGATATGTAATTTCCCCATGAATCCTCATATTAGTAACTCATGTGGATGACAAGGTAACTTAAAGATTTTTTTTAGTATTTTTCATCACAAAAGTATAGTGTGGGATCAACCAAACATAAAGGATCTACTATAAAGTTGGATTATTTAAATAATACTGGGTCTCAATCATAGTATTTATGATTTAATTAGTTTTATATAGGTAAATTGTCTCATGTGGAAGTTGATGGACACAAGGTAGCTGTGATAGGTAGTATCTTTATTGCTTCATCTTTCTAAACTTCTTTAATTTATATTTTTGCCTCTAATTAATTTATATAAATATGATTATTGAATATTTTAAAAAATACAACGAAAATAATTCACTTTATTATGGATTTGATAATTCCTCTTAGAATGAATAAGGATGACATATTTCAATGTCTCTCGTGTTCTCTTTTTACATCAATAGTGGATTTAGTATTGGATTTTTTGGTTCTCAATTTGGATCAATTTTCTTCCTCATGATGGATTGGTTGTTTTCCCATAAATCATACCATTATATCTATCATCAATGACTTTCCTTTATAGACTTTGATGTAAACTAATGATATTTTTAGGATGAGTGGGATATGTCATCTAGTCGAGTTAGACCTCCTTTATTAAAACATACAAATTTTATTTCATCTTTTGTATCTGAAAACGAGGATTGAAAAAAAAATTGATCTTCCTTTTTTGGTTAATTAATTTCTTTAAGTGTTCCTAGATAATTTCTCTAGTCCTATATTTGGATGGGGAAGTTGAGTTTTCAATCGATTTTCTGTTAGGAACTCATTTGATATCCATTCCTTCATATCGTGTGACTTGAAATGAGTTAATGAAATTGAAGCTTCAGTTGGGTGATTTTAAAAATAAAGGGTGAATTCATCCTAGTTTGTCTCCTTGGAAAACCAATATACTTCTTACTAAAAATGATGTTGGTTATCTCTGTTTATGTATCAATAATTAGAATACTAATAGGGTGACAATTATGAATAATTGTCTTTTTCCCTATATCAATGACTTGTTTGATCAATTGAAGGGGGAAATTTGTTCCCAAAAATTTACCTTCAATATAGATATCATCAACATAGTGTAAAGGATTTTAAGATTCCAATGATCACCTTTAGTAGTAGGTAGGGAAACTATGAATATTTTGTGGCTCTATTTGTTCTGACTAGTGATCTAGTTGTTTCTATTGCCTTGATGAATTGTATTATCCACTGGTATATTAATTCCTTTAGCTTGGTATTATTGGATGAAATTTTACTTTAATCAGTTACTTATGAAGAGTATGAATGTCAACTAAAATATATTTTTGGAATATTAAAGGATCTCCATCATTATTATGTGTTATTGAAATATCATTTTTAAATTTTATGATTTATTTTCTTAGGACATGTTGTTTCAAAACATGAAAACTTAATTAATTTTGAAAATTTGTAAGATGCCTTTTCATGGGAAGACGCGTGTAATATCTTTAAGGATCATTGATTCTTGGGTTTGGTAGGTTATTATCAGTGATTTGTAATGGAATTATCAATGTCGGGTCTCATTTGACTATGCATACCATAAAAGAAGTAAAATTTATATGAGATTTTATTTGTTAGTATTAATTTGTTGAATGGAATAAACATCTAACCTCAGAAACTATTTTTACTCTACCAGAAGTAGGAAAAACATTTGTGGTGTTCTTTATGCATTCGGTGATGGATTGGGCTATTTTATTTTACAAGAAGATATTCTTATGGAATACATCACTTTTTATCTGCATTCACACAAGAAAAACTATCCCACCCATGATTTTGAACTTGTAGAAATTATACAATATGTAATAATTTTAAAACATTTCCTATTTGGGGAATGGTTCATTTTTTATTCTGACTATTTGAGTTTGAGTTATAAATTTTCTCAAAAATACTTGAAAATTAAGTAAATGTGGTGGTTAGATAATATTTATTCTTTTGGATACATCATTTCTTATACATAGGGAAAGGGGAATATTATTGTAAATGATTTAAATAAAACAATTCATCTCTTAATATTTTATGTAATTAAAATATGAATGGAATTTGATAGAACCCTTTTCATTGATGCACCTGGATGTGATGGGGGAAGATAATATTTTTTCTAAAATGTTCTTAGCTAACGCCATCTCTTCTCAAGTTTCTTTTTTTGGAGGAATGGTTGGATGAAGAGTTTTTGAATTTCATGAACTCTTTATGTGGTGGTGAGATAATTTTTAATTGTTCTTTATCCAAAAAAGGAATTATTCATTTAAAAAAAAGATTATTCATACCTTCATCTAGTATGAAGTATATAATAGATATTTTTAATTATTCTTTGTGGTTTTTTCATCCTAGTAAAAAAAAATATTTTCAATAAAATAAAGAACAAGTTTTTGTGGAATTGTATGAAATGTGACCCTTAATTTTGTGTCCCATTTCTATATTTGTTAGTAGATTTTAGAAAAAAACAAAAATCTAGTTAGACTGCTTTAGGCTCTCTTAGTGACCATCTTGAAATGGTATGATATATATATATATATATATATATATATATATATATATATATATATTATCATTGGGTTACCAGAGGCTCCCTAAGGTAATAATTCTATATGGGTGGTGATTTATTGACTAACAAAACTGGTTCAATTTAAAATGATTTGAGACACCACTAAGGTTGACGTTTTTGGAAGGTTATATGTTTATGTTATCATGAGATTATATTAGGTATCATATATTATTATTTTTTCTATAGATCATTGGTTTTCCTTTCATCTTTTAAAATTCCTCAAGGAGGTGATGGGTTCTGAGTTAAAGTTGAGCATGACTTTTTTTCCTCAAATAGACACACTGATAGAGCAAGCAATTTATATTTTTGAGGAAATACCATAATCATGCCTCATAATCATTATAGACTCTTGGGATAGCTATTTTTCCATGTTTAGATCACTTATAAAAATAGTTACTAGAAATCCATTATAATGGATCCTTTTGAAAGATTTTATGGACGAATTTGTAAGTCAACACACTTTTTGTTTGAGGTGGGTGAAATTTTTCTTATGAAACCAACATTTTTTTGGAGTCTTCAGTGAAAATTATGATTATTTGATGATGAATGTTCAAGTATTAGATTCATCAAAAATCATAAATGGATCATCAAATCCATCCTCTATAATTTTCAGTGGGTAATCAAGTGTTCTTGAATGCTTCCCCTAGGTTGGGTCATTATCATCATTAAAAATATGGGAAATTAGCAAAGAAATACGTGGGAACTTTTGAGATCACTGATCAGATTAGAAAATTGGATAATTAATTATACTTTTCATCTTAATTTACATATATTAAGGTTTTTTCATATGTCATAGAATAATAATAATTATTCCAATCTAGCTCATGTTCTGGACCAAGAAAATATTGATTTTGATCTAGATAAGTCAGTTGTTGAACAACCAGTTCATGTTGATGAATCATAGGAAAATATTTTCAATGGTAAATATTTTTTTTATTCTAATTTTTTCATCATCATGAGATAGATTCTCTTGACATGTGATAGTGAGAATAATTGATGAGGGAGTAGAGGCCTCATATTTTCTTTAAAAATTCTTATTTTCTTGGATTTTTTGGGATTAGAGCTGATATTGTGGGGATAATTTTCATATCCTGGATTCACATTCATGTTCTTGCATTCATTTTTTTACCATTTTTTTCAACTATTATGGTGTTTCTCAAAGTGATTTGTGGGAGTTTTGGATATTTCTATGCATGTTTCTAGTTAGAACATTATTCAGAAAATCTATTATGTGTTCTTAGGAAATTGTGAAACATGTGATGGTTTAGGAGCATGGTGTTTCACACAGTTGGAAAATAGTTAAAAAATTCATGCAACCAAACCAAATAACTCTCTATAGTGGAAAAAATAACTTCCCAACTTGAATTAATTAAAATGAAAAGTATTTTTTAAACTTGAAATATCTCTATGTGGTCACATTCTTCCTCCTACAGTTTTGGATATCAACCCTAAGGACTACCCTTAAATATTTTTTTAATCTAAACCCTTATAGAGATCAATTCTAAATAATATTATAGTGTTTGATAAAATAAAATCAATTTAAGTTCCTGTTACTTTTTATTATACTTAATTTTTCATTGGCCACCATCTGAGCATGTTTTACATTCATGGAGGTATTATACAATTCACTCAATGCATATATTACTTATTCAAGAACTATTTCATCCATATCAATGTCACAAAAAATTCAATTATTATATAATTAAATATATATTTTCATTACACAGTTTCATATATTAATATTTGGATTCAAAAAGTATTGTAAGATAATTGAAACATTAAATTTATTTCTGTTTCGGTACTCTATTATTTCTACTACATTTTCTAAAATAGATATTCCTTCAAGTGGTTACATAAAAAATCCATATATATGTATTTTATTACCTCAATAGGGACATTATTCACACACCTTTCAAATTAAGAGTATAGGTCTTCAACTGATCTGGTAAATTCACCTTCTCCTAATTCTTCAGAACTTGAGCTTAATTCCTTCCTCAAAAAAACCACTTTTAATAGATTATATAGAATAAAATTTAACTCCCTGGTTAGCTTCAAATAGATATTGATCCATTTTTTCTATTGAGAAATTTCCTAATTTATTTTCATTCTCATTCTTCGTATTATTATTGATTTTTAATCGACACCTTCATGAATTCTTCAATAGGAAGGTGATCCCATGGTTTTTGGAATTTCAGATCGAGAGGTAGATCATGGGGTTGTTCCCCTAAATTATGTTATATATGGGACGAAACATATGGATGTCACGGTTTATAATGAATCCATATATTTGTTCATGCATTCAGATTATGATATGGTAGAGTAGATACCTATGATTAATTCAACATAAGAAATAAATGATAAGATAAGGGGATGATTGTTTTGTGTGGACACTTATCATGGGTTGTGTACCTGGATTGAAAAAAAAGATCATATACTAACAAGAGGATTCAATTAAGGGAATATCAACCAAGAGGAGTACATGCAAGCTTGGGAAAAAATAGAGTATCACCTAGATGACCTCATAAATTTTGATCTAGATATATAGGTAAATTCTTTTTCCTCGAAGATATTTAGGGACAACAGTTCTAATTGGATGAAATTATCCTTTATTAACTATGTGGTATTTTTGTGTTTATTTTTGGTGAACCTTGAGGTTTTTCAAGTTCCCTTTAAAGTGTTTAGATATTAATAAATTTAATTTCTAGGAATTAAGTAACATATAAATCAAATAAATATTTATACATTATAGAGAACATGTAAAGAAATTGGTAGAAAAAAATTAACCAATTAGAGGAATACCAACAAATTTATAAAAATTAAAATTCTAGATGGATCAGAAAGGGATAATGAGATGGTGGTGAATTAGTATACCAAGCTTTTACCATGTTTTATGTTATTTTAAAATAAACTCATCTATAATTCAACCTCTTCCCTAGCTAATAGGAATGGATCAATCATTGTGCCTGCACCCTTCACCCAAATATTAAAAGAAAAATAAGAAAATAATATTAGCACTTGATATTTACAGTGTTAAACCACAATGTGAGATCCTACACCTTGTTGTGTTTGGCTATTGATAAGGATATCGATTTTATTAAAATTTAGAGTTTTAGTAATTACATGTGTATTTCAATTCATACACAAGTTTCAAGTGGGTATCATCTATATCCCTAAAGATGCATTATTTATACCGATACCACAACTTCTCAAATGTAATTAAATTGAAAACAATATAGCATTCCTAAATAATCCTATAAAATCTAGAAAACAAATCACAAACCAAATTATAATGATTAGTAAATAAAAATCTAGGTTTTCCATATTCTTCATATTGACTAACTATTATAATTGATCACAATGGTTATCAATATGAAATTAAATCAATAAATAATATAAAAATCACACACATTACAAAATTTTTCCCCATACATTCATTATTATTCTTTAATACCGATAAATAAACAATATTATCAGAATCACGTATTCTATTCTTCTTCTACATGTACTGCATCTCTTCCTAGTAGCAATAATTGGATGCTCTATTATCTTCTACATCTTTAACATTTTTTTTATTTAAGAGTGAATTAGTCAAAATATTCTCTTCTTATACTACCCACTATTAACATTATAGAATATATATCATCCTCAAAATTGAAAAAAAAACTTCTGTTTTCAAATATCATTAGTTGAAATATAATTTCAAATTCGAAATACCAAATTTATCTATATTCTTCTAAAATTTATATTCACTATGAAGTGTGAATATTTTTCTTTGATATTTCACAAATTTTATTGATTCATAATTTAGATATCCCAATAATAGAATCCTATATCTGGTACCTACTACTATTAAATTGTAATAAGTTACATAGAATCACATCCCAAATGACTGAATAGTTTAGTAGCCTCGTTAAACTATATACATATGCGAGACATGTATTATATTTGAATAAAAAGATTACAACATAATTTTTTTCTCTTCTTTTTTGTGAATAAATTCATTCCATACAGAGTATCCCTATATATATATCATAGAAAAATTCATGGAATTATAGTGAAAGGAAAAAAAATAAGGCCCAAACCAAAATCTCAATAAGCGTTAAGTACAATAGAATCAATAATGAATCAATGTGAATAATCAATATGGAAATGTAATAACTAAATACATGTCATATAATCAATATATTAATAAATATATTCCTTTAGAGATAATATCAATGTAAAAATATCCTAGATATTAATCTATATATAATGGAAAATAACATAACATTCAATCCATTTAAATAACTTGACTACCTAAATTGATAATACTTAATCATTATGGCAAGGTAAATAACTAAACTTGCATTCCATGTAATCAATAAACTAAGAATAAAATATTTCCATAGATTTTTTTCATAGTGATAATATCATGGATAATAAAATTCTAATTATGAATATAATGAATTCTTAAATATTGGACTTCATGTATTAGGAACACGAAGACCTCTACTTTCAAGATCTATCCTACGGATAGTTTAAAAATACAGGAAGATTCTTATTTAATTTGGCCAACTGATTTGTTTCATGAGACTTGTTGATGCATCGATTAGATATATAAATTCTAGGACTCACGAATCATTGAATGTCTAAAGAAACTCATATATATCAAAAAATCAATTTAATTAATGAACAATGTGCTTTATCATCAAGTATTCAAATTTAGTAAAGGATTCTGATTTATAAATATTTACCTACATAAAAAATGACTTTCAATGTAAAACCCCATACATAAAAATGACATATTGTTAAACCAAATCATATCTATGATAAATAATGTGGATATTTAGAATAAATTTAATGTCTAATGACCACATGAAATTGAACATTACATTAAAAAAAATTAAATAGAAATATGAATGAAGAATGTTAATGGCAATACTTTCCTTCGCCAACATGTTCAAAAACTGTCCATAGAATGAATAAGGATTATATTAATATTACATACATCTCTTTAAGTAATAATAAATGGTTATTTTCATTGATGAATGAATTTACCATAAAATATGTTTATAATGATTATTGATGAAAATATCCCTTTTATTCTAAAAAACTTTTTAAAAATCTCATTTCATTAAAAATAACATTTTAAAACATTTTATTTAAAGAAATATTTGTAAACATATAAAGGAATATTCTAATAAATGATGGTGTTAATTCTATATATGTTTATCAAGGTAAAAATAAAATTCCTTTTACATTTTAAAAATTATAGAAAAATCCCTTATTCAAAAAGAAATAAAATTCATTTGTAAAGATTTTTAAAAAAGAAAAATTTGGTAAAATTTTATATTAATAAACCAAATTGAAAATTTTAATGGGAATATTATTTTAAATGATTTTTTAAGACTTGTTTTTGTAAGAAAACACATTTTCTACCGAAGAGATAAATGAAGTCGTATTTTATTAAAATAGTATATCAAGAATTTTATGTACCAAAGAGTATAAAAAGGGTAATATTAGGTGAAAAACATCATGAATAACTAAAGGATAAAAAATGAAAGGTTTTATTAAAAAATTATCATAGAAATTAATTCATTGGAAATTCAATAATAAAAAATCTATATTAGAATAAGACTGTGAAAAACACCCTTAAGATGATCATAACGTTGAAGTATGAATTCCTAAATGAATCGATTATGTGTATAATCCTTAAATAAAAGATAAAAAAATTAGAAATAAAAAATAATATAATAAGAATTCATTACACGCATAATATTATCATTACATAATCAATGAAGTATAATTTTAACCCAATGATTGTAAATTGAGTTAAAAATATTTTACCTTACACTTTCATTTAGTTGAATGATCATCAACCTACTGAATAAAATTTTTAATGATATTATTAAGTTTTAAAATAACATATTAATATTTATAATACCATTTATTACAATTTTATATTATCTTATCACCCTTTTATTAATAATCTTTCATTATTTTCTTTGGTTTGGGTGTTAATTTTTTTATTTTCAATTATTTTATGACCTGTCATTTTTTGATACTCTTAAATAGATCATGAATTAATAATATAAAGAATATAAAACATATTTTAAATATCATCTATATTGATTATATATGTATTTATATTAATTAAAAAAAATTGGTTACGGGAAGTGAAATACATCATTCTTGGAGATGGTTGGTCGTACGTACACATGAACATTGTTACCATTTTATTATCATATTGTAAGAAATTAAAATAAAATCCATACATAAAAATTATTATTCTCGTATAATTTTATATTTCATATATATCAATTGTGTGTGTTAACATTATCTTTAATACATTCCAGGTAAATCATGAATGAATAACATCACTCCGCAAGTTGGTAGTCTTTCATACACATGAACAATGTTAATGTATTCCCAAGAAATCGAAATTATGAAGGTATGTGTTATATAATAATTAGATAAGCATAACTAAATAACAAATATAATTTATAAATTTTATTTAAATCATTTTTCCCAAACATTAAAAGTGGTGATGGAAAAATGAATGAAGTTGGTTCGTGAGGCTGTAGTTCATCGTACACACAAATAATGATTTTTTAAACCATTTCATGGAAGTGTGTATTGGTTTAGGTCATAAAATTAACATAAAAACATCTTATAATATTTATTATACTTATTTTTTTATTTAATTTTTTGTATAATAATAATTTAAGGGGGTGTATAAATGAATAAAACAAAAATGCATGTTAATGAATATTACCTCTTCTTCGGTTTACTCCTATTGGTTTGCACCAAAGTCCTTCATCAGATACATTTTTTTCCCAAAGTAAGTATTATATGATTATGGTATGTAAGTGGATAATTTATTTGGATACGTATTTACTGAGCTAGATGTATTGAGAGGTGTGAAGAGAGGAGGAGATAGGGAGACAATATATAAGTTTAATGAGTAGAAATCCTGTAAATTTTTAAAATGAGAAATTCCACCCACATTTTATCTATTTCATGTGAACCCAATAATGGAACTAAATCTATACTATGGCTTAAAAGTTATAAATAAGTCAATTAAATGGGTTTTTGAAAATTTTATAGGTCATGTGGCCCCTTAAGTGTAAATTTTATTCCCTTGTTAAACATATTTTTCTCTATATCACTATAATTAAATTTTACTACATTCAAAAATAAATTTAGTCAAAACATAATTTTAAAATAATATAAAAAATAAATTTTTATAATTCCAAATATAAAATCCATTTTTCCTAATTCATTTCATTGTAGTGGAAAAAATTAATTTAAAAATAATCTTGTATATGGGATAAGAAATCATATTTTTAAAGTGAAAATTTTCAAAGGTTTACTATGATTTTTATCTAAATTCAATATATAAATTATTAATATGATATAAATTGTATTCATATATGAATAATTTAACAAATTTTACTTTAATACCAATTAAAAATATAATTTATCATTATAAAATATTAGATTAAATGTCAGTTTTCAATTAAATTCAGTATTGTTCATCATTCATCAAAAAAATGAAATTTCTCAGAAAAAATCACCGTAAGATAATTTTGAAATTACACATTAAAAATTGTTTTTTCAAATAACTTTTTATAATTTTTACAATTTATTTTCGAAACATGTTCTCCATTAAAATGAGGCAAAAATTCCTTTAGAAATTTACTTCATTTATAAATAAAATTGGATTTGTCATTATCTTATGCCTGTAAAATATACTAGATGAATTAAAAATACTTTATTAAATATATAGTATATAAATATCATTAATATCTTCCACTAATATAAATAAATTTAATTTATTATGATAAAACACCTTGGGCATATATAAATGGTTTTTATAAAATCATTTCTTATAAATTCAATTTATTTTTATATTCATTCCTAATTAATTGGTAGCCAATGAATTAAACCATATTTTTTTAAGCTATTTAATAATATTCATAACCTAAAATTTAATTTCTAGGAGATAATTATCATTTTGAATAATAATATTAATATTATTTTGTAAAACTCTGTGTTTTTTATAATTCAAGTTGTCGAAGAAATTTGTTGTTGAGTGTAATGCAATCTAACTCATTATTGTGTGCATTGAAAGACGTAGTATATATTAAATTTATTTTAAATAATAAATATTTTTTAAAATTATCAGGATATTATATTCTTCTCTACACTTGGTATTTCATTTCACACAAACTATTGAATATGTTGTTCATATTTTAATGTGTCAGTGTGTTACACATAACTCCCTTAAACCACTCCATTTAAATCTTGATAACTTTGGAATATTAAAAATCCCAAGATTAAGTTTATCCTTATAATGAAACAATATTTTTGATCCTCATCTAATTTGAAAATATCCCAACCCTCTACTTAATATCTAGTGCTTTTTAAAAAAAATCCACAAAGCAGGTGAACATGTATGATACTCATCATTCTCTTATTATTAGGTGAATTAAAATTTTAAAACGCATCATTATATTAAAATAAAAAATATGGTGAAATTTTTCATGAATCCAAACACATCAACATTTTTTAAATGAGAAATCATAATTATTTTAAAATAATTACAAACTAAAGTCATACAACCCATCATACAAAAATCCTTCTGATTCCATGACCTATTCTCAAAATGTTGTGATCAAATTCATACATTCCCAAAGAATTAGGATTAATTAATTTTGAAGAAAATTCATATAATTTTCATCTCCATTCCAATTTATTACTTTTTATATGTAATCTTCATTTTTGAACCTGATATTTATGTTTTAAATATTCGATCTGAAATCAAATATTCATAAAAAATGATCATCGCATACTCATTATTGAGTAACATTAACTTAGTTTTTTATACAAGAAAAGTGTTAATACTCATATAAATGATCTTTGGTTTATCTCTCTCCATGATGAAACCTCTGCATTCACTCTTATATAGTATTTTATTTCACTCAAACTACATACATGCCTCCAAATTCTATAATAGTGGTATATAAGATGAACCATATGGGACATGTGGTCAATGGATTGATCATATGAGGCATATGGTCACGAGATCCGCCAAGTGATCTAGTGTTAATGGATCATCCTTATGGAATGTGGTTAATTAATTGAACATTTTTCATGCATGTGTAAATATTTACTGTAATTCATAGAACAGTGCATCATCTCATTCTAATCCAATTATTTACCCAATAATCCTACATGAAAGCTAGTGACCCATTCAGTGTTGGATTCATCATGATCCACCTACATGGAATTGTGAGATTAAAATAAAGTGTCATGAACACTCCCAAACAAAAACCCAGATTCCCAAGGTATAATATAGCTCATATATAGAATCCATTAAATTATATCACACTTTATATTAAAAATGTATATTACCATTTATCATCAAATCCCATGTAATTTTTTTCTTTTGGTGTGATGTGTTTAATAACTCTACAAGATCCATTATTCTATAATAACATGACCCAATGGGTTCTAGTTCTCACCTTATGACCTCTTATTAAACACCACTAATAAGAACCAAAATTTCTAAAATATTAAATTGAAATTCAATATAAATGAACCCCTAATATTGAATAACTCTGAGTAATTTGTCCAGAATTTTAACTTTTTATAATATGGGATCGTATTTATAAGTGTATCAAAAATGGATTTATAACTATTTTATTCATTTTTTGATTTACTATACAAAAAATTGATGTTTTGAAATTTTGATTTTATTTATTCAATGGCCTTTATTAGGATTTTCAATTTTCATTATCTAAATGGAATTAATCTTTAAAATTCCTATACTTATTTTCTGTCATTAAATGTTATAGGATTGAAATGTTTAAGGGGATGTAGATTGTCTTAAGGATTTTCCCAGGAGCATTAGGATTTTTCTAGAAAAATAATGTTATTTCAAAGAGAGTAAGACTTTGGGAATTTGATAATTTTTTAATGAAAATCCCAATATAAGAATTTATAAGGTTAAGCATAATACATTTCTAATACTATAAGACTTTAGTAATTTTCACTTTTTAGAGGATCTACATAACGTAATGCTTTAAATACTTATGATGATACAGGTTACTACCTAAAGATCCCATGGTGAATAATCAGACCACAACTCCTTCTCTAGCTTAACCATAGATTGAATTAGCCTAATTTTGGAAAACCAAAAAGAAAATCCAATAATTTGATCAGGAACATCACAGATTAAATGAGCTCATTCTAGTATATTCCCATTTCATAATACTAGGAAACAATATTTATCCATTACTATAACAATGTAGTGGTGAATTTCACCTCATTTTCCTTAATAATGTTGTATAATGAATCATTTTTGGGAGATAATGTTTCAAAAAGAATAATAGAGAACATTACTAGTTTCATGATTCGATAACTTTTATCATAACACAAGGTGACAATAAAAGTAGACAAAACTGGGAATGGAATTTGATGACTTTTTGGGGAAAATTTTTGAATCGATGAAAATGGAAAATATATCTATATTAGGCACATTAGAGAATATTTTTAGGTGATATAAATCTGTAATAATTCTAATATAAATGGAAAACTACCCATTGAGGAGAGGTGGATTTCATTATTAATAAATTGAGAGATAATGATCCCTTATTTTATCAATTTATTTTATATTTTTTATTATAAAACTTTTTTCATGGTGCAATAATTCATTAGTGGTTGAGCATGGGAAATTACCATTCAGTCATATTAAATAATTTGATATTTTAATTTAATATACCTTCTGTTCATCCATTTTTATTTACTATACTTTTTTTTATATTAGAATATCTCCTTATTTCATATTATTTTGGATTAATCTTAAATCCTTCACTAGATGTCTCACAAAAGATACTCATGTTTTCTTACTACTTTGATCATGAGACGTGGGATTATCTAAGGTTTATTATTAATTTACTAAAACTAGAATAAGTGATATTAAATTTTATATTGATTATTTCAACCATTGGGTTTAGTTTAAAATTTATGTGATGGTGATTAAGTGAGTTTCACTTGATTAGAGAAGGAAAATGAGATAAAAATAATATAATAATGATTTAATATGAAACATAATGGAATGTCCAACGTGATTCGACTTCATTTAAAACAAATTTTAAATCTAATAGTATTCAACCATTGATGTCACAAATTCAACCCATTAAATAAGATAATATTGCATCCATAACACTCTTTTCAAAAAATTCAACTTGAATCCACTACCAGTGAATTAATTCGGGTTAAAACTACATTTGCTGGTATCACCGAAACAACTTGTTCATCAACCTAGTGTCGTTTTTTTGGAAGTCAAGTGTGGTGTTTTGCTTTATATTAATACAATTTTAATACATAACCAAGCCTATTTCATCAAAAAACAGTGGTTTTGTTCCATAGGTTGGAAAAAATATGTTATAAAGACCTGGGGCCCTAAAATAATTGAACAATTGGGATGAAAATATGTTATATCCCATTGAAAATTTATATATCCTCAACCACTTCTTTCAATAAGTTCAATGTGTAATTTGATATTATAGATGATATTCTAGAATAATTTTATTTCAATTTAAAAGAATCATATGCACCAAATTATAATAATGAAAATCAGTTTCAAGAACCAAATAACCAAAATGATAATGAGTTTAGAAAAAAATTTATTACATTACAACATATATTTCATGGTTTTTCAGGAAATGACCGAAATAAGAACATGAGAGAATTTAGAGAATTATGTAATAGATTCGTTCCTAAAAGGGTCACCATGGATTAAATTAGTCGGAAAGATTTCCACTTCTCCCTAGAGGGATAAAAAAGGAGTGGGTTCGCAACCTCTAGCCAAGATAATCCACCACATGGGATGAGCGGGAATTTTTGTTTCTCCATAAATACTTCCCTTACATAAGGATTATCTAGTTGATGAATGATATTTATGGAATTAGAAAAACTACTAGAGAATGCATCTAGGAGTATTGAAAATATTCAAGTGGATAACAACCTCATTCCAACATTAACCCTTCTTTTACCAAGGGTTCATGGATAATGATGAAAAAATATTAGATGATTACTATAGAGGAGCTCTAATTGACATCACTTGATGATGTCAATGAAATTATTGATCTGATCTCATAAAAACCTTAACAATTCAGTACAAGAACTAAAACAAGAGGAGCACACGAGGTAAAAAGTTCCAAATCACTTTTATGAGAAACTAAACATGAATAACAAACATCTCTTGGGAGATATTTTCAATGAAAAGTGTATAAAAAACAACACATAATATACCCACTATATTCTAACAACTCTTTCACTCCTTATATTACTACACCTATAGTTAGCCTCATGTGTAAGAAACTAAAACTATGATTCCATGCTCTAAATACCATACTAGAATAAAACATAATGTAATATAGGATTAATATAATATTTTAATATCTAATATGAAGTAGGGAACTGACAACAACAAAAAACATTATGTCAATAATGTTTGAACTATCATTCTATCTCCCATTATTTCAAAGGTGTAGTACCCATTCTTCTACAAGTTGATAGTGAGGATAGAATAAATAAACATCCATGAAAGACTTACTAAATGAAAATTTATAGTTCCATTATACTTGATAAACTATTCTTATTTCTTAGGGATCATTACTAGATGAGATACATTGATAGTAGAACTAGGTCATATCTCCCATTAAAGACTTGGAAAATCATGTTTTAGGTAAAATTCCTACTTATCCCATTCCTAACCTAAAGAATACCATTAGTTCCATTTAATTGTGGGTTAGAAAAGAGATAATAATAATGAAGAATCATCATCTCAAGATGAATCTAGAGGTGGATAGATGACTGAACCTGAACAATCGACACTTGGAAAAGAATCAGAAAAATTAAATTGAGGGGGAGACACCACCATTGAAGAAGGAAAATGGTAAATATAGTATGGAAAACTAAAATTAAACCCAACATCATTTCCAGTAAATTTTAAAACCACCCAAGAAATCCAATGAATAAACATTATACTAAGAGAACATGGATATATTTCAATGAATAGAGATCAATATTCTTTTGTTGGAACCCATCAGATAAATACTAAGGTTAAAAAAATTATCAAATTTAAGTGTAATGGGAAAAGAAAATTGAAAGGGTGTGAAAAAAAATTAAGTAGAAATATATTATTCTTGTTTTACCCATAAATACCTATAAAATTTCAAGATCCATTTATATTCACTATCACTTTAACTATAGGAGAAATCAATTTCTTAAATTCATAATGTGGTTTTGAAGTATATATTAACATAACGACTTATTCAGTTTATTCTTCCTTATAGATAGGTAAGATCAAACCCACCCTAGTGGTTATAAAACATTTTATTGAACCAATTCTTATCTATTTAGAGTTTTATAATATATATTTTTTTGTTTATAAGGATATTTTTCCCAATTATATTCAATATTCTAAACATGGATGAAGTGATAGGTAAATTTCGATACCCTATCATTCTAGGTAGTCCATTTCTAAATACTTCCAAAACAATAATAAATATTAATATAGGGATATTTCAAATTACTTTTAGAGAAAAGAAAATGGGTATTAATATTCTTGATTCAATGAAATATCTCTATGAGGATCAATCCATGTAAACAGTGAACCATTTTGAATTTCCCTATTATTCCAAGGATGAAATTGTATTTTTGATAACATAATTAGATTATGAGAATATTTAAAAAGAACATATTTTTATAATGATTTTATTATTGAAAGGGAATTTAATTCGGAATCTATTTTAAATAATAAGTAGTTTGGAGAGGATAATGTGAGTTATTTAGATGATTTATTCAAAACTTCAACAGAAATATCTACTTTACATGTTCAATATAATATAATGGTGATCACTAAGTGGAAAAAATCATTTGAAAATACCCTCAACTAGAATTTATTTTACTACCTTCTAACATAAACTATTTTTATCTAATGAAA
The DNA here is from genome assembly GCA_963277665.1 of Viscum album. Lineage (NCBI taxonomy): Eukaryota > Viridiplantae > Streptophyta > Magnoliopsida > Santalales > Viscaceae > Viscum > Viscum album. The sequence continues at coordinate 1,364,377,012 of OY728143.1, read as the reverse complement.
AATGAGAAACTTCTAGTCATAATTTCAAATAATAAATAACCTAACAAAGAGCACATATTACTATAAATTATAAAATAAAACATTATAGAAATAGAATGTACATTGAGATACTTTCACAGGAGTGTCCCTACCACCTCCATGAAAAGGAATTTTCTAGAAAGTGAGTCCAAAACTATGATATATTCCAAAAGGAGGCTTAACCCAAACCTCCTAGAAGATGTAAAAAATGACATAGAAGTACTTTTTACTGAAAATAAAATTTTTATTATCAAAATAAATTTAAGGAAAAGTGAGAAACCCTAAAATCCAACCCTAACCACTTAGCAGCCAATATAGTAAAATTTAGAACATACGCAGGATCGGCTCCTCCCTAGTAGTTGCACCATATAAAAATCATTATGAATGAATGACATTTCAGTGAATATTACCATGAAAAAATGCATAGGCACAGAAATTATGGTCATTCCATACCCTCTCAACAACCAAATACAAAAGGCAATCTCCGATGAAGACTTGGTGCTCTGATCCCCATCTGAAGAAAATACATGTGTAGTGTTGGGTGCAATCCCTTGGCTTTCAATGTAATAATCCAAATAACTAGGCCTAACACATGAACAACTCACAAAATATTCCACTAAAACAACCAAACCCAACAAACCAACTTAAACAAAATCCTAAAAGAGTAGTGTAAATTTACTATAACCTGCTTCCCTAAACAATTTTCACTATAAAGATGAAACCTTAGTGTATAGTACCTCTATCATCACCTTTTCAAAATCTGATGCTAGTTGGTCCCGGGACTGTATGTAATCATCTATACAAAGCATATATTTATTAAATCCCCCTACCAATATGAGATAATATTTTCCCATCTAAGAGTATTTCTCCTCAGTAATTGATACTCTTAGGGACCTCAACAACATCTTGGTTACCTCCTCTTCATTTTCATTAAGCACAAAGACCTTCTCAGTCAATTCATCATTGGAATAAAAAATCAAATACAAGGAGTGATCACCCTAGCCCACTTCTCTGTTTTGACTTGGATTCTAACTGGATATATTATTTTCATTTAAATTTTTTGAAGAGATGGTATCCGAAGGAGGAGGTAGAGAGGAGTAATCATTCCACCCCTTCCTTCTCCTAACACTCCTACTTCTCCTCAGACGAAATTCTTTATCTATTGAGTGTATGGGTTCATCACCATTGGGTTCCTTCACATTTCCCTCATCTCTTTTATTAGGGATATCTGAATCAGATCATACATCATCCTCTGGGAGTCCTTCAAAACTGTTACTCATGTGGACTAGAGTCCAAGTCAAAAAATCTGAACCCCTACATCTTCTTCTCCATTTGAAATAGTTGTCCCCATAATGGGTCCCTACTTCCACTTAAGACTATCCCCACTTCCCACCCTTAACTCCTCAGCATACAAAGAATTTGACACCACCTTCTCACCACCCTTCATCTATTACAAGACCGCATCACTCTCACTTATATGAATTTACACTCGAACTTCACCATGATGAGACATTACCTCATCTCTCTGCACACTACAGTTGGAAGGATCCATGAGATCTTCCCTTAGTTTGAAAAACACCTAGGACACCCATGGTTTCATATGATGGCCCATGAACTTCTACACCACCTCAAAACACGAAACAACCTCAACATCTACATTACAATTCAATGAGCGCTGATGGGTCATTCCTTCTCCACTAGCTGCAACAACTAAGGTTCCTCACCATTATTCTTTCCAACTTCTTTCATATATTAATCATTTACCACCTTCTTAGATGCAAGATAAACTCCCCAATGACCAAAACCATGGTATCCTAGCTTTGTAGACACCCATAGAGATACATCTAAGTGACTTCCCAGCCGCCTACAAGAAGATCAATACTCCGTCCAACTCTCATAGATCACACATTATTTACACCAATAATCCTCACCAATTTGGATCCATACATAATCAAATGGTATTCTATACATGTCCATATCAACACACGCCCACAGATTCGCCAGGTTACAAAAAAATTATATGCTGCTATCTGAGCATAGATACCAACCGATGCAGTTGCCGAGAATTTTCAATAAAAAATGAATTTGGAATAGTAACAAATGATTGGGGAAACTCACCCAAACCATAGAATAAGGAAGATCACATTTCATATGAAATTAAAATGACCATATAAATAAACATAACAAAGAACCATTGCAACACTGGTCAGACCTCTACTAGGTGCTTATAAGGTCCTCATCTGATGCTAACAGGATCCTGATGTGATGATTATCGAGCAATCCCACTATTGCACTTTCTCAGAGGTCCTAGGGTTTGAAGATGAATCTATCAAAGGATCCTACCTAATGCCTTCGATGCTTGAACCATTCTACCAAGGTGAGATTCAAGAATGCATATAATTTCATGAACTCTGAGGTCGAAATCTGAAGATTCGGGAAACCATCGATGAGGTCTGGAACTTTAGGGCCCAGTACAGCTTTTTGGAATAGAGGAATAAAGTTGTGGTTAGATATGGAGAAAAAATGGGGCTCTCCTTTCCTAATGGCCTTCTAATACTCCTCCCCCACTGAGTGGGTAGGTACTAGAATGGTATCTTTCATCATCATGGAGAGATGAATACAATCATCCTAGGGTTTCCGAGCATGAATATCTAACGAAGAGGGTTTGAAGTAGAGATACCTTTAAGATTTGGAATAATATGCCCAATCTTAGACTCCCAATGGATGAGTCCCATTTATATTATCATAAAGAAAATAATATAAATAATTATATAAAATAAGAACAATAATGTAGTTCCCAAAACAGTTAGGAATGGTGGGAGATTTTATATTGACTACTATAATTTGAAACATGTGACCTGAAGTGACCAATTTTTCATTCCATTTGTAGACTAAATATTTATAATTTCTAGCTCTTAAGGGTCACTAATGTTTTTATGATTTATTTTCTAGGTATTTTTTGGTTTTGATAGCTTTGAAGGACTATGAAATACCATATTCACATACTCATTTGGATTTTCATCTTATCATATGAAGCCCTTGGGTATTTACAATGTCACAGGTAAATTTCAAAGGTTCATGGTAAGTATCTTTTCTGACATGATTGAGAGCATATTAGAGGTATTCCTAGATTATTTTACTATTTATGGAATATTCTTTTGAACCTATCATAAGATTTGTGAAAAATTATTATGAAAATAAATTGAGAAAAAATAGTTTAAAATAATTAAAAATTCAATCTAATGTTGGATGAATGAAATTTGGTAGGATATATAGTTTCTAAAGTGGTGATTGAAGTCATATAATCCATTATTGGTGTGATTAATATACTGAATTACCCCAACACTATGAAACATATTTTAACATTTTTAGTACATATTGGTTTCTAAAGAATAATTTTCAAATGTTTTATTAATACTTAATTAATAGTAAACTAACATATTTAGAAAATGAAAGTTTTATTTTATTTGATGATTCATTAAGAATGGTTTTGAAAATGATTAAAGAGATCATGATCATATCCCCCTCAATCAGTTCACCATACTGTAATTTCCCCTTTCGGATATTGTGTGATGATTGGAAAAATAAATGTGGGAGGTTTTAATCCTAAAACTTTTATGGGAACCTGAAAGTAATATCCTACACTTAATGGACCCTTAACACCACCCAATGAATTATAAAACAAAAAATGATTTTTCATCAATTTTTTACTTTATAAAATTTGCAACCTTACTTATTAAGAAGTAAGGTAATTGTTTGTTATGATCATGCCACACTTAGGTAATTGATCAAGAAAGTTGAATTAAATCCTTGGATAGTGAGATAATTGTTGCTACTAAAAGAGTTTCATTTAGATATCAAGGGTAAAAACATTTATAAAAATATTATTTTAGGCTACATGATTATATTATCAAAAAATTTCAAAGTAAAACCACTTAATAAAATAGACATGTATGAATCTTTCCATGGTGAGAAACTGTACATATTTCCCCAAGTTCCAAGTATACTAATCTCATGAATTTTCTAGCCACATCAAAGTTAACCTCTTCATTACTAATCACCATAATTTTAAATTGAAAAATGATTAAAATAATTATGTATTGTTGAATCCTAACATGTAGAATGATTAAAATGTCCATGTAATTAGGAGGAATAATCTTTTGAAATAATTTAAAAATGTTCTATAGTTCTTTCATACACTTTCTTGAAGAGGCCATTTTGGTGCTTAGGGTACTGATTGAAAGATGTTAAAAGCTGGTATATTTTATCCAATGATTTTCAAATACTCACATATATTCTATAAAGTATTCCAAAACTATAAACTCATCATTGGAGTTTCCAAAATATATGAAATGTCCCATCAATACTTAATTTTTTGTGAAATATTTCATGTTTGGGGATTATTTTTCCAGGGTCAATTTTCTGTCACATTTGGTTTCTCAGATATCATATTAGTAGTGGACTATATTTATATGTGTATTAAAGTAAAACAAACTATAATATTTTATTCAAATGTTATCATTTTTTTTCTAAAAAAAATTGTATATTTTTAGAACCCTGAGAAATAATCATTGACCGAGGAATGCAATTCAGAAAAAATTAACATGGAAGCCTTAATAAAGAGGTATGTTGTACATTACAAGTCATTAACTAAAAACCACCCACAAAAAATAGGCAAGTAGAGGTGTATTATAAATGGATTAATATGACCCTGGAGAATTCAGTACCACCCACTTCAAAGTAATGGAGTAAGAATGTGGAGGATGAATTATGGGCATACAGAGATACCTGCAAAACCCATTTAGTTATTTCCCCCTATAGAATAGTTTTTGAAAAGAACTATCATCAGCATTTTGAGTTGCACAAAAAGAATTATTACTCGGAATAAGGTAAAACTATAATTTGGTAAATTTGGAGAACATATAATGCTCTAAATAATGGAGCTTGAGGAATTGATAAGGTCATTATATAAGGATAATTTATTGTTCATAGAGAATTTTAAAAGTTTACATGAATATTTCCTCCAAAAAAGAATATTTGATGTTGGAAATGAAGTTTGGTTTCTCATAAAGAATGAATATTATCTACCATAAACATCATTTCATGTGGATTGGATCTTATATAGTGAGTAATACATTTCCAATTGATGTATTTGAGGTCAAATGAGTTGAATAAAAGGTACCATTCATGGTGAATGGCCAACATTTGAAGTATTACTATAAATACTTCTATAGGTAACTAATAGAAGATCCAAACTCCTCCATGTTGTTGTTGAATAATCCCAATTTTTTCTCTTTCTCTCACATTGGTCTACAGAATTTATATTTTTTTACTAGTTTTCTTGAAAAAATACATGTTATAATTTATTGAAATTTATCATAGATAAGTGTGGGGGAAGGGAAAAGTAACTTAAGGTGTAAATAATTTTTTTTATTTTACTTTATTATTTCTAGGTGTAGTTGTATTTAAATAAAATAAATCAATGAGAGTAAAAATTCAATTTAAAGGATATTTATATATCTTTTAAAATAATTTTTTTGTTTGTTTTTTAACATTTAGAGATCCTATAGTTACAAAAATTTGATATTAATATTGTCCTGCATAGGAAAAATACAATTATTGTATGTTGAAAGTTCATTTGTTTTGAAATTGTTAGAATTAAATTATTTTTTAGTGATTTTGGCCATTATTCTAAAAAAATAGATTTATAAGAAAAAGGAGAATGGGTGAAAATATATTTGTTGAATTGAATTTATAACATTTTTGACAATCCCTTTTTCAAAAAAATGATGAAAATTCATAAAAGTAAAGAACCTAAGGAATGAAAAGTATATAAAATGGCATGAATCCTCAATGATTCCAAAGTTGGTAATGAAAACCAAGAACTTGGTCTGGAATCTTTCACAGGTATAGGTAATGTGAACAACATGTGCGCTAAGAGGCCCAACCAAGCCCTACCTATGTAATCCAACATGAGCAACTGATACTTGTGGGAGGTGAATGCTTGGGAAACATAAATGATGTTCTTTCATAAATTACCTCCTTCACCCAATGTCCCATTTTTTCAAAAATATGACCATTAAAACCCTGATTTGAAACAACTAGAAGAAGAAAAGAATCCTCAAAGCACTTCTCACCCTAGTCCTTCACCTAGGTCCTTGGAACATTCTAGATTGATCTCCAATCCTCAAAATATGAGGAATCAAAGGAGGGTAATGGGATTAGATTTCCTCTAGTTTATGAAACACAAAATACTTATGCGTGTAGCCACCTTTCCCTAGTCTAATAACACTAGGATGAAGTGCCCTTCTCGAGTCCAGGATTTGAGTGCTAGTCATCCAAAGACACCTAAGAAGACCCTTAGATATTAGAGAAAGGCTTCACCCAATTTTTATTTCCATGGTTTTCAATTACCCAAAATCATATTCATCTCACTTCAGGATCACCTTCATGTGTAGGATATAAATAGTATATGTAGATGCTCAATTACAAGAGGGGTTGAATTGTAAGTTTAAAAACTTTTGTTTTTAACCATAAAGAAAACTATGTTATACAAAGTTAAACAATGTAAATTAAAAACACTAAAGTAATTCTATGAGAAAAAATTTTATAGATTCCAGAAATATGGTTTTGGAAATGAAACTAAATAAAATTTTACTTAGGAAAAGATTATAGCTTAAACCATATAGAATATTACTTATTAGAGTAAATAAAAGTATAATAAGGTATAATAAATATATACTTTTCTGCCTTTATAAAAAAAAAAGTGGAAATAAAACTTGAAAAAAACATGTAACATGTATGAAATCCTTTCACTTAAAAAGTTTGGTATCCAACAACCATGGATAAAGTTCCCTTTATTTATACTTTCAAGAAAGTTTGTATTACCCACACCAGGGTAATCCCTCGATAGAAATATCAGAATATGTCTTGCTATCCCCGAAATCCCTTGATATTTAAGTTAGTTGGTACCTCTACCTTCTTATCCTCTGAATCCCTCTATGGTACTCAACAATAATTGGTGTGGCATGAAGTCTGTTGAACTAAATGTTCATGGCTGAACAAGTTGTTCATGAAACACACAAATCATGAGAGTCTTTCAATATCTATAAATAACTTCACAACATGAAATATCTATTATCTTGTAAAGATAATGAGAACAATAAAATGAGATCATATTTATAATAAAAACTTCAATGGTCGACTCCCTCCTCCAATGGTCATATTTGTTCTTGAATTTTGGAGGGAACTGTACACTTATCACTCATCCAATAGTGAGTTGAAAACTTATTTCATGGAATCAATTCATACTTAAAAAATCATGTTTGAGGAAAAATGAATTATCTTAACAAATTCGTAATATCAGGAGTATAAGGAAAAATATATTTTGGAATATAATCATATAAACAATCGGTTTTTATAAAACATGGATATTCCTATTCTATTTTTTAATGAGTTTTCAATATTAATTATATAGATTCCAGAGTTTGAACTTCAATGAATTTGGAGACTGAATTCTGAGGAATTCGATGTTTGAATTCTGAGGAATTCCGAGTGTGAATTTTGAGGATTTCAGAGTCTAAATTTCCGAGAATTAAGAAATTAAATTTCATGGAATTCAGAATCAGAATTCCAGAGAATTCAGAGTCTGAATTTTAGAGAATTCTAAATTTCAATTTCAGAGATTTCAGAATCTGAATTTCAGAGGATTTGGAATCTGAATTTTAGAAAATTTTAAATCTGAATTTTGGAGAATTCAGAGTCTGAATTTCAATGAATTTGGAATCTGAATTTTATAGAATTCAGAATCTGAATTTCAGATTTTGAAATCTGAATTTCAGAGAATTCGGAGTCTAATATTTAGTGAATTCACCGTCTTAAAATAGAACACTCTATATCCAAGAGACTATAATATTATAAGGTTTTAGATATAAATAAAAAAATTTGATATAGTAATAAAGTGACGTTGATGATGGGGAATTATAAAATGAAACAAAGAAAATAAAGGTAAGGAAAAAATTTCCTTAGAGAAGGAAAATTTTCCTTAAGAAAATAGTTCATAGGGAAATGTAATTTTCCTTAAGAAATTTTTTTGGTGATTTTCAAAACATATAATAATGAAAAAGTCATAAGGAAACATTATTGACTCAATAATATCTCTGTTTTTGGAAAGGACTAACATCCTTTTGAAAAAGAATATATGGACAAAGAATTTTCTTTTTAAACATTAAAAGAAAAACTTATCATCCATTACATATAAATCATGTTGAATATGACTAAATTTCCCTTACATTTTGAAACCCCTAAGGATCATATTTTTTATTTACATTGATATATTTTACTTTTTCTTGAACATGAAAGACTTATTTAAGTACACTCCCCCTTATATAAACTCCCCCTTACTTAGGGTATTCTATTCAGTATATATAGTGTTCCTTTTATCATTACATTCTCCCCCATTGTGATTTTTAAAAAGTAATAGATAGAATGAAAAAAAATATGGTACCTGAAATATTAAAACTATACACAACAAAAAAAATAAAGGAAAAAATGATTTTTCATTAATATTGGAAAAATTAATAATGGGTAGTAAAAGAATATTGGAATTGATAGGAATGTTTATTCATCCTTATTTTCTTTCTGCATGATCTTCTTCTAGATAGTCTGTAACTTTTTCAGATCCTTATAATCTTCTACAAACCTTTCGTGGATCTGTTCTTGATCTTGATTTTTATTTTTCAAAGCCTTGATTTTCTCTTCTTGAGATTTAAGGTTTTATTCCTCAGACTTCAGTATCTATTCTTACTGATTTAATTTTTCTTTGAACTCTTTTCTGAGATCTCATTATCTATTCAAATTTAAGGCCACTACATTTAGTTTCCCAATTTTATCATTATCTTTTTTCTTCTAGGATACTTGTTCAAGGTTTATCTTCTCTGAAAACTAGTTGTATGGTTTTTTATTCTATCATATAACTTATTGAAGGCATCCTTCACTGAGTCTTGGAAGTCATAATGAATCCTAAAGTATTAAATTGTTCTTTTATACCATTTTTTAATTTCCTTACATGATATCCTATGAGCATCATAACTCATAAAGAATGTTTTGAAATCTTCCTCAAGCATGATTAATTTTTCCATGAGCATGATTACAGTTTCTGACTTCTTATTGAAATAATGTTCAAGGAACTGACACCTTGAATCAACTCTAGGAATTAGGGTAAAGGTTTTTACTAACTTCTTCTGAGACAGTACCACAAAATCATGACCCATGGAAGATGATTCAGAATCAAATTCCCTTGTAGGTGAAGATTCTTTTTCTAGCTCTACCGCTTTTATCTTGGATGATCCGCTAATATCTTTATAACACATAACATCTTTCATTGGGGCCCCAAATATCACCTCTTTTCTATTTTCTACTTTGTAAATTATCTCTGCAGCCCATAGAGATTCATTCCCACTATCGGAGACTTGAACGATTTTATCTTCTTTAATAATTTATTTCTTAGCATCTCCCTTAATATCATCAGGTTGAATGAACTTGTAATTGTTTTCTTCATCATTATATGGTTTATTAACCTCTTAGAAACCCTAATACTCTTTTATTTGAGAAATAATTTTGGTTTATTCATCCTGTGAAGTCCAAATTGAAAGATTCTCAAAAGGACATTCCTTCTCATGATATTATTAGAAATTCCTTATCACATCATCACTCTCATCTTCTTCTAAATCTTATTCATATTCTACTTATTCTTCCTTAAAACTCTCATCCTCTACTACGGGATTAGGAATTATGACTTTCTTTCTTGGAGTATCAACTTTTACTAGTTAATTGAGAAATGATTTTGGTACCTGAATCTGTTTAGAGACTTTATCATTATCATTGAGAAGTTCTTGAACAACCTCAACTTAAAACATTTTCTTCTTCTTTTCTGCCCTTTTTCATTATTTTCTAACTCTTTAGTAGTTTTAATCTTTAGGGCCCTTTCCTCGGTAGGATCTAGGCCAAAACTATGATCTCCTTATTTTTTATCCTTCTTATGTTCCATCAATTTTTCTACAACTTCATTAAGGAATTTTTGTCCCTCTTTAGTTTTGGGGGTGATAATTGACTTTATGGAATGAAGGCTTGTCTTTGGTTTCTAGTTCATTTTTCTTTCTATTCTTATATGGTTTCTTATAAGTATATTTTACTTTTAACGTCTTTTTTATGGCTTTAATTTCACTTTTTGATATTTCATAAAATTCTCTAAATATACTTTCAAAACTAACATTATTCATCCTGAAAGTGTCACCACTTAATAAATAAATCTTGAAGTTTCTTATCTTAAAGCTATAGGGGATTTTGAACAACTCTAGGAAAAGATATATGATCTTAGATAGAATTTTTGGATAAAAGATTATTTCCAATTTGAGAGATTCAATCTTAATATTTTTAATCATCAGCAAGATATAATTCACCAAGTTTATCTTCCTCAAGTTGACTAGAAAATACAGAATGTAGAAGTCACTTTTCTTCATGGAGTCCTTGTGTCATTTTCATATAATTATAAAAACATGTACCCATAATTATAGCATCAAGAAATTTGTTGAAATATGGTTGATATTTGGTGTTTTCACTCTTTTGAGTCCAAGGCACTCTATTTCTTATTCCTTCTCAAGGATTTCTAACTGATCTGGTAACTTATGGTATTATAAACCAGATTCTACTTCATATAGTGATCCAATGATACATTATTACATGTTTAAGGAAAGGTAATAGGTTTTCCTATAACTCTTGATTGAAAAAATGCCTCTTCTACCTTCATTATGAAAGCTTACTGTCTCATAGAACTCAACAAGTAACTATGGGTAACCAGGATCTTGGCCTTTAAGTTTGTCTATGAAAAGACTCTCCCATCCATTGAGCTTTTTATTTTGTGTATTCAGGGAGTTATAATTACTAAAAAATATCGGATCACTAACCATTTTCCTTATATTTTCCACTCTATTATTTCCTGGGATGAAGGAATGTGTTTCTGTGGAGAGACTTCCAAAGACATCAATAGTCTGATCAAACTCTGAAAAGAAAAATTCAATATTTGAAGAGAGGTAGATATTTGGGGATGAAAACCTTAAAACCCGAAGTGGGATGTGAAATAGGGGGCCTTTATATAGGCATTGAAGTGATGTATTGAATTCCCAATTTGATTCAATGGTTGAAACAAACACAATATGATCTGACGATTGAGATTAAATATAAAGAAAGATTTAGTAGGATTCTTTCTTTTGAGGTTTTTAAAGATAAAAATTCAGATTTATGGAAAGTGAATCCAAAACAATTTCTTAAAACAAGATAAAAATACTAACAAGTAAAATATTCAATTATGAAAATTTAAGTAATGAAACATACCTTCCGGATTGCTAGGAAAAGTTTCACTAAATGAGAAAAAATTTTATTGAGAAGTTTTTTTATTCTGAAAAATTATAATAAAGAAAATTTGGGATTCTGTAATTTTGGGTTATAGAAAAATAAAAGAACAAAATTCGTAATGAAAAAAAATCATTAAAAAAATTGGTTACCAAGAAAATGTACTCCCCCTATGAAAAAGTGTTTCTTAATATAAGGATATTGGTTTTAGAAAAAAGTTAATAGGGAAGATTACCTTATGGTTATCATTTCTAACCTTTTTTAATGTATTCAAATCTATTTTTAGGGTAATGATTTTGTAAAAATATCAGCAGGATGATCTTGCATTATGAAAAATTAAAAAATGATATCTTCTTTAATTGTGTGATAACTAAGAAAGTGGTGTCTAATATCTATGTATTTTGCACTAGAGTGATGTGTAGGATTTTTACTTAGGAAAATGGAACTAGAGTTGTCACACAATATCTATGTTTTGGTTAAACTCATTCCATATTCTGTGAGTTTATGTTACATCCACTACACTAGAGCAAAACAACTTACAACTACTACATATTCGGATTTACCAGTGGAAAGTTCTTCGGAGTGTTTGCTTTTACATGACAAAGAAACTAGTTAATCTCTTATTAAAAGGAATGTTCCATGTGTACTTTTTAAATCCATTCTACCTCCACCAAAATCAGTATCAGAAAATCTTTTTATAATGAAATCATTTCGTGTTGTATAGAATTGTAATAAATACATGGTTCCCTTTAGATAGTGAAAAATTCATTTCACTACTTTTAAATGGGATTACTTTAGATTATATTGATATCTTAAACATTAGTATATTGAAAAAATTAAGTATGCACAAATAGCTTTCATGTGTAGTAATCTTCATAACATACCTCTTAATTATGTTTGATCAAATAGTTTCCTAGCTTCATCAAGGTCAAGAGAGTTTGAGGTACCGATTGCAAGTCTTATACTTTTAATGTTTTCATATCCATACTTTTTATTAATATATTTAACATACTTATGTTGTGATATATATGTTCCTTCTATTTTTTTAAAAATTTAAAAACTTCGGAAAAATGTTAACTCACCCATGATACTCATTTCAAACTCAGATTTCATTATATTTGCAAATAAATCAGGTAAATATTGGGGAGTTGAACCTAATATAATTTCATCGACCTAAATTTTAACAATCGAAACATTTTTCTTATCTTTCATTATGAAAATATTTGGATCAGCAATTCCCTTAATATAATTGTATTTTAAAAAAATCATGTAATTCTATCATACTAGGCTCTAGGTCTTGTTTATGTCCATATAAAGCTTTGGTAAATTTGAAGACATGTTTAGGGTGTTTTTTCTTGAAAACTAGGAGTTTTTTCAACATAAACTTCCTCTTGAACATATTCATTAATAAAAGGATACTCCATAATTATTTGAAAACGTTTGATGTTAAATAATGCGCCAAAGGAAACTAAAATGAGAATAGATTCAAGTTAAGCTACTGGAGAAAAGGATTCTTCATAGTCTATTCCCTCTTTCTTATTATAGCATTTACCAACTAATATATATTTATTTCTTACTATTATTCCATTTTTATCACTCTTATTTTTTAAGAACCATGTTAATCCAATTATAGAAGTTTCCTTTGGTTTTTAAAATATGGTCCATACATTCTTCCTTTTGAATTAATTTATCTCATCTTGCATGGATTTAATCCAATCATAACCACCTAATGCTTCATCAGTTATTTACGATTCTAATTTGGTATTAAATGCTAGATGTTCTACTTTATTTTTTGAGGAATTTTTTTTCCATACAGGTTGATATACATCACTAATGATAATATCACTGGGTTGATTCTTAAGAAACAAAAGATTTGGGTTTTTTAAAACTGGTTCATCATCATATGGTAGAAAATATTCTAGGGTAAATGCTTCAAAAATATGTTCTTGATCATTTTTCTTACCAGAAGAGTCTTTTATAAAAGGTTGATAATCAATTTTTGAAATCACGTTTGATGATGTAGGTTGGGGTTGTTTAAAAACAAAAGTATCAGATTCATCAAACATGACATACACTATTTCTTCAATAGTACACATATTTTTATTAAAAAATCTATAAGCCTTAGAAGTATTGGAATAGCCAAGAAAAAATCATTTATCAGATTTGGGTGAAATTTTATTTATGTTATCATTAGTATTCGGGATGAATACTTTCCAACCAAATACATAAAGTAAGAGAGTTTAGTTTTTCGAGTATTCCACAATTAATAAGATATTTTTTAATGAAAAGGTCTGATTAAAACTCAATTTATAGTATAATAAGAAGTTCTAATAGCTTCAACCCAAAAAAAATTAGTAATAGAATATTCACTCATCGTGGTTCTAGTTATCTATTTAAGAATTTTATTTCTTCTTTCAATAACGTAATTTTTTTGAGGAGTTCTTAGAGCTGAGAAGTTGTGATTAATTACTTTCTTACAACAAAAAGTTTCAAAATATGAATTTTTAAATTATCCTCTATAATCACTAGAATAGTTTTCAATGGAAGGTTTTTTATCATTTTTAACATGGGATCTAAAATTTCAGAACTAATAAAAATCTTAATATTTTTATCTAAAAAATATACCCATTTAAATCTAGTGTAATAATCAACTAATACAAGTACATAATATTTTCCTCCAATACTTCTAGTTTGGGTTGGTCAAAAAAGATCTATATAAACTAACTGTAATGTATCATAAGTGGATACATCACCGATTGAGTTAAAAATTGATTTATGTTTCATTCCGTATTGAAGAATATCAAAAACTTTTGAATAGTCAAATATATTCTTCGTTAGATCATTAACAAGTATTTTATTTTAGATTTTTCATTGGTTCCTAAGGTTAAAGTGTCTTAAGATTCTATGTTATAACCAAGATTGCTCTTCCATTTCACTAAGGCATGGTAGATCTTCACTCCTAATGTCATATATGTTTAATGTGTATATATTTTCTTTTCTATGGTCATAAATAATAAACACTTCCTTGGAATTATGTACTAAGAATTTATCATTCCTAAAATTCACATGTTAACATTCATCACACAATTGGATTATGCTAATGAAGTTGTTCTTAATACCTCAAACAAATAAAAAATATGAAATTATTGTTTTTTCATGAAGAACAATGTTACCTATACCAATAATTTCTCCAAGAGCATTATCTCTGAAAGTTACTTTTCCTCTATTTTAATTGATAATATTTTCAAAGTAGTTTTTATTACTAGTCATATTCCATGCACATCCACCAACCATGTATCATATATTGTTGTTGGTAATTTCATTATTTTTTTGAAAATAAGATAGTTAGACTTTCAGAATCCAAAATTTTCTGGAACTGAAAATTTCAGAAAGTAAAATTTCTGGAATCCACATTTTTTAAGAAAAATAATCTTTATGAAAATATAATTATTAGTATTTATCTAAAGAACAATTTCTTTCCCAATTTCCATCACACTGATATTTTTTTCAAAAAGGATCTCTTTGGGGAACAAAATAATTACAACTAAAAACACTTTTGGAGTGATTATAACCAATTCCTGGACTATTCCTTAGACGACTAATTTGAGAATACATTTTATCATATTATTTCATTCATGAGGTAATATTTGATTAATGTTTCTTTAAGGAGAAAGTTTTTTCATTTTCGTCTAATAGCTAAATTTTGATCCTCAAAGTCATTAATCTTCGGAACTGAGTTATTCTCTAAAACAATTTTCTTATAAATAACACATTCAAGATCCTTAAAAAGTTTATCCTTCTAAGTATGAACATTCTAAGGGTTTTTAAAAATATTGTCATAATCAAATGTTTTCAAATAAAGATCTTTATAAATATCTTATACTTTATTGGTTAAAACAGAAATTCTAGAATTTTCTTTCTCTATCTTCTTTTTTATCTTACAACTTTCATTCTCAAGAAGTTTAGCATAACCTAGAAACTTATTAATTAGAAGGTAAAGAGTTGTATTCATTAGAATATGATTATTCATTTGAAGACATATAATATTTATCATCAGTATAACTTTCATTCAAATAGATATTAGTAATAGATTCAGCAATGTGTACCTTGCCCATTACATAATAGTTTTCAAAGGGTAGTTTTCCTAGTAGACCAATATTCATCTGACTAGAAGATTTATACTCAGAGAACTCATCATATGAGTCCCCACCACTGTCACTCCACATATCATTATCCTTAAAGACTTTTTTATCCTTTTTCTTGTTATACTTTTTTATGTTTCTCTCAAAATGCATTCCTTGCTATCGTTTCTTTTGATCATGGGAAAATTTGGCCTGATGTTTCCACCTCTTTTCATTCATATCAAGTTACTTCTGAAACATTCTTCTCTTTTCATCCTTTCTTATTTTATCTATACTAAAATTATTTCATTACCAATATCTTGTTCATACTTCGATCAAGATTATATAACTCATTTTTAGATTGTTCACTTTCACTCGACTCAGATAAAATTGTGACTTTCCTAGACTTATATATTGTAACCCTTTCAAGAGTCTTGACTTTGGTAGTTTTATAGGATACACTTAAATTTCAATTCTACTTATTATTCATATCATCATATATTTTCATTCTTGTTTCTTTCTGTAAGAGAGTACCAAATTTCCCATCAAGAGTAATATGAGTATCTTTCCTATTATCATCAATGGCTAATCATTTTTATTCCCACTCATTTGGAATAATATCAATTATCATGTTCAAAATTTCTTCAACATCAAGTCCATTCTCTCCCATATATTGATGACTGTTTACCATGTTCATAAATATTTGGTTTACTTTGAAAAATAGTTCTCTATAGGGAAAAACTAATCCATGATATTCAACTCTCAACATAGCTCTTCTAGTTTCTATAACTTTAGAGGTTCCAAAATGTGCACCTTCAAGTTTCTTCTAGATGAAACTGGAAGATTCATAATAAGATATTTTACTATATATATTTATGGTCATAGAATTCAACAAAGTATTACTTAAAATTTTATTTAGTTGATATTTTGATTTTTCTTGGTTGGTGAACGTTTTGACTACCTTGTTTGGAATTTTGTAGCCACCACTAAGCATGAAAAAGTTATCCACTCCAGTTTTGATAACAAAATTCATCATTATATCTCTCTAGTACTCAAAATATTTACCATACAAAATAGGTTATCTGGTAGGATTATGGTTTTTGATGGAACAAATATTTATTCCTTCCATTCTATAAGAAAATATATATACACAAAACATCTAAGTAGTAAAATTTTATAAAAAAAGATAAAAATATTTATGCAAAACTTGAATAAGGAATTTTAAGAACGGATAATTTAGAATTAGGAAAATTTTGAGCAAGAAAAATTATATGTGAGTATAAGTATTTCAGGTACCTCCTTTGATACCAATTGTAGGATTGAAATAGTATATGTAGATACTCAATTACAAGAGGGGTGATTTAATAGTTTAAAAAAACATAACCTTAAGGAAATCAATGTTTAACAATGATAAACATGGTATATTCAAAAACTCTAAAACAATTCTCTGGGAAAAAACTTTTTTAGGTTCCAGAAATATGTTTCCGAAAGTGAAACCTATTAAAATTTTAGTTAGGAAAAGATTTTACCTTAAAGCGTATTGAAAATTACTTATTAGAGTAAATAAAAGTATATTAAGGTATAATAAATTTATAATTCTCTTCTTTTATCAAAATACAGCTGAAATAAAACATTAAATAGAAATAAGTTACATTTAGGAAATATTTTCACCCATAGAGTTGGGTATCCAACAACGATGGATAAAGGTCCCTTGATTAATATTTTTAAGAAAGTCTACCTTCCCACACAAGGGTCATCCCTCGATAAGAATATTGGAATCTATATTGTTATCCCCACAAGCCCTAGATCTTTATATTAGTTGGAACCTTTGTATTCCTATCTCCGAAAGACCTCGATTGTACTCAGCAAAAAGAAGAGTCGAACAAAACAGGCTGAACAACATGTTCACAGCTGAAAAAGTTGTTCATGAAATGAACAAATCATGAGAGTCTTTATCTCTCTACAAATCACTTCAAAACATGTAATCTATAGGATCTTGGAATTATAATGATCTACTTCAAATGAGCTCATATTTATAGTAAAAACATTAATGGTTAGATCCCTCCTCCAACAGTCATATTTTTCTATGAATTTCATAGGTACCTACATGTACATGTGTCCCTCATCAAATAGTTAGTTAAAAATATATTTCAAGATTTCGTTTCATACTTACAAAAGAATGTTCATAGAAAAATGAATTAGTTTAACTAATTATGAATATTCAGAGTCCAAGGAAAAATAACTTTAAGAATATAATCATATAAACAATCATTTTCTTTTAAACATGGATATTTGGATTCTCTTTTTCAAAGAGTTTTGAATCTGAATTCTATAGATTCTGGGGTCTTAATTTCAATGAATTCAGAATTGGATTTCTATGTAATTTGAAGTCTTAATTTCATGGAATTCTGAATCGGAATTTCCAATAATTAGGATTTTTAATTTCAATCAATTCAGAATCTGAATTTCAGAGAATTCAGATTATGAATTTCAGAGAATTCAGAATCTGAATTTCTCTAAATTTGGAATCTAAATTTCCAAGAATTCAGAATCTAAATTTTTTAGAATTTGGAATCTGAATTTTAGAGAATTCAGAATTTGAATTTCAGAATATTCAGAATCTAAATTTTAGATTCTTCAGAATTTGAATTTTAGAGAATTGGGAATCTGAATTTTAGAGAATTCAGAATTTGAATATTAGAGAATTCGGAATCTAAAATTCAGAGAATTCGGAGTCTGATTTTTAAAGAATTCAGAGTCTTAAAACAGAACACTCTATATTCGGGGGACTATTTGATTCCAAGGGTTTAGATATAAATCTGATTTTTTGACTTAGTAATTAATTCTATTTCATTATTAGAAATTATAAAATGATACAATGAAAATAATGTTATCGATAAAACTTTTCTTATATAAGTGACATTCTCCTTAAGAAAATAGTTCTTAGGGAAAGGTAGTTTTCCTTAAGATAAAGTGTTTGTGATTTTAAAAACATTGAGAAATTGTAAAGTTATAATGAAACCTAATAGACTCATCATCCTAGAGCACTTCTGTCTTTCCCAAGCCTACCATGTGCAAGACACCATCATCTCACCGTGTCCTCTTCTATGAATGTTACCTTCTGTATGACCAAAAATCACCTATGAAATCCATCCTTTGAGCCCCACTTTAACCCTACAAATTTTAAGGAATCTCTTTATTTTGATTCATCACTCATGGGGGTCCAATTCAAGATCACCCCAAAAGTATCTAGATATAAATGATCAAAGAACAGGGCACATCACTATGTCCTCTTGATTATATATTCCTATGGTAATGGAGGTCTTATATTTATCCGAACAAATTTGTGGGATCCTTGTAGTTTCCTTGATTATACATTCCTTTGTTAATATTGATCCCAACCTTATGTATAGTGATCGGACCCCAAGGTCAAAAATAAGAGAAGAGATGGGCACAAAAATGCATTGTCTCTCTCCCTCCAAGACTTTACCTTCATCTACCAAACCACAAGGGTAATAGGTCATCCTAGGGAATCTTTCCATTATTTATTTTCTAGTCTTTATTGAAGGTAAGTCCACTTCATTACATATCCTCATCCTCATCCACAAAAATATGGAGGATATTTTTTAGTTTTCTAGATCTTCCACTTCTTCTTAGTTCTCACATCTATCATGAATCATGTGAGCATAGATTATAGTAAAAATCATGATATACATGTGATTTAATGCATGTCTCAGTCAATATTCCTTTTTTAGAACTTTCGTTCTCTTTTCCCTGGGCCTCCACCTAGGCGTAAGCCCCAAAACCATGTCACCACCTCAAAGAGACATATTACCCCTAAGGCAACTTTAAAAGGTCTATATACATGATGAAGAAACCTTGGTCCTCCTTTATAGGTCTTATCCCAAACTATACAAACTATATAGACTTTTATTCATGTACAAAGAGAATAATTAGGAAGATTCCATAAAGTTCAAACCCAGCACCAACAAATTATCACTAACCATTTCTAGGCCATATTCTCAGTATGTTCATATCCAACATTGGAGGATTGTTCCCTTCTAGGTCCCATGGGTTGCTTAAACATAAGTCCCACACCATCCTTGACTAGGTTCCTTTTTACTAGATTTGATTTTCCTATGAAGTTAAAATATAAGGTATGTTCCTTATCACATGGTCATAAAGGGTATGATGTGTCCTATTAAGAGTAATTGAACTATGTGGGTTATGATTCCTTTCACAAGGATTCATGGGAATTACATCTCTTGGGCCTGATCCCAACACCAAAACAACTCTCTTCTTCCATTATAATGATAAATTCCAAAAATATACACTATGTGGGTTAAAACTAGAATCATGATAATAAATGATATTGGAATATTTGAATATATATATAAAAGGGTACCAGTGACGTATAACCTCATATACATGCACAAGAATTCACTGATGAAGAACCATTGATACATACAGATGATTCTAGGGACAATACATTCTAATAATTGATTTTTTATTTTAGGGAACCCCATTTTATATTTGGAATTTTTTAAGGAATTCAATAGTGTTATAAATATTTAATAGAGTCATAATGTAGGAAATAATCCACACTTAAATAGAGAAATTTTTCCAACCTCCCATCATATCAACCATTGTGAGTCACTAAGAATTTTTGGAGTCATTCCCCAACGACCACCTGCCTTTGAAAAATAAGTTAATGAAATATCTCAAATAACAGAGTCATTGGTTGTTTTAATATCCAAAAATAAAACTTCTTGGAAACCACCTAGAAAGGATGTTGAAATATGTGTATGAAATTAATTTTCATTCCACCACCACCACAATATGAAATTCGAACCCCACATGGTTCTTTGGTTAGAATCAAAAAAAAAAGTTGAACTAGATGTGAATCCTTAACAAAAATGACTACATCACCCACATGTCAGTCCCGTTTTGTTCTATTTCAAAATTAAAGTCACCAAAAAATTGATCTAAAACAATAGATTATGCATGAGTTTGTTTATTAAGATACTTATTTGATGGGTTTTCATTTTTTTTCATTTTCATATATATCCATTCTCTTTCATCAGAACTCTCATTAATCCAAATGGAATATTTTCATTTTAAGAAGACATATAATTTAGTCGTTTCATAGGCAGGATCCTAATTCAATCGAAGGATATTGTCTCCGACATAGTGGATCCAATTCCAGTTATCAAATGTGTTTAGTTTTTTGCACCACCTCAATAGTATTGTCTCGGATTTGGAGGCCTCGTGATAGGAACTTAATCCCACAAAGTTCCACCAACCATCCACGCAGTGATTAGAAGTCAATGGAACATGTTTCCATTTCAAACGATTTTGGGATTCTATCCTTAGAATTAAATAAAAATATTATACCTTGTCTTAGGGACATAGATCAAGAGGTCACTAATGACCTCATCCTCACAACACAGGGGTACCACCGAGGTCTCCTTCCAGTAGATGTCGCCACCAGCGCTACACTAAAACAAACCCTCATCATGATGAGGGTGTTATCCTTGGGAGTTAATCCTTTGTCACTCAATCTTGGGAACTCAAGACATACCAACATGTAAAATAACTAATCATTATGGATCATGGACATACTTTTGTTCCCCATAGAGATGCCTGCTAGTCAATTATAGTGGAAAATTACGAGGAGTCCCACACACCATCCCACGTCCACCATGTTTTTCAACTTAGTTTTGAAGAATTTTGAGAAACCAACCAATGAATCCTTGCAATAAATAGGGTCCAGAATCATATATCCTCACCCTCAAATGAATACAATTGGTATATTATAATATTAAATGGAGGAAAAATTTTGGCTCACAGCACTACTCTAACCCTATAATTGGCATATATCCCTATTCTGATTGATGAAGTCACTGAACATATCAGAACAATAATGAAAGGGAAGTCATAAATTATTACCCACATCCTACAACCATTCCCTGATATAATTATGGAAGTGGATGTGGTTAAAGGGTGGACTCAAAACTCTATCCCCATAATCGGGTGACTTGTCATCATAATACGAGGGTCACTATGGAGAAGACACATACCATTGCCACTATCAAGGAGGGTTGTGGTCTAAAAACCATGATAAATAGAAAATTTAATTTGTAAGATACCCACATTCCAAATGGAGGTCATTGTTCTTTCCCAATGTCCAATCCAATCTAGGAATATAACCATGTCAGTTTTACAGAAATCTATCTTGAAATTATGGATGCAACCCTGAAGCTACACAAATAGGCCCTTATACATGAAATTCATTACTCACTGTAAGTGGACCTAGTCACCCACAATAAAAAATCGAAAAATAATCATCATCAAAGTTTATTATAAAATGAAGAGCTGGTATGTGATCCCAATCTTCTCAATTCTTGTTTTCTTAAAGTCCTCAGACATTTATCTATGGCAGCTTAGGATCTTACACATCTTCTCCCAAATCATAGAAACAATTTCTAAAATTGTAAAGCTCCTCACCAAAACTTTTCATCCATCAATTCAATAGGTTCCCCCTAGATATATTATCATTAAGTCATACTACATTTCCACAATCCAATCAATTATAAGAGACCATCGCTTGATGATCCCTGCATCAACCCTCCTCATAGCTAGAATATTAAATATAAAGGATGACCTCCCCTTGTTTTTCATCTACCTTGACGGTTCTCCTCAGGGTATATATTGTTGGAATTACCCTTATACTTGAAATTCATGTTGTGATGGTTGTCCTCCCCATGCTTTAATTCTCTATGAAGGCCCTTCCCATAGTGACAATTCATTTCATCACGGAGGTCCTCCCCTTTCAAAAAAATTATGAGAAAGTCCTCCTATCATAAAGAAAATAGGAAAATGATGTGATTCATGCTGATCCATCATCATTGATAAGTGAAATATTTTATCAACTAGAATACATCTCAAGATAGTATTCATTCAAAAAACAACCCTTGGATCTCTTTCCTTCTAATATGAAAGAAAAGAAATTTGTGACCCTTATATTTATAATAAAACAACAAGAAAATTTTTACTTTGTACAGATCAAGTGGAGGATCCTGAAGAGATATATAAAGAATTAATCTTTTGAATAATTAAAAATATAGCTAAATACAATATACCATTCATTTTTTAATTTATACTCTCCCCAACATATTATTCTTGAGTCATTTTTAGAGGAATGTGTGCATTAAATCAGTCAAAATTTATAGACTGTCATCATCTAGAAAAAAATCATTGTATTATGAAAAATATCCAATACACATCAAGATAATATAAGGGATACACCATAAAATATAATTAGTGGCCCTCCCAGGTTCATGAAACCTAAAATTGGGAAAATAGAAAGTATCCTTTCAACACTATTGTCTCGATGCATTAAAATATTTGTGCAATCTAATCACTAATTCCACATCTAGTGTTCCTATTTGAGGTTGGGGAAAACATGGGGAATTTCATTTCACCGCTCTCCTCGATCAAATAATCCAACCAAAGGTGACATCATTTAATTTCATAACCTCAAGTAAACTTTAAGAAATTGTACCTTCTCACAATAAATGGTATTCTCAAAAACAATGTGGCCATGCAAAACTCTCAAACACATCACCCCGAAAAAGAGTGATCCATTGAAAGACGCCAGCATCAAGAATCCAAAATTTTGATCAAGTCTATCATTAAAGGGGAGGAAATCTTCATGTAGTACCAATATATTGGCAAGAATGTGGATTAGGTGAAAATAATACAATGTACCTAGTCTATTTTCAAATAAATCTCCATAAAATCAAGATAGCATCTGCAGAAGCAGCAACCATGGTAATCTATGAGAAACCTCTTCCCATATGGATGGGGTATTTTTTAACATAATGTTTGAGACTGATTAACCAAAATTTAAATGTTGGGATAATGGAATTGGATAATCCAAATCCCATTTGGTTAGGTTATTTATTAATTTAACCCCATCCTCAAAAAAATTCAGTCTTTTCACATTTTTGGTGAGAAACATAAAATGGATCTTTCTAACTCATCTTATCCCATGACCCAGTTTCATCACACGGAAAATGAATGAAATTTTTTTCTATAGATTCCCTTAGGATAAATCTTCATAAGATTATTCTAATCAGACCAGTGAAATAGAGGATGATACCTTGTGATGGGAATAAAAAAATAATTCTCTTAAGGGTGAGACCACTCAAGGAAGTCATATTTCTTTTGGCGTATAAATCTATGACAATCAACCATCATATCATTCTTATACTAATTCACCATTTCCAATGTGATATGAAATTTTAAACATCAATATCACCACCCCTATAGATTCTACATAACATGAGCCTGATATAAAGGAATGGGAGGGGGAGGTTTCGGTATATAATACGGTCCATAGAGAGATTATTGAAGAAGTCATTAATAATTGAAATAATATTATTTCTATGAATGTGGTGGTTTTCTATACCACTCCATTACTACCTCCATAGCAATAATCCTCCAATGGAAATGGTAAAGGTGCGGTCGTACCTCAACCACCACCTGAAGAAGTTTAACTTCTCACATTTGAGGAAGGATTTTTTAAAAATAAGTATGATATAAAGGATTTTATAAAAGTCAATGAAAAACTAATCTGAGGGAAAATCCCTACAATATATGTTCTATAAGTAGAGCCTCAACTCTCACTCCCAGCTAACATACCTCAACTAAGAGGGTTCATCCATGTAACTAAAATGGATCTAGGATATCTTCTTAACATGGTGGATTCAAAGAAAATCTATTTTAACCCCTCAACATCAAGATATTAGGAGTTACCTCCATTGGTTATAGGACCATAGAAAGGTTAGACACATCCTCGGAGAGAATATCGTATAGGTAATCTATCGTGAGTATAATAAAAATTGCCATAGTTATCCCAACATGTTATTCCACTTTATGGGAACCATCCTAGTTGTCTATTCATAGCCATATCATTTACAGTATTAAAACATTTGAGGATAAGTTAGAATTTGTGGAATGATGATGTGTTCCAATATAGCCCAAGAGAAACCTTACCCTAAATGGGTGGATACAATGTTTCCCCTTCTAGACTTTGGGAATCTTACATTTCCAAAATTCATGCGTTCGTCGGATTTAGAATAGAATCTAATGCTCTTTATGTAAATTTTTCCCCAAATATAGGGACCCTAAAGAACAAAAAAGTAGCTAAGACTAGATGTTTTTTATATTTATTATAATTACTAGCCTTCACCTATCATATCAGTCATCCAGTCGGATCTATCAAGTGCTGGGAACATCTTCACTGATAATTCTTCTATCAATTTAGCTCTATGTTATAGAATACAATAGTCCTCAATTTCTAAAAATTTATTAAATTATAAATTGATAGGGTGTTGTATTTCATTAACATTTGGAAGAGTGAGACTTATTATCTAAATTTTCATCTCTCCCCAAAAAAATTTCTGGGTCATTGTATTGAGAATCTTCATGAAGAAATGTGAACACAACTTATCCCAATAATGCATCATGGTGGATTTTTGGATATTTCTATAAAATAAAATGTTTGGAAGGTTTTATTTTGAGAATCAATGCTAACTTCTGTCCTGTGTCAGCATCTCAAGTAAAAAGGATGGGTATAGTGTAATTTATAATGCTTAAGTTGAAACTGTCCTCTATTCCAGCTCCAACTCCAATGTCCACACCTCCTCATATAGTACCCCCAATTGAATGGCAGCATAAAAAATAGTATTCTCATCATGATGAAAGAAAACATTTAAAATACTCCCAATATGATGATTATATGAAAAAATATACTTATTCTAAGATGATCATGTTCCTAGACACTTCTTATAAGCCTTCGAAAACAACCATTTAACCCTACTGGAACCCAAAATACCTGACCATGGTAGCCTTGATGGTCACTACAATTTTTTCCCCTTTCATATAATATTAGGTAACACTATAAAATATTATTTTTTATTCAATTATTTCATATAAAGGATGATTTATTATGGAAAAGTGGATCTAGGAAAACAACTTTCGTAGGTAGCAAGTTTTTCCACTACCTTTTCATAGTAATATGGTGAATGGTATAATGTTACTATAAAGAATTAATATATGTTAACTTATTTAATGAATATAAAAATAATAAACTAAACTCTTGATATCATCTATGAATAATTGAATCAACCAATTATGCTCCCATTCACTTCTACTATGATAAAGATGACAATGTCAGCACTGCATCCCTCTAAAGGCCAATATTCAAAAAAATGACTTGGTTAAAATAGTGTAAAACAAAAAAGGAAATATGAACCTATACCAAGTACAATGTAATATTTTTATATCTTATACATCATGCCTTCATCACTGAAATTGTAGGCACCACCCCAACAAAGGATACCAAAAGAGTTAGCATTCCAAACAGAATCCTCATCAAAAAAATAATTAATTTTCAATTCTATTAATTACCTTCACTAAATGGATACCTTATCTGATGATGATTGTATTCATGAACCAAACTTCACTACACCTAATTGAGGAACCAATGTAAAAGGATACATAATCCGAGGGAACATGTGAAGACACAGTCACAGAATAACTCATTGCTTCAGCCACGTCCTTACTCTGAGTGTCTATAATACTGAAACTCATGGGAGAGCCCTCCAGTGGGCCTTGATGGAGTAGTAAATTTCCCCAACATATTCCTAGGGTTTCCTAGTCTAGACCATATAGGAATATCAATTTTTGGGTGAAATTTTCTGATCAACATTAGTTATCCAGAAGACATATTCTGTCTAACCCGACACTGATAGGAGCACCTTAAATTCATTTTCTGAGGGTTGATCTACCTACATCAATTACATAATCTCATAAATAACATGTGATGAAGTCTCCTAATATTGGGAAGTACATACCATTATAATAACAGTATGACATTATAAACATATTTACCCTAGTTTTGTCCAATGTTTGGATCATAGATGCTTTATGTCTATCAAAAGACCTCTAGTAAGCATTCATAAATTATTTTATGATGCCTCATTATTTGATAGATAAGTTTACAATTGATTAAATTTTTCATTTAGAGATCTATCCTACATAATTCCACATGGTCATATTTTTCACAGAGCAAAATGAAGATGTCATTATATAGTGGAAAATCAGACCCTTATATGTGTTCAGTAGAATAAATGATGTTGATAGATGATGGTATTTTATTGATAATGGCTCACAAGTGAACTTCATTCAAATATGAACATATTATTTATGGGTCTATAGCAAGTCCCATCTTTCCCCTTCCTCTCTAATGTGAGATGGTTGTTAAAAAAAAGCAAAAATCCTCAGTAAAATCAATTTTAGGGCTCAGTTTGGGGTCCTCTTATCCAAATCATAATTTCTGGTTTTTTGGCTATATACGGACATCATCATTATGTTGGGAAGGAATTGTATTCAACGTCAATTTAAAATCCCTTAATCATGCCAAAAATTCATAATTTATTTCATTAATGATCAAATTGAGATAATTAATGGTGAAAATCCCCATTCAAATCATTAAAACCATAATATATTGATGCAGGATTCAACCAGAGGGAAGGGAAAAAACCCATGGCTAATGGTGTTTTTCAATTCACTACCCTGAATGGTCTAGAAATAGACTTGACCAATCCCATCAAATATCTCAGCAATAAATATGTGTTTCATATCCATTAGATAAAATATATGAGTCCTAATTTGGGAACATATTCAAGAAACTTCATGATATCAATCATGATGACTAATACTAGTAATGCTAAAATTGTCATTGATCCTATAAATAGTGTTAAAGGATGAAGTGAACATTCACTCACTCTATCCCCTGAGCTAAAAAGAAACCCCACAACAGTAGTCAGGTTATAGGAATCTTCTTCATCTTCTAGATATCAAAATATCAACATGTCTCTTAACTCTAAGAAGTTTCCTTAGTTTCATAATTACCATAAGAGTGAGGTAGAAGACAAAGAGGAGGAGAAGAAAGAGGTGGACCTTAGGGATATCCCTAAGTATTCACAGAATATGTCTCTACCACTTTAAATGAACTCATAAAAATAAACATGGGTTCAGAAGAGGACCCAAAACTCACATTGATTAGTGCGGTCATGTCTTATAAAGAACACTAGGTGTATACCCCATTTCTGAAGAATCATTGGGAAACATAATCCTATAAATTCATAGAAATTTTGATCCTCAATCCTGATGCACTCACTCGCCACCTAGGATTCCCATAAATCCACCTGGGTAACTAACATGCATCTAGAATAACACACTTGTTTCTTGTCGTCGAGTCTAAAGTTGACATTCATATCAAGGCCATATTCATTTGAGAAGACCATAATCTAAAATTTCTATCCAATAGTCTTATTAAAGAATAATAATGGGAAAATTAGGGACTACATCTTCTTGAGATATCTTAATTGTCATTTTTTTAAAAACATGGTTTCGATCAGGAAAATACTAATTGATTCTATGATAGAATATCTGACCCTTTCCTTCATGGATGGCCATTCAGAGTACAACCAAATAAGGATGGAACATAATGATGAGGAATCCACCACTTTAATATCACCCCAAGGATTTTATTATTATCTAATTATTCTATTTAATTTGATGAATTAATTCACTACATACAAACGTGCCATGAATCACATAATCCACCCCTTTTTAAGAGGTCTATCGAATATTATGTCGATGTATAGTAGTTAAATAACAACAACATTGAAATTGTCTTAATAATATGTATATCTTATTTAATTTAATATTAAATCATTTCTTGAAGATAAACAACTCGACTTTTTTGAGTTTCCTTTGGAAATTTTCTCATCTTTTTTGGTATTCCATAGTGGCATTGATGTCAATCCCTATAAGTAAAAGGGATTCCTTGATATGTCCCCTTATAGAAACCACAAAGAGTTTATGCGATTATAGTGAAACTTTTATTATATCCATCACTTTATATCAAACCTAATAGGAAAGTGTTTTCCCTTTAACAAGTTAATGAAAAATGGTGTTCTATTTCAATGGACTGTCAAATTTCAGGAAGCATTTAATTGTCTCAAGAAATATCTTTTGAGTTTACCAGTGTTGATTCCTATTATTGAGATAAATCCACTCATTTTATTTTTTATGACCTAGAAATAATCATCGAGTTATTTCCTCCCCCAAAATAATCATATGGGGAACAAAAACATCCTCAATTATATCATTTGAGCCATGTTTGATGCTGAGACTCGTTATTCAGATATCAAGAAATGTTTTCTAGTGTTAATATTCATAGTTTAAAAGATGAGGTACTGCATAAAACCTCAAAATGTCCATTTGGTATCTCATAGTTTCCCTTTCAATTTCATCCTCATCCATCATACATTTACTGAATGTATGTGATGATGTATAGTCATCATGCAGCAGTTAAAAATTCATTTTGTACCTCAGAAAGTGGTAAAAGTCTAGGTCTTAGAAAACATACTTGAAAAAGTCTCTCTGTGGAAACAAAATCACTAAATATAGAAATACCTGATGAATTTATCATATTTATTCATTATTCCCCCATATAATAGATAGTTATTTTGATGGTGCATCTAGAATCCCAATAGGGAAGATAGTGGAAGACCCCAATCTCATCAAAGTCAAGTTGGGTGGTGTGCTCTTCTCCCTAGAAAATGATGTCTTACCTTACTCCTTCTTGTTTTTAGAATCTTGTACAAAAAATGAGGTGGAATATTAGGCCCTCATTGTAGGAAAAGAGATATAAAATTATATGAAAGTAAATCAATTGAAGGTAAAAGATGATTTAGAGTTGGTAATCAAGCAAATTAACTATGATTATTCCATCAGAAAGGAATATTTAATCCCTTTATCTGACTTTATCTAAGATCTAATGGGATAGTTTCCATTAGATCCAATATAGACTCTTGTCCCATGATCATAAAATTCTCATTCATATTCATTGGAAATTAATAAAATATATTTATCATATCTAGACCAAGATGAAATAGTCATCGTTATTTCACACCTTCAAAAGTACTCATTTTTTGTTCATGGTGACATGGAAGAAATAAATGAGGAAAATTACATTCCTAGACTAGAAGGTCCTTGAAGTAGTTGGATCATGCCCATTAAGGAATACCTTAAAAAATTTCTCTCATTCAAAAAATATGGAAAAGAATAAACTTTATGGTGAGAAACTAGCTTTACTCTTTATGATATCTAAAATCATCAAAAAAATCATCTATAATAATGGTTTCAATGAAGAAATTATCTGGTGAATTGATGAAGAAAATTTTGTTTTTTCATTAAAGAAGTACATACAGGGGCCGTTAGTGCCTACCATTCAAGGGCCATGAGATCCCATCAAATCTAGAGGCTTGGATACTTATAGCCTTAAATGACGATGGATTCCAAAAAATTCAACAATACATGTCATTCCTACCAAATGCACACTAACTCCATCCATCAAACCCCATGGTTTCTACACACATAAAAAGACTCCATGACATTTGCAATATGGGAAATATTTGTTTTAGGGTTGTATCCTACAGCTACGACCAAAAACATCATGTATATCATCACTGGTACTAACTTCTTCTCCAAATGGGATAAAGTAATACCCCTAAAATAATTCAAGAGAAAAATCATTATCAGCTTCATGAAATCAAACATTATTACTACATTTTGTGTCCCTCATATTATACTAACATACAATGGAACAAATTTCTATTCATATGGGCTAGAAAATCTATCTGATGAGGATAATATCAATTCCAAAAAAACTTCCTACTATCATGAAGTGGATAATGGATTGATAGAATACTTTAAAAAGGCATTATAAAATATACTCCATAACATGGTGGATAAAATTAAAATTTATTGGACTAGAAATACCTTTCATCCATTTTGGACTTATCATACTACAACCTACAGTTCCACACATGTGGCCTCATATTCATAGGTATATGGGATAGAATCATCCCTTCCCATTGATGTTTAATTTCCCTCACATTTCATTCCCATCTGTGATAAGAAATCCATGGATGAGAAATCCAAAAAATGAATATATGAATTAGAGTGACTTGATGATAAAATAATACATACCTTGAGTCACTTGAAGATCCATCAAAATTCGATAGTGTGGGATTTTAACAAGAATGATTTCATCTTCTCATTCCATGAAGGAGAATTGGTATTGGTCCTCAGAACCTTGATTATAAAAGGTAAGATACCTCCAAAAAATGATCTGAAGTGGGGGGGACCTTCTTCCATACACAATTCACACTCTATCAAAGATTCTTCCTTGATGTTGGTGGATGGATGGATTATTGAAACCCCTAAAAATGAATGGTTTCACAAGAAATACTTTTTCTAACCACTTTCAAGGTCTTAATCACATGACTATAAAAGACATAATATATTGTTCTAGTCTTATGTCTTTAAACTGTAATGAACCATGTTCCATGTCATAAGTCTTTAAATTTCAAGGTACCATGGTCCTGGTCATAAGACCATAAAATTCAATTCAGAATAGTCTTATTCATATGTCCTAAAACTATGAGGCACTATATTCATTTTGTATGACTATAAACTATATAATGGACTTCATCATATGACCCTAAAAGGCATGGAATATGGTCCTAGTCAAATGAATTAAAACTAAAAGACTCTATAGTCTATTATATAAGACTTCAAACTATATATCTGAATGTTCTAGTTACAATAAGTTAAGCTATATGAAAACATCCTTGTTCTGTCACATAAAACTATATGGTTCATGTCATTGTTACATGATGTAAAAATGCATAGCATTTGGGTATGTTATTTAGAAGATCAAAATAATTGGTGTTGGTCTCCCACCACACATATATTCTAGAACTACATGTGGATTTATTTTCATATCAATGGGATACATAGTGTTGCCGAAACATTATGTCTTAGTCCCATCCATGAAGTAATGAAAATTCCACCTCTTAAACGTACAAAAAAAAAGATCAACATAGGAGACTCTAACATGGGTCCTTCCACTTGTGGTACCATCTAAATTATCAATAACTACATGTGTATTGATTCTTGTACACATAGGATATGTAGTGATTTCCAATTTCCTTAACCTCAACCCATCCACAGTAAAACAAATACCATGTCTACATTCCCTCTATCATAATACCCAAGTCTATATAAGATATCTTAATATGGGATCCCTGTTTCAGGATCCCATCACATAAACAAAATATTACCTTCATTATGTATGAACAAACATCTATATGGGGGGATTAACACTTGACATCCAATAGATATCCATATTCTTCAATATTTTTTAAGACACATTCCTTCCACACATCATAATCCTTATCTTGGTAAAATTCATATCTCCATAAACATCCTCTGGCCATCAGGTATATATTGTTTGATACCCAAGGAAACCTTTATTTACTATTCATTTATGTTACCCAATCAATTTTCATAAGTCACCCGTTGAAGGTCTATAAACAAGAGGCACATTTGACCTTAGGACAAACCTCTTATCTCTATTTAATCCACAAAAATATTATGCTAGAATCCACTTTTTGAATGTGGTCTACGGTCACTCCTTGGGTACTTGTCCTGTATCATCTCTACTAATTTGTTAACCCCCAAGATCAGAGTTTACCATTTCCTTCTTCAAGTTATAAGTATGTTGGGACAATATTGACCCAATAATCCTTACATTACTCATTATTTCCATGGTTTATCGTCCTAGTTGTAAGAACTGAAACTACAAGACCCATGTATTCCTTACAGCATGACATTAAACTGCAAGATTAATGTCCCTCTCATTCGATGTTAAGATGATCCTTGAAGTATGTGCATCTTCATTCGCACCCTTGTGAGATATATAGTGACACCTAGACCATACATCCTTGTTCATCCTCCACATTAGATAAATTCCCCTACCATTTCATTTAAATCACCA
Source organism: Viscum album (assembly GCA_963277665.1). Taxonomy (NCBI): domain Eukaryota; kingdom Viridiplantae; phylum Streptophyta; class Magnoliopsida; order Santalales; family Viscaceae; genus Viscum; species Viscum album. The sequence continues at coordinate 1,364,344,480 of OY728143.1, read as the reverse complement.
TCGTGTGGTGAAAGAAGTATGTACCACTGATTTATTATCACACAGACCATAGTTCATGTGGGATTAGGATTTTTAGTAAAGTCTTATCAACAAGATCAAGGAGAATCAGTTCACTTAAGGGTTACTATGGTCCTAGATTAATAAACATAAAAGGATCACTAAACTACTTTACTGAAATGATGTAGCACTGTATGGTTTCAATCTCTTATGTGAAGTAAAATTGTCCACTGTTATGGCCCCTGCCCGAGAAGACTACAATAATGGGTGTTAGTCTCCCACCACCCCTCCATCCAAGAACTATGTATTGATAGATTCACTCTATGATGAGATACCTAGTTATTCCCAAATAATAAAAACTGGTATAACCACATTATAAAAAATCTACCCACTCTCCTATGTATGAGCTTGGTTTTCAAAGGAGGTTCCAATACGAGTTCTCACTCCACTCAAGAGATCGTTTTTAATAAAAATACCACCTCTATACAAAATAATTTGATAAGTATGGGGAATCTAAAATATAACTACATGTGTATTGATTCTCACCTTGATGAGATACGTAGCGACGTATGGACCCTATGTCTTGGTCCAATACACAATATATAAAAAATCCCCCACCCTATGTGTGGTTTCACTACTACAAATATGTAATTTATCAGTTCTTGAGAAGGGAATTGATAGTGATAGAAAAGTGTTGTTAATCAAGGAATGGATAAAGGGGTCCCTTTTATCAGTGCTCAGAAAATCACTGATAAATGCCACTTTTATCGGTGCTAAAAAACGCTGATAAAAGGAGACTTTTATCAGTACTAAAAAAATGATGATAAAAAGGTCCTTTATCAGAGCCATTTTTTATCCCTCATAAAATTCAAAAATAAAAAATAAAAAAAATTACAATGCTTGGGGTGCTTTTAACTATGCTTGACCCCCCCACCCCCTATCAGCACTAGGAGGACCCCCTCCCACTCTCCATGTGCTACACTTTCCCATGCATCCCCCACTTTCCCGTGAGCCCCTACATCCACACAAACTCGAACCTGAGACCTACGTGCCTGCACCTTTACCCCTAAGCTATTTAGTTTTATTATATTTAATGATATAAATATATATAGTTATATTAATTTGTTAATTAATATATATTTTTATTAATATAAATATATTTTGTTATATTAATACATATATTTTTATTCATATATTAATATATATATATATTTATATATATTCGTATATTAAAATATATTTATTTTTATTTTTATATATATAATTATATTTATTCGTATATTAATATAGATTCATATTAATATAAATATATTTAGTTATATTTATACATATATATTTATTCATATATTAGTATATGTCAATTTATTCATATATTAATATATATTTATAAACATTTATATATTTTTTTAAGTTATAATTTTTTATCCGTATATTTCTAGTATTTCAATATATATTTATAAGATTAGTTTGGAATACATTTATAAAATATTTTTTTATGTGTGTTTTTAAATAAATAAATACATACATACATACATGTATATATCACACACACACACATATATATGACTAAATACATATATATGTGTATCTGAAAAGCCAATGAATGTTTAAACGACCCTATCCTCTAATCCAGAAGTCTGTTTCAACTCCACAACCAATAAAATCAAAGAAAATGAAACGATCTCTGATATAATATGAGTTACCAGCCTAGATTACATCCGAATCAGAATTTATACCTATTTTAATGTTAAAAAATCAGGGTATTCCAACTAAAAACTTAGTTTTGGAGGCCTTCTAGGCCTTTTTGCACCTCAAAAAATGTGACAGAAGGTTCCTGCAATTGTTTGTGCATGCAGCTCATCACAAGCTTCAATTTGATATGTTGAGGAGATCAAACATACACCTGAATCAAATTTTATGGTCGTCTGAAGTTCATGTTACATTTTCATCTTATTTTAGATCTTTTATTAATTTTTATGATTTTTTGTTTCTTAAAAATGTTATCAAATGATAATTAATCGATGATAAATTAGAAAATTATTAATTAATAAGATTTTTTAAAATATTTAAAATCCATTTTCACTAAATTTCTTATATATTAAATGTAATAGTCTATTAATACTTATCTAAATCATATTTAAAAAATATATATTATATTTATATCTATATAAATATAATTATATAACAATGAATTATTTTTCATGAATTTTCATTTTTTGTAATATACACTTTGTCAATGCTAGGAAAAATCTTTGATAAGTGTGCCCCTTTATCAGTGCTACTAAAAGAAGTGCTCATAAAGGGTGGTGTTGCAGAAACACAGTTTTTTGGTAGTGGGTACACCAATATAGGAAACATTTCTCCCCATTGAAGGGTTATTTCAAACAGAACTAGTCATTATATACTATGAAAACTTTCTTATGTAAATAAAACACTATGTCTGGGGAAATATGGATCTCCATAATCTTTTCCTTGACCATTGGTGATTGAATTTCTAATTTTGGAGGAAAGCTTTGCTTAACTACAAATTGGTAAGCCCAATTCTTGATTTTCATAAGTCACCCTCTCAAAGCCTATCAAATAGAGGCACCTTTATCGATATGAGAAACATTTTCTATCTCTTTATGAACAGAAAACATCATAGTCACTCCCAGTGTACTTTTTACATATCACATTTTGGATCTAAAAGCCCTCAGATTGTACATTACCATTTTCCCTCTTCATACCAAAAGGGATGATGGAACATTTTCGGTCAAATAACCATGGAATATAAAATCATTGATCTTTTAGTCAAAGATAAATGAACATAAATTATAGCCTCTAATGTCTTAGTTGTAATACATTAATCTTTATGGTCTATGTCCTAGTAGCATGACATAAAATAGCACGACATACTTCATCCTTTTTTCATGATATTAAATTACATAGCATCATTGGTCCTCTCTACAAGAACAAAAATGGAACATATTACATCCTTTATATAAGACAATAAACATCACTATCCATTCCTTGCATCACAACATTAAAATTAATGATACTTTTAATGATTCAAACATTTATAAAAAATAACCACTTCAAATGTAATTAAATGTCTTATTGTGAAATATGGATATATAAAACACATTAACTTCTTTGGTTTTATTATATCCTATAATATTTTAATGTTCTTTGTGCATATTTAAAATAAATAATATACTTATTGAATAATAAATTCATGATTATCATAAATATAGGGTTTTAACAAGTCTAGTTGACACACACAAAAGAAGTGATGACCTCAACCAGTGATATTATACCCTATGAATCCCATTTATCAAATCATCCAAGGGAGATATCACACTGATTTTCCCTTGATGAATCCCTTATTAATATCCAAAAACTAAATCATGAGTGAATCTTTTTATGGGACAAGTTAAAGATCATCAAGATCATGGCCCAAACCATATTCTCTAAACCACCCCTTTAAAAATATCAATGTCTCACACCTTACTCTTATGGAGTTTGAAAGTGTATTAATGGGATATGTATCCAGACCCTAGAAATATGAATATGTAAATTATATTTTATATAATAATGAAAATATTTTAATGTTATTATTTTTACATTATAAATTATTTTTATTTTGATATAGTAAAACCCAAATATTATTTTTGGTAATATTCAATTTCAATTATGAAATTTATTTTGATGAATTACTAGATTTTCTAAATTAAAAAAATAATAATAAAACATTAGTATTAAACAAATTATATTAAATATAAATGATCATATTATTTTTATGAAATCAAATGTAATTTCTATAAGGGCCTGAAAACTCTTATTATAAAAAACACCAAAATTTATTTATAAATGGATATTTTCTTCTTAAAGACGAAAATTCAAATATTTAGAAAATTATTTAGATAAAATGAATATATTTTTAGAAAAGTAATTTCATGATTATGCGATTTTGAATTTTTCTTAATTTTATGGGAAAGTCATATTTTTGTGAAATAATTAAACACCATATAAATATACTTTGTGTATAATGACATCATAATGGCCCAAAAGTGATGTAATAAATACAATAAAATGTATGCATGATCAAACCTATGTTCTCTCATTAAACTAATCATATTTTATGTTTATTTTATTTATTTTATAATTTCATTATGAATACTCCGAAACAATTAATATATTTATGGTTTAAAATCATTTTTTACATGTATCACTCAGCTCCACATAAGCAAGGATATTATTTTATGAATTTTGGACATTGAACTTATAACCAATCTGATTATGAACAAAAAATGGTCAAAACATGGGATGATTTTTTGTTTTGGTTATTTTATTATATATACTTCAAAACCTAAGTTTGAGACATGATAATGAAATCCCCACTCTTTTCCTATATAACCCCACACAAACTCCCATTTAACCTCACTCAAACTCTTTATAGAACATCCTTACTCTGACCTACCTTCTCCATAGTCCCGCCAAGGTTCTCCCAAGCTCTTAAGAATATCCTACCACGCATTTGGAGTCGCACACTCATGTAAGGGATCCTCACCTTCTATTCCTTATTCAGGTTTCATTTTTTATCTCATGACATCTATTTCCAATTCATTATATTGGGATATGTATTTCTGTGTCCCTATTATTGTCTTTTTTATTTAAAAATGGTGATATACCCCTTTTACTATCATCTACCAATTTTACGAATTTTTAATCGACATCGTTATGTTATAGAAAATAATCCTCAATTTTCCATGCCAAAACAATTTTGTAGTTAATACCATACCCATTTACTATAACAGGTGTTCACCTTTATACAAATATACCTATTTTAATTAGTACTTACATGTATTTATTCCACACTCCATGATAGTGTAATAAAATATGATGATCAGCGAATCCATTTTGTTTGATCTATGTGAAACACTTAAGCATGAGAATGTGATAATGCAAATATTTTCAATTATTTTTATTGTATTTAAATTTTTAAAATCCCACCAAAGTGTTATTTTAATATAAATTTCCATATTTTATGATTTTTAGTTGTATTTTGTGTTTAATCGTCAAAATGGATTATTCTGTATTTTTAACCATTTTGAATGATTTCTGTATTTCAGACATAAAATTTCCTATATTGATCCAAATTATGAAATTATTTATATTTACGTCTCTCAAAATCCTAGGGTTCATTTAATACTCTTGGAAAAAAATGCTGAATCATCCATATGGGAGCCTAAAAGAATATCCCATTTTGGGCTCTGAAAACTATTTCCAGAACTATCTATTTTTGGTGTGGGGTCCATATCTCGGGCATGGTGGACCCAAATACTCTCAAATTAGGAGGATGAATGTGAAAGATGTTTTGGACTATGTTTAATGATGTATAGGATCTGTGAATTTTCTGTTTTAATGGTTATTAAACTATTCTAATCTGGAGGATTTCGATTTGGAGAGTTAGACTGGACATAATAAATTGTCAGAGTAAAATGGTCTTCACTCCAAGAATACTTGTCCAAATATGATGAACCTTTCAAAAGATACTTTTAGGATAATTATGAATGAAATTCAAGAAGGTTGAAATACGTGATGTGATCATTTAATGGGCCTACAATGAGTAAACTATTGTAGGAAAAAATCTTCCCTATAAAAGGAGGGGATCTTCTCCATCTCAAAGCATCTCAATCCATCCCATTCCATCTAGGACACCAAGGATGATAACTTTTAGGCTTTCTCTATATTATTTAATTTATTTTATATATATTTTTAATGAATTATTCCCCATTCATCTATATTACCCTTACCATGGTGGGGTAAACATTTTGAGTTATTGATGAAAGTTTGGTTTTCTATTTTGTAATGCTTGATTTATTGAACGTAATTGAATTCAATTTCATTGTTCTTCAATGTTGTTTTAAATTTCATATAGAAGGTTTTATTATCAAGTGATATCATTGTTGAATTTAAATTTCATTATTAATTTTTTTCATGGTAAATAGTCATTATCTCCCCCATGGATTTATAGTTTATATACAATGGAATAAACTGTGGATTAGTGGTGAAGTAGTCAATGATCGTCAGTACATGTAAAAGGGGTATTAAATGTTCTTCACTGTTTGGGATAAATAAGACCTGATTGAGTATTTCCCATTTAAATTTAGGATATTAAATAAAATTATTTTTCACATGGAAGTTGAGTTTACCAAACTGAGATATTGTTTATGTTTTCTCTCACCATCATAATTTCCCCAAGGAAGTGACAGGAAACGATTGTGGAAACTCACATTAATCAACTTAGAAGACATGGTTTGAATTAAATTGAACAAGTATTGCATTAAAATTTGGCAACCAACCCTAAACTAATCACCATTTTAATATCATAATGTTTAATCCTTTGAATTTCAAATTTCCTTTGAATCATTTTCTTTTCATTTTATTATAAAAACACACCATTTTTACCCTCGTTGAAATGCAAAAAACTGTTTTTTGTGGAATCCTCTTTGGGATACTTCCTAGGTACAGCAAATTATTTCATTTTAACATAGGAAATATTTTTTTCCATTCCCCATGATAGGTGTGTGTCAATATTTGTGCCATTTTTGGGTAGGCAGTGCCACAATTTAATTGATTTTTTTTTACTCTTTTCAAAAAAATATTTAAAAATATTTAAAAAATCATTTTTTCATGATGTATCCCACCTTCTATTATTATAAATATAATTAATACTCACAAGTGAATCAACAATAAGAAGAAGTTATTTTAGAGTATGACAAATATCAAGTGAAGGAACACAAAGAGGTCATAAAAGGACTATAAGGTCAAATAAAAAGGATAACCAAATATGTTAATGCCACCCAAGAGAAATCAAAGTGTGAGATATATGGTGGGGATCCATAAGATTTGAATAAATTTTAGAATATGTGTGAAGAACAACTTGGTCTCCCAAAAGAAGAAGATATGGAACCATGAAATGGAGAAACCTCTAACGTGGTGGAATTTGAAGAACAAATAGAGGATCCTCACTACATACCTATATCATATACTACTGAACTCCAAGAATTGATTTCAAATTAAGAAGTGATTAAAGCTGAGCAAACTAAGGGAGATGATATTTTCATCAACTCATTATCTTCAAAAAAAATTGAAACGGGATTTATTATTACCTCTAAATGTGATAAATTTTCAGATTCAACCAACACTTTTATTAACTTGGAGAAAGATAATGAAAAACAAGATGCACCTGATGAAAAGAACATAGATCTACCATGAGTAGTTGAACATATATATTAGGGAGTACATGATAAGATCAAAGTGGATTTATTAGGAATATATAAGACAAAAGCAGCTTACCTTGAAAGAAATGAATTTGGTATTGAAACTCTATGATTTAATTTTCTTTCAAATAGAATTACACTTTGATGTTCCATTTTATTTTTCTATTGATACATCATACCTTCATCAACCACTAGAGAATAAAGAAGATCTTGAGAATGTGGAAACCAAATAAGAGAATGAATCATTAATTATCATACCTCCATCATGTATGTTTTACCTTAATCCCATGGAGGTGTGATTATTATACTATATACATAGATTCCACAACAAAATGTAACTAGTGAATTCTTGAAAGAATATCTTTGGTCGGTTCAGGAGAAAAAACTTCACCCACTATCAGATTGGGGATAATCAATTAGAATAACCCATCTGGAGGTAGTCAAAACCCATGGCCCACTTGGGGGATTAAAGCAAGATCTATCAATATTTTCTCATTCTATTTTCAATTTTATTTTCTGCCAACAAATTTATTATTCTTTCTTTTCTTATTTTGGTTATCGGTCTTTACTTTGCAACACTTAGAAGCTTAACTCAAAGTTGCACTACCAATAATTCATATTGTACCTCTCCATTACACTTTTTTTATTTATTTTATTAATTTTAAAATATTCTTATATTCTTAATCCATTTTAATTCATTGAGGACACTATATCATTTAATTGTGGGGGAGGTAACCTTTTTTGTTTAATATTTTCAATTTTTTTTTGTTATTTCTGATTTTTTAAAAAAATCTGTTTTTCAAATTTTTATGTGTTTATTTTTCAGTTTTTTGTGTCTTTTATAAAAATTTTTGGGGAAATAATTATTATTTATATTTTTGAAACACATTTAAATGAGTGAACCAATCTATTCCATGAAACTGAGCTTAAATGATTACTGAAATTGGTTTTTTCAAGTTTAAATCTTATGGAATATCCTGAAAAGTACTCTGACTTTTAAATCCCATGATACTTATCATTGTCTTTATTTTTTAAATCACTTTCATGTGTGGCCACTTTACCATTTTTTCATATTCTTTACATTCACCAAATTTTATGAGTTAAGTCGACAATGTTTTCTTTAACTATAATTTTATTTATTCCTGTTAAAACTTTAGGGATTGAGATACTTGTGTTTTAAATGATTGAGGAATTTATTTGGTTGTAAGACCCCTTTTAAAAATAATCCTTTTTATTATATCTTACCTTATATATTAATCCATGTATCCCTTAGAATCCATGAACATCCTGTCATGTTAGCCACATTTCATGCCAAATTTTCCTATCCAACATGCTCTATAAGTGATATTGCATGATCTAGTTGAACATAAGAGTGGGGGAAGATGTATTGTGTTGTATTAATTCATTTAGTGATAAATTGGGTGGAAAACTAAAATGTTTAAGAAATTAGGTTTGTACTAAAGATTTAATTTTGTTTAAATTTGTGCCTTTCTAGAGCATTCATGATAAAAGAAGTTGTTCCTTTCTAGAGATTACAAAGTAGAAATAAAGTTGTTCCTATCTAGAGCTTTCAAGAAAAACAATGTTTGAGATGAACTTTAATATTTTAGTGAAATGCTAAATTCCATGAAATTTCCTTACATTTTCATGATGATGGAGATAATTTTCTATAAAGGGGAAGATAAGGAGACCATAATGGATAGAAAATAATAATATTTCAATTTTGAATCAAAAAAAGAGCCACACACTCCTTTTTTGGCCTCAAAATTTTTATCATCTAAATCATACCGACCAGAAGCCACATAAAAACCCGGAAAAGTCCTCATGAGAAACACATTTCCTTGACTCAGATCTGGTGGTGAAGTAGGAATGTTCAATCCTATCGTGACTGTTATGTGAGTTTGGATTAGGAAACCCTTGTTGAACATTTACATTTGTTCGATGAGAAGAAAAATCATGTGGGGTAGGTGTTTTGAGTGCATGAGATAACAAATTAGGTGGAAATATATTAAATTATCTAAATATATAACACGAAATAATGATTTTTTATGAGGTAGGACATCTTAATTTTTCTTGGTGTTGATTGGGTGGATCTCATGTATATGCGTTTTTAATTTACTTTGATTTGATTTTGATGCATTCTTGTCCATGAGTCCAAGTGAAAAGTGTGGTATAATTGATAGAGCAAATATTTTCATTTATTTTTATTTTATTTCAATGTTTTAAATCCCACTAAAGAGTATTTTTAATATAAATTTCCACATTTTATGATTTTTAGTTGTTTTTTGAGCTTAATCGTCAAAATGGACTATTTTTGTGTTTTAATAGTTTTCAATTATTTCTCCATATAGGCCATAAATTTTTAGGTATTGGTATAAATCGTGAAATTATTTCTTTTTAGGTCTCTACACATCCTAGGATTCTTTTAATCCATCTGGACCAAATGCTGAATTGGCCGTATAGAATCCCAATAGAAGCTCCAAAGTTGGGCCTTGAAAATAGTTTCCAGAACTATCTAGTTTTTGTGTTGGGTCTATTTCTCTTGAATTGTGGGCCTAAATACTCTCAAATTAGGTGGATGTTTGAGAAACATGATTTGTAACATCTCTCATGAAGTCTAGGAAGTGTGAATTGGCCGTTTTAATTGTCATTAAATCATTTTAATCCGGAATTTTTTTACTTGGAGAGTCTGACTGGACAGAATACATTATCAAAGTAAAATGGTCATAAATCTTTGAAAACTTCTCCAAATAATCTTAAAGTTGTAGGAGAGATGTAAAAGACAATTACAAACAAAATTAAATAAGGTTAAAGCATGTGAATAGGTTATTTAATGGGCCTAAAATGTGTAAACTGTTGGGGGACGAAATCTGCCTATAAAATGACGGGAACTCCTCCATCTGAAAGCATCTAAATCCATCACATTCCCTTCAGGATATAAAGGAGGAGAACTTTTCAGCTTTTTCTATTTTATTTCTTTTATTTTCCATAGATTTTTAATTTCTTATTCTTCCCCATTAATCTTGATTACCCTTACCATAGTGGGGTAAACATTTTCTGTGATTGGGGAAGGGTTGGTTTTCTATTTTGTAATGCTTGAGATTTTGAACATAATTGAATGAAATTTAATTATTCTTCAAAGATTTATTCAAATTTAATATATTGGATTTTATTATCAACTGCGATAGTTCATGAATTTTAATTTAATTATTGATTTTTTCCTTGGAAAATAATCATTATCTCCCTCCTCTTATTTCTAGTTCATATACAATAGAATAGAACATGGATTAGTGGTGAATAACATAACGATCATCTGTACGTGTAAACTGGGTAGCAAATATCCTTGATTTTTTGGGATAAAAAATCCCCAATTGGTTATTTCATAAGTCAATTGAGGATGTTCAATTAAAATATTTTTCACATAGAAGGAGATTAGACCAATCTAAGATCTTGTTAAGGTTTTCTCTCACCATTATAATTTCACCAAGGAAGTGAGGGGTTGTCGAAACTCACTTTAATCAACATAGAATAAGAGGTTTGAATTAAATGTCACAAGAATAGCATTATAATAAGGAAACCAACCCTGAAATAATCACCCTTTTAATATCATAATTTTTTATCCTTTGAATTTAAAATTTCCTTTCAATCATTTTCTTATCAATTTATTCTAAAAACACACCTATTTTACCTTTGTTTCAAAGTGACAAACTATATTGTGTGCACTCTTCTTCAGGATACTTCCTAGGATAACCACATTACTACATCTCAAATTAGAAAATATTTATTTTTCCCTGCCCCATGATAGGAGTGCGTTAGAATGAAGTTAATGTGATCATTGTGCCTTGAATTATATAGCATTCCAATTCATTGGGTAATGTTTATTCTCATGAGACATCATGTTGGTACAGTGAGTGAACCCGATTCTTTTATGGTAATTTTCCATCATGATGTCCTGGTATTTAGCCTTACCCTATGTTTATAATTCAGTGTTTTATATTGTTTTAACATTTACCAAGTTACCATTATGACAATAATTTTATATCATGTCTTATCATTCATGTTTATGATTCCTACACTTTTTATGACCCCTTGATAGGCCCATTGTCTAGAATGTATTACTTTCCTCATTATGTTCCATTTTTATTTCCTTACTGGGCTTTATATATCACCCCATTATTATATATGTCCCCATGTTATCCCATTCAATTTTAAGTATGAGAATGTTAAATAATTTTTCAATAAAGTTGATTTTTTTCTCTGTTTTATATTGTTATGTAATGTACCTAATTCCAAAATTCACAAGTCTTATTAATATTTTTAGTCGTATTATGTGTAATTTTATGCAATAAATCAAGTATAAATGTGAAATATTGGTAGGGTTGTTATAGTTGGTATCAAAGGAAACTTTTAGTTATTTTTTGGAATATGATTAAAAAACTATAGTGAAAACCTTAGGGATAGGACTAAGTATAAGAAAACACCCATCAATTTTTTTAATTATAGAGTAAGTGGATTATCAAGAAAAAATATCCATGTTTGGATAATACAAGTTGATATGGTTATGTAATAGATGTACCTAGGTGTAAAAACTCCAAAAATATTTGATGGGAATGACTCGGTGTAACATGTTACATGACAGCACACCTTTCTACGCACCTGGTTTAACACTCTCAAGGGATATACTTTGGTAAATTCATAATCCTATTAATAACCATTATTAAGGGAACCAAAATTCCCATAAGATAATATTTTAGTATGAAAATTATAGATAACATAGATTGATTCTTATAAATTAATAAGTTAAGATATAAATGTATTTTATAAGTTTCTAATTTAATGTTATTGGATTCAACTTTATGTGTTTAATATTTTAAAAAAAACTCACCCAAATTTTCTTTTTCTTATATCCAATGTTAGGAAATATGAAGAACTAGGTAAAAACCCAATGTGAAGGGAAATGTGATGAATTTCCCAATTACATGCCCAACCTGTTTGGATCAGGAATCAGAAAATTCAGAATGATACTCTCTCAAAAAACTAAGGTTATGAATAAACCCCTAGAATAGGGGGAGAGTCCAAATCCCCCTAAGAGATAAAAATCTAAGATTGAGTCCTTTATAGGAAAATCCTTTTAATTTCAATGGATATCTGGTCCATTAATTGGGTAACAATGGATCAAATCCATTGAGAATTTATTCTCCATCCTTCAATGTTCTGAAAAAAGAATATTCTACAAGTATTTAATCGTATGGAGGGAGACACTGATTAGAAATGGTCATTGATCAATAATATGAAGCCTAAGGAAGATATTGAAGTAATGGGTGGGAAGGGATTCCAGAAAAAAAAAATTAAAAATATTTTCCTCTCACTCACCGATATAAAATGAAAAGGGTTTTCCTTTTCATCATGAAAAAAGATGAAAAATCTATTGGGGCATATGAGGAAAAATTCACAAGACTGGAATGATGCACCTTTAGCATTTTTGTTACCCCTGAATGAATGATTAACTGCTTATTTTCGGGGGTAAAACCTAGTCTACAAAACTCTCTATAGATTTGTGACTTTGATATCTATGAGGAAATTGTGTGATGTGCCCTCAAAGTCGGGATAGAGATCAGGGAATCTAAAGGGTATTATGGGGATAAGAAGTGGAAAGTGGAGTTTAAAACTGGCGGTACGATTGAGAAATATAAAATATCTAGAAAATTTCAACATCCCACTTGTCAAAGGTATGGAAATAAACACCCCATTAATTACCTAAATTGATGAGGAAATTCTTAGGTGTGGGAAAGAAGGGAACCTAGATAGTGATTGCCGATAGGAGAAACCCACTAATGTGATGGAGGAAATGAATTTTGTATTCAACCATCAGTGCATTTTTCATTTATTCAACTACATGGAACTATGGAACTTTTAAAATGAATTACATAATCTATGGTTTTTCGGAGACATCCAATAACCTCCAAGGTGGAAAGGGTGAGCTTTTGTTATCACGGCTAATAAGGTGGATCCTGACAATGAAGTCATGATAGGAATTCTAGTTATTCTTTCATGGATAGTGAATATACGTTTTTATTTCGGTTCTACTCATTCCATCATATCATGACTGGATAGTAGAACTATTCCAATACCACCACAAATCATCGAAGTAGAGTTGTCAGTGAAAATGGAAAAAGGGGAAGTTATTATATCCCAAGTATAGGACTCCTCCCCTACCAAAATTTCTGGGTTAAAATTCCTATAAAACCTTTTCATACTACCTTTGGTGGAATTTTATGTAATTTTGGGTATGTATTGGATTTCCCTATATATATCCAACATATATTTTCATGAGAATTAAATCACTCTCTAAACTGCAAATCGATCCCTAATTGTGTACAAGTGCAAGGAGGGTATGAATCTTCTTTATCATTAATATCTCAAGAATGGTTATTTTTTCCCTATGAGAAAGTGTATAAAGCTCAAATGATTAAGTCTAAGGAGAGAAACATCCTCAAATGAATTATTATTGTGAGGTAATTTTCTAATGTATTTCTTTGGGAATTTCATGTTCTTCCTCTTAGTTGAGAGGTTGAATTTTCAATGGACCTTATACCTGGGGAATTTCCATTATCCAAGACTCTGTATAAAATAGTTCTTTTAGTACCTAAGGAGCTTAAGATATAACTATAGAAGAATCTAGATAAAGGATTGATATGCCCAAGTTCTTCTCCATGGGGTTCACCATTCCACTTTTTCAAGAAGAAGGATGAGAAATAAGCCATTGTATTGATTATCATGAGCTTAAAAAGATCACAATAAAGACAAGTATCATATTTAATAGATTGAAGACTTGTTCAATAAGATACATTGAGTAAAATAATTTTCTATAGTGGATCTATTGTGTGGATATTACCATGTTACTGTGAATAATGAGGATATCACTAATATTTCTTTTCATATAAGGTAAAAGTACTATGAGTTCATAGAAATTTCATTCAGACTCACTAATTCTCTAAAAATCATCAAGGAATTAATTAATAGGTTCATTATATATTACCCGAAAAAATTTGTGGAACTATTAATAAATGATATTCTAATATTCTAAAAACCCAAGGTGTGGAATAAAGATCATCTGAGCACAATGTTAAAGACATTAAAAAAGCATGAAATTTATGTATATATTATAAACCGAGAGTTCTGGTTGAATGAAGTCTCATTATTAGGGTAGATTATCTCCAGCAATGACTTATGTTTTGACCCTTAAAAAAGTTAAGAAACTAGTGGATGGTTAAGGCCAACATACAAGAAATATATTCATAGTTTCTTTGGGTTAGTAGGGTATTGTCGTCAATTTGTGTGAAATTTCTTGTGATTGTTAAACCCTCTAACCAATCTAACTCATAAGGGGTTTATGTTTTATTATAATTATGAATGTGAAGAGAGATTCAAATAACTGAAATGGAGGCTTATCATTGAATCTATGATCACACTACCCATAAGTGAAGTGCTTTTCATGGTATTTAGCGTTCATTTAAAGAAGCGATTATGATTTTTGTTAATGTATAATGACAAATTCATAGCCTATGAATCAAGGAAGTCAAAATTTCACAAAAAGAACTTCCCAAAGCATGATATAGATTTTGATTTAGTGATATTCACTTTGGAAATATTGTAGTATTATCTATTTGGGTAGAATTGTGAAATATATACGGATCATAAAATCCTTAAGTATATAGTCACACAAAAAGAGATGAATATGCACCAATAGAGATTGTTAGAGTTATTAAAGGACTATTACTATTCAAACCACTACCATCCAGGTAATGTGAATAAAGTGGAAGATACTCTATGTAGAAAGGATATAGAAATTCTATCATTGATCATAATTGAGAGGGATCAAATATTCTTAGATTTAAAAAGGTTGGACATAGAAATAATTAAGTAATTAACATCATCAGTGCATTCACAAATGATTTCTCATCCATTCCTTATAGATAAGATAAAATATTATCAAATGGATGACATGGGAATTCAGAAGAAAGTGTAAAATATAAGAAAAGGAAAATCCCCAGATTTCAATGTCAATGAAGAATTAATTGTGATATTTGGGTCATGACTATGTGTGCCATAATATATGGATTTAAATATAGAACTGTAGGATTATGCACATAGTTAGATGTTCTATATTCCCCAAATACGACCAAAGATGTATAATGATCTCTGATAGCACTATTAGAGGGAAATTTTGATGAAGGAGATCACTGAATATATATCAAATAGTATGGTATGTTATCAAGTGATGGATTAAAGGAATAATTTTAATGGGATGACTAAACCATTACCCATAACGACATGTAAATCAGAAAATTAACATGGAATTTGTCACCAGACATCTGAAAATATCAAACGAAAACAATTCTATATGGGTTATTAATGATCATTTTACAAAGACAACACACTTTATTGAAATTCGAGAGGAGTTATCACTAGATAAACATCCATGAATACACATCAGATAAGGGGTAAATATGCCTGGAGTACCACTAACTATTTAATCTGGTCCAGATCCAAGATTCACCCCCTGGTTCTGGAAAATTTTCCAACATGCACTAAACACTGGGATTAACTTCAGCACATCTTTTCATCCCCAAACTGATGGCCAATATTATATGAGTATTTAGACTTTTTAATATATATTGTGTGAATATTATATGGAATTTAAATGAATATGGGATCAACATCTACCTATGGATGAGTTCAGTTACAAAAAAAATTACACTCAAGCATCCAAATGGATCCCAATGAATCCATTTATTGGAATAGGTGTAGAACACCTATTGTTGTGATGATTTTGTGAAACATAAACTATTAGGTAATAAAATGGTCGTATAAATGTCGGAAAATGTTAACACTATTTAGAAGATCATGGTAGCTTAGTGTTGAAAAAAGGGCTATGATGAAAACTATCAATGTGACCTAGAGTTTGATATTGAAGATATGGTATTTCTCTGCATATCTCCATTGAAAAAATTTGTGATATTTTTTAAAAAATTAAATGTTTGTCCAAGATACATCAACCCCTTAGAGATCCATGGTCTCATTGGGGCTGTGCCCATAATACTAGAACTCAAAAATAACATATCACAAGTGAATGGTGTATTCCATGTATGAATCTTGAGTAAGTACATACTAGACCCCTCATATGTACTAAATAAAGATGTGGTATCACTGGTGAATTATATTTCCTATGAGGAGAAGCTTGTGAAGATCATATATCATAGTGACAAAGTTCTAAAAAATAAGAAAATGCACCGTGTCAAAGTATTATGGAGAGACCAAAAGTTTGAAGAAGAAATGTGGGATCTGGATGAAGTGATAAAATAGTGTTATCCTCTTCTATTTTAGTTTCGTAAAAGAAAATGTTAGAGGTAAAATTTTCTTAAGGGGGAATATTGTAACAACCCAAGCTGTTTCCTTGATATATATTTAATGTCTTATTATGAAAAAATGGATATACAAAACACATGAACTTATTTGGTTTTGTTATATATTATCTTATTTAGATAACAATTAAGAATTATTACTATTAATAATATAGTCATTAAATATTAATCACATGACTAGTATAAATATAGGGTTGTAACAAATCTAATTGACATGTACAAGAGAAGTGATGGCCTCAAATAGTGGGAGTGTACCCTATGAAATCAATTTATCATATCATCCAAGGGATAGATAATCTTGGGGATTTTCCATTAAATAAACCCAATATGATTTCCACCAACTTAATTAAGATTGAAACCATTTATGGTAGAAGTTCAAGATAATTGAGATCATGACCCAAACCATGTTCACCGAACCACCCCATGAAAATATGACCATTGCACAAATAAATATTAGAAAATTTGTGGGTGTATTTAAGGTATTGGTATAAAAACCCTATAAATATGATTATATACATTATTTTTTATATAACAATCAACATATTTCATCATATTATTATTACGTTATAAATTATTTTTGTTTTGATACATTAAAACACGAATAGTATTTTGGTAATATTCAAATTCAATTAAGGAATTTATTTTTTGAATTAATGGATTTTTGAAATAAATAATATATTAATAAAATATTATTATTAAATAATTT
Organism: Viscum album; assembly: GCA_963277665.1. NCBI lineage: Eukaryota > Viridiplantae > Streptophyta > Magnoliopsida > Santalales > Viscaceae > Viscum > Viscum album. The sequence goes on along the minus strand of OY728143.1, from coordinate 1,364,327,087 downwards.
TTATTAAAAAAATGATCAGAAAACTTTTATGAATTCAAATGTAATTTTTATAAGGGTTTGGAAAATGTTATTGACAAAAAACCCAACATTTCTTAATAAATGTAGATTTTATTTGTAAGAGTGAAAATTTATATAACATAGAAAACGTAATGAATATTATTTTCTTAATAGTAACATTCAAATTATCCATTAGTGAATTTTTCAAAAAATTTAGAGACAGTCAAATTTGCGGATAAAAATTAAATACCGTATAAATATAATTTGTATATTATGACATCATAATGACCCAAAAGTGATGTATTAACTACTATAAAAGTAATAAATGACCAAATATATATTTTATATTTAAAATATTTATATTTATTTTTTATTTTATTGTTTTATAAACCCATTATGATTCATCCAAAATTATTAATATATTTTATGGTTTTAAAATCATTTCATTAAGAGTATGACTCACCTTCACATCAGAAAGGGAATTATTTTATTATGTTCAGGCCTTTTACTTATAAAATAATTAAACCCACTCCCATTTGGAAGAAATAATGGTAAAAACCGTGGTCAGGTTTTTGGTTTTTATTATTTCATTATATAGAGTCCAAAACCTAAGTTTGAGAAATAATAATGAAATCCCCACTCTTTTTCTATATAAACCCACACAATCTCCCATTAATCATCACTAAAACTCATTTTATAATTTAATTACTCTTTCATTCCCTAACTATATTACTCTTATGGTTCCTCCAATATCTCAATAAGCTCTTCCCAAGCATTTGGATTCACACACCCAAGTAAGGGATCCTCACTTTCTCTTCTTTATTCAAGTTTTGTTTTTTATCTTAAGTCATAAATTTCCAAATCCTTATCTTTGGATATGTATTTTAATTTCTCTATTACTACCTATTTTATGTCCTAATATTAAGATACCCCTTTTACTATCATTGAACAATTTGATGAATCTTTATGTGTCATTTTTATGCTACCGAAATTTCACTACAATTTTCCATTCCAAAACAATTATGTTGTGAATTTAATACTCATTTCATGTCAAGGTTGTTCAACTTTATAAACTTATACCTCTTTAAAATTGTACTTACATATTAATTACACACTCCTTGATAATGGAATAAAATATGATGATTAATGAATCTATATTATGTGATCTAATTGCAACACTTAATCATTGGAATGAAATGAATGTGACGAGTCTGCCCAGAATTATATGGCACTCCAATGCATTAGGTAATGTTTAGTCTCATGAGAAGTCATTTTTTGGATTTAGAGTGAACCTGATTCCTTTATTTTCTATTTTCCATCATGATTTATTTTTAGTTATCCTGGACCAATGTTTATGATGCACTGTTTTAAGTTGTTGTTGCATTTCCATGTTTCCCTTATGATTATCATGCTATATCATGTCTCATTTTTCATGTTTATGATTCCTAATCTTTTTAATCCCCATTACTAATACTATTTTCTAACACTTATTAATTTTTTAGTGTTATTTCATGTTTATTCCCTTACTGGTCTACATAGATCACCCATTTCTATTGTTCTTCCCATTGTTATCCCAAGCAGTTTTAAATGCAAGAGTGACAAGGGATAACCAAAGCATGTGTGGTCCTCCATTCAGGGATGCTACCTTGATCTGAGAAGGAGGTTATAAATTCATTATAGGACCCCTACTTAATGAACTCATGGAAAAAATATATAATTACCCTATCTCAATATATAAATCCAGTTTGGTTTTGAGCATTTCCTCACCCATGATCAATGCTAACAAAGATACTCTCTTTATTCCCGAACACATTACATACAAAAGACACCCTACGTGGTCTTGAAAAATATGGATCCAAATAATCTATTATTGTCTATGAGTAATATAATTCATGATATCGAAGGAAACATATGTTTTGACTATGAAGTCATATGCCCCAGTTTTTCTCTGCATAAGTCACCCCCGAAAAGGAATATCAACTAGAGTAACCTTCTTACTTAGGAGAAACAAATTCTATCTTTGTAAGACCACATAACATCATGCTAAAAACTAGTTTTCAGGAATTTTCATATTCATTCTATGCATAATTTTCCCATATTTTTTTATATTTTTAAATCACAAAATTCTGACTTAAAATCCACTTATGTGTACCTAAAAAATGTTAGAACCTTATCAACCATAAAATCATTCTTAGGCCGTCATCCCATAATCCATGGATAACATACACATCTAAATAAAAATACATGGTGGATCAGGTGGTAATAAAATCCACCATTCCAAAAAAACAAAACATGGTTTAAAAATAAATAATTCATGATGGTAGATATTTGAATGTAATCTCTATGATTAACATACACATATAACACCAAATAAAATGTCAGGAGGCATATAAGGCATCCTATGCCTCCAATTTTGACTCGGAATCGCTTTTATAGAGAGATATATTCTCTGGGATTAATGCACTCAATGAGTCACCCAATTCTAATCCCTCTAAATTAATATCACCTTCTCCTTCCATTATTGGATTAATTGGCAAGGAGAATTCTCCCATAGTCTCATCTGCTGAATTAGATGACAGTCGATGACAAATAGAACCCATTGTTAGCATTTTGGGATAACAAATAGATAGTCCAGGTAGATAATAATAGGGGTTAATCGATACAGAAAAATTTCTCAATTTTTTTATTATGAATTTAAGTGTTTTTAATCCCAAAAAAGTGTTATTTTAATGAAAATTTTCACATTTTATGGTTTAGAAGAATTTTTAAGCATAATTTAAAAAGTCGTATCTTTGGGATTTTAACTGTTTTAATTTATTTCATTACTTTGGACAAAAAAAATGTCTACACTGATCTGAATTGAAATATACTTCTATTTTAGGTTTTTATGTTTGTTGGTATTCATTTCATCCTATATGAACCGAACCTCAACCCATCATTAGAAGTCTCAAATCAATTTACAACTCCAACCTCGTAAATTGTACATAGATTTCAAGATTTTTTATATTAGGGACATATATCATAAATATCTAGTCAAAAGGATATTACAGTAAACAATTATTTATAGATCATCCTAGAAAACAACTTTGTTAACTATTTACATTTATTATTCCCAATTTATCAAGGTCATAATGGCATGGGAACTCTATGAATTGGAATACAAACATTTACCCTACTCAAAATATATTTTAGGATTAATTTGGATATATATCTCTCCAAACATTGAAATTGAAGGTAATTTTTTATACATATGATGGATATAAAAAAATTAAATAATATTACAACTTCAAAGTGTTTCATTTATTTCTTTTAACATTCCTAAACATTCTTAGGATGATTTTTCTCCCAAATATTTCGCCTATTTTTTCTATAAAAATTTTATTCATCTTTATTTCAAAAGGTTGGCACTCTAGGTTTCTATTTTCTCTAGTTTTGTACTTTAAGTTATGTTTCAATAGTATTATTAATTTTTAGTATGTTTTATTCTTCTTCATCCTCTAATTCTAATATATTTATCTTTTCTGTTTCTCTGTTCGTTCTTTTCTCCACTATGATCTCTAATACTCACGATAATGAATAATTATCCAAATGAAGTTCTTGGGGGATTGATCCAGTGTTGAACCCATGTTTTTTTATTTAATTAATATTTTTATTAGTTTCTTAGAATTAGGATTAGTTGGATCTTATTGGGAAAGGTTTCTTTGTGTCTCCACTTGCCACTTGAGGCTTAGCTTATTTTTTGTATAGTATTTTCCCTCGATCGAGGAGGTGGATGTGTGGTCTCTCAAAGATCATTGAGTGTATCATATATTCACATCATGGGATGAAATTTATGTTCATTTATACTATAGATCATGTTCATTATGTAAATTTCAAACTAATTATGAGATGTTGAAGGTTCACTCTGGGTGTTCTCCTGAGAGGATCTCCTTTCTGTCTGATATCATTCATTTTGTTTGAATTCATTCAATATGAATTGAATTATATATATTTATTATTTAATTAATTTTTCAAACTCATTCTCATTATATTATTTATTTTTATATTGGTTATAATATAAATAGTGACAATAGGAATTTGGTGTTCTGTAAGCTACCACCTCGAGACCGACCCACAGTGTGCACTATATTTCATTCTTAGGTGAATAAACATTTAACAAGGGATCTTTAACAAATCTCTAAACATCATTAATAATACTGAAACATTGGTGTATTATCTTCTGGTATTAACACCTCCCTAATACCCCTAGTATCAATGAATTGAGTTAGGATCTTATCACTAGGAACATTATTCTTATTTTTTAAGACAAAAATATGTAAGGCTCTCAAGAATCTCCCACTTCAGAGACCTCAGATATTGTTCCCTCTGCAATGGGAGTAAGATAGGTTTTGATTCCTTTTTCATTAATCAACGTGTAAATTATTTCTATATACAAATATATAGAAGTAAAGATCTTTTGTTTAAGAAATCAAATTTAAGGAGTTTATATGTGTTTGAAAACATAAAAATGGGAAACTCACATCCATCCAATTCCTTATTAAATTAATAAAACTCATTTAAGGAGGAATGAAAATAAAAAACATGAAAAATTTCTTCCATTTTCAATAGTTCTTTATATAATTCTTCATTTATTCTAGCTTCCTCACCAGTAAGGATTTGTAAGACATTTGGTTTTGAACGAAAATTAGCTTCATCATCAGCTCAGTATGTTGCGCTCTCAATAGGTACAACCCTTTTAGTCCCATATGAATCAAGATCAGCTCCATCACCATTATTGGATATTTTGGGGTCCATTTCATCCCCTTTTAATATGGTAATAAGAGGAGAGATGGTGGCTGAAGGGTACTATGGTGTATGTAGTTGATCTGAAATATCATAAGTAATGAATGTTTTTTATCGATAAATGACACCATATTATTTGCATCTGAAATTAAAAGGATCCTACTCCATTTATACATTAATAATAAAGGAATTTCCCCCTCATCCCTTTTAGGATATGTATTCAAAACCTTGAGGGAGGAATGTGAATTAGATCCTGTAAAGTGTAAAACATGATAATATAGGTATATTTGGAGAGATTTAGGGAATAATGACATTATGGACACTTACTGTGGTTCATATTATTGAAAAATATATTTTCCATATTTTATTTATTCCCCTAAGATAATAAAATGTTAACATTGGTCCTTCTAGATACAGGTGCAGGTGGTGGTAGTCGGGAAAACCCTCCCTCCATCTCCTCCTTCATAATCATTTGGGACAAGGTAAACTCTAAGGATTCAGGAGTATCAACACCACTTTCTAATGGGGGTTATCATCAGCCAATATTTTAGTTACTCAAGAACCATCCATGGTACCCCTTCTTCTCCTCCTAACTAAAAATTAAATCTCCTCAAAATAAATGATGATGGATGAAGGAGTGAAAGGATAAGGGAAGAGATATAGATAGAGAGATGCATTATTAAAGTTGATGTAGTCATCACACTCATCGGTTTATTATCATATACCCCTTTAGTAGAACCATGGATTATCAAATCTTCTACTCGATTTGTGGTCAAGATCTGGTTGTCAATGGTATATATCAACATCTCAATCTCAATGACATAATTCCCCACCTCAGAAAGATTTGAATTGAATTTAAGATCAAGAAGTGATCAAATATCCCCAAATTTTGTGATATGTATGCCGACTTGATGAAATATCCATAAATTTTTGATTCCATGAATTATCCCCTACTAGGAATAGAAATCTATAAGTCAGAAATAGTCAAATATTGTTTTAGGTATCTATGATGAAGAACTGACATATTACAACTATAATAGCTTCCTTGATCCCTCACCTTCAGTGGTGGGTTAGGTAGACAAATACTAAATCACCTCCTGATGGTGATGATTGGATCACCTTTCCTCAATTCCTCCTATGTCAATCATTTTGGTTTTGGCCCATTGGGTGCTCTGGGACTTGGGACATGTAGGAGCTTCATCACAATCATTTTCAAAGTGAATCCTCCTGCACTGGTGGATTTTATGGAAGAAGTTTGAGTTTTTTGAATTCAAGGGACATCCTTCACTAACACCCCTAGTAGTATTTTGAGATCAAAGAGTGTGTGTAATTTAGAGTAAGAATGATAGGTGCACTCGAGGAAGGAAAATCAATGATCACCTTAGATTCTTCCTAATCCATGAGCACCCAATGTTTCTTAGACAACATTTGATGTTTCTATAATCAAAAATCTATTTGAAAATGATAGGGTGGGATGTGGCATACATTTAAAGTGATTTCAAAATCATTTGGCGATGTAATACTCACAAATAATTTCAACATAGACTCTTGTATCCAATACATAATCTCTTAAGGACATCATGTATGATCTAATATCATAAGTATTTCATCCATTATCCTTGATCATTATGATAGGAATATCACTATATGAGGAGAATTTAATTTCATCAAAAATTATCAATATCTTTGAGGACACCTTGTGCTTCATGACCATAGGTATAATACCAAAGATAGTATGGATGAAGGTCTAAAATAAAGACTTCAAAATGTTGACCCCACTCAGCACCTCATATGAGATAAAACATACATCTATTGACCCCCATAGTACATTTAAAGGCCAAAATATTTAGAAGGGGGACTTCCCTGTGCACATGTGAAATAAGAACTGATGGATATTTTCCAAATTTGGGATTACCAACCCTAAGTGTTATACTTCTTCTGGCTTGGATTCCATTATGAATGTCCCTTGTAGTAAAACGCTGTTATATTGGTGGGAAGGTAGCATATAGGTGTGTATCCACATATTATAGAATCTATAAAGTCTATTGTTAGCATAAATAGAATACCTGATGGAATTCCCTCAATTAATGTATTCACCCTATACCAAAATGGGCATGTATCCTCATAGCATTCCTCACTTATCAGTTATAGTATATCCCATGAGACTTTTACATGTAGGTACCCCTCCCTTAGGCTCCAAGAAAATGTCTAACCATGAATTCATAAAAACATAAAACTTAGGGTTAGGGTCTTCATTTATGATCTCCTTATCCACTTTCAATAACTAATTGGGCAGCACATGCATTCATTTTATATCACCCCATGTCTCCATTGTTGGGATGAAATCATCATACATTACCCTAACAAAAGGATATCCTGATATCTTTCAAACAACCCATAAACTGGTTCCCACTGCCCCATGGGTCAAATGGAATATATATTTTTGTATGATCCAATATATTAGAAAATATAGAACAATATTAGCCGACATGAACACATATGTCTGCAGTGCCCAAATATCCACATAAATTCCATCATTTTATAGCTTAGTATTGAATTCAAAATATGTTTTCCAACCCATTAATCCCACATCCATTCAGGATGGACCCCCCCCCCCCCCAGAACAGAAGTCACATTCTTTCTCCCATCCCTTTGTTTGGTCCATCCATGATTCACAAAAAATGGATGTGTAACAATGTGGTTTTGATCCAGAAGCATGATGTTGCAAGTCTGGAGTGTTCAAAATATGGTGTATTGAATACACTGAGGGATTTGTTCCTTCATTAATATATGATCACCAGACAAAAATGTTAGAAATATTTATATTTGAATATTTTAGGAACCAATATCTTGGCATGGAGTCTATTTTTCCTTAGGATGGTTACATCTCTTAGGATTCCACTATATTATAGTGGTAGGTATTCACTATTGGGGTATTCTAGATTGTGCTTCTTCAAGCCCTTTGAAATAGTTATACATTTGTGTTCATATGGTATATGAAATGTTGGTGTGGCGATATTGAGGATCTCCTTGATACATACACCAACTTGTACAGTTTAAATCTGAACAATCTGAGTAGCCAGTTGGGAAACATAAATGGAAAAAAACAAGGATTTCATTAAACATCAGGTTTTCACCTAGAGGAAAGGAAAATTTGTTGAAGGAGGCGACGACAGGAAATCCACTCACCTAAGTGACCTGCTATAGGTCACTCACCTAATTGACCTCACATCGGTCACTAACCCAAGGGACTTCATATAGGTTTCTCACCCAGGTTCAGAATTCACGCATATAGTTAATAACATGGATGAGCAGTGTGCATGAACAGTGTTGACGAGTAGCATAGAAAAAGTATCAAAGAAGAGTATTGTGAATGACTAGTGTGGATAAAGATGTTAAGGAAAGAAACAAGGTAAATACTGAAGGTATATTTTAACCTATATATAGATGTGACCCACCGGTGTGGATGAACTATGAGGCCGACTTGCATGACTGAAAACCTTGGATGACCTATGCAACAAACCTATGACATGTACCTACATAAATAACCAACATTTTCGACTTACACGACCCATATATGCACTTTTCATGTGCTCCCCCTCTACCCACTCCCATTTTATATGAATTGAAATTACATATGTTCACTAAAATTGAACATGTAGATACTCAAATATATGAAACCCAATAGAATCTGATTTCATAAATGTACCTCTTTTCTCTCTACTACGGGATCAGACCCTCTTCTAATCTAATCTAATCAGATGGGGGATTTTGTTGGTGCTCAATTTTTTTAAAAAGTATGAAAAGTCCTAAAAGGAAAGTACCTTACAAATGAAAATAAAATAAAAATGCTTTAAAGTATATAAGACAACCATGTTGAGAAACGTTAGATTCCATCGTGTTCTAGAATCTCACATAGGTCTAGGTAGCCTGAGGAACATGCACATGAAGAGGCTCTCATAGGCCCTACATGTGTGGACTAGCATGAGAAACTAATACTTTCTATAGGGTCCTATGTGATACACATACATGATGTACTTTTATGAATGACCTCATTCTCTAGGGGTCCTGATTTTACTTATAAATAGGACACTTGGAATCCTCATTTGACAAGATTTAAAGACCAAAAGAATACTCAAATCTATGTTCACCCTTTTTTACCACCTAGGTCCTCATAACATTCTAGGTAGATATTCAAGCCTCAAAAGAATAGTAAATTAATGATGGTAGTTGTACTTGAGTTTCTCTATACTAGGAAACACAGAAGACATGTGAAAGGAGAGACCTTACCCTAGTCTAAGAGCACTAGGAAGAAGAAACCTTATTGAATCTAAGAGCTATGCTATAGTCATCTAAAGACACCTGAGGAGGTCCTTAGATCCTAGAGTAGGGCCCCACCCAAGCATTTTTTCCTATGTTTCCCATCTCATAAAGTCATATTCATCTCACACAGGTCACACCTATGGAATGAACTTTCAGATCTCCCAACTCTACCAGGTGTGAGCAACCATTAGCTTTCCCATGACTTACCTGTGAAAGACACATTCTGTACTTCCAAAACTCACCAACATGACCCAAAATTTGATCCCCCTATTTCATACCACCAATGGTAGGTCATCACCTTCCTGGGATATCTTACCGAAGGAGGACCGAGTGAAACCCTCGTCCAGAGCCTCTAAATATATATGATCAGAGCACAGGGAACATCAGAATTTCATCTTCACTATACATTCTCATTGTAATGGAGGCCCTAAATTTACCCTACCCAATAGGTGGGTTCCTTAGAGTTTTCCTGATTATGCATTCCAATTGTAACAAGGATCCCAACCATAGGGATAATGATGGACCCCCAGGATTGAAAATAGGAAAGGAGATGGGTACATCAAAACCTTTATCTCTCTTTCCAATACATCACCCTCATCTACCAAAAGATAAAAAGAAACTATCATCCTAGGGAATCCCTCCAACATTAATAATGTATTATTTTTTGCGGGGAAATCCCCCACCTTCCATATCCCCATCCTCTTACACAAGAGGATATAAAAGATTGTGAAATTTTCCAAATGTTCTACTTCCTTCTATTTCACACATTGATCATAACTCATGTGGTCTTATAGGTTAGTGAGGATCATGACATCTGCATGATCTAACACATGTCTCAGTAGAGAGTCATTTTCTGAATCTTCCTCTCACCATTCCATAGACCTCCTACTAGGTGTAATCCCCAAAACCATGTCACTTCCTCAAAGGGACATATTCCAAATGAAGTAACCTTTAATGGGAATCATCCCCAATTAACAACCTCAAGCCTCCTCTATAAGTTTATTTCCCAACTATACAAACTATATAGATGTTGATTATTTTCTAAATGAGATACATAGAAATAATCCCTAAGGTTCAAAACCAGTAGCCCCCAAATTTTCCCTAATATCCTCTAGGCTATATTCACATTAGGGTCATATCCAAACTCAATGGTAACATCCCTTCTTGGTTCATTGGGCTGGTTCATCATAAGTCAGACACCAACCTTAAATTGGAACCATTCACCTAGAAATCATTACTGCATGATGTTAAACTGCATGGTCTGGTCCTTGTTACATGACCTTAAAAGGTATGGTAAGTGGCTCCAAACATCATGCGTAATAATTTCTTTCACAATTATGTGTAGGAATCCCATCTCATGGGCCTGATCCTAACACAAAAACAACTTATTTCTTCTTAGATGACATAAATTAAAAAGTTCCCCTCTATTTGGCTTAAAAGTAGCATCATGATAATGAATGATATAATTATATTTAAATTTGTATTAAAAAGGGTACCATCAATGGAGAACCTTAGATACATACAAATGTATTCATCGAAGAATAACCTTATATACATCAAATGATTCTAAGTCCAACACATGATAATAATTGATTATTTATTTAAGGGTGACATGTTTTCTATTTGGGATTTAATTAATGATTCACATATATAAATTTTATTTATAAGAGAGTTCCAGTGAATGAAATAATTTCCCGTAAGAAGGTGTGATGATTCCAACAACCCATCCTCTTGAAAATTTTGAGTCCCTATAAATTGTTGGATCCATTTCCTAGTGACCACTTTTCTTTGGAATACAGGTTTGGGAAACATATAGAATAAAGAAGCCATTGGGTATTTTTGGATCCATGGATAAAACTCATTGTATATTTCCTAGAAAACATGTGTAAATATGTGTGTGAAATAAATGTTCATGCCATCACCACCACAAAATTCCATTCAAACCCCCACATGTTTTTCAGGATAAAAAACCTATGGTCCTACAATTTTGTAATTTATTCAAGGTAACTTGGACTCTATAAAAATAAACACCATAGGGATCCATATCAGAAAAAATTATATAATTCCTTGGAAACTAGATAAAAATGGTCAATTATAATCCCATAATGAATCTCTGAAAAATTATGTACTATGAGTGTCGGTAAATAAATGATACTTTTTTATTCGATAGGTTATCTTTAGAGTTCCTTTCACATGCATTGATGGGTAAAATTTAATAAGTTCCCAACTGTCAAAAATAAATTCATTAAATTAAGGGATATTTTAAGCCAATATAAATAAGGGTTAATAGGAATATAAAATTTCATTTTAGTTATATCAATAAATTAGAAATTGGAACATTGATTTAATGAACTTATAATAAAGGTATAAATGGTAGTTCTGTTTGTTAAAATTTTAATTCCACTTAAATATATCTATTTCACTCCGAGAATTTGAACATTTAATTGAATTAATATAATATAGTGAATTAAGATCCTAAAATAGAAAATATAATTCAAATGATAGATGAATATATGATTGTAGTATTCTTTATATTATATACATAAGTTACGAAATAACATTCTCATTTAATAAATGGAATTCATTTTATTACTTTGGAGTGTAATATTTTAAGTATGGGGTGATGAGAGCCGAAATTTCTTAAATATTTGATTGTATTTCAATGTAATTAACCCCATAATATTGAGAAAACCTAGTTAATTTAATAATATGTATCACATTATGAAAATTGGGAATTAAATTGATAAGTGGTTCAAATATGAAACTGTACCTCTTTTTATTTACTATAAAAATCATAAAATTATATTTGAAAATTTGGAGTTTCTTTTTATAATGGATTAAATATGATTTTCAATGTTTCCACCCAATTTACATTAATCCAGAAAAGGATTGTATTTATTTTTAGGTTTTAAATGTTGAAAGTCTGAAATATAGAAAGGGGTCTGAACATAAGACTTTATATACTCAGTTAAGGCTTTATCTAAAAGAATAAGTCTTTTTCTTAGAGTGCAAGGATTTCCCCTAGAGAAAAAGGCTTTGGGGATTTTCTAAATATCAGAAGAAATTCCCTATGTATGGGTTTTTCTAGGAAAATTATAACACATTATATCTAATCACAAATCTTTTCAAGAATTATTAGACTTCAATAATTTTATATTTCTTTAGGAGACACCCAATGTAAGGCTTCAAAGACATATTATACAACAAGACACCACCATAAGACCCCTTGTTTGATCATCAGGTCATACCTACTTCTTTAGTTAAACCCAAGAATTTCCAGACCCAATTTTGGAAAACCAAAAAGATAATCCCACTATTAAATAAGTCCCCTACCTACCCAAATGACCCCACATAAATATTTTCTTGCATGATAATTCTATAAAACACTCCTCTTTGAGTTCTTTCATGATATAGTATAGATTTTCACTTCATTGTCCTTCTCAAAGGTGTATGGATCTCAATTGTGGGGAGGTGTGTTTCAAAAATGATAACTGAGAAGATTACCATTTGTAATAATCCACACCCTCAACCTTTACATGTCACAATAGTCGAATGATTAGAATCTAGGCATAGAATTTGAGGGATTTTTTTTGAAAATACCAGAATTATTGAAAATCGAAATTAAATTCATGACATGCACATGAGATAATTTTATGAATCATGATGAACCTCTGATCATTCTATTATTATTGGGGAACTACTCACTATGTGGAAGGGGGATTCAATAATTACTCAATCGATATATGAGTTTCCACAATTTTCTTGGTTTTTATCATTAATTTTACTATAACACTCATGTAATGTCAAATTTATACATTGGTGGCTGAGCTAATGGGATTCCACTTACTCCTTGTAAATGAATTTTATTTTTTAATTGAATATATATTTTTTTCATATACTGATTTATTAAAATTGTTTATTCATTAGGATATCTCTTTATTTATAACCATTTTGGATTCATCTTCCCTCCTTTATTGGATTACACACATAGGCTACTCAGGTTTTCTCACTATTGTGATCATGAATATTAGGATGATTGGTGGGTTATTATATATTACTAGACTCTATGATAGGAAATATTAGTGGTCATAATTATTATTTTATCCATACAGATAATAAGAAGATTCTAGGTGAGGGTATGGTAGCTGACTGTGGCTATGGAAGGTGACATGACGTGACCTTGAAATTTGGGGGTCTCAGGGATCAAGGACTCCTTGAATGATGTGATTTTTTTGAATTTTGAATTTCATTTTTGATTCCTGGAATCTATATCCTATTCATGATGTTTTTGTTAATTCTTAACCATAATGTTCTTTATTTGATAGTAAAAAAAAGATAATTTTCAGTCAGGTTGATTAAGTGATATATCACTTGATAAGCTAGAAAAAAGAAGATTCAAAGAATAGAATAATTTTTTAATATATATGATTTTGGGATTTACATTGTTAGGAGACATCATTTAAAATTGAATTTAAATCCAATTCAATTCATCCATTGATTCCACAAACCAAACCTACAAAAACAAGAGAAGAACACATCCATAACACTCTTCTCTCTAAAGAAAACCTGATTCCACAACTACTGTGTTAATTTGGGTTCAAATTTCATTTTTTTTCGAGCCCATGATATGCCACTCAATTAATTTATGTGAGAATATAAATACCATTATACAATTGTGTTTTGACCCAAAATCTCTATATTTTGACATCACACTATATGTGTGTTATTGACCTCACCCATGCATGTTCCTCTTTGTCAGTCTAGTATTTGATTCCTATAATCATGGCCTAGAATTATACTGGGCTACATGGGTGGACTTCCAAGAATATAGACCATTTTTTTATTCTCACACTAAATAAACACTCCATTGGTAAAATTATAAATAGTTATCTACACCTCATGCATAGAACCTTCACATAATTATAGTATCCACTCCAAAATATCACAAGAATTATCTAACAAATTCATAAAATAAATTCTTAATTTTTAAATATCTTCACCATAATCCAACCATATTCACAAAATTTAAATTATTTCACATATGAATGTAACTATTAAACTTTATTATCATTATTCTTGAGAATAATAACTTTCTTTTATACCATCAAATACACATATTGACAGTTTCATTTTCACCAATGCATCCTTATTAATAAAAAATACAACCATTAGAAGTAGAACATAAAATTAACATGTTTTATTTTTATCATTTTGATTTACATATACCTTCTAGTATTGATAAAATAATTTTATTTTAAATCTAAATCTATACATGTTTATTCACCAAATAAACATAGGCTTCTATAATTGGAATTCCTCAATGTTCTTCATTTTTATACAGATTTTCTATTATCTCCTAAAAATATTATTAATATTAACATATTTTTAGATTATTTATAACATTTATACATATTATTTAGGGAATTTCTTATCACTTTAAACCTTTTAATTAGCTTTTACTTTTGAAATTATATTATTTTTATCAAATTCATATCTTCATAACCATCTCTTACTTTTAGAGATTCATCAATATCATCATTAAGAGATAATACGGTTAATGAGGTACCATGATTCTACATAATAATAACATAAAATATATTTATATTATTTTAAAATTCATCTTACTACACATATATATTCTTATTAGAAGTTTATATCAAAAGCATTTATCTATCAACTAATTTATAAATTTTTCCAAAATTAATTCCTTTAGTCCAAATTAAATGTAGGCTGCTAAACACATTTATTATCTTGAATTTATAATTATTTAAAAACAATATCCTATAATATGTTATCAAAGATTTCATGTGAGGAAATAAATGATTAAGAATGTGGAATCATATTATTGGGTTTTTTTCCATGAATATTTTTGTATTCCATGCTCTATTAGCATGGTTCTTCACATATCGAAAAAATTGTGTTTATTCCTCTATAATATACATTTTTTAAGTGTGTATAGAATGTTATATTCATTATTAATTAAATAAATTTAATTTTATGATTAAAAGTATCTTTTATTGTACTTTTATCAATTTTTTAGACTGAAATCTAACGATAACATAATCTGTTTTGTTTTCAATAACATCAAAATATATTCTAAAAATATTAAGAGTCTATGATTTACTCTTAATGAAATAAATATAATTAATATGAGTGAAATAATTAACAAAAGTAATAAAATACTTATCTCCTTTGGTTGATTTTAGACTCATTGGGTTACATATATTCAAATACACAAGTTTAAGTGCCACCATTTTTTGATATTATCTAATTGGTGACTCTTCTTCCCCATTTAACATTTAGGATAAATAATAAAAGATTTTCTTATTTACTTGAGGATATTTAGAATATTTCTAATAATAACCTAGTTTATGATTCCAATATTTTTATTCTATCCCATGTAATCAAGTATTTTTTTCATAACCTATTCTTCTAATTCAGAACTCATATATTAAAAACCATTATCATTATTGATTAGAAGAAAAATTATACATGGTCACTTCTCTATTATAAACATATGGTCCATCCTTTAATATTTTCTTAAAAGATCCATTTTTTTTAAAAAAAACATTAAACACATTATCACCCTCACGAAGTATAGATACAATCAATAAGTTTTGATATAATCCATATAAAAGGAGAATGTCATTGAAGGTTACCGTATTTTGGAATAATTTATGTCCTTAGAATAATTATTACATTTAAAAAAATATCATTAAGAATAAAAATGATACCTTTATCATATTTTTTAATATTATTTAAAATAGTTTTTTTTACTAGTCATGGATGATGATTATCCGCTATTCGTGATCCATGGTTTTTTTCATTTGATGATTTTTATGAAACCTAATCCTTGGTTAAGTGCACCTTATCACAACTTGTATTATGTGAATTGTATTTTTTATTATAATTTAGCTTCTTTGGTAGTAATGTTTTTCAATCACTGGATATATGACCATGTTGATCACACTAAACACATGTTTCCTTAAGTAAATCAAAATTGTTTTACACTTTTACCTTCTCTGTAGAATTAATTATTGGATTATCATTTATATTATTCTATTTTCTACCACTCTAATCATAAAACCCTTTAAATTGAGAGAAAGAAAAGTAATACCTACAAAATTATGCCATATAACTATATTATCCATAAACTAGCATATTCCTTTAAATATAAATCACCTAAATGGACATAGATTTTATTGATTAAAATCTAATTCATTCCTTATATTTTATTTTTTTTATTTTTATTCAATTTTCTAGTGATTTTTTTAGTTATATTTCATATTAACTTTTTTTTACAGTTAATATTTTTGTCCTTTTCTTCAACACGTCATTATTTATTTTATTACATGTCTTAGATGAAACACTATGTCAATTATATTTTCTTAATTAAATTGAAGACCTATTTCCCTAATTTACAATAATTCATGTATTTTTTTCATAATTGTGTGTAAAAGTGATTATGATATTCATAGTAAGATAATAAAAAAATTATAAATTCATCGATAACTATTCACTAATTATTTCGTGATTATCCAACTTATATAATTTAATTTTTTAGTTTAAAGTAAACTATATTTAATGAATTCCTAACATAAATCATCTTATATTAAATTAAGTGAAAATCATATATATTTTTTATCAATGAATCAATAATATCATCAAGAATATTATATCTTATAGGAAGAATAAAACTAAGATCTCCCATTAACTTTATAATTCATTGTCCTTTTAGTCATCACTTTTAAAATTTGATGAGTCAATTGTTTTCCATTATGATTTTTTCTCCTTACTAAGATTTTGAATATTTCTAAGGATAAATATGGTCTCCAATATATGGTAGAATTACTTTATAGTTTATTCAATTACTTCTCTATATTCTTCTTCACCTTCTTAAATATAATATGGTTCATTATTGTGCCTAGATTATTCCATATAATCCCAAAGACATTCATCCTCTAAATGATTCTACACATCCCTCATATCTTCAAAACAAGATAAAAATCATGATTTGATTAAAAATAACTCTTATTCAATGATTTTACCATTCCCTCTGGTTAATTATTTGTTTTTACAACCACATTATGCATTTTAATTATCTAGTTATGGTCTTTTTTTCATTACACTTATTTTAATTTTGGTTATTCATAAGGGAATTATACAGAAAACATACAACCTTCACCTAATAAAAAAATTTAAAAGTGTGTTTTCCTTTATACTTATAATTTCCAATTTGTAATAATTTATAGAAAATGACATAAATTCTTTAAAGTTCTGGACATCAACATCATATTTTGATTCTTCTTTATGATATCTCTTTGATTAATAGATCTACATGCCTTTACTGCCATTAAATATAGTATCATTCTATGATATACATTTCTTCTTCATGTATGGTCCTCTTTTCATCACATAAACAATGAAGATATTTTGATTTTGGAAATTGTAAATTCATTCAACTTTTACCTTTAAGAGAATAAATTTTGGCATTAACATTAATTTTTAAGATCCAAAATTAATCTCTTTATCATGGTTGACTCCTCAAAAATATCTCTATATCACCATATAGAACATATAATTGTGTTCACCAATATAATTAATTCATTCCCTATTTAATTATCGACCATCTAAATATTACTTAATTTTTTATGAAATGTTTTATGTAATGAATCTATAACATTAATATCTTATTCATAAAATTCATTAAATTTCATCTATGAGGATTTTATTATTTTAAAACCCATTAATCATGTTACATGATTTTTAGATATTAATGATATTAAATAATTTCACACTCTACAATCATGTTTCAAATTATTTTTTTCTTGATAAGTAAAATTTTCTTATACCGAGAAGATGAACACCATTCCTAGTAATTTAAAGAATATCTTGGCCTAATGATAGATGGTATTTAACCTTACCCTCTTTCGAAAAAAAAATAATTTTTCCATTTAATAATTAAATTACCTTTTATTAATGAAATTAATTATTTATGTGGAATTATTTATTTGAAAATATTTATATATATATTTTTTTTAAAAAAATAAACATAGATCATCAAGAATAAATCTAGAACCAATACAATATATCAACTTGATAAAATATTCTCTTCAGTGGGACTCAATCTAATACTAACTACATTTCCAATAAAATATTGATAAGCATTCATATGGGTAGAGGAATGTTAATAGAGATACCTTGATGATTAGGGAGTTGATGAGCCATGGTGATTCAAGATACCTCAAGAGGAAAATTGACAACGTTTGAGTATTAACTTATTCTCAATTAAGACTTAGTCAATAAAGAATTGATATTACATTGAGGGTTGAGTGCTATCACAAACACCACTCTATCCTATAACATGGATGAGATGAAAAGGAGAACACATATACTTGAATAGGTTTTGGCCTTAAGAATCATTTGAGATAATTAATTTAAATCTATGATGAAAATGTAATAAAGAATAATAAATTGAAAGTTAGGAGAAAACACTTCCAATGATATCCAGAATGTCATCCTCTATTTTACCTTCATGCCAAGTTTATTGAATATTTGTTCTGGGAGAGATGGAATATTTTCATTACCTTACAATATAATCCAAAAATTAATTTTTATTCATGTTAACATATATATAATTGGATTTCATAGATGAATCCACTTCAATAATAATAAGAGGTGTATCCATATCCCTATATATTGAGATTTTAATTATAAGGACCTTTGCATCATCTATGAGTGGGGTTAATTCACTCTAGGCGGCACTATAGGTCAATACTAATGGGATACACGGATCGCAAATGATGTCCCATCCTTCCAAAATTACATCAACACAAGATCCATCAAATTTCAAATTTAGTCCTGATGAAGGTAGAATCAAAGACACCCAACAACCAACCTGAGTGATTAAAGAGGTGGATCTATATCTAAAACTGAAAAAATAGGTCCACATATTAGATCCATTGGAAAACAGAGTTATATCATCGATAATTACATTGATCTTTTATTTAATGAGTGTTTAGGTAAGTGAACTTTCATTAAACCTATTATCATTATAGGTTTCCCAAATAGATAAAAATCCAACTTCTAAGACCACCTTACTCTCTATGCGCCACTCTATGATATACATACTATCTCTAATACATGATCCTAGGAGATAATCTAAGGTTCCATGGAATAGATAATTTCTTAGTAAATTCCACAAAAGTTCAAAACAAATCCTGACTAATTTTAGTGGAGGAACAAATAGTATATCTTTTGTTATTGAAGAACTAAATAACAAGAGAACTTGGGAACTATCTAGATCCCTTTTCCTTGAACAAATATTTCAATAAGAACCATATGGCGGTGGTCAATCCATATGAGGAACAGAAACATAATTTGAATAGTCATGGAGAAATACTTAGATCCCAATATATTATCTCCAATCGGCCCATAGAGGATCCTGGAGAATTCGTTGTAGTTGAAGTGTCCTAAGCTTGCTGGAGAGATGTATTATCAATTATCTTTATCCAGTAAGAGAATTATATTAAAGGAGATCTTTTAATAATTAAATAGGATGCAAGAATGAAAACTAGGGAATTATTTCTCCTCGATTAAATAAATATTGGGAATGGGGAGTTAGGGAATGAATAGAGTAATCCCATCCCAATTATAATTCGAGAAAATTATCTAACCATAGACAATTTCCAACCATGAGAATTCTAGAAGAAATTATAGGGAACCTTGTATGCTTTTTCACAGTTGATGGGAGAAAGAGATAATGATTAGAGTTATGTCTAGGGATATCATTTATTTATTATTCATAAAATATGGTCATAATGAATCTCATGTATTGAAATCCACTGTGATTTTTTCATGCATTTCATACAAGGTATACTCCAAACTCTTGAAACCCATTCCACCCTCTTTAATTTGTAGGTCCAAGTGCCTATAACTGTTCCATTGGAATTTTATTACCATGTTAGAATCTAGTATGAGTGAATTTATTTCATTTTCAATGTTATGGATATCAACTTTAGGGACCTTGATGATAGATAATACATGTATGGGATGGAATATATGACTAATTAGATACGAGAAATCCACCCTCCAAAAGAAAGAATGTGGATTCTCTAGTTAATGATCCTCCCTACAATCCATTGAACTAAGTTATCAAAATGGGTCAGTTTTATCCGACCATAAGATATGGGGGATCCACATTAATCCATAGGGATAGATCCCAATTTGATATCCATCCTATTATAAAATTATTTTCATAGTAAGAGGTGAAGGATAAAGGTATGAATACATAGATTTTGGGGTGATTAGACCATTTACCACTCTATCTCTTATAATCATTCATCATATTATTTAATCCCCCAATATATCTTTATATTCCATTAAAAAATGAAATAATATCATTAGTAAAAAAGATATTAGTGATTTCAAGAGTTCCATACATTCCTTTTTATGGTAGTATTAAACCGAATTTGAATGAAAATGAAAAATTCCTAGTGATAGAGTTTATAGAAATAACATAGAGGGAATGAGACATCGGGTCTCATTTCAAAAAAATTCTATTTTAATTGAAGAAAACCATACTCCATACAAGTAGTCAAAGTTAAACCTAAGAAGAAGTGAAAATCTAGAAATATATGTCGTAGGACCATTAAATGAAACCTTGGTAAAGTAGGATCTTGATGATAAAATTCTATTATAAGGTATCAAAAGTTATTTTGATGTTGAACTTGGCCATGATATTATAATTAACTACCATCCTTTTTAGATAACAGACTATATCATGAGTATTTAATGTACTTTTCTATTTTATTTATTTAAAACATGCTCATGGGTTTTTTGGAAGACAATTGAAGATGAAATAGAATATAAAGTAATTAATTTTTTCTAAGGAATATCATACCATGATGTGAAGGGTTTTGTTTATTTAATAATTGGTTTTGGTTTTTAAAATATGTTAATATTATTAATAGTCATCACAATACAATCATATATATTTCACTCTAAAAGAGATTACGTAGAGGAGATAGTTACTCTTAGAATGAATAATTTTGTTAGAAAATAAAGAGTTTTTAGGTGAAGGTATTCCTACTTATTATAATGATACAATTATACTTTGATGTGGAGATTGACAAAAATCGTGTAACTCTAGTGTGTATGTAGAATGGATTCATAGAAAATTTTAGTGAATTATTATATAAAGGAGAGGGATGAATCAAAATTCATTAGGCCATGAAGCTAAGGCACTTTACAGGATTAAAGTTTTAACACCCCAATATATTATTTTATTAATAATATCTAAAATAGCTTCTTCTACTTGTAACACTAATCTTATACAAACCTCGATATACAAAAAAACATTTATTAAAATGTGATCAACATAACCAAAATTTTGGATTGTCCAGTATGAATGAGAGTAAGCGCATTTTGAAACATATATAGAAAATATTTCTTAATAAAAAATATTTTATTTATTATTAAATAAGTACGCATATTTTAATTATAAGAATTAAATCATATATGGTTAAAAAATGTTAAAGTTTAAAATATTTTTTTCCTTAAAAATGATATTTTTTTCAATTAAATGATAAATTTATAAGTTTTAAATATGATGTTTGATAAAAGGTATTTCATTTTTTATTTCATTATATCAAAATTTTCTTATTGTTAATTTGTGTGATTTTTTAGAAACGATGGACTTTTGTGTGAATAGTTAAAAAATATTTTCAAAACTATTATTTATTTTTTAAAATAAAGTAATTTAAATGTACTATTATATTTGGATTTTCATTTAAATTATAATAATACCCATTTATTAAAAAAAAATTATACATGAATCAATATTATACTTTATTTTTTTATAAAATAATTTTTATGCTTAAAATGTGTATTTTTTGAAAAACTGTTTTCAATTAGGTTTTGCACATATATATTAAAATTTATTTTAACACTAATGGAAAATTAATATCACAAAATGGATTTCATATATTTAATAAAAATAATTAATATTAGTAAATAGTTTCAATATAATTTATAGTCATAACGAATCATAATTATGGTAATATTTTATCAACAAGGTAAAGGGTAAAATGGGTTAAATAGGATTTAAACTATGGGATAAGGCATAAAAATATATTATAAACTTTTTGTTATTTAATTGTATAAGATTATTTTAAATATACTCATCCAATATTTTAAATTATGGTAATTTTTTTCCTTTCCCTAAGATAGTAAACTTTATATTATTTTATGTAATGGTTAATTACAAAATGTCACTCTCTTTCTTTTCATATCTCCATAATATTGAAAATAAATAAAGAGAATTTATTAATAGTTAAAATTGTTATTTTAATTTTTAATAACATATTTTTATTATAAAAATTTGTATATAATTTTTAGCAATTGAATAATTACCTTGAATGCTTATGCAATGTCGACACAACGAATGCACAAGTAGTTGAAAAAATAAAGTAAATTATTTAAAAACAAATAAATGTTATATTTTTATTATTTATGTTTTTCCATGAATTTAATGGATAATTATAAATTAAAAGTGATATTTATAGTTTTTATATTATTATTAAATTGTTTTCATGTTATTTTTAAATTATAATGTCTGTGAACAGTCTGGAATGTGACATAATATAATACTTGATTTTTAAAATTTATTATTAAATCATAAAAAACATAAAATATACAATATTAACTCACTTTGATGAGAAACTATCTATAATATAATTCATTATTCATTTATGTGTAACTTGTAATTTTTTAAAATCTCTTTCTTGACCCTTGAAGATTTACAAATTATGAAAAGACCATTGATTTTTTCTCATAAAGGGGACTCAATCTATACCTTCAAATAACACATATGAGTTATGTTTCCTCTCAAACATTCACCCCAATTCCTCTATAAATATCACAAAAAATGTCCCCAAACCCATATTGTGACTATAAATCTATCCTTTAAAGGCCTTAAGATCAATTGAATGGAGTGTATCGAAAGAAAAAGTATAAATCTTTAATGATTTATTTTAGGTTTATTTCTTAATATACCTACTTAAAATCTATTCTATACATCATAAAATAGTTAATTCAGTATCATAAATATAGTAAAATATTATTATTTTTTATGTAAAAACTATTATCTATCTCATTTCCATCCAATGGTATATGGAATCATCACTCGTATGTACGTACATATGGACTACCGTCTCTACAAACCGATTCATTTCATTTTCCATCTCCGACTTTCATGGATAGTTATAAAAATGTATTTAATGTATATATATTATATTTATCAAATTATCTATTATTTTTTAATGATAATTTATCATTTATATTCTTACCCTTTCTTTCGTTGAAAAATGATAATAATTTTTATGCATATGTGTGGACTACTACCTCTATAAAGTGATCTAATTAATTTTTCATTTCTAATTTACATGGCTATATGTAATGATATATTTAACAATTATATATGATATTTTTTTATTTCAATATTATTTTGTTTATATTAATTATTATATACTTTCTTTCCTTTCAAATCATTAAGAAACTTAAAATTCTATTATGCGTATATTTTGACTGACTCCTCTATGAATGGTATTTTTTATTTTTCTATTAACATATTGTATGAATTGTTTTTATCTTCTATTGTTTTCTAGTTCCTTCAAATGTGTGTTCTAGATTTTAGATTCATTTTTTCTAGGAGGTTTTCATTGGATTTATTCATGGAACCAGAAAAATCCAACAGTTCTTAATCCAAAGGGGAACTACTTTCCAAAGGCTGGTATTCATTAAGTTTTGATCTTTAAGATACTTAAGAATGTGCATTGTTTGAGAGGATGGGAGGTCAGAATCACCACACCCTTTTGAGGGGAACTATTGTCTAGTCCGGGACTCTCTTTGTAAATTTAAAATATTTTCATGAATCCTTATTAATTCACCAATTATATTATATGTATCCCTTGGAATTTATAATCACTTATTAACATGTGTAAAATTTTAGAATCATCAGTATGAATTCATGGTTATTCAATAATGGAAGTATATATTTGTCTTGGAGGTTTTTCATCAATGGTATCCTCTAATATACTACTAGGATATTTTTTTAATCATCATTATGATGATACTGGTTTTTAAGTCACTCATTGGGGCACTCTAGAATTTTATTATCATCCAGGGAGATGAAGGTTTAGTTTGATTTTGGGATCATTCCCATAAGATATACTTCCTATGTATCCTTATGAAAGGAATCAGAACCCTTGTACTTCGGTTCCACTGAATGGGACACATCATACCTTTCATGGTAATGTGATAAGGACCTCTAAGAAGAAGGTTCTTAGTTGAAACTTAGTATAGGACTTATGTTGAAGTATCCCAAGGAACATGGAAATAATATGAGTTTCTAAGTAAGATCAGACCCTGTTGGGAATATGTCCCAAGGAGAATAGGTTTGATTTGAAGTGTTGGTTTTGAACCTCAAGGAGGCTTCCTACATATCTCAAATAGATGGGAATCAAAGAACATGTTGTTTGATAGATACCATAGGAGAGTATTATACTTTGAGAGAGATGGGTTTGGGATTAAATCCTGAAAAGGATCCCTTTGTGATTTGAATATTGAATTTGGGGCATATTCCTGAGGATGATATCCAAATTAGGGGAATTATGGTTGGATTCTTGAAGAGAACATCCAATGATCTCGGGCCCTGAGAAGGCTTCCTACTTATCCTGATTATGATGAGAATTAGAGTTCCTATTGTTCATTCAATTGTGAAAATATTCTGATCAGGAAAAATCTCTAAGCCCATGTGAGTTTTTCTTAGTGTGAGAAATAAGTGAATATAAAAGATTCAACAAAGGAATTCACACTTTCAAATTTTTTCCCCCTCTATTTGTAGAATAGGGTGCATCGACCGTGGAAGAGGGAGAGGCGATGAGCTTTCCCTCTATTCTATTTACATTGGAAAATGATCTAATGTAAGGAGGAAGTGATAAAGGTGAGGGGATTATGCTAGGATGGTTGCACTAAAATTGATCCCAGTAGTATAAGGAGACTTATCCTTTATTTAAAAGGAAGAAAAGTAGGTGTGAACCATACCTTACCAACTTGAATTTTAGGTTTCCATCTCTTTAAGAAGGGCGAGGCAGAGGCCCAAACCCTTATTCTCAAAACTGGGACCTTACCAACACTATTTTTGGGAGAAAGGTCCATGTGACTGTGGATATAAAAACCCACATACACTCCATGAATATTAACCCCATTATGAAACAAATGTGGGAAACCTATGACTGTTTAAATACAAACCCAGATTAGAGACACGCTGATGTGACTTCCACAAAGGTTTGATAGGTCGGGAGGTTTTAGTGGAGGTCTCAACACAATCCATTTCAAAAAAGGGAGAAAATGAAGAAGAATCCTTCCCATGAATGGCTGGGGAAGGCGTGATGGCTTATAGACTGAAGAGAGTGAAGAGAATATGTGAATCAAAGAGGGGTGCCCAAGTAGATAAGGGAGCGCATGTATGGGCACGCAAGTACACTTGGTCGACCTAATGTTCAATTAAGCGATGAAATTTTTTTATGGTAATACTTGGGCGAGACCTTGCTCAAGCCTTCAAGAGTGTTCACAGGTGATCCAAGAAGTGGGGAGATCTTGATCCTGTGAGAGGAATGGGAGCCGGACAAGTATTTTTGTCTTGGGGAGATTAGGAATTTTAGGCGTGCAAGTGTTATGTTTTTCAAACACTTAATGGAATTAATTCCAATGATCCTCCCTTTAATCCTCCTCTCAATGTTTTGAAGAACTACCTTGAAATTTTTGGATGACTGGGGTGAAGTACTAGGGTGATGAGAGCTGTAATTGGGCTTCAATGAAATTATTATTTACAAATAGGGGCTCCAAGGGTCTATTTATAGGCAAATAAGTGACCTTGGATGAAAATAGTGGGGTTCCCAAGTGACTTATGTGCCAGATAGGAGCGTGAAAGTTGGTTGCGCGATATATTTGGGCACGCATGTAGGTTGTGCACCGCTACTATTTTGGCTTGACTAAGAATGATTCAAAATTCATGCCTTTGAAAATCTTGATTTTTCTTCAAGTATTTTCCCATTTTCTTTCTAAGGAGATTCCCGTTGTCATTTTGTAGACTCTTTGATAGAATGAAGTGTCAAAAAAAGCTCCCCCCCCTCAGAATTCGATTAGAAATTAAAAGAGGATCCTATACTAAGGTAATGTAATTAAGAAGAAAGATAAGGAAAATGGGGCACGCAAGTATTCAGTGCTCAAGTAGAATTGGGCGCGTAAGTGTACAATATGTAAGATTTCTAGTGTACAGTTTGATATTCGTCTCTTATATATAACAGCTTCACTTATGTGGAATGTTTCGCAACTTATGAATTCTCATCTCTCGGTGCGCAAGTCTTCTATTCAGATGCTTCTGTTTTGTCACGCTTCCTCTGAACATTTTTTAGTTGCGCGCTATAAGTGGGGAGCCATACTTGCTCACTGACTTATACTTGTGTTCCACGTTTAAAACTATCATTCCTTAATTGCTTCTCCATTCTTTTTTAAAACACAAAAAATGAACATTCTTTTAAAACATGATCTATATCTTTTTGTAGGTTCAACAGCTCCCAAAAGAATTGGAACTACTAATGAGATTTCCAACAAGAGGATTGATGACATGATGAATGTCTTTGGTCATGATTACTTCGATTTTTGTAAAATCACTCTTCCAAAAATAGAAAAATATTTTAATAAGTATCATTTAAACTTTCCTAGGAGAACCTATCTCTCTGTGTATATTTTTGGCCATTAGCAGGATGCTAACATTCTAGATCTAAAGAACTGTGTACCACGTTCTTGGTTTCATAATTATACCAACTTACTATTGGCCAGTGTTTCTATTGGGGGCTCATTTTCTAGTACTGGTATATTAGAGAAAGATCATATTATGCATCATAGCCCGTGTTCTTGAGATTTGATGGTACACAGACCAGACCTGCAGCCACACTATTATCCATCAATCTTTCGAGATTCTCAGGAAGATCGGTACAAGGGTTGAAAGAAAAGATGGTATTTCCTCCAAAGAGGAGGTGTAAAACCCCCATGGATGTGGGCATACTAGGTGTGAAAGACATGTGAAGAA
The DNA here is from genome assembly GCA_963277665.1 of Viscum album. Lineage (NCBI taxonomy): Eukaryota > Viridiplantae > Streptophyta > Magnoliopsida > Santalales > Viscaceae > Viscum > Viscum album. The sequence goes on along the minus strand of OY728143.1, from coordinate 1,364,299,831 downwards.
TCTGTAGATGATTTGAGAATCATCAGGATTTAAGAATCATTCTAGGTTGGGAAAACCTCTGTGTATAAGAATGATGATTTTATTCTAGATTTATTAAGTTGTTGGGGCCCAAAGACCAATTCCTTCCATTTAACACATGGATAGGTAGGTATCAGCTTGTGGGATGTTTAAAAAATTTATGGATCTCCAATCCTTGTAGACATGTATGATGAGTTTAATCCTCCCAAGGTGACATGGAATGACTCGATGAAGACACCATATTTGTCTCATGAGTTGATGAAAATATTTAACAATCTCAAGAATTCAATCACCACGACAACTCGCACCAGGAGGGACATTCATCTGGAGGAATGGTTGGAAATATTTTTGATAAAGAAGAATGAAAAGAGGCCCACTTACACCCATCCAACTCCTTGTCTAGTGGAAGATAAGAGTGGAACTCTAGACACCTTTTGTCCAATATTGGAGAAGGGGGAATTTGAAAGATAGGGATATGATATCCACCCAAAATTTCTACAAAGACACATCTAGAAGGTTTCTTAACCATGTGTATCATCGTATATTTATTACCAGCCTGAGACTCCAAAGGAGGTGTGAGGATGCGAACCTTTGTTATTGTAGCTAAACTTGAAGAGAAAAGGATGGTAGGGTTAGCTACTCCTGTTTTGGACAAGATTCATAGGATTTTGTTGCATATTTACAATGGAAAATATCCCTTTATATTAATAGGTCCATTCCAAGTGTTTTGGGGATGGATTTCTACTCACTTTAGAACTTATGCTGAACAATGTGGAGTACAAGTTTTTGGAAGTTCTTTTGAACTGTCTGTTCAAGTCTTTTCTTGTATTTTACCCTTGTCTTTGAATTATTATGACAACATGGTTAGATTGAGAAAGCATAAGTATTTTCATTTCTTTCCTTATGGGAATCTAGCTATAGGGTGATTGCTGATGATGGTACTGCCAGTTTGGAACTAAGGGCATATATGCTAGCTTGTAGAGATAGTGTGTTGGCCACTAGAATCGACAGAGAAATCATATGTGAGGCCTATGTTCCTTATAGAATTGCATGTCAATTAAAAGTTCTATAACAAAATACTATATCCCCTCCCATGAATTTAATATTAGAGAAAAACCCAATGGTTTTCTGACAACTATGGTTGTTGACATCTACAGGAAGACCATGGTAGTTTTTAATTTACCCCTTGCAGATACAGTAAGAAGATTAACCATATAGTATGTTGAAAACTAGGTTAAATTATACACTAAAGTGGTATTAAATCATGATTTACCCTAATTGTGGATAAAGAGAAGTACCAGGAAGGAACCCCGTCGCATGGAAGATAATTCTTCTTCATCAAGGACTGACTAGAAAGAATCATAGAGTGGAGGTGATGATGCTCCAAATTCACCAAAGAGACCTTGCGCCAGATATAATACTCATACTATAATAAAAAGATCCACTCCATGAATCCCTACTGAAGTCATATCAAGGCGATCTAGTCTCCATAATTTTGAATACTGGTGAGTTCCATTTTCCAATCCTTCATCTGTGACTGGGGGTGCTGGGAAGAAACTCAAGTCCAGGGTTCTAAGGTCCTCATACAACCCTTGAACATACATTCAGAATAAATAAGACCAGATTCATCTTGAACATGGCAGATTCTATACTATGATGCTGAGACCATGTGGATGGATCTATAAAAAGGACTACATATTCTAGGAGTATGGGATTTGTGGACTTCTTTTGATGTTCTTTTTAAGGATAATACCAATGAGGTAAGGACATAAATTTGAGATCTAGAAATTCTCCTATATTCCACTGATGACTCAATTCATACCACAAAGCGCGTAAAGAGAATTATATATCATGGTACCACCTAAGGGATTAATCCTTCATTGGATAAGGAATGGCGTTACTTTGTAGATCATGAGGATATAAGTTCCCTTTCCTTTGTATCTTCCTCCATTTTTCAACATTAATTTTAATCAAAACATCGTTTCTTAGGAGGTATTTTTTCTTAACTTAGAGATGGTTAAAGGAAAGACAACTAAAATTCCTTCACCATAATATAGTCTCGAAGGCACTGCTCTTAGAGCTATCGGATCACCTCATGAATCAGGATAAATATATTTGGGACGATATGCCATGGAGGAGAAAATAGATAGGGTAATAGGATATCTGATACCTATATTTATAGATAAAGATTCAAGCCCTCTTAAAAGGATGAAGAAGAAAAATCATTGAAGAAAGAAAACCATGGTTAAGTGCTTTCTTAGCAGTGGTAAGATTCCCTGATAATCATGAATTTTAGTTTTATTCATGAAAAAGTGTTTAAACTTTTTAATATTACAGGGGCTTCTTCGTTTTCTTATTTGAAAGAATCCACTGATAAGATTCAAGAATCTATAGAAGGTTCTACTAAGAAAACAAAAATTCATGTAAATCCAGTGGTTCTTAAAGAGGCATTGAAGCCAAAGGAACCAACATACGTCCCCAGCACTACACTGATTCCAGGTATCAGAGGAGAGGAAGCTTCTGGAAAATCCATGATATTTCATAAAGAATCCAATTAAACAATAGCTAACTTCAATTCTGTGACACTTTTAGGTTCATCACATGCACCAGAACATCTGGAAACAACTGACAGTGACCGTAAAATTGTTTCTGAAGAAGCTACTTGGGGTCACAGGTTGTCGGAGAAAGGTTGTGAATTAACACGCCAAATGATCCCACAGGTGAGACTAACCTGGGATCAAAGATATCATTTGATGAATTGATGAACCTTAGCATGTGTATTGAAGAAAATTTAGAACATGTTAAAATGTAAAATGATTTAGAAGATATTGGACTTCCTTATATAGAATCAACTGGATATGAGTTCTCATTATTTGCCATGTTAATCTTATTATGATTAACCTATTAACCATGGTTGATTGAAATATACAATTTCATCTTAAGAAACTACTGTTGCAACAGTACATTAATGAAGTGTTGATATTAACGTCATCCCTACCATCACGGAGACATTGTCTCAAGTGAATCTTGAGGTAGCAGGTCTTCCTATGATTCACTCTAAAAATCCTGAGCGTATTAATGATAGAACACCTCATCAAGATACATCAATTAAAATTTATGAAATGAAGAATGTTGAGGAGGATTCTTCTCAAGCTGCTGACCTAATCCTAGGTAATAGATATTAATATTGTTGTTACATTCACTTTTATTATCTCTTAAATATAACCATGATTCTTGATTTACCATACACGACTATCAAATTCAATGGTTGGGTCTGGAGGTGAAGCCTCTGCATCTTCCCAAACAACATTTGATGGTGGAGAAACCATTGTCCAAGAAGGAACAGAGCAGGGCACTTATTTAAGAGCCTTAGTCTCGAAATATACCCCTTCTTATGATAGTGATTCTGAATCAGACCCAGAACTACAGAAGGATCTTCGTCTAGCTCATCGAAAAGCATGGAAAAATATCTGGAAGATAATATCTGAGATTCCCCTTAAGGAATTGCCTTCAATAATTCCACGAATTTAATCTCTGATTATCATGTTAGGATTTTATGGTTTTTAATACCATGAAATTCATACTATGGTGAAAGAGATTATCATGATTATGGAGCAAGAGGAAAAGCATCAACAAGGCTTTATAGAAGACAATATGTCTATCAAAATTGAAGAGTTCTAAGAAGCACTATCCCAAGCTGAGGCTAATCATAATGCTAAGTTGAATGTATTGATTCAAACAATTAAAGAAAATATTTTTTATCAAATTCACCTTAAACATGAGTTAGATATCATTATAGGAGAGCATGACCAGCTTCATAGCTCATTAGGAGAAGTCCATAAGGAAGGTACAAAATCCATTGCAGATGCTAAAGAAGTACTTCATTATGCTGAATAGAGTGAGGCTGGTAAGATAAAGAAAATACAACAAGCAATTGATGGGGGTCAAAAAGCTGTTAAACAAATGAGGAATTACGTAGAAATCCATTTGTAAAAAAATTAAGAGAGAAGTTCTAATTTGTGGATTCTTCTCTATAAAAAAATCATGAATGAAAATTATTTTTTCTTTAATCACTTATGCTTTCACTTTCATTAATTGTTTTTGATTTACCTTTGCCATTTTTCTCAGTAAACATAATGGGCTAATATTTAGGGTCTAAATATCTTTGACCATAAAATTTGAATTATATCCCAGACAAAACTCTATGGCTAAGAATTTATTTAATATTATTTTAATATTTTCAAGGGGAATCTTGAGTCATTATTTTTATGGTTACCAAATATAAAACATGTATCAATTAAAGGGGATTCTCTTCCACGAATGAAGTTACCATTACTTGAAAAACCTGTTATGGGGGCTGTATTATGCAGACCTAACTAGAGAACATACTGCATAGCCAAATAGTGGCATCTTTTAACGAATAGACCTGTTATGTGGGAAAATTATGCAAGGCCGCCTAAGGGAACATGCTGCATAGTCAGGAAAAAAGAGCTATTTGAAGATTAACATTTTGTTGTTGATAAATAAAGGAAATATATGATTTGGATGACTCCAGACCATAGTAGGAGGTTTATTCAAGGAAAGGAATTCTATGAATAAAAAAGGGCTATTTTAGACCAACATGCATCATGAATAGTAAAATCATCTCTTTACAAATTTGGTGTATGAGTAATGGTTAAATTTTATCTGAAAGGGGAATTTCTGACATTATATTGTGCAGTTTTAAGTCATGCAGTAAAGACATTGTATTGTACACTTTATAGTCTTGTAGTGAGGATGTTGTACAGTGCGGTTTAAATTCTTGCAGTGAGGACTTTGTAATGTGCAGTTTAAAGTCATGCAGTGAGGACATTGTACTGTGCAGTTTAATGTCTTGCAGTGATGAAATAGTGTGGATTTAATTTAATGTCTTTATCTTTTACCAAAGGTATGAGAAAACTATCCCAATTTCTTGATAAATTGTTTGTAAGCATTCTATCATATTTAGGTATGGAAGGAAAAATTGTAAACTATGATTTGGGAATTTTTGGAACTGAGGAATGATATGGGAAAGAGGGATAATAGAATTAGAGGAAGTATCTTCCAAGAACAAAGTTACCACTACTTGAAAAACCCGTTATGGGGGCTTTATTATGTCGATCCAACTAGTGACTATACTACATAGCCAAATAGTGGCATCTTTTGACTGGCAGGCCTGTTATTTGGGAAACTTATGCAAGACCTTCTAAGGGCATGTGTAGCATAGTCAAGAAAAATAGCTCTTAGAAGTTTAACTTCCTATTGCCAAAATTTGAAGAAATCTTATAGAGATTCAAATTCTCCAAAGCATAGAGTTTGGTTTATGGAAAAAGGTACTTGAATATGTAAAGGGTATTTCCAACCAATATGTCCAAATAATTGGAGGAATATGACTTTTTTGAAGTTCTGACCCAATCATAAGAGATATGGTGTCTGTAGTTTTAGATTATACAACTTGAACCAAAAATGGAAACAAAATATAATATGTGGCTAAGTGATTTCAAGGTTATTTCATAGTGCATCAAACACATGGTGAGGGAAATTTGCAAACCATGGTCTTGAAGATTTTAAAATTATGAGAAAGATAATGGGAAAAGTATACCTGAATTGTGGTTTTAAAATACAACTTCCTGTATATTTTCAACAAATATTAAAGGAGATAAAGATACTATAACCAAGAAAGAAGTTACCATTATTTAACAAACTTGTTATGGGGGTGGTATTCTATAGAGGAAACTATGGTATATGTTGCATATCCAAATAGTGGCTTCTTTTCACTAGTAGGCATGTTATGTGGGCAACTTATGCAAGGCCTCCTAAGGGCATGTGTTGCATAGTCAAGAAAAAGAGATCTTAGATATTAGAAACTCTGTCATTAGAAACCGTAAGAAATATTTTGAGGATCTATAAATATTCAAGATTAAGAGTGTTAAATATGGAAGGATTAATGCCCAATCCATTTGAGAAATATTTGAACCAATATTGGACAAGATTTTTAAGTCCTTTAAATAGATCTGGCTCATATGTAAAATGAAGACTTTCTTTGTTTCCTCTGAATGAATATTATGATGGGAAATTTAAATTCATGCAATGAGGACATTATACTGTGTAGTTTTAAGTTGTGAAATGAAGTCATTAATAATCCCATAATAAATTGAGACTCTTTATTTCTATAAACAATCCATTTACCCAATTCATAAGCCCATGTGAGCTATGTTCAGTTTGAGAAACATGGAGCAATAAAGGTTTCTTTTACAGGGAAAAGCTGATGTAATTGATGAATAGGGATACAATATTTCCATACTGTTTAATGTCATGTGGAAAGGAAAAAGATGAATTGATGTAAAAGGAAAAGATATATTGAAACTAGGTTAAAGGATAATACCCTAAAGTCACTATATGTATTGCTAGGGAATGGATCAATTCATACATACTAATTAAAACATTTTTTATGCAGATTAGATTTTTATACAAGAAATAAAGTGGTTTTTTCTCATGGTTGGGCCCAAGAATAAAGATCCAGGAATCTCTATGTATCTGAAAATAGACGAGAATCAAGCCGTACATAGTTATTTAAATAATCATTCCTCGCGCTAATCGAGTTTGACATGAAGAATGGGGGCTTTTGACACGTTCTAAGAGAACAGAAAATCTTAAGACATAAAATGGTAAAAGGAACAAACCATGTATCTTAACAAAACACTTTCTATAAATCTGATTCATATATAGGAGGAGAAAAGAAAATAAGAAGATTTTTTTATTCTAGCTGGGCCCAAAATTAGATATTTAGGTGTATCTACGTACCTCATTGAAAATTAGAATCAATCCTTATGTAGTTCTTGAAACATAGTCTCTATGCAGATCTGACTCAGACATAGGAAAGAGAGGGACTCATGTACTACTAAGGAGTATTGATGATGTCAATGATGTTTGTTTATGGAATATTCAAACGTCAAATAGAGAGAATGTTAGTTGTACAAATGATGTCAGGCAGTTTATCGTCATGCAACAAGGATGAAGATGTTGTGAATTTTAACGTCATGCAGTATGGACGCTGACGGTTGTTGTGCAGTTTAATGTCTTGTAACTAGGGAATTGGGGATATGTAGTTTTAAGTAATGTATCAAAGACATTTCTCTGTGCAATTTAAATTCTTGCACTGAGGATTATTAATACAAAACTACATAAAATACTTCTTCAAAAATCGTTCATTAGTTAGAGTTTTGATAAGCTCTCCATCCATTGATATTAAGTCATAGGCTTCATTTGAATGGACATTATGTATGGAATAAGGTCATTCCCACTTTGGCTCATGTTTTGGAGGATTATTTACCGGTATCATTGGAGTCCTAAGGACCAATACCAATTCTCCTTGAAGTAATGAACCAAGGTGAACATTCTTATTAAAATCTCGCGTTATTCTATTCTGATAGACTTCTAGATGATGCAAAGTATGCAATCTTTTCTCATCTAATATTTCCAACTCATCGAACCGTTTCTGAGACTTTTCATCTATAGAAAACGGATCATAGATTGTAACTCTAAGTGAAGGAAATTGTGTTTCAATTGGAATAACTACTTCAGTTCTATATACCAATGAATAAATAGTTTCTTGGGTAGCAGTACAGGTAGTTGTCCAATAAGACCATAAAGAAATCAAAAGATTACCATGCCGTGATTTCTTTTCTTTATCCACCATCTTCTGGTGTATACTTTATAGGGTCTTACTGAAGGCCTTTATCTGTCCATTGGCCACTGCATGATAGTGATATGAATGGTTGGACTTGATATTATGTTCCTGATACAACTTTTTTACTTCAGTAGAACAAACATTGGTGCCATTTTCCATCAAAATAGTATTAGGGATGTAAGATTTAGTTTTTGGAAAGGTATGATTTCATTATGCTTTTGTTGAATCCCTTGTTTTGGGCTTCAAGAGATGTTTCCTGAAGGTGTGAAAGGCCATGAGGGTGTTCTGGGGGTTCGTTCCACAGAATAATGAAAAACTGGTCAAGACAGACCAAGTCGCACGGCCTGCGCATGGCCATCCAAACCATGCGGCCTGCCCAGGCGAAACTATGTGACCATTCCTCCTCCGAACACAAGCTTGCGCGCAGTTTGCACAAGGTTTTCCAAACCATGTGGATTGATCGTGTGACCCCTCCTACTCTAGATAGTGGCATGCGCACAGTTTGTGCACGGTTTTCCAAACCCAGCGGACAAACCCTGAAACCACTTAAAGTTGGGAAAAATTACAATTTTTCCACTCCGGGCTTTTAAACCATAACTCAGGATTTTCTACATTTCATCCCCTCTCACCCATGCGACAAACTTGGCCGACCCAAGCTTCCCAAGGGTGGTTCTCCTTCGATTCTAAGATGTTTTTGGTGCCGTTAGTTCTGGATCGAAGCTCCGGGTAAGGCTAATCTCATCCTTGGTTCTCTTTTTGGTTTAGGGTTTGTATCTTATCTCCCTCTTGTTCCAAAGCTCTAAAACCCTAACTTTTGGGTGAATTTTAGGTTGAAGCTCCAAAGGATAGTTGGATCGAGGTATAATTACTCGATTGAGAGTGCGTTAAACCGCGGTTTCGAGGTAGGGGGTCTACAAGTGATATCCCATAGTTATTTGGGTATTTGTGCATGTTTAGTTGTGTTCTTCCTTTCCTATGGTTATGTTTTGGATCACCATGGCATGTTTCATAATAATGGTGTTTAAAATATAAAATGGGAACCCTCACAATCCTCGTGGGATGTATTGGGATTATCTTGACCTAATTAGGGCCATCCATGGGATGAGCCAACTTCTCCTGGGATTCGGGATTGTTATTAAACAAGTGTCCTTGTTTTAGTAACTTATAGAGCCCTTGATGAACATGTTGGAATGATTGGTTGAACTTGTAATAGAAGTTAGGTGATGCACATAGACTTGGAAATAACCTAGGGGTTATTTAAAATGTAATGAATAGTTGATTCATGGGAATGATGAATGGGTTAAATTGGTTAATTCGTAAACGGATTAAACACCATAATTTTATAGATTATGGGTTAAATGTTCAATGATTAGTGACATAGGAATAACACATGGGAATTGGCTGAATAGTTAAATGATGTGAAATGGTAATGTGATAATGGGTTAAGGCATGATGTGGTTTCCCATGTGGGTTGTTTTGAATAGTGTTTGCCGAAGGGAAATGGTTTGAATGGTTGATGGTTACTTATATATAAGAATGTGAACATTGCTTCGTAAAGTGGGGTATGACTTGAGGATCTACGCCCTCGGGTCGAGTGAAGACTGAGGTTCTAAACTCCACCCTAAATGCACTGGTTAGGAAAGGGGACTAAGGGTCTATTCTCCTAATGGATGCATCCACCCAGACTAAGGCTCTGAGGTGAGTTTATGGTTTCTATGAGGGGTTTGTTTTATTGAGATAGGATAACGATGTGTTTACCCTCTTGCATGTGATTTTTGGCCTTAGACACATGTAACATAATGTATGTGACTAACCCCTAGAAATGTGATGGAATGGTAAATGGTGATAATGGATGTGTAATGAATATTAAAGTGGAAATGGCTTGGCTCTAAACTAAATAATGGTACCTTAAATAATTACATGGCATATATCATTCATATTCTTTTGCATGTACAATCTGTTTAGACCAGATATTTTGTAGACACCGTTGGTGGTGGCCTACTGAGTTGTACTCATACCCTGCTCAGGCTGTCGTTGGGTAACCAAGCGGACTTCATGTTTGCAGGTCAGGAGAAGGGAAAGGTTCCATTATAGATAGTTGATTGGACATGGGTATCACTTGGTGGAGGATCCAGACTTGGAGTCCGGACCATTTTTGGGATTTTGAAAATTGTCTTTAGTTTTTGGGTTTTGTCCATTTTTTCACATGTAGTATGACATGGAATATTTATTATTAGAAATGGATGTTATACATGTTCCGTGCTTATTGGTTATTTTTTCTGCTATTTGTCTTATTTATGTTGTGTCTTACTATGGTAAAAAGGGGGTATAGTCTTCCCACTTGACTCTGTAAACCCCCGCTGCTAGTCGGCAGACTTTGGCATACGGGGAGGCGCGCTTATGGTCACGTAACCACCCAGCTTGAAGCACCAGTTTAGTGGCTTTCGGGTCGGGGATGTTACAAAGTGGTATCAGAGGAGGTCATTCTTCTCCTTCTTTGAGGTCTTGTTATCTGGGATGGGTAGCCAGGGGTTAAGATGTGTCGGGCCTTGGTAATGAGCTTGTGCTTGGGAGTTGATGCACTGGCTAATGCATCTACAGCCGTGGAAGATCCAAGAAATAATGAGAAGAATGAAATAAAACAATTGGGTAAATGATGTTTAATGGAGTAATGGGGTTTGAAACAAGTTGGAAAAAAAAATTGGGATAGAATGGGAAAAGTGGGTTGTTGTAGCTAGTAAAGAAATTTTGGTGGAGTCATGAATGTTTATGGTATGTGTGCTAAAACTCGTTCTTCGCATTGTAGAGAAATACCACCATGACATCGATTACCAGTTGGGAAACAGGAGGGTGTTGATGAGATCACTCCTCCAGTAGAAGAGCAAAAAAATGTGGTGATCAATGAAGGAAGAGAAGACCAGTTCTGATAGAACATGACTCACCTTATGCAGATTATGGATCGGGACCCAGGGTGGGTTACACCGAGTTTGTTTGAGCTGATAGGGAGTTCCACCTGCATCACCCTCCTACTTTCACCGGCGAGGGTGGGCCAGAGGCAGTAGAGTTCTGGTTAGAGGCTGTCCAGACGATATTGGATCATCTAGATACCCCTGTTGAAAAGTGAGTAAAGCTGACTGCGTATATGTTGCAGGGACATGCTAGGCGTTGGTGGGACATTCAGGCTCAATTTGAACAGGCTGAGGGAATGTAGTGTATGGTTTTTCAGAAAAACTTTCTAGAGAATTTCTACCCAGAGACCTTGAGACAAGAGCGTGTTGTAGAGTTTATGGGCCTGACTCAGGGATCGCTATCGGTGATGGACTATTCTAGTCGCTTCACTGATTTGAGATGCTTCATCCTAGTGTTAGCAGGGGATGAGGAAGCAGTAGCAAGGCGTTTTTAGGATGGTCTGAGACATGAGATCAGGTCTCATGTAAAAATCTTCCTCTTGAATAGGTTTTCATAGGTAGTAGATCAGGCACTGATCTCGAAAGCAAACCTGAAGGGAGATTCAGGTAGTGGGCTTGTGGTGCCAGTGGGGCAGAAGAGCGGTGCGGATACCGAAGGTCAGAAGCGACTCCGTGAGAGATCATAGCATGGAGGAAGTGAGCAAGTTGGAAGGAAGAGAGTCCCATCCTCTCAGAGTGGAAATTAGGTGTTCTACTATCAGTGTGGTAGGCCGGGGCATATGAGTGGTTAGTGTCCTCGACCTCCAGTCGAGTGCCGATCGTGCGGTCGAATGGGACATGTGTAGAAGTTCTGCAGGAAACCTCAGTAGGTGGGCGAGTATGATGGTAGAATGTAGGTACCGGATACGGGAAGGGGATCAGTTTCACTGTATCACGCAGGAAGTTGGAGCTCCACGGGTTATACTAGAAAAGGCGGTGAACATGGAACTCTAGGGAAGGATCGCACATGCCAGCAAGGCAGTGCAGGGAAAGGCGTTCAGGCTGGAGCTTGGGGTAGAGGGGCAAGTCAGCTTCAGGTAGTTCAGTTTACGCCTGCTGATGGAAAGGCTGGACCGTCGACTGTTCGAGATACAATCCTTGTATCTTCTACTTTTCTAGTGTGTTGTTTGACATTGGTTCCCCATACTCTTGTATCTCTACTCAACTTGTGGTAGCACTGGCTTTACCTGTGCAGGGGTGTGCGGGGTGATGTCAATTGACACTCCGTTGGGGGTGCAGGTTTAGGATATCAAGCAGTGCAAGGGATGTTCCTTGGAAGTTGGTGGGTATCGTTTTCTGTTGGACTTGTTCATTCTCAAGATGTCAGGGTTTGACCTAATCCTAGGAATTGATTGGATGGTGTTGTATCGGGCTCGCATAGACTGTTATTGTCGCTGAGTATCGTTCAGTTGCTTGAGGGTGACACTTATTCCCACCGTGGTGAATGGGATATTCGAGCAGGGCGTGCATGGTCGTTTTGTCAACATATAAGTGGACTCGTAGCTCAAGTGGCATGTCTCATGATTGATGATGATAAGTTAGGGAAACAAAATAATTTCCCTACTATGGTGGATCAGTTTTAGGATGTTTTTCCAGAGGATTTCTCGGGGTTACCCCCTAAGAGAGATGTTCAGTTCATGATCGAGTTGCTACCGGGAGCGGATCCAGTTTCTATTCCTCCATACCGAATGGAACTGGAAAAACTCCAGGAACTAAAGGACCATCTTGAGGAGTTGGAGCGTAAGGGTTTTATAGGTCCTAGTACGTCTCCATGGGGATCTCCCGTTCTTTTTGCAAATAAGGCCGATGGGTCGTTAAGGCTGTGTATTGACTATCGAAAGTTGAATCAGAAGACGGTGAAGAATCGGTACCCTATTCCTAGAATTGATGACCTATTTAATTATTTGATGGGTACATCGGTGTTTTCTAAGATTGGTCTGAGGTAAGGTTATCACCAGTTGAGGGTGAGGTCTTCCGACATACCACAGACAGCTTTCCAGAGTTGGTACGGGTTTTTTGAGTTTGTGGTAATGCCTTTCGGCTTGACCAATGCACTAGAAGTGTTTATAGCTTTGATGAACCGGATCTTTCATCCTTATCTAGATCTGTTTGTGGTTGTCTTTGAAGATGATATCTTAGTGTACTCAAAAACTCATGATGATCATGCCCAACATCTTGACATCGTCTTGGGTACGCTAAGAGAGCATTGGCTATACGCCAAGCTGTCAAAGTGTCAATTTTGGATAGGTGAGGTGCATTTTCTGGGTCACATCATCTCGAAGGTAGGTGTGTCGGTGGATCAAGAGAAAGTGCAGGCAGTTTTATCTTGGGAGCAGCCTAAGTGAGTTTCTGATGTTCAGAGTTTTCTGGGTTTGGCCGGGTATTACCGAAGGTTCATTCAGGATTTCTCTCGCTTGGAAGCACCACATTCAGGATTGACCATGAAAGGAATCAGGTTCAAATGGTCTGAGGCTTGTGATAATTCCTTCCAATCGTTGATGAAGAGGCTGACGACCGCACCTATCTCCATCTTACCCGAGCCGGGTAAGAAGTACATCATGTTTTGTGATGCGTCTGGAATCAGACTTGGTGTGGTGTTGATGCAGGATGAGTGGGTTGTGGCTTATGGGTCAAGGCGGTTGATACCCCATGAGCAGAACTATCCCACTCATGACATCGAGTTGGCTGTAGTGGTGTATGCCTTGAAGTGCTGGAGGCACTATCTGTTGGGATAACGGTTTACATTTTTCACTGACCATAAGAGTTTGAAGTACATCTTCTCACAGAGGGATCTGAATCTTTGGCAGTGAATGTGGTTTGAATACCTCCAGTATTTTGAATTTGGTTTGGTGTACATGATGGGAATGGGAAACCGTGTTGCTGATGCTCTGAGTAGGAAGGTTCAGAATCAGGTGGTTCAGGAATCCAGTACCGAGTGTAAGGTGGTGGCTTTGTTTGCAGAGATGCACCTGATGGTGCAGGAGGAGAATGGTCAGGTCACTCTTGATTCCTTAATGATGGAGTCAAAACTATTAATTCGAGTTTAGGAAGGTCAGCTTGATGATCCTGAGTGTTTTATCATGAAGGAAAAGCTTAAAGGTGGGGAGCTACCTTCTGGTTGGGCCATTAGTGTGGACGGTGTTGTTCGTGTTCATGATCATGTGGTTGTGCCAGAGTGTATGCATGAAGAATTGATGTGTGAGTCCCATGTATCAAAGTGGGCAGTGCATCCTGGTTTGACCAAGATGTATCGTGATCTCTAAAGGTAGTTTTTCTTTCCTGGGATGAAGAAAAAAGTTGTGGGCTTTGTGGAACGGTGCTGTTGAGCAAAGTATTGTTTTCAACAATATATAATAATGTTATTTAAAGGGGGAGATTATTGAAAATAATACTCTGTCTCTTTATGGTAATTTTCATGGTCAAAAATACCCTTAATTATTTTTTAATTATTTTATTTAGTATTTTTCAGGAATTTATCATTTTATTTTACTTTTGAAAATATGGGTATTTATTGTTAAAGTATTCATATTTAGCGTGTTCTGGAAACACTGTTCATGCGCTACTTAGTCGGAATCTGCTTTAGCGTGTCTTGGAATCACTATTCACACACTACGTAGATAAATGTATCATAAAGAGAAAAGTGTGTATACTTTTTGAGATAAGAGAAAAGTATGGTTAATCAACCATACATTATTAGCAAAGTATGGAAGAAGAACCTTACGTTAGGAAGGAACCTTAAGTTTGGGTTATCAGAAAATTATGGAAGGAGAACCATACGTAAATATTAAATTTTGCGTTTGTTTCTCAAAATTATGGTTCATCAACCTTACTTTTGTAGACAACCATACGTTCTTGGAAAAGAATGGATCAAGTAAAAGTATAGAACTTTTACTGTACATTTGAAAGATAAATAAAAAGTATGGATGATCAACCCTACATTTGTGATCAACCTTATGTTTGAAGAAATTAACACGAACCCTATGTTTATGTTCAACCTTACATTATCAACCCTACGTTTGGAGGCCACGTCATCAACCTTACGTTTGCATCGGAAAGTTTGAAAGAATATATTTTTATGCAACAGTCAGCAAGCTGATTGTTAGGTGAATTTCAAGACGGATTTAAAGTCGGTTTTAAAATAAAATTTTGATTTATTCAAAGCCGTTTTATCAATGGATTAAAGATCGCATTAAAATGATCTTTTTATGCTGAGTCTTCAGGAAAGTTGAGACTACTTTGTAAATTCAAATTTTTGAATATCGCAAATCAAAAGGGGACTTTTATAGATCTAAATGTATAGGGAATATGATCTTCTTTATTATATATGTTTTCTCTGAAACACCAGGCACAGATATATGGTGATCAATCTATTATTCAAAAGGTAGAAAACAGAGACTGCTAAAAGCACTTAGTTCTTGCTAATTCAAAAGGAGCGTCAACGATCTGTTTATTTAAGAAGAAGGAACTCGATAGATGATTCACTTGTTATACATCAAATATCTAATGTGGATCTACTACTGATGAAGTTGTTAATTATATCTCTGTATATACTGCAACCGAGTCGACTCGGAACTACTTCGACTTGGAAATATGTATTTCTAGAGACGACGATCCATCTTCCGTCAACTGTATTCTATTGCAATTGTGAAGATCAACTGAAAAGGTTCTTTCTAAAATTCTATTTATCTTGAGTAACCAGCCTCTAGTACTAAGATGAGTAGGTTTGGGTTTGAACCAGAAGGCTTTGTTTTTCCTTGGATTGTAAAGGTGTGAACTGCCTATACTGAGTTTTGAACCAGTCTATTGAAACGAGGACCAGATTGTGAAAATCACCAAACTCATGGAGTAGAGCATTGGTGGAGTGGACTAAGGGACTTCTGTTCCCAAAACCACTATACATCTTGTGTTTCTGCTATTTAAATTTTCTCTGCATCATTTTATATGATTAAAGTTAAAAGTCGGAACACAATCACCCAAAGATTTTTGAAAAGACATAATTCACCCCCATATTGTATATATTTGGTGTAATCTGATCCAACAATTGGTATCAGAGGAGGAGCTTTCTGACAAAGTTTTAACAAGATGAAAGTGATTATACACAGAGAAAGATGACTGATACAAGAGAGGGAATGTCTATGGTCAGAGCATCGTACTTCAATGGAGAAAACTATGGATTTTGGAAGTCTCAAATGATCATCTATCCAAAAAATCTTGGATACAAAGTCTATTCTATGATTTTAACTCCATATGAAATACTAGAAAAACCGGAACCATGGAGTGCAGCTACTGAAGCATAATATGATATTATTTCGAAGGAAATGAATGCAATTATATGTGGTCTAGGACCTGATAAGCTTAACAGAATATCTCAATGCCCAACATCATATGAAATGTGGAAAACTATTGTTGTTGCTTACGAAGGAACTAACAATATCAGGGAAATGAGATATGAAACTGCTAAGCTTAAATTTGATACATTTAGAATGATTTAAGGTGAGAGTATTACTAAAATGAATGGAATATTGATAGATATTTTCAATAACATATCTGCCATGGAAGATCCTATTAAGAAATTTGATCAAGCTTTAAAAGTGTTGAGAGTACTTCCTACAAAATGTAATGGAATCTCTGCAGCAATCAGACAGTCGACACCTGTCAAAGACTTAACCATGAGAGAATTGATTGGAAAATTAATGATGTATGAAGCTTAGATGGAATATGAAGCTAATGAACATAAAGTTCTTATAAAAAGAGAAGATACTACCTTGAAAGCATCATCACATAGAAAAAGCAGAAATATGAAGAACAGATAAGTCAAAGCTAAATCAGAGAGCTCTGACTCATCAAACTCAGATGAATAACTGGCTCAGCTAGCCAGAAAATTTAGAAAATTCTACAGCAAGAAAAGTGGCTTCAAAAAATACTTTAAGAGAGATGATATGGAAGTAAGATTCTATGAATGCATGAAGATGGGCATATTAGACCAGATTTCCCACAATTGAAAGATGCAAAGAAGAAGAAATTATTCAAAAGAAATGACTATGAGAGGAAAGACAAGAAAGCTACGAAAGATATGTGGAGTGTATTTGAAGACTCCATTATCTCTCCTGAATTAAGCTCAGAGAAAGAAGAAGTCAATCTAAAAGAAAAAATGTGTTTCATGGAAGAAACTGATGAGGTACACTCATATTACTCCTCTGACTCAAATAATGAATCAAATTCTGAATCATGATACACAAATGATAAACTTGAATCCTACTGCACTATGCTTGAAGAAAGATATGGCTCACTATTTAAGAAACATAAGTCACTAAAGAACATACCTAAAGCTATTTCAGAAGAAAGAGATACAATGCTGAAACAACATAAGGAGTTAACTGATAAATACAATTCTAACTATATTAATTTTGAATCAAGAATAAAAACACTGCAGGAACTAGTAGAATCTTACAAAAAGACTGCATTGGTTTTTATAAAAGTAGATAATTAATTAAATTAAATTCTTGGAAAAACTGTCCTTAAAAAGGAGATATTTGTAATTGGCAGTAAAGAAGAAAAACCTAAGCTGTATAAAAATTATTTTGTTCCTAGCTCTAAAAGGGTTAATTGTATCTTCTGTGGGACAAAGGGACATATAGCTAAAAAACGTTTCTTAAGACAACCTCAAATTTGTGTTACTAAGAATTACTATGTTTCAAAAGACTTATATGATTCAGCTTATTTTAAAAGAAAAAAGCAAATCTGGATACCTAGATCATTGCTAGCTAACACTCCTGGACCCAATAGAATATGGGTACCAAAGCAATTTTTTTGAATGTATTTGCAGGTAGGAGGACACAAGAGTAGAAAAAATATATTGTACAAGGACAGTGGCTGCTCAAAACATATGAGTGGAAACTCATTGAATTTTTATTCACTCACTCAAAAGGAAGGAGGACTTGTCACATTTGGTGGCAATGCCAAAGGAAAAATCATTGGCATTGGAACTGTTGGAGATCCCAAAATAGTCTCAATCAACAAAGTACATTATTTATAAGGATTAAAACACAACCTGATAAGTATATCTCAACTTTGTGATGATGGATATACTGTTGATTTTACTAAAAATTGTTGTACTATTTATAAAGATAAACTGATTAAATTTAAGGCACCAAGAACTGATAATGTCTATACTTTGGATTTAAATTCCTTGTGTAAACAACAAATAAATTGCTTAACTTCTAAAGTAAGTGAATCTTGGATCTGGCATAAGAGACTTGGACATTGCAATGTATATGTTTTACATAAATTATCTAAGAAACATCTAGTTTCTGATTATCTTAGTCTCAAATTTGAAAGTGAAAGATTATGTGATTCATGCCGACTTGGCAAGCAACACAAATAATCATTCAAATTTGTTAATAAAGTTGCTACAACAAAACCTCTAGAACTTATCCATATGGATTTTTTTGGACCTTCTAGAATAGTAAGCTTAGATGGTAAATTATATGTTTATGTATTAGTTAATGATTATTCAAGACTTACTTGGATTTTCTTTTTGAAATATAAAAATGAAGCTTTTACTTTATTTGAATGTTTCTTCAAATCTGTTCAAAATGAAAAAGGTTTTAATATAATCTCATTGATAAGTGATCATGGTGGAGAATATGAGAATCAGGAATTTAGTTCCTTTTGCTCAAACGTGGGTATTAAACATACCTTCTCTGCACCAAGAACACCTCAATAGAATGGGATTGTAGAAAGAAGAAATAGAACAATTCAAGAAATGGCTAGAACTATGTTAAATGAATATAGCCTTCATACCAACTTTTGGGTAGAAGTTGTAAGCATAGCCTGCTATATAATGAATAGAGTTTTAACTATACCTATTTTGAAAAATACACTCTATGAACTATTGAATAACAGAAAACCTAAATTAAATTACTTTAAAGTTTTTGGATGCAAGGTCTACATCTTGAACACCAAAGATAATATTGGTAAGTGTGATCAAAAATCTGATAAAGGTGTTTTCTTAGGATATTCTGCTACCTCCAAAGCTTATAGAGTATATAATAAAAATTCAAGGATTGTTGAAGAATCAGTTCATGTAAAATTTGATGAATCTGATCTCTTTGAAAAAGGACATATCAAATGGATGAACCTGACTCTAATGATAACATGAGACTTGAGAACTTAAAGAATGACTTTGTAAATGATATAAAAAAAATTCAGTCCAGTTCATAGGAACATGATACTGAAGAACCTATAAGTGTGTTACCTAGACAGACTAGAACCCTAAAGAATCACCCTTTAGAAACTATAATAGGAAACTTAGATACAAGAATAAAAACTAGAAGAAACTTAAGAAACCTAGTGGAATTATTTGTATTCCTGTCCCAACAAGAACCCAAGACTATAGAAGAAGTTATAGATGATGAAATCTGGGTTATAGCAATGTAAGATGAATTAATCCAGTTTAAAAGAAATGAAGTTTCGGAATTAGTGGAAAGACTTAAGAATAATCCAGTAATAGGAACCAAATGGGTCTTTAGAAATAAGCAGGGTGACCAAGGCACAATAACTAGAAATAAAGAAACATAGTAGCTAAATGATATAAACAGGAAGAAGGAATAGATTATGATGATACCTTTTCGCATGTAACTAAGCTAGAAGCCATTGGAATCCTTTTAGCCTATGCATCTTATATGAATTTTAAATTATTTCGGATAGATGTTAAATCTTCCTTTTTAAATGGTTATTTAATAGAGGATGTTTATGTTGAGAGACCTCCTAGTTTTGAAAATTCTCAAAAACTAGATTCTCTTTTTAAACATACTAAAGCTCTCTATGGCCTCAAACAAGCACCTAGAGCTTGGTATGAAAGATTAATCTCTTTTCTTTTGAAAAATGATTTTATTTTTGGAATGGAAGACCCAACACTATTTAAGAAAACTATGAATTCTAATATTTTATTGGTTCAAATTTATGTTGATGATGTAATTTTTGGATCAACTAATAAAACTCTTTGTCCCGAGTTTTCAAAGTTAATGAAAAAATAATTTTAAATTAGTATGATGGGAGAACTAAATTTCTTTTTAGGACTTCAAATTTATCAAAGAGATTTTGGAAATGTTTTGAATAAAATAAAATAAATTACTGATTTGTTGAAGAAATTTGGACTTGAAAATAGCAAGAAATATAAAACTCCTATGTATACTAATATAAAACATGATTTGAATGAAACTGGAAAATCATTTGACAACAAGTTATATAGAGGTATGATTGGTATTTTGTAATATATTACTGCTATCTGGCCAGATATAATGTATTCATTATGTGTTTGTGCTATATTTCAATCAAATCCCAAAGAATCTCATTTAACTGCTATCAAAATAATTTTTAGATATTTAAAAGGAACTATTTTTCAATCTCTAATTTATCCTAAAACTTCTGATTTCAATTTTATTTCATATTCAGATGCTGACATTGGAAGTTGTAGATTAGATAGAAATTGCACATCAGGAACATGTCACTTTTTAGGGAAGTCTTTAGTGTCATGTTCTAGTAAGAAACAACATTCAGTAGCCCTGTTAACAGCCAAGGCAGAATATGTTTCTGCTGGAAGTTGTTGTGCACATGTGTTGTGGATGAAAAACACTCTAATGGAGTTTGGATTGAATTTTAATAATAAAACTATTTTAGGTGATAATTCAAGTGAAATTAATATTTCAAAAAATCATATTAATCATTCTAGAACTAAGCATATTTATATCAGACAACATTTTCTAAGATAACATGTTCTTAAAAAGGATATATATTTGGAATTTTTAAATACTGAAATTCAATTAGATGATATATTTACTAAACCACTTCCCACTGAAATGTTTGATTTTTTTAAGGAGAAGCTCGGTTTGTCTGATTTTAAATAAAATTTTATTTTACAATGCTAGTTTTTTTAATTCTTCTTAAAATAATTTGGTTATATTGTTTTTTAAACAGAATAAGTTTCTTCTCCCCATGTAATC
This sequence comes from Viscum album, assembly GCA_963277665.1. NCBI lineage: Eukaryota > Viridiplantae > Streptophyta > Magnoliopsida > Santalales > Viscaceae > Viscum > Viscum album. The sequence continues at coordinate 1,364,279,153 of OY728143.1, read as the reverse complement.
TATTTTATTTATTTTTAAATATATCTAATGATTATTAAAAACATGGGAATCAAGGTTGTCAGAAACGCTTTCGACTTCTAAAACATTTCATTTCAATTGAATCCTTTTCAAATCCGCAAACCGCACCTCTGCCCGTGAACCCTAATCTTTGAACCTCTGAAACCCTAACCTTCAAACCTTCATAGATTCTCACAGAGATGGGAAGGACTAAAAGGGTTAGTGAAGCCGAGCCAAGAAATTCCAAGGTACAATGCTCCGAAGGAAGAAAAATCTTACAGGACATGGTAATCGATCTCGACTGGTTATTTTAGACAAATCTACTGTTGAAACAAGCATTGTCGTCTCTGAAACTTGAACAGATGTTCAACAGTGAAAATACGGAATTTTTGTATAAGGTAGAACATAGATACTTCTTCAAATCTGTACAGTTTAGTTTGGGAGATACTGAGGATAGTATGATGGCTAAGACAGAGGATAGGGATTTCTCAATCTCGTCAGTAGAAATTGGTCGGATTCTCAACTACACTCACGAGGGAGTTTTTCATTTCTATTTGAAAAATATTGGAGATTTTGTGCATAAACCCAAGGACATGGTGTCATTTATTTTTGGTACAATGACTATAAATAAAATTTTTATCAAGGATTTGGAGCCTGATCATAAAATTTTGGTCAAATTTGTTCAAACTGGAATAGCTCCCAGAATGGAAGAAATGGAAAATATTTTGTATCTTGATATGTACATAATGTATCTTCTATTAAGTGATATCAAATTAAACTTCCCAAGGTACATAGTAAGGTACCTCAATTGCTATTATCAAAGTGATGACCAGATGAACTTTTACCCTTTCATTTGATTTATTTCCAAGTTTTTTCTTAAAAAGGACATGGTGAGATTAGTGGATGCCCGCATACTCTATCATCATAGTAATGTGTTTAATGATGGAAATTTAAGGAAGATTGGCTATTTCTGGAGCACCATTAAAGGAAAACTTTTGCCAGTAGGAGCTGAGGATGACTCAGAGGGTGCTCAGGCCCAACCTCCAAAGTCCAAGGAGGGACAAGATGAATCAAGAGTCAGTAATGTAGCAAGAAGGATCTGATTTGAAGTGGAAGATATTGAGGAAGAAAGAATTTAGGAGGGACTTGAATCTCGAAGAACTAGACCTATTAATGAGGAAATTAATTCCCCGGTATTGGCAACAACAAAAGATTTATTTTCTTATACTTTTGTAAGAGAATCTGCTATTGATAAGACCATGGAAGTTGTCAGTGAAAGGAAAACACCAGTAGAGGGATCAGGAGTTCAAAAAGAATCTCAAAGTGGGACTCAGGAATAGATTGTAGCTGATGTTGAAGTTACACTTCAATAGGAACAAGATAAGGAAGAACAACCTTGTGAGGAAGTGGCCAGACCTCAAGAAACTCCTAATAATATTGTTCTTGAAATTCCAGTGGAAGATAAAGATGCTGATTTTTGTGATGAACATCTCCCTGATGCTCTAACAGAGGTACTTCAAGAGGATTTTTCTTTGGAAGTGTCTAGAAAAGACTCCGAGGAAAAATCTGTGGACCAACCCACTCAGGACAAAGAGAACGAAAAATCTGATGCTGAATCATTAACTTTGGTACTGCTGCATCATCCAGAGCATGAGAATGCGAATCAAGCACAGGGTGCCTCTGATTCAAAGAAGAAAGAAGTTGAAGAACTGTACAAAAAGGTGTCTCAGTTGGAATCTGAGAATATCACTCTAAGAAATTCCTTAGACTTAGAAAAATTGAGATTTCAAAAGCTGAAGGAGAGAACAGTCTCAAGTCAAGAAGTTTAAATGTTTAAAGAGTATATGTTGAATGCAGTTGCAAAATTTAAATTTGACATGGTTATGAAGATAGATTTATCAGATCTAAAATTTTTTATGGAGATCCAATTTGCATCAGTTGCAAATAGTGATGTTAGTGGCTCAGGTACTTCACCTGATTTACTCATAAGATTTCAAGCTATCACATCCGCGATAAGCAACATGAATGACATGTTGCAAGATCTTCAATGTAAAAATTCTCCATTATCAGTGTTGTTGGACAATCAGAAATTTTTAGTGGATCAACTGACATCTAGTGATCCACCAATCAGAACACTGTTAAATTAGATGTCAGAGAAGCTGACAATGTTTATAGAAAAAGAGGAAAGGATGTATGAGTTTTTCATGGTCAATTTAATCGAGGATATCCATATAACTCAGTAGAATAGATAGCTCATTATCAAACTTGGAGATCGGATGATGAAGAGACTCAAGGAACAGTTTACAGAAATCAAGTCTGCAATCCAGAAATCAAACTATGTTTATAATACTTTTATCTATTTTTTATTTTTAATGAAAATCTATTTCTTTCTTTCTATTTGTTTTCTTATATTTATTTTGATATTCTATTACTATAGATTTAATTATTGATAAACAGTTAATAATAGAATTTATCTACAGTTCAGTGCAACATTAAATGTGTTCAAATCCATGATTTGTCATTATTTTTTATATCACAAAAAGGGGGAGAAATTGGATAAACACAACATTTTTTTAAAAAAATTGGATAAACACAACATTTTATTTTAAAAAAACCTTATTTAAATGATTACATATTTATACTTCTACAAAAAACTATTTCAAGTTATTAACATTTGTTAATTATAAAGGGGAAATTTTCTTTTACTTTTTATTCAGAGGGAGAAATTTTGATAAAACTAGAAACTTTTATTTTATTATTTACTTTTATTATAAAAGAAAAGTTATTTTATTTTCATGAAGGGGGAGAAATTTTTATTTATTGAAATGATTTTGTAAAAATTAAATATTTCTTTATCCTCTAAAAATTCTAAAAACTTTATGTAACTAATTTTGAAAGTTAATTTCATTTAATTAGTCTTATTATTTTATGGGTTTTTTGATCATCAAAAAGGGGAATATTTTTGAGTAAAGTATTGTTTTCAACAATACATAATAATGTTATTTAAAGGGGGAGATTATTATAAATAATACTTTGTATCTTTAAGGTAATTTTTATGCTCACAAATACCCTTAATTATTTTCTAATGATTTAATTTAGTATTTTGTAGAAATTTATCATTTTATTTTACTTTTGAAAATATGGTAATTTGTTGTTAAAGTATTCATATTTAGAGTGTTCTGGAAACACTGTTCATGAGCTACTTAGTTGGAATCTGCATCAGCATGTCCTGGAATCACTTTTCATAACCTACATAGATAAACATAGCGTAAGGATGAGAAGCCTGTATACTTTTTGAGATAAGAGAAAAGTATGGTTAATCAACCATACGTTATCAGCAAAGTATGGAAGAAGAACCTTACATTAGGAAGGAACCTTACGTTTGGGTTATCAGAAAAGTATGGAAGGAGAACCATACGTAAATATTAAACGTTGCGTTTGTTTCTAAAAAGTATGGTTCATCAACCTTACTTTTGTAAACAACCATACGTTCTTGGAAATGTATGAATCAAGTAAAAGTATGGATCTTTTACCATACATTTGAAAGTTGAAGAAAACGTATGGATGATAAATCCTATGTTTTTTATCAACCTTATGTTTGAATAAAGTAATGTGAACCCTACGTTTATGTTCAACCATATGTTGTCAACCCTACATTTGGAGTCCACATCATCATCCTTACTTTTGGCATCAGAAATTTTGAAAGACGATGTTTTTATGCAACGGTCAGCAAGCTAATTATTAGGCAGATTTCAAGCTAGATTTAAAGTCGATTCTAAAATACGATTTTGACTGATTCAAAGCCGTTTTATCAATGGATTAAAGATCGAATTAAAACGAGCTTTTTATGCCGAGTCATCAGGGAAGTTGTGACTACTCTATAAATTCAAAATTTTGAATATCGTGAATCAAAAGGCAACATTCGTGGATCTAAATATGTAAGAAATATGCTCTGACTTATTATATATGTTTTCTCTGAAACACAAGGTAGAGATATATGGTGATCAATCTATTATTCAAAAGGTAGAAAATAGAGACTGCTAAAAGCACTATGTTCTTCTGATTCAAAAAGAGCGCCAAATCACTGTTTATTTTAGAATAAGGATCTCGATAGAAGATTCACCTGTTCTACATCAAATATCTACTATGGATCTACTACTTCTGAAGTTGTGAATTACATCTCTGTATCTACTACAACCAGATCGACTCATAACTGCTTCGACTTGAAAATCAATATTTCTAGAGACGATGATCCATCTGTTGTCAATTGCATTCTATTGAAATTGTGAAGATTAATTGAAAAAGTCATTTCTAAAATTCTTTTTATATTTAGTAACCAGCTTCTCGTACTAAGCTTAGTAGGTCCATGTTTGAACTAGAAGGCTTCGTTTTTCCTTGGATTGTAAAGGTGTCAACTTCATGTACTCAGTTGTGAACCGGTCTGTTGAAACGAGGACCAGATAGTGAAAATCACCAAACTCGTGGATTAGAGAATTGTTGGAGTAGACTAGGGGCCTTATGTTCCCCGAACCACTATACATCTTGTGTTTCTTCTATTTAAATTTCTGCTGCATCATTTTATCTGATTAAAATTAAAAGGCAGAACACAATCACGCAAATATTTTAGAAAAGACACAATTCACCCCCCCCCCCCTCCCCCTTGTGTATATTTGGTGTAATCTGATCCAATATGTGCCTTACCTATCAGTAGGTGAAAGCCGAGCATCAACGCCCAGGTGGTTTGTTGCATCCATTTCCCATTCCAGAATGGAATTGGAATGATGTGACAATGGATTTTGTCATGGGTCTTCCGAGGACTCCACGGAAGAATGATGCAATCTGGGTGGTTGTGGATCGGTTAACGAAAGTGTCTTATTTCTTACGGATTCAGGAGACCTTTACAGTCAACCGGTTGGGTGAGCTGTATGTTCAAGAAATAGTATGGTTGCATGGTGTGCCACGGGCCATAGTTTCAGACCGAGATCTGCGTTTTACATCGCGTTTCTGGCAAGGTTTGTAGAAGGTGCTTGGTACGCAAGTTTTTTTGAGTATGGCTTTCCACCCGCAGATGGATGGGCAGCCGAAATGTATGATAAAAGTATTGTAAGACATGTTAAGAGCTTGTGTATTGGAATTTGGTGGTTCTGGGGACAGACACCTATCATTAGTTGAGTTTGTATACAACAACATTTTTCAGGCTATGATTCATATGGCACCATTTGAGGCGCTTTGTGGGAGACCATGTAGATATCCGTTGTGTTGGCTAGAGGCCGGTGAATCTTAGTTGTTGGGGCCAAGTTTTTTGCAGGAGACTTCCGAGAGAGTCAAGTTGATCAGGAACCGAATGGATATGACTCCGAGTAGGCAGAAGTCATATGCAGATTAGAGGTGTATACCTCTTGAGTTTGGGGTGGGTGATAAAGTGTTCCTTCGGGTGTCCCCAAGGTTGGGTCACTAACGGATTCGAAAGCACGGTAAGTTGGCACCCAGGTATGTGGGTCCTTTTGAGATTGTGAAGAGGATCAGACTAGTGGATTACCAATTGGCTCTTCCATAGTGGTATGGTGGGATGCATGATGTGTTTCATGTGTCATGGCTTCGATGGTGTCACCCTGACCCATCTCATGTGGTTGATGTTGAGGATGTGGAGATTGAGGTTGATGCGTCCTTTGAGGAGCATCCAGTTCTTTTGGTGGATCATAGTTAGAAGGTCTTGTGGGCCAAGGTTGTGACATTAGTGCAAGTACTACGACAGTATGGGAAATTTCAGCAAGAAACTTGGGAGCGGGAATTGGATATGCGGGCTCAGTGGCCCAAACTTTTTTCTTCGGTGGATCAATGAGGCTTGGAACCTCAGCTCTAGGATGAGCCGTTATAAGGTGGGGAGGTTGTAAGATCCCGGTTTTTGGAAAGGTATGTTTTTGTTATGTTTTGGTTGAATCCCTTGTTTCGGGCTTCAATGGATATTTCCAGAAGGTGTGAGAGGCCTTGGGGTGTTTCGGGGGTTTGGGGCATGGAAGAAAGAAATATTGGACAAGATAGACCAAGGCGCACAGCCTGCGCATGGATCACCAAACCGTGCGGCCTGCCCAGGCGAAACCATGCGATCCTTCCTCCTCCAGACAGAAGCATGCACATGGTTTCCACATAGTTTTCTAAACCGTGTGGATTGATCGTGTGACCCCTCCTCCTCTAGAACGTGTCATGCACACGGTTTGCGCACTGTTTTCCAAACCGTGCAGACAAACCGTGCGGCCACTTAAATTTGGGAAAATTTACAAGTTTTCCAGTCCAGGCATTTAAACCCCAACTCAGAATTTTCCTCATTTCATCCCCTCTCACCCTAGTGACGGACATGGCCGACCCAAGCTTCCCAATGGTGGTTTTACTTCAATTATTAGGAATTTTTGGTGATGTTAGTTGCAGATTGATGCTCTGGGTAAGGCTAATCCCATCCTTGGTTATCTTTTTGGTTTAGGGTTTTTATCTTCTCTTCCTCTCATTCCAAAGATTTAAAACCCTAACTTTTGGGTGAGTTTTAGGTTGATGCTCCAAAGGTTGGTTGTATCAAGGTCTAAGGAATCGATTGAGAGTGCGTTCAACCGTGGTTTCGAGGTAGCTGGTCTACAAGTGATATCCCATAGTTATTTGGGTATTTGTGCATGTTTAGTTGTGTTCTTTCTTTCCTTTGGTTATGTTTTAGATAGCCTTGGAATGTATGGTAATAATGGTGTTTAAAATGGAAAATGGTAACCCTCACGATCCTCGTGGGATGTGTTGGGATTTTCTTGACCTAATTAGGGCCATCCATTGGATGAGCTGGCTTTTCCCAGGTTTTGGGATTGTTATTAAACAAGTGGCCTTGTTGTAGTAAATTTTTGAGCCCTTGATGAACATGTTGGAATGATTGGTTGAACTTGGAATAGAAGTTAGGTGATGCACCTAGACTTGGAAATAACCTAGGGGTTAATTGAAATGGAATGAATGGTGATTCATGGGAATGATGAACGGGTTAAATGGGTTAATGCGTAAATGGATTAAAGACCATAATGGGATAGATTATGGGTTAAATAATGAATGCTTAGTGAGATAGGCATAACACATGGGAATTGGGTGAATGGTTAGATGAGGTGAAATGGTAATGTGTTAATGGGTTAAGGTATGATGTGGTTTCCCATGTGGGTTGTTGTGAATAGTTTTTACCGAAGGGAAATGGTATGGATGGTTGATGGTTACTTATATATAAGCATGTGCACATGGCTTCATAGAGTGGGGTATGACTTAAGGATCTATGCCCATGGGTCAAGTGAAGACTGGGGTTCTAAACTCCACCCTAAATGAACGGGCTAGGAAAGGGGACTGAGGGTCTATTCTTCTAACGGTTGCATCCACCCGGACTGAGGCTTCAAGGTGAGGTTATGGTTTCTATGAGGGGTTAGTCCTAGTGAGATAGGATAATGATGAGTTTACCCTCTTGCATGTGATTTTTTTCCTTAGACCAATGTAACATAATGTATGTGACTAACCCATGGAAATTGGATGGAATGGTAAATGGTGATAATGGATGTGTAATGAATGGTAAAAGAAGTGGCAATGGCTTGGCTCTAAACAGGATAATGGTACCTTAAATAATTACTTGGAAATTATCATTCATATTCCTTTACATGCACTATCTGTTTAGACTGGATATTTGGTAGACACCACTGGTGGTGGCCTACTGAGTTGTACTCACACCCTGCTCGGGCCACTGTTGGGTACCCGAGCAGACTTCATGTATGTCGGTCAAGATAAGGGTAAGGGTCCTTTCTAGATAGTTGAGTGGACATGGGTAGCACTTGGTGGAGGATCCATACTTAGAGTCAGGACCATTTTGGGGATTTTGGTTGTTGTCTTTATTTTGGGGTTTTTTCCACTTTGGAACTTGTATTATGACATGGCATATTTATTATTGGAAATGGATGTTATACATGTTTTATGATTATTGGTTATTGTTTCCTCTATTTGTATTTTTTATGTTGTGGCATACTCTGATAAAAAGGGGGAATAGTCTCCCCACTTGACTTCATAGACCCACGCTGCTAGTCAGTAGCCTTTGGTGTACGTGGAGGCGCACTTAAGGTCATGTAACCACCCAGCTCAAAGCACCGGTTTAGTGGCTTCTGGGTCAGGGATGTTACAAGGGACAACAAATATGGTGATGATATTGGTTTTCAAAAAACTAATAATGATTTTGGCTTCGATTTACATGAGAGGTATTGCCTAAGCCCATTTACAGAAGAAGTCGGTAGTAGTGAGAATATACTTAAACTTCTTAGCAGTGGCTGGAGGATAAGGCCCTATTACATCCATTCCCCATGTGGCAAATGGACAAGATTATTTAGTAGTATGTCGAAACTATGGGGGTTGAGGAATAAATATTGCATGCACATGGTAGGGACTACATTTTATAGTGAAATCTGTACAATTCTACGTCATTGAAGTCCACAAGTATCCAAGCCTTCGGATATGATCAGAAAGTATGTACCCAGATTGGTGGGAACCATAAGCTCGTGAATGTACTTCTTTCATGAACACTACGGTCTCTTATCCATCAATAAATATGAATATAATTCCATCAAGGCCTCAATTGTAAAGGATCTTTTAGTGGTCTGGACTATCATAAAGAGTAAAATTGGCTACTCGTCGCCAGATCAGTTCTTTCTCAGCCCTATCTGGTGAAAGTACTCTATTTTGAAGATATTCCATGATGGATGTTCTCCATCACGTGGTATGACAATATGGTTCACAAATAGGGAAAATTTCAATAATTTCCTCCATTCAGGTTTGAACAATAGGTGAGACCACACGGTGATGGGTTATGCTGATAACTGTCTCATCACAATTTGGATCTTCCACGGCTGTAGATGCATTAGCCAGTGCATCTACTTGAGCATTTTGTGATCTCGGGATATAATACAATGTCGGCTATGAGGGAAATTCAGTCATTAACCTTCTGACGTAATCACAAAAAGGAATTAATTCTTCTTTTTTGATAGAATATTCCCAATTTATTTGTTTGATTACCAATTCTAAATCACCTTTAACTTTTAAATGATCCATTTTTACCTGAAGGGATAATTCCAAACCTATAATGAGTGCTTGATATTCGGATTCATTATTGGAAACATATTTTGATAATAGAAAATAATAAGTCAATACTGCCTTTTCAGAGTAAATAAGTGTTGGAACCAGGGTCTTTCTATGCTTGAATTTTAGTATGGATTGTTTTTGTTGTCAATCAACAGTGGATGTTCAGAATGCGTTCCAGTAAAGTGATCATGTAGTTCAAGAAGACAATAGTATTGATGGTGGTGTTGTTCTCCAGTGTTTGCCAAATTTTTGTACCTAAAAATAATAAAATAAAGAAATAGGTTTTCGATAGGAGGAGGTGCACACAAAAAGGAAGTGGTACGTACAAAAATGAAGTGGTTCATGAAATAAGGGAGGCGTGCATGACAAATAGCGGTGTGCTTGAAAAACAGTGTGGTGCGCAAAAAATAGTGTGGTGCGTGAAATAGTGGAGAGATATTTTTCATGCAAGAGGTGTTTTGGAATCAGAATGTAGGATAATGAAAAGGCATGGTCTGCGTGAAAAACATGGAGTCGTGCACGAAAAATGATTCCAGCGTGAAATGTATTGCATGAAAACTGAGAGTTTCTTCGTGCCAAGATGGGTTTTGAGCGCAGGGGTCAGTGATGCCTATAAATAAGAGGTGACCCCCCCTCATTCTATATGGTTGAAGACTTAGAGAAGATCTGAGTGCTTATGCGTGTAAAATGTTTTCGTAAAGGGAGTCGTTTGAAAATGGCTGGGTTGCGTGAAAAAGGTCGAGGTGCACGAAAAAGTTCGAGCTGCGCGAAAAAGGCCAATCTCCGTGAAAAAGGTGTTTTGCGTGAAGCTGTACATAAAAGAGATTTTTTCAGGAAATATTTTCCATGCCAGATTCAAGTATTTCATGAAAAAGTGAGATATTTCTCACAAAGGTTAGAAGTTGCATGAAATCTTTAGTATAACATGTTTGCGTGTTTCTGATTATTTGGTTCAATGGTTCAGTGTGTTCAAGTTCATCAATTCTGGAATTTGATGTAAGCATAGTATCATTCTAAGAAGAGGCAAAGACTTCAATGTGAATCTATTGAAGAGACCTTCATGTTTATAAACTGACTGAGACTTGACCGAAGGTAGTGAGCCAGGGGGAGTCAACGGGAGTGACCTGAGGGATGCAGTGGGTTATCCCTGAACATTTGTAAAGTAAGTCTGCCTAGGACAGAGTGGCTGTTCCCGAACCATTGTAATCCAAAACTAGTAAAGAATATTGTAATTAGGTATGACTTACTACCTGTCATCATATGCTCTTTGGATGTAGTCCTTAATAGTGAACCAAGTAAAAACTGATGTGTCATGTCTTTGCATGTGATTGTTTGATTTCTGATCATATCCATGATACAGGATTGACTAGTTCCTAAAAATGTGGGAACGAGATCCATCAATTTAAAAGAAAATTTGACACAATGATTCACCCCTCCCCTCTCAGGGTGTCACGGGGTCCTACAATAAAGACAATACATAATCCAACCTTGTTGAGTTTAGGGTTTTCCATTCTATTTCTTGTTGGACTTATGGAAGAACCTTAAAAAATACATTTCCCATGTTTGGGAATTATCCTAAATAGAGAAGACCACTTCATCAGGATGTTCAGTATTAAATGTTGTATCTTCTACAGAAGGATGCTCAGCAAGGAATTCAGCCACAGCTTGGTCTTTTATTTCCATTTGAGGCACAAACTGGATATCTAACTGTTGCAAAATAGCCGTCCACCGTGCTAGACACCCTGTGAGCATAGGAAGACTAAGAATAAATTAGAGTGGGTTATTGCGAGATACCAATTAGACCTCATGATGTTGCAGGTAGGGCCCTAATTTTTGTACTTCAATTATTAATGTCAGGCAGCACTTTTCAATACTTGAATATCGAGTTTCTGCATCAATCATTGTTCGACTGAGATAGTAAAGGTTGTTTTCATTCCTAGAATCATTCTTTTGGATGAGGAAGGCACCCAGTGATCACTCTAAAGCTGTCACGTAGAGATTATGTGGTCTTCCTTCAACATTTGGCATTAATACTAGTAGACTCAAGAGTTATTTCTTGAATATATCATATGCTTCTTGTCAATCTTCAGTCCATTGGTAAGTAAATACCTTCATCATTAATCTAGTGAAGGGTAAACACTTGCCTGCCAAAGAGGAAATGAAACATAGAATACAGTCCATGTTTTTTGGAGTCCTATTAAATATTTCAAATTTCGAGGAGGTGACATACCAATGATTGATTTTTTTTATCAGGATCAACTTTGATACCACGATGGCGTACAACGAAGCAAAGGAATTTTCCCGAGGTTACCCTTAAATCACATTTCAAGGGGGTCATCATCAAACTGTGTTGCTGAAGCTTATTGAATATGGTTTCCAAATCAGCCAAGTGATTGGAACATTTTTGGGATTTGACAACCAAATCATCCACATAACATTTTAAAAAAAAATTCTCTAATAAGGGTTTGAAGATATGATGCATGTCATGTTGATATGTTTCACCTGCACTCTTTAGGCCTAAGGGCATTACCCTAGAGAAAACCACACTTTGAGGGGCTCTAATGGCTATAGATTCGTCATCCTATGGGGCCATTTAGATTTTATTATACTGATAGTATCCATCCATGAAGGAAAGAGATTCATAGCCAATCCTTTCATCAATTAGAAGTTCTGTAATTGAGACTATAAAATCATTTTTTGGACAATACCGGTTAAGATCTCTATAATCAATACAGACTCTAATTTTCCCATTCTTCTTTTTCATCGAGACAATATTGGCCAGCCAGTTGCGATACTGAACTTCTCTAACAAAGTTATCCTTTATAATCTTATCAACTTTAGCTTTAATTTTATAGGCATGAATTGGGTGTGTTCTCCTTTCTACTTACAGAAAACCATTATGTTCTTCTAGAAATCCAAATGATGGGTGGAAACATTAGGATTATGACCTGGAATTTCTGTATAATTCCATGAAAATATATATCGATGTTTCTTTAGAAAGTATGTATACACCTATTTCTCTTCATAGGTCATGGTCATACTAATTAGAGTGGGGTGTGGATCATCTTTTGTAACCAGATTTATTTCTATGAGTTCATCCATGGTGGCAGAGAAACCTTCTTCAAATGCTGGAGGAGCATCCCTGAGATCTTCCTCTTCTTCTTCAATATGTATTATCTCTTATATTTCCACATCCATTGTAGATGATGAGTTAAAACTCCCAGAATTATGGGAGAAATCAGTATTTGATCATCTCAAAGAATATTCCATAATGTCTAACCTTATCGATGACGAAGGGTTTTACTATTGTAATAAAGATAGAGTGATGGATTGAGAATCAACATATTTTTCTTCCTCTATAATTTCTACTATCTCTTTTACTCTGGTTGATGAAGTAGAGGCTTGTTTTAGTTCAGCAGATGAGATGAAAACATCTCTATTTTTCCTTTTAGTATTGCTTGATGTATCAATAATTTCTCCCATGTTATCAAGATTAGTTTTTGTAATTGACATTATGGAAGTTATTGGATGAGTCTTTGGATTTGGTTTTACCCTTTCAATGTGATCGATGGGTAACACATAATCTGTACTCAAATGTATGAATGGATTTTCATGGATATTTTCCAGTCCATGTGGACCATTAACTCTGGTTATCTCCTTTTTCATGGGCTTCATTCCTTTTGTGTGATAAAACTCTACCTAAATGTGTTTTGATTCACCTGTTTTTAATGGATCCCTATCACCATACAATGTCCCAGTTTTTCCATATAAATATAATTTAAACATTGGTGGAATGACAAACGTATGACTACAGGTTGATGCAATCAAGGCCTTCCAAGCAGAACATTGAAGGATGTGTCCGGAAGAACAACCATGAAATATAAATTAGACACAAGGTCTCCAAATAGAGTTTTGAGTGTAATCTTGCCCAGAGGTTCTTGTTCATTCTTATCATAATCATACAAAATTAAATTTGAAGAAGATAAGTGAGATTCAGTCAGGCTCAATTGACAATGTGTGCAAATAGGAACGTGTTTGACTCCAAATCCATTATCAATGAACACTCATCAGATTCCTATGTCATTGACCATGCCAGACAAATACAATGGTCTGATATTCACTAGAAAAAAATCATTATTATCATTATAAGTAAAAGATATGACTGCATGACATTCTGTTGGATCATTCTCTATACGGTAAATCTCAGTAGCAACAACTTCTTTTTCAAACTCTTTAAGACTTGACAAATCCTCAATGAGTGCCTCTGGAAGATATTTTTACATATTCAAAGCATCCAGAATTGACAACTTGGCTGGTACTTGGGCTAATTGGTTCAATACATCATACTTTTGGTCCAATGGTCTGCGTTTCTCAGCATGAAAATGTGGTTTTGCAGGTGCTTTGGAATATGATGCTTCTGTTGTAGATGCACTCTATGTTGGAGCAGAAGATGGAAATACTGTTGTCTTTGGTAAATTAGACTGAATTTCTCTATTAATTTTCTATGAAGAAGACAATGTGGATTCTAATCAGTCTTCCAAAATAATTGTGTCAGAACTGAACCTATATTTCATAGAAGAAACCCCTTGCTCCTGTTGAGCCCACTGAAGGTCTATTCCACAAGTTTCTGCCACATATATGGTTTGAGATGGGGTAGAGTTAAAATGGTGGTTTTTGGAATTCCTACATCTTCCCCTGTATCCTTGACCTTGGCCCCTTCCTCTTATTCCCCAATTAGGTACAAGGAATTCTGGCTCATTATAATCAGAATCACATTTGGCATAAGGATCTATTAAATGGATAACATTAATAGAACCAAAGATTAATTCTACATCTCATGAAGATTATTCTTGATAGGTAAATTCTAGTTGTAATGTTTTGCGGGGTGGGCCTGTGCTTTTTAAATAGATGACCTAAAATATACCCGGGTCAAGGATAACATTGGACTTGACACGAGCTTTTCTTCCTCTCACTACTCATTGTCTTTATGATCACTTCTCTTCCTTGAGGAATGGCCTTTTTATAAAGATGGTTTTTCTATGGCAGGAGTGGCAGAAGACACAATTGGTTTTTTCAACTGTGTTTTTAAAATGGCATGATTTCGGTTGATCATTTTACTAATCATCCAAACATCGTATTTTTACACATTTTTACTATTGACCACTTTCCATTTTCCTTCTTCCTTTGGATTGGTAGCAATAACACATGCTACTTGAGCTGATGAACTTTTTAGTTTTACTTGTCTAGAGTCTACCATTTTTTTCATAAGGTCTTCAAAAACCAAACACTCCTAAATGGGGTGTCCCAACATCTGGTGAAATGGAAAATCATTTTTAAGATCTTCATCTACATTATTTGGCTTCTTCGGCCTTGGAAACGGAACCAAATTGTTTTCTAAGGATGAGATGAATTAACCAATAAATTGTTTGTTCTTGAAATAATAAACATTTTTCTTTAATTCCTAAAACTATTTATGCCTTTGATCTCTTTGATCATCTTGACAAGGCAGTCGCTTTTTCTGATGCTCAGGAGGCAATGCGCTTTGGTATGATGACGGTCTTGAAGTATAAGTAGTTACATGTGCATGTTTGAGGGTGAATGTAGCGGCTTCTTCCTTTACTATCCTCCTCCCCAGAGCTGATGGAATTACATGAGTTTTATCCTTAGATTCTGTAATAGAGTCTTCTATTTTTTGGGTGACTGAAGTAAGGTCTTGAAACCCTACGGTGTATTTCAAAGGGATCAATGGTGTGTGTAATTCATCATGCATATTTCCAACACAGATTGGCAGCAATTCTTTTTTCGGGAGTTCTACACTTAAGGAATATATTAATCCTTTCCATCATGCAATGAAATATTAAACTTTTTCATTATCCCTTTATTTAAAATTAGTAAGATCAAAAACCATCTTCTTTGGTATCATTGACCTAAATTAGAGAAGGAATTTCTGCGGAGATCTTCCCATCCAGTAATTGATCGATATTTAAAACTTGTATACCATACAAAGGCTGTTCCTTGTAATGACTATAAAAAACACATAATCTTAACTACTTATTGTTGTTGAGAAGTTCCCATCATGGGGTCAACACGAGAAATAAAATTTGTTAATTGTTTTTCTAGATCTCCCAAACTATTAATGATTGGGAATGTGGTATTCACAAAATTTGGTGGGTGGGGGGGAATTGCATCCACCCATTCAGGGTAAGATCTCTTTTCTGGTTGAACGAGTTCATTTCATTCCTTCATAGCTTTCAATCAATCTTTCAATGACTCAATTGTGTTCATATGTATTTTGGAAACATCCAAATGAGCTGGAACAGGTGAAGGTATAGAAACTGGAGCTTGCGGTAGTGCAGCAATCGATAAAACCACTGATGATGATGCTGATATCTTCCTTGGATTACCCACGAAAATAGGCCTATCAGGATTTATATTGCCCTACCCTGATTTTGTAACCAATGGGGGGAATTCATTATATGAAACTATAGTTACTACAAATCCTCTCTACAGAGGAGATCCTAAAGGATTTACAAGTTGAGGACTTTCCTGGGGAGTATGCCTAGTAGAAATGCTATTTCAAAGTAACTATGTGTTGAGTCTTTTCAACTCCTTCATTTCTTCTTGTTTCTATGAAAATCTCTCTTCAAGTGAAAGATATTGATCTTCTCTAGTGGAAAAGTGAGATGCAATATTAATTTTCCTTTCCCCTTTTTAGATGCCTTTTGGAGAGGGGGGAGTTGGTTATTTGAAATAATACCTAGATTCTGGTTAAACCTTCGATTTCGAGTACACACACCTTCTTCATGTGCCTCAGTGTGTACCGTATTATGGATATTAACTTCATCTTCTGATTCCCTTGAACTGAAGTTATTTTCTAGTGGATCTTCTTCAATGGCGTTAATAACATTCACTAACGCGTAATGCATTGATGGCATTCTATCAGTGTTTCTTCTAGATTGTCTCCCTTTGTGTATTCCACGAGACTTCATTCTCCTTTATGAAGAATTAACTGGAACTTTTTGGTTTATATTAACCCAAAGGGAATCATTGGATAGTTCATTTTTACGCTTTCATATTGGCTTCTTCCCTAATTAGGAGAAAACTAACTTCTGTTGAGGAGGAGATTACATATGTGAAAAAGCACCTAGCCCTACAGGCTGGGGATGTTCCTATTCTTCATTATCAAATATTTGATCATCTTTTACTGAATTTGAAGGTTGATTTAAATGAGCTCCCATCCTTGAAATTTGGGGTGATTCTTGAACTGATATGGATGAAATTCATGTAATTGTTCTTCTGATTTTGGGAATTTTGTTCTGGATAATAGATGGGTGCATCATCTGACAATCACTAAAATCACCTGCTTCAGAAGATTGATGTGCTATTTCCGAAATTTTCATCCTCTGATGCTTGAAATCCCCTAAATGGGATTCATATTCAAGATTCTCAAATACTTGATGTAAAAGTAACTCAAAAAATTCTTTTCTTTGGGCCTGATTCTTGAAGAGAATTGGTTGAGGCATGTTCTTTAGTGTACATTTGATTACATACAAAACCTATTGATTGTGGCCGACCGTGGGCAATAACATTGCATGAGACCACTTTTGGCGGACATTGCTGATTTTAGAGTGCATTGAAATGCAATGCTCCATATGCACCTCATCCTATCATAAGAACACTAGATCGGGAATCAAAAATTAATTGTCATAGACTCTTTATAGAATTGATACATGCATTTTGAAGGGTTGTCTGCTATTTTTTATCCTTTGGATATTGGGAAACTGAGAGATATTCCAAGTCAATTTGGCACTACCACCATTCTATTACCATTACATGATTTTTATATTCATCATATGGTAAGACTTTGGTTTTGAAATGACGAAGAGTTTTCAATAAGTTGAGATGAATGTCATGAATGCAATCTTCTATCATCAATTCTGGAATGTTATATTGATAATTTTCCAAAGGCCAGAACATGACTGGTATTTCTCCTTTAGATAATTTTTTTCTCATGTTTAACACATCTTCATCATCTTTCACAAGAGGTTTCTCCATATGATCTAACCAGAGTGGATGCTCTATATTAGAAGACAGATGACCTAAAGGAGGTTCAAAGAATGATTTTTCCCTTAAGATATCATCTGGTTGAGAATGTGTTTCACCCATAAAATACAAGGCATCAAACATGACTGGCCTTTTGTTTTCAAGTGCCTCAAGATATGAGTGCTTTCTCATCACTACATTGTCAATTATGGAATTGTCTTGACAATGTGAAATACTACTATGGAGAGGACTTTCGTAGTGAATTCCATCATGGGGAGGATCAACACGATGGATTACAGTTGTAACACCCCAAGCTTCAACAGTAAGTTTCTCTTTGAATAATGCGATAGCGTGTGTTGTACGCAACATCGAGTTCTAACACACACCACAACCGATCAAACTAGCCGTTATGAATAGTAATACATACTTTTTGAAATTATATATATATTATATTTCAAAATGGACTTCATTTTAGGATTTGAAATATCGAAATTATCCTAGGATGAATTTTTGGTATTTTTCTGAGAACTTCAAATTTTTATGAATAGTGAAAAATATTTAAAAACAAATTTTTTAATCAAAATAATTTATAGTGATAAATTATATTATTTAGTGGTTTTAATGTATAATTAGAATATATTTTTACCATTTTATCCAATGGTGTTCATTAGAATTAATTTCACTTTGAAATTGGACCTAAACAATTGTCAATCTTTTGATATATATTGTTTCTTAAAAACACGCTATTTGTTGTGACAGCAGAAATTAATTATAAAATTAATTAATGCAACTTATATGTTTGGAATTTTGTAAAATAGACATCATTTTTGAATTCGGAATATCAATTATATCTTAGGGTAAAATTTTGGCATTGTTCTGAAAACTTCAATTTTTGATGAATAGTGAAACTACTAAGTGATAGTTAAAAAACAGAATTTTTTCATAAAACATAATTTTACCGCTTCTGTGAATGGAATTTAGAAAATCTGAGAGACATGGTTAATATCAAGAAGTAAAATGTGGCTCAATGAGATGAAAATAATTTTGGGTGAATAGTAACTTTTTACTTTTATTTACCACGGTTAAAAGTAAATAGGGTAATTAAGGGTAAAAATGATGTTAATATTACCCTAACACATGTCCTAATTCTATTGGACAAGTGTATCTCGACCAAAAACAACCTTAGGAATAAAATATTATCATTTAAGTCCACTTGTATTAGATTAGGACATTTATTATTATTTAATTCAAAGAAGAGTTAAAAGAGTTAAAATCAATGTTTATTTACTAAAACATTTTTAATATAGGGTTATACATAAGATAAATTTGATTGTAAATATTCATTTGAAATATAATACGATTTCCTACATAATGATATTTTATTTATAATTTTTAAACATTAAATAATCTAATTTATTTATGACACAATGATGATGCAGTAATTACCATAATAGTGAAAAATTAAAATAATTGATATTATAAATACCCAAATAAATATAATTTGAGACTTTTACTGAATTAAACTAATTTTCTAGGTTAATATGACATATTAGGAATTGATTTAATTCACTTTTTACGAATTAATAATTCTGTTATGAGTTTCACAAAAATAAACTATTGAATAGTGTCAAAATTGACATAAAAGAGTTTTTAAAACAAATATTATATTATTAATTGATATTAAATTCATAAAAATCTAAGGTTCGGCCAAGAGACTCATATCATGATAGTTGTATCATTAATGGACCACTTGGGGGTCTCTTGGAAGTATATAATAATTTTATTAACTAAAAATATAAAAATACAAAGTGACATAGTAAATGTCAAACTAATTAACTAAGAGTTAATACTTAGAGATAACGTTAATATAGTAAACCAAACCTGTCTAAATTTTATTAGTTGAGTGTTTTTCGACCCATCCCCACCTTAACTTCTAAATAATCAACTTTGGAGATATTAGAAACTGAATATGAATTTATTATAAATTAATATTTCTAGCTTTTCCAAAGGTGCCCCTCACCCCTCTTATAAGAGGGCACTCCCCCTTCTCATTACTTCACACCTTCAAAGCCTTTTGGTTCGGTCAAACTCTGCCCAAATACTATTCCAACTTCCCTCAATACAACCTAGAGGCCTTAGTTTGATCAGAAAGCCAACCTAAGTATCCCTTTTGATCAAATCAAAAGGAAGAACCCGAAGAAGAGGTAATGATTTCACCACCCTTTTCCAAGTTCCTTTCTTCTTCCACTTCTTCTTCCTTTGTTGTTACCATTCATAAATAATAACTCCAGTATATTATATATGCTGTGATGATATTATAAATATGGTACAACCATATTCAATATTCTATCCATCCTTTGAATAACATGTCATCATATGTGCGTGCGTACGGCTTACCGTCTCCACGTCGTGGTGTAATTGTTATTCAATAAATTATTATTTGGACGGGTATAATAATGATGTGTAACCCATGTAAATAATAAATATAACATGATAATTATTCTGTATATATTATATACCATTCAATTATATATTTTTTTAATATTAAAAGAATGATATTGTCGCTCGTGCGTACGTACGGACTACCGTCTCCACGAACGCGATGAGATTCATTCTCCATCGTATCCATTCAAGTATAATTCTCATTTGATGATTATTAATAGTATTTAAGGACTTTATATCATTCTGGATATGAATAAGATACAACCTATCCATGAAAAACATGGTTTACATAACAAAACATATAAAAGAAAACGAGTAAGGTAACACCCGAAACAACGATAATACTAAGATATTATTAACAAATCAATGTTAAAAGGTCATATATGATATCATGTTAATATATATGATTCCTGTAAAATTTAATAACAATTATTTCACCATTATACAAGAGGTTAACCTACTCTCAACCAATGAAAAGTGAAAGGTAATGTTTATTTCACAATCTCTTCATTATCCGAGGTTGTTTATACGTAATAATCTTCTGGGATCTCTTTATCATACACATCCATGTTTCTTAAAATGTATATAAAAAAAATTGCTATTTAAAAGAATATGGGTTAAAGTCATTAATACCCTTGTTTGACTTTTTTTAAGATTTTTATAAAGGAATCTTTCCGTCGTTTTCCAAACAAGGTGCTTTTTAACCTTTTCGACAGAATTAAGGTAAGAATGTTTTTTTAACTTATACAACGGGTGCGGTTATTTTCCGCCGTTATAAAATCGTCAAAGATTCCCTTACAAGCTTATAAGAATATTATCAAAGAAAATGTTTTATTTCATAAATATATGACTCTTAAATGATTTCAAAATAGAAAGAGATATTTTTCTAAAAAGAGTTTTGATTTCATCTAAGTCAACATCCTTTAATGGATTTTACGCTTTTTTGAAGTTGATTTATTATGATACAAAACTTCTATATTGTATTGAAGGTTTTGTGATATGTTTGACTGTGGATGTGATATTTTTATATCGTTCATAGTTTATGGTGAAAGTATTCACATTTTGTATGCTAGTTTTAATATTAATGTTTATGTTATGTTAAAACCTTTTCATATGGGATTGCATTGGACTTAATATGTGACGGGTGGAGCCCGCTATAGCTCCTCGATGCATAGGTATGTATCATGAGACAAACTAGTGTCTTGGCACAAGGCCTTGAAAAAATCTTATGTGTAGTCTTGGCACGAGGCCTTGGCTAGGTGGTTATGATAGTCCGGCATTATGCATTCCATCATTATGAAAGTGGTTATTGATATTGCATGTGATTATTCGATTTGTAGAATATCCATGTGAATAAGTAAATGGAATTATTTCATTTTATTTTTTCCATACTATGTTGAAGTTCATGTTTAAAAGGATTTTGTTTTAGTTATACATTTCCTTAAATGTTTATTCTTATTTATGAAACATTCCGCTATATTGTTATCCTTACTAGGAATTTGATCTCACCCCTTTCAATGTTTTATTTTTCCCAGAAGTGAAGAAGTAATTTATGAATGACCTGCAGGAAAATTATGAAGGGATAATAGTGTGGACTATGAAGACAATATGTTGTTGTAGTATTTTTTTCACCTTATGATGTAATGTAAAACTTTATGAATATATCTAGTGTTTCCAAGGCTACTAAACCAATCGGTCTTTCGAGATTTTGATCTTTCTTGTGATCATGCCATTGTTATGTAATAATGCACCGACTCTGGGTAACTGGGGTCGGGGTGTTACAGTTGGTATCAGAGGAAGTTTAGTAAAAACCTTGGAAGCTAGATTTAGATAAACTCTTATTAGAGCACGTAGAACTAAAATGAACTTTGAGGATTAGTATAGAAGAACTTCCGAGAATTTTGGTATTGTAGAGATTTTGTGAGTTTTCCAAACAATACATCCTTGTCTGGATACGAGCTGGTAGAGGCGGCTCTGGCATAGATGTACCTAGGGGTAAAACCCGAAAACACCGCTTTGACCTAGACTCGAACGGGAACTGGTGCACGACAACGGGCCTTGCTGCACTCTTGGTTACGACACTCCCAGGGGATATGCTTAGGATAACTCTCATTTTCTTTACAAATCATTATGAAGGGTTTATGAGTATATAATTCCTCAAAGAAAACATTTTTATGATTATGGATTATATACATAAATAGTTCAATTTATGTTAAGTGTTTTATAAGTATGAGATTATGTATTTTGGTTCATAAACTTATCTAGTTTATGCCATTGTTTAGAAATGGTGCCAATTGGAAGTAATGGAAACCGTATCAATGCACACACTCCATGTAGGGATTTCCCTCCTACTCAAGAAAATTTTAGTGGAGCTGGTGATGCAACTGGTGCCGATCAGCTAATCACCATACTGGGACAACTCACTCAGGTAATGAATAATAACCTTACCTGTATGGAGTACCCTGATCCGCAGCGTGGAGGACCAATGTTAGATCGATTCATGAGGCAACAACCACCATCGTTCAGTGGGAGTACAAATCCCTTAGTAGCTGAGCAATGGATAAATTCCCTAGAGAAAATATTTCAGGCTTTGGGGAGTAGTGAAAGGGAAAAAGTTATCATGGAAGTTTACCGACTCACTGGAGATGCTGATCAATGGTGGTCATTGATTAAAAATACGAAGGAAGATGATAAAGTATCAAATATGGAATGGAGGGAGTTCAAAGATCTGTTTTTAGAAAAATACTTTCCTCGCGACCATCGAGCATATATGGAAAGGCAATTTCTGAGTCTGAGACAAAAGGAGGATGAGAATGTCGCAATATATGAGTCTAACTTTACAAGGTTATCAAGGTATGTTGGAGATTATATACGTAACCCGAGAAGTAAGATTGAGCGTTTCTTTGATGGGTTAAAACCATTTCTCCATCGAGCATTAGTCTCATAATCCTTCTCATCGTACGAAGACATTGTCTCATGTGCTATCAAGACTGAAAAGGAATTCTCTAAGTCTTATGACTTTAAATCGAAGAAAGAGAAGAAGAGACCTACTGATAAATCTGGGAATGGAAATAAGGGGAAGAAGGGAAAGGTTGAATATCCATCCTGTGGTAAATGTGGTAAGAAACACCTCGGTACTTGCTTGAAGGGAACAAGAGTCTGTTACAAGTGTGGTGAAAAAGGCCACCAAGCTCGTGATTTCAAGGGGAAGAAGGAAGCTACCAATGTTTAGTGCTACAATTGCAGGGAGATGGGGAATTATGCAAATGAATGTCCTAAGCGTTAAGATAACTTACCACAGAAAAGGCCAAGGGATCAAGGCCAAGATTATTCTATCACTACTGCTGAGGTAGAAGCTCCGAAAGACGTGGTGGCAGGTAATTTAATGGTTTTCTCAAGTTTAGAAAATGCATTATTTGATTCTAGATCATCGCATTGTTTCATATCTTCCCATTTTTCTAAGAAAATTAGATGTTTCCAATTTGATTTAACAAGGGAGTTGCCAATTAAAACTCCTAAGGGAAGTATCATTGCAACAAAGTTTTTTGAATCAGTCCCCATTAGAGCATATAAATGTTCTTTATCTGCTGATCTCATCGTCATACCTATGATTAACTTTGATATAATCCTCGGTATGGACTGACTTTTGGACTATGATGCGAATATTTATTATAAGAATAAAGAGGTTACAATTCTTGATGATGATGATAAGGAACACCTTATCTTTAGAACAGAATCGTCACCACCTAATTCTTATCTAGATCTACCCCCAGTAGCTCAACTAAATTCAATTATTGGGGAGGAAGAGAATGAGATGACTATGGGTGAGGAAAGTAATGTTCAAATAGAGGATTTACCCATTGTTAGAGAATATGTAGATGTGTTTCCGGACGATTTACCTGGACATCCTCCAGAACGAGAAGTTGAGTTTTCCATTGATTTAATTCTTCGATCAAGGCCTATATTGAAGACCCCTTATAGAATGGCCACTATAGAATTATTTTAACTAAAGAAACAGCTATAGTAATTGTCTAATAAGGGATTTATTCGCCCTAGTGGTTATCCATGGGGATCCCCTGTTCTTTTTGTAAAAAAGAAAGATGGATCTATGAGGTTATATATTGACTACAGGGAGATCAATGCTATAATAATAAACAAAAAGTATCCCTTACCTCGAATTGATGATTTATTTGACCAACTGCATGGAGCTCAATACTTTTCAAAGATTTACCTTCGATCTGGATACCATCTATTTTGTGTGAAGAAGGAATAAATTCTGAAGATAGCATTTCGAACCAGGTACGGGCATTACGAGTTTACTGTAATGCCTTTTGGATTGACTAATGCACACTCTGTATTCATGGATCTAATGAATAGAGTTTTTAAGGAGTATCTCGATGAATTTGTGTTGGTATATATTGATGATATCTTGGTTAACTCCAAAAGCTACGAAGATCAGTAAAATCACTTGTGCATTATCCTGAAGACTCTACAAAGACATGAATTATATGGGAAGTTTAGCAAGTGTGAATTCTGGCTTCAGGAGATTTCTTTTCTTGGCCATATTGTCTCTAAAGATGGAATCTATGTTGATCCTTCTAAGACCAAGGCAATCCAAGAATGTCCAGAACCAATGAGTATAACTGAGGTACGTAGTTTTATTGGTTTAGCAGGTTATTATCGACGTTTCATCCAGAATTTTGCCCGATTGGCTAACTTATTAACGAAGCTCACACGTAAAGGGGTTAAATTTGTTTGGACAAAAGAATGTGAAGAATGTTTTGAAGAACTGAAGATAAGATTAGTCAATGATCCTATATTGACTCTACCATCAGGGAATGATGGGTTTGTTATTTATAGTGATGCATCGAAGAAAGGACTTGGTTGTGTCCTTATGCAGAATGATAGAGTTATTGCCTGTGCATCACAACAGTTGAAAATTCATGAACAAAACTATCCTACTCATGATCTCTAGTTATCAGTTGTGATATTTTCTTTGAAGATATGGAGGCACTACCTTTATGGTGAAAAATGTGATATTTATACTGATCACAAGAGTTTGAAGTATATTTTCTCACAAAAAGAACTCAACATGAGGCAAAGGAGATGTCTTGAATTACTCAAGGATTATGATTATACGATACACTACCACCCGGGGAAAGTAAACAAGGTGGAATATGCTTTGAGAAGAAAATTCCATGGAGTTTTGAACAATATGCGAATTGGAAGGGATACAATTTTCATGGATCTAGTGAAGATGGAAATGGGAATAACCAAGGACGGTGAAACATCAATGCTTTTTCAAATGGTTTCCAAACCATCTTTACTAGAAAGGATTAAGAGTTCTCAGACCGATGATGAAGAATTTCAAAAGAAGATTAAATCTGTGAATGATGGGAGATTGAGAGACTTTGTGTATAAAGATAGAATTTTGAAATTTGGGAAGAGAATTTGTGTTCCCGATATACCTGATCTAAAAAGGGAATTGTTGGATGATGCTCATACTTCCAATTTCTCTATACACCCTGGGAGCACCAAAATGTATAGAGATTTGAAGGAACGTTTTTGGTGGTACAACATGAAGAGGGAGATTTCTGATTTTGTGTCATGATGTATGGTTTGTCAACAAGTGAAAGCTGGAAGGCAACAGCCTGGAAGAGTCATGCAACCTCTTCCCATATCGGAGTGTAAATGGGACAATATTACGATGGACTTTGTCATGGGACTACCAAAGACTCCTATAAGGAATGATGAAATATGGGTTATTGTTGATCGTATTACCAAGTCAGCACATTTTCATTCAATAAGGGAAGATCTACCCCTGGAACGTCTAGAAAGACTATATATTAATGAAGTTGTGAGACTTCATGGAGTACCTCTATCGATTGTTTCAGATCGTGATCCCCATTTTACTTCAAGATTCTCGAAAAGTCTTCAGAAATCCCTAGAAACTGAACTTCATTTGAGAACTGCTTACCACCCTCAGACAGATGGATAATTAGAATGAACTATTCAAACCTTAGAAGACATGTTGAGATCCTTCTCACTTGACTTTCATGGTATGTGGGATCAATATTTACCTTTGGTAGAATTTTCTATAACAATAGCTTGCATTCGAGTATTCAGATGGAACCATATGAAGCGTTATATGGAAAGAGATGTCGTACACCAACCTGTTGGGATGATGTTGGTGAAAGAAAACTTGTAGGTCCAGAACTAGTGGACGAAACGATGAAAAAGGTGAAGGTAATCCAAAATCACATCAAAACAGCTCAAAGTAGGCAGAAGATCTATGCTGATAATCGAAGGAAGGATTTGGAATTTCAAGTCGGTGATCATATTTTCCTGAAGGTATCTCCATGGAATGGAGTAATACTTTTTGGTAAGAAAGGTAAATTGAGTCCCAGGTACATCGGACCTTTCGAAATTCTAGAACGAATTGGGGATGTAGCTTTCCGATTGGCAATGCCGCCAAGTCTCTCCAAAGTTCACGATGTGTTCCACGTATCTCTATTGAGGAAATACATGCCTGACCCAACACATGTACTCACCTATGAGGAATTAGAACTGGAACCCAATCTGTCTTATTACGAAGAACCCGTCAGGATTCTTGATACGAGAGAACAAGTACTGAGAAACTGGACGACGCGTCTGGTAAAAGTTTTGTGGAGAAACCATAAGATGGAAGAGGAAACGTGGGAACCCAAGGAACATATGATGAAGAACCACCTGAGTCTTTTCATGCGATAATATTCTAGAAATTTTGAGGACGAAATTATTTGAAGGAGGGGATACTGTAACACCCCAAGCTTCTACGGTACGTTTCTCTTTGAATAATGCGATAGCGTGTGTTGTACGCAACACCGAGTTCTAACACACACCACAACCGATCAAACTAGCCATTATGAATAGTAATACCTAATTTTTTAAATTATATATATTTTATATTTCAAAATTGAATTCATTTTTGGATTCGGAATATCGAAATTATCCTAAGTTGAATTTTTGGTATTTTTATGAGAACTTCCAATTTTTATGAATAGTGAAATATACTTAAAAACAAATTTTTTAATCAAAATCATTTATAGTGATAAATTATATTATTGAGTGGTTTTAAAGTATAATCAGAATATATTTTTACCATTTTATCCAATGGTTTTCATTAGAATTAATTTCACTTTGAAATTGGACCAAAACAATTGTCAATATTTTGATATATATTATTTCTTAAAAACACGCTATTTGTTGTGAAAACAGAAATTAATTATAAAATTAATTAATGAAACTTATATGTTTTTAATTTTTTAAAATAGACATCATTTTTGAATTCGGAATATCAATTATATCTTAGGGTGAAATTTTGGCATTGTTCTGAAAAACTTCAATTTTTGATGAATAGTGAAACTACTAAGTGGTAGTTAAAAAACTAAATTTTTTCATTAAACTTAATTTTACCACTTCTGTGAATGGAATTTCGAAAATCCGAGAGACACAGTTAATATCAAGAAGAAAAATTTGGTTCAATGAGATGAAAATAATTTTTGGTGAATAGTAACATTTTACTTTTATTTACCACGGTTAAAAGTAAATAGGGTAATTAAGGGTAAAAATGATATTAATATTACCCTAACACATGTCCTAATTCTATTGGACAAATGTACCTCGACCAAAAACATCCTTAGGAATAAAATATTATCATTTAAGTCCACTTTTATTAGATTAGGACATTTATTATTATTTAATTCAAAGAAGAGTTAAAAGAGTTAAAATCAACGTTTATTTACTAAAACATTTTTAATATAGTGTTATACATAAGATAAATTCGATTGTAAATATTAATTAGAAATATAATAATATTTCCTACATAATTATATTTTATTTATAAATTTTAGACATTAAATAATTTAATTTATTTATGACACAATGATGATGCAGTAATTACCATAATAGTGAAAAATTAAAATAATTTATATTATAAATACCAAATTAAATATAATATGAGACTTTTAATGAATTAAACTAATTTTCTAGGATAATATGACATATTAGGATTGATTTAATTCACTTTTTCTGAAGTAATAATTCTGTTATGAGTTTCACAAAAATCAACTATTGAATAGTGTCAAAATTGACATAAAAGAGTTTTTAAAACAAATATTATATTATTAATTGATATTAAATTCAGAAAAATCTAAGGTTCGGCCAAGAGACTTATATCATGATATTTGTATCATTAATGTACCACTTGGGGGTCTCTTGGGTGTATATAATAAGTTTATTAACTATATAATATAAAAATACAAAGTTACATGGTAAATGTCAAACTAATTAACTAAGAGTTAATACTTAAAGATAAGGTTAATATAGTAAACCAAACCTGTCTAAATTCTATTGGTTGGGTGTTTCTAAACCCATCCCCACCTTAACTTTTAAATCATCAACTTTTGAGCCATTAGAAACCGAATATGAATTTATTATAAATTAATATTTCTAGATTTTCCAAAGGTGCCCCTCACCCCTCTTATAAGAGGGAACTCCTCCTTTTCATTACTTCACACCTTCAAAGCCTTTTGGTTCGGCCAAACTCTGCCCAAATACTCTCCTAACTTCCCTCACTACAACCTAGAGGCCTTAGTTTGATCAGAAATCCAACCCATGGAGCCATTTTGATCAAATCAAAAGGAAGAACCCGAAGAAGAGGTAATGATTTCACCACCCTTTTCCAAGTTCCTTTCTTCTTCCACTTCTTCTTCCATTGTTGTTACCATTATAAAATAATAACTCCAGTATCTTATATATATTTTTATGTTATTATAAATATGGTACAACCATATTCATTATTCTATCCATCCTTTGAATAACATGTCATTATACGTGCGTACGTAAGGCTTACCATCTCCACGTCGTGGTGTAATTGTTATTCAATAAATTATTATTTGGATGGGTATAATAATGATATTTAACTCATGTAAATAATAAAAATAACATGATAATGATTCTGTATATATGATATACCATTAAATTATATATTACTTTAATATCAAAAGAATGATATTGTCGCTCATGCGTACGTACAGACAACCGTCTCCACGAACGCGATGAGATTCATTCTCCATCGTATCCATTCAAGTATAATTCTCATTTGATGATTAATAATAGTATTTGAGGACTTGATATCATTCGAGATATGAATAAGATACAACCTATCCATGAAAAACATGTCTTGCGTAACAAAACATGTAAAAGAAAACGAGTAAGTTAACACCCGAAACAACGATAATACTAAGATATTATTAACAAATCAATTTTAAAATATCATATATGATATCATATTAATATATATGATTCTTGAATAATTTAATAACAATTATTTCACCATTATACAGGAGGTTAACCTACCCTCAACCAAGGAAAAGTTCAAGGTAAGGGTTATTTCACGATCTCTTCATTATCCAAGGTTGTTTATATGTAATAATCTACTGGGATCTCTTTATCATCAACATCCATGTTTCTTAAAAATGTATTTCAAAACATTTTTACTATTTAAAAGAATATGGTCTAAAGTCATTTATATGCTTGTTTGACTTTTTATAAGAGTTTTATAAAGGAATCTTTCCGTCGTTTTCCAAACTAGGTGCTTTTTAACCTTTTCGACAAAATTAAGGTAAGAATGTTTTGTTAACTTATACGGCGGGTGTGGTTATTTTCCACCATTATAAAATTGTCAAAGCTTACCTTACAATATTATAAGAATATTTTCAAAGAAAATGTTTTATTTCATAAATATATGACTCTTAAATGATTTCAAAATAGAAATATATATTTCTCTAAAAAGAGTTTTGATTTCATCTATGTCAACATCCTTTGATGGATTTTACGCTAATTTGAAGGTGATTTATTATGATACAAAACATCTACATTGTATTGAAGGTTTTTGATATGTTTGACTGTGGATGTGCTATTTTTATACCGTTCATAGTTTATGGTGAAATTATTGACATTTCGTATGCTAGTTTTAATACGAATGTTTATGTTATGTTAAAACCTTTTCATATGGGAATGCATTGGACTTAATATTTGACGGGTGGAGCCCTCTATAGATCCTCGATGCATCGGTAGGTCTCATGAGAAAAACTAGTGTGTTGGAACAAGGCCTTGACAAAATCTTATGTGTAGTCTTGGCACGAGGCCTTGGCTATGTGGTTATGATAGTCTGGCATTATGCATTCCATCATTATGAATGTGGTTATTGATATTGCAGGTGATTATTTTATTAGTAGAATATCCATTTGAATAAGTAAATGGAATTATTTCATTTTATTTTTGCCATACTATGTTGATGTTCAAGTTTAATAGGATTTTGTTTTAGTTATACATTGCCTTAAATGTTTATTCTTATTTATGAAAGTTTCCGCTACATTTTTATCCTTACTAGGCATTTGAGCTCACCCCTTTAAATGTTTTATTTTTCCCAGGAAGTGAAGAAGTTATTTATGAATGACCTAAAGGGATATTATGAGGGGATAATAGTGTGGACTATGGACACAATATGTTGTTGTTGTAGTTTTTCACCTTATGATGTAATGTAAAACATTATGAATATATCTCGTGTTTCTAAGGCTACTATACCAATCGATCTTTTGACATTTTTATCTTTCTTGTGATCATGCCAATGTTATGTAATAATGCACCAACTCTGGGAAACTGGGGTTGGGGCGTTACAACAGAAAGGGATATATCTTCTTGCTCCTTGGTCTTCTGGACACACAGATGGTTTATGTGGCTAACATCTGGAGATAGGCTCTCTGGATTGACCGAATTTTAATGAAGCGAACCTTCATGATGAAGTGTCCGATGAAGAACTTATAAATTACAACTACCACTCCCATAATTTTTTAATGAGAGGATAGGATCTTGAGAAGAAATAGATAAATGTCTATGGGCTTAAAGAACTCTATTATTAAGAGGATCCACATCATAGTTTAACTCTTGATTTTCCAGCAATGCATGGAGAGACTTTTTCTTGGATGTTCTATTATACTTAGTTGGGGCCACTTATTGGGAAAAGTGATTATCTTGGGCTAGTGTATTTACCAACCCTGGAGTGGTTACTAGAACATTCTGATTACCTCTAATTGGAAAGGGTGTATATTCCCAATCTTGTGGCCTATATGATATGGGGTTGTATGCCCCATGACCCTCCTAGACTAGAACATAGGTGTGTATCTGCTTCAGGATGGTATGCTGATGTGTCATCCCATGTGTGGGGAAAGATTTATGTGTTTATTCCCCTGATACTGTTTTAGTAGTTAAAATATCCTTGCATGTTTCCAGAATATGGGCAAGGATTTGTGTCAACGCTTTCCCCATTGATAGAATATGTTTGGAGACTTCAGCAGCTGGAATGAGAATATACGTCCATTCTGTATCGGGAGTAGGTGTATATGCCTTCTCATGTCCTCCTTTTCCTATCAATGGGTATTGGCTGTACTCATGCATGGGGGCATAGAGTTGGGTCGGCCCCAAATTTTTCATCAAATCATTCTGACTGACTTCTCAGGGTGCTACCAAATGAGACTATTGGCAGGCTTGATGAACATTGGTAGGTGTATGTGCATGTGGGTTATTTCCCATCAAGTATGGTTGAAGGACTTCCTTCAATACTGGTCGACAAGACTGCTGAAAGAATTGGTGATTGTAAACAGTTTTATGTTCCTGTTTACCATTTTACACCACATTAGATTGGCAAACTTCTTTAAATGCAGTCAGACGAGCCTGCTAACTAGATGATAACTTTTAATAAGGTGTATGTGCTTGTTCATGGTACTCCACTAGGTTTATCTGGTGGGATTGGTGGGTTTCTGTCAAACTAGTCTGTTGAGAAAAAAAATTACGATGAATGGGTTTATGTGCCTGCTCTTTGTGTTCCATCAAGTTAAATTAATGGACTTCTCTGGAGGAGGCAGAGGTGATAACCTACTCCCTGTTAACCAGATGTTGTCCCTGGAAGTTCATTTTTCATGCCCGATTCTAAGAGACCTGGGCCAAAGGTCTAGAGGAAACACCCCCATCATGTTGTTGGTTCACTACTGGATGATTCTACCAGTGACTGCGGGTGGGAGTCCTTGGGAAGGACTCCATCATTCTTAAATTGAGGCCTTGAGTGACCTCTTTGTAACACCCCGAGATTTTATGAAAAATATTCTTTTTAATTTCATTAATGTCTTGTGTTGTACGCTACACCAAAAGGATCTTGCACAACACTTATCCTTTACTTTCATTGCATTACATTCAATCACGACCTTCCTCGATAATGTGTGTAGTACGCAATAACGAGTTTCACTAAACAACAATATGCTATAAAAATATTATTAAAACTAGCCGTTATGAATAGTAATAACCACTTTTTGAAATTTTGTAAATTTTATTTTTCAAAATGGACTTCATTTTTGGATTCGTAATATCGAAATTAGCTTAGGGTGAAATTTTGGTACTTTTCGGATAACTTTCATTTTCTGATGAATAGTGAAAATTACCAAATTTTAATTAAAAACAACCTTTTTAATAGAAATAATTAATAGTGATAAATTATTAATTTCAGTGGTTTTAAAGTATATTTAGAATATGTTTTTACAAATTAATACAATGTTGGTCATTGGATGTAATTTCACATTTAAACCAGACATAAACAAGTGTCAATCTTTTGATAGTTATTATCTATTAAGAACATGCTATTTGTTTTGACGACGAGAATTAATTTTTAAATTAAGTAATGAAACTGATATGTTTTGAATTTGGTAAAATGGACATCATTTTTCAGTTCATAATATCAAATATAGCTTAGGCCTAATTTTTGGTATTTTTCTGGAAACTTTCATTTTTTGATGAATAGTGAAACCACTAAGTGGAAGTTAAAAAAAATGAATTTTTCTTTAAACTTAATTATACCGCTTCTGTGAGTGGAATTTCAAAAATCTGAGAGACACGGTTGATGTCAGTAAGTAAAATTTGGTTCAATGAGATGAAAATAATTTTTGGTGAATAGTAAGTTTTTACTTTGTTTTACCACGGTTAAAAGTAAATAGGGTAATTAAGGGTGAAAATGATATTATTATTACCCTTACACATGTCCTAATTATATTGGATAAGTTTAATTAGAAAAAAACAACCTTAGGAATAAAATATGACCATTTCGGCCCACTTGTATTAGATTAGGACATTTATTATTAATTTATTTAAAGAAGGGTTAAAATAGTTAAAATCAATGTTTAATAACTAAATAATTTTTAATATAGGGATATAGATAATATAAATTAGAATATAAATATTAATTAGATATCTAAAAAGATTTCCTACATAATTATATTTTATTTGTAATTTTTAGACATTAAAAAAGTTAATTTATTTATGACACAAAGATGATGCAGTAATTATCTTATTAATGAAATATTGACATAATTGATGTTATAAATACCCAAATAAATGTAATTTAAGACTTTTTATGAATTCAACTAATTTTCTAGGTTAATATGACATGTTATTATGGATTTTATTAACTTTTTTTGAACTAATAATTCTGTTATGATTTTCACAAAAATCAATTACAAAATAGTGTCAAAATTGACATAAAATTGTTTTTTAAAATAATATTATATTATTAATTGTTATTTTATTTCAAAAAATCTAAGGTTCGGCCAAATGACTTATATAAGGTTATATATATTAATAATAAACAACTTGGGGTTCTTTTTCCTTTTTATAGTAAGTTTATTAACCTTATAGTGTA
This sequence comes from Viscum album, assembly GCA_963277665.1. NCBI lineage: Eukaryota > Viridiplantae > Streptophyta > Magnoliopsida > Santalales > Viscaceae > Viscum > Viscum album. The sequence continues at coordinate 1,364,245,756 of OY728143.1, read as the reverse complement.
AGAACACAAAAAGACATGGTAAAAGTAAAATTATCTAACTTAAAGTTAAAACTAATGTAAGGTTAAAATAGTATACTAAACTTGTCCAAATTCTATTAGATGAGATTATTTCGACCCATCCCCACCTTATCATCGAAATAAATCAATTTGGAGCTATTTAAAAACAAGTTTGGCTTTATAATAAAATAATATTTTTCGTTATTCCAAAGGTGCCCATCTCCACCCTTATAAAAGGGAACCTCCTCCCTCTCTTCCTCACACCACTTTGAGCATTCAAGCTCGGACAAACCCTGCCGAATTCTATTCTCCACTTCCCTAGAAACATCCTATAGGTCCTGGTCTTCTTCAAAGACCAATTTTAGTGCCCTAAAATGATATCTCAAAGAGGCGCTTCAAATAAGAGGTAATGTCCGTTACCGATTCTTTCAACTTTATTTCTTCTTCCACTTCTTCTTCTTAGGTTTTTTCATTATGAATTAATAACATAAGTATCACTCATATAATTATATGTTATTATAAGTATGTAACAACCCTATTTCACCATCTATCCATCCTACGGAAAACGAAATCACCGCACGTGCATACGTACGGAATACCGTCTCCACGCCGTGGTGTAATCTATTTTCCACCACCACCTTACTTGGATGGGTATAATGGTGTACATAATAACTATATATTATTATTGTAAAGTGATATTGATTCTGAAATAGTATACATACACTCCAATACAATTCCATGATCATGAGAATGATATCATCGCTTGTGCGTACGTACGGACTACCGTCTCCACGACGCGATGAGATTCATTCTCCACGTTAACCATTCATGAATGATTATAAAGTATATATAATAAGTAATCATGAAATATATGACATAATAATGATACTGGATTTATTTGTATATATATTTATTTCATCTACTTAATTCCATTCAACTCAATAAGGAAACGAAAACAGCGTTCATGCGTACGTACGGCCTACCGTCTCCATGAACGGTGTATTTCTTTCCATTTACTGATCTATTATATATATGTATATTATGAATATATATTATATATAAATCATGTTTTATATTCTGGAATTAAGTAATCATGATCTAAGTAATCATACGAATAATTACAAGTCAAAACACGAACGACAAATGAAACGATTTTACCCAAAACGCTCTTTAACATGGAATTTACAAAAGAATGGGTAAAATAAAGCCATAATTGAACCATATATGATATCATAACAGTGTGTATGATTATGGAATAAGTCAATGACATTATTTAAATCATTATACAGGAGTTTCGGACACTTATGAAGCAAATCGGACCTAAGGTAAGGGAAAATATCACAATCTCATTTTTATCCGAGATTGTTTATACTTTGGTATTTACTGGGGTGTTTTTTATCATCCACATCCATGTTTCCTCAATATTTAATATTTATATCCTTTTAAAATAGTTTATATCCAATTTTACCCTTCGGTGAGTTTTTAGTAAAAGATATGAAAGGAATATTTTTTCGTTTTTCGTAGGAGGTACTTTTTGACTTTTTTGACAAAAGTACGAGAAGAATGTTTTTTAACTTATACGGCATGAATGGATTTTTAAAACAAAATATCCAAGAATATTCCTTTATGATATTTCATGTGTATTTTTAATCAACTTCTTTTAGTTTAAAATTGTATGACATGTTAAGAAAGGAAAAATTGTTTTTTTAAGTAGAAAGGATATTTTCCTCAAGAATGGAGTTCAAGAGTTTTATCAAAATTATTTTCCATCTAAGATAATATAGGGTTCTGTTTCTATCCCTATTATTACATGGATTTGATTATGTTGTGATGGAAATATTTTTACGAATTCCTTTATCTTATATGAATTGTTTTATGATGTCACGATGTTTAAGATTCCCATTTTTATGGGTTATGCTATGATGTATGGTTTATGATTTTGTGGCACACATAATAATGGTATCATTATGATCTGGGTGGGACCTATATCTCCCTCCAATGCATTGGGTAAAGATTTTATATCTCATGAGATAGACATGGCTGGAATGGCAGGTTAAACCGGTTCAGTGAAACAAGACTGAAACGAGGAGTAAACTCGGTTCAGAAATGGGCTTTGTCCACTATGATAGTCTTGGAAATGAGTCTTGACTAATAAGAAATGATTCTCTATGATTATGTGTGTATGCCACAAAGTTTCATGTTTTAATGTTATGATTATTGGGATTAAATTTCACTACTATGATTTATCCCATGTTATGAAATTATGATTTCTTTTGCAGGTTAAGATTTACAAAAGTTATGTTCTTATGTATATGATGTGATTGATATTTCTTTTGTTTACCCTTACTGAGAATTTGAGCTCACCCTTTTATGTTTTCTTTTCCCCAGGATATAAAGAAAGGTTTTAGGTAAAAAAATGGAAGATCTTTATGGGAGATATTGAAGATCTTTCACCGTGATTAGAAGATTATATTCCGAGTTTCCAAAGACACTAAATTATTACGGTCTTGTTGTGTGTGTGTTTTTTAATGTACTAAGTATTCTGCAAAAGTAATGTAATTTCCATGTACGTTATGCTTCGGGTCTCTATAGTGGGTATTAGAGGAAAGGTTTAGTCAACCTTTGGAAACTAGGATGTGAGAAATTTAGTGATATCCCTATAGATATTTCTAAGGTATGTATAGGGATTCCCCTAAGGTTAAGTATAAGTATAGGTTATAGTACTATAATTACGGTAACCTAAGATGTTAGATATTGAAGGTACTCCCCCTTTATTATATTGTTTTCCCTTGCGTTATTTTTCCCTCTCACACTATTCTTTTTGGGTTTTAGATGATGGCTGGAACCCGAAGGAACCGTGTTGATCAATGTAATGGATAATGCAATGATTTTCCTCCTGAACAAACAAATGTTATGGGAGATGGAGTGCAAAATATTATTCCTATACTTACACAAGCTATGAATCATTCTGGACTTCCAAATGAGCAGAGAAGGGAACAATATTCTGTTGAGTCCTTCATGAGGCAACATCCACCTTCATTTAGTGGGTCTTCTGATCCACTTGTTGCAGAAAAATGGATCAGTACTACTGAAAATATATTTTCAGTACTTCAATGTTATGAACATGATAAGTTCATCTTAGAAGTGTATCATTTGGAAGGTGATGCTGATCAATGGTGGAATCATATTACGAATACGAGGCCAGGAGATGAAATTGAGTCCATGGAATGGGAAGTGTTCAAGAACTTATTTTTTAATAAGTACTTCCCTTGTATTCTTCGAAAAAAGATGGAGAAGGAGTTTCTTGAACTAAAGCAAAAGGATAATGAATCTTTTGGTATATACGAAGAGAATTTTACAAGGCTTGCAAGGTATGAATCTGGATTTATCATCCAACCTAGAAGTAAAGTTGATCGATTCTTTAGTGGCTTAAAACCAAATCTTCAAAGGGCATTATCTATAAGAGACTTCAGTAGCTATGAATAAATTGTGCGTTGTGCTATCAAGGTAGAAATGGAAGTTGGTGTTACTTATCCATCTCATAGTTTTGACAAGAAACGAAAGATGGAGTTCAAGGAGAAATCTCAGAATAATGGTGAAAAGAAGATGAATGATTCCTTATGCTCAAAGTGTGGAAAGAAGCATGGTGGAGATTGTCTTAAAGGGACTAGAAAATGTTTTAAGTGTGGAAAATAAGGTCATCGTGCAACTGAGTGTCGAAGTAATGGAAAAAGGGTTTCTAATGATGTGAATAAAGAAAAGACTGCATAGAATGCACCACCAACACTTCAATGCTTAAAGTGCAAGGAAATGGGGCATTATGCTAATAAATTCCCTAATCCAAGGGTTAGTGATGATCGACATGAGAAACCACTTAAGGCAAAGGAAAAAAAGGGAAGTCACATGCGATCACTATTGGAGATGTTGAATATGATAACAATGTGGTGGAATGATTAAGTGTTTATGTAATGGGATTCCAAAATAATGTTGTATATAGTATCATGGAATATTGGAATATTTATGTATTGGTTTATTGTGGTTTTCAATGTTACCGGTAACCATGGAATGTGATTGAGATATTTTTGGAAAAAAGATGATATGCGCATAATGAAAGGAAAACAAGAAAATGAAATGTTTGACCGTATTCATGAGCTCATGACTGATATAAGGAGAAGGTTATATCATGGTTTGAGTATATAGAATTTTTGGATTTTGGTTTTTGGAAAGAGTTAACTTTTGTCTGCATTCATGTTTTCATGAAGGTTTAATGGGTATTCATTCTTCGAGAGAATACATTATTAAGGTATTCACATGTTTTTAATTTGACCAACAAGATATATCATATGATATATGGGGGATAAATGATGTAATTCACGTGATTGTTATGTGACATTTCAAATAATCATTTTCTTTATACTATGAGCTTGGACTGAAGTATTTTAGATAATCTTAAAGATTGGAATGGATTATGTTGGACATAAGTTAGGATAGAACTTTTTTCGATATTATTTATGGGATGTTATAGTAATATAGCTTTAGAAAAAGGAAAACGTGCAGGACGGGCGACATCCCATCACGTCGGACAAGGCTGTGGGAATCGAACCCACAACTGAAGTGCGACTGGCATTTATCACCTACCACTGGCCTACAAGAAGTACCTGTTTAGTATAAACAAGTTTTATTATATTTAGCAGTATGATATATGAAGTATAAGTCCATTTTAGGAACCATATATGATTAATCTCACTATAGATGGACTTATGTATTTTTTTGATAACTTTTTTATCCTTTTGTTTGAGAAAGATGGAATGACCCATCATTCTATCACATGATCTGCTAACACATCATGAATGACAAATTCAACTTCATTTCTTTAAGAGATGAAGTGGAAATTGTCCAAAGAACAACCAACGGTGAGACTATACCAAAATCACGAAAGTATTTATTCTAATTCCAATTTCATCAACTTTAGGGAAATGATCTTGAAAACCAAAAATGTTGTCCTAGTGCTCTTATATCTGATGAATCAAATGGTACCTTAGATAGTCACAAATTTATGGCTTTGTGATTTCTGGATTTTCCATATCCATGTTCTCTACCACTCTCTATTATAACATGATGGTTAGATTTCTCTTCCATATCCATATTTTCACCTATGTGGAAACCCAGTGATTAGTTTATTTGGGTAACCGTTATGTTTCATACTTTTTTTTAAAGATTGGTTTTGGTATTCCTTTTTATGATGTGGGTTTCTATTAAAGAAACTTTCGAGTAGTAAACCATTTATAACCCCGACAAATTTTGAGGGCGAAATTCATTTTAAGGGGGGTAGAATGTAACACTCCGAGATTTTATGAAAAATATTCTTTTTAATTTCATTAATGTCTTGTGTTATACACTACACCAAAAGGAGATTGCACAACATGAATCCTTGACTTGCCTTTCATTACACGCAATCACGACCTTCCTCAATAACATGTGTAGTACGCAATAACGAGTTTCACTAAACAACAATATGCTATTAAAAAATTATTAAAACTAGTCGTTATGAATAGTAATAACCACTTTTTGAAATTTTTAAAATTTTATTTTTCAAAATGGACTTCATTTTTGGATTCGGAATATCGAAATTAGCTTAGAGTGAGATTTTGGTACTTTTCGGATAACTTTCTTTTTCTGATGAATAGTGAAAATTACTAAATTTTAATTAAAAACAACCTTTTAAATCAAAATAATTAATAGTTATAAATTATTAATTTGAGTTGTTTTAAAGTATATTTAGAATTTATTTTTACAATTTAATACAATGTTGGTCATTGGATGTAATTTCACATTTAAACTAGATATAAAAAAGTGTCAATCTTTTGATAGTTATTATCTCTTAAGAACACGCTATTTGTTTTGACGACGGGAATTAATTTTTAAATTAAGTAATGCAACTGATATGTTTTGAATTTGTTAAAATAGACATCATTTTTCAGTTCATAATATCAAATATATCTTAGGCCTATTTTTTGGTATTTTTCTGGAAACTTTCATTTTTTTGATGAATAGTGAAACCACTAAGTGGTAGTTAAAAAATGAATTTTTCATAAAACTTAATTTTACCGCTTCTGTGAGTGGAATTTCAAAAATCTTAGAGACACAGTTGATGTCAGTAAGTAAAATTTGTTTCAATGAAATGAAAATAATTTTTGGTGAATAGTAACTTGTTACTTTTTTTACCACGGTTAAAAGTAAATAGGGTAATTAAGGGTAAAAATGATATTATTATTACCCTAACACATGTCATTATTCTATTGGATAAGTGTAATTCGACCATAAACAAACTTAGGAATAAAATATGACCATTTAGGCCCACTTGTATTAGATTAGGACATTTATTATTAATTTATTTAAAGGGTTAAAATAGTTAAAATCAATGTTTAATAACTAAATAATTTTTAATATAGGGATATACATAAGAAAAATTCGAATATAAATATACATTAGAAAGACAAAACGATTTCCTACATAATGATATTTTATTTTTAATTTTTAGACATTAAAAAAGTTAATTTATTTATGACACAATGATGATGCAGTAATTATCTTATTAATGAAATATTGACATAATTGATGTTATAAATACCCAAATAAATGTAATTTAAGACTTTTTTTGAATTCAAATAATTTTCTAGGTTAATATGACATGTTATTATTTATTTAATTAGAATTCTTTGAAATAATCAGTCTGTTATGATATTTGAAAAAATCAATTAGAAAATAGGGTCAAAATTGACATAAAATAGTTTTTAAAACAAATATTATATTATTAATTGTTATTTTATTCTTAAAAATATAAGGTTCGGCCAACTTTCTTATATAAGGTTATATATATTAAAAATAAACAACTTGGGGTTATTTTGTCTTGTTATAGTAAGTTTATTAACCTTATAGTGTAAGAACACAAAAAGACACTGTAAAAGTAAAATTATCTAACTTAAAGTTAAAACTAAATGATAAGGTTAAAATAGTAACCTAAACTTGTCCAAATTCTATTGGATGAGAGATTTAGACCCATAACCACCTTATCTTATAAATAAATAAATTTGGAGCTATTTAAAACCGAATTTGTATTTATAATAAAATAATATTTTTAGTTATTCCAAAGGTGCCCCTCTCCCCCCTTATAAAAGGGCACCTCCTCCCTCTCTTCCTCACACCACTTTGAGCCTTCAATCTCGGCCAAACCCTGCCAAATTCTCTTCTCCACTTCCCTAGCAACATCATAGAGGTCCGGGTATTCTTCAAAGAACAATTTTTGTGTCCTAATATGAGATCTCAAAGAGGCGCTTCAAAGAAGAGTTAATGTCCGTTACCGATTCTTTCAACTTTATTTCTTCTTCCACTTCTTGTTCTTAGGTTGTTTCATTATGAGGTGATAACATCAGTATCACACATATAATGATATGTTATTATAAGTATGAAATAACCCTATTTCACCATCTATCCATCCTACAGAAAATGAAATCACCGCGCGTGCCTACGTACGGAATACCGTCCCACGTCGTGGTGTAATCTATTTTCCACCACCACCTTACTTGGATGGGTATAATGGTGTAAATAATAACTATATATGATTATTGTAAAGTGATATTGATTCTGAAATAGTATACATACACTCCAATACAATTCAACGATCATGAGAACGATATCATCGCTCGTGCGTACGTACAGACTACCGTCTCCATGACGCGATGAGATTCATTCTCCACGTTAACCATTCATGAATGATTATAAAGTATATATAATAAGTATTCATGAAATATATGAAATAATAATGATACTGGATTTATGTGTATATATATGTATGTCATCTACTTAATTCCATTCAACTCAATAAGGAAACAAAAACAGCGTTCATGCGTACGTACGGCCTACCGTCACTATGAACGGTGTATTTCTTTCCATTTACTGATCTATTATATATATATGTATATTATGAATAAATATTATATATAAATAATTTTTTATATTCTGGAATTAAGTAATCATTATCTAAGTAATCATATGAATAATTACAAGTCAAAACACAGACGACAAATGAAATGATTTTACCCAAAACGCTCTTTAACATGGAATTTACAAAAGAACGGGTAAAATAAAGCCATAAGTGAACCATATATGATATCATAACAATGATTATGATTCTTTAATAAGTCAATGATATTATTTAAATCATTATACAGGAGGTTCGGACACTTACGAAGAAAATCGGACCTAAGGTAAGGGAAAATATCCCAATATCATTTTTATCCGAGATTGTTTATACTTTGGTATTTACTGGGGTGTATTTTATAATCCACATCCATGTTTCCTCAATATTTAATATTTATATCCCTGTACAAAAGTTTATTTCCAATTTTACCCTTCAGTGAGATTTTAGTAAAAGATATGAAAGGAATCTTTTGTCGTTTTTCGTACGAGGTACTTTTTGACTTTTCCGACAAAAGTACGAGAAGAATGTTTTTTAATTATATGGAATGAATGGATTTTTAAAACAAAATTTCCAAGAATCTTCCTTTAAAAGTTTTAAAGTTTATTTTTAATCAAATTATTTTAGTTTAAAATTGTATGACATGTTAAGAAAGGAAAAAATGTTTTTTTTTTGAAGTAGAAATGATATTTTCCTCAAGAATGGAGTTCAACAGTTTTATCAAAATTATTTTCCATATAAGATAATATAGGGTTCTGTTTCTATCCCTATTATTACATGGATTTTATTATGTTGTGATGGAAATATTTTTATTAATTCCTTTATCTTATATGAATTGTTTTATGATGTCACGATGTTTAAGATTCCCATTTTATGGGTTATGATATGATGTATGGTTTATGATTTTTTGGCACACATAAGAATGGTATCATTATGGGATGGGTGGGACCTATATCTCCCTCCAATGCATTGGGTAAAGGTTTTATATCTCATGAGATAGACATGGATGGAACGGCAGGTTAAACCAGTTCAGTGAAACAGGACTGAAACGAGGAGTGAACCCGGTTCAGAAATGGAATTTGTCCACTAAGATAGTCTTGGAAATGAGTCTTGACTAATATGAAATGACTCTCTATGGTTATGTGTGTATTCCACAAAGTTTCATGTTTTAAAGTTATGATTATTGGGATTAAATTTCACTACTATGATTTATACCATGTTATGAAATTATTATTTCTTTTGCAGGTTAAGATTTCCAAAAGTTATGTTCTTATGTATATGATGTGATTGATATTTCTTTTGTTTACCCTTACTGGGCATTTGAGCTCACCCTTTTATGTTTTATTTTCCCCATGATATAAAAAAAGTTTTTAGGTAAAAAAAGGAAGATCTTTATGAGAGATTTTGAAGATCATTCACCACGATTAGAAGATTAAATTTTGAGTTTACAAAGACACTAAACTATTACGGTCCTTGTGTGTGTGTGTTTTTGTTATGTACTAAGTATTCCGCAAAAGTAATGTAATGTCCATGTACATTAATCTTTGGGACTCTACACTCTTGATCTACCTACCATTATTATGGGAGAGATTTATTATTGCATTCTGGGGATAAAGACCTAAAACAGTTGAAGAAGGTTGTTGGTAATGTTAACTTCTTAATCATTGGTCATCGTTTTCCCAGTGATCGAAGATTGTTGGTGACCTGGAGGGCCTGTCGAGCAGCTTCCAAAGTTAGGATTGTATTATGCTGGTGATATTCTTTTACCAGCACATTAGAGACCCAATTTTGAAGATGTTGGGTTGATGATGACGTCTTTCCCATGGATGGAGATCCATCTTGAGCAGCGGTTTGGATGTTCACAGATATTGTCTTGGAGGAATCCATTATTTGGATTGAAGGGAGTTCGGGGGAAAACATGAATACAACAACAATCTTAAATAAAAAACATCTTTTTAGATGGATACATGCATGATTAATTTTTTTGGGCCATTCATTATAAATTTATAGGGGCCTAACAAGTGGGTAACATTATTAATATATTTAAGGATTCATGTCAGGTTCACCATTTTTGTTTCGTAGTTCCTTTAAATGTGTGTTCTATATTTAAGAATCATTGTTTCCAGCCAATTTCCATTGAATTTATTCATCGAACCGGAAACTTCCAATAGTTATTCATCCAAATGGGACCTACTTTTTAAAGGTATTAATTTGTTATGTTTTGAATCTTATGATACATTAGAACGTGCATTGGTCAAGGAGATGGGATGTTGGACTCATCACACCCTTTTGTGGGGGAAATATTGTCTACTCTACGACTCTCTTTGTAAGTTTAATATATTTTCATGAATCCTTATTAATTCACCAAGTATATCATAAGTATCACTTACAATTTAGAATCATTTATTAACATGTGTAAACTTTTAGAAACATTAGTATGCATTAAAGGTTCTTCATTAATTGAAATATCCATATGTATTCTAGGTTTTCCATCAATGGTATCCTCTAATATACTGCTTTGAGATTCTTTTAATCATCATTATGATGATACTCATTTTTAAGCCACTTAGTGGGGCACTCTAGAATTTTATTGGCTTTCAGTACGATGAAGGTATGGTTTGATTTTGGGATCATGCCCATAATATTGGCTACCTACATATCCTTATGAAAGGTACCAAAACCCTTGTAGTTCAATGCCACTGAATGGGACACAACATACCTTTTAAGGTCATGTGATAAGGACCTCTAAGTGGAAGCTGATTAATTAAAACTTAGTGTGGGACTTATGCTGAAGCATCCTAAGGAACTTGGAAAGGATATAGGTTTCCAAGTAGTATTAGACCCTATTATTAATATGTCCCAAGGAGAAAATGGTTAATTTGAAGTGTTGGGTTTCAACCTCAAGGATTATTCCTACATATCCCATATTGATGGGAATCAAATCCCGCATAGTTCGATAAATCCCATAGGAGAGTATAGTCCTTTGAGACGGATGAGTTTGGGCTTACATCCTGAAAAGGATGCCTTAGTGATTAGAGGATTGAATTTCATACTTATTCCTTAGGAGGATTCCCAAATTTGGGAAATTATGGTTGGATTCTTCAAGAGAACATCAAATGATCCTTAGTCCTAAGAAGGCTTCCTATGTATCCCGACAATGATGGGAATCAGAGTTCTCATAGTTCACTCAATTGTGAAAATGTTGTGATCATGACAAATTTCTAAACCCATGTGAGTCATGCTCGGTATGTGAAACAAGATAATTTCAATTATTCAAGAAAGTCATTCACACTTTCAATTTTTTTCCTACTCTGTTAGTAGAAGAGGGCGCATCGACCATGGAAGAGGGCGAGGAAGCAAGATTTCCCTCTGTTCTATTTACATCGGACAAGGATCCAATGTACGGAGGAAGGGATGAAGGTGAGGGTCTTATTCCATTATGGATACCCCAAAATTGATCCTAGTAGGATAGGGAGACTTATATTTTATTTTAAAGGAAGAAAATTAGGTGGGAACCATACCTTCCCTACAAGAATTTGAAGTTTCTAGCTCTTCAAGAAGGGTGAGGCTGAGGCCCAAACCCTTATTCTCAGAACTGAGAACTTCCCAACACTATTTCTGGGAGAAAGGTCCATGTGATTATGGATATAAAAACCCACAGACCCTCTATGAATCCATACCTCATTATGAAACAAATGTGGGAAACCTCTGACTGTGGAAATACAAACCCAAATAAAAGACATATTGAAGTGCATTTCCCAAAGGTTTGATAAGTCTGGAGGTTTTGGTGGAGGTATCTATAGAATACCTTTTAGAAAAGGTATCCTATGAAGAATAATCCTTTCCATGAATATATAAGGAAGGATTGATGGCTTGTAGACTAAATAGAGTTAAGAGAATAAGTTAATCAAAGAGAGCCGCCCAAGTAGAGAAGGGAATTCAAGTATGGGTGTGCAAGTACACTTGGGTGACCTAATGTTCACTTAAGAGATGAAACAAGTGTGTGGTAATACTTAGTAGAAACCCTGCTCAAGCCTTCAAGAGTATTCATAGGTGATCTAAGAAGTGGGGTGCTCATGTTCCTGTGAGAGTAATGGGAGGTGCCTAAGTATTTCTGACATGGGAAGGTTAGGCATTTTAGGCACACAATTGTTATGTTTTTCAAACACTGAAAGGACTTAATTATAATGATCCTACCATAAATCATCCACTCAAGGTGTTAAAGAACTACCTTGAAAGTTTCAGAATATCGGGGCGACGTAATAGGGAAATGAGAGAAATAATTGGGCTTCAAGAAAATTTATCCGTACAAATGGGGGCCCTAAGGGACTATTTATAAGAAAATAAGTGACCTTGGGTGAAATAAGGTGGGCGCGCAAGTGACATTAACACCAGATAAGAGCATGAAAGTAGGGTGTGCAACATATTTGTTTGTTCAAGTAGGTTGCGCGCCACCTGTGTTTTGGCATGACTAAGAACGATTCAAAATTCATGCCTTTGAAAATCTTGATTTTTCTTCATGTATTTTCCCATTTTCATTCTAAAGGGATTCCCTTTGTCATTTTTTAGACTCTTTGACGTAATTGAGTGTCAACATCTATATAATGAGTAAATCATATATTCATGAACATATTAATATTATTAATATGTTTGAACCTTTTCATAACACTTTTATCTATGGTCAATATTCAAATGTTTTATTCATGAAATTGATCGAACAACATTAAGTGATCGACATAAGAAAGAAATATACAATCTATGGAGGTAGACTGATTAAAAATGAACTTGAAATGAAATATATATGAAAATGTTTATAAATATACTATCTATTAAATTAAAATTATTTATTCAAGAGGATATAATTTTTTCGTGCAATCAATAATTCAAGGTAAGGGTTTATTGTCTCAATTAAAATCCAATGAAAAATATTTTATATTATGCACCTCATTTCATTTATATTGAATATATACTACCCATTTTAAATACAATATAATTATTTTATTTTTTGCAAGGTATTTTATGTTTCAATTCATTTTTTCTCTTTTTATGGGTTTTGATTCAAAAGTTATTAAAGTCAAAGTTGGTTTTTTTACTATCTCACTCTTATTTGAGATTGTTCATATTTTTGTTTAAATTGGATATATTATATGAATATGAATTCATAAAAATGATATATTTTTTACTATTATCATTATTTATGGATTTTCCATTTTTTATCTTTTACTCTAATTGGTACTCAAAAATAATAAAAGAATTTTTTTAATAAAATATTTCCCTAATTATCTTCTTTTTTCTTAGGAAACTTTCTCTTATATATTCATATTCATCAAATTGTTTTAGGGATGTTTTTATCTAATTTGAAATTATTGATAATGTTATTTTTCTACTACCTTTGTTTTTATTTAAAAAGGTTTCAAATAAATATTTTTAATGTTTTCAAAACAAGTCTTTTTTTAATTTTTAAAAAAATTGTAAAAGGAATGTTATTTTTAATATATACGACATAAATGAATTTCCCCACCTCCATGATAATTATTATCTATTTAGATTTATCTATAAATTTATATTGTTTTGAAATGAAAATATTTTTTCAATTATATTTTGAATTTGAGTTTTATATTAAAATAAAATATCACTGTTTTCAAAATGGTTGAAAATAATTGTTGAAATAAATTATAACTTCATTTTGGAAAAAAAGATAAAATAGTTTAAGGAAATTTATTTTTAAATAAATTATTTAATTCTAATATATAATTATCAAATTTATTTCCTTTATTTATAATATTTATTTCATCTGAATTAATTTTCTTGTATCATTCCTTATTAGTTTTTGGATTATACCTTATTTTGTATCCTTCACATTCTTGTGATCATATTCTCTATCACTCTTTATTATTCATTGGATATATTTTTTCTCCTTAATATCCATATTTTCAATATCATGGATGAATTGAATATCATCTCATCAAATTTTACTTCGTATTAACTATATACCATTTCAATATTTGATGTCAATTTAAGGATTGTTATTAAGAAAATTATTTCATTTAATGGGGAAATAATAATGTTCTATATTATTGATTCGATGCATATAATTATTAATTGAAAATTTATATTTATTGAGTATTATATTGTTGATTCACTATATGAGGAATGCATTTAAAAAATGTAAGTTATGGGTGGTGCTAGGTTATAGAAATCCCATGGTTGTATCGATATGTCTCATGAGACAATGAGTTGGAAAATTAGTTGGGTATTTGGTGTAAACCTACCAATTCATTTAAATGTATTGGAACATGGCCTTTATAGTAAGGTTCATGATGTCTTGGCATGAGGTCTTCATGGAATGATCATGGAAACTAGTATAATTCTTTTATTTTATTAAAATTTAAATTATTATTATCCCTGTGATTATTTTGTTGATAATTTCCATGGATATATTTTTATGATCGAGTTATTTTTTAAATAACATATATATTTTGTAGTTAATGTCTTATATTTTGTATCCCTTATCTACTCAAGATAGATTATATTTTATTATTTCCCTTATTATTATTTTGATCTCACACATTATTATCTTTTCCCTTCCCTAGGATATAAAGAAGGAATATTTAAATGATATTCAATGATATAATAAATCTATTTATGATATATTTTTTTCTAAGGTAATATTGAAATAATATATGTAACTAGTCTTGCAACACTGCAAAACTGATAATCCTTTCATATTGTGGTCCCTTATATCTTGAATTAATATAACAAAGTTACATGGGATCTAGATTATTGGAGTTATTTTTACTATATTTTGTGTCAAAGTAATTTTTGAATGACCCTTAGGAACTAAACATTGGAATAACATAGCTAGTATGAGTATTATAATAAACCCTTATAAAATTTGAAAATGGTTAGATTCATTATGATTTTTATTCCATGGTCTAATATTCATGATGGTTGTGATATTACTATGTGTGTCTCATTTTTTATACATTTATCCTAATATAAGGAAGGGAAATCATATTGACACCTATGGTGAATGTAGAGATTACCCACAAAATAAGGTTAATATGGATGGTTTTTTACTGAAAAGATTAAGACTATATTGCGGAAATTTTTTTTGGTAATGAAAAATAACCATTCCTATATAGACAAAACCAATTACTTCTCATCATAGTAAAATGATTTTGGACCACTTTATGAAATAAAAGACCCTATAAATCAATATAAATACTAATCAATTAGTAACTAAGAAATGGATCAATTCTTATGAAAATTTTTTTTTGGGAAATATTTAAAAGGAAAAGGTTATTCTTATTGTTTATTATTTAAAAAGAAATGAGGATAAATGGTGCTAATTGATTTAGAATACTAAGGATGAAGTAGAAATAAAGTGTGTTTAATGGAGAACTTTTAAGCTGATATTCATTGAAAAACATCTTCCTTGAGAACAATGAGATGTTATGGAATAGAAATTTTTGAATATAATGTATAAGGAAGATTAATGTATTGCTAAGAATGAGGGAAATATTATAGTATTATTAAGGCTTGGTTCTGACTATACACATAATATGTAAAGTATGATTAACCATCTATTTGATGGTTTTAAGATAATCTTTCAAAGTTCCATTGTTTAATAATAATTTTCATCAAATGATGATATGGTATCATGTTCCATTAAGATATAAAAAAATTCTCAAATTCTTATATTTTAAAAGAAAATCATGAGAATAAATGGATGATAAAGAACTATGAATAAAGAAATGTAATGAAGAAGAATGAGGGTAGAGTAGAAATTTCTAAAATGTAATAATTATGTAAAGAAACATCCTTGTAATTTTTGAGAGAAAATTGGTGTATGTTATAAGTTCATCGATAATGTGCATAAGTCTCATGAATATGAAGGCATGAAAAAATCCACCAATATCATGTGCTTCAGCTATAAGGAGATAGGGAACTATTCGAATCAATACACAATGTTTCAAGGATTAATTAAATAATTTCACTGTGGTATTTATTGATGTTGTCATGGGATATTATAAAAGATAACAAGAGTATGATAATAACTTATGAATCATTCATGAGACTCTCATAGGAAAGTAGTTATTTAAGAAATTAATCTTGTATGTACTTATATTCTAACTATTTATTTTCATAGAAATATTGAATCCAATGATCGAAATTTTATTTATGTTTATATGATAAGTAAGTCAGTTCCTGATATAAAAAACATTTATAGTTAGTATATGATTTCAAGTTAGGGTAATTAAGGTAAAAAATCGAACATATGATTATGATGTATTCAAATTTGGTCTTGCATATTCTGAAGAGTTTTAGGGTTTAATGACTAATGTTGAAATTTGGGTGTTATTATTAAGGTTTGAGATATATTTTAATTAATATTATGGTTTAATTTATTGAGTATTATTCTTACTTATTCTATCCATTTTTATTTTTATTAATTATATAAAAAAGAGATGATTTTTTAATCATAAAAATATTTCATACAATGAGTAACACTATCCTTTAATAAATTTCCCGATACCTTAAGAGTAAATTTTGGTGCATCTATTATGAAATATTCATATTTTTCATTCATCATTTTGAATATGAGGTGATTCATTGGTACAAAACTATTCAAAAGATAAATAAAGAAAGAAATAAAGTGTGTATATTTTCTTATAATTCCTCAAACTCAAGAAATAAAAAATAAATCTATCATGTTTTGTATGAAATTATCACTTAATTATCACGGTACACAAAAACGAAACACATTTACAAGTATAAGACATAAATATATAAAAATATTTTTTAAAGATGCTTTTTTGTGAAATAATAATTTCCGTAATGTTAACCTGGAAATTAAAATTCTGCATAAGATTTATTATTATGTCATGATAGACATGAAATGAGTTTAAATTTTGTGGATTCAATTTTTATAAGGAGGTAGAATGTAATACCCATAGATTAAAGCCTATGAATAATATATATAATATATTTTGATGCATGATTCATCAATCTTAAGAAATAATTGATATACTATAGAAATATATTTAAAACATGACCATCACAACCTAACCGTTGGATTGGCGAGTGTGAATGAGAGTAAATGCATTATAAAATATATGTAGAAAATTTTTCTTAATAAAAATTTATTTATTAGTT
This sequence comes from Viscum album, assembly GCA_963277665.1. Taxonomy (NCBI): domain Eukaryota; kingdom Viridiplantae; phylum Streptophyta; class Magnoliopsida; order Santalales; family Viscaceae; genus Viscum; species Viscum album. The sequence goes on along the minus strand of OY728143.1, from coordinate 1,364,228,622 downwards.
CCTAGGAATTGATTACTCTATTTTTTTATGGATAACAATGACGTCGTATAAGGTTAAAAATAGTTAATGTTTAAGATAGTCACTTTTCTATAATTGTGGTTTTTTTATATTTTCTATTTTAATTTAAAAGATAAATTTATAAATTTTTAATTTTTAATTTGATAAAAAGGATTTCATTTTTTATTTCATCATAAAAAAAACATCTTTGGGTAACTGTGTGTTATTTTTTAGAAACAGTTTATTTTTGGGTGAATAGTGAAAATATCAATTTTTTCAAAACATTTATATCTTTTCTTTAACTCATGTAATTTTAAATTCTAAATATATTTTTTATATAATTTTAAAGTTAAATATGGATCTTTTTGTTAAAAAATAACTAATTTTATATTAATTAACATTATACTTGATTTTTTATAAAATCATTTATATGCAGGATATTTTTCTAAAAACTGTTTTTTGTTGCATTTTTCAAACTTATATTAAAATTTATTTCGTCACATATGGAAATTGGATATAATAAAATGGGTTATATATGGAATAAAAATATTTAATTTTATATAATAAGTTTTATGTACTTTTTAGTGATAATTAAAAGTAATAGGGAAAAATTTGATCAACATGATAAATGGTAAATTATTTTGAACACTTATATAATGCCAATACATCATTTGTGTAAGTAGTAGAAAAATTAAGGAAATTATTTTAAAAACATTAAAAGTGATATTTTATTATGTTAATTATAGTTTTATTTAACTTAATTTATAATTATAAAATATAAGTGATGGTGAATGTTGTTATATTGGAATTCCATTTTCCCTTATATTTCTAAAATAAAATTTTCTGAGGTGTTATAAAAAGGTCTATAAAGAGTATTTCATGTTTAAAAACATTTAAATCATTATGAAATCATAAAATCAAATATTTTGTAGATTTTATGAGATATTTAAAATATTAAAATCCATGGTTCATTTATCTTCCTCATATAATTTTTTAAAATTAATTTCATGACACTTAATGATTTAAAACTTATGAAAATTCCATTATCTTTTTTAATAAAAAGGGACACGGTCTATAAAAACCCTTTATTTTATTACACACTTAAAACTTATTTGTTACATAAAATTCACTTCATAAAACATATAATATCGAGATGTCTACTGCATTTGGGTCTTAGGAACATTACATAAAACCTTAGAACATAAAACACACAACATCTTTAGTGAAAACATCATTTACATGACCACTACATTCCCTTGTACTAAGCATTGCAATGGATAACCTGAGGAAATATATAAGGAAAGGTTTAGCTATAAAAACCAGTAAGAGAATAAACATGGAATAACATAAAGAATACAATACATGTTAGTAAATAGTCATATCAATGGAGAACAAGATAAATTTGAACATAAAGTCATGATAAAGCATGATAATCATAACATGGAAATGAGGAAACAACACTTAACATTATATTATCATGAGCTAGGTCTCATTGCACATGGAGCATGAGTAAACTCTCATTTCACATGAAGCACGAGTAAAATATTGTTGTAATTGAATTAGCATGAGTCAACAGTCATTGAACATGACTTATCATGATACTATACTTTACCCAATGCATTGGAGCTCTATTAGGGCACACCCTTCTTAATCATTTCATTTCATGCATAAATGTTCCACATGGATCATAAAATATTGATTCATTAAACATCATAATTTATTCCATGATAAAGGAGTGTGTAATTCATACATGAAACTCTTTAAACAATAAGTAAATGAACATAAAGGTGAATACACTTGATAGAGAAATGGGCATGGAATTCACTATAGAATGACATTGCCTTAGAAAATCGCGGTGCAATTTCTACAGCGTAACAGCGTGACATAAGAACTCATAAAAATGGCTGACTAGAGAGATATGGGTGTCCAATCATATTTACATGAAATTTATTGTAAGGGGGTTATATAGATACATGTCCCAAAATTTTTATTGGAATTTAGATTCATGATACAAAATAATTATTTCAATGTAAATGAGGAGAGATAAATTCCTTACGGAGTTTCTACATGGTAATGGGTATAAATGGAAGGCATCAATGAGATATAAAGGGGTATATCATCATTCAAAAATAAATAGGAAAGTATAGGGGAGTTTCTATATCATATCAAAACATTTATAAGTAAAAATAAAAGGGCATAACAATATTAAGGAACATTGATAAAATAAAAAAGGAAGGAATCCCTTACTTTGAAGTGTGACACCAAAATCTCGGTAGAGGATTGAGAGAGGCTTCTTGGGAGGTTGGGGCACCTTGGTAGGATTATATTGAGAGGAAGTCAGAGGTTTGATGTACTCCAAAGGATTTGAGTGGAGATGAAGTTGAAGCTTTGGTGGGTTTATATAGGAAAGTAGAAGGAATTCTTTATTATATATGTTTGGGACACCTCACTTTAAACTAATCAAAAACCACAAACCAACCCATGGTTTTTTCCCATGGATTTTTCCAAATTGGATTGTAAAAATATATTTTATAAGGAAAATGGAAGAAATTATTAAAATAATAGGGTTGCTTATGTGGAGGTGAGTCACACTCTCAAGGAAAACAATTTAAAAATCTAAAATGTTTTGTAAGTCTTGAAAGGTCTATTAAAGCATTGAAAAATAAATAAAACCAAACTAAAATCACATTATTTTAATGTTAAAACATATATTTTCCGAAAATAATGTTTAGAGTATTTTATTACATCACTATTGGGTAATTATGATGTCATAAAACACATTAAATATTTAAAGGGTATTTAATTTTTACCCAAAAATTCAACTATCTTTCAAAATTATGAAAAATTCACCATTGGATAATTTCGACGTACTGATTCCAAAAATAGTATTCATCTTATCAAAATAATTTTCTAAATATGTTAATTTTAACTTCTTAAATAAAAAATGACATTTATTGAAAATTCATTGGTTTTGACCAAGATAGCTTTCAAACCTTAATAAAAAATTACAGTTCAATTCATAAAAATTATACAATCATTTATACTTAATAAAAATAATTTAATAATAATATTTTATTAAAATATTATTTAATTCAAAAATACATTAATTTATCAAAAAATATTCCTTAGTTCAAAATTAACTAAAAATACTATTTGTGTTTTAAGAACTATTTACAGAGTTACAATAATAAAATGAAATTATATTCATTATTATATAAAAAAATAATTCCCATAATCATAGTTCTAAGGTCTTGTTACATAAAACCTTATAACATGAACATAAGACCTTAGGGTAAGGTACGTGATGGTGACAGTTTCTTGGGTTGGCTAAGATAACATTACTAGAGTGGTAATATCTATCAAATTCCACTTCTCCTGTAGGAGGTTCCGCTCAAGCTTAACATATTCAAGCTTGACATGGGTGTGGTCAAGTGTGAATCCCATTAATTCCACCTGCTTTCTGATCTCTGAGAAATGGGCTTTGTTTGGGGGAAAGTCTACTGGATGAGGTCATCACTTCCTTCTTCTAAGTAAATTAGATTTTTTAAACCCATATATGTATACTAATCATGTGGTCATTGTTCAATGGCTAAATTAGAAAGGGTCAAAATTCTTAACGGTATTTTACAATACAAAAAATAAAACCAAATACGTCCATACATTTTACATAACCGTAAGAATACATTCAAATAGACCAAGATGAATTTTTATTAATGAGTTTTTGGGTCATTAAAATCTTCCCCCTTAATAAATTACCCCCTCGAAATTTCATTTTACATTCGAAGCCATAAACCCATGTTGGTAATTTTCCTTCATTTTCTCGCTGACATCTTCATTCTTTCCAATTATCCTTTCCTTCATGTAGAAAGGTTTCATGCGTCATAATGGTACCTTAAAATATTTTCAAAACCATCTAATTACTTTTCCCAAAAACACCTCATGTATCTTGGTTTATATTGATAGAGGCCTTGATAAGTCATTAAAAGGGTATTTATTATATATAATTTTGAAATATCTTCTTGAAATTGTTTTTTATAAAAAAATCATATTGATTCATCTTCGAATATTTCAAAATAAGGCTTTTGTAAATCCATTTTTTTATTTCCCCAATAACAAAAATCTATAATTTGACACATAAAGGCATCTCAGAGGTCTCCCACTTTTGAAACATATAGAAAATATTTTATTGCTTCATAATTTTCAAATATATATAAAATTTTAAAAATACCCTGATTGTACTTCCCATGCTTAGCATGGTAAGAAAGTTGAGAGCACAATATTCCCCAATAGACTGTACTTGATCCATGAATGAATTGTTCAATGGCTGAGGTATTGGTTGCCTCATAAAGTTGTTTGTAGGTAAAATGGATATTTTAAAATGTTTCAACGTCATCTGATCATTACTTCAGGGTTATCTTTCCAAGTAATTCTTCAGGAAGAGAGAGAAGAGTTGTTCGTGAACATTATCATTTGATATTTTTACTATGAAAAAAAGGAATACAATTAGGGGTTTCAATACTTATCTATTGAGAATAAAAAGGAAACATTGATTATAAAAGGTTAAAGTTGTAAAGGATAAGTATATCCTAACTTGTTAATCCTTATGTTTAAATATAGGTTATCATTGATCTAATTCTTAACATATATACTTATGGGATTTTTTTATTCCATTTATAATGGTTTGTACCGTGCTTATGAATTTACAAAAGAATATCCCTCTAGAGTGTCATAACCAAGAGTGTAGAAAGGCCTATTGTCTTGTACCATGATACCTTGGGTCAAGCTCAAAACTCCTTGTCAAAGTTTTCACCCCTAGATACATCTGTGCTAGAGCCGCCTCTACCTGCTCGTATCCAAATAGGGATATATTTTCTTGATAAACAAATTAATCAATACTAACCAAAATATAGGGATGTTTTTATTATACTTATTATTGTCTCTAATGATTCACTAGGTTTTGCTAATCCTAATCCCAAAAATCACTAAACTTATCCTCTAATACCAACCATGAAAACCCTACTCATTATTACAAACTTAAACCTAATTTATTACATAAAATTCACCTGATACAACATAGAATATCGAGAGGTATAGTGTATTTGGGACATAGGAACATTAAATAACAACTTTGAACATAAAACACACAACATATTTATTAAAAAATTCCTTTCATGACCACTAAATTCCCTCGTACTTAAAATTGCATGGGATTACCTGAGGACATGCATAAGAAAAGGTGAGCTACAAAGACTAGTAAGGTAATAAACATGGAATAACATGAGGAGTACAATTCATGTTAATAAATGGGAATATTAATATAGCACAAGATAAATATGAACATAAAGGCATGATAAATCATAATAATAATAACATGGAAATGTGGCAGCCACACTTAACATGGAATTAGCATGAGCCAAGGCACATTACACATGGAGCATGAGTAAACCCTCATTGCACATGAAGCATGAGTAAAACCTAGTTGCACTTGAATTAGCATGAGTCAACACTCATTTCACGTGACATATCATGATACTATACATTACCCAATGTGTTATAGCACTATTAGGGTGCACTTTTCTTAATCATTTCATTTCATGCATAAATGTGCCACATGTATCATAAAACATGGATTCATTAAACATAATCATTTATTCCATGATAAAGGAGTTTTTGAATTCATGCATAAAACTCCTTAAGCAATAAGTAAAATTTTATAAAGGTAAATACCCTTGATAGATAAATAGGCATGGAATTCACTATATAATGACTTTGGCTTAGAAAATCGTGGTGCAATTTCAGCAGTGTAACGGTGTCACATAAGAACTCATAAAAATGGTTGATGAGAGAGAAAGGTGTGTCTTATCATATTCACGTGAAACTTAATGTAAGGGGGTGATATAGATATATGTCCCATTAATAAAAAATGAATTTATATTCATGATACAAATAATTACTTGAATGTAAATGAGAAGAGAGAAATTTCTTCTGGAATTTCAGCATGGTAACAGGTATACATGGAAGGAATCGTTGAGAGATAAATGGGTCTCTAATCATTAAAAAATAAAGACTAAAGAATAGTGGAGGTTATAAATCATACCCCAACATTTATAATTTAAAATAAAAGGGCATAATAGTATTAAGAAACTTGGATAAAAAGAGGAAGGATGGAATCCCTTACTTGGATGTGTGATCCCAAAAGCTTGGGAGAGGATTGAGAGAGGCTTATTTGGAACTTGGGGAGCCTTATGATGATTATAGAAAGATTATTTAGGAGGTTGGACGAACTCTTAAGGCTTTTATTGAAGATCAAGTTGGCTTTTTGGTGGTTTTATATAGGAAGGGACATGAAATTCTTTATAATTTTGGTTTGGGACACCACACATTAAACTAATAAAAACCACAAACCAGCCCATGGTTTTTGCCCATGGTTTTTTCCAAATAGGAGTTGAAAAAAATATTGTATAATTACAATGGCCTAAAATCTTCAAATAATAGGTTTTCTTATGTGGATGTGAGTCACACTCTCAAGGAAAACAATTTAAAAAGCTAAAATGTTTTATAAGTCTTTAAGGGTACACTAAAGCATTGTAAAATAAATTAAACAAAACTAAAATCACATTATTTTAATGATAAAACATATATTGGATGAAAGTTATTTTTAGAGTGTTTTATTACATCACTATTGGGTCATTATGTTATCCTAAACCACATTTTATATTCAAATAGTATTTAATTTTTACCAAAAAAATCGATTGTCTCAGAAAATTATAAAAAATTCACCATTGGATAATTTCAACGTCCCGATTCTAAAAATATTATTCATTAAATATAAATAATTTTCTAAATTTTATATTTTTCAATTTTTAAATAAAAAACTGACATTTATAAAAAATTCATGGGTTTTGAAAAAGACAGCTTTCAAACCTTAATAAAAAATTAAATTTGCATTCATAAAAATTATATGATCATTTATACTTAATAAAAGATATTTAATAATAATAATATGTTATTAAAATATTATTTAATTAAAAAATCCATAAATTTATCAAAATATATTCCTTAGTTGAAAATTAATTAAAAATACTATTTGGGCTTTAAAAACTATTTACAGAGTTACAATAATAAAATGAATTTATATTCATTATTATATACAAAAAATAATTCACATAATCATAGTGATAGAGTCTTGTTATATAACAACTTATAACACTCACATAATACCTTAGGGTAAAATGTGTGATGGTGACCGACTCTTTTGGTGGCTCAGATAACATCGCTCAAGTGGTAATCTCTATCAACTACCATTTTTCTTGTAGGCGTTTTCATTCAAGATTAACATATTGATTCTCGTCTTGGTCTTGGTCAAGAGTGAAGCCCAATGATTCCACCTACTTTCTGAGCTCTGACAAATGGGCTTAGTACGGGGAAATTCTAATGGATGAGGCCATCACATCCTTTGTCTGAGTAAATTGGATTTGTTAAAGCCTTATATTTATACTAATCATGTGATCTCTATTCAACGGCTATATTAGAAATAGTCACAATTGTTAAAGGTATTTTAAAATACAAAACATAAAATCAAATTAGTCCATACATTTTACATAAGAATTATAAGACATTTAAATTGACCAAGATGAATTTTCATTAATGAATTTTCAGGTCATTACACTATTTATACCACTCAATGACTCATGTGACTTATGTTTTATTTCAAAAATATACCCGAATTCATCTCAAAATTTCTATTACCATTTCCAAAAACCTCTATAGTGACCATAAAACACTTTCTCAAAGTCCTTAATCTCAATCGAAAGGAGATCATAAAAATATGAGGTATAAATATTAACTGTAACACCATTAGTTGTAATAAAAAATAGAATAAATTAAAATTCTTTGATGGATTGTATTACACACTACACCAAGTTTTTATTTTTTTATACACTAAAAAGTTAATATTTTTCAACATAAAATATTAATTTTAGATTTAGGTACATGTAATACCGAGTTCAAATTGTGTTACATTCAACACCATGTTTATATTTCATTACACACCACACCAAGTTTATCTTGTGATGCACGCAACACTCAGTTTAAACGAAGCATGACATATTATTAAAATATTATTAGAGTTATCACCTTTCTATTGGGATGAAGGGTATGAAAGTGATTAAATAAATATGTTTTATTCATTTTTATAAAATTAATTCCTTGGTATACAATTAGATATAAATGAAATTAATAACTATTCGGAAATAAATAAATTTCTTTCCCGGAAAACTATTTTTATATGCACAAACATGTTTTTTCTAAATAAATTAAAAAACACTATTTATGAATAACATTAATGAAATATATAGATAATATATTTTAAAAAACGATTTAACATTAATCTTTTGTGTTTTATAGATAATAGATAAGAATAAATCAAATTTTAGGTTTAAAAAGATGTATTTTATTAAAAGGCATTTTTATCACCTTTTAATAGCGCACTTATTTTAGAAATAAATTTTGACACTCAAATAAATTATATTTGATGAAATAAACATTATTTTTTAAATCTTATTTTATAATTTACCATAGGTTTAGTTTTTTTATTTATCAATGAAGTTTTATTTTTTCATAAATAGTGAAAAATTCTGAATTTTAATTGAAAACTCGTTTTTCATATAATTTATTTATATAATTTAGTTTTAATTTAATTTTTTTTAAATTATAATTAGTTAAATTATACATAAATAAATATAATTTAGGTTGTTTTAATCAATTTAACATTAAAATTGGATATAAAAACAATTCAAACTTTTGAACATTTTCACTTTAAAAACATATTGTTTCATCCCATTTATGGGATTAATTTTAAATTAATTTTTCCCACATATGTGAATTGAATTTTGAAAAATATATTAAATATTTGGAATTATTATAATTTATAATTTCTAATATTTAAATCATAATTTTTTACAATAATGATTAGTGAAAATAGTTAAAATCAATCACGGTGATTAAGAGAAAAACGAGTTTACAAAGAGACTAAACATTAACTTAAGGGTCCAAATGATCTGGAAACATGTAAAAACCCGATTTTATGGTCCTTTTTTACCATATATCCAATTTTATTTAAAATCTTCTTATATTGGACTAAAATTATGTAAGGGATACCTCCAAATAGTGTTTTCCTTTTGGTATTTACCAGAATTTCACTCCACCGCTATAAAAAATCACTTACCCCTATCACTTATTCAAACCTACCAAGCCATTTGGTTCAGCCAAAACCATCCCAAAAAATTAAAAAACATCTCTTTATTAAATCTTCACATTGTGAATAAAACAATCCAAGTAAGTCCTTTGGTGTAAAACAAAATGAGTTACCCAAAGAGGAGGTGATGTTCTTCAATGATCATTTTTCTTTTTTTTCCTTCTCCACCCATTAAATTATATTTATATTATTATTATATAATAAAATATTTATATTAAATATATTGATATATTGTTATGTATATTTTATGACCTAATTCTTCCCAATCCTTTGTTAAATGGGATACACAATAATCATTTGTCTGTACGACGGACTACCTCTTTGTGAACTGATTTTGCACGTTCTTCCATTACCTCCTCTCATGGTCGGAATAATGATATAAATAATGTTTTTTATGATATATATTATTAAAATTATGTATTTATTCTTATTTAATTATTATATAACATATACCAACATACTTTCCTTTTTTTCGAAATATGATAACTTCATTTGGGGACGTGTGGACTACCGCCTCCTCAAAGTGATATGATTCATTCATGATTTACAAGGAAAGTATTAAGGATGTGTTCAATAAACCTATATGGTATATATGGAATAATAATTACACTTTAATTATAATATATATTTCATTTACAATTTTTCTTTCAATACGATGAGAAAACATAAACAACATTCATGCGTAGGTATGGCATCCGTCTCTATGAATAGTGTATTTCATTTCTAATCACTAAATATTATGAGATAATATAAATAAATATATAATGAATATATATGATATTTAAATCCTATTTTAACTTTTTTTAAATCATTAAATAATTATCAAAGTAATTAAAATAGAAATAAAAATTCCAAACATATATGAAAAACAAAGGAGTTATTACCTGAAACGTAGCTTTAACACGATATTGTTAATAGATGAGTAATATAGAGTCATAAGAAAATAATATATGGTAGTATATATATTAATATGGTTCTTTTATATATTTATAATAAACTAAAATTTATTATACATTATTTTTTAACATGTAAAATGGAATTCAAGACTTAAGGAAATGGGATTTCTAGTCTAAATTTTATTTATGTGAGCCATATGTCATATGCACCTCTCGTTAATTTTTGTGTGGTGTATATACTTCTCTATGAAATTTTGTATCATGAAATTAATTTATGTATTTATATTTAATATTTTTATTGATTATATTCTTTCACATATCTCATGATTCAAAAGTCACTCAATTAAAAAAGGTTTATGTCAGATTTTTGTCTTCCGTGCGAGACATGTCATATTCATAACCTATTTCTTATATGTGGTTTATAAAATTTACATGATTTTATTTTTTTATTATTATAATTGAAATAATTTCTATATACATATCCAGTTTAGGATCTCTCATTCATAGGGTTTACAGTTCTAAAGTTACCAAATTGGTAAAGTATTTTTGTCCCAATTTGCCTTCTTTAAGACACATGTTATGTTATTCACCTATATACCTTTATGATGTGTATATACATTCACTTTTACATTTTATATAATTATTATAATTATTTTAATCAAAATATATGCTTTGTTTAATGTTATTATTTCATGGTTATTATGATTCAAATTTTCCACAGTGGTTTGAGTCTGTGGCTACAATTTCATTGTTTGTTGGGATTATTTATGATTGTTCTTACAATAATGAAATATTAGGATACATATCCCAATAATTTTCATTATTTTTCTTATAATATCTTTATTCATGATATATTCATGTAATGGTAACATTTTTTTTAATGATTAGTATTTAATATACTTAATAATGTGTTTTTAAGGAGATCCCACTTTATTTATGACTTCAGTCATAAATTTTTGTTCATTCAAAATAATTTTTTCTAAAAATATATTTAATGATATTTTTGGATCACCTAAAAAATTATTTTGAAAATTATTTTTTGTTTTAAAATGAGTTTTAAAATGTGTTTTAAATGATTTTCAAAAGCATAAATCTTAAGTTTTAAAAGTTTATTTCAAATAAAATGATTTTTAAAATGATTCATGTCATAAAAAGAATTTTAAATTAGTATTGGTTTTATTTAATAAATATCTAGGTAAAATTTCAAAAGTCCACTCCATCTAAGATTACATCCTTCGATATAGTTTATGATTTCCTGGTTATATGATCCTAAGACACTATTCTTATTCTTTCATTGAATGTATTATGTTTATGAGGAAAAGTTTATTTATTAAAACTGTTTCTATTCAATGAGCTATACCATGTTAAAATAAGTATGAAACCCACTTATGTTCAAGGATTATGTTATGATGAAATGATTATGAAACCAATATTTTTTCCATGGGTTATGAAATTATGAAATGTTTATAATACTCATTTCATTTCATGGGTTATGATATGATGAATGTTTTATGATATTATAGCACACATAAATATGGTTTTTATTATGTGATTGGTGGGACCTATATTTATCTCAAATGAATTGGGTAATGATAAATTTTCTATTGGATCATAGGGGTACAAAGGATGGAATCCAAATCCTATAACAGGAGGGTAAATGGTAGGGCATCCCAGTCCCACAATAAGAGGGTACATGGTAGGCAATCCCAATCCCACAAAAAGAGGCTAAACAAGAGGACATAACAATACCAATGTAGGTATATGGGTGATTATCCCAAGTCTAACATGTTATTAATGTCATTTTAGTTATCCTTGACATAAAATTTTCTATACATATTCGTATGTCACAATTCCATGACTTAATCATGTGTTATGCTCTCATGGTTTATGATCTGGATACCCTTATGATTTATGTATTGTGAACTTCCAACTTTTATTCCATGACTCATGATTGTGATCTTTGATATCCAAGGTGTGATCTTCAAATGTTATGATCATGTTCTCATACCCTTGTGTTTATGTTATTGTTACATATCTCCTTTGTTTACCCTTATTGAGCATATGATTTCACCCTTTCTTTTGTTTCCATTCCCCATGTTATTAAGAAAGGTTTTAAGTAGGATTACTAAGGGGGAGATATTTATGGGATATTTTGAAGATCTTTCAGATATTTAGAATATTGTTTTCAAGGTTTCAAGAGACACAAAATTGTTATGTTCCTTGGGCATGAAATTTTTTAATGTGACAGATATTCAACTAATATGGTGTAATATCCATATATGTTAAGCATGGGTTTCTATAGTTGGTACCATTGGAAATATTTGGTCCAATGATATAAACTAGGATGATAAAATTTTAGTTAAATACCTATAGATATTTATAGGTATATATCTAGGTATGTTAGTAAAGATAATTGTAAGTATGATTTAATATATATGAAAATGTCTTGGAATTTTGATAATGTATAGAGTGAGTGTTTTCCTATAAATACATACAAGTATCTATAAAAAATGTGGATGAAGATATATCATACTTGTAAATAGGGTTAAACCCTATCAAGAACACTATATATAGATGGAATCTGTCAAGAACTAGTGCATGAAAACGGGCCTTGCGGCACACCTATTTTGACACTCCCAAAGGATATGATTTCAAAGTTGATAAACTCTTTATAAACCATCCTAAAGTATTTAAAAATAATATGAATATGAATTTCCTAGTATGAACCTTAAGGTTTCATATATATAATATAAAGTTTCATTATTTAGAAATCATATAATTTATTTTTCAAAATTAATTGGTTTTCCACTATGATAAGTGTTTCCTGCTCGATTATTTAATGTTTTAGTTAATGGTTGAACCAAAAGGAACTAGGTTGAAGTTGAATGTGGTGAAAATTTTTCTAGTAAGCAGTGAAATAGTACGATCACTAGATGAAAGGAAATTTCAATCATGTCTAATTAGTTTTCATGGTATGTGATTAACAACATGTACCTTAATCAACTCTCAGACTTACCAAAGAAGTGAATAAATGAGTTTTCTATGAATTTGGTTAATGGATACCATAGAGGAGTGAATATTCAGTTTTTTATATATCAATAATTTCTAAATAATCACTCAAGGGGATTTCCAACAAGAATTAGAATATGTCTTACGTGTGGTGATGAACGCCATCAAGTAATTATTTTTTATAAAAAATAAAGAGTTTAGTTAATTAAATGGATGTAAATATTAGTCTCTCTAACAACCCAAAATTTTGAATAATTTTTTTCCTACATTTTGGTGTTATTTTAATTTATACTCAAAAAAAATTATATTCTTTAATTAACGATGCGAGTATAGTTAAATGAGACTTTTGGGTTTCTACTGTTACATGATCATTGGTTAATATGACTGTTGGAAACTAAACTCATAACATTACAATTATTGTTTAGAAATACAAGTGATCTTGGTTAATTAATACAGAAAGAAGATTTGATGGCCTCATCTAGTAGACTCAGGCTGTTTAAAGCCCATCTGAAAGAACTTGGGAAGGAGGTAGCACCATTGGGCTTTTCATTGGATCAAACCCAAGTCGAACTTCATCATATGAAGCTAGAATAGAATCTCCTGTGGGAGAAGTTCAAGCTGATAGATATTACCACTCAGGCAATGTTGGTCAATCCACCCCAAGATTCTATCACCTTAGCACACCTTACACTTAGGTCATATTCTGGTGTTATAAGGGGTTGTGTAATGGTACCTTAGCTACATTATGTAATCCTTTGATATAAATTATTATTTCTTCTTATGGTGAAGTTTGTGAAATCTCAAATATCTAGATAAATATAGGACATATATTATTTTTGAATATCGGAAGAGGGATATTTTAAAATATTTATGTAAACCTTAAATAATTAATAATGTGTAATGATTTTCCAAAAATGGCCTTCTACAGTTGTATTCATTCGGAAATTTAGAGTCTAATAAGATCAACATAATTTTTTGGTGAATAGTAAATTATGAGTGGAAATTTTACGCTTATGACAATTAATGTGACCAAATTGATTAGTAACCTCACTTAATAAAGTATTAATGTAATTTAGGAACCTTGATTAAGTAATGTGGTTCAATGAAATAGGTAAACAACTATTTCAAAAATTATTAGTTAAAGTATTAGTTTTTTCGAGTGAATAGTGTTTTTTATTTAAAAATAAAATTACAATTATTTAGAAAATTATTTTTATAAAATGGAGTTCAATTTTTAATTTAGATCATCAATATTAGGTTGTGTTTTTGGGTTTTTCTAAGAAAGTTTAATTTTCAGTGAGTAGTAAAATTATAGTTTTGAGCTTCGGGTGTTTAATGAAATAATTAAGGATCTAATAATGGTGTAATATTTCTTGTCGACTTATGAATAGTAATATATTATATGATGTGTCTAAGGTGGCCAATACTATGGGAAAATACCATGGGTGAGCCCATGGTTTTGCCAACACCACTGACGAGGTGTCCCTTGGGAATTAATGATTTTTTCCCTCACTTCCCCTATAAATACCAAGATATTCCCTCATCCATTTCATTCCAAAATAATCCTTAATGATGTTAGGGAATTATTACCTCCCAAGGAGTCCTCCCAAGGTTCCCTAAAGCCTTCCAATTTCCCGAACTTCTTGATTTTGAAGTTACTCTTCAAGGTAAGGGATCCTTTCACCCTCATCTTTTTAAGTCATGACTTCCTTTATGTTGTGTCTTCTAGTTTCCATCTCTTTATGTTGACAGTATGTTATTGTATATTATAATTTCTATCCATTTCATGTCTAATTGTTGAGAGACCCTTTACTCTCTCATTAATTTTTTTTTGAATTTTTTAGTGACGTCGTTAGGCTGCTGAATTTCTCATAAAAGAAATCACATATTCTCTTTTCTTTCATGTTTCCTTTTCATATGGTATGTGATTAAAATATCCATACCATGATCTTATTAGGTACTAGAACTATATTATAAATTATTTATGTGTGGGTGACCCTTGTCCCCTATCTTTTCAATGTTTTCTAAAACCATGTAATATAGTCGTTATGCTGTAGAAATTTCATCTCAATATTTCTATCTCATTCTCTTAAGAAATTATCTTTTTTATTTATATGAATACCCTGACCTATTTAGTTTCTATGGGTGTTCATAAATATATAAAAAGGATATATTTTATTTTGTAATTAACATACATATTACCCTCACTCCCTTTCCATGGTTTATAAATGATATAATGATCTTATTTTTAAAAACATTTGAAACATCACAGTTTTGAAACGAAACCCGTTTATTTTATTCCATATGCGTTATTTATGAAATGTTTGATTATGATCTATGTAGATCACATGAATGTAAAGTCATATTAATGGTGCGCCCTAATAGCGCTCCAATTCATTGGGTAAATAATTAATCTCTATAGATGACAAGTTTCACAATACCTTGGTGAATAACCTTGATAATTTTTATGACCCCTTGAGGATGGACCTTGGTGATATGTTCATGAATGTATAAATGAAATTTTGAAGCCAAATATTCTAGTTATGTTTCATGATATTTCCATTATGATATTCATATACTTCCATTTCTCGTGTCCTTATGTTTTTATTCACATTCTTATTGATATCACAAGTAAATTGATTCCCTTGTTTACCCTTACTGGGCCTTCTACTCACCCTTTACATTGATGTATGTCTCCAAGATATGAGATGTAATAATTTTAAATAGGATGAACACATGATGAGGCCTTACACGTGGATTATAAGAATGTTTTATATTGTTTTCATGTTTTATGTCCCTGATTTCCAAGACACTAGACTTTAAAGATCCTCTGTTGTAAAATGTAATGAAAAGTTATGTATTAAAAAGGCGGGATACCATAGTTGGTATCAAATGATAGTTTAGTTATTTATAGAAATTTTGTTATGGAGACTTTAGGAATAATCATATTGAAAAGTTTAAAAATAGGAACACTTCTTGGTATTTTGGTGAGTATTGAGTAAGTGGTTTATCCAATAAATACATCCATGTCTGGATACGAGTAGGAAGAGGCGGCTCTAGCATAAAAGTACATAGGGGTAAAACCTGAAAACACATCTTTGAGCTAGACTCGAATGGGAAATGGTGCACGACAATGGGTCATGCTGCACTCTTTGTTACGACACTCATGGGGGATATGTTTGGTTAATCATAATCTTTTTATGAATCATTGTGAAGGATTTATAGAAAAATGTAATTGTTTAAAGCATGATGTTTTAAGACATAAAATCCTTTATAGTTAAAAGAATTGTAAATGAAATAATTTTATCACTAAGGATTTATTGTTTTAGAACATAGAAGGCAATAGGAGGAACCGTGCAAATGGTTACCGTGAGGGACCATGCACCGACGACCCTCCGATGGAAGCTGGAATGGAAACATTCATGCGAATCATGAGCCAATTAACTTAAGTTATGGAAAATAACTTGAATCAAGATGATAAACTGATCTCACCATGAAGAAAAAAACATTTCATTGAATCCTTTATGCGTAAACAACCACCATCCTTCAGTGGATCTACCGATCCATTGATTTCTGAGTAGTGGATCTGCTCCATCGAGAAAATATTTTCTGTTCTCCACTGTTTAGAGAAAGAGAATGTCACCTGGGCTATCTATCACTTAGAAGGAGAATCTGATCAATGGTGGGAACTGATTAAAAACACAAGGAAAAGAGTGGAATTGGAAGCTATGGAGTGGGAAGTGTTCAGAGGGATCATTTTCAGTAAGTATTTCCCTCGTTCCATGAGAAAAAGAATGGAGAAGGAGTTTCTTGAGCTAAAGTAGAAGGAGAATGAATATGTGGGAAGCTACGAAATTAACTTCACAAGGCTTTCACAACATACCTATAGCTTGTTCATGTATCTAAATGGTATGGGTGATAGATTATTTGGTGGACGAAGACCTCATCTGCGGAAGAATCTAGCCAAATGAGACTATGATAGCTATGTACAGATTGTGCGGAGTGCGATGAATTTTGAACTGGTGTTTGTTGAGACACAGTGGTCTCATAAATCCAATGATAGTAAGAGATCGATTGATCCCAGCTTAGGGAGGAATTTTGATCAAGGAAGAGGAGGCAATAAATTGAAACATCCCACGGGTAATAAATGTGGGAAGAAGCATTCAGGGAATTGCCTGATCAGGATCGTAAAATGATACAAGTGTGGAAGATATGGCCATATTGCGAGGAATTGTCATAGTGAGGTGAAACCTAGACTTTCAAACACAAACAAAAAGGGGAATATAGGGCAGGCCCTACTTGATGTCCAGTTCTTTATGTGTGGACAACGTCAGTACTTTTCCAATCACTGTCCAAATCCGAGGGCAGTGGAGGGGAACCACCATTAGCTTCAGTAAAGGTCAATGGATCAATGCCATGCTTTTGATATCACAATAGTTGAAGTTGATGCTCCAAATTATGTGGTGGAAGGTACTCTTGTTGTCCTCTTAAAGCTAGAAAATACATTATTTGATTCTGGTTCTATGAATTCTTTTATTTCCTCAATGTTTGCAAAAAAAATTATATTCAACTACTAATTTTCTAAAATTAGAGTTATCAGTCAAGACTTCTGGTGGGATTATCCAAGAATCGTTAGTGTTTAGAAACTCCAATATTTACATTAGTTATCACATTATTATCACAAATCTAGTAGTCATTCCCATGATGGAATTTTACGTTATACAAGAGATGGACTAGCTCTCAAAGTGTAATACTAATATAGAATGAAGTAGCAAGGAAATATCTGTAGTCTTGAATGGAAAACCTATAGTTATCTTCCAAGGAGAAATATCTTAACCCGATCTTTGTCTTGAAGAACCCCCTATATCCTTCCTTATGGAGTTGATCGGTGAAGAAGAAGAAGGAGATGAGATTTTAAGGATAGAAAGTATCCCCATCATCCAGGAATACATTGATGTATTTCCAGAGGAGTTTCCTAGACCTCCCCTAGAAAGAGAGGTATAGTTCTCTATTGAACTCGTACCTGGATCGCATCCAATATCAAATACCCCCTATAGGATTGAAAAGGTGAAGTTAGACGAATTAAAGAAACAACTCCAAGATCTTTTGGAGAAGGGGTTTATCCGACAGAGTGTGTCTCCTTGGGGAGTAACTTTTCTCTTTGTGAATAATAAAGATGGATCGATGTGGCTATGCATTGATTATAGAGAATTGAATAGGATCACAGTGAAGAAAAAATACCCTCTTCCATGAATTGATGACTTATTTGACCAACTTCGAGGGGCTCCTTTCTTCTCTAAGATTGATTGTCGATCTGGTTATCATCAATTGAGGGTGAAGAAATAAGATATTCAGAAAAATACCTTCTGATAAAGATATGGTCATTATGAGTTTCTTGTTATGCCCTTCGGACTGACTAATACACTTTCTATTTTTTTGGATTTGATGAATATAGTCTTTAAGGACTACCTTGATAACTTTGTGGTAGTTTTTATTGATGATATTCTAAGATATTCCAAATGTTTTGAGGAGCATGAGGATCATCTAAGAGTTGTTGTTCAAAATCTATGGAAGGATATGCTTTTTGGAAAGTTCAGTAAATGTGAATTCTGTTTACAATAAGTCACTTTCTTGGGTCACAATGTTACCAATGAAGGAATCATAGTTTACCCTGCAAAGACAAAACTTGTAGAGGAGTTGACTCAACCTACAACAATAACTGAGATTTGAAGTTTCCTTATATTAGTAGAATATTATAGGAGGTTTTTGAAAAAAAATCACAAATTTCTAATCTATTAACCAAGTTAACTCGAAAAGGGTTCAAGTTCAACTGGACAAAGGATTGTGAGGAATGTTTCCAAGAGCTAAAGAAGGGATTGGTTACTGCACCAGTGTTATCTATGCCCTCAATTGGAGAAGGATTCATTATTTTTAGCGATGAATCTCAAAAAAAACTTGGGTGAATATTCATGAAAAATGGAAAAGTTATTGCTTATGCATCTCGATAGTTGAAGAATCTTGAACTGAATTATCCTACGCTTGATTTGGAGCTTGCTGCTATCGTTTTTTCTCTGAATATATGGAGGCACTATCTTTATGGGGATAAATGTGATATATACCTAGACCACCAAAGTTTGAAGTATATTTTTACACAAAAGTAATTGAACATGAGACAAAGGAGATGGTTGGAACTTCTTAAAGACTATGATTGTACAATTCATTATTATCCAGGAAGAGCAAACAAAGATGCTGATGCATTAAGAAAAAAAGACCCAGTGGTTATTTCGATGAATAGAATTCAAAGACATCCATTGATCAATGAACTATTAAAATTGGACATGGTAATTATAAAGAAAGGTACATCATCAACCATAACCCAAATGATTTCTCAACCGTCATTACTAGAGAAGTTCAAGAAAACTCAGAAATAATATCCTTTGTTATAGAAGAATTTTGAGGAAATGAAGGTTGGGAACTTCCCCGAGTTCAATATTGATCAAGAAGGTGTACTTAAATTTCATACCAGACTATGTGTTCCATCTATTAAGGAAATAAAGAAGGATATTATATATAAATCTCATAGCTAAAGTATTTATATACATCATGGAAGCACAAAAATTTATAGGGACCTTCATGATCATTATTTGTGGGATAATATGAAAAGAGAGATTGCTGACTACACTTCAAAGTGCCTAGTTTTTCAGCAAGTGAAGGCAGAGCGACAACTTCCTAAAGGGGTATTGCAACCACTACCCATGCCAGCATGGAAGTGGGATAATATCACTCTGGACTTTATCACTGGTCTTCTGAGAAAATCCAATGGAAAAAATGTGATATGGGTTATTGTGGACCATCTCACCAAGACTACCCATTTTACTCTATTATAGAAGATTTCTCTCTTGATCAACTTGCTAATATTTACATGAAGGAAGTGGTAATGATACATGGAGTTACACTTTCTATAGTATCTGATCATGATTCAACGTTCACAACAAAATTTTGGAGAAGTCTTCAACATGCTATCAACACTGAATTGAATTTCAATACTGCCTATCACCCCCAAACTGATGTCAAATCTGAAAGGACTATTCAAACACTTGAGGAAATGATGAGAACATGGTCAATTGAATTTAAAGGTGGATGGGATCAACATATCCCTTTAGTTGAGTTATCTTATAACAATAGCTTCCACTCAAGTACTAAAATGGAACCCTATCATTCTCTATATGGGAAGCGATGTAGAACACATACTTGTTGGGATTAAGCTGGTGAGAGAAAGCTTCATGGGATTGATGTTGTGCAAGAGATGACAGAAAAAGTCCATGCCATCCAACAACACATTAAGTCTGCTTAGAGTCAGCAAAAGAGCTATGCTGACAACCGTCAAATGGACTTTGATTTTGATGTTGGTGACAAGTTATTTCTTCAAATTTCACATTGGAAGAGAATAATGAGTTTTTTGGAAGAAAGCGAAGCTCATCCCTAGGTACATTGGCCACTATAAAATCCTTGATCACGTAGGAGTAGTGGCCTATCGGCTTTCACTTCCTCGAAATCTAGCATAATTTCATGATTTCACATATCCCTCTTGAAGGAGTGCATACTTGACCCTTCACATGTACTAAACCCAATGGTGGTATAACTGGAACATGAACTCTCTTATGAGGAGCATCTGGTGGAGATCTTAGATCGTAGGGACAAGGTTCTACGTAACAAGACTACCCACCTTGTTAAGGTTTTGTGTAGAAACCACAAATGTGAAGAATCCACGTGGGAACTAGAGGAATCTATGAAGAATAAGTACCCACACCTTTCCTTTTCTAAGGGTACAAGTTAAAATTTCAGGGACCAAATTTCTTAAGGGGGAAGAATGTAACGACCTGAAATTTTGAATAATTTTTATTTCCTAATTTTGTGTGTTATTTTAATTTATACTCAAAAAAACTATATTCTTTAACTAACAAAGTGAGTATAATTAAATGAGTCTTTTGGGTTTCGACTGTTATATAACTGTTGGTCAATATGACTTTTGGAAACTAAACTCTTAACATTACAATTATTGTTTATAACTACAAGTGATCATGGTTAATTAACACAGAAAGAAGATTTGATGGCCTCATCCAGTAGAATTGGTCCATTTGAATCCCATATGACATAACTTGGGAAGGAGGTAGCACCACTGGGCTTTTCTTTGGACCAAACCCAAGCCGAACATCATCGTGTGAAGCTAGAACGAAATCGCCTTCGGGAGAAGTTCAAGCTGATAAAAATTACCACTCGGGCAATATTGGCTGAGCCACCCCCAATATTCTCTCACCTTAGAAAACCTTTCACTTAGGTCCTTGGCTGGTGTTATAAGGGGATATGTAATGAGACCTTACCTACTTTTTGTAATCCTTTGATATAAATTATTATTTCTTCTTAAGGTGAAGTTTGTAAAATATCAAATTTATGGATAAATATAAGATGTATATTATTGATGAATTTTGGAAAAATGATATTTTAAAATATTTATTATAACTATAAATAATTAATAATGTGTAATTATTTTCAAAATATGTTCTTCTATAGTTGTGTTCAGTAAGAAATTTAAAGTCTAATAAGATCAACTTAATTTTTGGTGAATAGTAAATTATGAATTTCAATTTTACGCTTATGAATAGTAATGTGACCAAATGGATTACTAACCTCACTTATTAAAGTATTTATATAATTTAGGCACCTTTATTAATTAATGTGATTCAATGAAATAGGGAAACAACTATTTCAGAAATTATTAGTTAAGTATTAGTTTTTTGAGTGAATAGTGTTTTTTATTTAAAAATTTAAATTACAAATATTTAAAAAAATTATTTTTATAAAATGGAGTACACTTTTGAATTCAGAGAATTGATATTAGGTTAAGGTGAATTTTTGGTATTTTTGTGAGAATGTTGAATTTTCGGTGAATAGTGAAATTACAGTTTTGAGTATCGGGTATTTAATGACATCATTAAGGATGTAATAATGGTGTAATCTTTCTAGTAGACTTATAAATAGTAATATATGCTATAATTTGTCCAAATTGACTAATAACATGGGCAAATAGCATGGTAAAGCCCATGGTTTTTCTAATACCACTGATGAGGTGTCCCTTGGCAATTAATGATTTGTTCCCTCACTTCCCCTATAAATACCAAGCCATTCCCTAATCAATTTAATTAAAAAATAATACTCAACGAAGTTATGGTCTCCTTAACTCCCAAGGAGTCCTCCTAAGGTTCCATAAAGCCTCCCAAGGTCTCTAACTTAAATCTTTCTAAGTTACTCTTCAAGGTAAGGAATCCTTTCACCCTCCTATTTTTAAGTCATGACTTCCTTTATGTTGTGTCTTCTAGTTTCCATATCTTTATGTTGAGGGTATGTTATTATATGTTCTAATTACTGTATATTTCATGTATAATTTTTGAGATACCCTTTCCACTCTCATTATTTGTTTTTTTAATTTTTAAGTGACGCTGTTAGGCTGCTAAATTTCACGTAAAAATCACATCTTCTCTTACCTTTCATGTTTCCTTTTCATGTGTAATGTCATTAAAATATCAATAACATGAACTTATTTGGTACCCATATTGTATTATTAATTATTTATGATTTGGTTACCCTTGTTCTCTCTCTTTTCAATGTTTTCTAAAACCATGTTTTATAGCCATTATGTTGCAGAAATTTGGTCTCAAAATTTTTATCTCTTTCTCTCAAAAAATTATCTTGTTTATTTATGTGAATAACTAGGACTATTTCGTTTATATGGGTGTTAATAAATATATAAAAAATGATATATTTTATTCAGAAATTTAAATACATATAATCCTCACTCCCTTTCCATGGGTTATAAATGATATAATGATCTTATTTTTAAGAACTTTTAAAACGTCACGATTTTGCAATGAAACCCATTTCTTTTATTTTCTATGGGTAATTTATGACATGTTTGGTAATGATATATGTATCTAAAATGAATATAAAGACATATTAATGGTTCTCCTTGAGATCTCTACAATTCATTGGGTAAATAATTAATCTCTAGAGATGACAAGTTTCACGATACCTTGGTGAATAACCTTGGTAATTTTTATGACACCTTGGGGATAGACCTTGGGGATATGTTCATGAATGTATAAATGAAATGTCGAAGCCAAATATTCAAGTTATGTTTCAGGTTCTTTTAATCATGATATGACTATATTTCTATTTCTCATGTCGTTATGTTTTTATTCATGTTCTTATTGATATCATAAGTAAGTTGATTCCCTTGTTTACCCTTACTGGGCCTTCTACTCACCCTTTACTTTGATGTATGTCTCCGGGATATGAGATGTAGTAATTGTAAATAGTATGAACACATGATGAAGCCTTACAAATGGATTATAATAATGTTTTATGTTGTTTTCATTTTTTATGTCCCTGATTTCCAAGACACAAGACTTTAAAGATCCTCTATTGTAAAATGTAATGAAAATTTATGTATTAAAAAGGTAGGATGCCATAGTCTCTATAATTTATTATGAAAAGATGAATGTTTTGTTTGTATAAGGTATTTATTTTATGAAAATAAATTTCTTAGGGTAAAATATCATGAAAAAACTCAGTAATGTTGTATGATTAATGGTTTTTCTATTGATTATTAATAGATCATGAGTGACACATGAAAGGTATGTGTTGTTATTATAGTATAGTTTATAATAATTATTAAATTGAGTTTGATTAATGTTAAGACATGATTCATATTTCATATTTTAGGAATGGGGTATTGGGGAATAAGAAAATTAAGATTATTTAATTTTTCTATATAGAAGTGGGATGAATGAATTAGTTATGTTTTTGAATTTAATGATTATGTTATACAAATAATGAAATATATAATTATATTCAGTATTAGTCTTCATTAAGGATTTTAAAAGATGTTTTGAATGTTTCTGATGAAATAAACAAATGATTTAATGGAAATGTGATATTTTTATTAAGGGAAGGTGGCCCTTAATGTGTACCTAAAGTTGAGAAAATTTTGTTTAGTTTAGATAAATAGATGATTGATTTGGAAAAGGTAAATTTTGTAGTATCAATGACCATAGAACTGATAAAGAATTTATTGATAATGTTATTAATTCTATCATTGATGGAATTTTTTGGAATTTTTTATTTAAAGAATATATGTAATAATCATTATAATTTTAAGGCATGCATGTTTTCAATAGGGATTTATGGTAATTCATATTATTACCATGTTTCAAAAGAATACATGATGAAGGTATTCACATTTTTTCTATGTTAAAACTAATATATACCTTATGATAAATGTGGGATCAATGTTAATCTGTTATTTTGGAATTTAGTTATACTTTTTCAAATGTTTTTTATTTTCATCCATCATAAGGTTTACAAGGTTAACCAATTATGTAATAGTTTAAGTAAAACCTTGAGTGAAGTTTTATATATTAAATTATTATCTCAACACATTAGGATTTATGAATATTGGATAACATATGATAACCATTTTTTAATTATGTTAACTGAAGATAAATGGAAGGACCTATCATTCTATTTTTGCATCTCATGATCTAGTAATGCATCATGAATAAAAAATTCCCCTTAATTTCTTGAAGTAAGTGATAAACTGGAGACAGATCAAGGAACAACCAAAGGGTGATATTGTTTATATGAAATGGGTTTAAATCAAGTATGTATATCTCCTTATAACAAAATCGTCATCTTTAGGAAAAAGGCACTTGAAATAAAATGTTGTCCGATTATCATCATTTTGATGAAATCAATGACCTTTTTCATGTCGCTTTGTTTTGTGGCTTTTTGGTTATTAGATTTCTCTTGGATATATTCCCTTTCACTCTCCATCAGTATTTGGGTGTAATTTTTCTTTTATATTTGCATTTTTTCACTTTTACCTATGATATCCTATGTGGAAACTTAGTTAAGAGTTACTTTGTATAACCAATATATTTCCTATTTTCCCTTTCTAAATGATGTTTTAGTATAACTTTTTATGATGTGGGTTTATATGTGAGAAACATTAAATTATTAAACCTTTTACAACTAAAAAAAATGACCGAAATTTTTATTTTATGTGGGGTATAATGTAACACCCCTGGTTTTTATGAATTATTATTTTTGAATAAATTAAAATTATTTGATGGATTTCATTACACTCTATACCATGTTAATCTTTAATTATAAGAAAAACTAAGTTCATCTTGCACTACATTCAATTCTGAGTTTATTTTAAGGTACATTTAACACTACATTTGTCTTGTTATACATGAAATATTATGTTTATATTGTGTTATAGGAAACATTGAGCTCAACATCTTATACATGAAACAATGTGTTTTAAAAAAATGTGACATATTATTAAAATATTATTATTGTTATCACCTAGCCATTAGGATGATGAGTAAATAAATAATTAACTAAATATTTTTTATTCATGTTTATAAAATTAAATATTTTGTAACCAATTAGATATAAATGAAATTTAGAACTATTTGAAAATAAATTAATCCCTTTTCAGAGAAACAATTTTTCTATGCAAAAACATGTTTTATCACAATAAATTAAACAATCCACTTTTTATGAATTATTTTCATGATATATATATATATATGTATATATATATATTATTTGTTGAATATATTATTTAACATTCATATTATGTGTTTTGTAGATAATATATAATAATAGATCCAATTTTAGGCATAAAAATATGTATTTCTCCAAAAGGAAGTTTTGTCTCATTTTAATGGAGCACTTGTTTAAAAACTAAATTTTATAAATTTTATAAATTTTATTCAGAAAAAGAATTTTTAAAATAGGAACATCCAAATTATATTACAGTTAATTTTTAGTATTTTTTTAAGAAGATTCATTTTTTTGTTAAATAGTGAAAAGTATTAATATTTAATTGAAAACTAACTTTTCGTATAATTTAATTTTATAGTTAAATTATATTTTAATTTAGATTTATAGTATAATTAGAAAAATTATAAATTTATAAATATAATTTATTTAATTGTATTCAATTTCAAATTGAAATTTTATATAAAAACATTTTAAACTTTTAAACATTTTTACTTTGAAAACTCATTGTTTCGCCCCATCTGCGGGATTAATTTTAAATTAATTTATGTAACTTATATTTTTGAAATTTTTAAAAATGGATTCTATATTTTGAATATGAATAATTTATATTTTCTAAAAATAAAAACTTAATGTTTCATCGTAATTATTAGTGAAGCCAGTCAAAATGAATCATGGTGGTTAAGAGAAAAAACAAGTTTACTATGAGACTAAACATTAGCTTAGTGGTCCAAATGACCAAAGACATGTACAAAAAAAATTAATGCTCATATTTTGATCCAATACCCCATATTATCTAAAATTATTCATTATTATATTCACATTTTTTGAGGGATACCTCCCAATTGTGTTTACCTTTTGGTATTTACATGAATGCCACTCCTCCACTATAAAAGGGAAATCACCCCCTCACTTATTCCACATATAAATCCTTTTGGATCATCCAAAACATTATAAACTTATCTCCCTAAATCACTCCTATAATTATATAAGCCTCACTTTGGGAAGAAATAAAAACCAAGGAAGTCCTTCGGTGCAAACCAAATGGAGTTACCCGAAGAACAGGTAATGTTCTTCAATTAGTACTTTTGTTTTATTTCATTCTGCACCCCTTAAATTATTTTTATATCATGGTTATATAGAATAATATTTACACTAAATATACTAAGATTTTTTTATGTTATGATTTTGACATACACCTTCACACACTTCCATCAAATGGGATACGTAAGTGTGCAAGAGATTAATGCATCGCGAACTGATGTCATTTGTTCTTCCATTACCGCCTCTCAAGGTTGGAAAAATAATAGAAATATTATTTTTATATGATATGTATTATATTTATGATTTATTTATGATTCATGATTTATTATATAACACATACCTCCATAATATCCATTTTTTGGAGATAACTTTGTTTGTAGATTTGTGCACTGCTGCCTCCTCAAAGCGATGCGATTCATTCACACATTACATGGAAAGTATAAAGGATGGGTTTAACAAAAATATATAATAAATATGGCATAATAATTATACTATAATGATAATATATATATATATATATATCTGTGTGTGTGTTTTATTTACTTTTTTCATTCAATATGATAAAAAAATGGAAACAACATCCACGCGTACGTATGTCCTACTATCTCCATGAATGGTGTATTTCCGTTCCTATCACTACAATTTTTTTATTAAATATAAATACATATATAATGAATATATATGATATTTAAATAATTTTTTACATTTTAGAAATGATAATATAATTGTAAAATTAAGAAAAGTTTTAAAAAACAAGTCAAAACTTATATGAAAAAAAAGCAGTTATTACCCAAAACGTAAATTTAGCATGAGATTACTAATAAATAGGTATTTTAATGTCATATGAAAATAATATATGGTCAGATATATATTAATATTTTTTTTGTTATATTTTTATAATAATCATAAATTTATTATACAGAATTTTTGAACATGTACGAAGGAAATAAAGACTTAAGGTATGTGGATTTCTAGTATCACTTTTATTTCTACGAGACTTATTTCATATTCACCACTCATTTATATATTTTTTTGGTGTATATACTGAAATATGACATATTATATCATGAAATTAATTTTTTTATTGATATTAAAGTTTTAAATTGTTTCTATTCTTTCATATATCTCACGATAGAAAAGTTACTCAAGTGGTGATTGATTTTCGTCTCACTATTTAATTTTGTGAGACACATGTCATATTTAGAAACTATTTCTTATATGTGGTGTATAAATGACCTTGAATTTATTTTATAATGATTATATTTTAAATTAAAGTTATTTATATATTCATTGTAGTTACTCTCTTTCATGGGGTTTGTGGTTAAAAATTTACCAAATTGGTAATGTATATTGGTCTTAATTTCCCTTCTTTGACACACATGTTATGTTATGAACCTGTATGCTTTCACAAGGTTTATAAACTACCACTTGGAAATTTTATATCATGAATCTACTTTTGTTAATGATATTTTATTCTATATGTAATTTTCTTATTCTATGGGTATTATTATTCAAAATTATAAAAGTGATAAGAGTTTGTTGCAATAATATCTTCATTTATCTGGATTGTTTATGATTATTCATCCATTGATGAAATCTTTGATCCATTTCAATAATTATCATTAATTTTCTTATACTATGGTTATTAATGATATATTCAAGTAATATTACCATTTTCCACCCATTGGTACTTAATATACTTAAGAATGTGTTTTTAAGAAAATAGCTATTTACTTCTCTCTTTAGTCAGAAATCTGTGTTCCTCCAAAACAATGTTTTATTAAAATATTTTAAAAATTATTTGAATGATATATTATGTTCATTTTAATGAAAATTTATTTTGAAAATTTTTTATGTTTTAAAAAAATTAATTATTTTTAAAATCTTACTTCATAAGTTTTCAAAGTGGTTTTCAACGAAAATTATTTTGATAATGATTTATGTCGTAAAAATGATTTTCAAAGAAAGGTTATTTTACTTAATAATTCTCCAATTTAACATTCAAAATAATTCTTTATGTGATATTAACTCCTTTAATATAGTTTATTAATTATTGGGGATATTATCCAAGGAAACCATTATTATTATTTCTTTGAATGGGTTATTTTTAAGATGAAAAGTTGTTTATGAAACCCATTTTCCTTCCACAGACTATACTATGTTAAAATTCTTATAGAACCCACTTCCTTTCATGGGTAATTTTTTTATGAAATGATTATTAAACCTGTATCTTTTCTATAGGTTATGATATTATGAAATTTTTATAATGCACATTTCATTTCATGGCTTATGATATGTTGAATGTTTAATTATCTTGTGGCACACATAAATAGTGTTTTCATTATGTGATGGGTGAGACTTATATCTCCCTCCATTGCATTGAGTAATGATAAATGTTATATGATGTCAAAGGGGTACATAAGAGGGAATACAAAGCCTGTAATATTAGGGTACACTAGAGGGCATCCCAATCCCTCCATAAGAGGGTACATAGGAGGTCATCCCAAGCCCGTAATAACAGGGTACATGGGAGGAAATCTCATGCTAAAATTAGGTACACGGGTGATTATCCCAAGCATATCATCAAATAAAGGTCTTGGTAAGTATAATTTAAATATGATATTATATGATAATATGTATTCTAGAACTCGATGTCTTATTCATATGTTATTCTCTCATGGATTATACTCTTGATTCCATTATAATTCATGTAATATGAGATTCCAATATTTTTACAATGACTCGTGATTATGATATTTGCTTTGCAGGGTATGATCTTAAAATGTTATTATCATATTATCATACCCTTATGTTCATGTTATTCTTACATATATACTTTTTTAACCCTTATTGAACATATTATCTCACCCTTTTTATGTTTCCTTTCCCTATGTTATGATGAATGATTTTATGTATGATTACTAAAGGGTAAAATATTAATGAGATATTTTGAAGATATTTAACAAAGTTAGAATATTGTGTTCCACGTTTCTAGAGACACTAAACTACTACATCCCTCAGGCATGTGCTTTTGTAATGTTCTGAATATTCATCTAATATGATGTAATATACATGTATGTTAAGTCTTGGTCACTATATTAATTGATTTCTATTAGGTTTATTTTATATTATACCTCCTTAAAATATATTTTATTCAGCCTAAAATAATTGACTCAGTATCAAAAAAATAAATAATAATTTATTTATGTAATAACTATTATCTATAACATTTCCATCAAATAGAAAATGAAATCACTACTCAATCATATGTATGGACTACCATCTCCACAAAGTGATGTATTTCATTTTCCATCATTATATCACATAGATAGTATTTATAATGGATTTAAGGTATATAAAATATATTTTAGACATAATTATGATTATATATATACAATATATCATCTATAATCTTACCCTTCCATCCATTCGAAAATTATTTCATTATTCATGTATACATGTGGACTACCACCACCACAAATCAATGTGATTATTTTTTCGTTTTTTGAATTGCTTGGATTTTTGTAAGGATATATTTAATGAATATATATGATTTTTATGATATAAATATTATTATATAAATATTAATAATTAAATACTTTATTTTTTTTCAACTATACGAAAAATTAAAACGTTACCATGCGTATGTACGGACCACCACCTATATGAATTGTGTATTTCATTTTTCTATTTCTATCTTGCATAGATATTTTAATATTATATATAATGAAAAAAAATTATTTTATTGACATTATTAAAATTATAAATATTATGGAACTATCTTATAACAAATTTTACCATGGTTAATATACCAAATTATTTTCAATGGAAATTAATTGAACAACCTTAACCGGTCCATGTCAGCAAGAAGTGTAAAATGAATAAATGTAAAAAGATTATAAAAGGACCATAAAAAATAAATATAGTTGAAAAAAGTTCTTAATAAATTATTTAATAAATTTAAGTTGATTATTCATGAGGATATAATGAGTTCAACAAAGAACGAATCCAAGTTAATAATTTTTCATCTCAATTACACCCTAATGAGACATATTTGATATTCTACACCTAATATCATTTATATGGTATATATGATTCCCCTTTAATGTATAATATGATTAATTATGTTTTATTAGTGGTATTTAATTTTTCAATTCAATTTTTATCTTTTAATGTGTTTTGATTCAAAAGTTATTAAGGTCATAAGGATTTATTTTACAATCACACTATTAATCAGGATTGATCTTGTTTAAGTTTACATTAGAAGAATTATATGGTATTTCATTATTAAAACCCATATATTTTATTCTAATATTTTTTTATGTATTTAATATGTTTAATTATTGTTTTACTCTCTATGGAACTCAAAAATATTAAAATACCGTTTATAAGAAAATCCGACCTAATTTATCTTTTTTTGGTTGAGACCATTCCCTTACATATCCATATTATTCAATTTATTTTGTAGGAGTTTATAAATTCTTTTACATTATTGGTAAAATTATTTTTATATACCTTTTACATTATCTATAAACATTCAAAAGGGATATTTTCAATGTCTTTTGATCAATAGATTTTTTCACTTTTTAAAAATGTGCGGAACGAAATTTATTTTAAAAAAAGTTGGTATAATGGAATTTTTTTCACCTAGATGTGCCTTATTCACTATTTATATTCCTCTATAAGATTCAATGACTTTTCAAATAAAATAACATTTTTCATTATTCAAGGAATTTTTCTATAAAATAAAAGTGGTATTATTTTCTAAACAGTTGGAATGAATTTGAGAAATTATTTATATCATTTTTTATAATAAAGATAGAAAAAATTAAGGATATTTATTTCTAAATTTTCACTTTCACTTTCCCCTCTAATTATCTAATTATTTTCCATTATTTAAAACCATAATTTTTGATGAGTTGATGGTCTTCTATCATCCAGTATTAATTAATGTATAATACCTCATTTTTTGATCGTCCACTTTCTTATGATCATATTCTTTATTACTCTTCAATATTAATTGGAGATTATTTTTATCCTTCATGACCATATTTTATATATCATAAATGTATTAATTATCCTTTATAGTACTTTGATATGGTATTAATCGAATACCATTTTAATATACTATAAAAATTGAAAAAAACTTATTAAGATGGTTATTTCATCTACTAGGTAAATATTAATGTTTTGTATTCTTAATTCTTTAAAGATATATATTTTTTGATACGGAATATTTAATATGTATTATATTATTGATTAAATATATGAGGAATGCATGGGAAATATTTAATTGATGGTTGAGGCTCAGTTATATATATACCCTTAATGAATCGAAAGTTCTCATGAGACAAATAGTTGGCCAAATTAGTTGGGTGTTTGGTATATACATACCGATTCATTAAAATGTATTAGAATAAGTTTTACACTATGTTTTGTGGTTTCTTAGATTAGGGCCCTGATGGAAATATCTTTACATATGGTATTATGAATTCTCTTTATTAAAATTTTGTTTTCATAATCCATGTGATTTTTTTGTTTATATTTTCCATGGATATATTTTGAATCTCAATTTATTTGTTAAATCATATATGTAATAATTATTTATGTTTCCATATTGTTTATTCCTTATCTACTCATGATAACTTACATTATACACTTTCTTTTACCAAGAATATGGTCTCACTATTTATTATGATTTAATTTCCCTATGATATGAGAAAGGAATATTTGAATGGTCTTCAAGGATGCAATAGATGTTTTCTTTCTCTGTTTTATTTTTACAATGTATTATGTATCTAGTCTCCCATGACTACTAAACTAATTATTCCTTTAACATGTTGTGTCTTGTATCTTGCGCCAATGTAATAAAGTAAACTATATCATTAGGTTATAGGATTTGGGTTTTATAAATAAGGAAACAAATGGACCACACCATACTACATGTCATAAAATCATAATGGGTGTAAAGATTTTTTAGATCTAGTTTAAAAAAATTGAAGGAAAGTTTTTTTATATCTTCTATATATCACTATTATGTTGTTGTTAGATCCATTGAAACATTGTTCAAGATAATTTCTGAAATATAAGAAGCATATAATGGACCAATGGTGATGAAGATGAGATTTTAGTATTAAACCCACCTATTACATGGATCTTTTGGTTGGGACTTAGGAGAAGAATAAGGGTTCACATGTGATCTAAATTACAAAGTCACTTGATGTCAGGAAGTGAAGTTTTGTCAAACTATTAATTCTTTTATTTCTTTCTTACAATCTAGGTTTGGGGCTCTCTATTTTATATTTTCCTTATTCTTGTTAAGAATAAGATAAGAAAATGAATAGTGGTATCACAATGATTAATCATCAAGGATTATGCACTCAACAGCAATAGTGAGTAAACATTACAAAACCCATGTATTGTGTGTGTTATTTCACTCTCTAACTATATTAATAAATTATCACCATAAATATCTAATTTTTCTAAATAATTATATAAAAACATTATTTTAGAGTTAGTTTTTTGTTTACCAATGATTCTACCCCATCTCAACAATGGAATACATTATAATGGGGTTTTCAGTTGGTGTCAAATCACTCTTGAAGGGGTTCCTGGTAATAATATAATAGATCTATGTTTTTTTATTACTAGAATATTTTGATTGATAAAATACGTTAAGGATATGAAAAACATTATCAGTAATGGAATTCCTATGTTTGATGGAAAGATATTCATTTTATGGTAGGAGATTATTATATAATATCTTCTTTATCTTAACTTGGATGCTATTCGCATACCCAAAAATAAAGTTCATCTTCCTTTATTGAGGAAATCCTATACATTACTTGATAATAAGAATATAAACTTTTATGGGATAGTCCACAATGTGTGACTTTAATCCCTATTATATAAAGAGTTAATGTGATTCATGAGTACTAAAATAAGGAAAGGATTATGAAAAAACAAAATTATTTCCATGAGGGAGATAAAGAGGTGATGTATTCTAAACTATAAATTGGGTAGGCACAACTTTCGACATATGAGTAGGGTTACTTTAAAATTTTGATGAATTATTCATTTGATTGAACAAAATTATGAGATCAATTTAAATCTATAGATAAATTATTTCTGATTATACCATGGTAAAAAATTAATGAAGATCCTCCTTTTAAATATTTGAGTCAAAAATTTATACCCTATATATTCAAACCATATATGTTCAAGCGGTCAATTAGCTCAATAATTTCCTGATAGCTTATGAGTTGAGGATAAGAAAAACATTAGAAATAAAATGACAATGTGATCATGAGATAGATTTCAAATCATCCATAGGGCCTATAAACATTGATCCTAATAAGTTTCATGAGGAAGAAAATATTGTTAAAGTGACTTAAAGGGATTTTGATGAACTTGACTCATTGTTTTTGAAAGGAATGAAATGTGGAAAAGGAAAATAATATTAATTTTTAGTGTCTAAATTGTGTTAATATTGGAAACATCTCATGTAGTTTACTTTGTAATAATAATAGAGGTTAAGATGGTGATATGTTACACTCGATCATTAATTATAGAAACACTAGTGGAAATATATATTTCAGTGACATTTTTTTACTTTTTAATGTCATCAAAAAACCTACATTTATGTAGGAGAATTTATAAATAAAATTCGTGATGATGTTTTTTTAGTAACCAATGTTGAATTTCAATATATTTTAATAGAGAAAAAACTATTAAGATTTTTGAATTTTTTTTTATAAAAAAACTACTTCAAACATCCATCTAGAGACTTTTGACATCGTTTTTCTTAAAAATTGACTTCAAAATATGAATTTCCACAATGGTTTTTGTGATGATTCATTGTGTAATGTGAAACCCTAAGACTTTTGATTCCATTTTTTAGGAAAAATCAATTTTTAATGTCTATCAAAGATACTTTCAATGTTGGTTTTTGAAAAAAAAGATGTGGAAAGTCCATCCATGAGACTTCCGACGTCAGATTTTCTAAAAAGAGAAGTGGAATGTCCATCATGGAGACTTTCAAAATAATTTTTATGAAAAATATATGTCAAAAGTTCATAGATGAGACTTTTAATATTGGTTTTTCGAAAAATATATGTCGCTAATCCATTGCGGAGACCATTGATGTCGAATTTCAAAAAATTGAAGTTGAATGTTTTAAAAAATTAAGAATAAATTTAATTAATTATAGGAGGTAAAATATAAAAAACCTGTAAAACATTAAACAAAAATAATACATATCATATTCAATATCCAAGATACATATAAAAAAACATAATTTGAAAATATAATTTGAAAAAATGATTCTCTATTTCAATTGGATGTATACTAAAATAATTTATAAAACTATATAATGTAATCATTTATATATTTACATACTTGAAACATATGAAACTAGTAAAACTAAACATGATATACAATCTTTAAGGATAATGTTTTTTTATAATTACAAATTTTTAAAACCATAACTAAAAGATACATAACTGACTAATTTAACAGCTTTTGTACTGTGAAAATTTTTTTATAAATCAATGGCCTTGTATACAACAGATAAATACCCTATAAAAATACAATATAATAACAAAAATTAAATAAATATTATAAAAATACTACTTTTTATAACTTTTATTAAATGATATATACTTGATAATTTTAATTTCAATCATCTTAATAAGTATTTTTCAAACAAACTATTAATATGGGTAAGTTCATCTTTTATATACGAGTGGGTATGATTGAAAAGATAAAATAAAAATGAATATTATAAGATTAAAAAATATAATATTTTGATATAAAAAGTAAAATAATTTTTATAACTAACCTTATCAAATTCATTCATTGATCCAGTTGTCACTATTTCATATATGAATCTTCAAAGAAAATAACCACATTCCACACTTTTTTTTAGGATGACACTACAGTAATAAAACATCAAATTGAAAATAAGAACATATATATTTATATTTTTATATATATATATTAACAAATATAAAATATATTTACCATTATGTCTATGTATTGGATTATATTTGGATACTTTATCAACAAGTGGTATTTTTTAAAAAAGATTCCATGACATGAATTTTCATTTATTTCAAATAAAAAATCATGTATAAAGAGTAAAAATAAAAAATAAACTTGTAAAATAATAAAACATACATTTCTCAGAAGCCGATAATTTTTTTATGATCACCACCTAATAAAGAGAAAAACTAATAAAATTTTCATTATTTTGGGTAGAATACACCTAACATCCAATGACCCCTACAATATAAAAAGTTAAAAATTAATAAAACTATATTGAATATTAATTCACAATCATCTTATTGTTCATAACCATCAAGGAATATAAAAACTATCACTCTATCTCTATATTTGATGATCTCTTATTTATATATATATATATATGCAACTCTAGTAGGAGTTTTTAGATATTAAACAACCATTGAAATTATTTATGGATCTGTGATACCATAAATATCAGTGGACACATTTTAAAAAAAAATAATGTGTAGATACCTAATTACATAATTAATATAGTAAGTCATTTGAAATCATCTTTATATAGATAAATAAAAAGGGGAAATATAAATTTACTTACATGGAAAACAACTTCAAAAAAAGCATGCTTATCTCATAAAAAATAACCAGATCATTGATATCATTTCTATATATTATTAATGGATAGTATCTTTTACATTTATCAGACATCATCCAAAAAACATCAATATCATTCAATGAATAAGAAACCTATGATAATATTTTATGTCCATCAGAAATCTCAAAAGTATATAAAGTTGTTAGTGTCGAAACCTTTTGTTTTATTTTTACTAATTAATTGTATATTAGAAACTTATATATAAATTTAATGTCAAAAACATTATAAATAATTTTTAGTCAAATGTGAATAATATTTCAAAAAATTTATACCTCTTTTTTCAGATAACAAATAAGGTTATCCCTACAATGTAAAAAAAATATCACACAAAATTTACAATTTAGGTGACCTCCTCGGTAAGAAATGGTATTAGACTGTTTGGATCAATAATATAATGTACTAATATTCTTATCATACCCAACTGAATAGTCTAGTTATGTGAAGAATCCCTAAAAATTTGTATAAATCAATATTCTATAGTATGTATATGGGTATTTCGATCATGAAACTCACAGTATATGGTCGGGTCTAAACAAGTTGGTGGTGGATCCGAGTAGGTGTGTTGTGTAGGCTGGATAGTCTTGGTAGGCACTATAGGATGGGCAGTCATGGAAATCTATGTAAGATATGATTATCTCTTAAATTGTTCAAACATAACTTGTACAAATGATTGAATTTTATCATGCATATAATTTTTCATGTCTCTAAACTTAGATTTTAAGGATTTTATTTCTTGATCTCTTGATTTCTTTTTTTAGGGACCAAAAGTTTTCTCAACACTAATATCCTTCTCATATAATCTTACGTGGCTAATGTTCTTTTTCATTCCTAAAGTAGTAGTTATGATTTCCATCCAACCCTCAGAGATAACAATCCCTTGAATTGATTTTCCATAAAATTCATCCTGAAATGAAAACATTAAATAATATATTAGAAATATTTATTTAAAAAATGAAAATATTTATGAAAAATAAAAAATAATTTCTTACAATTGTTTCATCACATCCTTAATTTATTCTGTAAGATAAATTTCATTTTTTACCTTCTCTTTCTTCCATTTTTTATGATGACTGGGTGGAGATGTAAGACCTAATTGAACCTCTTTTTAACCACTACCAAATTGATCTGTTAATGCATAAAATTTTTCTACAATAATTTTCTCCTCAAATAAATGATACCCTCTACATGATAAAGTATGAGGGTATACATTCATCAATTTGATCTTTTGATGAGATCTCCTGGAGGCATGTTACATATAAACAAACTATTAACTAATCGAGTAATATTCTAAAAAATTTACAAAATTAAATAACTATCATACCTTAAATTATTCATCATGTTAGATGGGGATATTTTTTTCCACGTGTCTATATCTAAAAAAATACATTATTCATGGGATTTTATTTTTTAACAGCCCAAAAAAAATAATAGTTTATGAATTTTGTTTTAAAATCCCTCTGTTGAACCACAATTAAAGATAAAAATATTTTTTTAATTTCTTTGATTTCATAAAAATTGAATGACATCTATAATTAAATAAATTAAATATTATTCATTTAAAATATCTAAAATTTGATAAATGAGATAAAAAATAAATCAACTAAGATATTTTACTGTGATGGTCTCCCACAGCTTCTCTTTCACCATTTTTTCTATAGACATCTAATCAGGATATAAAATGTTAACCCTACAACAGCTCTAGATAACGATATAACTGGTAAACTATGATGCATTTTGTCCGGTTGCGTTATTTTTATCATCAATTTCAATATAAATTCTCTAATATCCATAGTCAAGTGATAGTTTGGGTAAACATATAATTCCATGTTTACTAACTCTAAAAATCAATTTCTCTATAGGATGAGAAGACTCCTCCATATGAGGTGCATTATTAGGAGGCACATCAATAGTCCTACAGTTATTATTTTTTAAATTAAAAATTTTCTTTCATTAAAAAATTATATTACTGAATATTTAATAATATGAAATAATGAAATATATCTAGATAAATGTTCCTCTTCCTCTTTTTTAGTTATTGAAATATAAATTTGTAATGAAGTTTTTAATACCTTTATATATTAGGGAAGTAGATATTTCAAAATAATGATTAAAAAATATGGAAGTAATAAAATAGTATCACATATGGGTAATTTTTGGTAAAAATGATAAATTCACTATTCTTAACCAAAAATTATGCATGTTAAACTATTATATATAAACATTAAATATAAAATAATATAAAATTTTAAATTTTTAAATATCATAGTCAGAAAATCATTTTTTATATTCATAAATTTAACCAAAACATAATGATATAATTCATCTTTTCCAATCAAAATTTTTTTATAATAACTATTTAATATAAAATTTGACAAAATAATCATATAAATAGAATAATATATTTAATTATAAATATAATTATTAATAAAAAATATAGTTTTCACATTTAAATTTTAAAATAGAAATATAATATAAAAATTTACCTAAATAATTAGGATTATAATTTATTTTCTCCCACATACTTTCAACATTATCATTTCATATATGATTGACTATGTCTGCATTATAGACATTTTTATCTTCTAGAAATTAAATATTAGATGAAAAATCTTCATATAAATCAATAACATCATCATCATCTTCCTCGCCCAAATGAATTATTTTCCCTCGAAAAATAATAGACCACTAATTATTTGATGAATCAATGACATTAAATATTTTCATTTCAAGTGTTACCATGATAAGTGGTTCCTCTTTTTAACTAAATATTTTCAAACCAGCCAATGTGTGTTGAGTCAAAAAATTTACTTGGTACTTTTCTTTTACTTTAATTTGGTAAATCACAAATTATTTATTAAATACTTGACCACTAAATTTTTTGTTCAAAGTGTTTTAGAATGTTTTTTTAAAAAACATATACTTTTACCATACTTAGAATTATTTCTTAATTATTCACGAATATAAAATAATATTCATTATTATGATTATCTTAATGAGTATGGATTCATTAAAAATTGGATTCACTTTTCTCATAATAGATTTAGTATTATCTGTATTGTCTTCATATTGATAAATTATTTTTTAATCGGACTGATGTCAAAACTAATAAAAATTTGATTTATATATCTAGTGATTATAATAATGATATATGAAAGAGAGTCCACACAACTAACTATGTTTAATTTTTAAACATTGAAAAATAATTCATGTCATAATGAAACATATTTTACAATTTGATGATGTAAATTCAATACAATGTTGGACATTCTGCTATTATAGAAATAAAGACCAGTCAAATTCTAGGGGTCCAAGTCCTTGTGACCAAATCAGAGAAAATATGATCTTTGGGATATCAAGATGACTATTAGAACCTCACTAACAAATATATGGTCATTAGAAGAGTTTGAAGATGATGATTTAGAAAAAGATTATGAGCTGATCAATCTTATTTGGAAATTCTCATTAGTTCGAGATATCTTAAGATTAAAAAGTGTGAATGGCTTGTTCTTTGTTTTTTGTAATAATTTTATATTTGTTTCTTCTCAAGGGAAACCATTTAGGTTTTCCCCTTAATAATTATTTTGAATTGAAATCATGTTTTCGATTTTTGATTACAATCAAAGAATAATAGGGATAGAAAGATAGAGAATATGATCTTCCGATCAACGTCTTACAGAGATAACAAGTCATATCTGATCCATCAGATCAAGGGCTATCAAGGATAGGTAGATAGATAATTTTATAATCATTTCTAGGGATTTCCTTACCCAGTAAATATATACTTTATTGTAAGTATAAAACAGGGGATACTGTTAGCCAAGGTGTGAGGGTACCTTATCTATAAGGTTAAAGAAGTCAATTATTTTAAATAACTAATTCATTATTATATTTTTTTCTATTATATTACTTATTTTTATAACTTTTATTATTATAATGTAAATGTTTGTATTTGTTTTATCATAACATATTTGAATATGATAAACATTAATCTGTTAATTAGATCTTCTATGAATCTGATCTGTTAACTTTTTTATAATTG
This sequence comes from Viscum album, assembly GCA_963277665.1. Lineage (NCBI taxonomy): Eukaryota > Viridiplantae > Streptophyta > Magnoliopsida > Santalales > Viscaceae > Viscum > Viscum album. Next base: position 1,364,188,078 of record OY728143.1, on the reverse strand, counting down.
AATCTTATGTGATTAAGATTATTTTACAATAATATAATCAGATATATATTTATTATGATCTAATCATATTATTTAGGATCTTAATTTTTTTACTCTAATATTTAAAAATATTTATGGATTACAACTCTTAGGTAATCAGACTAATGGATAAATCCAAATTTGATCTTTTACTTAAAAAAATTGGGGAATTATTTCTAGTTTAAACTCTTTTATACTAAATTTTTTAAGATTTCAATTCACCCATAATAGGTCCATATATAATAATTTTTTTTAACAAAAATGTCCATATATCTCATATTTATATCTTATAATTGGTATCAGATTAAGATTCCATTTCTCAAATACTTACTGAAATTTTTTTCTTTACTATTGAAAGTTTGGTTGGATTTCTTATAAAATTCTTGTTTGTAAGATTTTATTGCACAAACATGTTTGTGGAAAATATTTTTTTCCTATTAGTATTTAAGGTTTTAATTTCATATATATAGACAATATCAATCCAAATATCAATCCAATTTTTTATGGTGTTGACTATGAATACTATAGAGATAGAATGAAGATATTTTTTATTAACACCGGGTTTGATAATTTTTTCATGCTAACTGGAGATTATAAAATATCTAATAAAGAAGTATCATCCTTTACTCATCTTTAAAGTAAGGGTATCAACTAAACTAGAGGTAAAGTAACACACTGCTATATTCATTGTCCATAATCATATATAACCTAATATCATCTTGTGAATATGAAAATAGTATCTGGAAAAATATTGAGGTTACACATTTTGGTACTTCAAAATTTTTTCAGTCAAGAAAATAAATACTGATACATGATTATCAATCACTTTATTTTTTACAAGATGAATTATTTTACAAGATTTATTAAAGGTTTATAATGATTATAAATAGATTACAATCTATTTGTAAGAAGGTTATAGAAGTTGAGATTCTTATAGGAAATATTATACACATAATGTTGAATGATTGGTAATCAAAGAGAACTTCTACTGATGAAACTAGAAAGGTTAATAATCTTACTCTTGACATTCACATTGAAAATATTATTCATTATAAGTGAATATTAAAGATATATGTCATGAATGTTAAGAAAAATAATTGAGGAGATTCTTTTGAATCAACTACCTTACATTTAAAACTTAATCTCATAAAAAGGTTTTTATATATTCAAGAAAGGGAAAATTATTTAAAAAATAAAATTCATGTAAATATGATCATTCAGAAAATTAATTAGGTAGTCATTCTATAAGGATTAATAAGATATTTGGTAAGATAGATTTATGTTACGAATATAAGAAATGTAATAATGATTGATATGATAAGAATAATTTATTAACTTGATATGAATGTAAGAAAGATATAAATTTATAACTAGATTGTCCCATGATAAAAAAGGAAATATAGAAAAGATGTTAATTCTATTCTAAATTAGAAAAAATGTTATATTTTTTAAGGAAGGAATTTTCTAAAAGATAATGATTCCTAGAGTGAAAGTGGATGATTTTCCTCATATAAATATTCTGATAAAAATAGTTCTAGATAGAGGAATATTAGTCTTATTTTCATAACAAAATAATAAAATTTGTATCTTATGGAAAAGTGACACACTATTGGAAACCATTCCAAAATGTCTCTTAATGGTATTTATCATAATGAGAAGGATTAGATATCTTTGTATGAAGAATCAACCTCAGTAGAAGATAATACCATAGCTTCTTATGATTAAGTTTTTCTCTTTACTATATTTTTAGATAATGAAAATTGTAAAGTTAAAAAAAACATGATAAGGATAAAGTAAGAATATATGTTTTATCGAAGGAAGTATCGGCTCTTTCTAAAGATATTTATAAATCCAATTCTAACTTTTCCAAAATATTTAGCAAAACGTTATTTCTAAAAAAAGATAGCTTACAAACTATTTTTGATAAAATCTATTCAAAAACTATTACTAAATTGGGTAATAATTAAGATACTAAATGAAAATTTGAAATCGATTCCTTGAAGAAATTTTTTCCAAACATTGCAAATGGAAAATAAAAATTTTGAAAAAATGTACAAACAAATTCATTCTCATTGTAATAATTTTGTATTAGGTTATAATAATAGACACCTATTTTTATAAATAATTACATTTTTCCAAAAATTGAACCATTTTTATGACATATAAAAGTGGTGGACATTGCTTGAAAAAAATTATCTTAATAAGATTCAATCGTTAGTTTCTCATAAAGATTATTTTTCAAAAACAAATGTGGAATCTGAAAATTTTGTTTTCTAACTCAATCGGACCCAAGAAGGTTTGGTTGCCCAAAACCTAATGTTTCATCTTTTAATAAAATAAATAAAGTAACAAAAACAAGAATACATGGTACATTGATAGTGTATTTTCCAGTAATATGACTACTAATGAAAATTATTTGATGTATTATCAAAATTAATGGTGGAAAAGTTACTTTTGTGGATAATTATCAAGAGAGATTATTAGTGTAGGTAACATGGTTCTTCTTTTTAAAGCTTTAATTTTGAATGTTTTGTTTGTTAAAGTCCTTAAGCACAACCTTATAATCATAATTCATCTTTTCGATGAATTTTACCTTGTGAATTTTAGAAATGATAAATTTGTATTACACAATTACAAGGATGAATTTATCCTTTATACCAATCGGCATGAGAATATTTATATAGTTGAATTATAATACATTAAGAGACAATACTTACCTTGCCATTATAAAATGGAAGATAAATCTTGGTTATGGAATAGAACATTAAGTCATTGTAACCTTATAAACTTATATAGGTTAACTAAGAAAAGACTTGTTAATGATCTACCAGATCTAATGTTTTAATCTTCAAAAGATTGTGATAATTTTCAATACGATAAGCAAGATAAGTCTAATTTTAAATCTATTAGTGAAGTCTAAAATACTTATTATTTATAATTAGTGTACATGGATGTATATTTTCCTACACAAATTGGGAGTATTGGATCCAAATACTATGTATATGTATTGGTTTATGATTATAGTAGATACACATGGGACTATTTTATAGTAAATAAATATGACGCCTTTTGTTATTTTTAAATTTTATTAAACAAAGTTAAAATTTAGAAAAAACTTATCATTGATAAATATTCCTTGTGATCATGGTGGATAATTTGTAAATTATGATTTGAAACTTTTTGTAGTAAGAAATGTATAGAATATATATTTTCATATCCTATAACTCTTAAGTAAAATGCTATTGTGGAAAGTAGAAATCGTATTCTTCAAGAAATAATTAAATACCATGCTAACTGAATACTTAATTTCTAAAATATTTTAGGATGAAGTGCTTAGTAATACCTTCTATACTGTAAGTCGAGTTTTAATTTGACCTTTTCTTAAAAAAACATTTGAGTTTTGGACTAGTAGAAAACCTTATGTTTCCTAATTCATAGTTTTTGAATAAAAAGTATTCATACATCATATGAAAGATAACCAACACAAATTTGCACCCCAATCCTATAAAGTAATATCTTTTTGTTATTCCAATAATTCTAAGAAATATAGATTTTTAATAATTATCATTATACTGTTGAAGAAACAACGCATGTTAAATTTTTCCTAATCGACCTTTTATTTTAAAACAAACTCAAAAATAAACCTCAGATAATATTTCAGAAACTAATCTTAAACATATGTTAGAAAATTATTATTATAAGGAAAATACCAAAGAAATATTTTCTGTTGTTTTTAATTGAAACTATTTTCTACCAAATGTTGATAAACAGAGTATTCAAAACCCAAGAAGTCAATTTTTTCTTAGGAAGCATCCTTGTGATAGTATCATTGGAGATGTTGATCAACCAGTTAGGACTAGAAATTTCTTAATAAATGACTCTAAACATCTATATTTTATTTCCCAATTTTAACCTAAGAATCCTGATTTTGATTTATATGATGAGAATAGGATTAGTTTATGAATGTTGAACTTAATAAATTCGAGAGAAATAGTGTTTGGTCCTTGGTTGAAAGACCTAAAGAAACATCTATAACAGTAGTAAAATGGGTTTTCCAAAACAAATGTGATGAAAATAGAGTTTTTGTCATAAATAAAGAAATACTTATTGAAAAATGTTATAAACAATAATAAGTCATAGAATATAAATAAACTTATCCAATGGTGGTTTGGCTTGAATCTTTTTGTATTCTATTATCCGTTATAGTATTATTTAATTTCAAACATTTTTTAATGGATGTGAAGTGTTATTTCCATAATGCATATGTATAGGAGGAAGTATTTATTAAAAAATCTCATAGTTTTAAAAATTAAGAACATCTTGAATACGTTTATAAACAAAACAAATATTTATACAAACCTAAACACTCCATTAGAGCCTAGTATGATAGATTAACAGGATTTTCATTACCTAAAAAATTGTTAAATGACTTATAGATCCAACTCTTTTGATAGAATAATTTTACAAAAATATTATAATTGTTCAAATTTATTTTTATGACTTTATATTATGATCAACTCAAAAATCATTAATAGATTCCTTTATGGGTCTTATGAAATATGAGTTTGATAAGTGTATAATAGGTGATTTAACATTTTTCTTTGGTTCTCAAATATCAGAAATACTATAAGGAACACATATATATCTCAACAAAAGTATATAAAATATATTCTTTACAATTTTGGATACGATAATACTTAATGTATTGGTACTCCCATTGGTACCTCAAATATACTTGATCTTGATGAGGCTGGGAAACCATTTGACCAATAAACCATTAGAGGTATGATATGAATTTTAATTTACATGAATTATATTCATCTATAAGTAATTTTTTATTTATTCCTTTGTGCAGGATATCAAGATAGTCTAAAGTAATCTCATTTAAACATAGTCAAAATAATTTTTATTTATCTTAAGGGAACTATTGATTTAGTACATTTCATTATTTTGGAAATGATTTTGTATTAAAAAGTTTTGTGTATGCAGACTTTGGTGGTTGTATAATGGATAGTAAAATCACATATCAAACATGAATTTATTAGGATATTAATTATTCTCTTGGTATTATAAGAAAAAATAGTCGATATCGGTTTCCACAGCTGAATCCAAATATGTGACAACTAGAAGTTGTTGTGCTCAAGTGTTGTGGATGTAACACACACTCACAGATTATAGCATTAGTTTTACTAAAACTCATATACAATTTGATTATACTAGTTTCATTTCCTAAAGTAATAACCCTTTACATCACTCTCATGAAAAACACATAGATATTAGGTATCACTTTTTTAGGGATCACACATTAAACCAAGATATCATTTTTCATTTTATCTGAATGCAAGAACAACATGATGATATTTTTACAAAAACGTTATCCATAGATTGATTTGAATATATTAAACAAAATATTGGAATTATCACTATAAATTGTTATTTAATATCTTATTATGGTTTACCCATCTCCTTAGATTAAGAAACTATTTTTTATAGAATGTACATATGTTTTTTTTTCAAAAAAAATTGTTCTTCAAACATTTTAGTTTTCTTAATATTTCTATAAGGGGTTTCCTAGACTCATGTTTCTTTACAAAATTTTCATATTTAGTTTTCTCAAAATTATTTTTGGACTCATACAATTTTAAAAAATTTCCGGACATAATATTTTCATAAAATTTTTAGATTCAAAAAAAATTTCATAATGAGCTTTTATATTGTATTTAGTTATAAAACTATTTTATTTTAAATAGTGATATTCCATATCTTAAAACTATTATAATCTAATTGGTTTAATCAATTTCAAGAAGATCATTTTTATCTATACCAATGAAACATTCCAACTTTGAAAGGTATTCTTCTCATCTATTAATTTTTTCACTATTTAATTTCAATTATTTTATCTTTTTTATTGTAATACTTTACTTTGTTTCTTTTTTCAATTTTTTTTTTATTTTTTCAAAATTTTATCCCATATCAATATGAAAATTTTAAAAAAAAATCAAGAGTTCAAACATATTTTAATATTTATTCGAATGATTCTAAATTGTCATATCAGTTGAGATTAAATCTCAACTATTATATTATTTATAGATTTCAAACTGTCACTTCATTTTCCTATATAAAGGGGGAATGCATGTCCCATTTAGAAATTTTTAAGTCATCATGTGATGAAGTTTTGTCACCCCCAAAACTCTCCAGTTCTGATTTTAGAATCTCCAGATTCTACCCCGAATATGATGCCTAAAACTAAGGATTTCAATGAGTGTTACGTATTGAGAGAAAGGAAAGTAGATAAAACATTATATGAAAAGTATGATTATACTTTAAAGAAAATTATAGAATCCGATAATGGGAATCTTTGTGTGTGAAAAAATATAATGAGGATCATGATTTAGTTTATCTTGGTATCATAAAATAATTTTATAGTTTAGTGAAGTTTTTAAGTGAATATGGAAAACAAAATATTTATATCAAAATTTATGGAAATGGTTATAAAATCTATTTTTAAAAAGTTTAAAATTCTATTTGTGTTCCATCAGATGGAGAATCCTTTTTTCCTTCTCATAAGTTACCTAATAGTCTTGGTTCTTTTAATAAAAATAAGGCACATGATTCATTGTTTGATCATTACAAAAATTTCAGGGAAGTGACACCACTTACTATGAATAATAGAGTAATTTCTTTATAGATTAAAGGTTTCTTAATACCAAAATATAGGGATCATGTCAAATTAAAGGCCACTGATGTTTTTTCATTTCCTTAATAATATTAGAAAGATATATATCATCGAATATGTATTTATTACAATCATAAAATCAAAGTATGGTTCTATTAATTCTCATATTATTATGTTTCTTGTAGTAATTATAAATATAATTCTTGAGTGTATGAAGTTCTTAATCATTGAGAATAAGTCAAATCCAAATAATAAAAAAATATTTTAATTAGTGATGAAACATTGAAAAAAATGGGGCTCGGCTATGATGAAGAATCAAAAGATTTTTATTGAAATGTCTTTTGGTACTGCTTTGAAATAAGAAACTTCTAAGAAACCTATGAAAATCTTTTCGAAGAAGAAAGAAAAAGTTGATCAGGGTGAGCAGGAAAAGAAAAATCAATTCCAGTCTTCCCCACATAAGAAAAAAAATAAACATAATTTATTATTATATGTAGTATGGGATGAATGGATTAGAAAGATGGCTGAAAGGAAATATGGATATCATTAGTTCAGAATCGACCCAACTAAATTTAAACCAATGATAATTCCTAGTGTTGATGTTCTCTATGAATAATTAAAGAAAAAGATTCAAAATAAGTCATCAGAAGCTATTTTATGTGATATATTGATGAAATGAGTAGAAATATCCTTATTAAATGTTTCTCCGAATATTCCTACATCCTATATTGATCAAATAAATCTGGATGTAAGATTAGTCCTTCAAGATACTTCTATATTTGATGTCTATTTTCCCTCTATCACATACAAGTTAAAGGATTAAGCTATTAATAAATCGATATCAGTTGATAAAGCTGATTCAAGGAGATAATCTCTACAACAAGGTGTTTTCATTAAATTAATAGAATAAGGAGTCATAATAATTGATTTATTATCCAAATATAGTTAAGGTATTCAAGAATAATTAAAATATAAAGAATATATTATAGAATAATTAGTATCAAATGATGGTGATGAATTTAAAGAAGAAATAGAGGAAAATTGCAATAAATATGCTGATGGAAGATAAAGAAGAGGGTGAAGATAAAGAATATGATGAAGAATCTCAATCCGATAAATTTCCTTTGAGAACATCACTAGATCCATCATTAGATTTACCCTCCAAAATTAATCAAAATTAAAAATTAGACAGGCCTAAGAATCAAAAATCCCCATCACATAATGAAGCTAAATATTTATCCAAGAAGGATGAAAAAAATCATAATTCAAAAATATTAACTGATAGATATCACTCTAATAAATAAAATTATGATGATGATATCATTGAAATTTATAATCAAAATTAAGTTGGAGATGCAGTTTTAAAATTGTTGTCAAATAAATGTGAAAAGTAAAGGAAAACGGGTGAAAATTGGAAATACCTATCCTCAAAATCATAACATTGAAGTATCTGATATGGTGAATATGATTACTATGCAAGGAGTTGATTATTTCATCAATGATTTATAGATATTATAAGAATTTATCACTTTATTTCCAAGATTAGAATCCGGAAGATATTTTATTCATTAAAATAATCTTCAAAAATAGGATTCAATTAGAGATTTGATAGATAGGGTGATTTAAAATTTGGTTGATCATAAATCCCTTAAAAACATTTATCAATCTCATAAAAAGTCTGGCAACAAAATGGTTAAATGGTCTTAAAATTTCATTGTTGATCTAATGATTCATGAAGAATATATTGAACATTTGAAGAAAATAATGAATGAATATACAAAATATTTTAATGAGTTATCCAAAGTTATGTCAGATACAGTGATATTCATGGTGTAGCTCAAGAATACATGTGATATCTGAACTCATAAAGTGAAATATTTAAATGGGAAGATGAAATATATGTTGTCAGAGATTTCAAGACTCAATAATTACAAAGATAAATTCATTGATATGAAGAATCATAATGAATATTTATCATATAATGTTCAGTCCCAAGATTATGTTATAGCAATGTTTGTGGAAAACTGGAAAAATTTTAAAAAGATTATGACCATTCTCTGATCTATATTAAAGAAAGATAAAAATATTTTTCCATTTGAACTCATCTTGTATTTCTCTTTTGAAAAAAAATTATTTATGAATGACTTATACATATCATTATGAATTTTTTGAATATTTTCCAAATATTATTGGTTGAATTTTTATTTATTTTTTATAGATGATCATGTAGATCAATATTTTGTTTTTTATTTGTGTTTCTCTAACCCTTTTGAATAAATCTAAGACTTTTCCCCATTCTTTTTAAAATCACAAAGTGGGAGAAATTTTTTTATTTGATGGAAGAATTTTTTTTATTCTTTTACAAAGGGGAGGAAATTATTTTAACAAGGATAATATGATCCTTAATGGGAGTTTTTATCATAAGGGGGAGTTAGTCATATTCATTATCGTAATCAGATGAGTTATAAAACTTAGGGGTGTTAAGAATAATTTTTTAATTCTAAATAAAATGTACCTAAAAATAGAATGGATTATATGTATTTCAAAGATATATTTTCATTTATGCTTTCTGATTTTTTCTTTCTGAAAAGGGGAATATTGTTGAGTAAAAAGTTTTACTTATGAATTTTCCATTCCTTTAGTTTTGTAAATCCTAAAATTTTTCTTAAATACTTGGTTACTAAAATTTTATGCCCAAAGTGTTTTTAGAATGTTTTATAGAAAACATATACTATTAACATACTTATAAATAGTTATAAAGTATTCATAGATATAAAATAATATTCTTTATTAAAATTATTGTAAAGATTATGGAACCATTAAAAATTTAATTCATCTTTATCAGATCAGATACTAGAATTTTTTACTTTCCTTCATACTGATAAAGAATTTCTAATTGGATGGATGTAAGAACTGATAAACATCAGATATATAATTTTAGAGATTATTGTAATGATATATGAATGGAAGTCGATAAGACTAACTATGTTTAAATTATGAATATAGAAATCTAATTTCTATCATAATACAACTTATTTTACAATGTAATGGTGTAAATTAAATATGACATCATACATTCTGTTATGCCAAAAAGATATGAGCTATCAAAATCTAGGTGTCCAAGTCCTTGTGACAAACTCAGACAAAATATAACCATTGTGAGATCAATATGACCATGGGGATCTCACCTATAAATACCCGATCATTTGAAGAGTTTTAAGATGATGATTTAGAAAATTATTATGACCTGATAAATATAATTTTTAAATCCACATTTTTTCAAGAGATATATTAAGATTACAAAGTATGAATGACTTGTTCAAAGTAATTTTTTAATCATTTTATAGTTATTTATTCTTAAGGTAACATTTTTATGTGATCCCCTTAATAATGAAATTTCATTGTAATCATGCATCTGATCAGTTATTATAATCAAGGGATTGCATTTATAGAAAGATATAGAATCTAATCTTTTGATCAAGGGCTTGTAAGGATAGAAAGGTAGAGTCAATCCATCAGACTGAGGACTACCAAGGATAACTAGATAGAAAATTAAATCTTTGTATCGATGTATTTCCTTTCTATAGAAATACATACTTTCTTGTAAGTATAAAAAATGGATACCTTTAGCAAAGGTTTGTGGATATCTTACTCTTAAGGATAAAAGAGATCAATTATTTTAAAAATCAAAATCATTGTTATATTGATTTCTATTAAAAAACATTGTTTCAATAAAGTTCTTTTATTTCACTATGCAATTTTTTATTTGTTTTATTATAATGTATTTAAACACGATAAACATTAATCTATTAATTGAATCTTCTGTGAATTCGATCTATTTACTTTGTTATAATTGAATCTTATTGGATTATGATTATTTTACTCTTATATAATCATATCTATATATATTATGATCTCATAATATTATTTATGATCATAATTGTTTTAAATGGATATTTTTAAATCTTTCTTGATTATGATTCTTAGGTAATTAGATAAAGGTCCAATTCTAAATTTTTTTCTTTTACTTAAAGTAGTTTCTGAATTGTTTTACTTTAAACTCTTTTAAACTATCTTTTATAAAATTATAATTCATCCCCCCCCCCTGGAACATGGGCCTCATCCTAGTTGGTGAGGATTCTTAAGTTCATCCGGACGACTCGGGATCAAATTAAGGTGGAGGCACAATTTCTAGTACTATAGCAGTACTGTAGTGGGAATTGTGCAGTACTGTAGCAGGTACTCTAGTGCGAACTGTAGCAGGCACTATAGCAGTTGGGCATTTGCCCCCGTTTGGGACTTCAGGCCACCGATTTGGTCTCCGAGTCCTTTAAGGTCATCGGGCCACCCAATCCTTCAGGCCAGTAAGGTCTTCGAGCCACCTCAAGGCCTTCAGGCCACCTCAAGTGCAGATATAAACCAGACAACCTATAAGGAAAAAAACTCTATAGGATGATGATCAAGGATATTTCACCACAGCAGAGGCTACACGGATTGCAAGAATGCGAGGGTATGTCACATGTCATTGGGACAAACCTATGAATGCATGAGATAGCCTAACTAAACTTTCATGCGAAGGTGGAGAGCTTATTTCATGATGAAGATGCTAGGGAGGAGCAGTTCCAAGTAGTTAGTCTGGGTTGTATGTAATGTTTGAATCCTACAAGCAATGAATTCCTCCAAGGCCTATGGCCCATGTAATACTTATGCCTATGGGACTTGTAATGGTTCCACCTCACCCCTTTAAAGGTGTATTATCAAAATCAACAACATAATGAAGGCCTTCAGGCCATTGGATGGATGGAAAATTCACTCCCCCCCCCCACTTTTAATAGATCTACATATATTACATTCTTTTGATCCTAATATAAATATATCTTATATTTATATCTGACAGTTTAAACCCATAATCATCTTTTTTCACACCACTATTTATCTCAATATTGATACACTTAAATACCATGACTCAAAATTTTGTTTAATCAATTTCCCATATATCCTTAGGAACTCCAAAATATTACATTGATTCAGAAATTAGGTTTTCATCTATTGAACTCTAAAAACAAAGGGCTTTAGTGATGACCATTACCCCACTATTTTCAATGGTAATATTTTAATACGTTTTTTTGTAAAATGTGTAACCACTAATATCAAAACCATAACATTTGGTCACATTAAGATATAGTACCCTACCAACCATTTAAATGTCTCTGATGAAGATATATCTTTTATGAGTTTCTCTTTAAACCATGAAACAAATTACTTTTTATTCACAATAATCTAAAAATTTTTATTTCTTTTTAGATATCATACCTTTAATTTAGAAATATGTGATAATATATATGGTTGAACCACATTTTTGTTGTACAAAATGTATAACTGTGTGTGCATCACTTCATCACATGGAATGAACTTCACTTTAAGCCTCAAATATCTCTACCTTAACTATCAAAAATCATTTGAAAATTTATAGGAATACCAATATCGTCCACTTAATATATATTGTTAGTAAAATACTCAATTACCTCTTTGGATACATAATTTTTTACAATAGAGGAATCCGGTCGATGAGGATTTTCAACATGTCCTTTAAAAAAATTCATATATATTTCCAAAGGATATATCCAAATAAATGAAAAATCACACATATCCATATCTACTACACTAGATGAATCACTAAATGAATCATTTTATCAAAAAACATAGGTGGGAAATACATTTATAATTGAAAAATTATAAGATCAGCTTCATTCTCTAACACATCTAACAAATTTGAATCAAGAAATTTTATAAAAATTGATTTGAAAAAAATTAAATAACTTAATTATAATATTTCTGAGTTGTCTCGATAATATACCACGTAGTGTGAATGATATTATTTGTTTTATAATTACATGATAGTCATGATATTTCATACCTATTAATTTACAATATTTCAATGAAACCAAATTATTCACATTTCAAGAATACCCATAGGGTGATTTAATACCATGTAGACTCTAAATAAAATCCATCTTCTCATTCTTTATTAATGTGTAATAAGTGATAGGTAAATATTTCTCATTTCCTTTCATAGTTAGAGCCAACTCCAAATGTTTTTCCATTGATGTCAAGTCCAATCTAGCATGAAATCCATCTTTATCTCTTTATTATAATATATAAAAAAGTTTAAATCAAAATATAACATATGTTTTTTTCAACATGAATAATGTCAATGTTTTGTTTTATCTCTGAAATAATCAATATGGTAGTTTGAAAAATATACAGTTTTTCTTCCAGATATTTTTTTAATAATGTGATCATACTTTAATTCCCAATTTGAAATCAATATTTTTTCCTAATCGTAATATTCTTCAACCAACAGTGGGTATGGGGTAAGATTATATTCTTTTAAACTATTAAAATCATTTTTAAATCAATGATAAGGATGATCAATTCACAAAAATACCTGATGTCCCATGTACATTGTCTTCCTTACATTCTGAAATTGGTAATATGATGTCTATTCTTTACAAGTAGGACTTTATTTATGTCCCTCAACATAGTATCTAGATAATTTTCTATATGTAGGAAATTCATTTATAGTTAACATTATCAAATCATGCAAAATAAATTTCTGTTTCTTGTATATATCAACAAGTGTAACACCTATCTCCCATAAAAGTCTCAATTCATCAATCAATGGTGAAGATACATATCAATATCAATTCTAGGATTTTTTTTTCCAAAATTAATCAAGATCATTATAATATATTTTTTCATCATACATATCTATGGGTAAAAGTTTTAAACTACCAAAAAAACCGGCTATGAACTATGTTGGCTACTTAGGATCTGATATAGATCCATTCCTTCTATGCATAGTCCCATTCTGAGATTCCAAACTTCACTTCCAAAATCAAATTTTTTTTATCATATCTCTTCCACTATGGTGGATAGGTAGGGTGGTGTAAGTTACCATCAGAGTTGTACTCATTTGTATTTCATCATAATAATTTTTTCATCAATTGAATTTATAAATGACCGCTTCAAATGAGAAATCGTCAGAAGGTACCAAATTGATTTAGTTGGAGGTTTCATTCTGGTAACTAATAATAGATAAAATTTGAATTATTTCAATTTTTATATGATATTATTATAAGATACCAAATTTATTTATTATGAGGTTAGATTTCAGTAATTTAGAATGTATCAAAGTTACATTTTTCAACCATTTTATTGTGTGAGGTCCTACATTTAGTGCATTTTTTATAAATATTCATCTATATTCCTATACAGCATGCAATCATTAGGGAAATCTCGTATATTTTTATTTCTAAATCCCATTGCTCATAATATTTTCTTTTCCTCATAATTGGAATCTAGAAGATTGTTTCCTTCTGAAAATAGATCTTTTAAAATTTCAAGAAACTCAGATACACTGTTATTACTCCACCCATTTCCTACTTTAAAGTTAACTAATCTTAGAACTACATATAACACTGTATATATAGTGAAACCTAAGAATAATGGTTTCTCATAATCTCTATACAACCGTTCAATAATTTCTATTTTTGGATGGATTCAATGTTGGCATAGTGAATTAATTCTTCAATTTGATCCCCTGTCTCATTTTGATTATTTTCATCAATATTAGTTGTTGAATTTATAATTATTTCACCATTATAGAACCAAAATGTATAATTATATCTAACACCATAACAAATGATATGAAACTTTGTTTCTCTAGAATTTAACATTCTTATATTCAAACAATTCATGCATGAACATAAAATCAAAAAAAAATTGAAAATTACAATTAGAAAAATATATGGAATTATCAACTCTTTTTCATATTCATCAGTGGTTCTTTGTAAATTTATCCTATCAAGATATATTAAATACCTAATATCACAATATAAATTTTAAATATATTAAAAAATATAAACATTTAAAATATATCTATATAAACAACAGATAACAAAAACTTATACATAATTAGTTAAACCTAAAAAATATAATAAATAACACACATTTATCATAACAAAAAATAATAATAACAAACAATTATTATAACAAAAAATTTAACATAAAAAAACTTACAAAATATTACACAAAATAGCTCTTGAATTCAAAATAATTATACAAATAATTATACAAAATATTATATAAAAATTTATACAAAAATAAATCACAAACAATTATCATAATCATTATATGAAAAATTATTTGAAAATTTTTACAAATATTCAGAGATAAAAACATATTAAAAAATTATACAAATAGTTATGAAGAATATCTTGAAAACAATTAATATGAAAAATAGTTTAACATAGTAACACATATATATATATATATATATATTCTCTTATAATAAACATTGTAAATTAATATTCCAAAACCAACATCACAAATAACAGAAGTTAATTTAGGTAAATGAAAATGTCATGTGTACTGCCTTTCAAATCAGCCACCTCCTCCTAAATCTGAAATGTTTTGAGATAACCCATACACATCCAAATATCCACTTTATCATTTCTATAAAAATTCATGAACATAGTTATTTAAATTTATATCATGTGTTATATGTTTTTAGATATCTCTTTATATGTAATAAAATGAATATATTGTGTATTTATTTTAATACATGCATCATGTATGGATATTGAAGCTAAACAAAAGTTTAATGAACATCATATAAACTTAATCAAACATCAATGCATATCATTTTAGATCTTTTCTTCATTTCTACTCATGATTCAACTATAATAAAATTCATGTAATTTAAATTATATTCAATAATGTGTAATGAATTTATCATGATGATATTGGAAATAAGAATACTTAACATACTTCCTCAATAATATGAATACATGTCCTACTACTAAATAAATAACTTATCCACCACGTCACTAGATTGGTTGGAATTTTTTAGGAATCATAAATCCTTGGTGTGTGAGAACATATGTTGATCGTGTAATATTAATTGGGATTATATCAAAGACATTTTTATTACATCATATCATTTACTCTCATCAGTTTCTAACATGTTCAAGTCACAGGATAATTAGTTAATCTTTTATAAAAAATAGTAAAACCTAAAAACATTTAATAAATTAAAAAATATATATAATGAATTATTAAAAATAATTTTAAAAAAAAAATTAAAACTTTTGTACATTAATAATGAAACTTTTCTATTGAATTCTAATACACTCGATTGAATTATGTAGTAACAGAGAAAATGATACATTTTTGAGGAAAAATGAGTGACAAAAAAGAAGTAAAATAAAAAAATCAACAAAACCTCAAATAGAGGTTTTGTATCGATGGTAATAGATCTTTTATCATTGAATAAGTATTAAGAGTTGAAGATCCAATATAAATAAGGTGATTAGTGGATAAAAATTAACTTCAATAGAAAATTGAAGGTGACGAAGGGCCACAAAGTCATTAGTACCATCGTTGGTTGAGATTTGGTCGAGAATCAATCAATGGAATATTTAGAATAAAAGAAGAAGATAAAATATAGATGAAGATAAATTTCAAGAGATGATTTATGGTCATCAAAGATATATAATCCTTATTTGGTCAATAATCTAGTGATAGATAGGGTTTCAAGAGAAATAAAAATAATGGTTTGATTGTCAGTATAATGTTTTTAGGATTTTTAACATCGGTTTTAACTAAAACCAATGTTAAATTTTTTTCAATTTTATTTTTTAATATTGGTTTTAAAAAATAAAAACATTAAAAATCAACACTTATATGACAATTATTTTTTAAAAACAATTATAAAGAGTTTTTCAAATAATTTATAACACTTTTTAAAAATACACTAACATAAAATATTATTTTAAAATATTATAACATCAATTTTAAATAAAAATGATATTAAAATATAATGTGATGAATTTATAACGTTGGTTTTAATAAAAATAGTCATTAAAAATCCAAAAAATTAATCTTTACCATTGGTTTATGAAAAAACAACATTAAAATTTTGACATTGAAGCCACATATTATAGTAGTGTAAGAAAGATTTTTATTCTAAAGAAACTGTAGCATAATGCACATAGCGTTATTCAAGAATATTATTAAAACCAAAATTTTATAATTTTATAATTTTAATATGAGGAAATTAATTTAATTTTTGAATTAATCATGTTCAAATAATCATGGTGTACCTTTTTTAGATTTTTTAGAAGTAGTTTCTTCTTGGGTGATTAGTTAAGAATGCTCATATTAAAAATATTATCACTTTGATGACAGTATTAGGATACAAGAATGACCTGAATGTTTATAAAACATTTTTATAGAAAAAAAATTATATTTAAGTTGTAATATAATACATTGAAAATATATTTTCCAACTTATTAATCAATGTTTATCATTTTGGAAACCTAAGTAATGTTTTTATCCAAATAAAATTTGTTTTTGGTTCTTCTCTTTTAATCAAGTATTAAAAACATTCCCTTCGATTTTGGTTTGGTTTAAAAAATAAATAAGGATAATTTAATTTAATATAATCCAATTATTTCTATATAAATCAACATTATACATTATATTTTCATAAAAATTATTTTTATATTTAAGAGATTATTTTTTTCAAAAATGGGTTTTCATTGTGTTTTGTGAACTTATATTAAAAGAAATTTATGCCAATTAAAAGAATATAATTTTGTAGAATGGATTAAATATTTTTAATTAGGATAATTATTATTAGGTAAAAATTTTAACTTAATGTTTTGTCATGATTAATAGTAACTATGTTAACAAATCACCTTATTTAAGGGTAAGATGAGTTCAAATGTTTAAAATACATAGATAATGCATAAATATAAAGGAAAAAACTCTCTTAATTGCAATTTGATGGATTTATTTCATCCTTAAACTCCTTATATTATGATATATGATAATTTTTTCCAATTGAATTTATTAATATATATTATATATAATAATGTTTCAAGTATGTACATGTTAGTCACCCACCTACTCTATAAAAGGGAAATTCCTCCCCTCACTTGTCCACACATCTTAAGCAACCTATATAAACCAATACATGAATAAATATCATATAAAAATACATATACACATCCTATAGTTTGTTGTCTTCTCAAAATACCACTATAATAAAGATTAATGTGTAATCCAAAGGAGGTTACTAGATGAAATTATATGTCTGCTCTTAACGATATTTTTAAAGTTCAATTCTTATTGAGCCTCCTTTAAATATTAAATAACCATCCTAAAATAATTACATATGTATATTTACCATACATATATGTTTTTATGTAAATTTTATATTCATTTTTTATCTCCTTTTCATCCCATTGAAAAGAAAAACATCATGTGTGCGTGCATGCAGACTATCCCCTCCACATAGCGGTGTAATTCATTTTTCATCACCACCTCACTTATCTGGTTATTATTATGGAATTAATAAATATATATAATATTTATTTAATAATTATGATTTCATAAATATAATATATAATCTACCTTCTTTACATACCATTTATTAGAAAATTATTATGTCGCTTGGACATACATATGGACACTCACCTTCATAAAGTGATGTGATACTTTTGCTTTCGCTACCATTCGTGGGTGGTTATAAATTTAAATAAAATTGAAAATAAAATACATTATAAACAATATTATAATTTGATATATTAATTATCAATTTAATAAAACCTTTAACCATGATTAATCTAATGTAGTGATTTTGGAGAAATTGACCAAACAACCTTCTGTGGTCGATGTAAGAAACAACTATTCAATGAATGGAAAAATGATTATAAAAGTACCATAAAATGAAAAATATATCAAAAAGTCTATTAATAAAGTATTTAATTAATTTAAATTGATTATTTGATAGGATATAATGTGTCTCACCAAGAAGGAATCCAATGTAAGGGGTTTTCATCTTAATTCCACTCAAAGGATGCATATTTTATATTATAGATCTAATTTCAATAATATTTTGTATATAATACCCATTAACATATTATATAATTAATAATTATTTATTTGATGTATTTAATATTTCCATTCATGTTTTATCTTTTATTATATTTTTATTAAAAATTTATTTTACCCATTACTGTTTATTTTATAATCTCTCTCTTAATAAATATTGTTCATATTTAAATTTACATCAGAGAAATTATATGTTATTTATCCCATTAAATCCATATATTATCTATTAATTTAGTAATTTATAGGGTTTAAAAGTCTTTATTCCAACTTCTACACTCTTAAGCACTTAAAAAATGTTTTTATAAAATCTAACCTTATTGTCTTTAATTTTTCAGGAATCATTATATTCCATATCTCTATTCCAAAAATTGTTTTGTGGAAGATTTATCTACATGAAAATTATCGGTAAATTCATTTTTTTAATACCTTTTAATTCATTTAAATATTTTTAAAAGGAATCCATTTAAATTTTATTGAATTTTTTTTTTCTTTTTACAAAAGTTTGATCGGAATTTTAATTTTAACGTATAAAACATATTTTTCTAACCCAGCACCATTATTTTATATTTATCATACTATTTTAAATTCCATGATTATTCAAATAAAACACCATTTCTATAATTCAATTAATTTATAGTTTTTATTTTTTTTAAGTCATTATTTATAAAAGGTTGAAAAGAATTTTGGAAATGATTTATAGTTTTGTTTTTATAATAATGTGAAAAAATATTTAAGGAAAGTTCTTTTAAAAAAATTTCTTTTATTTTCCCCTATAATTATCAAACAGAATTCCTTTATTTTAAACCTTTATTTCTAATTAATTAATATTCTGTTGTTATTTTTTAGTTATTTATGGATTATACCTCATTTTGAGATCATTCACTTTCTTGTGATAATGTTCTCTATCGCTCTCCATTATTCATTTGACCTTATTTTCTACTTCATGTCCATATTTTTAGTGTCATGAATATATTCAGTATTATTCCTACTAAATTGATATATTTTTAAATATATACTACTTCAAATATAGTTTTTGTTAAAGGAAGCTTATTAAGAATGCTATTTCATTTAATGGGGAATTATTGATGCCCTTTTTTCTTTATTCAATATGGATACTTACTGATTGATTGTGTATATTTATTAGGTTTATATATTGTTGATTCAATATATAATGAATGAATTATATATATATATATATATATAATTTATGGGTAGATCCTCGTTATATAATTCCCTCAATGAATGTACATGTCTCATGAGACAAACAAATTAGAAAATTAGTTTGGGATTTGGTGTATACCAAATAATTCATTGAAATTTCTTATCATAAGTCCCATGACATTATGGTTCTTGCTGTTTGGGAATGAGGAACAAATGGAAATAACATAACATCTAATATTATAAATTTCATTTAATGAAATTTTATTTATTATTATCCATGTGATTGTTTTGTTTATATTTTCCCTGGATATGTTTTGAAGATAAATTTTTCGATTAAATGGAATATGTAATTATTATTCACTCTAACATATTTTTTATGTCCTCTATAATCATGATATATTTCATTGTACATTTTCTATTTCTTATCCACTAACTAAACCCTTTATTATGTTTCACATTCCCTAGGATATGAAAAATGAATCTTTGCATGATTTTAAAGGATACATTAAATATTTGCATGGTATGTTTTATTTTTACAATGTAATATATAAATAATATATGAATCTAGTCTACTAAGACATGGAAACCAATTTATCCATCATATTTTCATCCATTCTATCTTATACAAATGTAATAAATTATACATAGATTTGGGTAACTAGAGATGAGGTCATTATATTTTGTATTAAGTTAAGTTTATTACAATATTTTGGAAATAGATTTTAGAATATCATATCTGGAATGAACATTAGGATAAACCCCTATAATGTTTAATAAAATGTATTTATTTTTATATTATAGTCAAATATTCATGATTTTATGATCTAATTATGTTTTTTATATTGTTTTTAGATGGATCCTATCATAATTAAGGGTAATCCTATCAACACACATAGTAAATGTTTTTATTTCCTTATGAGAAATTAAATACAATGGGTGTTGGAGATAAGGATATCATGGGTATATTATGGAAAATAACTGAGGATATGAGAAATAAACATTCCCATTTTGATAAAATTTTTATTCTGTATCATGATGTACCATTGTTGGATCACATTATGAGGGAAAATCCTTCATCCTTTAATAAAACTACTAATACATTGGTATCTGAGAAATGGATCAAGACCCTAAAAAATAGTCCCCTAATTTGTGAAGTAATGAAAAGGAAAAGGTTATTCTGGTAGTTTATTGTTTAAATGTATATGTTGTTCAGAGTTAGTCATTTATCCATAATACTAAAGAAGATTATGAAGTAGAAAATATGGAATTGATAACTTTAAAAGTTTTTTATTAAATAAATATTTTTCTAAATAGAAAAGAACTAAAATGGAGAGAAAGTTACTAAACCTAAAGTAGTAGTAAGAGGAAAGTGTTGATAAATATGAGGTTATCTTCACAAGATTAGAATGGTATGCAATAGAATAAATAAGTTTTATATAAATCTAAATTAACATGTATTTGTTGGGATTAATCCTAAACTTTTAAGGGAAATATTCTCCCATAAATTTTAATTATATGATGATATAATATTATGTTCCATAAAGACAAGGAATGATTTTATAGGCCTTATATCTCTAATGAAAATCAATAAAATAAGTCGTCTATTGAGTTCTATGTAAAAAATAAATGTATTAAATAAGAATAAAGGAAAGATGTAAATTCACAATGAGATATTTGTGGCAAGAAATATCCTGGTAAATTTTCAAAGGATGTGAGAGTATATAAGAAGTGTGGAGATAAGGTTCATATGGATCTTTAATGTAAGGGAAATAAAGAAACCATTGTTGTCTAATTATTCAACTATTGGAAGATGGGGTATTATTCAAACCAATTCCCCAAGCTTTAAGGTAACCTACAATATAAAGGTTCAAGGGGTAAGGCCAAGCTTATATGACTACTAAAAAAGATGTTTAAATTCCTAAAGATGAAGTGGACTTTAATTTGATCATAAACTCAAATTTATCTATTGTTTTATTTTATTCTATGTATTCACACAATTATATATCTTCCATGTTTTCCAATAACATTAAATAATTCCCAATCACTATACGAATAGAGTTTCAATCCAAAATTCTAATGTAAATATTATTTGAACAAGGATATGTTAGTGATTCCCCATTATGATGAAAAAACATACAAAATTTCCGAACATGATTATTATAACTATGGTTTAATTTGATATAATATTTGGAATTTAGTGAATTTCGAAGTATAATGTGAGAATTTATTACCAGGAAAATAATATTACTATTTGTGTTACACCCTAACCCCAAATTCTCAGAGTCGGTGCATTGTTTTTTTACACTGGCATGATTACAAGGAATCAAATCCCAAAAAAATGATCAGTTCAGTTGTCTTGGAAAATATATTACATACATGGACTTTATATTACAATTCAAAAAATAAAATACAACATATATAATCATTTTAAAATTCCATTAATCTCTAAGATTAAACTTGCGTATAAATCATAATACACTTCTTGGGATCATGGGAAAATAAAACATAATAAAGGGGTGATCTGAAATGCTTAGTATGGTTAAAAAATATATTATAAACTTTCATAAATAACCATAAACTTTAGGTAATGTATAAAACTGAAACATAATACTTTTAAACATAAAATTGAACATAACATGGAAATAATAAATAAAATAATTCCATTTAAACATTCCTATGGATATTATACTATTTGAATAATTACATGTAATATCAATAACTAATCTCAAAATGAGAGAATGAATAATACCATACATCTGAAACATACCATCAAGGCCTTGTCCAAGACATCTAAAAATAAATGGTTAAGTCCTTGGCCAAATCTATATATAAAAATAAATGGTCAAGTCCTTGGCCATGTCCTTATCTAGTTTGTCTCATGAGACCTACCGATGCATCGAGGGGATATAGCAGGCCTCGCCCATCACTTACTAAGTCCAATAAATTCCTCAAATTAAAATGGTGAAACATGAACAACAAAATCATTCATATTAAAAACTATTATATGAAATACTTTAACCATAAACCTAGAATGGTATCTAAATAGCACATACACGATCAAATTAATGATAAAATATTCAATAGAATATGGGAAATGATATCATAAGAGATCAACTTCAATTAATAATGAGATCAAAAAAGGATATTGACATTTATGAAAATTATCTATTAAGATCATTAACAATTTCTTGAGAAATATACCCCTTTTAAGTGAAATTATTTATTAAAAAGTTGTTCACTTATAAAAGAAGACCTTTAAAAATGGATTTTGGAATCAAAGTTTCCTATACCAATCTGATACTTTTTAAAGGAACTATCATTTTATAAAAATTCATGTCTATTTAAATAAATCCTTAAACCCATTTTGAAAACATGGACATGCATGATAAAGATATCCCAATAGATACTTTTTCATAAACAATCATGGATAATTAAGAGATTGAGAAATTAACCCTAACATAAAATCATAAAAAGATTAATTTTTTAAGAAATATAAATTAACATCAAAATAAACATAAAATTTCCTTTATAATAATTTTATATCAAAAAAATAGTTATGTAAAATAGTATAAAAAATATTTAAATGGAGAAAGGATTAATTGTTTAAATATTCAATGCTTCTCATAATGCATTGAACATTTAAATCATAATTTCTATATCTTTAAATGAATCATTAAATACTATGAAGATATATTTATTCATGGTATGAAAAAAAATATGGGCAGTACATACACAATTCTGAAGAAATTGGTGGTGGTCATGGCTTATATCTCAAAAAAAATTAAAATTGAGCTGGAATTTCTTTAGCATAGGTTTGACACTCTCTATACGTGTCTGAAGCTAATTACAATGGTTTTAACCATATTATTATCTTTTATAAGTATCATAATAATATTTAAGATATCCTATATGATTCATTTATGACTTTATATTACTCATTTATTGAAAATTTCAATGTTAAAGAAACATTATGGGTAATAATCTCTTCGTTTATCTTATGTGTTTTGACTTGTTATTCTTGATCATATTACATAGATCATGATTTAAATACATCTAGAATTTAAAAAATGATTTTTATATCATAAATATTCTAAATATATATATATATATAATATAGAAATATAAACTGGAATACACTATTCATAGAGATATAGGTTGTATGTATGCATGAACACTATTTACATTTTTAAACTTATTGAATGGAA
This sequence comes from Viscum album, assembly GCA_963277665.1. Taxonomy (NCBI): domain Eukaryota; kingdom Viridiplantae; phylum Streptophyta; class Magnoliopsida; order Santalales; family Viscaceae; genus Viscum; species Viscum album. The sequence goes on along the minus strand of OY728143.1, from coordinate 1,364,164,057 downwards.
GAAAGTAAATGGTATATATATATATATTATTCTTATAGAATTTTTATGTCATATATTTCATTTTTATTCATAATATATATTTCTATAATCATTCTCGAATGGCTAATGTGGAGGATTAATCTCATCCCGTCGTAGAGATAGTAAGCCATACATACGCATGAGTGACGATATCATTTAATTAATGGTTAAATGGTGTAGAATTTTATGGGATATGAATTTCACAGAGACAATATAATTTTATATTTCTTATTTACATCATTTATATTATTTTTTATACATGTATAAATAATTTATAGATGAAAAAAAGTTTACACCACAATGTGGAGACGGAAAGTTGTACATATGCACACATTGAGATATAGTTTTTAGTTGGATGGATAAAGGGAGTAACATCATTTTACCATAATAATAAAAAAATATCATCATATATTAGATGTTTTAGTTATTAATATATTGTGGAATCAACATATGAAGTGGAAGTAGATGAAGAAAATAACTTTGAAAAGGTTCATATAATGATTAACTATTCTTTGAGTGTCTCTTTTTGATTTTTACAAAAGGACTCCTTAGGATGGCTTTATTCCAAAATTATGTTCCTTAGAATGTATTAGGGGAATTTGGGAGAGAAACTAGGTAGGTTTTGGACAAGGAAGAGGGATTTATTGGTGTTAATTAAAGATAATTATAAGTTCCCTTTTATAAGAGAGGGGAGGGGTTCTTTTGGAAACTTTTAAAATATTAATTTATTATAAATTTATTTTGGGTTTAAAATAGATAAAATGTGATTTATTTATAGGATAATATGAGTATGGGTGTAAATCCCATCAACAAATGAATTTTAGATGTGTTTAGGTCATAAAATCAACCTTATCCTTTGAATTTAACCCTTTGTTAAATAGTTTAAGTCTTACTATGGCTTCTGGTATTTTTACACTATAAGGTTAATATAGTTACTAAAAATTCCAAACTAACCCCAAGTGGGTAATTTATAATATATTTAAAACTATAAAAGTTATTTGGAAAAACCATATATTTTTATGGAATTTACATCATTTAATAAAATATTATTTATTTAAAAGTATAATTTATGTCAATTTTAATACTACTCAATATTTGATTTTTAAAAAATATAAAAAACATGATAACTTAAAAAAATACTTCAAATATTTCTACTAACATTTATCTATTATCTATAAAAAAATTAAGTCATTAATTATGTAAAATTATATTTATTTTAATATTTTTAGTTTCATTTATTTCATATCACAATTAATTAAACAATTACTACATCATCATTTTGTCTTCATTTAATTTAATTATTTAATGTATAATAATTATAAATATGTTACCATGATGTATATAAATTTCTAATATTTCTAAATACTATTTATATTTGACCATATCACTTATATAACCTCGTATTAAAAACTAAATAGTTATTAAAATTTGAAAATGACATTTTTAACTCTTCTTTAAATAAAATATAATAAATGTCCTAATCTTAAAAAATTGGCATAAAAATGATCATATTTCTTAAATAAGGTTTATATTAGTTGAAAAAATTACCCAATGAAATTAGGAAAAGTGTTAGCATAATTTTATATTATTATAATATTATTTTTACCTTTATTTACCCTATTTACCTTTCATTGTGGTAAATAAAATTAAAAAGTTACTAATCAAAAAACTATATTGATCCTATTAGAAGAAATTTTTCATAATAATTACAACCATTTATGTTATTTTTTTCAAAATTCAATTCATAGAAGCGTTAAAATTATGTTTATTGCTAATCTCAAATGTAGCTAGAAGACTTGTAAAAAGACGTTAAAAATCAATGAATTTTTATATTTAATTATATTATAAAAATGTTTAAAATGACATAAATTTTGTTTATATATGTATTACTTATATATTGTGACCTTAAAATCAATTTTAATTAAAATGGTTATTTAAATGAAAAATCTGGTTTTCTAACAATAATGTTGGATTTTTCACAATTCATCAAAAATTGAATGTTTTCAGAAAAATACCAAAAATTCACCATAAATAATATTGATATTCCTAATTCAAAAATTATGTATATTTTACCAAATTAAATTTCTAAGAGTGTATAAAATTAATTTTATTATTATTCACAAAAGTACTTAAAATGTAGTTTCTTTAAGAAAATAGTATTTCTAAACATATAATTATTTTATCAAAACTTATACATTTCATAAAAAAAATTTCTTTATATGAAAACATTGTAGATAAAAATTAAAAATTATTTATTAATATTAATATTACTATATTTGATGGATATGTTATAAATATATCATTTAAATAATTTTAACACTAAAGTGTTGATTCGTAGAAACTCAATATTCTTTGTTGTGCAGTCCAAGTCAGTGTTTCCTGGAATATAAGATATTGAACATAATGTATCGTGAAATATTGGGGTGTTAAATTCTCCCCTCCTTAAATAAATTTCATCCTCCCAATGTAAACTCATAATCAAAAACTATGGGTTTCACTTTTCAAAATATCTTTATTGAAATACCACATTGGAAAATGGATTAATGAGACCACCATTTTAAAATAATGAAAGGGAAGTATGAAAGTCACTCGAGATAACACATACTAGGGTTCTATTTAAGAAAACATGGACATGGAATAAAAATCCAGCCATCATGTTCTAATAGAGATTGATAGAGAACATGATTAAGAGAAAGTTAATAATCACTAAGCTCTAAATATGTGATGATCTAAAGGATCATTTCATTCATTGTAAAAAGTACTATGATTAAATTTTGGGTTTCAAGATCATTTCCCTAGAGTAGAAAAATTATTTTACTATTTAGATAAGAACTTACATGATTTATTTTCACTTCATAATCATAATCTCATCTTTTTGTTTATCTTCGATCCATTTTCACTTCATTTCTTACTCCTAGAAATGAATGTTCAAAATTAATTTTTCATGCCTAATGCACATTTGATAAATCATAAGAACAAAATTTATTTACTTCATCCTCTATATTTTTACTGAAACTAAGAAGGATAGCACAAATTATCCAATAAATAATTCATTAAACTCAAAAAATAACATCTAATGTTCAACTTACCCTATTCCAACCTTATGCCTTTTCCAAAATACATATGTCCAACTTCACTGTCCAAAAAGGTCTCTAAATTTCTAAAATCAATCTTAACATTAGATCCTCCAAAAAAATTAATGAGTCTCATATTGTCAAATAATAAATATTTTATCACCTTTAAATCCTAAATGAAAACTCTTATGCTTCCAAATCCTTAAAAAAGAAGTATGAAAGTGCAATCCTCATGAATCTTATAACCATTGATGTAATAATTATTGATTCCAAATACAAAATTACCTTGATCATTCCACTTCACTCTTAATCCATTAACTAAGATTCAAAATCTTATTATTTAATTACTCATTCATGTCATATTTATTTTGTAATGTATTCATTATTATAAGTATAAACATTACTTGTATAACCATGATGATTCTAATCATTGACCAAAACCTAAATCACAATCTTAAAAACCCTAATCATTGTGTTATATTCTTGAATAATCATTTATAGAGTCTCTAAATGATGGAATCTTCTTATAAATCAAAAATTAAATAGGGTTAACCTAGTTCATCCACTAGAAAATCCAAACGATGATATCATATACATATACATATCCTCAAATTCATTCAAAGGGTTGTGTTTTCTAATCTTGGATTTCTAAACCAATTTTCCAATGTTGTTGCTAAACATCATTTGATTCCAGCTATAACACCTCAACCCCATATGTCTAAAGACAGTGCATTATTTTAATACATTAGATTGATTATAAGGAATCTAATCCTAAAGGACCCATCATTTTAGAAATCTGGGCAAACAGATTACATACATGAACTTTAGATTATAATTCGGAACATAAAATAGAACATAGATAATACTCTGATAATTCCATTATTCTATTATATTAACTATATATATAAATCATAATACACATCATATCATACTAATAAAATAAAACACAATAAAGGGGTGAGCTCAGATGCTCAGTAAGGTTAAACAATAAAGTAGAAGCTTTCATAAATAACTATAAACTTTATGGTAAGTATAAAACTGAAAAAAAAATCTTTTTAAACATAAAATTGAACATAATATTGAAATAAAAAAATAATTCCATTGAAACATTCACATGTATATTCTACTAGTATAATAGTCACAATTAATATCAATAACTAATCTCATTATGAGGTAATGCATAATGTCAGACATCTAAAACATACTATTGAGGCCTCGCCCTAGTCATCTAAAAATAAATTGTTAAGAGCTCAATGAAATACAAATGTGAAAATAAATGGGCAAGGCATCAGTCAAATCCATATCTAGTTTGACTCCGGAGACCTACCAATGCATCAAGGGGCTATATCAGGCCACACACATCACTTACTATGTCAAATACATTCCTCATATGAAAATAGTGAAACATAAACAACAAAATCATTCATATTAAAAACTAATATATGATATAATTTAACTATAAACCTATTATTGTTTCTAAATATCACATCCACAATCAAATTGATCCTAAAACATTCAAAAAAAATCTTGAAAATGATATTATAAGGGATGATTGTCCATTGAGCATAATATCCAACAAATAATGTTGAAATAGATGAAAATAAATTATTAAAATAATTAAAAGTGTCTTGAGACAAATAATACTTTTTCTTTGAAATGATTTATTCAAAAATTGGACACTTATAAAAGAATAAATTTAAAAACGTATTTTTGAATCGAAGTTTCTTATACCTATTTGATAATTTTTAAAGTAATAAAAATTTTAAAAAAATCATGTCTATTTAAATAAATCCTTAAAACCATTTTGAAAACATGGACATTGATGATAAGTATTTCCTAGTAGATACTTATGTATAAAAAATCTCAGATAATTAAGAGATTGTGAAATTAAATATTACATAAAACCTTAAAAAGATTCATTTTTTAAAAATTTGAATGAAATTAAAAATAGGCATAAAATTGCCTCTATAATCCTTTTATATCCATATAAATAGTTATATAAAATAATATCAAAAATATTGAAATGGATAAAGGGATAAATCTTTAAACATTCAAAGCATCTCATACCACATTGAACATTTAAATCATAAATCCAATATCTTTAAATGAATCATTCAATATAATGAATAAAAATAAATTCTTAATATTAAATACAATTGGGTTATTACATACACCACAAACAGAAAATAGGTGGTGAAAGTGGCTTATATCTCATGAAAATTAAAAGTGAGACAAAATTTCCTTACCATAGGTCTGATACTCTTATTACGTGCATGAAACACCGGTATAGTGGTATTAAACATATTATTAACTTCTAACAGAATCATAATAATATTTATGATGTCATATATGATTAATTTTTGACTTTACATTACGATTTTATTAATAATTTCCATGTTAAAGAAACATTCTGGGTAACAATCGCTTTGTTTATCATATATGTTTTAACTATTTATTCTTGATCGTATTACATAGGTCATGATTTAATTAATTAAAAAATTTAAAACATGATTTTTATATTATAAATATTATTAATAAAAATATATATAATATATATTTATAAAATGGAATACATTGTTCATGGAGATGGTAGGTTGTACGTACGCATGAATGTTGTTTCAATTTTCAATTGTATTGAATAGAAGCAAGTAAATGGTATGTGTGTGTTTGTGTATAAATATAAATAAAAATATATTATTCTAGAATAATTAATAATTCTTATATTTCATACTTTTTTATAATATATATTTTCTTAATTATTCTCGAATGGTTAATGTGGAGGATGAACCTCATCGTGTCATGGGGACGGTAAGTCGTACGTACACATGGGCGACAGTATCATTTCCTTAATGCTTAAATGATATAGAATTGGATGGAATATAAATTTTAATGAAACAATATCATGTAATATTTATTATTTACATCCTTTATATTCCTCATTATTCCCATTTAAATAAGGTATAGATGAAAAACAGTTTACACCACGGTTTGGAGATGGTAATTCGTGCGTACGCACGCATTGTAATATTGTTTTATAGGATGGGTAAAAGGAGGAATATTCTTGTCCCATAATAATAATAAAAATATCATAATATATTAGATTATATATTTAATAATTTAGTGTGGAAACAATATAATAATGGGAAGTATAATAATAAAAGAACTTTGTAATATTTAATAAAACAATTACCTCTTCTTCAGGTCTCTCCTTTTGATTTGCACAAAATGACTAACTGTGATGGATTTATGCCCAAAGTATGGCCTCAATGATGTAGTGAGGGGTTTTGAAAGAGTAAATGGGCAGGATTTTTTGGATCCAAATGGATTTAGAGGTGTAAATTAAAGATAAGGATAAGCTCCCTTTTATAAGAGAGGGGAGGGGAACTTCCGAAAACTCTTAAAATATTAATTTATTATAAAATTTTTTTTGTTTAAAATAGTTATAAAGTGATTTATATCAAGGTTAATATTATGATGGGTCTTAATCCTCTCAACCAATGAATTTTATACACATTTAGGTTACAAAAGTAACCTCATCTTTTGGATTTTACCCGTAGTTAAACAATTTAACTCTTACTCTGTCTTCTTGTATTTTTACACTATAGGGTTAATCAAGTTACTATAAAATGAAAAAAAACCAAATTGGAACATTTACGACATATCTAAAACTATAAAATATTTTTGTATGAATATTATATTTTTATGGATTTTATATCATTTAATAAGTTAATATTCATTTCAAAGTATCATTTATGTCAAATTTAATACAATTCAGTATTTGAATTTTTAAAAATATCAAACCAACATGATTACTTTAAAAAAATACTTCCAATATGTCACTAACAAACCAATGTTATCTATAAAATGTATGGATGTCATTAATTAAGTAAAATTATATTTATTTTAATATTTATAATGTCATTTATTTGATATATCAATTAATTAAACAATTATTTTATCGTCATTATGTCATCATTTAATTTAATTATTTAATGTATAAAAATTATAAATAAATAATAATGATGTATATAAATTCATTAAATTTATATGTAATATTTGTTTTCAACCATATAACTTATATAACCTTATTTGAAAAATAAAATTGTTATTAAAATTTGAGTATGACATTTTTGACTCTTCTATAAATAAAATATAATAACTTTCTTAATCTGACATGAGTGGATTAAAAAAGAAAATATTTCTGACCAAAGTATTATTATGGGAGAAAAATAATTATTATTATTAAATTAATAAAAGTGTTAGGGTAATTTTATATTAATATAATATTATTTTAAACATTAATTACCCTATTTACCTTTAACCATGGTAAATAAAATTCCAAAGTAACTATTTACCAAAAATTATTTTTATCTTATTAGACCAAATTTAACATACTTATTAGAACCATGAATGTTTTTTTCGAAATTAAATTCACAAAAACAGTAAAATTATGTTTAATGTTTATCTGAAAATGTAGTTAGAAGGTGGGTAAAAAGATGTTAAAAAGGATCAATGAATTTTTATATCTAATTATATTATAAAAATTATTCCAATAACCTACATTGTTTTAATATGTGTATTATTTATCTCCTGTGACTATAAAAACAAAATAAAGTAAAATAATTATTGAAATTAAAATGTCTGTTTTTTAACAATAATATTGTGTTTTTTACTATTCATCAAAAAGTGAATATTTTGAGAAAAATAAAAAAATAACCCTATACTAATTTTGGTAATCCAAATTCAAAAATTATTTATATTTTAAAAAATTTAATTACTATTAGTTACTAAAAGTAATTTTATTATTTTTCTCAAAAGGACATAAAAATTAGAGCCTTTAAAAAAACAATATTTCTAAACATATAACTATTTTACCAAAACTTAAAAATTTCATTATAAATTTGATTTATTTATCTGGGAAAATTAAAAATAGCATCTAAAAATGATTTATTACTATTAATATCTCTATATTTAATGTATAATTTATAAATATGAAATTTAATTAATTTTAACACTAAAGTATTGTTTCGTAGAAACTCAATCTTTGGTGTTATGCAAGCCAAGTCTGTATTGTGTGCAACACAAGTTATTGATGATAATGTGCTGTGAAATATTGGGGTGTTACAATTTCTAAAATAGATTTGGAATTCATTTTCTTTAGATTCAAGGCGTCATCAACTAAAAATTTTCTAGATCCACCTCTAGTAGCTCTCCTTAATGGAATTTTGAGAGAAGAATATAATATAAAAAATATGTATGGGAAAGGTAATATTGTAATAGAAGATATACCTATTGTGAAAGAATATAGTGATGTGTTTACTTAATAGTTACATGTAAATCCACCCTAACATAAAGTTCAATTCTCCATTGAACTGACACATACTACAAAACCTATATCTAAGACTCCCAATAGAATAATCATAGTAGAATTAGTGGAATCAAAAAAATGAAATAGTTGTCTAATAATGGATTCATTCAACCTATCATTTCATCTTGGGGAGGCTATATGTTTTTTAATAATTAGGATGGGTCTCTGAGGTTGGGCCTCGATTACATGTAAATACATCTGATTAATCTAAAGAACAAGTATTATCTGCCACATATTGATGACTTATATAATCAACACAAAAGAGCTAAATATTTTTCAATGAATGATGTTTTTTATGGGTATCATCAACTGTGACTAAATAAGGAAGATATTCCAAAGATGAAATTTCATATTAGGTATAAACATTATGAGTTTATAGTAATTCCCTCTAGATAGAGTAATACACCCTCTATTTTTATGGATATTATGAAAAAAAGTGTATAAATATCATCTTGATTATTTCATCATGGTATTTATTGATGATATATTATTATAAAATAAAAGATTTGAACAACATAAAATATATTTAAAAATGATTCTTGAAACTCTCAGAGGGAATTATTTGTTGGTGAAATTTAATAAGTTTGAATTTTAGATTCAATATGTTTCTTTTCTTGGACATATTTTCACCAAGGATATAATATTAGTTGATCCTTCAATGATAATGTCATTTAGAGAATATACAATTCCAAAGAACATAAAAAAGATACATAGTTTTCTTATATTATAAATTTAATATCGGTGATTTATTAAACATTTACTTTATTTGATTGCACATTAACTAAGTTGATAAAAAATGTGTTAAGTTTATACGATCAGATGAATTTAATTAAAGTTTAAAATAATTAAATAGAATATTGGTCAATATGATGATATTTACATTATCATTGGGAAGGGATGTTTTTTTGATATATAGTGATTCATCGAACAGAAGACTTAGATGCATCCTTATATAGCAGTAAAACATTTATTTTTTATAAATCTGGGTAGTTAATGATCTATGAACAGAATTATCCAACTCATGGTCTTGATTTGGTATTAATAATATTTACCATTAAGATATGAATTAATTATCTCTTATGGTGAAATATGTGAGATATATATGCGTAAAAAAAGATTAAAATACATATTTAAAAAATAATAAAAATGAGATAAAATATATAGCTATATCTACTCATGTATTATAATTTTTCAATACTTAACCACCCTGAAAATGAAAATAAGTTTGTTGATTAATTTAGTAAGAAAGATGATGGATTTTTTACTAAAATGATTATTAATACTGATCATATATTCTTGTAATCAAAAAACAAGGATATGGGAATCTTTAGAAAATGGGAAACATAACTCCTTTTCTAAATGATTGACAACCCATCTTTATTGGAGATGATAAAAATTCAGATCTTGATGATAAGATTTTAAAAGAGAAAATGAAATTCATGGATGATGGTAAATTTAAAAACTTTTTCTATGTAAATGGTGTGATTAAATTTTGAAAAAGGTTATAATTTTTATCAATACCTAATTTGAAGAACGAATTAATGTATGAATCCCATAGATCAAATTTCTCTATACACCCTAGTATCACTAAGATGTATAGTGATTTAATATAATTTTTTTTGTGTGATAAAATAATTCTATAAATTACAAAATATGTATCATGATTGTTCGTTTGTCAATTGGTAAAGGCTGGGAGACAACAACCTAAAGGATTTGTGTATCCTTTCTCTATTCTTACGTGGATGTGGGAGGGTATTACTATATACTTTATCACTATATTTCTAACTAATCCTAAAATAAATGATTTCATATGGTTTATTATTGATCACCTTACCAAGTAGGCAAATTTCCTCTCTATAAGGGATGATATACCTCTTGAGTGCCTCACATGACTCTATATTAATGATGTTGTGAGACTTTACAGTGCATTTATTTTGATTTCATCTAATTGTGACCAATGATTTACATCAAAATTCTTGAAAAGTATTCATAAGTCTCTCAATGGTGAGCTATATCTAGTCACAGTATTTCATTCTTAGACAGATATAAAGTCTAAAAGGACTATTCAAACATTATAATACCTGATGAGGTTGTGCTCATTGGCCTCTCAAGTTATATAGGATCATTATTTAACTTCTTCAAAATTTTATATAATAATATATTACATTCAAGTATCCCAATAGAACTGTATAAAGTATTGTGAAAAAATTTTGTGCACTAATTTGTTGGGATAAAGCCAGTGAAAGGAAGGTTTTAGTCCCATAACTTGTTGAGGAGAAAAAAAAGTGAGAACTAATCAGATTCATATCAAGACAACTCAAAGTAGGAGAAAGATTGTTTTTAATAACTATAGGAAGGGTCTGTAATGTAAAGTAGGGGGTCTTATTTTCTTGAAAATTTCTCTATGGAAGGGTGTTATAAGGTTTGGAAATAAAATGAAACAATGTACCATGCATATATGGCCTCTTTAAATATTAAAAACAATTGTAATTTTTTATTACCATCTATAAATTTCACCCAACCTCTCTAAATTGAATGATGTTTTTCAAATCTCATTATTGAGGAAGTAAATTATAGACCTATGACAACCCATAACTTTTAAACGCTTTATTTCATGATTTATTTCATAAATTTACGCATTATGCAATCCAAAAAAGATCATGAGACCTATTGTATTTGGGTAATTAGATACATAACATAGTATCAGGAAACATGGGTATAAATACATTATTTAGAAACTTTAAAACATTATTTTTATCCCACTAATCTTCTAATAATGCATAAGATAACCTAGGGATGTACATAAGAAAAGGGTGAGCTATAAAGATTTATAAGGGAATAATCAAAGAATAACATGGTAAAATTAATCCATGTTAGTCAATAGGAATATCAAGGTGACAAAAAAGGGGTCAAAATCATAAACATTAACATCAAATACTTATATATGATGATAACTTCAAGGAAACAAAGAATGTGAAAACTACATAAATCATGACATTAATAGAATAAGTCATGGATAACAATTGAGGCATTATAACATAGTGTTCTTAGGGTAACCTCCCATGAAAAATAAATGGTATATCATGAGATAAAAACATAACAAAATTTATTTTAGGGAAAATAATAATAGTCCCACCCATTATATCCATATCATGTACATGAATTTGTGTGCCACATAGATCATACAACATAACGACACCATTCATCACTTTTAAAATCATGATTAAATAGTGTGGATTATATATATGGATGTCCCTAAAAAATAATGACATGTATATCTCGTTTAAAAACCTTGAGTAGAAATGGGGAATGGAATTCACAACACAATATTTTGACATGGAAAAAATCAAAAGATAATTTTGGAATCATAATGGGTGTACATAAAGGTTTATAGAAGGTTTAAATGAGATGGAAAGGAAATATCTCATTAAATTGGTATTATAACGATTTTAAAGGAATGTATAAAAACACAAAAAAAATATAAAATTTTAAATAAAAATGGTTTAGTACAAATAATGTACTTAAAAAATAAAGAAGAGTATAGAGTCACGTACCTTGAGAAGGGGCTTCTAAGAGCTTGGGATGAGATTATTAAGAGATTGGGAACACATTAGGAAGTATTTAGATGTGGATATTGAGATTAAATTCATAATAAATGGTTTTTTAGTGAATAGTTGTGAGAGTAAGGGTGGGTATTTTTTGAAAAATAGGTGAGAATTATTTTTTAATTTCTAAACATAGGTTTTAGACTCTATATGATAAAATAATAAAAACTAAAAATATTCCCATTATTTTATTCCATGGATAATTCCTTGGACGATTGGATTTCCATATTTTATATTTCTAAGATCCAAAACCCTTATAATAACACATTTGGTGATGTATAAGTTAGTCATGTTTATAAAGAATTGATTTTAAAACCAAATAATATAATATAGCTTCAGGATAATTTATTAATGGTTTATAATATTAATAAAATTACGTCAATAAAATTATTTTAAAAGGTAAAAATATTTTTATTCTTGGATTCACTCTATAATATTTACTAAATCACTTTTGGGCTATTATGGCGTCATAATACATAATATATATTTATATAATATATAATTTTTACCCAAAAAATTTATTATCTCAAAAAAAATATGAGAATTTTACCATTGGGTAATTTAGATATTCTAATTTAAAAAATAATATTTATTTTATCCAAATAATTCATTATATATAAGAATTTACACGTTAAAATTAAAATTACCATTTTCTAAAAAATATTTGATTTTATGATTAGAAAAGTTTTCTGAACCTTATAAATATTATATTGGACTTCACTAAATTATATTATTTTTTAATTGTCCAAACATGTATATAATGATTGGTATTATATAAATCACACTTTTTTTCAAATTAAAAACACTTTTTATTAAAAAAAAAAATAATAATAGAAAACAAGAAGATGAATGGGGTCATATAAATAGTCATTCCCTTATTCAATTAAGAAAAAACGGACATCAAAATCAAACTCATAGGAAGAGTCTTAATCATCATACCAATCTAACTTAGAGTATTAGGGTACATGAGACCTGGTATCCATGGTTAGATTCAGATATGATTAATCATTCATATGCCTTTATTTCTTATGAAGTACAGGTTGAAAACATTCATCATCAACAAGAAATATTTTTCCTGTTGAAAATGCCTGAAAAAAAAAGGAAGGATTTTTTGTGGAATCATTTTATATATCATCCCAATTTCCATGGATTCCCTGTGTTACACTTAATTTATTGATATCCTCATAGATAATATAGATATTCTCACTACCACATTGATTTAAATATTCCTCAGTTGCAAGAGTGATGAGATTTAGATGATGATCCATTTTGAAATCTCTATGTTTAAGGCTTCCCTTCTCTACGTGGACTTGCTCATGAATCTGTAAATATTGAACATTGTTATGGGTCTCTTTAGTCACTTCAGTCAGCTTCTGAGAAGGATCCTCACCAATTTTTTAAGGACCAATATTAACATTCTCACCCCCTCTATCTTGATGGTATTTTTTTTCATCAACATAAACTAACTAATTATATTCTATATGTCTTATTAATTTATTCCTATAAGAAGCCTCAGTATTCTAACTTAAAGAACAAAAAGATAAAACCACATTCTTATGAAATTTATCCTTAAATTTTATAAATATAGTTTTTTATATAAAACAATATATATTTTTTAAAATATAATTTTAATCAACTCATATAAATTTATAATAATGAAAAGGGATGAATATTATCATTTTTTATTTAAAGGGAAAATATGAAAATTCATACTACTAGGGTCTAGATATATAACCTCTTATTCCACCAACATATTCTCTAAGGGTATGATATATAATGGAGAGGATTTCTTGGGGTGGTTCAACAAGCATTGTGTGAGATGTGATCTTGATAAGATTGAACTTCTCTTGTATATGGTTTCATTTGTTCTTCAATTTTTATATTTTATATATGTATTGGTCATGAAAAATATTGATAATGTCATCTCCCTTGAAGGCTCTGATAATTAGGATTCAAAATTTATAATCCCAATGTTTGTTTTTATCTCTCCTTCTATCTATGAAAATTAGACTTTATCATAACCCATAATATATATTATTCTTCTCAATTACTATACAATGACTACATTATAAATGGTTAAGATGCATAATTCTCTTTCAAATTTTATATGCTATATTTTAAAAAATTTCTCAAGTAAACAAATTGATTTACATGTTTTCTATAACTATATTAAATAATGATGAATTTATTCATTCATAAGATAATTTCACACATAAAAGACTTGTTCATTAGATTCCTCCCCTCCCCATCAAAAATTTTACCATTGAAATTTTCATTTCATATACTAAAATATATGAGTGTACTTATATTTCATCACCTATTCTGGTTCCTACATTTCTTCATATAACTTGTGGTTTTACCACAATACTTTAATCAGTTTATTTGTCTTATTGTGTAGAACTTTTTTTCAATAATATATGATCTCTATCGACTACTCCTTGTATGAATATAATTATCCAAAGGTATCACCTTAGGATTTAGTACATGTGGGGGTTCTAGTATGTACTTTCATAAGAGGGATACATGGAACACATCATTTACTTGAAATGGTTTAGATAAGAGTGTAAATCAATAGGTCATTACTCTAATGTGATCAAGGATCTCAAATGGGATGATGTATCTTAGACTAAGATTTCTCTTCAAGACAAACCTATTGACCTTCTTCTATGGTGATAGACAAATGAACCCCTTATCTATGACCTGATACTCTAGGTATCATCAATAATTTTCTTCATAGATTTTCTATCAACTTTTAATAGATTTCATATGAAACTAAATGGTTTGAACCTTCTCTATTGTCTCTTGGATAATATTAAGTCTCATCAAATTCTTATCTACATCATCATCCCATCATACAGGAGTCAAACACCTATTCCAATATTGATCATTGTAAGGTGCCATTTGAATGCTATAATGAAGAATTTTTTATATGAAAGCTCCACTATGGGAAGGTACTGATCCCAACATCCTCGAAAATCCATTGAACAACATATAAGCATATTCTTAAGATTTTGGATGGTTCTTATAGACTAACCATCCGCCTGAGGGTGATAATCAATGCTGAAAGTTAGCTCTATATCCATTTCTTATTGAAGGATTCTCTAGAATATTGACGTAAGCCTCAAATATCTATCAAATATAATATACAGTGACACTATATGTAGTTTTACCACTTTCCTAATATATATATATATATATATATACATTGGTGAGTCTTTCAAGAGGGAAATGCTCCTTGATAATAAGGAAATTTATTGACTTTTTAATGTGATTTACTACCACCCATGTGGTTTTATTTCCTTTAGATATCCTGGTGACTCCAATGATGAAATCCATGGTTATTTTTTCCAATTTCTTTACTATTATATAAAATTCATTCATTATAACCTTAAATTTTTTTTACCCATCCTTGACTTGTTGGAATGTCGAGCATTGAGATATTGAATCTGTAATCTCCTACGTTATGTTATCCAACCAAAAGTTTTTTTAAAAATAGATATACATCATAGTGTTAATAACCTGACCCCTGTTACCTATAGCAGGTATATTATTTTAATACATTGGCATAATTATAACGAATCATGTCCCAAAGGACTGATCATTTTAGATGTCTTGTAAAATAAATTACATACAAAAAATTTACATTACAATTTCTAATATAAATTATTGAAAATATAATCCTTTTATAACTCCATTATATCCCTATCTTAACACTCTATATCAATCAAAAAAACATCATGGAATCCTTATAAAATAAAACATAAGAATGGGGTGATCTTAGATGCTTAGTAAGGATAAACAATATACTAAAATCTATCAAAAATAAGAATAAACTTATAAGGCATGGTACAAAAATTAAACACAATCCTTTTAAAACATTATATTTAGCATAATATGGAAAAATAAAAACAAATAAATATATTTAAACATTCACATGTATATTCTAGTCATTTCATAATCACATGTAAAATCATTAACTTATCTCAAAATGAGGGTATGAAAAATTTTGTACATCATAACCACTACATCAAGGCCTCATGATAAGACCATACACAAATATTTTGTCAAAGCCTTGTTCCAAGACACTAGTTTGTCTCATGAGACCAACCAATGAATCAAGGGGCTATAGCGGGCCCCACCCATTACTTACAATGTCTAATGCATTCCTTATATGAAAAGGACCAAACATAACATAATCATTTGTATGAAAACTTGCATACAAAATGTTAAAACCTTAACCATAAACCATGAATAGAATAAAACTAGAACATATACTGTTAAGAATATCATAAAACATTAAATACAATATGGAATATTATATCATAATAAATAAATATAAATTAATCATAAAATCCATCAAAGGTTGTTTACATAGATGAAAATAATCTAATAAAATCATTAAAACTCTTTGAGAGAAATATCACTTTTTTACTTTGAAAATATTAAATGTTGCACAATTTTTAAAATAAGACATTTAAAATATATTTTTAAATCAATGTGTCCCATAACACTTTGAAACTTTTTAATGGAATTAACATTTTAGTAAAATCATATCCAAATAAACAAATCCTTAGAACCATTTTGAAAAAATGAAAATTAATGAGAAAGGTTTAGAAGGATAAATCATTAAAACTTTTAAAATGATGTTTTAGTTCATGAGTCCCTTATATAAAACCTTAAAAGTGCTACTTTTGAAAATATTTTTTAGAAACATGGACATGAATGATGAATATGTCTGAGTAAATACTTATACACAAACATTCTAGGATAATAATATGATTTTAAAATTAACCCTTACCTTAAGTTTTATACTCTTAGTATGTGTCTAAAAATACTTTATAATGGTTCTGAACATATTATTAACTTGTACCAGAATCATAATAATATTTATGATATCATATATGATTAGTTAATGACTTTATATTACTTAGTTATTGACAATTCTATGTTAGTGAAACATTTCGGGTAACAATCACTTTCTTTATCATACGTGTTTTGACTTATTATTCTTGATCATATTACTTATATCATGATTTAATTACTTTCAGAATTCATAAAATGATTTATATATGACATATATTTAGGATATTAATGTATATAATAGATAGATATATGGAATGAAATACACCGTTCATGTAGACGGTAGGTCGTACGTATGCATGAACGTTGTTTCCGTTTTCTTATCATATTGAATGGAAGTGAATGAAATATATGTACATAAAAAATATATATTATTCTAGTAGTATTATTATTTAATTTATTTCATACTAATTCATCATATATATATATTTTTCTAATCATTATTGAATGGTGAATGTGGAACATTAATATAATCGCGTCGGGGAGACGACAAGTCGTACGTATGCACGAGAGACAATTTCATTCCTTTAATGGTTAAATGATATTTAATTGGATGGAATATGAATTTTAAAGAAATAATATCATGTAATATTTATTATTTAAGTCATTTTTATTCATCATTATACCTATTAAATAATGTACAGATGAAAAATTGTTTACACCACGGCGTTGAGAAGGTAAGTCGTACGCACGCACGCATGGTGATATAGTTTTTCATAGGATTGGTAAAATGATGAATATGGTTGTCTCATAATCATAAAAACATATCAGAATATATTATATCTTGGTTTTATTATTTTATTATGCTAAAAACTTATGGAATGGAATTAGAACAAGAACTAGCTTTGAAAGAGTTATATAAAATGAATACCTTTTTTTGAGTATCTCTTTTTTATTTTCACAAAAGGACTCTATAAGTTAGATTTATTCTCACATTGTTGCCTCTAGAATGAATTCAGGGATGTTGGTAGAGAAAATGGGTAGTGTTTGGCCAAGAAAGGGTAGTTTGGATATATGAATTAAAGAGAAGGATAAGTGAGTTTTTATAAGAGAGGTGAGGGGTACTTTAGAAAATGATTGAAAGATTAATTTATTATAAATTTATTTTAGGTTTATAATAGCTCTAAAATGATTTATTTCAAGTATAAGATAAGTATGGGTATAAATACTATCATCCGCTAATTTTGAGACAATTTTAGGTCATGAAATTATCCTTACCTTTTGGGATTAACCCTTTCTTAAACAGTTTAACTCTAACTGTGTCTTCTAGTATTTTCCTACCATATAGTTAATATAGTTATTATAAAATACCAATAGAACCTCAAGTGGATCATTAATTAAAATTTTAACATTATATAAATTAGTTTCTTGAATATTATTTTCTAGGATTTTTATATCATTTAATAAAATAGTATATTTTTTAAACTAATTTATGTCAATTTTGACACTATTTAGAAATTGATTTTTGTTAAAGTCATAAAAACTTTATTCCTTAAAACAATTGTTTCAATCAAATATAACATGTCATATTACTTACATAAAATTATTGGATGGCATAAAAACTTTTAAATTTTATTTATTTTAATATTTATAATATTATTTATTTTATTCTTTCATTAATAAAGAAAATACGGCATCGTTATTGTGTCATAAATAAATTTAATTATATAATGTATAAAAATTAAGAACAAAATAGCATGAAGTAGGAAATATTTTTATAATTATAATTACTATTTATAGTTGAATATGTCACTTATAAAACTGTAGTAAAAAAATTATTAATAAGATACATGTTTATTTCATTTTTCCCATTACTTTTAATTAATTATTATTACATGTCATTTTCACACCCAAGTTCCTCCAAAAGGCCAAATTTATATCACAAGTGTAGTTTTTCTCATATATAAATCATATAATGGGATTATAACACATGTTAGGGTAGTTTTAAATAATATTATTTTTCTCCTAATTTAAATAATTTACCCTTTAACCGTGGTAAATATAAATAATTACTGAAGTTACTATTTATAATGCCCAAAAATAAAAGATACACATTTACATAATTTATAAATTATTATTAAAAATATGGAATCCATTTTTTAAAATTAAAAACACCGAAGTTTCATTAATTAATTTAAAATTTATTCTCATTGTGAAAACCAGAAAGTGGGTTTTTAAGAAGTAAAAAAATATCAAACGATTGGCATGTGTTTATATCCAATTTAAATTTGAAATTAATTAAATTGATCAAAATTGGATTATATGATAAAAAATAATAAAATTAAACTTTAAAACTAATAAAAAAGGTAATCCAACAATATAAATAATTTAAATAAAAATCATATTTGAATTAAAATGCAGTATTTTCTCACTATTAATTAAAATATAAAATTTATCATAAAAAAACCAAATATTTGTAAAAACTAAATTTTAATGTCCTTATTATAGATAATATTTTTATTTTTTCAAATTTTATATATAAAAGTTAAAAATATGGGATTTAAAAAGGGTTCTCCATTAAAATACAGAAAAGCTGCAATTTTTTAAAAATACTTATTTTATCTAAAAAATTTAATTTGTTCTTATATTATGTCTAAAAAACACAAAATATGAATTTAATAATTATATGGGATATATAAAATTCAAAATTTAGTTAATAAGATTCGTAAATGATTTTTAAATGGCTAATTTGATAGGTCGTGGTTCGCTCAAACTCAGTATTGCATGTAGTGAAAGCTTATCTTAGTGTAGCGTACAACACAAGCTATTGAATTAATTTAAAAATAAACCTACCATGGAATCTTGGGGGGTTAAATTCTCCCCTACTTTAATAAATTTAATCCTTCCAATTTAAAAAATTTGGGTTCAGTAACTAAGGTTTTGTTATTCAAAATCCCTTTATTGTTATCCCAAAACCGAAAAATTGGTTAATAAAATTTCCACTTTATAATAGAGAAAGGTAAGTCATAAGGTTACCTAATATAAAATAAATTTGAATTATATGTAGGAAAATTTATATATGGAAGAAAATACTAACCATCATGTTCTGATGGAGTGTGATAGAGAACGTGATTTGGAGAAGGTTAACAACCATAATGGTATAAATATGTGATGATCCAAGGGTCCATTTGATTCATCAAAAAAGAATATACCATGAAATTTTTTCGGTTTAACTAGAGTTGAATAATTCATTTAATTTATAGATTAATAATATAATGGAACAAACTTACTAGATATGTATAGTTCCTTCTTTTAACTAATTCAAACCACAAACTCATCTTTTTCTTCAAAAGATAATAAAACTAAAAAAATCCATTTATCTTAATCATATAAGGTTAAAAATATAAACATATAAAATTTAAAAAAAACTATATTATACTGACCAGGTAATTCATGTAGTCATGTGTTAGGCGATAAATCCTTGTTGCACGTCATTTGTGGGTTCGATTCCCATAGCCTGGTCTAACGCAATGGCTTGTTGCCTGACCTTCGTGTTGGCCTTTTCATAAATATATATTAATATGACATTACATAAATAAAATTTTTATTTTCAATATTGAAGAAATATTTTATCCTCGAGAAATAATATCCATTGTTCGACTTACTCATTTCCAAACTTAATACTCGACCAAAATACTTCCATTCAAATTCACTATCCCAAAATTTCTCTAAATTTCCAAAATTGATCTTAACATTTGATTATCAAAACAACATAACGTATAAATTATTGCAACATACCCAATATTTGATCACCTTTAAATCCTTAATGAATAAAATTGCGCTTACAAATCCTTAAATAATCAGCATAGCAATATAACCCATATATATCATGAATCTTATAACCATAGAACTATTTATGTCATAATTCTTGAATCTAAATACAAAATAACCTTAATAATTCAACATAAATCTTAAACCATTAACTACACTTCAATATCTTATTACATAATACCTCCTTCAGCTCATTTATCTTTTTTAGCCTCTTCATTATCAGAAGTATAACCATTAGTTGTGTAAATATTTTGATTCTAATCATTGACCAAAACACGAATCACAGTCTCAAAAAAAACTAATCAAGTGTTATAGTTTTAAAGAATAATTAATTGGATCTCTAAATTATTCCATCTTCTTCTCAATATATTAGTCCATAGGATTGACCTAGGTTATCCATTACCAAATCTATATGAACATTTCCTATACATAGGCATCTCCTTGAAGTCATTTATAGGGTTATGTTTTCTAATCATTGATTTCGAAATCTAGTTTCCCAGGTTATTGATTAACATCCTCTGACACCAACTGTAATTCCCCAAACCCAGTTACCCAGATCCAGATAATTATTTTAATACATTTTCATGATTACAAGGAATCAAGTCTCAAAGGACCTATTAGTTTAACAGTATCATAAAATTGATTACATGCATGAACTTTACATTACAATTTATAACATAAATTACAAAAAATATAATCCTTTGAGATAACCATTATTCTCCTAGATTAACACTACATGTCAATCACAAAACACTTCTTTACATCCTGTGAAAATAAAACATAATAAATCGGTGAGCTCAGATGCTCATTAAGGATAAAAGATAAAGCAGAAGCTATCACAAATAAGCCTAAGCTTGTAAGGCAAGGTACAAAACTAAAGCACTGGCCTTTTAAAACATTATCTTCAACATAATATAGGAAGAATAAATAAAATAATTCTATTTAAACATTCACATGGATATTATAGTAGTTGAATAATCACATGTAAAATCATTTACTAATATCATAACGAGGGTTTGTATAATGCAGGACATCATAACCACTACGCCAAGGCCCCATTCCAAGACCATAAAAAAATATTATGTCACGACCTTACTTCAAGATGCTAGTTTGTCTCTTGAGAAATACTGATGCATCGAGAGGCTATAGAGGGCCCCACCCATCAGTTACTAAGTCTAATTCATTCCCCATATTAAAGGTTTGAAGCATAACACAAACATTTGTATTAAAACTAGCATCAGAAATTTTAATACTTTAACCATAAAACATGAATTGTATAAAATAGCACATCCACAATCAAACATATCATAAAATATTCAGTACTATATGGAATATTGTATCATAATAAATCATCCTCAATTAAGCATAAAATCCATTAATGTATGATGACATAGATGAAAATAATCTAATAAAATCATTAAAACTCTTTTAGATAAATATCCCTTTTACTTTGAAAACATTCAATTTCACACAATTTTAAAAAAATCATTTAAAAGATATTTTGGAATCAAATTTTACCATTCCACTTTGAAACTTTTTAAATAAATTAACATTTTAATACATTCATGTCCATATAAATAAATATTTAAAACCATTTTGAAAACATGGACATTAATGAGAAAGGTTTAGAAGAATAAATTTTTAAAACATTAAAAATGATGTTTTAGTTAATTTTTCCCTTACATAAAACCATAAAATATTACTTTTGAAAATATTTTTAAGAAATGTGTACATGAATGATAAATATACCCAGTAAATACTTATACATAATAAATCTCGTATAATAATTAGATTTCGAAATTATCCCTTACATTAAGTTTGATACTCTTAATATGTGTCTAAAACACCTATATAATGATTTTGAACATATTACCAAATTGTACCATAATCTATATAATATTTATTATATCATATATGATTTTTTATGACTTTATATTACTTTTTTATTAACAATTCCAAGTTAATGCAATGTTTTGGATAATAATCTCTTTCTTTATCATACATTTTTAACATATTATTATTGATCATATTACATTGATTATTATTTACTTACTTACATATTTCATAAAATTATTTATATATGATATATTTTTAGGATATAAATATATATAATAGATAGATATATAAAATGGAATACACAGTTCATGGAGATGTTAGGTCGTACGTACGTATGAACTTTGTTTTTGTTTTCTTATCGTATTGAATGGAAGTGAATGACATATATGTGTATATATACATATATATTATTCCATTAGTATTATTATTTCATTTGTTTCATACTAATTCATCTTATATATATTTTTATAACCATTCTTGAATGGTGAATGTGGAAGATGAATCTCATCGCGGCGTGGAGATGGTTGGTCGTAATGTATGCACGAGTGACGATGTCATTCCATTTGTGGTTAAATGATATAGAATTAGATAGAATATTAATTTTAGATAAATAATATCATTTTATATTTATTATTTTAGTCGTTTAAATTCATCATTGTACTCGTAGAAATAAATTATACATCAAAAATAGTTTACACCTTGACGTGGAGACGGTAAGTCGTACGTACGCATGCATAGTGATATTTTTTTTCATAGGATGGGTAAAAAGATTAATATGGTTGTACCATAATCATAAAAACATATAATAATATAGTAGATTCGGGAGTTATTATTTTAGTATGGTAACAACATAGGAAATGGAATTAAAAGAAGAATGAACTTTGAAAGAGTTTGATAAAATGATTACCTCTTTTTTAGGTATCTCCATTTCATTTGCACGAAAGGACTTCTTAAGTTGGATTTCTTCCCAAAGTGATGCCTCTAGAATGAAGTTAGGGATGTTTTGAGAGAAAATAGGTAGGTTATGGTTGAGAAAAATGGATTTTTAGGTGTTAAATAAAGAGAAGGAGAAGTGTCCTTTTTTTAAGAGAGGTGAGGGGCACTTTAGGAAAATATTTAAATATTAATTTATTATAAACTTATTCTTGGTTTCTAATATCTAAAAAGTGATTTATTTATATTAAATTATGATTATGGTTATAAATACTCCTATAAATGGATTTTTAGACATGTTTAGG
The DNA here is from genome assembly GCA_963277665.1 of Viscum album. Taxonomy (NCBI): domain Eukaryota; kingdom Viridiplantae; phylum Streptophyta; class Magnoliopsida; order Santalales; family Viscaceae; genus Viscum; species Viscum album. Next base: position 1,364,140,287 of record OY728143.1, on the reverse strand, counting down.
TCATGGAATTAATCTTATCTTTTGGGATTAACCCTTAGGTAAATAGTTTAACTCTTATTGTATTTTCTTGTATTTTTTTACTATAGAGTTAATATAGTTACTATAAAATAAAAATAGAACCCCAAGTGGATAATTAAATTAATTTTTAACATCATATAAGTCATTTGGACTAATCTTATATTTTTAGGATTTTTATATCATTTAATAAAACAGTATATGTTTTAAAAACTCATTTATCTCAATTTTGAAATTATTTTGTAATTGATTTTTTTTAAGTCATAAAAACATGATTACTTATAAAAAATACATTAAATAAAATAAAAAATGTCATATTCATCCATAAAATTATTTTATGACATAAATGTTTTTAAATTATATTTATTTTAGTATTTATAATATCATTTATTTGATTCTTTCATTAATAAGGAAAATACTGTATCATTTCTATGTCATTAATAAATTAAATTATGTAATGTATAAAAATTAATTATAAAATACCATGATTTTGGAAAAAAAATTATCCTTATAATAACTATTTATTTTTGAATATATAACTTATATAAAAATAATTAAAATTGTTTTGAAATAAGATACATGTCTATGTAATATTTCTTTAAACTTTCAATTAATTATTATAACTAGTCATTTTCCAACCCAAGTTTCTCCAAATGGACAAATTTTAATCCCAAGTGTGGTATTGGTCTCCTATTACTAAGACAGTGAGATTTTTACTTATTTTATTGTAGTTTTATATAATATTATGTTTACCCTTATTTACCTAATTTACCCTTTAACTGTGGTAAATAAATATAATTACTGAACTTAATATTCATAATTCCCAAACAAAATATACATATTTACGTAATATAAACCCTAGGATTCAAAATATTTAATCCATTTATTCAAATTTAAAACATATAAGTTAAATTAATTAATTTTAAATTAATTTTCATTGTCAAAATCTGAAAGCAAATTTTTAAGAAATAGAACTACCAAAAGATTGACAAGTGTTTATATCCTATTTAAATGTGAAATTACTTTTAATTATGAAAATTGGATTAAATGATAAAAACATAAATAAATTATACTTTAAAACAAATTAAAAATTCAATCCAACATTATAAATAATTAAGATGAAAATGCAGTTTTCAATTAAAATGCAGTATTTTTCACTATTCATTAAAATTTGAAAGTTATCAGAAAAACACCAAAAAATAATCCAAACTAAATTTTTATTTCCTTATTATAATTAATAATTTTATTTTGTCAAAGTTAATATATAAAAGTGTTAAATATTATATTGGTAAATGTTTCTCCATTAAAAGGCTTTCTAGCTGCATTTTTTTAGAAATACTTATTTTATTTGAAAAATTAAATTTGTTCTTATATTATGTATAAGAGACACATAAGTTGAATTTTTAAATTATATGGAATATATAAAATTAAAAATTTGGTTAATATTATTCATAACCACTTTTTAAACGGCTAATTTGATAGGTTTTAGTTCACTCAAACTTGGTGTTGTGTATAGCGCAAGCTTATCTTAGTGTAGTGTACAACACAAGCTATTGAATTTATTTAAAAATAAACGTACTACGGAATCCTAGGGTGTAACATTCTCCCCAATTTCAATAAATGTTTTCCTTTAATTTTCAAATTTGGTTTCAGTAATGAAGGTTTTCTTTTTTAACATCCCTTTATTGCAATCCCACATCGGAAAAATTGGTCAATAAAACATCCACTTTAAAATAGAGAAATGGATGTGAGAAAGTTACCATAGATAACATATACTAGTATTACATTTAGGAAAATGTGTATATAGAATAAAAAACTAAAGATCATGTTCTGATGGAGGGAGATATAAAACATGATTATGAGAAGGTTAACAATCACAAAGTTATAAATCTGTGATGATCCAAGGTGCTATTTGATTCATCCCAAAAGAATGTTCTTGGAGTTTTTTATTGGTTTAACTATAGTTGAAGAATTAATTTACTTCATAGATTATGAACATAATGAAACATACTTACTTGGTATGTATCTTTTCGTCTTTTAACTAATTCCTACCACAAACTTATCTTTTTCTTCAAAATATAATAAAACTCAAAAATATTATATTTATCATGATAATATAAGGTTAAAAATATAAACATATACCATTTATGTAAAGAAAAATATGTTATACTAACCATTTAATTCATGTAGGTCAGTGGTAGGTTATAAAGAATTGTCGCACTTCAGTTGTGGGTTCGATTCCCATATTATTGTCTGATGTGATGGCTTCTTGCCTGACCTAAAGGTGGTTCTTTTCATAAAACTATATTAATATAACTTTCCAAAAATAAATTTTTTATTTTTTATATTAATGTAATGTTTAATCCCCAAATAATAATATCCAATGTTCAACTTACTTCTTTCTGAATACAGTACTTTCCCAAAAATACTTCCATTCAAATTCACTATACAAACAAGTCTCTAAATTTCCAAAATCGGTCTTAACATTGAATTCTAAAAAAACATAATGTAGCTCTTATTGTAACATATCAAATATTTGATCACTTTTAAATCCTTAATGAAAACTCTTATTCGTTGAAATTATTAATTAATAAGTACTGGAGTACAATCATTATATATCTCATGAATATTATAACCATAGAACCATTGATGTAATAATTCATGAATCCAAATACAAAATAACCTTAATCATTAAACTTCACTCTTAAACCATTAACTATGCTTGAACATCTTATTCCTTAATACCTCCTTCATCACATCTAACTTTTTTAGTATATTTATTATCAGTAGTATAACCATTAGTTGTATAACTATGCTGATTCTAATCATTAACCAAAACATGAATCATAGTGTCAAAAACACAAATCATAGAGTTATAGTCTTGAATAATCATTTATAGGATCTCTAAATGATGTTATATTATTATCAATCCATAATTAAATAGGATTAACCTAGGTTATCCATTATGTAATCTAAAGGATGATATCATATACTTAGACTACTCTTCAATGTAATTCATAGGGTTATGTTTTATAATAGTTGGTTTCTAAATCTAGTTCAAAGATTATTGTTAAACTTTCTCTGATACCAACTGAAACACCCCAACCCTAGCTTCCGGGATCTGGTTTATTATTTTAATACATTGTCATGATTACAAGTAATCAAATCTGAAAGTACATATCTATTTAGATGTCTTGGAAAATATATTACATACATTAATTTTACATTATAATTTCTAAAATAAATTATATCAAATATAATCCTTTGAGAATACTAGTATTCCCTTATATGAACACTACATATGAATTATAAAACACTCATTAGCATCCTGGGAAAACAAAACATAATAAAGGGGTGAGCTCAGATGCTTAGTAAGGATGAAAAATATAGCAGAAACTATCACAAATAAGAAAAAAAATTGGGGCAAGGTACAAAAATAAAACATAGGCCTTTAAAAACATTATCTTTAGTATAATACGGAAAGAATAAATCAAATAATTACATTTAATCCTTCACATGGATATTCGACTAGTTGGGTAATCACATATAAAATCATTAACTAATCTCATAACAGGGGTATGCATAATGATGGATATCGTAACCACTATTTTAAGGCCTCGTGCCAATACCATACACAAATATTGTGTCAAGGCCTTGTTCTAAGACACTAGTTTGTCCCATGAGACCTACTAATGCATTGAGGTTCTATAGCAGGCCTCGCCCATCACTTACTAAGTCCAATTCATTCTTCATATGAAAATTTTGAAACATAACATAAACATTTTTATTAAAACTAGCATAAAAAATGTTAATAATTTAACTATAAAGAATGAATGGTATAAAATAGATCATCCATAGTCAAAAATATCATAAAATATTCTGTACAATATATAATATTGTATCATAATAAATCCATCTCAATTAATCATAAAATCCATCTAAGGATGTTTACATTAATGAAAATAATGTAATAAAATTATTAAATCTCATTAAGGGAAATATCTTGTTTTATATAGAAATAATTAAATGTCACATAATCTATAAAAGAATACTTTTAAAAGAAATTTTTTTATCCAAGTGTCCCATACCACTTTCAAACTTTTTAAAGTAATTAACATTTTAAAACATTCATTCCATATAAATAAATCCTTAATACCATTTTGAAGACATGGAAATTAATGAGAAAGGTCTGGAAGAATAAATATTTAAAACATTTAAAATGAAATTTTAGTTAATTATTCCCTTACATAAAACCTTAAAAATATTAATTTTGAAACTATTTTTAAGAAACATGGACATGAATGATAAATATGTCCCAGTAAATACTTACGCACAAACAATCTTAAATAATAATAAAATTTTGAAACTCACCCTTACCTTAAGTTTGATACTCTTAGTATGTGTCCAAAAATCATGTATAATGGTTTTGGAAATATTGTTAACCTGTACCATAATATTAATAATATTTATGATATCATATATTTTTGGTTTGTGACTTTATATTACTTATTTATTAACAATTCAAAGTTAATGCAACATTTTAGGTAATAATTTCTTTCTTTATCGCACGTGTTTGGACTTATTATTCATGATCATATTACATAGATCATGATTTACATAATTCCATAATTAATAAAATTATTTATATATGATTTATATTTAGGATATAAATATATATAATAGATATATATATGAAATGGAATACATTTTTCCAAGAGATGGTAGGTCGTACGTACACATTAATGTAGTTTCTGTTTTCTTATCATAAGGAAAGGAAGTAAGTGAGTTACATATATATACATAAATATATATATATATTATTCCATTAGTGTTATTTTGTCACATATTTCATACTAATTTATAATATATATATTTTTATAATCATTCTTGAATGGTGAACGGGGAAGATGAATCTCATCATGTTGTAGAGACGGTAGGTCGTACGTACGCACGAACGACGATGTCATTCATTTAATGGTTAAATGATAAGGAATTTAATGTAATATAAATATTACATACATAATATATTGTTATATTTATTATTTAAGTCATTTATATTCAACATTATACCCATATAAATAAAGTATGCATGAAACAAATTTTACACCATAGCGTGGAGACGGTAAGTCATTCATACGCACACATGGTGATATTGTTTTTCATAGGATTGATAAAAGAAGAAAATGGTTGTCCAATAATAAAAAAAACACCTTAGAATATAGTATATTCTGGAGTTATTATTTTAGTATGGTAACAACTTTGGAAATGGAATTAGAATAAGAAATAAATTTTAAAGAGTTTGATAAATCGATTACCACTTTTTTGGGTATCTTCTTTTGATTTGTACAAAAGGACTCCTTAAGATATATTAATTCCAAGTTTGATTCCTTTATGATAACTTTAATGAATATGGGAGATTAAATGGGAATTTTTTTTGATAAAAAGATCTTTGTATATGTGAATTAAAGAGAATGATAACTGTCCTTTTATAATAGAGGTGAGGGGCACTTTAGGAAAATCTTGAAATATAATTTTATTATAAATTTATTTTCAGATTATAATATCTCCAAAGTGATATATTTCGAGTATAAGATATGTATGGGTCTAAATCCACTCAGAAAATAATATTTAGACAAGTTTAGGGCATGAAATTAGCCTTATCTTTTGGGATTAACCCTTAGGTAAACAGTTTAACTCTTACCGTGTCTTCTTATATTTTTACACGATAGAGTTAGTAAAGTTACTATAAAATGACAAGTGAACATAAAGTGGATAATTAACAAAAAATTTAACATTTTCTATATTAGTTTTCCTAATCTTAGATTTTTATAATTTTTTTATCATTTAATAAAATAGTATTGTTTTTTAAAACTCAATTATATCAATTTGGAAACTATTTAAAAATTAATTTTTTTAAAGTTATAATAACTTTTTTCCTTATAAACAATTGAATTAAATAACATATAACATGTCATAGTAATCCAAAAAAAATTTATGGCATAAAAACATTAAAATTACATTTATTTTAATATTTATAATATCATTTATTTGATTATTTCATTAATAAGGCATGTACTGCATCGTTATTATGTCATAAATAAATTTAATTATTTAATGTATAAAAATTACAAATAAAATACCATGATGTAGGAAATATTTTAAGATTTATAGTGACTATTTATAGTTGAATATATCAATAATATTACTCTAATTAAAAAAAATCTTAATAAGATACATGTTTATGTTTTATTTCCCTTTAAATTCAATTAATTATTATAACATGTAATTTTCACAACCAAGTGGATCCCAATGGCCAAATATATGTACCAAGTGTTTTATTGGTCTCCTATTACTCATAAAATAATATTAGTAAACATTTAAGGGTATTGTTATAAAATATTATTTTTACCTTTATTTTCCTAATTTACCCTTTAACCTTGGTAAATAAATAAAATTACTACAGTAACTATTCATAATGCCCAAAAATAAAAGAAACCTATTTACATAATTTAGACCTTATGATTCCAAATATTTAATAAATTTTTCAAAATTATAAATACTTAATTTTCATTAATTGATTTTAAATTAATTCCCATTATCAAAACCAGAAAGACGGTTTTTAAGAAGTAAAAACTATCAAAAGAATGACATTTTTTATGTTCAATTTAAATGTGAAATTACTTAAAATGATCCAAATTGGATTAAATTATAAAAAAATAATATAATTTCACTTTAAAACCAACTAAAAATATAATCCAATTATATAAATAATTTAGATGAATGGGCGGTTACGAATTAAAATGTAGTATTTTTCACTATTCATTAAAATGTGAAAGTTATCATAAAAACACCAAAAAAATTTCCAAATTAAATTTTTATGTCCCTATTCTAAAGAATAAGATTATTTTTTCAAATTTAATATATAAAAATGTCAAATATTTTATTTAAAAAATGGTTTTCTATTAAAAGGTGGTAAAGCATTATTTTTTGAAAAATAATTCTTTTATCTGAAAAAATGTATTTATTCTTATAGTATGACTAATAAATACATAAGATGGATTTTTAAATAATATGGAACACATAAATTAAAATTTTGGATAATAATATTCATAACCTCTTTTTAAATAACTGGTTTGATTGGTTGTGGTGTGCTTAAACTCGGTGTTATGTGTAGTGCAAGCTTATCTTGGTGTAGCGTACAACGCAATCTATTGAAAATTTTTAAAAAGAAATGTATCATGTAATATTGGGGTGTTACAATAATGCTTCTTGGATAAATAAATAAGGATGGGTTATCCTAATTATACATAAGTTCCTTCTTTAGTTTTAGTTTTTATGGAACACATATATAGGTTCCATACCTTATAACCCCATTTTAGAAATGTTGAACACCTGAGTATTCACTAAATTTTTCTATAGCCCCATATCACTTTTCTAGGCCTCTTTAATCCTCTAAAGAATTGTTGATTGAGTAGTTATTAGAGTACAGTAGGATAAATTTCCTTTTATTATTTCTATGACCATCATTTTCATGTCCAAGAAAAGTAGATCCCTTTAAATTAGTATCATGGATAGGGGTATGATATCCTTTATAATCAAAACATATTCTATTTTTTCACCTTATCGTGTGGTAATTGATTAAAGAATAATAATTCTTCATCACCCCTAACCACCTTCATTGGTTCATATTGATCTCCTTTTGTGGGAATATATACTTGAAGATTTTATGATCCATATATATGTCACTCTCCTCCTCATAATGATAATGTCTTCAAATCATTTATTTTATGATCATTATATACAATTCTAGATCATTTTTTGGGTAGTTCTAATCATTTATATTTAATTGTTGGGAGGAATATTCTATCTCTTTTTCATCTTGCAAGAGTACACAACCAATGACCTTTTTAGACACGTTGTGATAGATCACAAATCCATCCCCACTGGTGGGTAATATAAGAATAGGTGTACTGATTAGATTCTTCTTTAACTATTTAAAGTTTTCCTAGAATTCATTAATCCAATCAAACATCACTCCCCTACAGGTTATCTTTGTAAGTGGGATTGAAAATCATGAATGTTTCGCACAAACCTGTGAAATTACAAAACTAATCTAGGGAAACTATAGATCTTCATCATATATATCGATATGGGATATCCTTTAATTAAATATTTTAAAGATCCACCTATATACTTTTGTTGGTGATAAAATTCCCCATAAATGTTACTTTCTCCATCAAACACTCACATTTACTATACTTCTCATAAAAATTTTCTTTTTATAAAGTCTTCAGTACTATATTAAAATTCTCCTCATGTTACACCTTTCTTTTGGAGTAGAAAATAATATTATCTATAAGAAATACCACAAATTTGTTGAGGTAATCACTAAATAATTTTTTCCTTAACTACATGAATATAGATAGATCGGTAGTGAGTCAAACTAGAATAACTATGAACTCATAGTTCCCATACCTTGTATAAAAAAGTATTCTTGGGGATATCCTCCTTCTTTACCATTACTTGATAATTTCCTAACCGATGATCCACCGTAGAGAAGTATTATGCTCCACATAACTGATATAACAGGTGATTAATCAATGGTAGATGATACTTGTTCATTATTATGATATTATTGAGCTTGGTATGATCAATGAAAAGGTGAATTGACTGATCCTTCTTCTTAATGAGGAGGACTGACACACCCCATGGTGAAGGACTTGGGTATATAAACCCTTTATATAGATTCTCATGTAGTTGCTTCTTTGTATCTTCCTGTTAAATATTGTACATTCTATATAGAGTATTCGATATTGGAAAATCTTTAGGTATATGATCAATTGATAAGTCAACCTCACAACTTAGAGTAAGACCATACAATTCTTATGGAAACCCATTAGTGTATTACCTTACAATGTGCATGTTATCAACGATGATTTTTTCTTTAGTCTCGATCATTATATCTAGATACACCTAGTCCAAATGTAATAATATCGACAGTTGAGATGATGATACCAAAGGAGATTCATCCTCCTTTCATTTGTATATAATTAGAGAGTGATTCAAAATACAAAGGGTTATTTCCTTCTATCATAAATTTATATTGGCTCTATATAAAGAAATACAATCCATATATAGAATATCATAAAATTCTATTGGTAAGTTCATCTAGAAATTTTAGATAGGATGAAGTTATATAGTTCTGATGCAATAATTTCCCCATTCTTAATTTTCACAGATAGATTAACTTCAATTTTTTGAGGAGGTGTTTGAATATTTCTACTAAACTTGTGTGACATGAAATAATGCATAGAACCATAATCAAATAGTATTTTTCTATTATTGAATGAATAACAAGCATACCTATCACCACATCATTGTCAGGATCCACCTCAATAGTTATTATATCATAAACTCAAACTTTATCTCTAATACTTATATGTTGTTGGTGTCATTTATTATCAAAAAATATTTCCTTAGTTCATTGATCCACATAGTGTCCTTTTTCCGTGAATTTAAAACATTGGAAATTTAGATGAGGCTTTACTTAATAAATACTTCATTCCATCATTTTGGTGGGTTTATCCTATATGTATTCTCTAACTTGGTTCCCTTTTTTCCCACACCTGAATCATTTCCTTAGACCCTTATGTAAATTTTTGGGATGCATCTTCCCACACTTATGACAATTGGTACATTGGAAATTATTTCCCCATGATTTTAATCCTACATACGACCAGAATAAAAATCCATTAACCACTTAATATATCCTAAACTGTGACACTAGTGAGATTCATTTATCTCTATTTCAAATTTGAGGGAATATTGGACAATTTCTTCCAAGATTTCAAATTCTTGAATCACAAAATATTTTTTTAGACTCTAAATTTTCCCACTAAATAATTATTCAACTTTACTTTTAAAGGTAAATGAAAAGGTTGAAGGCATATCATTCAAGTCTTGTAAATATTTCCTCATGCAACCTAATGGACTTGCAAAATTTTACTTGAGGAAAAGGAAATCCCAATCCATTTTATGTCAAAGAGTGTAACAAAAAATTTATTAAAAAACATGTTCTATAATTATTTCCACTCCATCTCTTATATCTCTTCCCTAGACATCATATTTTTTATAAATTTCAACCATTTATTAGCTTTTCCCTCCATACAATAAACAATTTTTATAACCTTCTCTTTCTTGGATAATTTAAGGATGGAGAAGATATTTTCAATGTATTTAATCAATTGTTCCAAAATTAAGGGATGAAAGATCCACTGATAGTTTAAGTCCTTTATTGTATAAAGGTCTCAATTATTACTATCTATTTCTTAGGGGGATGTGGTTTTTCCTCTTGATTCATGTTTTTCTTCAAAACATTAATTAATGTAAAACTATTATCATGATGTTCTTGACTCCTAATCCCATCAGGTTTGGCATATTATTTGGGAAGCCATTACATTTCTCATAACATTGGTTGTTGACTCAATTACTCCTATTCACATTCATTCAATAAAATAATTGGAAAATTAGGGATGTTAATTCTAAAACTACTAGACACATAAAAGGGAAACAATTAACATTGAAAGGATGACTAATAAATGATATACATTTATTAACCTGTGAAATTCTAGGTTTCAATCTATGTTATCCATATCCTATTTCCTAACATAAAATTTTTTATAAATTTTCCCTTTAATAATGGTTCATAAAGATCTTGTTAATTTACCAAATAATGTCTCATAATGGTGTTATACTATGATTTTAGAAATGCCTATTTTTCATACATAGAGTGATAATCGATTCAAAAATAAATGTGCCCTTTTTTGGGGTTATTACTCCTAGGTACAATTATGTCATAGCCACATTCACATGTAGTATCCCTATACAGATTTCGTTTCATAGAAACCACTTACTCTATAATTTTATATAATTAACATATGTTTTAAATGTTTAGTCATATCATTAAGGAATTCAATAAATTATTCTAATCTTGATCTCCAAAAATAACAAGGCCTTGCTCTGATACTAAATTTTACAACCCATAATTTCTAAATGATTTATTTTATGATTTATTACATAAAATTACACATGATACAATCCCAAAAGTTATTTAGGACTATTGTTTTGGGAAATTAGATACATAACATCAAATGTAGGTATAAATACATTATTTAGAAACATCAAAATGTGCCATTTTATTTTATTGATCTTTAAATACATTATGGGATAACCTAGGGACTTATATAAGAAAGGGGTAAGTTATAAAACCAAGTAAGGGGTGAAAGTAATAAATGTTATTAAAGAGGAATATCAAGGTAAAATAAAAGTGTTGAGAATCATAAAACTGAACATGGAATCAAGATATATGACGATAACATCAAGGAAATATAGGAATGTTGAAACAACATAAAACATGACATCATAAGAATAAGACAAGACTATCTTCTGAGATATCATAAGACAGTGTGCTTAATATTAGCTCTCATGAACCATAAATTATATCTCATGATTTAAAAACATTACCTAATTCATTATAGGTAAATTTAATTTGGATCCCACCATTCATATTCATATCATGTACATTCATTTGTATGCCACATAAATCATACAACGAAAAAACATATTTCATCACTTTTAATCCAAATATTATAGATTGTGGGTTAAATAAAAAATTAAAATTAATTTATTATTAGTAAATAAAGTGAATATGTTTGAGTTTTAATGGGTTTAGGAATTCCCTACAGATGTTTTTATTATGGAAAAATAGAAGCATAATTTTGGCAGCATAATGAGTATATATAAATGTTTATGGAAGGGTGAATGATATTCAAATTTACTATAAAATTACATGGTAATAATAAGGATATTAAATAAATATGTATAAAAACATTGTAACATTGAATATTTTAAATCAAAATGGATTAGTACCAAGAATGCACTTGAAATAAAAAAGAAATGTAGAGAGTCCCTTACCTTGAGAGGGGAATTCTAAAAGCTTTGGAGGAGCATATTAAGAGATTGGTAACAACTTGATAGATATTTATAGAGGTGCATAGAGCTTCAATTATTTTTAAATGTGTATTTATTGAAGATGAGTGGGAGGATTTGTGGGTATTTATAGAGAAATATGGGGGATTCTTTATTAATTTATAAAGTGAGGTTTTTGACTCTATATGATAAAATAATGACCAAAAAATCATTCCCATGGTTTTTCCCATGGTTTATAAAAAATATTAGTTGTTTTCAATATTTTATTAGTCCTACAATTCAACTCCTAAAAATAATACCATTAGTTATATTGAAGTGAGTCTTGATTATAAAGAGTTGATTTTAAAACCTTAAAATATAATATAGGTTTTGAAGGATTAATTAATGGTTTATAAAGTTAATAAAATAACTTTTAAAATACATTATTTTAAATTTTAAACATATTTTTGGGTTTTTATTCCATTTATACTATTTATTACATAACTTTTGATCTATTCTGATGTCATAATACATACAGTATATTAATATCGTATTTACTTTTTACCTAAAAATTCTAATCTCTCATAAAATTATGTAAAATTAACCATTGGATGATTTTTATATCATAATTTCATAACTAAAATTTATTTTATCAAAATCATACTCTAAATATTATAATTTACACTTTAAAATCAAAATTCACATTTGCTAAAAAAATATAGGTTTTTATGATTATAACAATTTTATAGTCCTTATAATGATTATATTGGACTTCACTAAATTATATTATCATTTTTATATAAATATTATTTAATAATATTATTATTTTAAAATAGAATTTATTTTAAAAAAATTTAATTTAGAAAAACAGTTCTAAAATAAAATCATATATTTTCCAAAAATACTATTTTGGTTTCTTCATATCAAAATAAAATATTCATAAAATAATATAAAATTATAATATTAAAAAGGGATAAATATAATCCTTATTTTATTAAAAATGAAAATAGAAAAATTTATACTATAATGGTCTTGATACATAACACCTTATTACACTGGCATATGGCTTAAGGGTAAGGTGTGCGATATTAGGGATTTCTTGGGATGGTTTGGTGAACATGGGTAGAACTATGTTATCAATAATATTGAACTTCCCTCACAAACAGTTTCATTTAGGATTAATTTTTTAATGACCTATCCCATCTAATCCCACTAAGGCATTATAAGGTCGAGCCATCACAACTCCAAGCCCAACTATAATAGGCCAAGGGTTGGTGACAAGCACTGAGACGGAATAACTATAATGGGAGGATTATTCCTATTGTTCTTGTATTCATGAACCAAACTATCTCCATGAATTAGTGAAAAGTAATACAAAGTAAGGACTATAACATCTTGACAAAAAACATGCATGAAATACACTCTATAAAATATATTATTGTACTACAAAATGAAACCAAAGTGTAAAAGGGAAAAATACACGCCCATCTATAAAGGAAGTCCCAACCTAAAAACAACTGGAAATGAAGAAATATGAGAGATCCTGAATCTTGATCTCCAATCCCAACCATTATATGTGGTCAATGTAGCTAGGTATCATTATGCTCCACCGTAATCACCACTGATCTTTTTTTCATCTGCATAAGACACAACATGTGTTGTAAATCCCATGTTGGGGTGACTATATACATACCTAATGGGACACCCTGAAAATAAAAAGGTAGTGATAAAGAGAAAAACAATAGTCATCTCAACCTAAATAAAGAGGGAAACTAAACCCATCAGATACATACATACATATATATATATACTCAAAAAAATCCAAAATGATATAGAAAATGAATCTCCAACTCAAATCCCAACCAAATTTGATGAGTAAGACTACTTCTCCAAAATTCCATCACTTATTCCCAATATAAAACTCAACCTCACCAAAAATATGTGTGGAGGATCCCTCTATACACAATTTCACTCCACAACTGAGGAACTTTCAACTCTTGTGGAGGACTCGAACCCTACTGGATCTCAAAGAGGGGGGAGTACCGCTATATATATAGATGAAAAGTTCCCATGTAAGGGAGTACCTTTTTATCTATATAAATAATATTGGGAACCTATTTTATGGTGTGATAGGGTAGTACTAACCTTGGAATTTATCTGATAGTATGGTAAACCATTTCCCTAGTTCAAAAAGAGAGTACTGACCCCAGTATATCTCTAATGATCTTTCCATGTGCATTATTATCACCAACCATCACCTAAATAATAATCTTGATTATAAAATATCATATCATATCTCATGTTCCACAATGAAGGACACCATCAAATTTTGTGTGGGAAACTACTCAGGATAGGCTACTCATGCGATAAAATCAGAGTCTAAATGAAGTAGATGTGATAGGAATAAGTCTAAGGAGGGGATATATGTTATTTAAGGGGGTCCACATAGAATATGACCCCACCCCATCATCTAGATGTGTTCTACTCCAGAGAAAACTTGGAATACATGTCGTATTGCATTTCATTTATAGATCACAAATGACATGTCTCAGCCACTCGAGTCCCACCAACCTATATCAGCTTTTTCCCATGTACCTAGTTGTGTATCAGGTAATGCCTAGGTACTGGCCTATTCTAGTGTACTCATAGAGAACACGGTTTGTCCTAATATATAAATTTATATGTTTATTCCTATAGTAACATGGTCTGGCCTCCAAGTTAGGGTCACATGTTGTGTGGGCCAACCCATAGGGTGTGTGTTCCTTATCATTCCGAAAACAATAGCCACTACATCTGGGTGTGGATACACGGTCTTTGTGTTCTTGGAATACACATCATATAGTTTTATTTTTTGAATAAAATTTACAATATTAATGTGTTTTATAGATATGGAATCTTTTCCTCAAATTTTACACTTTAACTGCCAAACATTGTTATGGTCACCTTTAGCCTTCGTTTACTGGACTCTGGTGCCTAGGAAATATATTTTGATCACCATCAGTGGTTTGTCACATGTAATATGTGCTACATATTTCTTATCATCATCCTGGATAAAAAATATATAGAAATCATCACCTACATCACACAAAAAATATCAATTCAACCACAAATCATCATCCCAATCATATTTTTGACATCCTCTTTGAATCTGGGGGTTCAATCGAGCTTAAACCCACCCAGGAAATTTTGAACCATGACCTCTTAGGCCAATGATGAAGAATATGAATAACTATGGGGGTAAATCACAATAATGATAGTGCATAAATATCATTAGACAATAATTCTTGGACTATGACTACGGAGTGTGGAAATCAAGGTGATTTCATGAAACAAAAGAATAAATTGAATAAAGTAATTTTATTCTGCAACTGGATCATATGATGTGTCGGAAAATACATATTAAAAGAAGATAAATATATATCCGTGAACACTATTATAATAAATTTAGAAACCATAATTGATGAGTCCAACCTAGATTATGGATCAATCGTTGTTGAAAAATGCATTCTCTAGTGATGTGGGGATCTCACTTCATTCACTACTTGATGATCCACCTTAATCTGATCTCTCATCATCCTTTGATGTGATCCACTAAAGAAGAGTAATTAATATTCTCCTACGATATCTCCCAAGGTTATTCTACTTAAACTTGTTATATTCTATAATTGAATTCAAATAGAGTAATTTAGGTCTATTGGGAATTTAATAATAAAATTATTTATTTAATTTATTTATTTCATTTATATGAACCACCAAAGAAAGCCTTAACTAAATGTCTGGTTCCAACCAAATTTAGGTCACACCTAGGGTAAACCTTATGTGTTGGAATCAAAGTGGTCTTAGATTTCGAATTTGATTCTTTATTTGGAATTTAGTCTACTTTTTTTGGGAAACCTCTGTACAAGTGATATTAATATATGTAATATTTTTAAAATATCAATTCTAGGCTCCCCAGGACTCGAAAACTCATGTTGTCTTAGCATCTGGCTCCAAAAATATACCTTAATATATTTTATAGCCTTACAAGGAAAAAATTTGATATCTACATTATTCCACCCTTCAAGGATTTTCAACTTCAAAACGTACAATCTAAAAAAAATGTGGGGATTCTGATCCCGCATCTAGCTCTTCCACTCCCAAGATATCTTCTACATGTTCTCATGATTCCATAATACACGCACCAAGGGAATATTAAATCCTCAATAGATTCTTTCTTGTTGATCCTTGATCACTAATGTGTACTTTATGAAGGTTTCTCCATCCTCAATGTTCAAATTTTCACAGTCAGTGACATGTGTAGGATGACGCACATATCTCCTCATCCGCAACACATGGATGACGTTATACAACAAATCCAACTGTGGGAGTATGGATATTTGGTAAGAAACATCATTAACCCTTAATAAGATCTTAAATAGCCTAATGAACCTTTGGTATAGCTTTACTCCCCATCTAAAACTACAAAATCCTCAGTATGGGGAGACTCCTAGGAAAAGAGAGTCTCTTTGTTCAAACTCCAAGGGCCTATAATGTTTATATATGTAATATTTATATAAACTATGGGATGTACTCATATCCTCATGGATCATATTTCCTTTATCCATTATCACTTTTACCAACCCTAGACCAGCAAGTGATTCCTTTCAAACTGAGTCAGGTTCAAGGGTGACCTTCTAGGTCTCCCTTGCAAAGCCTAAAATGGTGTCTTGCCAATCATCGAGTGGTATCTATTATTATATTAAAATTCTACCAATGTAAATTGATCCTACCAGATTTATCCAATGTCCAAAACATAACATCTTATTATATCATCCAATTCATGGATAGTGTGTTCATTCTTCCCATCTGACTAGGGGTAGAACACCGTACTCATTCAAATATTGGTCTGGAATGCCTCATGTATGCCTCTCCCTAACTATGATGTAAGTTGTGCATCTTGATTGGAGATAATCAATAAGGGTACCCCATGTAACTATATATTCCCCCATATATATAACTATCCAAGACTCCCCATTGAACTCTCCTCCTTTGTGGAAAGGAATTGTGTTGAATTTGTAAGTTGGTTAATGATCACCTATGTAGAATTATGGCCTCTCATTGTCTATGGAATCCTAATAAAAAATACCTTGGATATTCCATCTTACTTCCACTTAAATATCTCAATAGTATATTTTATACATATTTAAACCTTGTGATCGACCTTTACCTATAGAAATCTTTGGTTACCTAGAGATGAACTCTATAATACTATGCCTCAATATAGTCCATCAAAACTATGGTTTAAGGACCCTATACATATTCCCTTTAATGGGTCTTACAAACAAAGGGTAAATGTGAAACTCCCTCATCACATCCACTCTTATCATAACTGAAACCACCATCTAACCTAGGAAAAGGATTACATGTTCCCTTCCTTTAGAAAATCCATCTAGTGAATCTCATAAAGAAATCTACTCATAAAGAACCTCATAGTTTATGTCTCCCAACTGAGACTCCCTCTCATATTGGATAAGTGGAGGATTCGACAGCATAGATTGAATATAAGTTTCACCCCTCTCATCCAATAGGGTCAACTAAAAATAATCCAACTTCTCAGGTGCCTCCTTCACAAAATGAAAATGGGACTTCTTTATAAGGGCATATGCCACCATGTTAACCTTCTAAGGAGTATATAATATATCTATGTCATGGTACTTAAATAACCACAACCAAAACCTCTTTATTAGGTTCTGATCTATCTATGTGATGATATATCTGATACTATTATGGTTTGAGTAGGAAATAATGTGATCTCCCAGAAGATAGTGCCTCCACATATTTAGAGAGATGACTACCACTGCTAACTTCGGGTCATGAGTCATGCAGTTCTATTCATGGGGTATCAAATGTCTCACCCCATATGTGATCACTGTCTGTCTCTACATAAACATGCATCTGATCCTAGATATAGAGGCATTTTAATACACTACGTACTCCAAACCCTCCTCTAGTAGTCTCAAAATAGAAGCACTAGTTATCCTTAGCGTCAACTCCACAAAGGCTCTCGAAAACTTCTTGGTGTAGTTAATCCACTACCCTTTCCATGTTAGGGTGGTCCAAGGGGTTTCAATCCTTAATAAGTCCAACATGAACCGCCTATAGTACCCTTCTAAGGCAATAAAAATCTACACCTCTAACATGATCTTGGATAACTCCCAAGCTTATATTGTATCAATATTCACCAAGTCCACAGCTAATCCATGTTCATATATGACATTCCACAGAAAGTGAACCACATAGATCCAAAACTATCACTTTTAGAGATTACCATAAATATGGTTCTTCCAGATTAAGTCTAGGACTATCCTCAAGAAAATTTCATACTCCTACTCCAGCAGAGAGTAGATGAGTATGTCATCAGTAAAGACAACCCTAAATCAGTCCAGGCATAGAAAGAAGATCTAGTTCATCAATTCCATAAACATAATGGGGGTATTTTTCACACCTAAAGGAAATATAAATAACTCATAGTTTCCATATAAAAATAATAATTCCATATTCCAAATATCATCCTTTTGAACCCTCAACTGGTGTTAGCCAGAACCGAGATCAAAAATCGAGAACTAACTCACATATCATAACTGATAAAATATGTCATCAATCCTCAGTAAGGGTTACTTTTTCTTAATCATTACCAAGTAAAGGTGATAATAATAAACAAAAATCCCCAATCTCATATCCACTATTTTCACAAATAAAATTGGAGCATCCCAGGGGGAAACATTGGGTGTGATGAAACTCTTCTCTCAAAGGTCCTCTAACAACACCCACATCTCTCAGATATTAGTAGGTTTCATCAGATATACTACTAAATATATTTATATTGTCCCAGGGATAAAATCAATACATAATTCTATATCCCACCTCAGAGGTAGTTTAAAAAAATCCTTAGGGAAGACATATGTA
This sequence comes from Viscum album, assembly GCA_963277665.1. NCBI lineage: Eukaryota > Viridiplantae > Streptophyta > Magnoliopsida > Santalales > Viscaceae > Viscum > Viscum album. Next base: position 1,364,121,360 of record OY728143.1, on the reverse strand, counting down.
AATTTCATAACTATTAAAGGGATCTAGACGCCTTAAGATATCATTACACCAAGGTCTAAACTCACCAACTGATGAGTGATGGGATATATCCTCTTTTATGAAAGTCCACTAATCTATCCATGATATCTATATCACCCAAAAAGGATAATATTGTCCCATCTTCCCAATTTCATCATACCCACCTGTGATGGAAGTTGATCTAGGATCAAACTATGGACAATCAGTTGATATCCAAGATAAAATAATAAGTTTTAATCATGACCAATAAGATCTCCCACAAGAAACTCTCTCCACTAATTGATAGCTTATAGTATCGAAAGATAAATGATATTGAATAATTCCTCCCTGTAGGAAGATCTAGTTGTAGCTGATGAGATAAAGCCTCAACTGGAATCTCCAACCCTCACACTAGGAATAATAAGATGAAGGAATGACTCAGACCTATGTATTCTAGTACTTATGAAAGAGTATGATAAATTTATATCATGCCTCATATAATCTCATGTGTATATTAGTCAAATCCTTTCATGGCATGAAACTGTCGATAACCCTGATCACCGGCTCTTTGATCCAAACATGGTCTACCTAGTTGTGGTTGTTGTATGATCTTGTAATGTCATCCTCCACCAACTAGTCCAACCTTGGGATTTACCCCTACCCCTATGCCTACACCACCTCCTTGATGTATGACTTGGCCACATATGGGAAAAACCTGGCCATATTGTTACCTGTATCATGGAGTTCCATCCACTATCTTCATGTACTACTTTGAACGACGGGTTAGGAAATCATGAGCTATGCGTCATAACCCATCACAAGTATAAAATCACACCTATTTGGTCTAAATAGATCCTTTGTACAATCCTTGAGTAGAAAATCCTCATGTCTGAGTTTGAGAATGTGAATGAATCCTCTTATGGGGTCACAACATCATATTCCTACTACCTACTACCGACAAATTGATGAGTCGTTCCACCGAAGTTATGTTATATGTGACTCAAACTATAATTACCCTAACATGTATAGCACCAGTAGGGGTCAATCCATAGGGAACATTAAGAGGATACTCTTATCTTGTTTTAAATTTGTTTGTATATTTATTTTAGTGAAGTCTATTGAATTTAGAGTCGATTTTTTTGGGTTGTTTTTAGGTACAAAAAGAACAATTGGTTTTTAGGTTTCTTTAAACAATGTAATTGCTGGAATGAAAGAAAAGACGGGAAAAGTGGTTTTGATGAAAGTAAGAATAAGAATGTGTTGGGGTTATGGATTTTTGATATTTTTATTATCAAATTTAATTGCTTATGAGGTTGTGTTGTCCATGATAATCCAACACTCTAGATTTCAATTTTTAATTAAGTTTCCTTGGTCCGGATAAGCTAAAGTAACCAACTCCTTAGTCTGGTAGTTAGTTTTTAACAAATAATTATTTGTATTAGTCCATTTTGAGATGACAAATACTTTCAATGGTCATGAAATTATTCACCGTTATTCTTCTTTGGAATCCGGGAAGATTATTCCCTTGGTCTGGTATAGAATTTTCAGTGATAATATGAAGTGATTAATGAAGAATACGAAGAGATTATTAAAACAAACACATTCACAACTACTTAATTCAAATTACAACTCATCAGTCTCCACAACCCCAACACACTGGGTGTTTAGTTACACATATAGGATATAATGAAAATAACACCTTCGATACCTGACGAGATCATTGATTAATCTACGAGGAGGGGTGTCAGAAGGTGGAATGGCAGAGTAGTGGTACAAAGGTGGCTCAAGAGTATGGCAGAAAAAGTTCTCCCTTCTTCAATTGTTCTGGATCTCCTTGGTCCGGAGGCCAAGGCCTCTATTTATAGAAAAACAAAGTACACGGCATGTATAGAAAGTACACGTCGTGTACTTTCATCAATGCACTTTTGTCTTCCTTTTCTCTGATGTTAGGCGGCCTAACATGCCGTCTTTGACTTTGAACACGGCGATGCTTGGTAGGTGAGTGGACACTACGTATAGTGCCACCATACACGGCATGTATTATCAAAATATGGCCACCAGCCCCTTCTAGAATAGCAGACACGGCATGTAGAAATGGAACACAGTGTGTCGTCTTCAGTGGCCACATGGGCGTGTAGACTCTTCCTAGCCACCAACATCTTCTTGAATTTCGTACACGGCGTGTAAAGCCACCACATATGGCGTATAGTCTATGGCTGGTGACTTGGGTGTGTACTCCCTCCTTTGATCTGTGTCCCATTTTGAATGTACACATCGTGTATAAAAGTACACACCGTGTAGCTTCAAAATTTTCACAGTCGTCCCTTGATTTGTGTATTTGGATATAAAACTCCTATAAATAAACAAGTTCACTAAAATCAAAGTATTTTCCCTCTAAGAAGTAGGTATTTGGTGAAAACATGTCTTTATTGTTAATAAAGTGCTATAAAAATGTATACACAAATTGGGTGCATCAAACTCCCCCATACTTAGTCCTTTGCTTGCCCTCAAGAAAATCTCAACATCTAATTATCAGATTCTATACTTTAAAAGGAAGGACTTCAGTTAATCATAATTGTAAATAATAATTTATAAGAGAAAATTCCAAAAATAATACACAAAAGTTTTAATTATGAAGATATTCTAATCATGCCTCATATATAATTTAATTAACTATTTTCATCCTCTTCTAACACATGTTTCAAAATTTCAAAAACAAGCAAGCCACTTGATGATCTACCTCACCAATAAAGAACTCAACACTTGAGATTTTTTAAATAAAATGCTTTTCTCAATCAATGTAATATAAACTTTATCCATAGGTTTTCAAGAATTCTTAGTTCTCCACTTTAGAAATTTTAACATACAAAAATCATGAGTGCTTTCCGAATAAGATCAGATTTTTCTGTGGCTAAAGTTTGGTAGGTAAATATGTGAAAAATAATTCTGAGGCATGAAAAAGGAGGCTAAATTCTTAAATAAAAATTCATGATATTCAAAATTAAACTCAATGTAAAAATGTCCTCAACAAGCTTAATCAAACGATCTCATCACCACCATCTCCTTTAGCTGAGTAGGAGTCACAAACCAGCAAGTGTGTATAAGGTCCCTTTGTTTCCATCCCTTTTTTCACAAAGGGGACCCTTCGGAATTTCCAAAATAGAGGTTTGGAACTCTTTTCTTTTCTCCCCAAATGATCAAGAGGCACTCCCCCATACTTAATTTCTTGACAATTCACAAATTTATGCCATGTGTTTCCAATCCCTTATTTTAAGCTTAAATGAATAATCATGCAAAATCAGAAAATAATTAGGGTAGGAAGGGAAATAAACCTGTAATATGGATTCCTATTAAGGATATTCATGGATCCTATGGGATTTATGAAGATCATATGTAGGGTAGGCTTAAGATAAAGGGGTTATCAGTCTTATTCCTCAATCATTTTAAGGTAATTCAAACATTATTCATGTTTTGAAAAGAAAACATGCATATTCTGGTAGTTATGTATATTCTATGAATCTCTCAAGAAAGAGGGTATTAGAAAGAATATGACAAAAGGGTTTAGAATACCTCTTAGGAATGGGAATAAATAATAGACAATCATGTCAGGACTTGAAAGTAATTGATTAGTCTAATCGATGCAATTATCCATGGATTACAAGTTGTAATTTAAATTATTTCAGCAATCATTTTCAAACACTTAAGAATCAAAATAAGCATGAAAATTTTTGAATAAATTTTCACCTTCAGTTTTATTATTTAAAAATATAATTAACCAATATATCATTACATTTTAAAAATATATCTTCCAACAATGATGTCTCTTAGATTGATGATAAGGGAGAAGACTACAGCTGTTGAGAGAGATGCCCTCCCATACTTAAGAGTGTGTGTGGTCCACCAAGTGCCCAAAAAGAGAAACAAGGTAATGTGGGGACATAATAGTGGACTAAACTGAGGGGATGTAACAAAATTAGTAATATCAAGAAAGAAAAGATAAAAATGGAAAAAATAATACTCCCCTCGGGTCTAGGTGAAGAGAAATGGTAGGTGGTGGAAAAGAGCAGCCCAAAATGTGTCAGGGTACCTGTGATGGTGGGAGAAAGAAAACCAGGAAAACATACAGAGAATACAAAATGATGAGAGGGAAAAAAATATACAATGAAAATCATATGTCTTAAAACCAGTCATGGGGTCACCTTAGAAGAGGCATCATCCGGTACAGAATCGCGTGGAAGAGATGGCTCAGGAGTAGTGGAAGCTGGAGGCTTAGACTCAGTGGAGGTATGGGAAGATGGAGGTGAAGGGGCGGTAGGCACCGAACATGGTACGGGAATCTCAGCATCCCCACCTAGACTGGCAGTAGTGGCAGCAGTAGGAGAAGTAGCAGTAATTCCCACAGTAGATAGAAGAACAGAATCTGTGGCCAGTGCTGTGAATGGCGGTGGAGTAGCAGCAGAAGGGCCAAGGACCGAGGCAGACAGCGGGGGCAAAGGAATACCCTAATGATGAACAATAAGGTCCAACAACTGCTCCATGCGGTCCTGTCAGCAGTCTATATGAACGAAATGCTCCCCAATATTGTCCTGGTGGCCGGCAAGATGAACCAACTACTGCTCCATTGTGGCTAGGCGGACGGAAAAGGTGAGACCAGTCAGGGGTGCGGGGGTAGGTGGAGATGGTGGTGGGATAGAAGAAGGAAGGCCAGAAGAAGTGGGGTCAGTAGGAGTTGGTGGAGGTGGAGAAGCTGGAGGGGGTGGGGAAGGAGGAGTAGGGGCATCATCCGGGGCAAGAAGGTCAACGGGTGGCTGGGGACGAGCCTGGGCAAGGATGTAGGCACCCCCTTTTTCCAGACCAATCCCATGCAAATGAGCATTATAATGTCCATCCACTAGGAAGAACCTAACAGGTCCTGGGGAAAGGAATGCTCGAAAACCCCAAGTTGGTGGGTGAGGCGAGTGGCGTAAAACCCGTCGTTCAGGTTTCCCTGACGTCCGGTAAACATAAGGTTGAAATAGGAGGCAGCTAGATAGGGGAGGTCCGGGTAGTCGTGCTGGATGGCACAACTAAGAAGCTCTATGTCATGGTTGGTCAAAACCCCCATATCCTCATGGAGGGAGAAAGGATGGCACTGAAACACCAGTGGGTGAAGAAAAAAATGGGGTCGATGATAAGGGTGCTCTTCTGGGAAGTGGGGGAATACTGGTGGTTAGGCCCAACGATCTCCCGCCACCTGGTAATGATCTGAGAGCGCTCGGGTCGGGTAAAGGTAGAAACGGGGGGTGCGGTGACAGGATGGGGGTAGAAGATGCACACTCAGCCAAAATCGGTCATGGTAAGGGAGAATCATTGGCCGCCCAGCCAGAATTGAACCATGGTCACTGCATCACCAGTTGTCTCCCAGTACATAGCTCCCTCAAACTCTAAATATTCCACGAACTACAAAAATAAATCATGGAAGATCAGAGTGCTAACCTGGAAAACAGCGAGCAGTGGAGTGTGTCCGAGGAGCTCCTCCAAGTCCTCCCAAATACCGATCTGCTACGGAGTGCTTCTGTGAAGGTAGTGGCCACTCAATTGTATCAACCGATGAGAGAAGCGTCGGACCCTGTCATGTTCTATATCAGTGACTGGGAAGACCATGCATGGGTAAGGAACACCTGCATGTCCTTTTCAAGGTGAAGGTGTAGCAGCAGGAGCTAGCTCTGTAGGAGGTGAAGGCTCCGTAGATGAAGTGGCAGATGTGGGACAAGCTGCTGATGAAGATAGTGCAGGTAGAGTGGAAAATGGTGGAGCAGAAATGGAGGTGCTCAGAGGCTCTGTGCTAGTAGGCGGAGGGACAGCCATGCTCAGCTATACCTCTACTAAAGCAGTCGACGGTGGAAGAAGGGCCAATAGAGGAATCTCATAGACTGGTGCATCTGGGTCCGGCTGTGTCGAATTTCGGAGTCGAATCCTCCAAAACATGGGCCTCTCGCCCTCAGTGGTGGAGGTCGGCCGCTTCCCCTGAGAAGGATCGCTATCTGCCATATCCTGAAAAATAAAGAAAAACCAAAAAAAAAGAAAAATAAAAAAGAAAGAAAACAAAGGAAATGTGAGAAAACATTAAAAGAAAAGTGCACAAATTATATATACAGAGTACATGGCGTGTAGTGAAAAATGTATAGGATCATGTGTTCTCTAGATAAACACGTCGTGGGAGTAGTAGGATACCATGTAAAGGTACACGGTGTGTACCGAACATACATGCTATGTTCACACAAAGTGTAGGTGGTCGTGTATGACAAATGACACGGCCATGTTTTTTTTTTTGCAGTTCGAAGAATAAAGGACACGCCGTGTATGGATCATACATGGTGTGTTCAAGACTCGAGGAACATGGTCATGTGGTGGCGAGACACGGGCCGGCCGAAAGAAATACAAGACATAGTGTGTACCGAACACACATGCCATGTGTGGGAACATGGGGTGAGAGGCCGTGTTCGGTGCTACACATGGAGGGGCCAAATGAAATGCTATACACGACATGTACCAAACACACATACCGTGTATGTGAAAATGGTGTGTGAGGCCGTGTGCAAAGGGGTACTCGGGAACGATAGGGAAAAGTACACGATGTGTACCAAACATACACACTGTGTATATTTAAATTTTGAAGTAGTTTTTGTGTGGCCGTGTACCGATGTACATGGCATGTGTTCTTCATTTCGTGGTCGTGTACTGGTAGAATCTGAATGGTCAGCCGATCCAAAAATCACCCTAAACGTGTCGAATAACATGAAAAAGAGGGTGTAGAATGGTGTACCTGGACCAAGGATCACAATGAAAGAGAAATGGGGAGGCCACGTGACACGGGCTCAAGCCAGGTGGCCCACGGCTTATATAGTCGCGGTACACGGCGTGTACATATGGAATACACGCCGTGTATCCCCAAATTTTTTTTAAAACAAACTGATATATACTATATAATAATTAATATTAATTAATTAAAATAAAATTAAAATATGTATATATGTGTATATACAAAATTTAAAAGAAAATATAACTATACATGTAATGTAGTGGGAAAATACACGTCGTGTATTTAAAAATTTTAAAAAGAGAAGTACAACCTTTGGTCTAGTGCTCAGGGCGAGGTTCGAACTGGCGATCGGCCGTTCCGAACGGAATCCCTCAACCACTGGAGAGAAGGGTGTACTTCTACACATATTTATTATATATATATATTTATTCTATACGTCCTATACACATGGTAATAATGAAAGGCACGGCATGTGGTTTTTAATTAGGATAGGATGGGGATGAAGTTGAGAGATTAGCGCGATTCGAACTCGGGCCTTTTGAACCCGGTGTCGAGACTTTGCCAATCTTCCAACTTCACCTGCATGTTATTTATTATTTTGAAAAGTTTTTTAATTTATATCTGAAGATTATGGTACACATGGCATATATCGAAATGCACATCGTGTGGTTTTCTTAAAAAAACAAATGATGGAAATGAGACGGTTGTTTGGATTCGAACCCAAGTCTTTTGGAACCGGGTTACGATTCTAGCCAACCATTCCATCCCCATAATGGGTTTTATTATATTTAAACACATTTATATATATATATATATACGAAAACAAATACCACACACACCATGTAAATAAAAGGAGTAACCCCATGCCGAAGGTAGGTCGGGAGGAATCGAACTCGGGGATGGATCGAATAAACTACAGTGCCTTTACCATCGGCACCGGAATCATCCCTAGTTATTTATTTGTTATTCTATAGATTTATACTATTATTATTATAAATTAAAAAGATACGTACACACCATGTATACAAGTGGGACACAGCGTGTAACCTCTGGGTTTCCTCCTAGGAAGCGCATTTGTTTTAAGTCGTTGGATCGACCTTCTTGCCTTGACTTACCTGAGAGGTGTGGTAGAGATCACTCCCAATGTATCTTCCATGGGATGGTAAATCTTTAGGCGTTTGTCATTCACCTCGAATGGTTGACCATCCTCCTTAGTAATTTCCACTGCTCCGTGAGGGAATACTCGTATGACATGGAATGGTCCTGACCACCTCGACTTGAGTTTTCCTGAGAATAAGAAAATATGAGATTTGAAGAGGAGTACCAGATCACCGGGTTGAAATGTTTTTCGAGAAATCATCCGGTCATGGACGGATTTTGTCCTCTCCTTGTACAATTTAGCATTCTCATATGCTCCTCTTCTGATTTCATCGAGTACCAATAGCTGGAACTTATATCCTTCTACGACCACCTTCATATCAAAATTTAGGGCTTTGATGGCCCAATATGCTTTATGTTCAAGATCCACTAGCAGATGGCATGGTTTTCTATAGATGAGACGAAATGGTGACATCCCCAGTGGTGTTTTAAAAGTGATGTGATAGGCCCACAAAGCATCATCAAGCTTTCTGGACCAGTCCTTCCGTGAGGTATTCACTATTTTCTCAAAAATTTGTTTGATCTAACGGTTGGAGAGCTATACCTGGCCACTTGATTGGGGATGGTATGGTGTACCCATGTGATGCTTCACCCAATATTTCGACAGCACTCTTTTCATTAATGCGTTGTCAAAGTGATTCCCTCTATCGCTGATCAGCACACGAGGAACACTGAACCTGCTGAAAATAAGATTTTTTAGAAAGGTCATGACTACTTTAGCTGTGTTGTGGGCTATCATAGTGGCTTCCACCCATTTAGAGACGTAATCAACACAGACGAGGATATAGGTATGCCCAAAATAAGGGGGAAATGGTCCCATGAAGTCGATGACCCACACATCAAAAATCTCGACCTCTAAGATGGGGTTCTAAGGCATCTCGGCTCTTCATCCCATATTACCTGTATGTTGGAATAGATCACAATGGGCAATGAAGGCTCGGGCATCTTTATGCATAGTGGGCCAGAAAAACCCAAATTGTAGAATCTTCGCTATGGTACGATTCAGTCCATGATGTCCTCCAATGGGTGAGGCATGACAAAATTCCAGGACCCCTTGGACCTCCATCTCTGGGATGCACCTTCGGATCACCCTGTCTCCACAGGATCGGAATAAGAGTGGGTCATCCCAGAAGTATCGCTTAACATCAGAGAGGAACTTTTTCTTCTGCTAGAAGGAGAGGTCGGGATGGATGGAACCTATAACTAAATAGTTAGAAATATCATCAAACCAGGGACTGGGGGACTCAATAATAGAAAAGATATGCTCATCAGTAAAATCCTCCCCTATCTATCAATCCTCCTCTTTCTCCAAGTGTGGAAGCTCCAGACGGGATAGATGTTCAACAACCCTGTTCTCGCTCCCCTTCTTATCTCAGATCTCTAAATCTAATTCTTGTAAGAGGAGGACCCATCGGAACAACTGGGGCTTTGCATCCTTCTTGTTTAACAGGTACTTAAGTGGTGCATGGTCAGTATAAACAATAACTTTAGACAGCACAAGGTAATAACGAACCCTGTCGAAGGCGAATACTACTGCCATCATCTCTTTCTCTACAGTGGTGTAGTTTAGTTGGGCCTCATTGAGTATCCTACTGGCATAGTAGATGGGTTGGAAGATTCGGTCTAGCCACTGACCCAGGACAACTCCTATCGCATAGTCACTGGCATCGCACATCACTTCAAATTATGCCTCCAAGTTGGGGGAAATCATCACTGGATCTTCGACCAGGTATTGCTTGAGATGCTCAAAGGCTGAGGTGCATGCCTCAGTGAATTCGAAAATGGCATCCTTTGTCAGGAGATTGGTGAGGGGCTGGGCTATCTTTGAGAATTCATGGAAAAACCTCATGTAAAAACCTGTATGGCCCAGGAAGTTGCAGATGGATCAAACAGAAGTTGGAATGGGAAGTCGTGAATTGACTACTATTTTTTCTTGATCCACCTCTATCCCCTTTGCTGAAATTCTATGGCCAAGGACTGTTCCACTTTTCACTATAAAATGACACTTTTCCCAGTTCAAAACTAGGTTAGTGTTTTCACATCGCTCGAGTACAAGTTCTAGGTGCCGCAAATAGTTGGTGAATGACTTCCTGTAAATGGAAAAATCATCCATGAAGACCTCCAGTATTGTTTCTGCCATATCGTGAAAAATTTCCATCATGCATCGCTGAAATGTGGTAGGAGCATTTCACATACTGAAAGACATCCTGTGGTAGGTAAATGTTCTGTATAGGCAAGTGAAAGTTCTATTCTCCTGATCTTATTGGGAAATAGAGATCTGATGATAGCCAGAGTAGCCATCGAGGAATCAGTAATATTCATGCCCAGCTAGCCTTTCTAGCATCTGATCCATAATAGGAAGGGGAAAAAATTCTTTCCTGGAGGCATTGTTCAGCTTCCTGTAATCTACACAGACTCTCCAGCCCATGACTGTGTGAGTGGGGATGAGCTCATTCTTGTCATTTGATACGGCAGTGATACCTCCCTTCTTACAGACCACTTGTAGGGGACATACCCACGGGCTATCTGATATAGGGTAAATTATTTCTGCATCTAAAATCTTGATTAACTCCTTCTTTACAACTTCCTTCATAGGAGGGTTCAAACGCCGCTGGGGTTGTCTAGATGGCTTTGATCCTTCTTCAAGTAGCACCTTGTGGGTGTAAATGGTAGGTCTGATACCCTTAAAATCTACAACAGTCCATCCAAATGCCTGCTTTCTCCGCTTCAGAACTTGAATAAGTGCATCCTCTTGTTCCTGTGATAGTGATGCACTAAGTATAATGGGAAAAGTATGATTATCCCCCAAATACCCGTACTTCAAGGAAGTTGGGAGGGGCTTTAGCTCTAACTCAGGTGCCTTGAAAACTGAAGGTACCAGTGGTTGCACTTCCACCCTCTCTAGGATTTCAGGAATGAAAACTCATTGCTAGTTGTGGTCTCCCTGGCCTTTGATGAATTTTAGGGCCTCTGGTGCCTCATCAGTGGGTATGTTTGGAAAAACCATATTATCAAAAATGGAAGAACATACCAAATAATCTTCTTGTCTGCTCAGTTGTTCATCCATGGTAGTCACTGCATAGCAGCCCTCATGTTCGGATAACGATGCTTGTTTTGCGTCCTTTAAAACATTGTAGGATACTCTTTTGTCCCCTACTTGGAAAATCAACTCCCTCTGGTGCATTTCAATCAAGACTTTCCCCATGTCTAGGAAAGGTCTTCCAAGTATAAGAGGTTCCTTCTGATCCTCCTCCATGTCTAGGATAATAAAATCTGCTGGGAGGATCAATCTTCCCACCTTCACGAGCACATCCTCTAGTATCCCTTTAGGATATTTAATGGAGCTGTCAGCAAGTTGAAGGGCGACTCGGGTAGTCTTTAGATCATGGAGTCTGAGCTTTTGGAAAACTTTGAATGGAATGAGGTTGACACTGGATCCTATGTCGCATAGAGCTTTTCCAAATTCACAGGGTCCAATTGTACAAGTGATAGTAAAGCTACCTGGATCCTGGAGTTTCAGTGGAATGGAATGTTGTACAACCGGAGAGAACTCCTTTTTTAGTACTATAGTGCCCAAATCATCCATCTTAATTTTATTTGAGAGGATTTCCTTCATGAATTTTTCATATGTGGGAATTTGATTTAGGACCTCTGCAAATTGGATATTGATGTGCAGCTTCCTGAATACTTCCATGAATTTGGAAAACTGGTGATCCAGCTTCCTTTGCTTCATCCTCTTCGAAAAAGGTAATACAGGCATGAATGGTTTGAAGACCTCCTTTCTTTTATTCTGTGAAGCCTCTAGTGATGGTGGTGAAGATGAATATGGTTCTGAAACTAGACCTTTATTTTCAACAGTGATAGGAGGTGCGGTAGACTTTTGTGCTGGTTCCTTTTGTGGAAACGCTTTTCCACTCCACAAGGTGATAGAATTGGCCTCCTCTCTTGAGTACTTCTTGGTGTTTCCCAGTAGTGTACTATGGTGCCTCCCTGATAGCTGGTTTTCTATCTGGACAATTTGATTCTTGAGGCTTTGAATGGAAGCCTCCTGGTTCTTTTGTCTCGGTAGTTTATATGAATTTATTAATCAGGTCCTCTAACCTTGATGTGTTGTCTTGCTGAGATGGTTGGGAAGGTGGTGGAGGTGGTTGTCGCCTTTGCTACTGCGAGTGAGGGTTTTGATACCCTTTCTGCTAGTAAAGGCCATTTTGGGGATATTTCTACCACAGTTATGGGTTCTGATATGGTGGCTGACTATAGCCGGGCGGTCGCTGAGGCAGAGGATTCTGTTGTTGTTGGTCCTAGCCTGTGTTCTGGTTATCTCTCCATGTCGGGTTCTGGTATTGTTCATACTGGGTCGACCCTCTTTTTTGAGCAACATAGCTTACTTTGCTCATCTAAGGGTCGACTGAAGGTCCCGGGCATTCTCCCAAGATGTGGTTGTTACCACAATCACTGCATGCTGGCTGGTTCACCGCATGGATTTGAGGTGCTCCCTTGAGATTTAATGTGTCGATATTTTTGGATACTGCATCCAACTGGGTTGTAATTATGGTAGTAGCATCAATACTATGCATACCTCATTTTTGGGTCCCTCACTCGGAATTCCACTGGAAGCTGTTGGTAGACATATCTTATAGCAGTTCGAAAAGTTATTTAAGGGAATTTCGCATTATCGTTCCTCCAGCAGCTACATCCACCACGGACTTTGTATTTATTGTTAGTCCATCGTAGAAGGTTTGGACTTACATCCAGAGTGGAAGTCCATGGTGTGGTCATTTTCTTAACATCTTTTTGAAACGTTCCCATGATTTGTACAAGGATTCTGAATTATACTGCTGGAAGTTGTGGATTTCATTCCGCAGTGTAACCAGCTTTTATGGTAGGAAGTATTTAGACAGGAAGGCCTGGGCCGACTCCTCCCAGGTGAGGATGGATTGTTGTGGAAGCACTTTGATCCATTATTTCTCCTTGTCTCCTAGAGATAAAGGTAACAGGCAAAGACTGATGGCATCCTCAGACCCTCCATGGTATGTGAATGTATCACAGATCTCCAAAAAGTTGGAGATATGGTCGTTCGGGTCTTCACTGGGCAGGCTGCCGAATTGTACAGTGTTCTGGATCAGCTGCATAATAGCAGGCTGGATCTCGAATTACTGGGCCTGTAACGGAGGACGAACGATGCCCGTATTAGCTCCGTGGATCGATGGCAGGTCGTACTCTATGGGATTATGATGTGGAGGTGGCTACTGAGGAGGGAGAATCAGTAGGTACTGTTGGTCCTGAGGGGCGTAAAATGTCCCCTGACCTTGGTTGAAATATTTCATCCACTCTGGTTGTAATTGTTGGAGCTGCGGTGGGTTATATAGTGGTGCAAGAGGAGCTTGCTAGTTCCGGTTGTCATCCAGACCTAACTGTTGTCCATCTCCTTGGATAGTAGCTGGATTTCCTTCCTCATTCGGTGTCGTGGGGTTTTTTGGATTTTTCTCAGCCATGAGTGTTTTTCGGCACCTCAAGAATGTTTGTTCGATCTCCGGGTCAGTTGGGAACAACCCTGATGACTCAGTGTTCTTGGAACGCATGATGTGTCCACTCATACACCTATGAACCAGCACAAAACAAAACAAACTACCAAGCGTATACGAGGAAAAAGAAGGATAAAAAGAAATATGATTAGAAAAGATATTTTTGTGAATTTCTGGTTTTTATATTCACTAAAATGTAATACAAATTGAATTAAAACAAGAATACAATAACTTTAAAGGTTCCTCAGTAATGGCGCTAAAATTTGAAAACTCGTTCCACCGAAGTTATGGTATTGGTTTCTAAAATTATAATTACCCTAACAAGTACAGAACCAGTAGGGGTCGATCCATGGGGAACATTAAGAGGTTACTCTTATCTATTTTCGACTTTGTTTGTATATTTCTTTAAGTGAAGGCTGCTGAAATTATAGTCGATTTTTTAGCTTCTTTTAGGTACAAAAAGAACAATTGGTTTTTATGTTTCTTTAAACAAAGTAATTGCTGGAATGAAAGAAAAGATGGGAAAAGTGGTTTTGATGCAAATAAGAATAAGAATCGTTGGGGTTATGGATTTGTGATAATTTGATTATAAAATTGAATTTCTTATGAGGTTATGTTGTTCATGATAATCCAACACTCTAGATTACAATTTTTAATTAAGTTTCCATGGTCCGGATCACTTAATATTAAGAGCTGAAGTAACCAACTCCTTGGTCTGGTAGTTAGTTTTTAACAGATCTTTATTTGGCTTCGTCCATTTTTAGCCGACGAATCCATTCAATGGATATGAAATTATTCAATGTTATTCTTCTTTTGAATCCCTGAAGATTCTTCCCTTGGTCTGGTACAGAATTTTCAGTGATAATATGAAGTGATTTAAGAAGAATACGAAGAGATTATTAAAACAAACACATTCACAACAACTTAATTCAAATTACAACTCATCATTCTCCACAACCCCAACACACTGGGTGTTTAGTTAAACATATATGATATAATGAAAATAACACCTTCGATACCTGATGAGATCATTGAGTAATCTATGAGGAGATGTGTCGGAAGGTGGAATGATGGAGTAGTGGTACAGCAGTGGCTTAGGAGTATGGCAGTAGAAGTTCCCCCTTCTTCAAGTGTTCTGGCTCTCCTTGGTCCAGAGGCCAAGGCCTCTATTTATAGAAAAACAAAGTACACAATGTGTATAGAAATTACACACCGTTTACTTTCATTAATGCTATTTTGGTTTCCTTTTCTCCATAATTAGGTAGCCTAACACACCGTCTTTGACTTTGAACACGGCGCCGCCTCATAGTTGAGTGTACACAGCATGTATCACCACCATACATGGAATGTATTATCAAAATCCGGTCACCAAACCCTTCTAGAATAGCAGACACGGCGTGTAGAAATGGAACACAGCGTGTCACCTTCGGTTTCCACATGGGTGTGTATACTCTTCTCGGCCACCAACCACTTCTAGAATGTCGTACACGGCTTGTAATGCTGCCACACACGTCGTATAGTCTCCGGTTGGTGACTTGGGTGTGTACTCCCTCCTTTCATCCATGTCCATGTCAGAATGTACACGGTGTGTATAAAATTACATGCTGTGTAGTTGCAAAATTTTCACTGACCTCCCTTGATTTGTGTATTTGGATATAAAACTCCTGGAAATAGACAAGGTCACCAAAATCAAATTATTTTCCCTCTAAGAAGTAGGTATTTGGTGAAAACTTGTCTTTATTGTTAGTGTTATGAAAATGTATACACAAATTGGGTGCATCACAACTCAGACACATGATTCTCACCACTAGATCCAACTATTTGGAAGCCCTCTTCTAGGAAGCTCTCAATCACCATAGTCTTCTCTAGCACTCTAGTATAAGTGGTAAGGAAAAGGAAACTAAACTATCTCAATGTTTATATAGAGACCCTAGTCAAACTTCTTCTTCTGGAAGAATCCATCTCGTACCATATAATTAGAGTACCACATAAGGTCATTGAATCTCACGAAATACTCATACACTAACTTATCACCCTTCAAAATCTCATGAATCTCCTAGATTCAAATTGTGTTCAAGTACGATGGGTAATTATTTTCATGAAATAGATTCTATAAGTCATACAATGAGAGTATCACCTCGTCATCGGTCTACATAACCAAAATTTAGTAGTAACCATCTGTTCCATGGAAAATACTGGCTGATAGTGTAACCATTTGAACAATCTAGGTTAGAACCTGTCTGAAGACTTAATGAACTAACTCAAGCAAATCTTGCATTCCCTAGGTATCTGGCTCACCATGTAACCTCAGCGGTCTTTGACACTAGAAATTGTATAGTGCATTAAGCTTACTAGAATCCTCATCCTGAACTACCAGTATTACCTAATGCTAAATGGGTGGGGGTAATTCTCCCAAGCTGTCTGGAGGAAAAACCATGTGGGATGTCCCTTGAACTAAGGCTCCATCCCTTATTGAATCATCATCATGATCCCGAATCGGTAACCTGGATGGTTATCTTTATGGTGGAATCCTAAAAGTAATCAATACATACTACGATCGGATGTGAATATATATATATATATATGGTGGTGACTTGATAAGGATAGTCAAAGGAATCAATCCTATAAGATTCATGTATCAATTTTCCTGAAAACCAAAGTGTTTTTATGCTTATTTGATAAGTAGGTACTCAGAGTGTATGCGTATGGATAAATAAGCCGTCACACCAACACTGGATCCCCTTTCTTTAAAGACATACTCTTGACACTCTAACATTATTTCCCTTAGTTCCCAAAAAAGCATCATAATGGGAAAACTCCAAACGCCATCTTGAGGATAGAAAAACATTCATGCCAATTTATAATGACCCAAACAATTGGGGCCTACCTAACCTATAAAAGGCCAATCCATAACAACCCTAATACCACCTCCAATAGGTTAGGTGTTGGAGACAAGTGTCGATAGTGCATAACTATAATGGGAAGCCTTTTCCTAATGTGCATGTACGCTTGCACCCAAATATCTCCTTGCAGTAGTGCATGTGAATATAAGTAAAGACTATAACATATAAAGATAAATAATAAATTAAATAAAATCTATAAAATACATTAGAGTAAAAAATAATACAACCAAAGTGTAAAGTGTACAAATACATTCCAACCTAAAATGAAGTTCCAAACTAACAACAACTAGAAATGAGGAATGTTAATAGAGACCGGATCCTAATATCTAAGCTTGAAAAATGTATGTAGTAAATTCAATAATGTACCACTATGCTCCACTGTAATCACCTCCGATTTATTCACCCTCTACATAATACCTGCCACATGTTATAAAATCACCGTGAAGGGATCTGTATATTAATACCCATTAAAATTCCTTAAAAATGAATAGGGAGAAATAGATAGATACAGTAATAGTCATATCAAACCAAAGTAATAGGGAAATGAAACCCATATGATATATATATATATATTCAAAATGAAACCCAGATGATTGAGAAAGGGAATCTCAATCTCACAGCCTAGTCGAAGTCAATGAGAAATCTTGTAGCTCCAAAAGACCATCACTGATGCCCAACATCAAATGAAACCAAACTAGAATATGTGTGGAGGGCCCAAAACTCACTACTACACTCTAAAACTGAGGGACCCAAAACACTTATAGAGGTCCCACAACCTTCTAGATCTCAAATATTGAGATTATCGCTATATAGATGGAGAACCTATGACCGTGTAAGAGAGTACCATATCTTTTTTTTTTTGAAAAGAATATGGGGAACCTATGAACTAGTGTGAAAGGGGAGTATTGACTGAAACATATCTCTCTAATAGTATGGGGAACCCATGCCCTAGTGTGACAGGGGAGTATTGACCCTGACATATGTCTGATGATCCTTCCCTGATCAATTCCACCATTAAGAATTGTATAAATTAGTTCCATGCTCATAAAATATCTCTTCATATCTTTTCTTCTACAAAAAAAATTCACCATTGTGTTCTTTATGGTAAAATACTCAATTTTGGCTACTCATGGGATAAAATATGAGTCCATATGAAGAAGATACGAGAGGAATAAGTCGAAGGAGGGACTGAACTATGTGTAAGGGGGCCTATAAGGCATGTGAACCCACCTCATTGCCTAGCCACATTCCCTTTCAAAAACAGATTATTAACCATTTAATAATACATGGTGTGTAGATATCACACATTTTGTGTCTCAACCACTCATGGTATATTTGTGAACATCATCTTGTTCTCGTGTACTTGTCCATGTACCTGACTTTTCTTGAGTATCAACATGTGCATGTGTACTCCCATATAACAAGACATGTCCAACCACATGGGATACTTGGTGTGTGATAGCTAGAACATGATCTGTATTTCTGGGGAGGGTCACACAGAATGTGGACCCACCCAAACGACATGTTATTCTAATCTTATAAAAAACCCTAGTCATTGTAGCTAGTTGTAGAAACATGGTATGTGTTATTGGACTACACTCCACATAGTTGATTTTTTCACAAAAACAACATAATCTTCATGTGTTTGATAGATCAGTCCTCTTTTTCATGAATCATGCCCGTTGAATTCCAAAAATCTGTGGGGTCACCTTTGGTCCTCATTTCCAGACATCTAATAACTGAAAAAATATCTTGATCACCTGAGGTAGTTTTTCGCATGTCCCATGCACTTCCCATCACAAACCCTCATCATGGATCCTAAATCTATGAAAACCATCACACACATCCCATAAATAATATTTATTTGTTCACAAATGACCATCCCAATCATCTTTCACACATCAACCATGAATTCATGGATTCAATCACGCTCAAAACTACCTCATCAATATCAAACTTAGTCCATTGATGAAGAAAATGAAGAATAATGTGGAAAAAACAATAAAAAAGGGTGATAAACATTACTGGACGAGTTTTCACAGAAAATTATTACAAATAAAGGAAACTAAATTGGCATCCAGGCATAAAACAGTAAATTGAATAAAATAAAATAATTTATTAATGGGCTCATGCAGAGGGTGGAAAAATGCCCATAAAAATAAGAAAAATATATATCCATGTCCAATATTTTAGTCAAGTTATAAAAACACATTGATGATTCCTACCTAAATTATGGATGGATTAATGGTGAAGGACACATTTTATATTTATAGGGAGACTCCTCTGTGCTCACTGCCTGCCAATCCACCTTGATCCAATCTTTTTTCATCCTCTGATGTGATCTTCCAATAAAGAATGATGAATCTCCGCCTCTGAGAGCTCCCAGGGTTATGTGCCTAACCCTGGTGAAATTATATAATAGTAATGAAATTGAGTAAATTAGGTCTATTAGGAATTTAATAAAAAAAAATTATGTAACTTATTTATTTCATTTAAATGCACCTCCAATGACTGCCATAACTGAAGACTCAACGTCGACCTCCTTTAAGTTGCTCCAGTCATAAAACTTGCATTACAGACTTAGCCATGTTCAAATATTTCTAATATAAATCTTCATTTGGAAGGTATTCAACTTTTTATGGAAAACTACACACACAGTATATTAATATATTTAATATTTCTAAAATATCAATTCTAGGATCATCGGGCCTATGAATTTCATGTAGTCTCTTCACCTGGCTACGAAAAATATTTCTTAATATATTTTAAAGTATTAAAAGGGAAAAATAGGGTCATTAAATAGTTATTTAATTATATCTTTATATTGGTAAAGGAAAAAATCTCAATAATTACATCACCCTCGAAAGCTCAGACAAATTGGCTTCATAGTGTATGATCTCTCTGATAAAGGCTGACACTACTTCTCTTTGTGAAAATTTGACTTTATCATAACCCTTAAAATATAATAATATAATTTATCACTATACAATAGAAATATTATCAATAGTTATGTTTCATAAATGTATTTTTAAAATTATAGGATATATTTAATCATTGGTAAAAAATAATCAAAGTATTTCATTTGTTTTCTATAAAAATATTTCATAATATGGAATTTATTCACCCAAAATGGAATTTAATTTATAAAAGTTTGGATCATTTAAAGACCCAATACATTTAATAACTAGTGAATAAATGTAATTGTATACTTTTCTGTCTTATTGTGAAGTGCATATCTATATTCTAGGTGCAAGAGAACAAGTGTGTGGAATCAGACGAATCAACTTGTAATGGTACTATAAAGGAATCGTAAGAAATAGTTAGAAACATGGTAAATTGATGAATTTTTCATGATCAAATGTCAACTTTTTTCCAATTTTACTTTCTATAAATTTCAAGGATGGAATTTTTTAAGGGGGAATAATATCATACTCGATCTGTAATTGTAATAAGAAAGGTTCTTATTCTAAATAAACATAAAGCAACCCATACTCTTCATACAGAGATATTACATATTATTAGATGATTATTCATTATAAATCATAACTATACATGAAATAATAATATAAGTCTACTATCTTAGGTAACATGGACACATAAACAACCATTTATAAGAGTCTCCCATTAAGTTCATCATAACTAATACCCTTCTTAAACATATCATTCCAAAAACCATTCTTCATAACCTGGGGAAATAAAGAATAAGAAAGGTTGATCTCAGATGCACGGTAAGGGTAAAAAATATATATTTCAATGATAACATAAACATAACATGAGAATAATGGTAAGATTACATGAGAATAACATTTTAAAACCATACCCCATATATCAAAGATCACAATATTTATTCATGTTATAAATCTTGGTAGCTCATAAGATATAAATCATAAAAGAATCAATTAACATAAGTTGTGAGGGAATAACGTTGGAATAATACATGGAATCATGGAATAAAAATAAGTATAGAAAATAATTTCCATAGTATTAAATGCTCATTTCCAAGGCTGTCATGATGAACTAGGTTCACTCCTAAAAACATTGTAGTATTTAAGGTTCACTCCCAAGACTATCATAGTGGACAACATCCCTAACTAAATTAGGTTCACTCAAAATTATATTCATATTTATCTCCTAATTTATCAATAATTATCTAATTAATTTAATGTATTTATAATTCTAGGACAACCCTTCCTTGGTTATAATTTGACTACCTTCATTCGTTTAAAATGTAACAATTGTCCTAGGTTATAATGTAACCACTCTTCTTGATTATAACACAACCACAATCACATAATGAAAACCATACATATGTATTCCAAAAGATCATAAAATATTAATCATTTTATAACCATCATAATGTGATGAAAGACATACATATTTTGTTCACAAGATTATAAATCATTCATCATATCATTGCATCTTAACCTGTGTAATGAAAACAGGTTCCATAAACACTTCATCCATTTATCATAACATAAACCATAGAAAGTAAATGGGTTTCATAAACATATCATAAATGTTAAAATTATCCATCCATAGAAAGATTATGAATGTTATAAATGGATTATATACCCATTAAATCAAAATTAACATCAAAGGATGTTCTTATATATGAAATTTCCTTTCAAATATCACTAAAAATTTTCTTGAGGAAAATAACCATTCCATTTTTAAAAAATAAAAAATAAAAATATTTCCAAAATACTGGGGAAAATTTGTATTTTAAAATAACCATGAAAATTTTTAAATTAAGATTCAAAACATTTAGTTTTCGTGATAGTGGGAAATTTTATCCATACCATATAAGTTAAAAACTCCAAAAGTACTTCATTTGGAAAACAGTTAGACGATACAATTCAAAGCATTTTGTAAAATTTAATACAATGGTAAAAATTTATTTAAAAATCATAGGATAATATTATATACCTTTTTTAAAACATTTTTATAAAAATATTATATGGAAGAAGAAGGTCTTTCGACTGAAAGTAGAAATAAAATCTATTTTCCTTAAAAACTATTTTTGGTCTCTCAGTAATTAAGGATAGAAAAATGAAAGGAAAACAAGTATTTTAAATAAATAAAGATATGACCATAAAAGTTTTGATTTTATTGAGATATATTTCATATAATTTCATTATTGTAAACTTAATCATAAACAATATTGATAAATAATGATACTTCAACTTAAAATCCTTTACTGTTTTGGTAACAATTGAAATATAACCCACATAAAATAAAGAACCATATATGGATGTATAAATACCCATAAAATTTATAAGATTCATCATAAAATGAATTAATGATTAATATATATACCACATAAAATATATAAGTAGTGAATATGGCAGGTGTATTATTGAAATAACTGTGAGATGAAAATCTCTAACCTTCAGTTTGACTTTCTTCGTGCACATTGGAACATAATAATAAATATAGATTTATTATAAATATATTATAGAAACATAATTATATATATCATACCATATATTATTTTCTTATAACCTATTATCACTAGTTTGTTAACAAATATTTATTAAATCGCTATTCTGAGTGATATTGGATCTATTTTTCACATTTCTTTTTATTCGGTAGTTTTTGTCCATGTAATAGGATCATCGTTAAATAAACATATATATTTATAATCATGGTATAAATTTAATATATATTCACTATATAAATGTTTGGAGTCATTTATAAAGGTATTTATAGAAAAATTAATTACACCCTTCATGGAGATGTAGGTCATACGTACGCAAAAATGTTGTTTTCATTTTTCGATGGACTAAAACAAAAGAAAGATAAAAAATAAATCTCATTAAAATAATAATTATTAAATAATATATATATGATATATATTCATTAAATTAATCCTTATTACCATCCAAGTAAAATGAAAATTAAAAATTAATCACATCGCATCATAGAGGTGGTAGTCCATAAGTATGCATGAATAATGTTATCATTTTCCAACGATTTGGAAGGAAAGAAGGTAGATATGATATTATCATTATAAAATAATAATTATTTCATAAATTATATATATATAAAAATTAAACCCCTCCTAATAACCATTCATGAAATATGGTGATGGAAAATGAATTGTATTGCTACGTGGAGACTGTAAGTCATACATACACCCAAATACTTTCACTTCCCATTTTATGGAAACAGGGTGAATAAAGGTTGTTTGATAATCATAATAAAATTTTAGTATATTTATGATATTTAATTTATTATTTTATGAATAATATAATATATTTATAAGATGTAAACTAAAAATTAAAAAAATTGATCAGTTAATGTGATTACCTCATATTCAAAACAACTCATTTAGATATCCTTTTAAGATCTCTAGGGTTGGTCTTTTTAGAACACCAACACCTCTATAATGTTTCTATTGGAGTGTATAATAGAACATGGTAGATGTTTTTTTATCTATAAGGATCAATGTGGTGTGGAGATTAGAAAGGGGGTTCAATTTTATAATTGAGGGGAGGGAAACTCTTTGAATTTCATAAAAGATTAAAATATATTAAAGTCTTTCTCAATAAAAATAATTCAAAATAGAATATAATTGGGAAGGGGATTAAATTTTTCACCACATATTATCCCCATTTTACAATTTTTATATTATTATGATTTTTATGTAATTCAATATAATAATTATTTCATGAAATATCATTATTGTCGATTTAGATTCTATTCATTTAATTTGAATTAAAATACCTAAAGAAAAAGTTTTAATTTCTCTATAATCCTTTAACATAACAATAATACGTCATATTAATCTATAAAATTCAATAAACACATTAAAACACTCAAATTATATCACTTTTGTTTTTTAAAAAACATTTATTTTAATTTTATTAATTTGAGAAATAGTGCATCGGGGTTGCATAATAATTTAAGGTCATTATATAATTACTAAAAATTATAAATCAATTTATATAATTAAATTAATTTAGTTAACCCAAAAATAGAAACATATATTCTTTCATAACATTTTTTGGTCCATATGTAGACACATAAGATATATTTAAAACTAAGAGAGTGACATTTTGTAACTTTATTTGATTTAAATATTATATAAGTCATTTTCATGGACAGGTAACCATTAAAAAATTAGTTTTGAGCCTAATGTTATAATATTAAAATATCTTCATATAATAATAATTAAGAATAAATATTAAGGACTTATCAGTTTTTTTTACTCAGGAAAACATGATTTACCCTTTACTAGGGTGATAAATTTTATTATGATTTTTATTCATGTTGGCCAAAAATAAAAGTGACCTATTTACAAAATTTAGACCCTTTGATTCAAAATATATAATCTTTTTTATCAAATTTAATACCTATAACTTGTAGATTTTAATGTTATAAAAATGATCATAATGCACAATGGAGACTACTTTTTTTTAAAATTCATTTTTAAGCATTAAACTAGATTTTATTCTTATTTCATGAGTATAAAAAATATTACATTAATTTTAAAACTGTTTGACTGTATATATAATATATACATTAAAACCATTCAAAATAAATTATTTATTCAATTTATTAAAATAAAATGAAAATTTTCAAATAAAAATAGTTTTCAAGAAGAATATCGCTTTTACTTTCAAATTATTTTATTTATATTTTTAATCAATTGGTAACCAATGTATTTATTTTATAAATGTATAAACAATATATTTTTAATAATCTAGTTTTTACTATTCAAACCCATAAATAAAATGACTAGGAAATAATCATCACATAATATTATTTTAAAAGTATATCATGGTATGTTTAAACTCATTATTGTGTGCAACCCAAGATATAAAAGAAATTAAACTCATTTGAAAAATATATATTTCATAAAATCATGGGATGTTACATTCTACCACCCATAAAATGAATTTCACCACTTAAATAAGTTTCTCTAATACAAATAAATGAGGAAATCATTATTTAGTTACACTCTCAGGATCTCATATAGCTTCTTCGAATTTATGATTTATCCAAAGAAATTTCACTATGTATTTTGTCTTATTCTGTATAAATTAGTCTCTGTGATAATAGATTTATACAAATTTATATTCATAAGAAATATCATGTTCTAGTGGAACAACAACTTAGTTTAGTACATGTTATGGATCAAGTATGTTCTTCCTCTGCATAGATACATGGAACACATCATGAACTTGAGAGAGGTTCAGTGGAAGTTTCAAGAGATAAGCTATCATACGTACTCGATAAAGTGTCTTAAAATGGATAATATAACTAGGGATCATATTTCCCTTCCTCCCAAATCTCATAACCTTTATCTATGTAAACTTTCTTAGAAAAACCTTCTCACCAACTTCAAATTCCATGTCACGCCGATATTTTCTAAAATAACTTTTATATTGACTCTGATATACCTTGATGTGCTATTGAATGGATATAAATTTCTCATTTATTTGTTTTGTTAGATCTAGTCCCAATGGATTTCCTTCTCTAACCTTATCAAGGCATGTTGGAGTTAAACACTTATTTCCAAAGAAGAGTTTATAAATATCCTTCTAAATGCTCGGTTGAAAGATATTATTGTAAGAATACTAAATTAGATAATGTTATTGATATCACCCACCCTTGAAATCCCTAAAACAATATATCTACATATCCTATAGAGTTTTAATAGTTCTATCAGATTTGAAATTTCTCAAAGGATAATACTTCGTACTAAAACTGAACTTCATATCTTGAGTCTGTTGAAGACTTCTTCAGAACATTGAGGTATAACTCAGATCCTAATTAGATACAATAAAATGTGGTACTCTATAGTGCTTTATCACTTCATTAATATAAATTTTATAAATCTTATCTAAAGATAAATATTCTCTAATTGATATTATGTGTCTTAACTTTGTAAGGAAATTGACTCAAACTCATATAGTATTGTTACCTTTAGATGTTTTGGGGAGTCTGATAACAAAATGCATGGTGATATATTCTCATTTCCATTCTAGTATGGGTAATAGTTGTGAAATTCCCTTAGAATTTAATCTCTCAACCTTAACTTGTTGACATGTCAATAATTTAGATAGATACTCTACAACATCTCTCTTCATATATCCCCCCCCCCCCGCAAATAATTTTTCATATAACTATTCATATTTTTTCTTTTAGGATGAATAGCGAATAATAGATAGTGAGCCTCATCCAATAGATCCTACTTCAAATCTAATTTGTATAGAACACATACACGATTCATAAACATTATCATTACACCATAATCAAGGTAAAACTTAGGAACATTTCAAACATTCTTTTTCAGTTCTATATCATTTTTTCATGCCTCTTTAATCATTAATTAAAAAGATGGCTGAACACCCATTTGACAAAGATAAGATCTTCCCATTCCTTCATTATTTTCATATCCATCCTTTGAAAATATAGAAATATCAAATCTTTCATGATCCTCATAATAGATAAGCTAGAATGATCCTTTCAACTCAAAGCATCTTCCACCTTGTTCTATTTCCTAAGGTGGTAATTTATTGAGAAGAAATAATCTTTATTCATCTCCAACCATTTTCTCTAGTGTATATTCAACTATTTAGGTGTGAAAATGTATTTTAAACTTTTATGATAATTATATATATCACACATTTCACCATAAATATATTTCCTCCATATCTTTAATTCAAAAATTACCACAGCTAACTCCAGATAATGAGTAGGGTAATTTTGTTCATGAACCTTTAAGTATCATGAGGTATAAGACAAAACTATATTGTTATATATGTAAACACATCCCAATCCCTTATTTGATGCTTCACTATAGTTTAAAAACCCTTCTCTACTTCTGGGTAAGGTAAGGACAGGTTCACTGACTAACCTTATCTTTAGTTCATTGAAAATGTCTTCATATTCATCTATCCAAAAGATCTTATCTCCCTTTCATATTAACTTTCTGAGTGGATTGGATAGTTGAGATAGATTCTCCAGAGAGCATCGATAATATCCAAAAAAAATTAAGAAGTCTACAAATATCAATCATAATGGTTGGTCTATCCTAATGTTCAATAATGTTTTTTAAGGATCTATTGATATATAGTCAATTGATATTATATAACCAAAAATGAAACATTATAAAGTTAAAATTCCAACATTGTAAATTTTTCATAATTTTTTTCCATCCTTAGGGTAATAAAAAAATCTCAAATAAATTTCATGGTCTTATGTTATCCTTGAATATATAATAATATCACATTTAATGACTACCTCAAACTCATCAAGATAATATTGAAAAACTCTATTTATTAAATCCATGGAGATAGTGTGGGAATTAGTTAGACCAAATGGAATCACTATAAATTCATAGTCTACATACTTTGTAAAAAAATGTTATATTGGAAATATCCTCATTCTTAACCCTCAATTGATGATATCCAAAATAAATTTCAATCTTCAAAAAGTATTAAGCATCATATAGTTGATCAAACTAGTCATCAATATGGGTTATAGGATACTTTTTCCTGATTTTGATCTTTCTAAGTTCTTTATAATCAGTGTATGATTCATTAATCCTTCCTTATTTTTAAAAAAAAAAGAACTAGTGCACCTCCTTGTGATGCACTTAGTGAAATGAATCCATTTTCAAAATTCTATTGGAGTTTCTTATTCAATTATTGAAACAAAATTGGGGATATTCCAGATAAAGTCTTTGAAATAAGTGGTGCACTAGGTAGGATTTTTATTGAAAATGCAACATCATGTTTTAGTGGAAGACCAATAAACTATTTGTAAAAGACATCGACAAATTATTTCATAATAGGGATTTCTTTGATGTTGAGTTTCTCCCCAACCATATAAGATAAACACCCCTTTTGAATAGAATTAAAGAACCATACAATGGATGAAATTTCAATAAGAAGTTCATATTTATCATCCCACTCATATATGATCATAAGTTGATTCATAATATCAAACATGACTTACCTTCCTTGGAAATTGATGTGGGATTTATGTAAAGAAAGTGAATAAATTCCTAAGATAACATCAGACTCAGCTAGAGGGATAATAATAATACTTACATGAATTATATTCCCACAAACATCAACTAGATGAGAATCATAAACTTGGGATGCAATTATCATACCATTGGGGGATTTTAATGATAATTCAACATCTAATATTTGAAGTGGTATTATGATTCCATTATAAAATTCTTATAATATGAAAGAGTGGGTAGATATATATTAAACTATTAGTTCTAAAATAGATGTTAAGTTTACCTTTCACCACATCATTCTCCTAACACACATTAGCAGTTTTGATTTCATGATATTCTCTTTATATTTGGTTTAAGTAGATTATTGATGTTTGTTATCAAAAACTTTTGGTTTCATGAAATGGTTGGCATAGTTCCCATACTCAAAAAATTTGAATCATTGGATAATGGGTTCTGCATTATTTGTAACCTTATTTTCTTCTATTATATCATCTGACCATTTCATCACCTTTCTATAAACATGGTCTTTATGACCAGAATTTTCACATTTAAAACACTTCCTTGTTCAACTAAAGTAATTCCCATAATGTTTCTTCCCACATTTCTTACATGTAGGGGCTATAATTTCTTACCACTAAGTGATTTTTTTGATTTTGCGTGATAATTGATCTTCTATTTCTTATCAAAACCATGGGAATGGTGGAAATATCTAATTTTCATTTCTACCATGAGTTCATGTCAAATTATTTCATTATATCTACTAAATCCACTTTTACCTAATGATTTTTGGTGACTTGGTTTTAAGCCACCAAAGAATAAATCAATTTTCCTTTCAAGGTTGTTAATTAAAGCATAAAAATTCCTTTCATGTCTTGTAAAATTTGTTTCATATGTACCATTAGATTCATAATCCTTCTTCTAGAACTCAATAAATTCTTTATCCATCCTTGTACACATGATATGTGGGAAGTACGTACTAAAAAATATTATCTTAAAATCATCTCATTCAATGGATTATATTTCTTCCTCTTAATTAATATTTGGAATGAAGTCCCACTTTTAATATAATTCACCTTCTAAATGATAAAAAACCCAAATATCTTTCTCATTTTCTGATCACTGAATAATAGAAAATATATTTTAAGTGTTATTGATATATTTATCAGCTGCTAGTGGATCAGTAGACCCACTAAAATAATGTATGTACTTCCTCATGAAGGACTTGATATAATATTTTTACCTCATTTTCTCATTTGTAATTTCAGTGTGATTCACTACTTGAGAAATTTGGGTGGTCATATCATTGATATTTTTCATTCCAACTCCCATATCATTCATTTTCTCATGAGGATAGTCATTGAATTTTCTGTAATATTTAGCATTAACATGACTCCTTTGGGTTACATACATGGAATAAAACCATAAATTGTAGTTTGAGAAATAATAATCATAGTGGGAAACCACATAATCATGAAAAATAATTTATAGGATGCTTAAATCATTACACCTTCTTCTATCAAACCTTTTCTTTAAAATAAGAAATTCATGATCATTACCAAAATATTTGGATTTTATCTTATACTTAGAATTATCCCCATGGTTCTCACTAAAGTTTTCTCATCCTAATTTCTGAAGGTTAACTAAAATTTACTCTAATACCAACTATAGAAACCCACAGTTTTCATACATATATATTATATTTTATTTGATGAATATTCATTACATATCATAATTATCCATACCATAATCGTATAGGTGTAGTATATTCAGAAACTTAGATACAAAAACAACTAGTTTATTAGAGTCTCCTATTATGTTCTTCATAATTATCACCCTTCTAAGGTATATCATTACAAAAAACTTTATTCATATCCTTGGGAAAGAAGAATAAGAAAGGGTGGGATTAGATTCTCAGTAAAAGTAAATAAAAGATATTTCAATGATCACTTGAAATTAAAATGAAAATAAGGGTATAAGAATATTATAATAACATTTGAAAAGCATACTCTTTGTATCAAAGAGCATAATATTAATTCATGCAGTATTTCTAGGTAGTTCATAAGATATGAAACATAAAGTAATAAAATAACATGAGGCATGAGAGCATAAAATTTCCACAATAAATGGAATCATGGAATACACATAAGCATAGAAATCATTACCATGGTATTCATGTATAATTTCAAAGTCTATCATAATGGAGTGGGTCCCCTCCCTAAGACATTATAGTAGTTAAGAGTCAAAACCAAGACTATCATAGTGGACAGAGTCCATTACTAAACTAGGTTCACTCCACATTCTAGTCCTATTTATCCCATGAGACATCAATACATACCCAATTAATTGGAGAGCTGTATAATTATGATCCCACCCATCCTTGGTTATAACGTGACCTCTATCCATGGTTTATAACGTTGACACCATGTTTGGTTATAATGTAAACACCATCCATGGTTATAATATAATAATATTCCTTGGCTATAACATAACCACAATCACATAATGAAAACCATACATATGTATTCCATAGGATCATAAAACATTCATCATATTATAATATCATAACTACTGGAAATAAAAAATGTTTCATAATCATTTCATCCAATCATCATAGAATAACTCATTGAAAATAAATGGTCCTCATAAAATCCTCATCATTAGAAACATTAACCATCTAGATCAAGATAAATAATGTAATTAATGGATCATATCCATAGTAAATTAAAATTATCATTAATGTATATTATCATATATGATAATTCCTTTAAAATGTCATTGAAATATTTTGGGAGGAAAATAACCTTTCCATTTTGAAAATCTCTTTTAAAATAAAAATATTTCCAAAATTTCATTGAGAAATTTTTATTTAAAAATAAACTTGAAACATATAAAGGACACTTCAAGATAGTGATCAAAATTTATGGATAAAAATTAAATCAATGTTGTATAAGTTAAAAGAAAACATTTTTTTCAATTTTTTGGTAAAAAATCAAAAATTAACTCACTTGGAAGATAGAAAGAAGATTAATTTTAAACTATTTTTGTAAAAAAGTAAAAAAAAAAGGTTGAAATTAAATTAAACAATAATACAAGAATGGTAAAAAACTTCTCTAAAATCTTATTTGAAATCATATATAGGGATGAAAAAGGTTTTCTGAACAAAGAGAGAAATAAAGTCACTTTTCCTTACAAACATATTTTCTATATATTGATTACTTAAGTTGAGGAAAATGAAATTGAAACATGTATTTTCAAGAAGTAAATAGAGGATAAAAATAATATTGAGTTTTTTGGGAGATATATCATAGGATTTCATCATTGGAAACTTAATAATAAATAATCTTCTTAAACAATGATATTGTAACATAAAACCCCTTATCACTTTGGTAACATTTGAATAGAAAATCTCATGAAATAAATAACCTTATATAGATATGTAAATATCTATAAAATGTATAAGGATAATCATAAAATACATTCATGGGAAGTATATACACAACATAAAATAAATAAATAGTGAATATGGCATATGTCTCATAGAAATAAAAGTTAGATGAAAATATATTACCATATGTATAACATCCTTCATATGAATTATAACCTCTTGTATGATAATTAGAGATATATTATAAATATATTAATGGGAGTTAATCATATATATCATACCATTTATGTTTTAATTGTAACCTTTTATCACTATTTTGTTAATAATTCTTTATCAAAAATACAGTTTCGGGTGATATCTGCTTCGTTTTTCATGTATGGTTTGGTTTAGTAGTTTTGGTCCATGTAATTTGATCATTGTTTCATAATATTAATTATGTTAATAATGATATAAATATAATATATATTCAATACATACATTTATGGAGTCATTCATAAAATAATATGTATAAAAATTAATTACACCATTCATGGAGATGGTAGGATATACGTGTGCATGAATGTTGTTTTCATTTTTTATTGATGGAATGAAACAATGGTAGATAATAACTCACATTTATATAATAATTATCATATAATAAATATATACTATTTATTTATTAAATTTATCCTTGTTACTATACTAGTAAAAAATAAATGAAAAACGAATCACATCACTTTATAGAGGTGGTAGTCCATATGTACACACAAACAGCGTTTTCATTTTCGAAGAATTTGGAAGGTAAGAATGGAGATATTATATTATAATTCCTATAGTATAATTATTTCATAAATATTGTATATAAATATTAAATCATTCATAAAAACCATCCATGAAATATGGTGATATAAAATGAATTTTATGGCTATGTGAAGATGATAAGTTGTATGTATGCACGAGAAATACTTTCATTTCCCATTTGATAGAAAGAGGATGAATAATGGTTTTTTAATAATCCTAAAAAATTTAGTATATTAAGGGTACTTAAGTTATTTTTTATTAATAATATAACATATTTAAATATGGAAAAAAGAATAATTAAAAATAAAGTGATTGGTTAAGGTGATTACCTCTTCTTTTAAATAATCCTTTAAATATCCTCTTAAGGGATCTAGGGTTGATCTTCAGCTAATAACAAAACCTCTCAAATGTGTATATGTTAGGGTAGAAGAGAAATTGGTATATTTTTGTCGATCAAGAAAACTCAAAGTGGTGTGAATAATAGAAAGAAGGGGTTCCCTTTTATAATAAGGGGAGGACCACTCTTGGAATTTCTTGAAAGATTAAAATATATTAAAGTCACTCTCAATCCAAATGGTCCTAAATGGAATATAAATGGACAAGGTATGACAGTTTCAACCATATATTATCTCCCTTGTACTATTTTTAATATTTTTATGATTTCAATGTAATTTAATAAAACATTTGTTTCATAAAATATCATTATTTCAAATTTTGATATTATTTATTTAATTTGACATAATAGACATAAATAAAAAGTATTAAATTGAATATAATTCGTTAAAATAACACTAAAATTTTATATTAATATAAAAAATTCGTGACACATATTAGATCACTCAAATTATAATACATTATTTTTTTAGAATCTTTTGTTATATTTTTTATTAATTGAAGAAATATTTGTATTGGTGTTACATAAGCATTTAAAGTCGTTATATAATTATTAAAAATTAAAAATAAACTTTTATCATGAAATTAATTTCATTAATATAAAAATAGAAACTTATAATCATTCCTAACTTTATTTCATTCCCAATGTGGAAACCTAATATATATTTAAAACTAAGAGAGCGAAATTTTTGTAACTTTCTTTGATTTAGATATTAAATAGGTCCTTTTCATGGAAAAGTGTCAATGAAAAAAAAACCCATTTGAAGACTATTGTGGTAAAGGTTTAATTAAATTCATTATATAAGAATTATGATGAAAAATTATGGTCTTATCACTCATTTCTGACTTTTGTTAAGATGATTTACCCTTTACCAGGGTGATAAATTATACTACGGTTATTATTCATATTGAAAAAAAATAAAAGGGGAATATTTACCAAATTTTAAAATCATGATTATAAATATATAATCCATTTTATCTAGTTATATACATATAATTAGGAAAAAATAATTTTACAATTAAGCACACAACGCATGATTAAAATCGTCTTTTTAGAAAATATCCATTTCTAAGCATTAAATTGGTTTTTATTCTTATTCCATGACATGAAACAAAATATTTGATGTATGATAAAAAATTTCGTTAAATTTATAGTATATATATTTCATTAAAATAATTCACCTAAATTGATTTAGAACATTTATTAAGATAAAATGAATTTATGTTCATAAAAACATTTTTTTTGAAAAAATCACTCTTTTACTTTCAAATGGTTTTATTTTTATTTATAATCAATTGGGAACCAATTAATATATTTAATGTTTGTATAGACAATAAATTTTTCAAAATTTTGTTACAAATATTCATACTTATAAATCCAATGTCTATGCAATAAAAATCACATAATACTATTTTAAAATTATATCTCTTTTCATTTAAAAATTGTGTTGAATGTAATACAAGATATCATATAAATTAAATTTATTAGAAAAAAACATTTCATAAAACCTTGGGTGTTGTAAAATTATAACATAATGAACATATCATTATTAATGAATTCATTAAAAATTAAATTCCAAAATTTTATAATTTTAGTTTGATGAAATTAATTTCGTTTTTGAATTTAGTATTTCAATATTAGCTTATAGTGATTTTTTTATATTTTTCAAAAATGGTTTATTTTTAGGTGAATAGTTAAAATACTAATTTTACAAATACTGTTAATTTTATGACATTATCAGGATATATGAATGACCTAAAATTTTATAAAACATTTTTTCTAGAATAAATATATGTTTATGAATTAATATAATTCATTTAAAAATATAATGTTTAAATTAAAAATCTATGTTTAATATTTTGGAAATCTATGTAATATTTTTATTCAAATAAAAAGAATTTTAGTTATTCAATTTTAATCAAGTATTAATAAGGATCATTTTGGTTTTGGTTTTTTTTAAAGTAAAATAAGACTTATTCTATTTAAAAAATTCAATGAATTCTATAGGAATCAAAATTATACATTATTTTGGTATAAAATCATTATTATTTTTAATAAAAAAATTTTCAAAAAACAGTTTTTCATTGCGTTTTGTGAGCATATATTAAAAGTAATTTCTGTCACTTACAGATTTTTTTAATATTATAAAATGGATTTGAAATTTATAATAATAATAATTGATATTATTTAATTAATTTAACTTATTTTTTTCATAAATAATAGTAACCATGGTAAAAAAGTATCACCTCAGTTAAGGGTAAACTAAAATAAAAGAGTTAAAAATCAAGGGATAAGTCTTCAAGATAATATAAAAAAATTATAAAATATAATTGGAAGTTTTATTTTTACCTTAAACTCTTTATATTAAAATATATTATAATCTTTATCCACTTTACTTGAGTGACACATATATTATAAAATAAAGTTTTATGTATTTATATGTTTTCCACTAACCTCACATATAAAAGAGAACCTCATAACCTCACTTATCCACACTTAATAAGAAACTTATCTTGACCAATATATTCTCAAGTATCTTCCTAGAATCCTTATATACAACCTATAATTTTTAGTGTTCTCAAAATATCACTTTAATAAGGCATAAGTTTTAAGATGAAAGAGGTTTCCAAAATAAGAGGTATATGTTCTTACTAAGATTTTTCAAGTTCCTTTCTTCTAAATAATCCTCAAAATATTCAATAATAATAATTAAATCAGAATATTTGACATATTTAAATGTTTTTATATTAAATTTAAATTCATTTTCTATCCCCTTTACATCTAATGTAAAATGAAAATATCGATTGTGCTAACTTATGGTCTACCATCTCCACATCACAGTGAAATTCATTTTTCATCAACACTTCACTTGGAATGATATAAATATAGAATTAATGAGCATATTAAATTTATTAAATAATTGTTATTCTTTAAACATACAATTTAATCTACTTACTACTATATCATTAGTTGTAAAATGATAAATTTTCTCATGTGTATGAGTTCACTACCACCGCCATGAAGTGATTTGATTCAATTTTAAATTAAAAAAATTCATGGGTAATTATAAAATTATATAAAATTAATAAAAATGATATTTACTAACTTATTAAAATTTATAAATGAAATAAATATTGTATACCACCTTTAACTAAGGTCAATATAATAAATTAATTTTGTAGAAATTGATTGAACAACCTTAAGTGGTCAATGTAAGAAATAAATATTCGATGAATGGATGTTAAAATGATTAAAAAAGAACCTAGAAAAATATAATATATATGTAAAAGTTTATATATAATGTATTTAGAAATTTTAAATTTATTATTCAAGATGATATAATGTGTCTAAACAAGCAGGTATCCAAGGTAACGGTTCTTCATCTCAATTCCACTCCAATGAAACATATTTTATATTATACACCTAATTTAAGTTATATGGTGTATATAATTACCATATTAACTATTATATTATGGTTTAATATTTATTCATGGTATTTAATGTTTCAATTTGTGTTTTCATTTTTAATGGGTTGTGATTTAAAATTTATAAAAGTCGTAAATGTTTATATTATAATCTCACTCTTATTCAAGATTTTTCATGTTTAAAATTACATTGCAATAATTATATTCACTTTCTAAATTTTTAAAAAATATATTTTATTGTAATCTAGTTATTTCTAGGGTTTCCATGTTTTTCTTTTAACTTTTCCACTATTGGGTACTCAAAAATTTCAAAAGAATTGTTTTTCAGAAAAGCTGGCCATATTTCTCTTCATTTGGTTGGGAATATTTCTCTACTATATCTATATTCTTAAATTTTATCTCTGGAAGATTTTATATAATTTTAAATGATTGATAAATTATTTTATACTACATATTAATTTATTTAAAAAACTTTAAAAGGATTTTTTTTATTTTTTATTTTTTGAACAATATATTTTGACATCTTACAAACTCGTGAAAGAAATTTTCTTTGTAACATATACATCATAAATGAATTTTCATTATTCCCTAATAATTATTCTCTATTTATATTCCTCTAAAAGTTTCCATAGTTTTCCAAATAAAACAATTTTACCATTATTCTAGTATTTATTAGTTTTTATATTAAAATAAAAAGTCACTGTTTTCTAATAGGTACAAAATAATTTTAGAAATGATTTATAACGTTGTTTTTACAAAAAAAAGTTATAAAATATTCAATTATATTTATTTTTAAATTTTCAATTCCATGTTACTATATAATTCTTAAAATAATTTTATTTATTTCAAACATTTATTTCTTATGAATTAATGGCCTTAAATCATCCTTTCTGGACTTATAGATTATACCTCATTTTGAGACAATTCCCTTTCTTGTGATCAAATTATATATCACGCTTCATTATTAATTGGACATTATTTTTCTCTTTCATGACCATATTTTTAGTGTCATGGATATATTCAGTATCATTTTTAATACTTATATGTTGTCTTAATAATATAATATTTAAAATATATTGTTAGTTGAAGGGATATTATTAAGAATGTTATTTTTTTATTTAGTAAATGTTGATTTTCCCTATTATTGATTCAATATGGATATTTCTTAATTGAAATGTATATTTATTATGTATTATGTTGTTGATTTAATGTATGGATAATGAATTGGACATATGTAAGTGTTTAATGGTTCATAGTTATAGATAACCCCTTACTTTATTGATAGGTCTCATGGGACAAACATTTAGACAAATTAGTTAGGTATTTGGTGTATACCTTCCCATTAATTATAATGCCTTAGTAGAAGGTCCCAATGATAAGGTTCATGATGTCTTGATATGAGGTCTTTAGGAAAATATCATGAAGTTCAGTATTGTGCATTTCCTTTGTTAAAATTTATATTATTATTACCTATGTGATTATTTTTATGATATTATCTATCCATATATTTTCAAGAGAATATAATTGATTAAATGGAACATGTATTGACTGTTTACATTTAAATATTTTCAATGCCTTATCTACTCAATATATACTTCATTGTAAACTTTCCCTCTTTGAGTATCTAATCTCACACTTTATTATGTTTTCATTTCCATGGGTTATGAATAAGGAATCTTTGAATTATTTCTCGTTATACAAGAAAGTTCTTCATTCTATGTTTAAATTTTACTATGTAATATAGAAATAATGCATTTGTTTAGTCTCTCAAGAAAAATAATCTAATTTATCCTTCAATTTGTGAACCCTTTTATCTTGTACCAATGTAATAAAGTAAATACTAGATCTAAGTTACTGTGGTTTGGGTCATCACATGATAAATCGCAAATATCATCAAGACTAAAAAAGTTGTTAAGTATCCCTGACATAGTAATGTCCTCTAAAATAAAATGAAAGTCCAATAAAACATTAATTAAGAACTTTATATCAAAAAATAATGACCCATATTGTAATGAGGAAAATTAGATAGTTTAAAGACACAGTATATGATGGTAAAATACTTCTATAGTTAAGTTAAATAAACCTAGATATACCTCATGTGAGGAAGAAGAAGGGTGTAATGAAGAGGAATAAAGTATTAATAAGTAAATAATAAATTAATTCTAATTAAGTATGTATATTTTGGTTCTCTTGAATAAAACAAGAATATTGGGAGGGAGGGAGGGAAAAAGCACTAAAATTTGAGAATTATTCATTAAATATATCTATTTATTAATCAAAACGTATGGACATTGCAATGATTGAAATTAATTTCACACAAGATATGGGATATCTTAATGAAATCCAGAATCTAATGAAAATATTCTTTATATTAAAATGAAAATTTTATTTTTGAGGATGAGGTGGTAAAATATCTTGAAGTAAAGTTATCAGAATCTAAAAATTATATAATAAAAACACTATATTGTAGAGTTTTATAATTATATAGAAAAGTTTGGTGAATGATCTAAAATATATAAGAATGTTCCTATTACTATGATGAAACTTGAATATTGTCCTTTGGTACCACATAATTTCACATTAGACACCCAAGAAAACAATCAAGATGGTAGAATTAAGAACAAGAATTTAAATAAAGAGGTTACACCATCTTTGATGGGTAATACAGCCATTTTTACCTTCAATGCTTTTAATGAAATTTTTACGAGAAGTTGGGTATAAAAGAAGAATAATACCAGGTCTAAGACTAATGGAAAATCCAAGATAAAGGAAAAACATATAATAATGGGAAGACTAAGAAAATGGAGAAAATTTTAAATCTAAAGGCAGATCAATTGGAACAATTTAAAGAATCTATTTTATAACAGATGTAATTTTTCATTAAAGGAAGACGATGTTATTTTAGACTGTATAGGTACAAATTTTATGTGTGCTATTATAATTTATCATTCCCTCAATTGATGATATCCCATAAGCCAAGGGGTATTTAACCAGATATTCTTCATGGACATCCAAGACAACATTCAGAAATAGAAGGTTTAATTGAATAACTCTTTTAATTAACTTAAGAAACTTTTTGGTGGTGTGATAAACCTGGAAACACCCCCATAATGTGTATCACTATGAAAGTTTGGTAACTAAAGAAAAAGGATAAATATAAATATTTCAATAGAAGGATTAATCATGATAAATCAATGGTGTTTGAGTTTACTTTCAAATTTTGAAATGTAGAGAATCTTCGGATACTCAATTGTGGTTTCTTATCACACATGACAAGAAAAAATAATTCCTTAAAATATATCCAATTGTATAATTTAATAACTATTACTTTTTTTAATTATGGATAATTCAATGTTAGAGGATTAATATGATCTAATATTGGTGAGAAGAAACTTTAATCTAATGAAATTAACTTTAATGATGGGTTGAAGAATAATCTCTTCAGTGTCTCTCTAAATTTTGAAAATGGGAATAAGGATACCTTCTAAAATATTGATTTGTTATAAGAAGGATGAATGATGGAATAAATATCATAAATATAAATAAAAAAATCGCTGATATATTTAATATTTAAAATTATCAAGACACTCAATACATGATCATAAAAGAGGAAAACTAGCTATTCTATAAAATACATGGAAATTTGGGGTAAAGGAACATGGTTAATCAAGTCAAATATAAAGTTATGAGGAATATACTAAGGAATATTTTTATAATAATAAAAACCTATAGAACAAGTCAAAAATTTATAAACAAGAGTAAAAAATGTTGGGTAATACCTACCTAATGTCTAATCCCCAGTTCCACTTACACCAAATGATATGTGTGGTGAAACTCAATCATCTAGAAGGATTACCTCAAGCAATTTTATCAAAAGATATGTAGAATCACACTATACTTATCACAAAAGTTCGATCCTTACACAAAGTTCATAAAAATAATACCTCACAAACATTTGGGTGAGAATAACAAAGAAGTAAATTACATAATAATTTATGTGGTTTAGATTATGTGTTCTATATCTATGGTAGAAAAACTACTAATCTTTTCATCATAACCTAATGTTATAGTTTTTACACATAAACTGACAAATATAATTAATATAGATTTATTATAGATATTATTCTTCTATAATTCCTTAATTTCATGGATCAATAGGCACATATGTCCCATCTTCATTTTATAGAATTATTTATCAAGTTATCCTAGATACACTAACCTAATGCATTTATGTTGGTCCCTATATTTTTAAAATTGAGTATTGTTCTCTATTTACATTCTAAAACATAGTTTCTTGTTACAATGAACTTTCCTATAAACACTCTTCCAGCTACTTAGTTCACCATATCATTTTGTCATTTCCCTATAAAAATGTCCATCAGACTATAATGTCATTTTATCCATTTTTTCACTCATTGAATATATATTTTTCCAATGTTTGAGTATTATAGTTAATCACATCATCTATATAATTAATATATATCTCACTAGAATTCAGTGACCTAAATCTATATTCACAACCCAACTTTCACCCAATTGAAGATTATCTCTTATAACCCTCTAGAAACTCTTCAAAACTTAGGAAAATTTCATCTTACTTCCTTTTTTGAAGAAATCACTATTGTTTATTCTCTGTTCATTCACCTAAGACCCACCAAAGAAAAACTTTTCCACATAATTTGTAAAGTCCCGTGTTTTTTACCCAGGTTAAAATATGAATGTTTTTGAATTTTTTTCAGTTTATCAACGTGTTGGATTTTAAACCGTGCTCTGGAATTTTATTATAAGTGTCGGAACACCTAAAGGAGGTTTTTTAGACTTTTGTAATTCCCTAATAATTCAAGAGGGTATCTTGACAAGTCTCGGGAGCACCAGATCCAGAAAATTACACTTTAATGGATATACATGGGCAGCACATAGTTGCGGACCAACCCGTGTAGTTTACCCTATTTAATAAATTATTTATTTTAATTAAATAGGATTATATGAGAGATTGTGATTAATTAAATTATCTTTTAAAAAAATAATGAATTTATTATTATTATTATTATTGTGGTTGTTTAATTAAATTAATGATAAAGAATTAGTTAATTTATGGTTGAGGAAATTAATGTGGATTTTGGGTTTATAAAAGAACCTTTTTAATTAAATGAAGAGTTCCAAAATTAATAAAGGAACATTTACTATTAAATGGAGGTTATGGTTTGGTTTTTTTGTCAACAAAATCATATTAATGTTATTGTAATAAATTGGGGATTTTTAATTTTAATTAAATTAATGTTATAAGAATAATAATGATGATGTAATTATTATTATTATTGTGTTTATTTAATTAAATAAATGTTAAAATGATTTAATGTTGATTTTGAGCTTTTCAAAGAAATGTTTTCCTTTAAGAAGGTTTAATTGGGAGTTATGGTCTTAATAAATGTTTGTTAATGGAAATAATAATAATGATTTATGATTATTATCATTACGCATATTATTATGGTTGTATTTATCATTATTATTGACTTATTAAGGTTGTTTAATAATTAATAATAATAATAATATATTTTGGGGGTTTTTGTTAGAAAGGAATAAATTTTGAAAGGGGTGGAAATAATAATGGATTTTATTATGATAATAAATTATTTTTAATAAATTACAAGTAATTTAATTAAGGGAGTTTTATTTAGTTTTATTTAGTTTTATTTAGTTTTATTTAGTTTTATTATTGAGTGAAAATGAAAGCAAAGAGGAGGAATTATCCCCCTTCCTCCACGCACAGCAGCACGTAACCCACCTTGCAACGCACATGGCGTCTCTGAGTTTCCTCCTCCTCTAGAGCACCTGTAGTGCCCTCCATGGTCGAAGCTTCCCCCATATGGTGATATCTCCTCCTTATAGTGTGATTTGATTGCACGCGACCCACCCTCGGACAACCCCTTGCACCAGCATGCAACCCTCGTGGTGCGACCCCTTCACCATCCGTAGCATTTTTCCCCTATTTAATTCTTGGTTTAGGTCCATTTATTCAAGGTATTCCCTTCTCTCATGGTCTCCTTAATCTCATTGGGGACACACTAATTTTTTTGGGCCCGTTTTGGTGTTGGCTGAAACCTTAGGTTTCTGTTTTATCTAGTTGTTGCATTCTTCTAATTTTAGGGTATGCGAATATTGTTTATGGACTTGTTGGTCTATGTTTCTGCATCCACCACCAAGGGAGATGATAATGAGCTCAATTTCTTGAAATATGTTGGTTCGGGTAAGCTTATAAAACCCACTGTATGGTTTTTCAATAGTTATATTAAGGACTATTATTCTTTTATGAGTCCCTGGTACCAAGTTAGGGGTGCTTTGACCCTTGTTACACTGTATATTGTCTCCTATTTCTTATGTTTCAGGGTGCACACGATAGTAAATATATATATGTGTACATATAGAGATATCTATACATATATATAAGTCGTGTGCATGTGGCTGCATGCTGAGTGAAATTGGTTGCTACAAAGTAAATCGAAGTGATGTTGAATATTAATTTGGTTATACCCAGAGGTAGGGTCCCATATATTTATCTCTTTATCTAAGAATTATTATGTGCTTCTAAAAATAAATTTTAGGATGTGGGTCTCTATGGTTATGGAAGTGCAATATTTTCTTAAAATGTAGATTAATGATAAACTGTTGGTATGTGGTAATGTCAGATCATGCTTAAAGAATTTTGGGCTTTTAGTATGTTTTATTACTAGAGATAAAATATATTATGTCAATTCATAACACCTTTGATGTTATTGAGTGATTTTCTCCATGTGATATGATTTAGGACTTGATAGGGTGTTTTTTTTTTGAAGCTAGTGTTGCTGGATATTTATTTCCTACCAAGTTAATATGTTGAGTTTATACCCAGACCTTTAAATGGTTAAACAAGAAACACCCATGGGTCTTCCTTGTAAATGAGACTTAAATGGTGAATGACTTCAACACCCTTAGGTGTGCATTTTAACCCATGTCACAGAATGTTAATTTCACAAATGATGATATATCAGTTCGTGAATTAGATGATTGAATGGGGAAGTATAGGTAATAGTGTAGTTAACTGAATAATTAATTAAGAAGTAATGAGTTGGAAAAATTTGCCTTTTACTGAATATTGAGAATATTAAATATTTTTACATGTTCAGAATATAGAATGGAAACTGATAATAATTAATGGATGGATTATATATTACATGTTAATGGGTAATTGGTTAATTAATTGATAAACTAGTTAAGGAGATATGATTTAATTAATTAATTTTTGAATTAATTAAATTGCATGCATTAAATAAATATTGTGAATTGATTGTTTGATATGACTATTGTCCAAGGGAACCTTTTGATGTGTGTTTGTTTTCCATGCCTTAAGTTTATTTGGATAGAGTTGTTTAAAAATATGATATGTTGTGTGAGATATTTGCTAAATATTTGGGCCTTGTACAACATGTTTGACTTGAGATGTTTATAACGTGTGT
This sequence comes from Viscum album, assembly GCA_963277665.1. Lineage (NCBI taxonomy): Eukaryota > Viridiplantae > Streptophyta > Magnoliopsida > Santalales > Viscaceae > Viscum > Viscum album. Next base: position 1,364,078,517 of record OY728143.1, on the reverse strand, counting down.
GAAAATTGTTAAACTCCTAGATGAATCACTGTTTGAGTGGATGGGTTCAGACTTGTTAAAGAATTTAGATAATTAAATATTGAGTTAATTATTTAGTAAGATTGTTAAGAATGATTAATTTTTAATTAATTATTAACTATTGTGATGTTGAATGGTAAATTAATTGTAGTCTTATTTGACAGGTATTATATGTTGTTAATTAGTAGTTAAATTAATTAATAGATTGGATTTATTAATTTATGAATTAATTAATGGACGGTTTTAGGGTGTAATACATAGCATTATACATTAATTATTAATATATTTGTATGATTGATGAACGTGTTGTGATATAGGGACTGATTCTCTAAGTAATCACGGGGTGCTAGACATGGCGTTCTACACTCAACATTCATGAAAATATTCTTTTATAGAACAAGGATTGATCCTCAAAATACCCATGGGTTTCGAGACAAGGACTGACACTCCATATACTCACAAGGGTTCTAGACATAATGTTCTACACCCATTAATTGGCATTTCTTTGTGCGGCCAATTGGTTATACATGAAATTAAATAATTGGCTAATGAAAAATAGTATGATATAATGATTTGTGAATTGAATATGAGAAAGGGTTCAGAATATCAATGAATTGGTTGAATCACTATTAATGAATAGACCCATGAGAGAATCATTTTTTTTAGTAGACAGGCTCAGTTATAGTGTATGAAAGATTAAATTGAATATCTTATGACATGTTATCCAATCCAAAGAACAAGCTTGGATTCGATCTTTACTTTGACTACTTAGATGTTCTTTAGAGACATCTATGGTGAGTGACTTATATGGTGGATGTCGGTCTTAAGATGAATCTAGAGACTTTCATAAATTAATGTGGATTTAATAATAGGAAAATGAAAATGATTGTGAAATTATTTTTGAGTATGCATTAAAAATGTATAACATAGGTTCAGACACCAAGTGAGGGATGAAGCAGGTACTTGGGTATATAGTTACATTGCACTACTTACTTTATTTATGCATGCTTTCACGCGGTTTAAATTATTTATTAAATGTTTGGATTTGGGGTAGACACTGGTGCTCTCGGCCTATTGAGATTTATATCCCACACCGTACTCAGGACATCATTATATTGGGGTACCCAAGTAGATTCTATTGGGTTATAAGATTGTGTTGTTTTCATATACTTGGGAGATAGGAGCAGAGAAACTATCAGAAGCTCAGGATGTTTTTGGAGTTTTCCCTTGGGTAATTTGAGTCTTTCCTTTATTTCTGAATTGTGATGTAAAACATGTTGTTTTTATTACTTCTTTCAAAAATATATAAATAACATATCATGCATTCATATTCTATATAATTTTCATTTTCCACTTTTATAAAATGAATACTATTTTTCTTCGCCTATTTTTTCCATTATGTATTACCGCTTACACTAATGATTGTTATTTACTCTGATGTACCACTATGTAACTCTAATAAGAGGGTATAGTCTCCCAACTTACTATCCTTAGACCCTCACTGCTAGTCTGCAGCCTCTGGCATACAGAGAGATGTTCTTGATATCATGTGGTGACTGGTTCAACCACCAGTTCAAGGGTGAGCTGGGTCAGGATGTTATAAAGTGGTATCAAAGGGTACTTTTCCTTTTGTATTTCTATTTTGGGTTTGTAGATAGAAGACATTGAATGTTTCAGCATTTCGTTTAATAGTCATGCTTGGGAATGATCACCCCATGTATGGGAAATGACCAAGTTGATAGGGTTTTCATCATCGTTCATGTCATTCATTTTTACAGTTTATATGATTTCACCTTGGGTTACTGGTGTAATTTCTTCTACTAATTGATTATGAAAATTTTAAAAAATTACCTTGGTATGATATGCAAAGGAAGTTTCATATGTCATTTATTGTACTTATTCAGCATGCCTTTTTAGATAGCATGTTTCGGTGATATAATTAACATGCTTGAGTGATTATATACAATGCTTATATTCCATGTTTCTGTGTTATAGCATGTTTTTGTAATTTCTTCATGTCGATATATGTTAGCTACTTATGGTGACATGTTATCTTTCATATAAATGGTTGGTTTATTTGGATAAATTTTTTAGGTTGCATTTATAACAGAACCGGTTTCCAGATGTAAGGTGTATGGGCGCCTTATAACTGCGAAAAAGGGGTAAACCCATTTTTTCTAACAAATAAAAAAAGGGATGATAAAGTTAAAATGTTAAATGAAAATTGGATATCTTAAATGGGATCCAAATGTCATTGGTAAGTTTTATTGGTTCCCTATCGACTGATAGATTCACATTCATGTGACTGAACCATATAACCATAGTATGTTTGAAAATGGTTACAAATGTAAAACTGTTGAGTTTTAATAGTATTTCACTATTGTAGGGTTTCTTTCTGAATAACCCAATTTTAATAAATGGGACCTTTGGAGGTATTCTTTTCATTAAAAGTAATTTAGATGCTAAATTTACTTTTATATTTTAATAACACTATATATGAAATTTTTAAAGATGATGTTTGTTATAGAATGTCTGTTTTTCTTGTGGGCATTGATTAAAAACCATGTGACTTGTTATGAAAAATTACGTGTATGTTTCTTGAAATACATTCAAATTTTTAAAGGTTGAAATTAATTAATTAAAATGTCTAAAATGTAAAAAAAGGGATTCTAAACCTCATGATTTGGATTTTATGTGACCGAGAGAGAGGTTCAACGTTTATGTTTCATAAGGGGATAACCCATGGTAGGTAGTACCCTTATAATATTCTAGGATGTTAAAGTAAGTTTGTACCCCTTCTCAGGATGAATTCTTCGGACTTGACTATTTTTAAACACCTTTAGGTTTATGTTACGGATTTTATGATCAATATTTGATGTGGTGATCATGGTTTGAGGAACGTCACATTCTTACATCAATGTGTCCAAAAATAGTACACCGGTGAGTGGCTGATCTTTTCTTGCGACATCATGGAAAATCTACAGGTTGGTAGTGTCACATCGTTTTCGGTAAATGTGTCGGAAGCAGATGTCGAGCTTTTAGAACAGAGTTGTCTGGTAGTAGATCGACTGGTCTTTTTAATGACCTTGGGTTTTCTCATAGTGTGCTCTTCTGAATATAACGAGCATGTCCCCAATCTTGACCTCGTCATAGAGACACTAAGATAATGTTGATCTTACACTGTATTACTGTTTAAATGTTGTTGGTATGGATGAGTGGTTGTTATCTGGGTAGTACATGGGATGTGAGGTTTCTTTGGGCTACTACTTTATTCGTCTACGGGGCAAGATTGTTTTAAAAATAACCTTATAATGACTTGACTTAGAAATTTCACAAGTGTTTGGGTAAGGACTTCATTATACATGTGGATGCTTTTGGAATAGTTTTAAAGGTATGTCTTCATATAAAGGTTGAATGTAGGTTTTTTGTCCATTACGTCTTTTGAGGGAATAATATGCAAACTATTCGGTTGTTTGATCGAGATTCAACTATTTTCATAGACGAGGTCCCTATAATGTCGTTAGATATAAGATCTATTTTGATGTTTAATCTATATAGTGTTCTTTGTTTCTGGTTTTAATGGCTTAGCTGTTAGGATTGTGGAGGGTTAATGGTACTTTTGTTGTTGGGAACACAACACATCAGTTCTAACGAGATTAAATGACATTGGTAGGTCAGTTGTTTTAGTAGTGGTTCCTAGTGGCTTCTCAGGGATAAGAATTTTTTAAGATGGGTAGATTGTAACGTCCTGTGTTTTTAAACTGGGTTAAAATACGAAAGTTTTCAAAAAAACAATTTAGTTTATTGATGGGTCAGTTTTTAAACTCAGATCCAGAATTTTATTTCAAGTGTTGGAACACCTAAAGGTGTCTTTTTTGGACTTTCTTAATTACTAGATAATTTCAGTGGGTGTCCTAATGAGTCTCAGGAGCACCAAATCTAAAAGAGTTCACTTTAATGGATCTACACAGGCAGCGCCCTATTGCAGACCAACCTATGCACTTTACCCTATTAAATAAATTATTTATTTTAATTAAATAGAATTATATATGGGATTGTGATTAATTAAAATAAAGTTTTAATAATAATAATAATGAAGTTATTATTATTATTTTGTGGTTGTTTAATTAAATTAATGATAAAGAATTAATTTATTGACGTTTGAGGAAATTAATGTGGCTTTTGGGTTTATCAAAGAACCATTTTAATTAAATAAAGAGTTTTGGAATTAATAAAGGACCATTTATTATTAAATAGAGGTTATGGGTTGGAGTTTTTATCATTAATATCATATTAATGATATTGTAATAAATTGGGTTTTTTTGGTTTTAGTTAAATGAAAGTTGAGATAATGATAATAATGATGTTATTGTTATAATTATTGTGTTTATTTAATTAAATAAATGTTAAAAGAATTTAATGTGGATTTTGAACTTTTCAAAGAAACATTTTCCTTTAATAAGGGTCAATTGGGATTTATGGTCATAATAAATGAAGGTTGATGGAAATAATAATAATGATTTATGATTTTTATTATTATGCATATTATTATGGGTATATTTTTTATTATTATTAACTTATTATTGTTATTTAATAATTAATAATAATAATATATTTTAGGGTGTCGGTTGGAAAGGAATAAATGTTGAAAGGGCTGGTAATAATAATGGATTTTATTATTATCATATAATTATTTAGAATAAATTCAATTCAATTTAATTAAGAGTGTTTTATTTAGTTTTATTATTTATTGAAAATAAAATAAAAGAGGAGTACTTCTCCCCCTTCCTCCACGCACAGCAACGTGCAAACCACCCTACAGCGCTCATGGCATCTCCGCATTCCCTTTTCCTCTGTACCACCTACAGTGCGTTCCAGGGCTAGAGCTTCCCCCCTAAGGTACAATCTCCTCCTTATGGTGAAACCCAGCAGCTCGTGTCCCACCCCTGTATGACCCCTGGAAGCAGTGTGTGACCCCTGTGGCATGACCCCTTCTCCATTCGTAGCATTTTTTCCCCGTTTTATTCTTGGTTTAGGTCTGATTATTCATGGTAACACCTTACCTCATGGTCTCCATAATCGCTTTAGTGACTCTCTTATTTTTCAGTGTTTGTTTTGGTGTTGGCCAAAACCCTAAGGTTTGGTTTTATCTGGTTATTGTGTTCTTCTAATTTTTGGGTATGTGAATGTTGTTTAGGGACATTTTTGTCTATGTTCCGGCATCCACCACCAAGGGTGAGATGGATGAGCTCGATTCAGTTGAAATATTTTGGTTTGGGTAAGCTTTTAAAACATGTTGTTTAATTTTTCATTAGTTTAATTAAGGTCTGTTATTTTTTTATGAGTCCATGCTACCAAGTTAGAGGTGCATTGACCCTTGCTACACTATTTATGGTCTCATATTTCTGATTTATTAAATTTTTGTTTATGTTTCAAGGCGTGCGTGCATGTAAATATATATATATATATACATATATTTAATTCATGTTCATGAGAGTGCATTCCAAGTGAAATTGGTTTCCTCCATGTAAATCAAAGTGATGTTGAATATTAATTTGGTTCCACCCCAAGGTAGGGTCCCAAATATTTATCACTTCATCTAATAATTCCTATTTTCTTCCTAAAATAAATTGAGGATGTGGGTCTCTATGTTTTTGGAACAACAAAGTTTTCTTAAAATACTGATTAATGATAAACTTATAGTTAGTGGTAATGTCATATAATACTTGCAGATGTTTGGGATTTTAGTACTTTTTATTGTTAGTGGTGATATATGTTATGTTGATTCATGACACCTTTGATATTGTTGAGTGATTTTGTCCATGTGAGATGATTTTGGAATTAACATGGTGTTTGTTTAAAGCTTATGTTGATGTATATTTATTTTCTACCAAGTTTATATGTTGAGTTTATGCCTAGAGCTTTAAATGGTTAAACATGAAGCACCCATGGGTCTTCCTTATCAATGAGACTTGAATGAAGATGGACTTTGACACCCTTAGGTGTTCCTTTTAACCCATGTCACAGAATGTTAATTATAAAAATTATGGTATATCAGTTGGTGAATTAGATGATTAAATGGGGAAGGATGGGTAATTGGGTAATTAATTGAAGAATTAATTATCAAGTCATGAGATGGAAAAATTGTGGCTTTTACTGAATATTGAGAATATTGAATATTTTTACATGTTTATAATATAGATTGGAAAATGGTAATAATTAATTTATGTTATATTTATTACATGTTAAATGGTAATTAGATAATTAATTGATGAACTGGTTAAAGAGGTACAATTTAATTAACTAATTTTTGAATTAATTAATTTGCATGCATTAAATTAATATTGTGAATTGATTGTTTGTTACGACCATTGGCCAAGAGAAAATTTTGATCCATGTTTGTTTTCCATGCCTTATGTTGTTTTGGATGGAGTCGTTTAAAAATATGATATGATATGTGAGATGGTTACTAAATATATGGGCCTTGTTCAACATGTTTTACTTGAGATGTTTATGACATGCATGTAAATTTTTAAAGTCCTTGACAAATCACTGTTTGAGTAGACAGGTTCATACTTGTTATATAATTTTCATAATTAAATGTTGAGTTAATTATTTAGTTGGATTGTTAAGAATAATTAATTATTAATTAATTATTAACTATTGAGATGTTGAATGGTTAATTAATTGTTGACATATTTTATGGATGATTTATGTGGTTAATTAGTTTATAAACTAATTAACAAATTGGATTAATTAATTTATGAATTAATTAATGGATAGTTTTGTGGAGTTAGATATGTCATTCTACACCAATGATTAATTTATATTTATGATTGATTAAGAGGTTGTGAGACAGGGATTGATTCCCCAAATACCAATAGGGTGCTAGACATGGCATTCTACACTCATCTTGCATACAAATATTCTTTTATGGGATAGGGACTGATACTCCAAATACCCATGGGCTATGAGACAAGGACCAATGCTCCAAATACTCTTGAGGGTGTAAGATATGATGTTATACAACCATTAATTGACATTAGTTTGTGGGTCCAATTGGTCATACATGAAATTAATTAATTATTTAATGAAAAATATTGTGATAGAATGATTTTTCAATTGAATATGGGAAAGGGTTTAGACATATCAATGAATTGGGTGAATCACTATTTATGGATGGACCCATGTGTGAATCACAATTTTTAGTAGACGGGCTCAGTTATAGTGCATGAGATATTAAATTGAATATCGTATGACGTTTTATCCAAGACAAAGCACAAATTTGGATTTAGTCTTTACTTTGATTACTTAGATGGTCTTTAGATACATTTGTGGTGAGTGACTTATACGGGGGATGTCAATCTTAAGAAGAATCTTGAGACTTTCATAATTTAATGAGGATTGAATAATTGATAAATGAAAATGATTATGTAATGATTGTTGACTATGCATTACAAATGTATAATGCAGTTTCAGACACCAACTGAGGGATTAAGTAGGTACTTGGGTATATAGTTACATTGTACTACTTACTTTATTTGTGCATTCTTTCAAATTGATTAAATTATTTATTAAATATATGGATTTGGGGTAGGCATCATCGGACCCGAACTAGTAAGATTTATATCTCACACCCTACTCGGGTGGCCATTGCATGGGGGTACCTGAGTATATTCTATTTGGTTGCAGGATTGTTTTGTTTTCATATACTTGGGAGATAAAAGTAGTGGACCGATCGGAAGCTCGAGATACTCATAGAGTTTTCCCTTGCGGATTTTGAGTATTTCCATTATTTCTACATTGTGATGTAAAACATGTTGTTTTTTTACTGCTTTCAAAAATTTATCAATAACATGTAATGCATTCATCAAATATATAATTGGTGTTGGACACTTTTATAAAATGAGTATTATTTTCCTTCCATTGTTTTGTCAATTATGTATTACTGCTTCCACTACTAATTGTTATTTACTATGATTTACCACTATAAAACTCTAATAAGAGGGTATAGTCTCCCCACATACTATCCTTAGACCCTTTCTACTAGTTGGCAGCCTCTAGCATACAGGGAGATGCACTTGAGATCATGTGACGACGCGTATGGCCACCAATTCAGGGGTGAGTTGGGTTGGTAAGTTACATAATTTATTAGAAAAACGTATTATTGAATATGTCTTATGTATTTTTACTTCCAAATATATTTTTAAGATCCATATTTTTATCCTACATAAAGTTCTATATGAAGTTGTATTTTTGGTCAATATACTTCTTCTATCCATGGGACATCGATTCTAATCCCAGCTAGTCACACTCACATTATCATAGAATAAAACTCCACCTTTCTATCTTCATTTGAGATCATTCCAAAACTACATCAAATAAACCAGCTCTTTCTATGCCTCCCTTATAGAAATATACTTTTTTTCTTTTGTACATAGAGTAACAATATGTTATTTTTATGATATCCAACTAACTATCATATCATTATAGGTAAACACTAAATCCTTTTTGTTCTTATGTAATTCTAAATCACCAACAATGTCATCATCAACATATCCATGAAATTTCACATCCTTATCAAGGTATAAGTTTGTATATTACATTCTATTCAAGTAAATTATTCTCCACTTCATAGCCTCTTGGTGTACCTTTCCCAAACATGACATTAATTGGGTGGGAACTTCTACTACAAATGACATTTTTGGTTATGTAAAAAACATCACAAACATAAAAAATTTGACCGTTTATTCTTGAAACCCCTTATCTATATATATGAATTCTTATTCCGTCATACGAGACTTCTCCTTGGAAAATTTGATGTGTATGACCAATAAATTCAATACATTTTTGCATCCTGTCATCCCAAACTTTTCAATAATGTTTTAGATGTAATCCCATTGAGATAGAATAAATGTTTTATCTCTACTATCACTCTCAATCTTCATTCACAATATTTTCTTGTAATATCTAAGATCCTTTCTCTTGAATTGTCCATAAAATTCATGCTTCAGCTTCTAAATCCATTTATTTTATAGTTTGATAAGGAATGTATCATCTATGTACAGTAGGATTATAATGCTAGTCTCATCATCCCATGCCTTATTGTAGCCGCAATGGTCAATTTTGTTTTGGGTGAACCCTTCACCTACCATAAATTCATTGAACTTACTGTTTATATATATTTAAACTTTAATTTATCCATAAATACTTTTTCATATTAGAAACCAATATTAGGTCCCCATCATCCATGAAACCCATGGGTTGATTCATGTAAATATCTTCCTCTAAATCACTATAAATGAATTTCATCGTTACCCTGATCTATTCTAAGTGTAGATTTTATAATATAACAATACTAGGTAGTATATAGATAGTCACATTTATAGAAAATTGTGATAATTTTTTCAAGAAATCAACTCCTGCTTTTTTAAAATCATTTCAACTCTAGAAACCCTTTGAACCTCTTCTGTCCATCATTTTTCTCTTTTAAATGTAATGCCCACTTACTCTCAGGTTCCTTCATTCCTTATGGTAATTTTTATATCTCTCATATTCAATTATTCTTAAATAAATAAATATCTTTATACATTATTGACTTCCACTATCTAGAATTAGTAAGAGTGGTTTCCTAATCTACGCTTTTCTTTTCTACATTATCCATAAGAAAAATAAAGTTCATCTTTTCTTCATACCTCTTTACTAACATTCTAAATCTTTTGGATCTCCTCAAATGTACTTACAACTCTATCATTTCTGAATCAGTACTATATACTTCTCTTTCTTCCAAATTCCTACATATAAATTCTCTCAATCAATCCCTCATAATCCATGAACATTTTGGTATATTATCCTTTGGTCACGCATCAATAATTTCAACCCCTTTATTTTAGTTCTCTATAGTATACCTTTGTCTTGTATCCTTACTCAGATAAACTTGGACTTTGTTATTCGATTAATTTCCTTGATCTTCATTATTTAACATGTTTCAGTCCTTCCATGGAACCTTCTCATTAAAGAGAACATCTTATCTCTAGATGGCTTGTCTCTTTCAATTTCCCCATAGATAAAAACCACAATTTTAATCTATATATCCAACTATGAAGCATGTTTTGGATTTTTCCTCTATCTATTCCCTATACTTCATTTAAATGTCAACATAAGTTGGACTAATAAAAAATATAAAGTGGTAGACATTTGGGTATTTACTAAACCATAGTTTTTCTGGAAGTTCCTGCCAAACTACTGATGTTAGACCCTTATTGACTAGGTATGTTATTGTAGTTACTACATATTCCCATATTACTTTGGGAATTATAAATTGTAAATGGATGATATAATCCTCCTAATTCAAAATCCATCTAATTCTTTTAGCGATTAAGATTTTCTAAGGTGTTTTAGGCATGAAATTCTCAATCCTGATCCCTTTCTTTTGAAAAACGTTTTTAAAGTTATGTATATTTTAGTCACCACCATTGATAGAAATTAATCATTTCAATATCCAACTATATTCCCTCTCCATCTCTAATTTCCATTGAACAAATGATTAAAATAAATTAGACTTTTTCCTCAAAAATTACACCCTTACCTTTTTAGTGGCATTATCAATTAAATTCATAATGTAAAGTGACTCACTATGAGACCGAACTATGGTAGGACCCTAAAAATTTGAGTAAATTATTTCCAACATCTAGGCTATTGGATAACATCTACTGAAGTAAAAGGACACCCTCTTTTATTTCCACATCACATAACTTACATACATTCTAATGTCCATGTGATCAATATTTATCCTGATTTTAGTTATTATAACTTTCAAATTATTCTTGCATAAATATATGAATTGGTAGTTCACCATCATTGTACTATTTGACATTTTTTCTCTAGAAATTACTGCTCCATCAAACCTTCTGGTAAGACATTGTTTTGTATCCTTATACCTCATGCATCCACTATAGAACCTCAATTAACCTTTAAAACTCTATTTTAAAAGATAATCTCATATCCTACCACATCAATTTATCATATGAAAAGTATGTTCTTTCATAGCCCCAGGATATGTATAACTTATTCTATCATTAATTTACTACGATTATTTATTCATATATAAAAATATCTTTCCTATGATATCCAAAGATTCACCATCCACCAAATGAACCTTTACAAAATATCTACACATATAATTTACCATTAATCTTTAATTTATTATAGAATGGATTAATTATACTAATTAAATAAAACATGACTCTTATGGAATATTAACATTGAGTAACAATGTGTTCTCTTCCTCAGTTGTAATCAAAAAAATAAACATCCTAAATTATTTTCCCATTAATTTTTTTCTTTTAAACTAATAAAATCCTTCTTCAAGTTTTCTTTCTTCCCATATCTCAAATATATAGGGCTTATACAAACTGAGTTTCCTTGGATTCTATCTTCAGATATATCATCTAACAGGTTCTTTTGGCTTCTTCACTAGGGTGACTATCCACTTCCATCAGTATTAATTTCAGTACCAAATGGTTTCTGGGTTTACCATCATCAATTTTATTTATTGGGGATCAAGTTTTATACATCCTCAAAGAAAAGATCTCTCCTACCATAAGAGTTTCTCATTTTCATTATAATAAAGTCCCATGACTTTGGAAATGAAAAAAGTAGTAAAAGATATCATATATCATTCATAAATGTATAATTTACTAATAATAGCCTTCTATAGATTATATTAAAGTTATTCAGGTGATCTTATGCTAGTTTACTATATAATAACCTCATGTTGGATAACCACCACATATGATCACTTTGTTAAGTTTTGTAGGTTTCTTATACATATCTACCAACACAGTAATGAATTCTTCCATTATTTACTTTTCTAATATGATAAAGGCTATAATTCATTCTAATTATATCATTTCCAATCTGAGTTTCTTTTTACATATTTTTTTAACATTCATATTTTCCCATTTTCTTTATATGAACTCTACTAAAAGAAATATCCATGTCCCATTTAATTTGATGGTCTTCTATATATATCCTCTAAAAGATTAAATCTATTCCATAAAACTTATAAAACTAGAATTTAAATTTATATGATATGATACCTATCACTAACATTAATCCCCCACTGAAAGAAAAATTGTGTATATGGTAAGTGAGCGGGATTTACCTGAGCTTTCTCTGAGTTTCCTTAAAGTACGATAAAATAACCACAATCTATGATACCACTTATTGGGAAATCCCTACCCATCTTTTGATCCCCATATTCACTTCCACTAGATGATTCATATAGTGGAATCAAATAATCTAGGAGGATTACCTTGACCATGTGTACCAGAATATAGGAATCCTTACACCCTAATCACTACATGAGGTAAATCCTCGCACACACTTCAAAAAAATCACACCATACAAACATTCAAGTAGGAATAATAGAAAAGTAAAATACATAAGAACTTATGTGGTTCAGAAAATATTTCTCATATCCTTGGGAGAAACACTTATTTTATTTCCATTATGAAAGGATGTTATATGTATTTTACTTCATCTAAAAAATACAGTCTATTTAGGTAAGTTTCTAAGATTATTTTTCTGTAGTTACTGGATTTATTTTATCACTATAAAGGTAGGTCCCCACTTCCTTTTATAGAAATATTGGTTAAACCAACCCCTGAAATTTTTGGAGGCCCCCCCATATTGAATGTTTATTTTTAATCCCCTATATCCTTTTGAATATTTACCTCTAATAACAATAAAATTTCTTAGCTACACTTTTCTAGAAACAAAGTTCATTGTGTTTTCAATAACTTTACATGGGCACAATTTAGTTAAACTATGATGTCATCCAATCCCTCTATCTTCAACTTAAGAGTTTTCTACCACTACCTAAGTCTCATAAATGATTACATCATCTAGCTCTTTAATTTCCAACTCATCAGCATCTGGTGAACTAAACCTGGCTTCACAAACCAAAAAAATAGTGGTGGAGATAAAGATAAATAAATATTTTAAGTTAATACACTTGGATTTTTATATTCCAATGATCTTGAATTAAATTAACTTATATAATTATTTCATTACTTATATTGATGATTTCACACATATTGAATATGTCTATTTTATGTTGAGTAAACCACAATCTAGAGATATTTATAAATTACAATATGTGTGATGAAAATAAAATAGGACATGTCATCAAAAGGTTTCAATAAAATCATATATTTTAATATAATATATATACTTTCATTCATATCATGAGAATTAAGTAATAATACATAAATATAGTGCTCCATACATTCCTCAGAAAAATGGAGTACATAAGAAAAAGATCAATAGTTTTGTGGGAAATGAGATAACCATGTTATAAGATCATAAAAATTTCATGTTATTTTAGATATAAGACACAAATATAGTAGCCTAAATTCTAAAATGGTTCTTAATCCAAATGGATTTAGTTAATACACTAAAAAATTTAAATGTGCATATGTTTTTAATATATTTTTCACTACTAAGTGGACTTTATACAACATAATTTACTAAAATTTCAGTGAATTTTTGTAATTATGGAGCATTAGAATGTTTTTGGAAATATTCTAGGATATTTTAGAGAAGTGACATATTTTACACACCACAAAAATGGTACCTCATGGAATGAGTAATTAGACATGATCAAGAGTTTGAAGATGTGGATGAAACTCACACTGTAATCCTTTCATCACAACATGAATGAATGTGAGGATAAAAATATCATACCATAATAGAGTTATTCAAACTACAATAAGATATAATAAAAGATACTTATTATTAAATAAAAATATATTAATCTTCAATCCAGTTTTTCCATGTTCTGATACATTTTTAGATAAGGAAAAATAAGGAAAGAAAATTTTTCATTTGACCCCACCTGGGAATGCATGCACACTAGGGTGTTATCTAGTCACCAGATATAAGATATTCCCCATGAAGGAACAACCCTATTTTATGGAAATAACTATTTAATAGGGTGGAATGTTTGTTAAATAAGAGTAGTATATGTTATTTTGTGACATGGGGTAACACCATAGGAGAACCATGATAGTGAGATGGTGTGTTAATGCTTATAAATATAGTATAGTGACCCAGTATTTTCCTAAAATACTATTACATCATTTTAAAGATAAATAAAATAATAGTATTACACATAGAGGATCCAAAAATTTAGTGTCTTGGGAAAACTAGGAACATACATAACAATTATAACATCTAGCATAAAACTTTATTCAATTTCATCTTCTCTAGCTTCTTACTGGCACTTGACCTCTCCTTAGTACATGTAGTCACCTGAGGATATACAAAAAAAGGGGTGTTCTAGAAGCCCAGTAAGGGGACAGATAAGAATAATATATCATGGAGTGAGCATAATCATAACATAGGAAAAGGATCATGAACATAATAGGAAGGATAAATATAAGACTTGAAATGTGGTAATGCATAAAAATGAAACAACATGTCTTAGTGGTTAACTACCAAAAATACTTGTGAACAAATCTAGCATCTTGGTCACACATAATATTTCATTTACTCATGATATTCATCAGTTTACCCAATTCATTGGAGCGCTTAATAATTCTGGTCACACTTGTCGTATTTAAACATTCATATTGTGCTATATAATTCAGGGGGCACCCGTCACATCATAACATTATCAGTTTTCATGAATGCCATATAAAAAAATGAACTTAACTAACACATGAAAAGGAATGGGTTTCATCTCATAATAACAAATTCATAAACATTGGGTTCCCAAAAGAAAGAGGGAATAATATACATATTACAAGAACTGTCAATCTTGAATGAGAAGTAAAAGGTGTGTTCTTAAAAGAAGAGTTCTTTTGGAAAAAAATTGGTTTGACATAAATACCAGTGAAAATGTTTATATCCCATAAATTTAAATACAATGATGATTGAAATATTTTTTAGGAGTAACCATATCAAAAAGGAGTGAAAGTGGAAGAACCCAAAGGATGATAGTTGGGTTCAAGAATTTCCCCTTAACTTGTATCTGAACGCTTCCTTTGCTTTAATGTCCAATATAATGACATTATATTCATTAATAATAAACTCAAAAACATTTTATAAATTAAAAGGGTTCAATTTGGTTTCATTATTTTATTTTATGGTCCTTTTTATGAGTTATAGTGTTTAAAAACATTGTTCGAGAATTTTTGTTTTTATGGTTTTCTTGAGGGGTTTACTTGTATTCATAAATTGTAGTTTAGGTAGAACATGGGTAAACATACAGAACTGATATTACATATTATTAATTATATTTTAGATGTTAAAATGATCTTATAATGAATTACATTGTATACCATGTGGATGAATCATTAGATAAGAATTAACTGACGGTTGTTTGAGTTAATTTGGACGGTTTTTCGACCACAAAAAACTTGTTTTGATTAATCATTTAGTAATATGTACATAAGTTATTTCCAGAACTTTAAATAGGACTTAATAAACATAAACTATTATATTTCAACCATAAAAATGTTTTCATGACCATATTTTAAGGTATAAATGAAGAAAAACATGTCGTTCTCGGAGGTGATAGATTAACACCTCACGAACAACATTTTCTTTTATAAAATAAAAGGAATATAAGAAAAGGGTTTGATGGTATAATATACCATTAGTATAATAACATTCTTTTATATGTATGATACTAGATTTACCATGCCATTTGGATAAATATAGGTGGGGAGAGAATAAGAAAAGAACTTGAAATTGAAAAGAATTTAAAGGAAAAGAGGGAGAGAAATTACCACTTGAATCCTCCTCTTGAGATCCTCCTTAAGGGGGAAACGCTTTTTATTTTGATGAGACCAGATTCTTTTGGACTTGGGGGAGGGCTAGGGAAGATTTTTTTGTAGAGTTTAGACAAGTCTTGAAGCTTGAGAGGTGTGGGGAAATGAGGGTGTGAAGGGTGGTATTTATAGTGGAGGGGAGAGGGGTTTTCTTAATATAAAATTCATTAATTTATTATTTCTCTACAAGACAAGGAATAGTGAGTCTTACACTACCAGTAATAGTAATTGTTTCATGTGATCCTGAAAAAAGTGGTATTAGTTTAGCAAAACATCATACATGACTCTATAATTAGCTTATTTATCTTATTTTTGTAAATTATGGTATTTCACTATTCATCAAAAATTCAAGAATTTTAGAAAAATCCAAAAAATTTACCCCAACCATTTTTTGAAATGTAGAATACAAAAAAGAAGTCCATTTTTCAAAAATAATTTTCTAATTATGATTAATTTAATATTTAAATAAATCATAATTTACTTGACAAATAAAGTTTGTTAAATTAAAACTCATTTTATAATGCTTTCAAAAATTACGTTGGGTCTTGAAAAATTATCTAAAAACTAAAAGAAATATATTTTTCAATTTATGAACATATTTTAAGAAGATAAATTTTCTTTTAAATTAATTAATTAATTGTAATTTATTATTTATGACTTACAAAAATACCAAAACGTTTACTAGGGTCAAATTTTCATTTTCTAATATGCCTAAATTTTATTTAATTATTCATGGGTAAAAAAACTATTATTTTGGACAATTTACTATGAATAAGGTTCGTGATACTATTCATAAGGGTAGGTTACTATTCATAAGTGGAGGTTACTCTTCACCAAAAATTATTTTTTCTCTATTGGACTCCAAAAAGCATCTTGAACACAACTGTGTATGTTGGATTTTTGAAATTCCAAAAACAGAAGTGAAAAACTTGTGTTTAAAGGTCTGTTAGCACTTAGTAGTTCATTATGTTGTGTTTTAATGTGATTGTATAAAATATTTTTATGAAGGGAATTTCCATTGAAAAACATTGGGTCGTTACATTCTTCCCCCCTTATAAAATTTCACCCTCGAAATTTCACTTTACACAAACAGGTCAGAGTACTTCTCTTTCACACCTCCTCTGGTTCCAAAGTAGCTTCTTCAAACTTATGGTTCCTCCACAACACTTTGAAAAGGTGGGTTTTCTTGTTGCATAGAACCTTATATCTCTATTCCTGAATCTTTATTGGCTGCTCCTCATAAAAGATATCATCTTCCAGTTGTACCACCTCTGAGTTTAGTACATGTGATGGATCAGGTATGTACTTCCTCGGGAGTGATATGTGAAAAACATCATGAATATGAGTCATATTTGGTGGAAGTGCAAGCCGATAGGCCATGGCTTCTATACGGTGAAAGATTTCAAAGGGGCCAATGTACCTTGGTCTTAGCTTCCCTTTCATCCCAAATCACATGAATCTCTTCCATGGTGACATTCGAAAGAATACTTTATCTCCAATGTCAAACTCCAAGTCCCTTAAATGGTTGTCGGCATAGCTCTTTTACTGACTCTGAGCAGATTTGATGTGTTTCTGGATGAGTTGAACCTTCTCTGTCATCTCTTTCACATGATCGGGTCCAAGTAGCTTTCTTTCTCCAACTTCATCCCAACAGGTTAGAGTTCTAGATCGCTTTCCATACAGTGCTTTATATGGATCCATCTGAATACTTGAGTGGAATCTATTGTTGTATTAGGACTCAACCAACGGGATATTCTGATTCCATCAACCTTTGAATTCTATATAGTAGGCTCTTAGCATATATTCAACTGTATGAATAGTCCTTTCAGATTGGACATCAGTTTGGGGGTGATAGACCATGCTGAAATTTAATTCAGTACTCAAAACATGTTTAATGTTCCTCTAGAATTTAGATGTGATCCTTGGATCACGGTCAGAGACAATTGAGAGTGGAACACCATACAGTCTCACCACTTCATTCACATATATCATTGCAAGTTTTTCTAGAAATATATCTTCCTGAATAGCGATAAAATGGGAAGTCTTGGCGAGTTGATCAACCACAACCCATGTCGAATTATTTCTATTCGACTTCTTTAGGAGACCCATGACAAAGTCCATAGTAACATTTTCCCATTTCCACAAGGGTATAGGCAATGGCAGCATCATACCTTTGGACCTTTGTAACTCTGCTTTAACATGATGACATACCAAGAACCTTGATATATATTCTGCAATCTCCTTCTTCATGTTATCCCACAAAAAGTGTCTTGGAGATCATGGTACATCTTGGTGCTACTAGGATATATAGTGAATGTTGAGCTATGTGCATTTTCCAATATCTCCTTCTTTATCTCGGGTGATGAAGGCACTCAAAGTCACGTTCCAAACTGAATCACACCATCATTGTCGATATGGAACTCATGCATCTTCCCTTCCTTTACTGCATTCACCAACTTTTTTATTTCCAAATCATCCCACTGTGCATCCTTAATCTTCTCTTAGATGGATGGTTGCGCAATCATTTGGGAAAGTAGGATGTATCCCCTACCCTTATGATTTCTAAATTCATCCTTTGCATATCCAAGAAGATGGGGTCTTTCTCAATCCGCAGCATGGGTAGAGTAGAAGGTTCTTTTCTGCTATGAGCATCAGCTACCTTGTTCGCCTTTCCAGGATGATAGTGAATAGAGCAATCATAATCCTTGATTAGCTCTAACCATCTCCTTTGACACATGATGAGATCCTTTTTGTGTGAATATATACTTTATGCTCTTTTGGTCAGTGTATATGTCACACTTCTCACCATAAAGGTAGTTTCATCATATTTTCAAAGAAAAAATCACGGTTGCCAGCTCTAGATCATGCGTCAGGTAGTTCTTCTCATTTATCTTCAACTGTCGTGAGGCATAGGCTATCACATTATCATTTTCCATGGTACACAACTCAAGCATTTTTTTGAAGCATCACTATATATTACAAAACTTTCTCCACTTTTCAGTAGTGTGAGTACAGGTGCAGTGATCAGCCTTCTCTTTAGCTCCTTGAATCTTCCCTCACATTCTTCTATCCTGACATACTTTACCCCATTCCTTGTTAACTTAGTTAGTAGTCTTGACAATCGTGAGAGGTTTCTCCCATAACATCAGTATTACCCATCTAATCTAAGAAAACTATGGTTTTTGGTAACACTAGAGGGTCTGGGTCATTCCTTAATTGCCTTTATTTTTGAAGGATCCACAGAAATTCCCTCACTTGTGATCACATGTCCCAAGAATGTGACTTGATTCATCCAAAAGTCACATTTTCTAAACATGGAGTACAACTTCTCCTTTCTCATTGTCGCCAACACAAGTCTTAGATGTTCTTCATGTTCCTCCTTTCTCTTGGAGTAGAAGAGAATATAATCAATAAACACTACCAAAAATTTGTTGAGGTGATGTCTAAAGACATTATTAATCAAATCCATAAAGATTGCATGGGAATCAGTAAGTCCTAAGGGCTTCACCAGAAACTCATAGTGCCCATACCTTGTATGAAAGGAAGTCTTCTGAATATATTCCTTCTTCTCCTTTAGCTGATGATACCCAGAATGAAGATCCACCTTTTAAAAGTATTTATCTCCTCTTAACTGATCGAAAAAGTCTTCAATCCTTGGAAGAGG
Organism: Viscum album; assembly: GCA_963277665.1. NCBI lineage: Eukaryota > Viridiplantae > Streptophyta > Magnoliopsida > Santalales > Viscaceae > Viscum > Viscum album. The sequence goes on along the minus strand of OY728143.1, from coordinate 1,364,058,996 downwards.
ATAGTTGTTCTTTATAATAATCTTGTTGAGTTCCTGATAATTGATACACAGCCGCATTGTTCCATCCTTCTTCTTCACAAAGATCACTCGGGCACCCCAAGGTGATGCACTAGGGCGTACGAACCCTTTGTCCAGATGATCTTGCAGCTACTTCTTTAACTCATCTAGTTCGATAGGAGCCATCCTATAGGGACACATTGAGATAGTATTAGATCTGGGTATGAGTTATATTGAGAACTCTACCTCACGATCCGGGGGAATTCCAGGTAACTCTTTGGGAAATATATCCTCGTATTCCCTCACGATGCGCATTTCTGCAAGGTTTTCACTTTCCATAGACTCAACCATTTGGGTTAGGTGTGCTTCTTCATAGGGAATCAACACCCACACCATTAAAGGATTTTTCAAAGGAGATTCATGATATTCTTTGAATTTGTAAAGGATCATGGGATGGTTTGGAATATGAAAATATATATCCTTTTTCCCGACAGTTGATATGCACTCTATATAACGAGAGCCAATCCATTCCCATTATAGTGTCGAATTCCACCAAGGGAAGTATTATAAGATTCACTGGAAAAATCTTCCCAAATATCTCAATAGGAGAAGATTCAAACACTTGGGTTGCAATGATTGCACCACATGGTGTTTTTAAAGATATCTCTACTTCAAGGTTTTAGGGATTTGATTTTATAGTTCTAACAAACTTTCAAGATATAAAGGAATGCATAGAACTAGAATCATATAGGAATTTTTCCATTCTTGATTGAATAGGAAGTGTACCTTGTATGACCTCATTATCTTGATTCACTTGCACAGTAGTGATGGCATAAGCGTTCCCTTGTTCCTTTGGCTTTGGTGGTTGCTCATGCTAATTACCCACGAGAACTCGAGGGTTAGTGCACTGGCTTGCATAGTGCCTTATCTCCCTACAGTTGTATCATTGAACCATGGGTGTTTATCTCCTTTAATCAGTTATATTCTCCTTCCTTTTCATGTCTTTTCAAAACTCTTGAGCATGGTGTCCTTCTTTATCACACTTGAAGCACTTCCCCATCCCTTTGAGGTAGTTCCCATGGTGAAACTTCCCAAATTTTTGGCATGTGGGTCATTGAGTTTTCTTCCCACCTTTGTCATTAGATCAACCAGATTGAAACTCCATCTTTCTTTTATTATCACAATAGACATGGGACTATTCTACAAACTCCATCTCCACTTTTATAGCACACCAAACAACTTATTTATAACTCCCAATGTCTCAAATTTCAAGCGCCTTTCAAAGGTGGGGTTTTAATCCAATAAATAATCTATAAATTTTGTTATCATTGTTGATAACAAAACCCGAAACATGCCTTGAAAGCCCTGTGAAATTCACTTCATATGTTGTGATAGATTCTCCCTCTTTTTTCTTGATCTCTATGAATTCTCTCCCCATATTTATTAGAGGAGTTCATGGGAAATACTTTTTATGAAACATGATCTTAAATTCTTCCCATCCCATCTCTTCAATTTCCTCCCTTGGCATGGTGTTCTTAATCAAATCCCACCATTGATAAGACTCTCCATCCAGATGATAAATGGATAGAGTCAACTTCTCCATCTCAGAATAGTGAAGAACGGGAAAGATCTTCTCCATGGAGTTGGCCCACTGTTTTTCAACTGGTGGATCAGAAGATCCACTAAACGTTAGTGGTATTTGCCTTATAGAACATTCAATAGCCAGTTTCTCTCTCTTTTTTGAAGGAGGAAGTTTTCCATTATTATGGTTATTGTTCATAACCTGAGATAATTGGGAAATCATCTCCATGTTGTTTTTAACTCTACCTCCAAAACCATTGGGGATGTCGTTCGGGCAATTGATGCATTGGCCCTCGCACGAGTTGTTGGCCTGGTTTCTCCTAGTTCCTACCATTTTCTAAAATAGAAAAGGTTATAACAAAAAATAAGTAAAAAATTCATGAATAACTTATTTATTTAAACATAATATGGTATCCCAATGTAAAAAATCTTGTTTTCATATTTTCACTTAGTCTCATGCTAGAGTTTTCCTCTAGGGTTCATTAATCCAAATTCCCAAATTAACTAAACCTTTACTCTGATATCAACTATAGCGACCCATCCTTTTCATACATTACTATTACATCATTTTAAAGATAAATAAAATAATAATATTACACATAGAGGATCCAACGGTTTAGTGTCTTGGGGAAACTAGGACCACACATAACAATTATAACATCGATCATAAACATCTATTCAATTTCTTCTTCTCTAGCTTCATACTAGCACTTGAACACACCTTAGTACATGTAGTCACCTAAGGATATACATAAATAGGGGTGATCTATAAGAACAATAAGGAGATAGATAAGAACAATATATCATGGGGTGATCATAATCATAACATAGTCAAATGATCATGAACATAAGAGGAAGCATAAATATAAGACTTGAAATGTGGCAATGCATAAAAATGAAACAACATGTTTTAGTTGTTAACTACCACAAATAATTGTGAACAAATATAGAATCTTGTTCACACATAATTTCACATTTACTAATGATATTAATCACTGTACCCAATGCATTGGAGCGTTGTATAATTCTAGACGCACCCGTCACATTTAAATATTCATATTGCGCTATATAATTTTGGGCGCACCCGTCACATCATAACATTATCATTTATAAATAATTCCATATAATAAAAATTAAAATAACTGACCCATGAAAAGGAATGGGTTTTATCTCATAAGAAAAAATTCATAAACATTGGGTTCCCAAAATAAAGTGGTAATAACAAACATATTACAAGAACCGTCAATCTTGAATGAGAAGTAAAAGGTGTGTTCTTAAAAGAAGAGTTCTTTTGGAAAACATTTGGTTTGACATAAAATCCAGTTAGTGAAAAATGTGTATATCCTATAAAAGGAAATACAATGATGATCAAAATATTTTTAAGGAGTAACCATATCAAAAAGAAGTGGAATATAGAGAACCTGAAAGATGAAACTTGGGTTTGAGAATGTCATATTACCTTGTATCTGAACGCTTCCTTCGCTTTAATGTCCTATATAATGGCATTATATTGATTAATTAGAAACTATAAAACCTTATATAAATGAAAAGGGTTCATTTTGGTTTCATTATGTTATTTTATGGTCTTTTTGATGATTTATAGGGTTTAAAACATGGTTCGGTAATGTTTGTTTTTACGGTTTTCTTAAGCGGTTCACTTGTATTCATAAATTGAAGTTTAGGTAGAACATGGGTAAACATCCCAAACAAATATTACATGTTATTAATGATATTTACAAATTTAAAATGATATTATAATAAATTACATTGTATACCATGTGGATGAATCATTAGATAAGAATTAAATTATGATTGTTTGAGTTAATTTGGACGGATTTTCGACCACAACGAACTTGTTTTGATTAATCATTTAGTAATATGTACATAAGTTAGTTCCAGAACCTTAAATATGACTTAATACACATAAACTATTTTGGTTCAACCATGAAAATGGTTTTATGACCCGATCTTTAGGTAGAAATGAAAAAAATAAAATATGACGTTCTCGAAGGTGATAGATTAACACCTCACGAAGAACTTTTTCTTTTAAAAAATAAAAGGAAGGTGAGAAGGAGGTTGGATATTATAATATCCCATTTGTATCATAAAATTAAATTATATGTATGATACTATAGTTACTATACCATTCAGATAGAGATAGTTGGGGAGAGAATAAGAAAAGAACTTGAAATTGAAAGGAATTTAAAGGAAAAGAAGGAGAGAAATTACCTCTTGAATCCTCCTCTTGAGATCCTCCTTAAGGGGATTAATATTTTTCTTTTGATGAGACCAGAAGATTTTAGACATGGGGTATATGATAGGGAAGATTATTGGGAATATTTTAGACAAGTATTGAAGCTTGAGAGGTATGAGAAATGAGGTTGTGAAGGGTGGTTTTATAGTGGAGGGGAGAGGGGTTTTCTCAATATAAAATTCATTAATTTATTATTTCTTCAAAAGACAAGGAACAGTGCGTATTACATGACCAATAATAGTAATTTTATAATGTTATCCCTAACAAAGTGGTCTTACATCAGTATAATATCACACATGACTCTATAATTAGCTTATTTAGCTTATCTTTTGTAAATTATGGTATTTTACTATTCATCAAATATTCAAGTATTTCAGAAAAAACAAAAAATTTCACCCCAACCATTTTTCGATGTGTATAATTCAAAAATGAATTATATTTTTCAAAAATAATTTACTAAATATGATTAATTTAATATTTAATTAAAATCATAATTTATTTGAAAAATACAATTTTTAAAATTAAAACTGATTTTCTAATGCTTTCAAAAATTATGTCGGGTCTTATAAAATTATCTAAAGGCTATAAGACATAGAATTGTTAATTTATGAACACATTTAAAGAAATAAATTTTATTTTAAATTAATTTATTAATTATAATTATTTATTTACAACTTACAAGAATACCAAAACGTTTACTATGGTCAAATTGCCACTTTCTAAGATGCCTAAATTTTATTTAATTATTCATGGGTAAGGTTACTCTTATTTTGGACAATTTACTATTCATAAGGGTAATAAAACTATTCATAAGGGTATGTTACTATTCATAAGGGTAGTTTACTATTCACCAAAATTATGTTTGTTCTATTAGACTTTAAAAATCATCTTGAATACAACAGTGTATGTCGGATTTTCAAAATTCCAAACACATAAGTTAAAAAATCATGTTTTAAGGTCACTTAGCAATTAGTAGTTCATTATGTTGTGTTTTCATGTGATTGTATGACATATTTTTGAGAAGGTAATTTCCATTGAAAAACATTGTGTCATTACATATGGATCCTTTCAAAGAGATAATATGAAATAGGATGAGTTTTTTAGGATTTAATAAAATAGTTTCATTACTCTATAATATATATGTTTATACATTAAAAGGACGTATATGTTGTATACCCCTCTAAGGAGATACAAAGGATCATTCTAGGGACTATTTCACCTCATGATGGTGTACTAAAGAGAAAATATATAGTTAATTCCTTACGAATCACACCACAATGCTTTTACATTTCATATTGTGATGATACTAAAAAATTTAAGGAATATATGACCATAAATAAAATTCTGGGAGTGATACACTATAATATCTAAAATATTCATATGTTGATGAAGGAATATTAGTTTTTTATATAATAGTATCATCCCATATCTCATGATAATATTTCCTAGGAGAAATAGATAATATTTTGTATCTATATTTTTATATATTTACATTATGATGGGTTTCATTAGTCCTTGATGATGAATATGTTTATAAATAAGATATTTCAGTTGAATTTTATGAAAATTTTATATTTGTCACTAAACTCACTTAGTAACTTTGAGTATTTTTATTCGATTTATCTATCACAAATATTGTTATCATTAATTTTCATGACTTGTTATGTCTTTCAATTTATTTTAATTTTTTACTATTCTTTAAATATTTTTACTCCCTTCATAAGATGATCAGATCAAGCATGGTAGGAATTCATTCATCCATGAGTGGATAGTCATTTAAGGGATGAGGGGTCAAGAGAAGAATTATGGGTTTTAAAATTTCCCAACCAACTTAATTCATTAATAGTATTCTTTATTAAGAATTTATTTGAGTCTTTAGTTATATTTTTTCTCAATATGTATTTGATAAAAATAATTATTGAGGGAGTATATATAAAGTGATTGAGAAAGTTAAGCAACTAATACTATCTTACATATATCTTCTTCTTCCATATTAAACTAAATGCACTTGAACTAGTTTACTTCCATGATCTACTGGTTTTTATTGATTTAAGAAGTATCAATATATTTTAAAATAAAAAAGTTTTTAATCATAGGATGATCTTAAATTTAATTTAATCCTTCAATTCATGAATGTAAGATTTATTTTTCTTTTTTTGAACAATATTTGAAATTAATCACATCCTTATATTAATTTAGTTGTTTTAAATTTTGATTGAATTATTGATTTTAATATTTTTGACCCATAATTACCTAAAAACGTTTTTAGGTTAACAGTAAATTAAACAAAGATCAGGGGGATCACATGTATTCAAAATGGAACTAACATTGGAAATACATTATTCTATGATTTATCAATATAGCAAAGTATTATGAAAACTCTTAATTTCATTACTTGATTCCTCACATGGAACTAATGATTCATTATGAGTGATCATGTTTCTTGAACTATTACTAAGTATCAAAATGAACTTAAGAGATTAAAAATTATTGAATAACCAATTGTACTCTTATCATAATTATATTCTTAAATTTCATTCCTTTTTAAATTATTGGTTTGTTCTTGTTATTATCATTATAGGAAGACAATTACATGTGAAGAAGTTGAAAACTTGATTAAGGACTATTGATTCATGAGAAAAATTATACTTTAACACTTTTATCATGTAGTTCTATTTTTCCCATCGAAGATCCACCTTGGAAGAAAATCTATATCTCCCTTGACCTAATTAGAAATTATCAAATTAGAACCCATAAAACAGATCAAGATAAATTCCTTGGGCTAGAACCATTATGGAATATTTTCAACCATATATGGATAGTGTTAACCCAATCATTATGTGTTCTCTAATTAAATAAAAAAAATTGGACCAAATCAAGTCTCATCAAGAAGATCTAGAATATGAGACAATTTAGTGGGGTACAAAGTACAGAAACCCACACTCATTTATATAAATCTCTAGAAATATATAATACATTCAGGAATAAAAGAGTCACCTTAGACACCATATAATTGTTGGTTTTCACATTATCACTTTTATATTATTATAAAGGTTGTTTGATGAGTTAATTAGCTTGATCTACTACCACGTGGTATGATATGGAGAAGTATTTTCTTGAAAAATATTTTACATGGGCATGGATATGAAAACTGCAAAGTGATATCCCAAAATTTTCCCAAATTGATATAGATTCCACATGTGATACATGGGAGAGATTTAAAGACTTTATAAGGATGTTACTATATGAAATAATTGATGGTTTTCTATAAATGAAAAAATACTATTATTTATAGCATTTATCATGAGTCGGGATTAATGCTTTCTCCAATGAATGACTTACGATAAAAACATGTGATGTTGAAAAATACCTTCTCAATGGGATCACTCATAGTGCTAGTTTATATAAAAGTTATAGGGATTCACTTAGGATAGTAATCCATCAAGTTTGGGAGAATACTCACTTGTACACGTAATGATAATACATAATGAAGAAACTAGAAGAAATCCAATTTATTGTGGAACCACTATAATCATAGTATTCACAAATTCCAACATCTGCACCCAGTTAACCATATTGTGATATATGTAGATCTGGGGACTTATTTCATATAAATGGTGAAGGTTTGGTTCAAGGGATACGTAGTCATTATATTATATTTACATGATCTATACCAAATACCCTCAATAGTGCAAAAATAATTATAATGTGGGGAGGTAATTTTATCTCAATCCATAACCAAATCCATACTAAATTCAATTGAAAGGTAGACAAGTTTTTCATTGAAATCAAGGACAGCCAACATTTTTACCCAAATATTAAAACCTATTTTTATTATAACCTTTCCCACTTTGTCAAAATAAATTTAATTTTCCTATGAATTAATTCTAGGCACAAGCACCCTCCCAAACCCTATAAACACCTTTAAGTATATGATAAATGATATTATATTTGATTAGTAACTTAATAACCAAAATAATTCTATGATTAATCAACAATTCCCTCTTTAAAGTATCAAGTATCTTGTTGGTAAAATATCTCAAACACTATCAGATATATTTTACAATACCCAATCAGGTGACATGGAGAAAAAACTAAGGGAGGAGGTCAAGGTAATGAAATTTTTTAGTGAGTGAGTGTTATAAGAGAAGAAGAAAAAAATAAATAGAAAAGAGGAGTACGGTGGAAGTGGAAAATAAATAAAATAAATAATAAAATATAAAAAGGATGAGGAAAAGGATAAGTAGAAGATTAAAATATGAGAAATAAGTATAAACAGTGAAGAAGAGGGTGTATAAGATGTTAAAACCTTATAAAACCCCTCAATAATTATTATATAGGATGAGAAAATGAAGAGTATAAATCTGTCATAAAAATGTTCCGGAAATTTTCAAACAAATCCACATTAACATAACTTTATGTAAGATATCTCACAAGTTACATATTATATAAAATCCTTTTAAAGGATATTTTATAAAATTAGAGGAATTTAGAGGATCCATGATTTATTTTTCTAATTGAATAATTTTTAGGATTATTTTAAAGGAATGTCCCTTTAAATAGGGAGTTGTGGAGTATTTTAATCTGATAAACTATTGGTTCGTTCACATTTTGGAATGAACTATATAACCAAAGACAGATTTTAAATATAATTCCCTAAGTGTATTTCAAATTCTGGGATTAGATCAAATTAAATGGAAACTAGTTATACTTCAACATGTGAATAAATTTGTAAACTATCCCCAAGGAATTAGAGAATAAATTATTTTTAATGTGGGGAAATTCGTATTCCCTATTTAATTTTTTATCCTCAATATTAAAAAAAGAGTAGATATTCCCATAATTATTGGGAGAACTTTCCTTTCCACTAGAAAATATTTAATTAATTTTAATCATGGAGGGACTAGTTTTTTTAAGTTGGTGTTGAAAAAGTTACCTTTGATCTCATGAATGTTGTGAAACACATAAAAAATTCAAACGTATTCCGTAATACATTTGTACTAAAGAATACCTATCCATAATGAGATTATAAAAAGAATATTATCAAAACATGATGTATCTTATTTAATTGATGGTGGATACCTGTGAATAGAATTTTAGTTTGGATAATGAAGAAGAAGCTAAAGTAATATAGTGGATAAAACATTTATAAAGGGATTCCTACTTGGAATTGATCCATTCAATTATCATGCCACCAATGCTCAAGATATTGAAACTTCCTAGTATACTAAGGCATTAATTATTAACGGATAATAACACAATACAATATATTATAAATATATAATTTATAGATTAGTAAGAGGAAAAGTTGGTATATGTTTTGAGTAATATAAGAAATCAACTAATTTGGGTATTTTTGACCACAATGGTATTAACCCAAATTTCTCTGCACAAAAAGTAATACTAAAGGAATAAGGTAAACTAAATTAATAAATAAAAAGGGGACTCATTACATCAATGAATTAGGATGTTAATAAGTTATTTCTCAAACACTTTGATTTGTAAATTGTCTTTTTGATATTGGATAGTAAATGGGTGAGCCCATTGTAGGTTGTGATAAATAATTGAATCATGGACATGATCACGAAAAAAAATGATTTGATTTCTATATGAACAATCATGGGATTGAAAGAAAGTATGGAATATTAGAAGCTAAATGTAGATACAATGAATACAACTTTCTATTTCTATTCATGGATAAAATCCTCACAAGTTTAGTAATGAATGAATTGTGTTGATTTATAGATGGATACTTTAAGTTATAACAAAATACTAATTGATCAATATAAATAAGAAGAAGCAACATTTACTAGCTCATAAGGAACTTTTTCCTATATGCGCATGTTATTTGGAATGTGCAGTTAAACATTGACCTTTTAATGGTGTATGACACATATCTGCCATGATAATGTAGAAGAATTTCTAGAAAGTTTCATAGATTATTTATCGGTATACAGGTGAGATTTTGAATTCTATATTTATAACCTTGACTTGGTAGTTAGATGAGGTGAAAAAATTTATGAGTTCTCAGCTATAAAAGGTGAAATTTAATAGGTCCATAAGTTATTTTCTGTGGGAATATGGTATACAAACAAGGAAATAATGTTGATCCAATGAAGAAAAATGTAATACAGAAGTTGTCCAAACCAACAATATTGATGAGGATTAGAATCATTCTTGGATATATGGGATTATACCACATATTTATCATGGATTTATTCATGATAACTTGGCTACATACCCATTTTAGTTAAAAAATGTTTAATTAAACTTTTTGTAATAATTTATGAAGTCCTTCATTAATATAAATAAGAATATGGTGGTTTCATTAATCATGAACACTCTAAATTGGGAGAAAACTTTTGATATGGTGTGTTATAAAAAAATATTTTTCTAATACAACTACTCTAGGATAGTGGTTTAATCGTATTTTTTGACCCTTATATTATGAAATTCACATATTTAATGAATCCTAAATCAATAACACTATCATAGTGAAAGAACTTATTTTAGCGTTCTTTGGTTTCGAAAAGTTTAGATCATATTTTATAATCTCAAAGGATATTATCTACACTTATCATATTACAATAGGAAATTTTTTTGAAAAAAAAATGATATTAATCCATGGTTGGTTTGGGGGATTATGTTCCATTAGTAGCTTTATATAATCATAAAAGAAAAAAATGGATTGAATAATTTCATATAAGATCATTTATAATGGATATAACTAAGGAATGTAAAATAAGAGGATCAAATATATATTGATGATGAGTCTCTAGATGAGATACCCTTATATATTAATTTACAAGATCCCCCATGGTTTATTGATATAAAAATTTATTTAGAATATGGAAACTTTTACCATCATTTTACCTATCAAAAAAAAGAAGATATTATTTGTTGATGTAGTGCATTATTCTTGGGAAAATCCATTATTATTACTAAAATGTGGAGAAGGATTAATTTAGTTATGTGTTCCCAAGTTAGAGAAGAAGATAATTAAATAATTATTCCATTAATAACCTATATAGGGACACTATGAACTTGATGTAATAATATAAATAGTATTAAAAGTGGATTCTTTTGACCTACCTCCCACAAAAATTTCAAAGAAGCTCATAAGAAAAAATTTCAAGGTCAAATAATATAAAATATTGGGAAGATAAATAAAATGGCATAACACCAAACTCTAGAATTAAATGTATTCAATGTATGGGGAATCAATTCCATTATCCCCTTCCTAGGTTCCTCCAATAACAAATATATACTAGTGTGTGAGGATTACATGTCAAAATAGTTAGAAGATGAGAAAACCTAAAAATATATATCCAATGTGGTGATTTTATTCTTGAGGAAAAACATTTTTTTATGATTTATAACTCCTTAATTACTCATTAGTGATCAAGGTGGTCATTTTAGCAATAATTTGGTAGGGGGGAATCTAAAAAAATATGGTGTTCGATAAAAAACTAGAACCCCACATCATTCTCAAACCAGTTATAAAGTAGAGTTATCTAACTGGGGGATTCAATAAAATCACTACTAGAAAACTAGGTTAATTCAGTGCTAGGGATTTAATAGTGCTAGCTAAAAACACTTTTAAATACCCCCTTTTTCAGTGCTAAAAAGTGATATTAAAGGGGGTCTTTAACAGTGCTTTTTAAGTACTGTTAAAGGGGGTCTTAAACAGCACTAAACAATCATTGTTAATGGGGGACCTTTATCAGTGATTTTTTACAAGTGCTGATAATGTTGCAACCTTTTATCAAAACTTTTAAAAAGTCACTAATAAATGAGGTCATTTATCATCACTTGTAAAAAAAGTGCTGATAAAGGGGGTTTTATCAGTAATTTTTTAGGAGCGCTGATAAAGACCCACCTTTATCAGCACTTTTTTACAAGAACTAATAAAACTATTATTTAAAAAAATTATATTGCATTAAAAATAATATATAAATATATTTATACTGATATAAATATTATATATATTTTTTAAAATACATTTTAGATCATGTAAATAAAAATTTACAATTAATATATATGATATTTAGTGAAAATGGATTATAAAATAATAATTAATAATTAATTTATAATTTTCTTATTATTATAGAGTAATAGTCTTTTAATATCAATTAAAAGATAAAAAAATCTAAAAAAGATCCAAAATAAGTTGAAAACCAAACTCGAACTTCAAACGACCATAACTTTTGATCTGAGTGTTCGTTTGGGCACTACCATATATCAAATTGAATCATGTGACGAGCTCTACACCATATAGGTATGGGAATAGATCATTGATAATTGTTCCCATTTTTCTCTAGAAAGTCACTAAAGTCCTTCTAAACATATTTTTTAGTCACTGACCCCAGTTTCTTAAAATTCAAATGGCTAAAACTTTTTTTCCAGGTGTATGTTTTCAGGTACCACATATTAGATCAAATATCATCTCATGATATTCAATTTGACTAGTTTTAGAGCTATAAAAGGACTCTCGAATCAGATTATATGTCCATTTCAATTTTATTAGGGTTTTTAGAGGTTATTAACTTTTTAGGGTTTGTCTGTTTATTTATAATTTATTAATAATTAATTATTAATTTATTACTTACTTATTATTTATTTATTATTTATTCATTCATTATTTATTATTTATTATTTATTTATTTATTTATTTATTTATCTATTATTTATTATTTATTATTTATTATTTATTATTTATTATTTATTATTTATTCAATTATTATTTAATATTTTTAATTAATTTATTATTTATTTATTTAAAATTTCGTATTTATTTATTTATTTATTACTTATTTATTTTATTAAATATATTTCTATTATATTCTAGTATATATAAATTAATATAATATATAATATATTTAAATAAATTTAAGTATATATATATCACACAGACACACACATTATATAAATGTATTTAAAAATAATTATATAAATATATGTAAATATATATATTTTAATATCTAAATATATATATATAAACAAATATATCATTAAAAAGATAATAAAACAACATGGTGTGGTGGTAAAGGAATTCTATCTTCCAATGAGAGGTGAAGGATTTGAATATAGGCGGGCATGTATGAGGCTAAAAATTCACAAAGTACTGATAAATGGATAAAAATCACTAATAAAGGGGTGGAGTGTTGTTAACGGGGTCTTGGAATGGCTGATAAAGGGGTTGTATGCTCAAGGGAACCTGAAACCCCCCCCCCCCCTTAACAGTGCTTCTTTTTTTAGCGCTAAAAAAGAACTGTAAAATGACCCTTTTAATAGTGCATTTTTAGCACTGTTAAAGGGGGCCTTTAATAGTGCTTTTTTAGCACTGGTACAAGTTTCGAGATTTTAACCACACTCAAATTATCTACTCTTTTTTTATCACTAATAAATTCTTATTCTAGTGTAGTTAAAGGATTTTTTTTTCTATTAGTGATTCTAGAGAAAATTATGAGTTTATGTTGAAAGGATAGGAGAAAAAAGCTTGATGATTATTTATGGGTATACAAGACATCTATTAAAATTCATTTTGATATAAACCCATTCTTGAAAATCTATTAGAATCCATACTATTTACTGATGGAGTTCGAACATCGATTATATTAGGTTATGAGGAAAATAAACATGTGTTTCCATTAAGTTACGAAGAAAATTCTATTGTAGCTTAATGAATTAAAAGTGTTCTACGCATATTATTATAATTATGAAAATATTTACATAGATAAAAATAAGAAATGTGGTGACCGATGAGTCAACCAATGAACAATCACACTCAGAGAATATGTACTATTATTTAACCCGCATTTGAGATTGTTTCTAGGGAAATTAAATCCATGTTGTTCAAGACCCTTCCTGGTCATTAAATTATTTTACAAAGGATACATTTAGTTTTAAGTAGAACATAAATATTTTCTCAATGTGAGTGGATAACGGTTAATGCTCTCTGTGGAAAATTTCCAAGATGGATTTATTCTCTCTCTCAAATTTGATTAACAACATAAGGATATGTCAAGCTATTGACTTTATATGTAGCACTAGCTATATAACACCCTAAAATTTCAATATTTAATTCTATTTTAAATTATTACTATTTTTAATAGATTATTTCACACACAACATCAAACCAAAACAAATTGTGATATATTTTATTACGATAATGTTCTAAATATTAAATTTGACATTTATAAATGTAGTTATTAAATTGGAATGTACAATTAGGAGTAACTAAATTAGGAAATCTATATTTAAAAAAGGATATAAAATCATTTTGGACACTATTATATTGATAAAAATCAATTAGAATAGCTAAATAACAAATAATATCATTTTATGATTAATAATTTTTTTATGAAATTTTATTTTTTATTTTATATAAATTTTTATTTTAGAAAAATAAATATTTTATGGTTAGATAAAATATATTATTGATATGAATAATATATTAATAATAATTTAATCTGTAATTGATGGGAAATAGGAATAGGAATAGTTAATATTTAAAAATTTGTTTTCCTATAAAAATAATTTGTCATTATATTTTCTATTTCCATTTAAAAGTGAAATTTCTAATTATTATAATTTTAATAAGAAAAAATGAAATTCATTTATGGATTCATCATGATAATATTAAAGTATAGTAAATTTTTTAAATTTTTCTAAAAAAAATTATTTTTCGCTAAATTGTACAAAATACTATTTTTCATAAAAACATGTATTTTGTAACATCATTAGATATAAGTGTGACATAAAAATTTAGGAAACATTTTTCTTAAATATGTATTTATTTAATAAGTGAGATTATAAAATTAAAAATATTGAGTTTAAATTAGAAATCTTTTTTGACATTTTAGAACCTTAATTATATTTTTTTCTAAAAATGTATTTTTGTGTTATTAATTTATTATTTTAAAATTGGGTATTATTAATTTCAGAAATCTAATATTATGAAATTTTTTCATATTTTGAATTATAGGATCTAAATTATATAATAATGGTTATTTTTTTCAAGGGAAAAAAATAAATTATTGAGATTAAAAAGTGAGTTACCGTGGTAAAAGAAAAATATAGTAAAAAGGTCAATATAAGTGTAAAATACCTAATACATGCTAAAAACATGTCTCTAGATGAATTTTTTAGGTATTATATACCAATTTTAACCCCCTTATTCATTACTTTCCCCTTTTGTAGCCACTTTCTTTTGAAAGTGGCATGAAATTAAAATAACGATATAGGTATTTACAAAAGTCTTACCTCTATCACTTGTAAAAGAATCCTTTCACACCCCACTTTTACACACACCACAAGAATTTTGGATAAAAAAACATTCTACTCATATATCATACCAACTATATTTCATAAGTTATAGTGGTTTTTTATCACCAATAGACCTATCTAAGAAGGCATAAGGAGTTTTCCTAAGCAGTAAGGTTAAAATGCATAATCTCTCATTTTTCATTTAAATTATTTTCATTATTTTTCTACATCCCAAAAATTTATTAAACCCCTTCTAACATAATTAAATTATGACCATTGGTATAATTAAATTTTATTATGTTTATATAATAATCATTTTATACCTTCCTCATAACCATTCGAAAAATAAAAACATTTCTTGTGGATTTATTTGGACTACCACCTCCATGGATGGTGTGTTATTTAATAAACACGTAAAATAATAGGTTTTAAGAATGTATTTAATGAATAAATATAATTTTTATTTAATAATTATGACTCTATAAAGATATATTATTATCTAATATCAATTATTTTCTTTCATTGAAAAATAAAAACATTGTTTTTGTGTACATGTGGACTACCACATCCATGAATGATTTGTTTCATTATTCATCACCACCTTACATGGATAGTTATATAGAAATATTTTATGAATATATAAGATATTAATGAGTAGTATATTTCATGAATAAGATTAATTAATAATAAAATAATAATTCATGATCATTATAAAGCAACCCATTGATATCAGTAAATTACTTGAAACATGCTCATTGTGGATTTCATTTTCTCAAACCAAACCCATGAAATCCATATTATTAAAATGGTAAATCGTGAATCATTTAAACATAATTTTAATCTTTTAAATAATATTTTATATATGAACTTTTATTCAACAAACAATACCCAACATCGCCATTATGAAACGTTAATGAAACAAACGAATTTATTAACATCTAATTATGAAAAAGTATTATAACTAACTAATATATTTGTAAAAATTATTATAAATGAAGATTATACAAGTAAATATATATGAATGAATTTTTAAAATTTGAAATAAATATGGTTATGTTAATTATGTAAGATATTAAATATCTTTTATGAAATTCATGAGTAAAAGGTAAAGTATTTTTTATCTCTATTTTCATTTATTTGATATCTTCTATATTAACCAAATTATTTATTTATTTTGTGTATATATAATATTCCATGACCATGTTATACCATATAATTCATGTAATTTATTTTATTTAAAATTACATGTCATCTTCTTTCCTTCAATGGATTCCAATTTAAAAGTTACCAAATCCGTAGGGGTTTGTGTTCCAATAACTCCCCTTCTAGGTAGCGAATATTTTTCCTCGATATCCATATTATCCTTCTCACAAAAGTTATATTTTCTTATTTTTTAAACCCAAATTTTATTATATCATTTGATTTTATTATTTACCTTTACCGCTTTTTAAAAGAATGGTTTATTATCATTTTTATAAAGTGTGTTTCAAAAAAGGTATCTTAAGAATTTTTCAAAAGGATTTTCCCTTATGAATTATATATTTTATCTTCCTCTCTATATTTGTTATGAAAACCCATTATGTATTTTTTAAGGCTAAAATATTGAAAAATATTTTTAATAGTAAAAAAATTCAAAATCTTTAACCTTTTTTAAAATAAATTTTGAAAATGACTCATAACATAATCTTTCTCGACTATGTGAAAAATGTTTTTTATAAATTATTTTATGAATTTAATTTCATTTTTCTCACATTCATGAAAATTATATTTAAAATTGGATTGTGAGTTCATTTTATATTAACTTTTACATTATTTATTAGATTTAAAAGGAATCAATTTTATATATTTTTCGTAAAAATTCATTTTTGTTGATGTATTTTTATGTTTTCTTTAAGAAAAATCCCCAATAAATTTCAATGTTTATTCTAAATAAATTTATATTCCCTTTTTTATAAAACATTTTCTTATAAGGATGTAAAAATAGAATATGGTATTTGTAATTGTTTCTCCAAAAAAATTTAGTGATCTTTTAAATGTTTTTCATCTAATTCAACATCCTTTAAGGATTATTACATTCATCAGGGATATTCTCTGATTATTTCATCAACCTTTTTCTCTAGATGGGGAGAATTTTAACATCACTTATGTTCACAATTCTAAGATAAATATTTATTTATCACTAATTAAGGTTGATTATGTATTGCCTATTTATTTTTAATATCTTAGTTGCAACTATGATGTTAATAATAATAAATTAGTTGTAGTGATTATGGTAAGAATTATGTCTTATTTTCAATCATATTGGTCAAAGAAATGTATTGGATGTAGTCATGATGATAATAATAATGTCTTGGATGTGGCCATGATTATAAGGATAATGTATTCTTTTTTATCATAGTATTAAGTATGATGTCTTGGATAGGACTTTGATGGTACGATTAAAGTGGTTGATGTTATGCATTCTATCACCACAAAATAACTTATTATTATCCATGCCCTTATTTTTTTATTATTTCATACATGGATTTATTTCATAATCATGTGATTAATTATATACAGTTTTTCAATATTTTTATTCTTTTTATATTATCGATTTCGTGTTTATTAAATGATTTCTTCTGATATATAGTACCCCTTATTGCGCATTTCTACTTACCCTTCTCATTTTACAATTTTCCATGGTTAAGAATAAGAGTAATACATATGATATGTCTATAAGGGTATTATGTGTGGATGATTTTTAAGGATAATTTGAATACTTATTGTAGGATAAGGAGTTATTGAAATAATAGGGAAAATGGTCATTTGATGTAAAAGATAAGGGTTTTATTAGATAAATGTTTTTTCTTAACTCTCTAAAAGTATAAAACCAAAATATCCTTGGTGTGTGAGCAACTCAATATTTTTTTTTGATATCATAATAATTAATGGATATATTTGGTTTTCTTTAGTTGGTTTTAAATATGGTATGTAAAAGAATATGTTCATTCACTTCTGATTCTTGGAGTGTGGGCACGGGGCATCATAATTGGTATCAAATAATAGTTTAGAAAACATTGGAGGTTAGTAAAATTACCTGATAAATTTATAAGTATCACTTAGGGTTGGTATGTGTTTGGAAGTAAAGTAAATTCTTGTTATTTTTTGAAAATATTAATATATTTTGATAGTATAGATCATTAATTTATATATTGATTATTATGATATTTTATGTTGTTTAAGGGTTAGGACAAGAGAATGTTTTTGAAGTCCTTATGAATAATAATTAATTTAGTAAAACATCCAATAATTTTGTTAAAATATAGAGTGTGTGGTTTCATATAAATTAAATCCTTATCTGGATATAAATAAGTTGATGCAGGCTCTGAAATAGATTAACCTAGGGTTAATAACCTTGAGAAGGTTTGTTGGGTGTTAACTTGATATTCGATAGGTTCATGACAAAGAGGCCTAACTGTAGACCTAGTTTGAAACTACTATAGTATGTTATTTAGTGATTCATATCATATTTATAAACTATTTTGAAAAGTTTGAGAACATTTTTATAGTATAGTTAGAGAACCTAATAGAAAAATGACTATGGACAACTTATATTGAAAGATAGAAATTTATAAGGGTGCATATTTCATTTAGTATTTATTTCTGTAAGTCAATGGATTTACTTTTTATAAGATTAAAAAATTATAATCTTTTAATTTCCTTCATTCAATTAATAGAAGGATTAATGATAAATTATGTTAACAATGGGTGTGATGGGAAATGTGGTGATTCTACAAATGAAGAACCAAATAGGATTGGTGTTAGTATCAATAATCATGTGGTTATTCCTCACAAACTATATACAGTTATGGTTAACCATTTGAATTTATTTTAATTTCCAAACACACCAAATAAGATACTAATGGAGTTCCATGGATGTTTTGGGGATAAATATCATAGAGGAAAGTAGATTTAATTTCTTACATGTAATAAAATGGGAGAAAGCACTGAGGGAAATATCTCAAAGTAACATAAATTATTTTTTATTATTCAAGAAAAATAGATTATTGAGTCATTAATTTATAAGAAAAATGAAGTTCATGATTGAGTGAAATAAATTTTACCCTAAGTTACCACTAATAGTTCAATATCTTTAATGTGGGTAACTTTAGCATTGTCCAAGTCAATGTCCTAATCCACGGGCTAACATGAATGATGAGCATCAAAAGCTTCCTAGACCAAATGAGTAAGGAAGGGCCTACATTATATAAATTACTAAGGTAGATAATGATAACTAGAGTGCATATATACTCCACTTCATATTTATATATTTCTTACTAGATTTTTCTTTTAGCTACTCCGGTATATCTATAAAGCTTTCTAAGAGAATAAAATCACCACCCTAATGTGTTCATATTTAATTATTTAATAAAACATAAAGTTTTATGGCTATTTTATCCTATATTTAATTTTATGGAAAAGTGATATATGAAAATCATATTATTTGTTTACATAAATTTGATCTGATTTTGGAAATAGACATGTGATCTTAACAGGAACACTAAATTAGTTTCCAAAATCGTTAAATCATATTTCTTATCTCAAATAAAACTATAACCATTTATCAATGCAAGGGTAATTATAAACTCCTTATCAAGAGTATTTCCATTATATGGGTCTCAATACTCAATCACAAGAAAAGTTTCATAGTCATACCCAATCTAGTAAGGTTGATATCTCATTTAAGATTATGTATTGATCCATGTATATCAATTAAATACCCATAAATATTTTCATTAGTGAGTGATAATAAAAATGGTGAGGATATAATTTATTTAAGGGAGATAATGTAACATCCAGAGATTAAAATAAGTAATTCTCATTAAAATAAGTACAATTTTGAATATTTTATTTCACACACAACACCAAACCCAAACAAACAGCAATATGTTTTCTTACGATAATATTTTAAATATTAAATGTGATCATTATAAATATAGTCATTGAATTAGAAGGTATAAATAAAATTAACTGAATTATAAAATCTATATTGAAAAAAATAGATAAATTTTATTTTTAACTGAAAATCATTGAAAAAATTCATTAGGATAGTTAAATAACTAACAATATTAGTCTATGATTAAAAATATATCATTTTATGATACTTATCTTTGTAAGAACAAGGAATTTTTATTTTAAGAAACTAAATATATAGTGTTTAAATAAAAAAATATTGTTTTTATGAGTAATATACTATCACTAATTTAATTACTAATTTATATGAAATAATACGAAGAATATTTAATATTTAAAAATCCATTTTTAAATAAAAATAGTGTTTCATTTTATTTTATATTTCAATTTAAATTTAGTTTACTAAATTTAAGGGATTTAATTTGAAAAAAATAAATTATTTTTTATTCATCTTTATAATATTATATTAGGATTAAGATTTTATATTTTTTGAAAAAGATATATTTTTATGTGAATTGAACAAAATACCATTTTTTACAAATACCTTGTCTTTTGTGATATCGTTAAGATATAAGCATGAAATAAAAATGTATGAAACCTTTTTACTAAGAAAATATATATTTAATAAATTAAATTATATATATAAATATATTATGTTTAAATTAGAAACCATTGATTGATGGCATAGAAGCTAAGTTATATTTTTGCTAAAATGACTTTTATAAGTTATATATTTATTATTTTTAAATTAATTTTAAAAATATTTAAAAATATAATATTATGAAATAGATTTTATATTTTTAATAATCATATCCAAAGTATCTAATATGTTTTATTTAATTTTTAAGCATAAGAATAAATTATTGAGGTTAAAAAATGGGTTAGCCTGGTAAACGTAAATTATGGTACAAATTTAAAATATGTATAAAAGAAATAAGACATGTTACAGAATGTATCTAAAAAAATATTTGAGGGGTTTATCAACCAATTTTATCCCCATATCCATTATTTTCTAATTTTGGAGACAACTTCCCTTGAAAGTGGAATGAAATTAAAATAAATTTATGAGTATTTACAAAAGTGACACCCCTACTCACTTATAAAAGGATCACCTCACAAACTCACTTCTTTACACACAAAAAGCCTTGCTGTTTGAGAAACTTCTACCAATATCTCTTTATAAAAATATTTTATACTTTATACATTTTTATTTCTTAACAGAAGACCAATCTATGAAGGATCAAATAGTTTTCCCAAGGAGTATGGTGAAAACACCTAATCACACCTTTTTCATTAATATTATTTTCATTCATCTTCTACCTAAAAAAATATATTATAAACATAATATCATGATTAAATAGATATAATTGTTATACTTCAATGTTATTTTTTTATTTAATAATCATTTTTTACCTTCTTACCAACAATTCGATTAATGAAAATGTTGTTCGTGCATATGTGTGGACTACTACCTCTATAGACGACATATTTTTCTTTCCACCACCTACATAAATGGATGGTTATAAGAATTTATTTTATAAATAAATATTATATTTATTAAATAATTATAATTATTTAATGATAAACTATAAATACCCAAACATTTATAAAAAAATTTATGTTGTGTTTAAAATAAATTTATAATTTTTGTTATGTAGTTACAGAAAACACATGCACTACTTTGGTTATTTTGAACTGTTATAAGTTATATAAAATTTAAAAGACCAATAATAATCATAAAAATTTATAATATAGATTTTTAACATTGATATTATGATTAGTATATATTAAGGGTTTTGAAAAATACAATTCACATAGACAAAGGAAGTAATAGCCTTAACCAGTAGGATTATATCCTATGAAGCTAATTGATTGGATATTACAAGGGAGATAGAATATATATGATCTTCCATTGAAAAATACCAATTTTATATTCAACAACTAAATCATGATGAAAATTATTTATGGGTAAAGTTCAAGCTCATCGAGATCATAGCGCAAACCATGTTCTTTAAACCGCCCCAAGAAAATATCATTGTCACACACCCTACCTTTAGGGCATTCAATGGTGTAATAAAGGGCTATGTATCTCTACCCTAATAAAATTGATATTTATATCTTATTTTATATTAAATAATTATTATATTTATTCCCTATTAATATTATTATATAAATTATTAAATAATAAGTTTTATAAAAATAAGACTTTAATATGACAAAATTTGAATTATATTATTTAGATAATAATAAATTTCAATTAAGACATTCCTTTTTAATAATTCATTAATTTTAAAAATAAATTATATTTTACTAAAATATTATTATTAAATAATATTTATTCATTATATTTTATTATATAATTTTATGCTGTCAAAAATACTTTTTATGAGCGTCGGAAAACTGTTATTGTCAGAAAATAAATTTCAATAAACAAGGATTTTGTTTTAAAAATATAAATTATCATATTTATATATTTATTTGGATAAATTAAATATTATTTTTTGATTCATCATTTCAAAATTATCCAAGGGTGATTTTTTCATAATTGTTTGAGATAGTCAAATTTATGTGTAAAAATTAAATATAGTATAAATTTACAGTGTGTATTATGAAATCATGATGACTCAAAAGTGATTTAATATGTTTAATAAAAGGTATAAAATACTAAATATATGTTTCCCCTTTAAAATAATATTTCTTTGAGTTTATTTTATTCATTTTATAAACCCATTATGATTCCTACAAAACATATTTATATTTTTAAGGTTTTAAAATCAATTCTTTGTAAACGTGACTCACTTCCAAATCACAAAAGGTATTATTTTATTGTGATAAGTTCTTGGATTTATAAAATAATAAAAACTAGATCTATTTTTAATAAACCATGGGCAAAAACACTTTGAAGGATTGTGGTTTTTATTACTTTATTGTATAGATTTCATAACCTATGTTTGGGAAATAATAAAGAAACCCCTTCTATTTTCCTATAAAAACCCACCCAAGATATCATTTATCTTTACTCAAAAACATTGAATCATGTACCTTATCTTTTATTCCCTCTATATTTCCATTAAAATATTCCCCCAATCTCTCAAAAATATCCTCTCAAGCTTTTAGAAACACCCTCTCAAGGTAAGGGATCTTCCTCTCTTCTTGTACATTCAAGAACCTTCATTGTAATTATCATTATGGATCTCAATTAGTTATGTTTTAATACCATTATAAACATACTATTAATTAAATATTTATGTTATAATAGTGATATATCATTTTTCCCCTCTCTTTATAACCTTTAACAAAGTTTTTACGATGTTGAAAGTAACATATCCTCTCACTCTACATGTTATTCAAGAGCCTTATTTAATTTATGCCATTTAATTTCCAATTATTAATGTTCAGAAATTTTTTACACATACCTCATACTTTATTTTTTATTTCAAAATTATTATAGACCCCTTTTTCTCTCATGAAATCATTTTATGAATATTTATGTTCTTCTGTTTTTCTATCGAAATTTCTTTATGGGTTTTTGTGCCAAACGACTATGAAGTGAATTCCCATTGCAATTTTGACTCAAGGGTATTAACCTATATGTACCTATAATTATCTTATTTTTTTATTCCATTTATATAACATTAACTACTCAAATGTGGGGTTAATATAGATGAATTACATTCTTATGTTATATGATCTATGTGGAACACTTATGCATGTACATGATATTATTATATTAAGTGTTCCCAGATAGTGCTCTAATACATTGGGTAAAATTTTAATCTCATGATATTCCAAGTAAGGTGCACATGGGGTTATTCTAATCACACTTTTTTAGGATTTATTGGTGTTTAACCTTTAATTATGCTTATTATTACATGTTTTAAGTTATTTCCACATTCTCTTGTTTTCTTTTATGCTATCATGTTATAACATGACCCATTATTTATTATTATAATTATCACCTCTTAGGTTACATTGTTATACCTCTTGGATCACATGTATTACTTTACCCTATTCCATGCATTATTGATTCCATTATTGGGATTTATATCTCACTCTATTCTTATTTTTGTAGCCAGGTTATCTTGTTCAATTATAAAAGAGTGGTGTAAATTTAAGGGCATGCTAAGGATGTTTTCAATAAATCTATTGTATCCTAGTTTTATGATTTTATGTTATGTACCTAATCTCTTAATTACTCTAGTCCTCTTGATCTTATGTTTTGTATTAAGTGTGTTATTATGTAAAAAATCCTTAATTAATGTATATTAAAGTTATTGTTTTTCATAGTTGGTATTAGTGTAAATTCAAGTTATTTTTAGGATTAGAATTAGAAATCTCTTATAAAAGCTTTAGGGATAAGACTAAAATAGATTAAAAAACCTAAAATTTTGGTAAATTATAGATTAAGTGGTTTATATGAAATTATATCTCTATATAAATACTAAAAGTTGATGTTGATCTAGCACATATGTACCTTGGGGTAATAACCCTAAAAACACCATATTTAGAAAGAGTCGATCAGGAACTAGTGAACGACAATGGGACTTTTCTCACACCTAGTTTAACTATCTTTGGGTATATGCTTTGGTAAATTCAAAATCTAATTATGAACCATTATTAAGGGAAAAAAATGGGCCTATAAGTTTTTTTAGGAAATTTATCATTGATAAGTTAGATTGAATCCTAGAAATTCCTAGGTTAAATAACATATGTTATTTATGAGGTGTCACTTTAATGGTAATAGTTTCCCTTTTCTGTGATTAATAATTTAATAATTATTATCCCTAATTTTCCCTTTATTATAGTCAATTGATGGAAATGGAAGGAACTAAGTCAATAACCACTATCATGGGAAATTTCATGACTACCAAAATGAGATAGCTAACATGATAGGATATCAAGTAAGAAATATTCTGATCCTACCAAACTAGACATCAAAAATCATTATTAATAATTAGAACATAGTTTAATTTAAAAAAACATTAAATAAGAGGTTTAAGTAATCTCAAGGAAGTTCATATAATAAATGAGATAAGGGAAATAACACCAAATTTACATTCTGACAAATATATAGAAATAGGCACAAAAGGAAATGTCATAGGGAACCGGAAGATGTTTTATGTGTGGAAAAGTAGGGCATAAAATATCAAATTTCAATATAAAAATGAATAATGTGTGGAAATAAGTAAAAAATAAATATAAGGTACCGTATATAGTTTTATGAAATAATCGTGGAGAAGTTGGGCATTATTCAAGCCAATTCCCCATTATAAAGAATAACAAGAATAATATACACCAATAATCTCCAAGAACAAGTGAACAAGTAAATTTTTATGTTGAGATAGATCATGACGAATAAAGTATATGTAACCTTTAATTTATAATTGTGAATTTCATTTTGTATTTGAATTTGTGGCATATTAGCATACTATGTAAGTTCTCTATGAACATCAAGTCACCACTTAGAATGATTTGATATCATCATGGAAAATATTCTATGATTATTATATCATAAGTTTAAAAATTTAGTAATTTTACTCTTTAAAACCTTATCATTCTCCCTTTAATGTAATTTGATGTTATCCTAGTTATGTAATGGTTTTCCTTTTTATAAAGACAACATAAATTTCAAAGATAAGGAAATCATTCTTTATATCGTGAATTTCCCTCTAATTCTATATAATTTTATGGAGAAGGATGAATCTTATTTTGTATCATCATCTCAAGCCTGGATATTTTTTCCTAATAAGAAAGTGTATCTAAATCAAAATATTTAGACTAAGGTAAAAATAATCCTTGAATACATTCCCATTGTGAGGGAATGTGATGATGTGTTTCTGAAAGAATTGATTGGTATTCCTCCTAGCTGAGAGGTTGAGTTTTCAATCACTATTATACCTAAATATTTTCCAATAACCAAGAATCCATATATAACATCCATTTTTTGAACTCAAGGGGATGAATAAACAAGTACGTTAGAATCTAGATAAAGGATTTATAAGCCCAAATGCTTCACTGGGGGTGAACCAGTCCTCTCCTTTAAGAAGAATTATGGGTCAATGTGCCTTTTCATTGATTCTCATGAGATCAAAATATCATGATAAAGAAAAAGTATCTTATTCCATGGATTGATGACATGTTTGATCAATTATGGGGATCACAGTATTTCTCTATGATAGATCTTTCGTCATGATATTATTAAGTAATGGTAAATAAAGAGGATGTCCCCAATACTTATTTTCATATAAGGTATAGGCACTATAAGTTTATAGTGATTCCATTTGGACTCATGAATGATCCAACAATCCTTATGGGTTTGATGAATATCATCTTTAGGGATTACCTAGAAAATATTGTGGTACTATTTGTTTTAGATATTCTTACATACTTATAAAGTAAGGAGGAACATGAGGATCCTTTGAATTCTATACCAATAACCTTATGAAAATAAAATATGTATTCAATGTATAATAAATGTGAGTTTTTTATTTATAAAGTAACTTCCTAGGGCATTCCATTTCCAATAAATGGATATATATGTATCCTTAAAAAATTGATATAACTAAAGGGATTCCAAAAATAGCCTCTATGATGTAAATTCATAGTTTCCGTGGATTTTCTAGAAACTATCATCGATTTGAGAGAAAATTATCCTGAATTTCAATCCCCCTAACCAATATAACTCGAAAAGGAGTCAAGTTTGTCTTTAATGATGAATTTGAGTAAAGTTTAAAATATCTGAAGAATATGATAATCCCTACACCTATGCTCACATTACCCATTAGTGGGGAAGGATTTGTAACCAACAACAGTGCATCCAAAAAGGGTTTGGGTTACATAATCATGAAAAATGACAAAGTGATAGACTATTTCTCCTACTAACTAAAGATCCATTAGAATAACTACACAACACGTGATCTAGAATTTTCTACAGTGATATTCATGTAAAATATTTAGTGTCATTATCTTTATGGGGATAAGTGCGATATATTTACAGTACATAATAGACTCAAGTATATATTCATGAGAAATGAGCTTAATATGAATAAAAATATGTCTTTAAAGCTGATCAATTATTATTATTGTTCAATACCTTGCCATCTTGGGAAAGTTAACAAAGTGGTAGATTCTCTAATTAAAAAGGATCCCTCAACTCTATCCATGATGAGTATTTCAGGGGTTAGAATATTGTTAGACATGAAAATGGTGTATTTGAGAATAATAAGAGGATCCCCACCTACCTTTATCATATAAATGGTCAACCATACATTCTCAATAGGATCAAGAAGTCTCTAATGGATGATAAGTTTCTACATAATAATTTAACTGATATTCCAAAGTTTAACATTTTTGAATATGTATTTATAAGGATTGGAACTAGGATATGTATCACATCAACACCATAATTGAAGAGGAAACATTGGGATGATATTCATATCTCATCCTTCTCTATTCATTCAAGAAACACTAATATGTATAGAGAATTAAAGAAAAAATACTAGTATGATAACATGAAGAGAGAGACTGTGGATTTTATATCTTGATGCTTAGTATACCAGTAAGCCAAGGTTAAACGAAATAAGTTTAAGGGTATGATACAACCATTTACTATACTAGTACGGAAATAGGAAAAACATAACCATGGATTCTTTCATAAGACTCCCCAGGACACTTAAAGGTAATAATTCCATCTGGGTGTTCGCCTATTTCCTTACAAATTTAGTACTTTCCATTTCAATCAAGGAATATTTCCCGCTTAAACTACTCACCAATATGTATATAAGAGAAGTGGTAAGACTGAATGGTCTTCAAATATCTATTTTATCTGATTGAGATCTGAGGTTTACCTCGAGGTTTTGGAGAAACCATCAGCAATCATTGAATACAGAACTGAGCTTCAACACTTCTTAGCACCCTCAAACACATGATTAGTCTAAAAGGAAAATCTATCCATAAAATATATGTTGATATCAGGTTCAATGGATTTCCATGGTTTTTGGGATCAACACCATCCCCAAAAAGAGTTCTTATAAACCAACATTTTCTATTAGGGAATAAAAAATGCGCCTTATGAGGATCTTTATCGAAAGAGGTATGAGACATCAACATGCTTTGATGAATTTGGAGAGTGGAAGCTGATGGGGCCTAATATTATCCAAGATATAATAGAGAAGATTCAAACCATTCTGTTTCATATGAAGTCCACACAAAGTCAACAAAAAGGTTATGCGGACAATCATCGACGAGATATAGAGTTTGAGGTTGTTGATAAATTGTTCCTTTGTATATCACTAAGGAAGAAAGTCATGAGATTTGTGAATAAGGTAAATCTTAGTCTAAGATACATTAGACCCTTTGAGATCCTTGATCTCATCAGAGTTGTGGCATATCAACTAGCACTCTCACTTAAGCTATCTCAAGTACATGATGTGTTCCATATATCCCTCTTGAGAGAGTATATACCAGGCCTCTCACATGAACAGAATCCAGAGGTTATACCATTGTAGAATGGTCTATCATATGAGGATAAACGAGTGAAGATCTTAGATTTCAGAGACAAAGTTATACTAAATAAGAGAACTCACCTAGTCAAATTGTTGTTGTGTAACCACAAGATTGAGGAATCAACTTGGTAACCGGAAGAGGAGATGAGTCATAAGTACCCTAATCTATTATAGTGTACAAAATGTGCATTTTTAGGGAAAATTTTATAAATGAGGGGTAATTTAAAGACCCAAACTTGTAAAAATAAAATTCCATTCTGTGATTAAATTAAATTATTTATTTATGTTATGTGTTTATGGAAAATACATACACTTCTTTGGTCATTTAGGACCATTATAAGTTATATAATATTTAAAATACCATTAATCATCATAACTTTTGATAATATATCTATTTTACAGTGACCTTATGATTTGTACATAGATAAAGGAATTAATGGCCATGACTAATATAATCATACCCTATAAAGCCAATTTATCAGATCTTTTGGGGGAGATAGCATAACTGGGATTTTCCACTAACCAATACTAAGACAATATTCAACAACTAAATCACAAGAAGAAATATTTATAGTATAATTTCAAACTCATTGATATCATAGCCCAAACTATGTTCACTGAACCACCCCAAGAAAATTTCACCATTGCACACCTTACCCATAGGGAATTATCTGGTGTAATAAAGAGCTACGTATCTCAACCCTAACATCATGAATATGTTTATTTTGTTTTATTATAAATAATTTTTATATTTATTTTTTATTTATTTCACTTTATATGTAACATCCCAGGTAAATAAATAATATTAAATTCTCATGTTTATCAATATTTGTGAATAAAATGTTAATATTACTTTAAAGGTAATGCTATGCTCTATGGCGTACCCAATACGCAACAACGAGTTTCTTTGAAATCTTAAATTGCACACTAATAATATAAAAATATTATTTTAAATAGTTAATGACTAGCCATTGTAATGGTGGGAATGAACAAAACTAACAAAAAAATGATTACATATGTTTGTTAAATATTTTTACATTTATCCAATAAATTTTAGAGGCTTAAAATGCAAATGAATCCAATTTTAAGAATAAATACTCTAATATTTTTAAAAGATTGTTTTACCGCCTATTTATGGAGAACCTTTTTTAAATACAACTTTTGAAAATTTTATAAGATATATTTTTCAAAATAAACTTATTATTTAGAATTTGGATATTGAAATTTATATTGGATAAATTTTTGGTATATTTCTGAAAAATGTTCATTTTTTAAATGAATAGTGAAAAATATTGCATTTTACTTTTAAACTGCTTTTTCATATAATTTAATTATATGGATAGATTATATTTTTTAATTGTTTTAAAGTTTAATTGGAATATATTTTTACCATTTAATTCAATGGTGGTCATTATAATGAATTTCACTTTGAAAATGGACATAAACAAGTGTCAATCTTTTGAGAGATATTATTTCTTAAAAACATACTATTTGTTTTGACAGTGGGAATTAACTCTATGATTTATTAATGAAAATTATTTTTTTTGAATTTGGTAAAATTGACATCATTTCTGAATTTGGAATATCAAATATAGTTCAGGGTTAATATTTGGTATTTTTCTGATAATGTCTTTTTTTAATGAATAGTGAAAATATAGCTTTTTAATTCAAAACAGCCTTTTCATCCAATTTATTTATTTATTTAGATTTTCATTTTAATTGTTTTTAAATTCTAATTGAATTATTTTTTTATCAATTAATACAATTTTGTTCATTGTAAGTAATTTCACTTTTCAATTGGATGTAAAAACAAGTCAATCTTTTGATAAAATTTTACTTCTTAGAAATCCATCTTTTGTTTTGACAATGAGATTTACTTTTAAATTTGTTACTATAATTTCTTTGTTTTGAATTTGATAAAATGGATTATATATTTTTAATTAGAAGGTCCAGATTATATAATTAATACACTTTTGTTTTTGGATATTATGAATAGTAACGACGGTAATTATCTTTAATTATCATGATTAATTAGTAATCGGGTAGTTAGGGGTAATCAAATAATATCATAATAATAACAAATGACCCCAACATGTGTACTAATTCTAATATTTGTGTCATGTCCGACCATGGGATGCCTTGTGCCAAACTTTGGGACCCCATGTAATCACTTTTGGTGTGATAGTGACAGTTTTTAATTTTATGTTTTTAAAAGGAAAGTATAACCAAAGTATGTATCACCCAAGTAAAAAAAATTAGTTTTGTCTGTGTAAATTATCTCTTTGACTATAAATATTAATTGGAAATTTAAAAATATTTCCTACATCATGGTATTTTTTTATAATTTTTATACATTAATGAAATTAATTTATTTATGAACCATGATGACGGAGCGATTATCTCATTAATGAACGATTTAAATAAAATGAAAAGATAATGTAAAATCTAAGACTTAAACTTTCCTAAAACCTGTTGGATGAGTATATTTATAACCCTTAAACCTTATCCTATAAATATATCAATTTGGGACCTTTAAAATACTAAAATCATTTTAATATAAAGTATCATTTTTTGACATTCCAATAGTGCCCCTCCTCCCTCTTATAAAAGGCCCCCACCACTACCTCCTTACCCACACCTCTCAAGCCTTTGTCTCGACCAAACTCTGCTCATTTTATCTCTCCACGTCCCTATCTTCATCCTAGAAGCCTTACCTTAGGCATAAATCTCTTCAACAAACCCTTTTGGTTAAAACCAAAGGGAGTTACCCGATTTAAAGGTAATGTCCTCTCTTATGTTCTTTTTTTTATTTTGCTTCTCCAACACCATAAACTATTTTTATTATTTTATTTTGTAAAAAAACCATTATATTAAATATAATATGATGTTTTTATGATAATTATTTGAGCTACATTTACACACACCTCCATCTAATGGTTAAATAACATAAGGTTTTCGTGGATGGTGAATTATTGCCTCATGAAACGATGATTGTTCTATCTTCTCCTACCACCTCTCATGGTGGCCATTATGATGGAAATATATTTATCTATGATATATATTATATTTATTTTCTATTTATTCTTATGTATTTTACATTTAAAACATACCTTTATGATTTTCATGTTGTGCAAAAGCGATAATTTCATTTGAGGAAGTGTGGACTACTGCCCCCTCAAGTGATGTGACTCGTTCATGCAATACATGGAATGTATAAAGAATGAAATTAATGAAATTATGTGACCTATATAAAATATATATTATACTGGAATTATAATATATATATATATATATCTCATTTAGTTTTAATTCCATTAATGTGCTAAAGAAATGAAAGTAGCGTTCATGCGTACGTATGGTCTACCGTCTCCATGAACGGTGCATTTCATTTTCTTATCTCCGAATGTTATTTAATAGTATAAAATTAATATATAATGGATATATATGATATTTAAATCATTAATACTATTCTGGAGATGGATTAATTATAACTACATGGGAAATTCTTTTCAAACAAGTTCATTTTTGACTCATGTACCGAAAATCGACAAAAACGTCTGATATGAACTCACATTATTAACTAATTATTATAACAATATAATATGTGATGTGAATTGAATAATAAAGATTAAAGGAGTTACTTAAGAAATTATTAATTGACCAAAGTTTATTATTCAGGAATACAAATAAATGAACAAGACAAGTCGGATTGAGGTAAGGGATCCTACCTCTCTCTTTGTTTTTAAGTATTCTCTTTTATGTCATTTCTTTTAAGCTCATATTTATTATGTTTGGGGATGTTATTTTATATTCATAATTATTTAATTTATATTTTCATATTATGAGAGACCCTATTTGATCTCAAAAATACATTTTTGGAAGTTTTAAGTGGCATCGTTAGGCTGCCGAGTTTTCGTAAGGGATTTTTCATCTCATTTTTTTTCCAGTGAGATTTATGCTACATTTTTCACTATTTACTTTGAGTGGTGTATGTTCTTCCCATTATTCTACTCTTTGTGTAATATAATTTGTTTATTAGTATTTACATCAATGGTGTATAGTCCTTCTTTCATGGGGTGTACGTTTCGAAAGTAACCCAAATCGGTAAGGGAACCTTTCACCCGCCTCTTTTTAAAAGACTTCTTTTGTTATGTATTTTAATTTACATCTTATTATGTTGGGATATATTATTATATATCCTTATTGATTTAAAATTTATTTCCAAGTGATGTGATACCTTTTTTGTCTCATCAACTCATTTGCTGAATTTTAAAGTGACACCGTTAGGCTGTCTAATTTTTACAAGGAAACTTCTTAACCCAATTTTGATTTCTTTGGGTTCAACTTGTAGTTATTGAATATTTCATCCCATGAATATGTTTGAATGAACTATGATTATTTTACACTTAATATCCACTTTTATTGGGTGTATTTATATTTGTCACACATAATTATGAGATTCATTTGTCCTTAATTTAAGGATACCTTCTTTATAAGGGATTTCATCTCATCTTACATTTCTATTGAGACTTCATTGTTGTTATGCACCAATTCACTCTTATATGGTGTATATACGGTCCTTCGGAATATTATATCATGAATCCCTTTATTCTCATGAAATTATAAAGTTCTGATTAAATTGTATTCCTCAATTATTTGTATTCAAGTGTCTCTCATTTTGTTAAAAACCCTTTAACTAAAATATCATTTTAAATGTTTTAATGATTTATTCTTATAAATATTTCTCATTAATATCCATGTTTTCAAAATGGTTTTTAAGGATTTATTTATATGGATATTAATGGTTTAAAATGTTAAGATCTTCAAAGTGGTATGGTTCTTCGTCTCAATCTCCTTTCATTGAGGCATATTTCGTTTTATACACAACCTTCTTTTATACGGTGTAAAACCCCTTTGACTTTTATGTTTATTCAAAAGGAATATTTCTCTATACAAAGAGTTTTACTAAATGACAAAAGGGGATGTTTTTGTTGTACATATGCGGAAACAACGACTTCTCCACTACCATGACCATTATTTGAGTTTCGGCTTCCTCTACAAGCCATAACTTTTTTTAAGAAAAATAAATACCATGTTTTACTTTTATTTTATTTTGGTATTGAAAATGGTTTTGATAATGTTTTTATTATATCAATGTGTTTTTTATATCTTGTGATTGAAATGTGGAAATTTTATGTTTACTTTATGTTTGTTTTATGTGATACGATTATGTTATGGTTCTTGGGAACTGTTTATGAAGACGGGTGGTTCCGTGATAAACTAAGGGCGGGTGATCCCGTGATAGCTCTCCAATGCATTGGGTAATGTGAAGGAGTTAAACGCTAATGTTTCTACAAAGATATTTAGGTAATATACTTTAATGGATATTCCAAACGTAACCATGAGGGTTACTCCCTATGTAAGAATGTTATGAATGCCTCATGTTACCTTTATGTCTTATGTTTTCTATAAAGGATGGAGTTTTCTAAGAGCTCAAGTAGTGGAGACAATGGAGAAAAGAAGGCTCAATTTCCATCATGTGAGAAATATTGAATGAGACACCTAGGAATGTGTCTTAAAGTATTGGGAAAGTTATTTATATTTGTAAAATAATGGCATAAAGCATATAATTGCTGAGTAAAAATGAATATTACAATATAAGGAAATACATCTTTTCCTAAGGATCTATTTAAACTTCATTGTCTTAAATGTAGAGAACCTAGGAATTATTAGAGTCAATAACCTCTTCAAAAAGTTAATACCAATACCAAGGAATCCTATTTTCAAATAAAATATAATAAGTATTTATGTATTGGGATTCAAGAATTAATTTTTATAAGTTTTTTACCAATGGTATTTTGGTTATAAGAATCATGAAACATCTAAGGATTGTGTAAAATTTTATAAGCTAAAATGTCTTTTTTAATATAAGAGTTATGGATACCATCATGGGTTATAA
This sequence comes from Viscum album, assembly GCA_963277665.1. Classification (NCBI taxonomy): domain Eukaryota; kingdom Viridiplantae; phylum Streptophyta; class Magnoliopsida; order Santalales; family Viscaceae; genus Viscum; species Viscum album. The sequence continues at coordinate 1,364,024,480 of OY728143.1, read as the reverse complement.
GTTTAAGTTTTATCATAAGATAAAATTCTTAAAAACCCCTTTTGAGGTTTTATGTGATGAGATTTTACAAATATTAAGGATTTTTTTGAAAACATTTATGGGAATACAACCCATTTGTTTATTATATAAAAGATTTAATTCCTTTGATTTTTCTTAGACATAATATTAAAGTTATTGTTAACCTTTAAGGTTTATCATATCATTAATTTTGTAGTAATTATTGTTCATCTTAATTTGGGAATTTTATTAGAATTGTATTAATATAGTTTTGGAAAAAGGACAACCCAAGTGATGGGTGACAAACTGTAGCATCCGTTGATGGTCACAAGGATTAAACACATAACTGAATAACAATAAGGGTTTAGTGCCTACCCCTAGCCTATGTGATGTTCTGGTTAATGTGTTATTGATTTTAGTTAAACAATTTAGTGAAAAACTATTAATGATGAACAAGTGGTGTTACTATTAAGGTTTATAGATTAATGTATTATATGTGATAACTTGTTCTTACTATATTAGTATTGGAAAATAATTAGAGACATTTAGAAAAACTTTACACTCTTTTATGGATCTTACAATTTGTAAAAATTGAGTTGTATTATTTTATACATAAAACAATGATTTATTAATTTTCATTTCTTAGTGTAAAAATGAATTGTAAATTGATCAAACAAAACCAAAGGATTAAATTGTGATTATGAAATAGAAACTTATCAAGTAATTATATTTCCTTATATTCGTAGATAGTAAAAGAATTTCTCAAATTTAGGAAAAGAATTTTGAAATAAAAATATTTTCCTATTATATTTATATCTGATGAATCAAATAGTTTTTTAAATAATCATGGATTTATGGTTTTTTGGGCATTAACTTTCCATTTATCAGGTACTTTCTTGTGATCAATGGCCTATATCATTCTCTATAATTTTTTTTTTGTTTTTATTCCATGCCCAAATATTCACTTTCCTCTAATTTTATCCTACTTAAATACCTAGTTATGTGTTATTACATATAACCTTTTTACTTCTATTTCTATTATATTAAGAGGGTGTTTTATTAACCTTTTTTATGATATGTTTTTTCAATAATGTAAGTTTCAAATATCAAACCCTTATTTTCTGAGCATAAGATCAATTTGGAAGGATGAAATTTATTTAAGGTGGGGAGAATGTAACACTCAAAAATTATAAAAGAACAAAATTTTATTTGATATTGTATTTTACATAAAACATAAATATTAAATAACCAATTAAATGTATTTCTAAAAATTTAATCACTTCAATAAATTGTAGAACACGCAACCTCGATTCTAAAAGAACTATAATATAGTATATTGTTATAACCTAGCCATTAAAATAAAGGGTATGAATAGTAATAACTAAATCCTAAAAATTATATGTTGTAAACATGTAAAACTAAATTAATTTTTATATATTTATTAGAAATAAAAAAAGAATCATTTAAAATAAAAACAACAAAATTTCTGAAAAATTATATTATTTTTGAAATAGTTTAGTCATGCTTTGCATTCAAAATATCAAATTAAATTTTACCAGTTAAAGAAAATTTATTTGATAAAATTAACATAATTTTTGAAATTATAATATCAAAATTATATTAGGGTGAATTTTTGAAATTTTTCTGAAAAGTTTCATTTTTAGATAAATAGTGAAAAATAATGATTTTTTTCTCAAAACTGCATTTTCATTTAAATTATTTACAAAGATAAATTATATTTAAAATTATAATTAAAGAAAAATTAGTTCAATTATATTATAATCAATACAATTTATGTAATTTTAATCAATTTAGTATGTAATTTTGATATTAAAACCTTTCATAATTATGAAATTATCTTCTTAAAAACCTCTTTTTTCATCGTGTCTGTGTATTTTGTATGAAATTTAATTTTTCCATATATATAAATTGAATTTTATAAAATGGATTCCATATTTGTAATAATAAAAATTTATACTGTATCATAATTTAAAATTAATTGTTTACCATAATTAATAGTTAAAATCATAAAAATTAATTATCACAATTAAGGTAAAAATGGGTTTACCAGAGTGTTAAAATAAAAATATGACATCTAAAAGTTCCTAAAAAAATTTCTAAGATATATATTTTTAAAATATTTATACATTATCATAACTAAGTCTCTATAATTATCCATTTTTGGACCCATTTGTAATGAGAAAAATGTGGGTACACCATTTTCTTTTCAAATATTACAAGTGTCTCACTCACCTCACTTATAAAAGGTCTCCCCCTATCCTCTCTTATTTACCCTTTTGGATCATCCAAGATGTAACCAAATAACATTATAAACTCTATACCCTCATCCTATTAACATTTTTTTTCTTAATTCCATTATAGGAAAACTTTAGGTATAATTTTAAAGAGGTGGTTTGAGAAGATGTAAAATTCATAACTACGAATTTTTGTTTTATTTATTCTTCCACATCCTTAAAATATTACTCATTTATGATTATATTATAAAACCATTATATAACATATTTTAATATCTTATTATGTTAAATTAATGACCTATATCAATCTCTTCTTCCCTCAAATGGAAATAATAATATCGCTCATGTGTATGGTGGTCTACCACTTCACAAATCGATGTGACAAGATTTCCATCAACACCTCTTGTGGTTGGGTATGATGATGGATATAAATTATATATATATATATATGATATTTATACCATACTTATATATATGTAGTAATTATATCATATATACCTTTTTACTTTCCATTCTATAGGGAATACAATAGTGTTTCTCGTGTGTACTATGGACTACCGCCTTGTGAAGCGATGTGATTCCTTTTTCACTAATGATTTACAAGAAAGGTAATAAAGGTAAATTTAATTAATACATATGATATAAATGACATAATAATTCTATTAATGAAATATTTATCATTATTAAAAGATAATATATCATTTTATTTCTTACTTTTTCCACTCATTGAAAGATGATAACATCACTCGTGTACTTGTGGACTATCACTTCCTGAAGCGATGTGAATCCATTTTAATCACCAAAAAACATGTAAGAAATATATAATTATATTTTAAGAAAAAATATTATATTATTATTATTATTATTATTATTATCATTCTATAAATATAAAATATTTCTTATTATATTTACATAATTATCATTGAAAATGGAAATGTTACTCAAGCATATGTATGGCCTACCATCTCCATGATTATAACATACATCATTTATCAAAACCATATTTTCTGATTGGTATTGAAATTATAATTTATGTATAAATATTATAATTATTTCATGATTATTATTCCTGAAATATTGAAATAATGACCTCTTAGACCAATAGTCATCCTACCGAAGTCATTTTTGTTACATAAGTAGGATATCATCAAAACACTTGGTGTAAAATTTATTAATAAATAATTGTATATAACCTAGTAATAAATAAAATAAAAGGAATAATAACATTTAAAAATTATATTAATAAATTAAATAAATAGCATAATTTTATTATTTAGGAAGATAAATAACATACCTGATGAGTCGGAATCAAGGTAAGGGACTTCATCTAAATTTCCCTTCATTGAGGCATATTTTAATGTTATACACCTAATTTTTTTATATGTTTTATATATTGACCCTTTGAGTTGTAATATAAGGATTCATTAATAATTCATTTTATTTAAAGATTAAATTTGAATCATTTCATCTAAGGGATTTATCATTAAAGTTACCAAGTATTAAATAATTTCTTATCACAATTTCCTTTAATTTGGATATATTACTTATTTGTTTTCCTTTGATGTTATAAGATTATGTGTATAATGAATTTTTGTAATATTATATTTTTTATTTAAAATTATTATATATTTATTTAAATTTGATACACATAATCTATTCAATGATTAATTCTCACTTCAATGTTATGATCATCGTAAGGGTTCATTTTACAATCTCATTCTAATCGAGATTGTTTATTCTTGAATTTCAGTTGAAGAAAATTATTTAATAATTTTCTAATAAAACCATTTCATTTTATCCTACTATGGTTATTTAAAATATTTTCAAGTTACATAATTATTTTTTTCACTCTTTGGTACCTAAAATAATTGAGAAATATTTTTTAATAAAATATGACTTCATTTCTATCTTTGATTAGAAATCCATTTTCTTCAAAAATAATGTTTTATAAAAATGGTTTCAAGTATTTTTCTAACCTTATCCAATTGATTTAATAAATATACTTTTACCCACTTTTACTTTTTTCAAAAATAATTAAATGAATCATCATGCCTTTTTAAAAATAAGGTCTGTTTGGATTTTTCTGAAAAAAGTGAAAGGAACCTTTATTTTACCATGCATGAAAAGAATGGAATTTTCTTCCATAATGACCACTCAAATGTTTTAAATATTATTTTATAATTTTCAAAGGTTATTTTTAAAAAACATATTTTCAAAAAAAATTGTAAAATTTTACTTTTAAAAGGCGATTTTCAAAGTGCAAAGGTTATTTTCCTCAATAATGTTTTAAATGATATTTTTATGGAATTTATGTTCATCAATGACAACAACCTTATTTTACTTATTCTCCACTAGGGATATATTATATTGGTACCCTAATTATTCATTAAATGAAATATTATGATCATTTTGATTAAGGAAAGTATTCATATTTACATTCTTGATTCATTTTTGTATTCATTAACTTTCCATTTTAAATATTCACTTTTTTGTGATCATTAGAAATTAAATTTTCCCTAATTATAAATATTAATTATATTTTATATTTTTATTTATTAAATGGTATATCATCTTAACATATGGTGTTATAAATTGAATTTTATTTTTTATCGGGGTAAATATTTACAAATCCATATTCTTTAATCAATACAGATATTTGATGATAAGGAACCTTGTTCATGAATTAAATAAATTATTCTATATATGAGGAATGCTTTAGACATGAAGTCAAGAGTATGGCATTGAATTATATATACCCTCAATGCATTGGTAATCTCATAAGGTGAATCAGTAAGCTATCATTGAATGGGTTTCTACCTGTTGTTTAACTTATCTTATGAAAGGTCTTAATAGTAGAGATATAATGCTCTAGAGAACATGATATCAAATAATTAATCATTTATTTCATCTATAATTATATTTTTATTATCCATGATATTTTTTCGGTGATTTTATATCTAGATACATTTCATTCTCTCTTTATTGATTAAATAGAATGTTTTTTTAGATATTTACTTTTACATATTTATTTTTCATTATCTATTTATGATAGTAATGATATTGATTAAATAAAATATGTTTTTAGTTATTTACCCTTCCATATTGATTATGATAGTCATTTTATTTAAAGGAATGTGTGTTCAATTATTTACCTTATCATTTTGATTTTTCTTATTGATTCATGATAGATTCTATTATACTTAACCCTTATTGAGTATTTAATATCACCCTATTTTCCCTTCCCCAATATTCCATAAAGTTTTAATGATTGATATAAAAGTATATGCTAGAGGGAATAATGTTATTGTCAGAAAAATTTATGTTTTAATTTTTTTATTAAAATATAATATTAGAATTGTGTATGTACCAATTTTACCAAGACTATTAAACTATTAATTTATTCGGGATTTGATTCTTTATATCTTATACCGATTTAATAAACTAGGCATCAACTCCCGGATAATGGGTTTGGGGGCGCTACTGTGAGCTGAGATGCTCAGTAAGGGTAAAAATAGGAGATATCAATCTATGATCATATGAAAAAATAAGAAAATAATAATGTTATATGATAATGAACATAACATATAATATTTATACCCAACCTATAGTAGATTATAAATATGATTCATGGAATAAAATATTATCATTTCAGAAATCATGGCTCATAAGAGTGAGAAATCATCATCAATAAATCATGAACTATATGATCATGTCATAAAAGTGTCACACCATTATAAATATCAAAAACCAATTCATATGTGAAAGTTAAGTACCAAGGTCATCAAAATAGTGGATTAAGATTTATCATATGTTTCCCATTGTGGATCAGGATGCACATGTTTCCCATAGTGGATTAAGACTTGCCTATTTCACATGGTGTATCAATCCCATTGACTTATTTCTTATTATTATATCATGAGATAAAAATCTTTAACCAACAAATTGGAGGGATATATATTTTCCACATGTCTCATATTGAAAATTATATTTATTTTTTCCATAGTATCATAAAGAATTCACCATATCCTCATGTTATAACTTGTGTAAAGAAAAATAGTTTCATAAATATTTCAACAATTAACCATAAAATAAACTATGAAAAATAAATGGGTTTCATAAACATTTCATCAACATAAACATTAACCATCCAGAGAAATAATAATCATAGTATCATTTAATATTCTCCCCAGTAATGTATAAGTAACATAAAAGGATTTCACCATAAATGGAAAATTATTTTGAAAGATCACTTGGGACATTTCTTGGGGAAAATATCCTTTAAACTTTGGAAAAAATATTTTAAAACATTACAAATTTTCCAAATCCTTTTCTTTGAAAATATCCTTTTAATCTTATAAATTAATCTTTAAAAATCATTGAAAATACTTCTTGAGGGAAATATCATTTCCACTTTGAAAAAAAATATAAAATATAAAAATTCATTAAATATTTTTTAAAAACAATTTTGAAAATTAAAATTAAAATTTATAAAGGAATATTTTAAAACATTAAGTGGTCATTATGGTAGAAATTTAGTTCATGTCGTACACAAAAAACAAATATTCCTTCTACATTTTCAGTAAAATGCAAATGGAAATTATTTGGAAAAAAAACATGAAGATTACTTCCAAAAAACTTAAAAAGTAATACATGGGTAAAAAATTATTTAATAAATCACTCAGATAATTTTGAAAATATTTTTGAAAATATTCTTATACAACATGACTTGGGATAAAAATGCTTTTTGTTCGAAGAGATAAATAAATCTAGTTTTATTTAAAAACTATTTTGAACTCTTGAGTAAATAAATAGAGGAAAATGAATGAAAAAATATGTATTCTCATGAAATAAATAATATTAGAATAAAATTCATAATTTTATTGACATATTGATCGTAATATTTCATCATTGGAGTCATAAACATAAACAATTTTGATAAATAATTAGATTGTAACATCAAACCTTTACCACTTTGGAATATCTTGAATCATATGACCCATTAAAGAATAAAATAAAATGAAACATTGAATATCATGAAAAATAATAATATTAATGATATAACCTGAAAAATTGGTTTTTTATACACCTTATAGAAGAAGATAGGTTCATAACATAACTTATGTCCCGAAGAAAGAAAATTGAGACAAAAATCCCTTATTATTTTGGTAAATTTTAAACCATAAACCCCATAAACTATATATCATAAAATTGATACATAAATTCCCATAATTTTTATAAGATTAATCATAAAATACATTCATGGGTATTATATACATCACATTAAATAAATAGGTTGTAAATATGGAACGTGTCTCACAAAAGTAAAAAGTGATATAAAAATCCCTTACCATAAGTCTCAGCTTCCTTCATACATGTTTAAAACTACTAAATAATAAATATAAGTTTATTATAAAACTATTATATATCCATAATTATTTATATATCATTCCATAAATGATTCACTTATGACCATTAGAACCTGTTTACTAATAGTTCCTTGTCAAAATCGTGTTTTGAGTAATAACTACTTTGTTTTTCATGTATGTTTTGTTTTTTTTATTTTTGATACTCTTATTTTGATCATTTTTACATAATATCTATAATTTTAACTATGATATAAATATTATATATATTCAGTATATAAGTATTTATATAAATCCATAAAAGTTAGAGGTAGAAAATTATGTACACTATTCATGGAGATGGTAGGTCATACATACACATAAATATTGCTTCCATTTTCTCAACAGATGAAATGAAAGAAATTTAAATAATATATTAATTTCAAAATAATCATTTTTATGCCATATATATCACATATATTTATTAAATTTACCCTAATTACCTTTCGTACAAAGTGTTAGTGACAAAAAATCGCATTACTTCAGGAGTCAGTAGTTTTCTGTACACATGAACGACGTTATCCTATTTTATAAAGAGTGGAAAGTAAGAAGATATATATCATATTATAATTATATAAGTATTTTTATCATATTTATATTATATACATCATTATATCCATCTGTGAGAAACGGTTATAGAAAAATAATTACCTTGGTTCATGAGGCGGTAATTTGTTATACACATGATAAATACTTTTATTTCCCATTTTAGGGAGGAGGCGATGGTTGTAGTTCATTCCTATAGCATCCCACATTTTTTACAATACATAATTTTTAATTTTATTTTATTTTTTCTATTGGTGTATGGGTTGTATTAAATTATGGTAACCAAAGTGAGGTTCCAGTGTTTTGAATATCCAAAAATGATGTTTTCGGATGTGGGATATGTTTTTAGGGAGGTATTAGGTGTTTGGGTGAACACTGTAGGAAGAAAGGACAACCAAGCTTCTAAAAATAGATTTAGTGAGTTTTACACACCATGTAAATCATTTACATGGTGTGTAATCGGTTCATGGGATGTGGTTGGCAGATTCACAATGTGTGATTTCATAGGATTTCCATGAGGAATACACGACATGTATCTATTATACATCATAAAACTGTTGCATGACTTATAAAAATTACATGTCATGTAATATATGGGAATCTTTTTTTTTAAATGATGTAAGGGATTAGTTCCATATTTTTCTCCCCATATATGAAGGCACTGGTCGACATTTCCTCCTCCCCTCTCTAAGGGTTTTTTGATATCGTCCATGTATGGTGTCCATTTTTCTTTTCATTATTCTCATTAGTTATGTAGAAATAATATCTCAACCCCTCCTTCCAACTTTCTCAGTTTATTTCACCATATTTGGTGTTATTTTTTTGTGATTTAATATTCTCTATTTTCAAGGTGTTTTTCAAATCTTTTGATTTTTACTATTACGTCTAAAATCATAGCTCGATATTGGACGGGTGGGAATTATAAGAATGAGGTAGGAGGTATGTATCTTTTCTTTTAAAATCTTGGTGTTTATAAAGTATGATGTTGTGTCGCACATTGGTATTTTTTTTGATGCCCCTTTAGTATGAATTTAAGTATAGATAACCTATTGAATGAGTTAATTCTCCATTTTTCATTTAAATTTAACTATTTTAGGTTGTTCACCCCACCTTGAATCGTCCCTGAGGGATTTTTCAGCTTTATTCCATGACTTAAGCTTCATCTAGGTAATATAATCACCATTATTAGGCCTTTTTCTAAATACATATGGTTATAATTCTTTGCATGTTCTTTTAAATCACCTATGAGGTGAGTTGAAAATTCTAACACAATATATGTTTTAAATAAATTAAATTGATTATGTTAGGGAATGATAGCCTTTCCTCACATTCTAATAAAACCACATTTTTTGGTTCATTGTATTCTATAATAAAATTATGAAAAATGGATATAATTAAATAGTAAATGGAATGTTTATGGACAATTCCATCTCTTTATTTATAATTAAATAGAAAATGGTGTACTTATAGATATGTCATCTTCTTATTTATAATTATATAGTAAATTGAATTCTTATATTCATAGACTTATTATTAATTATTATTGAATTTTATTAACAGCTTGTATGAACACATAGATTGTTAATAGATGTTTAATAGATTATATTAAAATGGATCCCCTACACCTTGAGCGCTGTCGGTTTCCTCTTTGTAGAATGTCAAGCCAATAGCTCATAGGGGAAGTGGATTACCTTATATTTATTTATGTCTGAACGGACCTTGAGTAAGTTCTTTATCTGTGAAGTTTCATTCCCCCTTGGTTGAGGATGTTGGTATGACTTTCACATCACTTGGGTTGATGGGAATGATGTTCCACAACCCTTTAATTAGGTGTTTGGGTATGAAACTCATCATAATTATTCATGATACTCATCATGGAATACTATATTGATTATAATACTTAGGCATGGCCCTTATCCATGAATTTCAAGATACTAAGGTATAGGATACCCTATATATTATTATGATACTAATTTTTAAAATGAGTAGTATTATGTATGGACTCTTGAGTTACGCCTCAGGTACTAGATAATAATATGTATCTGTATATATGTCTATAAACATTCATGTGTATATAGTTCATATATATATATTCATATCTCTTTAAATTTATCTATTTTTACACATATTTTGGTTCTTTTTCAGAGATATCCTGGCCTATGTCGAATAAGGCAGCATCATCCAAGTGTCCCTTAGGAACCTGATCTGACATGTTTACAGATTTCAATGTTGTTTATTATTTGTGATAAGTTCACACTATTATATTTTATATTCATGGACTGGATTGTGCTTTAGAAACCATTAGTGGTGGATTTTTTGACTATATCTCACACCCTATTCGGGTCACCGTTTCACAGGGATACCCAAATAGACCTCATGGCTGTGGGTTCAGGTTTATTAATTCTTCTTTTTTCTATGACCCTTGTCCATGGGAGCTTAGGATCATAGGATTAATTTGGATCTTATGATTCTCTTGGGGATAGACCTTGGTGATTTTTTCTTTATTTTATTTACTTTTTATACATTACTTATTATATGTCACCTTCTCATATATTGTAGTCACATGAACATTCATTGTTTTATATTTGGCATTTTCCACTTCATATTATTTCTTAAATCATTTTTATTCTTCTATTTGTCAATCATTTTATTTACTACTTCCACTATTTTTTGATTTATATCTCATATATTATTATGCCACTGTAATTATAAGGGTATAGTTGCCCCATTGTACCCCCATTAGACACTCACTTCTAGTCGGTAGCCTCTGGTGTACAAGGAGGAATGCTTAAGACCATGTGACTGGCCATCTTAGGGAACTGTTTTAGTGGCTCCTGGGTCGAAACATTACATAGTGGCATCAAATACATTTTGTTTCCTTTTTCCTTACTTCTTTTTTCTGGTTTACATGAGTCTTAGAGTGTGTCAGCACTTAGTAAATAGTTGGGTCTATGAGTTTTCAACTCGTACATGGGGAAAATTCCAAGTGTATAGGGATTGGATTTTTGTTTTTAATATTCATCATTACAGTTGACTATGATTTCACCTCATGTGATTGGTGTACCTTCCATTTCTTTCTAATTTATGAGATTTACACTATTTTACCATTGTCTTAGTATGGAAAGGAAGTTACATTACATGCATCATTATGGGCACATAGATATTAACATTCTATAAAAATTCCATGACATATAGGTTTCATTACTTGACTACTTGATAACATGTTGTATGTACCTTGTGTGTTTTAGTAGCATACTTATCTCTGTACCATGTTTGGGTAAATATTTGTCATTCTTTTCTTGTATACTGTGCTTGTTTGTTTCCATACTTACATAGTACCTTTCCAAGTTTATTTATCATGGTTTTGGGTTTATTTAGCATGTTTTCTTGTACATAATGCTCATGTTATTATGTTTATATATTTATCATGTTTAATTATATACCATGCTTCTGCGGTTTCTTACTTATGTAGTAGATTATAATTATTAGGAATGTATTTCCATGTTACTTATAATTATGTCTTTTTATATCATGACTAGTTATAATTTTTATATACTATTGGTTATTGAAGTTTCGTCATCAACCTAAACAGTATTATCCTATAAATGTTGATGGCGGAACCTAAACTAACTAATAATGACGTGTTTGAGCCATGAAAAATTGATTTCATGGGTTGAAACATATTGGTTGAGATTGATTGGGATCCAATATTCAATTTATAATTTGTATGGATACCTTGTAAATTGGGGAATAGTGACCCATATAATCAAAACTAATCATTTTTTATTATTTTCAAGAAATATCCACTTTTAGTGGGTTTAGTGGAAACCCTCATAAAATCACCTAGAACTAAACCATCATACAAGTAATAAAAAAATCCAAAAATTAGAAAATTAGAATCTTTCACCTAACTATAAATCAACCAAGGAGAAAAAGTAACCAAATATAATGTGATCTAGGATGAAGGAAAGATTCGACGATCCTCATTACACTTCGATCCAAGGGGTCACTCTTATTTTGTTAGAATAGGTCATGTATATCATTTTTAGGATGAAGCTAGAGACTTTATTCAACGTCATAAGTGATATGATTCACAAATTCCTAGTAATAATCAATAGCGATGACCCATATAATTGAGTCATTTTTAAGAGCACTATATACCAACAAACTGTAGTATAATTATAAAAGCTAAGAAATTGTGAATTTAAATGAATTGGTTACTTATAAACCTTTTACAAGATTTGACCCAAGTAAGTTATCCTTTTTCAATTATGTTTATGTCATATTATCTACTAAGGGTGCTTTAAATCTTAATATTTAAAATGTTCTAGGTTTTATTTTGATGGACCTAGAATGGTATGATGGGACCCCTGTAGGATTTTGTTATCCTTATGTGTTGGGGCCTTTTTGGTCCCCTTGTTTTGATATTCCTTAGTAATTAACCCCATGGGAGTGTGTTGTTATATATAGATGGTTATTTAATGTGTATACATTCACTTATATGGGTTCACATATAGACGTATGATGGAATATTACTTTATCGGTCTCTATTTAATTTATAACAGAACTTTTATCTACTTTTGAGTTGTACATATAGGAGGATTTAGTTAATAAAAATTCAAATTACAACATATAGGGTATTTTCCTCTATAGATTGAAGTTTAAATTTTATTTAACTAAGCTAATTATGATATCTTGTGAATAAATAAATTATTTTTAAAAATGAATTTTATAATATAAACTACCTAATTATGATAGGATGTCCGTTAAATAAATTATCTTTAAAAGGAAGTTTGATATAACTTGTATGTGTTCCCTCTGTCTTTAATAAAATAAAGTACCAAGATGTTTCTATATAATTGGAACTTTATTTTTAAATCAATCCTTTAAAATGATTAATGATAAAATATAAATAATTTAATTGACTTAAATAAAACCTTAAAGAGGTGTTCATAGCTTCAAAACCTCGTTAAGTGTTAATGTTACTTTTCTTTATCAAGTTCTTGGGATGAGAATATTGACATTTCTTGTATCTACTAGATGACTTTTATTAGGTTATGTTAAACCTAAGTAATGGGGGGTAAGGCCTATTGAGTCTTCTTAGAATGAACTATTTATGAGTTTGGTGCTTTATGTTTAAAAAGGGGGTTATCCTGAGGTAGGTAGCACCCTCAGAGCTTTAAAACCCTGCAAAATGCTATGATAATTTTTCAGACATTAGGTGGAATTTTGGGGTTCTTTTTCCCTAATAAGACTCTTCATTTCTAAAATGACACCCTTTTTTATGGGTAATCATTCAATAAGTTGATCCTTATTATGGGCATGAGTATCAATAAATACTCTGTTTCAGTACTTTAGACATACGTAGGGAATGGTCAACCACCTAGTGGGTTGTGTCACCCTCTTCCTCCTCTTTCGTGTTGGATAACTCATTACATCATCAATAAAGTTAATAGTAATATGGTAGTATATGAATCTTGGATTATATCTTTCATGGGCCATAATATATTGGTATGCATATGGATTCTATTCCTATGGATAGTATCAGGGATGTGTCGTTTTATTAATAAAATATCAAGTTAGTAAGCATTGATATACATGGTAATTATCATGTTGGTAAAATGGTACAATGGACCATTTTCATTCAGTGATCACAATTCGATCCTTGAACTACTATTATTAGATCAATGATCATCTATGGAGTAGAGTGACAAGAGTTTTAAAGAAAATATGTCTCATTCTAATGCTTGGTATGATGTACCAAAGTGGGTTGGATGTTTTTACAAACTAGTTAGTTTGTTTTGGTCGTTATGCATGATGATATGGAACACGTGGACATAACTCAAGAGGAGTTAAATGTATAAATTTGAAGGTGATTCTGATCTAGCACACTTTTATGTGGATGTTTTATTTATATTTTCATGTTAGCGATTGGTAAAAGCATGTTATCCGTGTTTAGGACCAACAAATAGTGGTTGAGGGAGCATGTGTTGTGGTATGGGTTCTCTTTCCTTGTAAACATCAACTAGGATGCTCCTAAGGTTTGGAACATCATGTCATAAAGGTTTTATTATGTCCTTATAAGTATAGGAAATTAAATAGTATGGGAATAATTTCAAATGGTCAATATTCTTCTTGAATTCCCATGGGGTTGGTGAGTTCTAAATAATTCAGTGCTTGCAATTTAGTAAGATAATGAAACATTTGGTTGTGTATGAAAACATTGAAAACACCATTAGTTAGGTATTCACATTGGTGGTTGTGAATTGGTGAGAATGGGATACCTCGGGCGGTAAAGTCATCATGATTGGTTAATGATGTGTGTCATTAGGTTCATTTGAGCTCCTTCAAAATGAGTCATCCATAGATGGTTTGGTTGTTTTTTTTGGTAAGATGGTTATGGTTGTTTAAAATCGTTTTAGGAAATTTATCTTGTTTACGGTAAAATTTTCTTAGTTATTCTCAATAATCCATGACATACACCTAGTGCACTCTTGATTTAGAAATGATCATGTCCCTTATCTTTATATTATCCTTAATACACTAAGAGAGTGCTATTTTGATAGCTATATTAAAGTTTAAATTCCCTTCTATTTCAATAAATAAACTTTGTGGTAGGGGAGCTCTAGAAGCATGGTTGTTTATAAAGGAATGGTTGTCCTGAGTTATACATGGGTTGCCAAGAAGGAATTCCTTGGATGGACTCATGGACACTAGTTGTCCTTTGAACTTTACTATCATTGGGCTCAGTCAGTGTTCTTTAGATATGAACATTTCAGATGTTTACCAATGTATCACCTGTAAATTAAGAGTATATACTATCTAGTATAAGGTCCTTATACCCTCGTTGATTATTTTTAGGTTTTATCATACATATATAGAGCTCTGATGGGATATTTTATGGGTGATGATCCAAGTGTGATGGATCAGATATTCACCCACGTTCATGATTTCTCATGATAATGTAAATAAATTATTGGGTGGGAGATTTCATAAAGATCTAGTTATAGTATTTGATGAACATGCTCAAAGAAATCTTAAATCCCTTGGATAAAAGTAATTGAGTTTTGGTTTTAATGCATCAGTTGTCTAAGATGATAATTTTTAGAAATAGTTGTCCATGTGTGACTCAACTTTTTTTTGTTTCACTGAATGTGGCCAGTGAGGAACTACATAAAGTATGATTTCAGGACAATAAGGGTCATATGAGAGGTCAATGAGGGATTTTAATGGAAATATTGACTTGACTAGACTAAATGTGTTCAATTTTGAATCAACCATATGATATAAATAAAAAGTGTTCTAGTGAGCATTGTTGGAATTATAAAAGGATTTTTCATTAGGAAATTTTGATGGTGGGGGAGTATCGTGACACAAAATTGTTTTTTAATACTAGAACCTATGATGGGAGACCCATGGTCTATATGGTAAAATAAATAATGGAGTTATCGTGTCTTGGTTTATACGGGGCTCAGGTAAGAACCCTCTTGATGTTCAGTTTTGGTTATGAATGTTGGATCAAGTTTTAATTTCTTATATATCAAATGCTTGAAGGTGTTTCTTGTAGGTGTGTTTGACGTTTAGACTACAACACGATTGTTTTTGTGAAATTTTCATGATGCATGTAGGTTGAGTTTTTTTCATAGTTACCCAAGGATTCTTAGGGATGAGAAGTTTTAAGGTGGAGAGATTGTAGCATCCCTTGGTTTGTACATGATGGATTTTACAAGGCAATTTGATTTTTTCCATTGGTGGATGGATCGTTTTGAATTATGGGAACCAAAGTAAGGTTATGATGTTTTTAATGTTTTTTTAAAGGAAGAGGGGAAATCCCCTTAAAATTAAATAGAAATAACTCTTTGTGAATTATAGGAAAAAGGAGGAACCCATTATAATGACAGATGAAAAACTTCTTAAATAATAAGGCAAAAGGCCAAACAGGGATCGAAATGTCAAAAAAGAAATAAACATCATAACAAGAACAAGCTAGAAGTCTCTTTGCCCCCCCTGGTCTGAAAATACAATAGTGAAATCTAACAATGATGATGAGTCACCCAATATGTGAAGAATTGTGTCATGCTGGAAACACAATCAAGGAAAAGCACTCCTCCTTCTCACACTGAAATATGAGAGGAGGACCGGACTACAGGTTCCAGTACACCTATCTCTCTTTCGAGCCGCCCACCCGACAATACAAGCGAGAAACTCACTGCACAGTCAACCTGATGCGTCACAAAATCCGCCAGAAAACACCATGAAAAAATCAAATAGGGTGCCCATCCATCCAAAAAGTGAGGAAAGATGGCTTAATGATGGGTGTGAGCACACCCATCCCTCTTTTGAGGTTGCCCACCCGACTCTATCTAAAAGAAACCGAAACACGCCAACCAAATGCAGAGAGAAAAAAACCAAGTATGATGTTTTTAATGTCTAGAAATGATGTTTCTGAATATGATTTATGTTTTATGGGGGTCCTAGGGGTTTAGGAAAACACTGAAGGGAGAACGGATGGCTAGGATTCTAAAAAATCAGTTGTGAGTTTTACTAATCATGTAAATCATTTACACGGAGTGTAATGGGTTTATGGGGTGTGGACAGTGGATTCACAACATGTGAGCTTAGGGGATTGCCTCAAGAAATACACAACATGTATCTATTATATATCATGAAATTTTTAAAATACATTTTATAGTTACACATTGTGTAATATGTGGACATCCTTTAAAAAGGAGGTAGGGGATCAGTCCCATATTTTTCTCCCTATATAAGAGGGAAATGCTCAGCAGTGCCTCCTCCCCTATCTAAGGGTTTCTTAAGATCTCCCCCATCTGGTGTTCATTTTTATTTCCATCAGTCTAATTGGTTACTTAGAGGTAAGCACATGACTTCTCATAACTTCTTTCTCAGTTTATTTTTTCATCTTTGGTGTTGTTTTGGTACAAGCTAATAAGCCCTTTTTTCAGGGCATTTGTCAAACCTTTTGATTTTATCCATTTTCAATTAAATAAAAGATTTATATTGGATGAATAGACCATCTTAAGAATAAGTTAGGTGGTTTAAATATTTTTCATTAATTTATTAGTGTTTTATAAAGTATTTAGTTTTGTCATGCATTGGTAGTTTTATGTAACACCCCTTAAGTATGAATTTAAGTATGTATAACGTAATACATAAATTGATTAGCTGATTTGAATTGAAATTTAACCATTTTATGTGGTTATACTTGTATCAAGACATCCCTAAGGGATGTTTCACCTTTATGTTGTAACCTATGCTTTAACTAGGTAATGTAACCACCCTTTTCATGCCTTTTTCAAAAATACTTATGGTTATAATTCCTTTTTTGTACCTTTAAATCACCTTCTATGTGTGTTGATAAAATCTAGCACAAGAGATGTTTTAAATAAATTAAATTTATTTTCTTAGGACATGATATCCTTTCCTCTCTTTCTAATAAAAAACCCTTTTTAGGTGAAAAGTCTTATCTAATAAAATGGGGAAAATGAATGGAGATAATAAAATAGTAAATGGCATGCTTATGAAATTGGGAATCCATTTATTTATATTTAAATATTAAATGTCATGATTATGGGCATGGCCATCTCTTTATTTATAATTATATACTAAATTTAATTCTTATGGTCCTAGACATATTTTTAAATATGATTGAATGGTATTAACGGCTTGGATGAACACATGGCCTATTAATAGATTATTGATATATTATATTAAAAGGAATCCCATGCACCTTAATTGATTCTGAGTTACTCTTTATGGAATATTGGGATATGGTCTCATAGGGAAAGTGGATTGCATTATATTACTTTATGACTGAAGGGACCTTGAGTAGGGTTGTTAGACATGATGTTTCATACCCCATTGTTCAAGGATGTTGGCATGATGTTCACATCACTTATGTTACCGGGCATGATGTTCCATTCCCCCTTGATTATGAAGTTGGGTATGACCCTCCTCATTGTTATTCATGATACTCTTCATGGCCTCCTATACTGATTATGATACATGGGAGTGTCTCATATCCTGTCATTAAATGATACTCAATTGTGGAAAACCTTATATATTATAATGACTTTTATTATTAAAAATATTAGTCTTATGCATGGAAACCTATGTTACGCCTCAGGTCCTAGCTAATACTACGTATCTAAATATATAAATAAAAAAAATCCGATAAATATAGTGCATATATATATAATGATCTCTTTATATATATTTACTTTTACACATAATTTGGCCCTTTTTTCAAGATATCCCAACCTATTTTGAATTAGGTAGCATCATTTGTGTGTCCCTTAGGAACCTGAGCTGACCTATTTATAGATTTTAATATTGTTTATAATTTTCTATACCTACACACTATCATATTTTATATTCAAGGACTATATTATGATTTATAAATCATCTGTGGAGTCTTACAAAGTATATCTCACAACATTTTCAGGACTCCATTTCACTAGGGTACTCGAATAGACCCCATGGTTGTAGGTTTAGGTTTATTGATTCTGCTTGTATTGTGACCCTTTTTCATGGGAGCTTAAGAGAATAGGGCTAAGCTAGATCTTAGGATTCTCATGGAGAAATACCTTGGGGGTTTTTTTATTTCCTTTATAAACTATTTATTTATTACCTATTATATGTCACGTTATTGTATATTTTAGTCACATGGACATGTATTCTTGTATATTTGGTATTGGCCACTTCATATTATTTCTTCAGTCATTTTTATTCTTCCATTTGTATGTCCTTTATTTTTAAATCCTCCATTGTTTTTTGATTTATATATAATATACCATTTTTATACTCTCATTATGAGGGTATAATATCCCCCAAAAACCCACAATTAGACCCTCACTACTAGTCGATAGCATCTAGCATATGGGGAGGTGTGCTTGAGGTCATGTGACCGACCGGCTCAGGACACTGTTTTAGTGAATCTCAAGATGGGAAGTTTCAATTCCATAAAAATAACAACATATTAGTATATGGAATATATTAGGGTTACTATATCATCAATTTTTAATGTTAATTTAAAAATTAAAATTGATAAATAAAATAAAATTCACGGTTGGGGACATTGCCTCTTTTTCAGAAAACTTTTTTTGGTTTGCACAAAATTCCTTCCTAGGTTGGATTTCTGACAAAACTAAGGATTCAAGGATCATAGAATGGAATTAAGGAAGTTATTTAGGTAGTAATTGGATGAAAAATATGGTTTTTTAACTTTTAATATAAGAGGATAGTGGTTTTCCTTTTATAAGTGAGCTGAGTGGAACACTTTTAATTTTTGAAAAGAAAAAGGTGTGGCCACATTTTTCATATGCAAAAAGGCTTAAAAATGGTCTATCATTTATATGTACATGTTATAAAGTATAAATATGTCCATTAAATTGGTTTTGTATAATTTTTTAGTTATTTTTACCCCTTATCAATTTAGTTTGACCCCCAACAAACCAGTTTATACTTTACTATGGTAATTAATTTTTCCTATTTTTTTATTCATTGTGGTAAATAATTAATTTAAAATTATTAGAAGATTTAAATTATGATGATTCTAAATATGAAATCCATTTTTACAAATTCCTTTCACATAGTTGGAATTTTTTAATTTAAAATAAATCCCCAAGAAGTGATGAAAAATAGTTTTCCAAAGAGAAAAGTTTTAAAAGATTAAAACGTTTTTATATCAAAAATCAATATAAAATTGATTATAATGAACTAAATCAGTTTAATAGATATATAATTGAACTAATTTTACTTTAAAATCCATATTAAAAGAATTTTTATGTCTTTAAAATATATAAATGAAAAAGATAATTCTTAATGAAAACCTGTATTTTTCACTATTTTCTAAAAGAAATTTCACTAATAAAATTATCTAAAATTAACTCCAAGATAATTTTGACGTGTAAATTTAAGAAGTGAAGTTTATTTTTTCAAGTAAATTATATAAAATTATTAGAAATTACTTTTTATATTTTTTCACAAAATTAAATAAAAACTTTTTTTGAGAAAATAGTATTTTCAAAACATATAAAGGATTTTCTAAAAAATGAAGTACTTTTAGAAATATGTTTTATTTCTATACAACCATTATATTCAATAATTAAAAAATATATTAATATTAATACCTCTAAGTTTAATGTCTATGTTATAGAGGTCATGTTTAAATAATAATATTAATAATATATCGTGGTTTCTTAAAACTCGGTGTTGTGTGTAATGCAAGGTAAACTCATTGTTGTGTGTAATGAAAGATATTGAAAAGATTAAATTTATTTGAAAAATATATTTCATATAATCTCATTGTGTTACATTCTAACCCCTTAAAATGATGTTATCCCTATAAATTCATCACTTTGGTACCAACAACTGAGGATACTTCTGCCTCATTAAATCCTTGGGTTCCCACGTAGCTTCCTTAGCCCACAGGTTTCACCACAAAACATTGACCAGGTAAGTGGTATTATTTTATAGAAATTTCTATCTATGATACTAAATCTCCCCTAGTTGTTACTAATAAGAAATATCATACTCTGTCATTATGAAATCTATGTTTATTACATGTAAAAAATTTGGTATATTCATCCTTATGAGAGATACATGGAATAGATCATATACTTTAGAGAGGTTTAATGTATGTTCCAATTGATAATAAACCATCATGATGTGATCAATAATTCCAAAATAAAAAAATATATCTATGGATCAACATTCCTTTGTATCATAATCATAATTTCATATTTGGTTTTACTTCAATCAATTTATACTTCATCTCTTAATACATGAAATGAATATTCATGATGAATTGTTTTACCCAAGATAACTAAAATTATTATAATATTATTAATCCTTTCCTTCATCCTCAAAATATTTACCAAAAAAATGGTTAGCACAAGTTATCAAATAACATATAAAGTTCAACTTAATCCATTCTATAAATAGTTAACCTTAAGAAACCTCCAAGTCTGGAAAAAATTAAAATTAAAAAATTTGGAAATAAGGTCAATAAATTTGAAAAATCAAATTATCATTAATCCCCTAAATAAAATTAAGTAGATATTAATTTCAAATACCAAATATGTGAATATATTTATCATATATTCTCCAAAAACATGGTAATATCTTGAATTTCCATAAAACCTTAATAAAAACATACAATATTTAAAAAATTATCAATTTCCTCATTCCATAAATAAAATAACATATTATTGAATATATTCCTTAAATCCAAAAAAATTGTAAACTCCATCAATAATAACATATACCACTTTTTAATAAAATAATTACTCAGTTCTAAGGTGATCAATACAATCCAATTTACTTTATCCATATCGACCATCTCTCTATCCCAACATTATTATCTCAACATCAAAAACATATTAAGGGTTATTATTCCCCTATTCATTTGTTTTCCCTAAAATATCATCGTACCATTAAATCACTTTTCCAGGTCCTCAGTACCATTTAACATATTCTTGAAATCCTTAAACAAAAATTCTATATAAAATTCCTTCTATATTACATAATTATTGAATTCAAATTCATAAACACTCCAATCATTGTAATTTATTCTTAGGATTTATCATTATATTCCATAATACCTCTTTACTTGTATATGTCATTTGTAGTCTCTTCATCATCAAAAAAATAAAGCATTTACTTGTACCACCTTTTTGATCTTATTCTTGATATTTCCCCCTAGGAAATTTAATTTTATAATTCCCATAGTTTCCAAATTTATAACATTCATCCATTAATGATGCCTTAGGTAAAAAATTATTCTCATCCATTGGATTGACTAATCTTTTCATTTTTCCTTAAAAATCGCTCACTCTATGTCCTTCTTCTCTACATATAAAACATATTCTCATTCCTTTGAGAAATTCCCAAGAGTTATTCATCCCATATTCATGATATATATAAAATTTAGTGTTCTTTTCTTCATGGTATCCACCACCCGAACTCTCAAAAAACTTTATCCTTATCTTCTTTAGTGAGTCTGTGAGTTGGTTAAGGTGTAAGTTGTTAAACATATATCATGATAACTAATTATTTATAATCAAAATATCTTCCACTATAGTTATATCCCCATTTTGTTTATAATCAACACATTTTTTTCACATTAAATATTAATCCAGTTCCTTTCGGTTCCATCCATCCACTAAAACCAAAAAGTATTGTGTGATCAACAATATTCTTAGTAGAAAATGACATAATATTGAAAAGTAATTTATAGGATGACTAAATCATGACATTGAATTTTCAATCTATGACACTGTAGGATTACCCTAGGTTATTCATAGTCATAATCTATTTAAATACTTCATTATGGTTCATAAAATGTGTTACACCCTAACTGGGTTTGACACATGACTTGCGTGTGACTTCTAAAACTGTGAGACAACATGTTGATTGAATTTGTGGGAAGTTAGTGCCGGATGGCATGGTTTGAGTGCAGCCTTCTCAACTGCACACTTGATGGCATGCGAGCCGTGCGATTTCCCAACATCAAAAATAAGTAAATAAATTAATTAAAGGCCATGTGAAATGAAATTAAGTAAAATAAAAATTTAATAAAATAGAGTTTGATAAAATAATTTTTAAGCATAAAATAATAATAATATTATAGTTTTAATAATAATAATATCATTATTTTGGTTGATTTTATTATTATTATTATTATTATATAAAATGAATTTTTTTAACTAACCCTAAATCCCCCCTTCCCCTTTCCTTGTGTGAGCCCCCCCCCCCAATCCCCTTCGTCCTCTTGCGCGCACCCTGGTTACCCTTACATGCCATCGCTCCCACCCACCCCCCCCCCCCTACCGACCCCACCGACCTCACCTCACCCTCCTGGATGATAACCGCTCACCACCTCCCTCTCCCTTGGCCCATCACACCTACCGCGGACCGCCAAAATCCTTATCCACCACCCTTCCCTAGCACCCCCACACGCAACGAACCCATATTCCATCCAGCTGAACTCCATCGCCCCTTCTGCGTTCTGACCACCCGAATCTCGTAGGCCCTCTTTCACAGCGTCTTGTAGCGGCAATGAATCCACCAGGTGTTTTCTTTTCTCCCATATTTTTAATTTTTATTCACATTGGCTGAACCCTATACAGTAGTATTAATGTTTGGTTCTGTTTCCCTTAGGTCTAGGGTTTGTGGTTTGTTCACAGAGGCTTATTCTTTCTCTTTCATGATTTTCACTGCAAACTCATGTCATTGAGGTAATCGTTTCTATCCACTTTCTTTCTGATGCAAACCATTGGTTCTTATATGTCTTTAACTAATTTAAAAATGTGTTGTGCACCTTTTTTATACTCATAGTTTTCTCAATTATGATATTTTCATGTTAATATAATTTTCTAAAATAACTTTTGAGGTTTTTTTTATTATGTCTATGTTTGTTCTTACCAGTTGTGTTTGGTTAAATGTTTTTTGTATTTTAATAGAGAAATTAGATGTTTTATGTTGTGAGAAATATTTTTTGGAAGTGTTTTGACTTGAATATATGGTGAAAAGAGATTTTTTTAAATGATATTGTTTTTCTTTCATGTGTTCTTTATTAGGGTAATTCATGGAAGTGTTTTTAAGACAATGAAAAATGTGTGAAATGTGTTTTCAAAGGAACTTGAGATGTGAATACATTGATAGTATGTTTTTACAAAGGGGTTTCATGAAATGACTAATTAACAGTAAAAGTATTTGAAAATTAGTTTTTGTGTGCCTTGTAATTCATGGTGTGTTACTATATATTGACACCCCCATGTGTGCACTAGGTTTACACATGGGGGTGTCATCGAAGGAAGGTGATGCTTTAAATTGGTATTTCCTTGAAAATATTTTTCCTAAAGGGTTCTTTTTTTTCAAATGATGTTGGTTTCTATAGGTTGATTAATTAGAGCTTGGGTGACTTCTGGGTGGTACGCACACACACATACATAGGTATGTATGTGTATATGTATATAAATATATATCTTTCTTGCAAATATTCCCTCATGGCATAGGTAATATGTTAAATGGATTAATGTTATATATATATATGTGTGAGAATGTGTGTGTGTGTGATCATTTTTCATCAAAAGTTCCAAGAGTCGAAGTCTCTCGGCTTGTTCTGCTTCCTTCTCTAAGGTAGGATCTCTATGCATTAACCTTTAAATTTAATAATCATTTATTTCATTCATTTCACACCTAGTTTTAATATTAATTATTGATATAGAATTGTTATTAAAAATAATTTCTTGAACTAGAGTGGTTTATTTCTTGTAATGTGTTCCAATAAGTTGTTTGATTGTGTTTCCACATCAATTGCCTGATGAAATTCCCCTTGGGCCCTTGTGAATGTGTTTTAGATTTAAAATTCTGTTTTTGGTTTCTTAAATGGGTTTCAGAGTGTATTTATGGTTTTCTATCGAGTGTTTTTTCTATTGAGGCATTCGGGGTTCATTAGGGGAAGTGAAGCGGATTGAGGGGAGTAGAGCATGCATTCGGGTGGTTGGGGACTCCTGAGTTGGTTAGAGTTCATATTGTCTTGGGTTTAGTGGATGGTCTATCCTTAGACCAATGGGGTTGGATGTCTCATCATACGTGGAGTTTGGATGATGTGGGAGGTGTTATTGTCCGTCTTCATCCAATGGATCATACCTGAGGAGGTGAAGGAGAAAAGAGGTGAGAGCCCATCTGTAGTTAACAAGGCTAGTGGTTGGTGACGGCATGTGTCAGCCACTTTAAGGAGTCGACATCTGGAGCACAAGTGATTGAAAAATCCAGTGCCTCTCGTTGCTCGTAAGGGTTCCCAATTTTGCAACTGGGGAGTATGATAGGAACCTACCAATGAATAAATCTCTTTTTTTGGTGTAAACTTCTGGTTCGTTAGACTACTTTTTAATGTGACATCGGTGTTACCGATTCGAGCATCCTAAGACATATTGTCTCGTACCTCTAAATTTATTCTATTGTGTGACTGTTTGGGTTTATTGAAAGGTTCTAAAAACAGTGTCATTCGAAGAAGGAGCCCTGGTCGTGGGATGCTCATGTCTGACTGTGGGGCATAAGATGCATCAGCCATCAGATCCCCAGCCTCAGGTCTCAGGGTGAAGCTCGCGCACAGTCAGGGTGTCAAAAGCATGTGATACCTTCACTTGGTTCTTTATCTTTCATATTGGAATAGAGACATTCAGGATTTCCTTGTCCTTTTTTCATGCCATTTTGAGTTCATCTCTTATGGTAATAGTGCGATGAAATTATTCTTTCGTGATCATAGTAGTCGTGTTCTTTTGAATGTGGCCTCTAGAGTTGTTTGTTTTTCTTAAAAGTGTATTTGGCCCTTGTGGGGGTTGGTACTGATTTCATTAGTGATTGTTTGGATATGTGAGTGTTGGGGGGTTTTTGTCTTGTGCCGAGAGTTCTGGGTTTTAGTGGAAGTGTTGTCTCACTCTTACTAAGGGATTTGTTTGTGCTAGGAGTTTTAAATCGGTTTAGGGAATTCTTAGTTCAAGCGGTGTTGTTATAGGGAGTTCATTATTTTGGTGCCCCGATATTCCAGGTGGACTTATAGTGGTGTTCCCTTTAAGTCTCAGTGGTCTTTCTCTAGTCAAGTGGAGAAGTCGGTAAGTTTGGGTTGGGAGTTCCCACGTTAACCCCTCCCCAAGTTGGTGTGCATGGATTTTAATGTTTCTGTGTTAGTAGAGTTCTTGTGGTGGGGAGAACACTCTTCTGTTCTCCCCTCATTTTATGTCATGGTTTTTCATGACTGGTTGGGTATGACTTGTGGAGTGAATCATCATCTTGAGGATCTTGATTTTCCTTTTGGCTCTGTCCGGGCAAGGACTCAAGCTTTGGCTCTCTTTTGACTTGGTGACTTTATGGGGGTAGAAAGTGTCTGTGGTGAGGAGAATTGTCACACCCCGACCGGTTTTGACGCATGAATTTCTCGCGACTTATAAAACCGTGCGACAACACAGTGATTGACTTTGTGGGTGGTTAGTACTAGGTGGCATGGTTCAAGTACAGCCTTCTCGATCGTACACTTGATAGCACACGAACCGTGCGATTTCCCAACATTCGAAATAAGTAAATAAATTAATTAAAGGTCCAGTGAAATTAAATGAAGTAAAATAAAAAAATTAATAAAATATAGTTTGATAAAAGAATGTTTAAGAAAAAAATTATATTAATATTATAGTTTTAATAATAATAATATAATTATTTTGGTTATTATTATTATTATTATTATTATAACATTAAAATTATTTTTTATAACTAACCCTAAATCTCGCCACCCCCCTTCCCCTTTCCCTGCACGAGCCCCCCCCCCCCCTCCTTCGTCCGCCTATGCACACCCCGGTTCCCCCTGCATGTCATCGCACCCCCCCCCAGACTCCACCGACCATTCCTTTCCCTCCTGGACAATGCCCGCTCACCGCCTCCCTCTACCTTGGCCCCTCACCCCCGCCGCGGACCACCGGACTCCTTTTGCACCGCCCTTCGTCAGCGCCCCCTCATGCGACGAGCCCTTCTTCTGTCCTGTCGAGCTCCATTCCTCCTTCCGCGTTCCGAACACCCGACTCTTGTTGGCCTTATTCCCCAGTGGCTTGCAGCTTTAATGACTCCCTCAAATATTTTATTTTCTTCCATATTTTAAAGTTTTCTTCACATTAGTTTAACCCTAGATGGTACGATTAATGTTTGGTTTGGTTTCCATTATGTCTAGGGTTTTCGGTTTGTTCACAGAGGCTTATTCTTTTTCCTCCAGAAGTTTCACTGAAAACGCATGCATTTGAGGTAATAATTTATATTCCCTTTATTTTCGGTGAAAACCATTGGTTCTTAGATGTCTTCAACTAATTTAAAAATATTTTGTGCACCTATTTTATACTCATAGTTAGCTCAATTATGGTATTTTTCATGTTAATAGAATTTTCTAAAATAACTTTTGAAGTTGTTTTTTTATTATTTCTATGTTTGTTTTTTCCAGTCATGTTTGGTTAAATTTTTTTTGGATTTTAATAGTAAAATTATATGTTTCATGTTGTGCAAAATATTTTTTGGAAGTGTTTTTACATGATTATATGGTGAAAAGTATTTTTTTTAAATGATATGGTTATGTTTTCATGTGTGATTCATTAGAGTAATTCTTGGAAGTGTTTTTAGGACTATGAAAAATTTGAAAAATGTGTTTTCAAAGGAATTTGATATGCAAATGCATTTATAGTGGGTTTTTACAAATGGGTTTCATGAAATGACTAATTAATGGTAAATGTATTTGAAAAGATGTTTGTGTGTGTCTTGTAATGCTTGGTGTGTCACTAGATGTTGACACACCCTTGGGTGCACTAGGTTCACACATGCGGGTGTCATCAAAGGAAGTTGATTCTTTAAATTGATGTTTCCTTGAAAACTTGTTTTCTTAAATGGTTCTTTTTTTCAAATGATGTTGGTTTCTCTAGGTTAATTAATTAGAGCTTGGGTGACTTATGGGTAGTGCGTACACACAAATACATAGGTACGTATGTGTATATGTATATAAATATATATCTTCCTTGCATATATTCCATCATAGAACAGGGAATATGTTCAATGGATTAAGGGTATATATATATATATATGAAAATGTATGTGTGTGCTAGTGTGAGAGTTTTTCGTCAGAAGCTTTAAGAGCTGAAGTGTATCGGCTTGGTCAGCTTCCTTCTATGTGGTAGGATATCTATGTATTAGCCTTTAAATTTAAGATTCATTTATTTCTTGCATTTCACACCTAGTTTTAATATTAATTATTGACATAGAACTGTTAGTAAAATTTCCTGTCTTGAACTGGAGTGGTTTATTTCTTGTAATTTGTTCCAATAAGTTGTTTGATTGTGTTTCCACATCAATTGCCTGATGAAATTCCCCTTTATCCCTTTTGAATGTGTTTTAGATTTAAAATGATGTTTTGGGTTTCTTAAATTGGTTTTGAAGTGTATTTCTAGTTTTCAAAGTGGCATGTGTGTGATTCCTTAAGAAATGGTTTGGCATGCGAAAATTTTGTGAGGACTGGTTGGCACTTTTGTAAAACTAGTTATCTTAAGAAAACTCTCTTTGGATGTGGTCCCATTGCTTTGGTTGAGTTATATGTTATGTATAGTCAACTGAGTAGGAATTTCCTATGATTAAATGGTTGAAAGTCGAGGTACGTATTCCTTGGGTGACTCGGGGGTGACTTTGTTGTGTGTGTTGACTGTGTGTGAGGAATGTACTTGTGACAGCATACTTGTTTGACATTATTGGCTCACCACCTTTTTAGTCTGAACATGGGAACCTAGCATAGCGAGCGAATTTTCATTTAATGATTTATGCACTAGTTTAGACTACGCATTGGCTAGTGGCCCTTAGATGAATGATACTCTACTAGGGGATTGGGACCCTCAGTTAGGCCAGGTAGGGCGATACCGAGTGTTAGGGTGTTATGATGTCATTGAGAGTAGGCATCCTTTGGGATGAGTCACATGTATTGTATGTTCTAGACTATTCATGAGCTCCTAATCTTTCCCATGTATATCGGCACTTGGTTATCTACGGTGGATGATTGAGGTTCTTTCCTTGGTTAGTTACTCTTGTTTGTTATTTTCCATTACCCTTGTCTGATTTTTGCTTTTTCCTTTGTGTATTATGCGTCTCTTTGTTAATGGGAATAAAAATGATCTTCAAAAGTTTTTGGAAAAATGTTTTTAAAATGTTTTACATTTCCCTATCCCTATTTCCTTAAAAAGGTTAAATATTCGATCTTGGAAAAGAACATAGTTTAAAATTTGAATGGCAATGGATCCTGATTTTTTTTTAAAGAATAAAATTTTTAAAAACCAAATTCTATACATTGTTTTTCAAAAATGAAATTTATGGATCTATTATTTAAAGTAAATTCATATGAGAATAGATTGTTTGGGCATGAATATTGAGTTTTAATACTCACGCCTATAGTTTTACCTTTTTTTAGATTTGGTTGTTGTACCTTGCTTAGATTCATTCGTCGTAGTGTGATGTTAGATTAAGGTTGGTGGTGACCCATAGGGTCACATGAAGGTATGTATGACTTTATTTTCTCATTGTTATTAGTTTTTCTTTTAACTATTTAGTTTTTGTTTATTTATTTGTCTTTAATTTATGGTCCAAATCATTCCCACTTGTTTAGTTTTGATTCCTGGAACTAGTTTTCAGCCCGTGGGGATCGGGAATGCCCCTCATGCCATGTCGCAGGCCGGCTCAGGTGACCAGTTTAGGGTAGACCCGGGTTAGTTCGTGACAAAGGGTTTAGGAAATTCCAAATCATATCCCTCATGAGTGTAAAACTAGGTGTCTAGTAAGGCCCATTTTTATGCACTAGGTGACAATCGAGTCCAACTCAAGACACCCTTTTCAGAGTTATTACCCCTAGGTAAAACTATTATAGAGACACATCCACTTGTAGTATCCATACATGGATGTAATTTCTTCTAAACCCCTTTCTCAATCAGTCACAAGAATTATATAATATTTTCCTATAATAAGAATTATCCTTAAACATATCCTTAGAGATATTCCAAGACATATCTCTAGAAATATCCTTAGGCATATACCTAGAGATATTAATAAATCTTTTTTAATCTTAATCTCCAAATATTGACTAAAGCTTACCTTATATACCAACTATAACGAACCAGGCTTTTCATACATAAATATCACATATTTTTATATGAATATTTAATAAATTTCATAAACATGGACCCAAGGACCATAATAGTTTAATATATTTGGATACTAGAAACATGTTATTCTTATTTCATGAAATATCTTCAAAATCTCCCACAAATATATTGCCACATAGTACTCCTCTTATTCATACCCTATCTAGAAATTTCTATATAACATGGGGAAGTAAACATAAGAAAGGTTAGCTCAGATTCTCATTAAGGGTAAACATAGGAGATATCAATCTATGATCATATGTAATCATGAGAAAATAATAAGGGTATGTGATCATGAACATAACTTATAAATTTAATACCTACCCTATAATGGATCATAAACATGAGTCATGGACTAAAAATTTATCATTTCAGAAACCATAGCCCATAAGAATAAGAAATTGTAATAAATAAATCATGAACCATATTCTCATGTCATTAAAGTGTGGCACCATAATAAATATATAAAACCATTTCATATTTTGAGGTTAAATACCAATACCATCAATATAGTGGATTATAAATTATCACCTATTTCCCATTATGGATCAGGACACACCTATTTCACATAGTGGATCATGATTCGCCTATTTCCCATAATAGATCAATCTCATCAACTTCTTTTCCATTTTTATATCATGATATATAAAGCTTTACCCAATGCATTGTAGGGAGATATATTTATCACCCATATCATATTGAAATACATACTTATGTGTGACATAATTCATAAAACATTCATAATATCATCACATCATAACCTATGTAATAAAAACATATATGATAAATATTTCATCAATTCACCATTGAATAAAACATGAAAAATAAATGGGTTTCATAAACATCACATCAACAGTAAAAATCCATATAAATAATAAGGATGGTATCATTCAAAATTAACCCTGGTATAGAATAAGTAACATTAAAGTATGTCATCTTAGATGGAAAATGATTTTGAAAGATCAATTGGAACATTTCTAGAGGAAAATATCTTTTCGGATTTGAAAAATAATTTTTAAAAAATAAAACTTTTTCAAAATATTTTTCATTGAAAATAACATTAGGAATTTATAAAGGAAGCTTTAATATCATTAAAATAATTTTGTGAGGAAAATATCCATTCCACTTTCAAAAATAATTTTTAAAGAAAATAGTTTATAAAATATTTTTTAAATAGTTATATTTAAAAATATACATAGAAACATATAAAAAAATATATAAAACAATTATTGGTCATGAAGGCATAAATTTAGTTCATGTCATACACATCACATCAAAGTTTCCTTTTATATTTTTGGTATAAACAAAACAGACATTTTCTAGAAAATGAAATAAAGATTACTTTCAAAAAAAATTTAAAATTTAAACATCGGTAAAAATATATTTAATAAATAATTTTTATAATTTTAAAAACATTTTGAAAACATTTTTAGAGAACATCATTTTGTAAGAAAATGATTTTTGACCGATGGGACAAATAAAGTGGGTTTTCATTAAAGACATTCTCTTGAAATATTCAGTACATAAAGAGAGGAAAATTAATGGAAAAAATTTAGTATCAAACCATAACCAGAGGTGAATAAAATCTATGAGTTTATTGATATATGTGTTATAATATCTAATCATTGGAAGCATAAACATAGAAAACCCCAATAAACAATGAGATTATAATATTAAAACTTTACCACGTTGGTATCTTTTGAGTCATAGACCCCCTTAAAAAATAACATAAAATTAAATATTCAATATCATTAAAATAAATAGATTAATTATATAATATTTCAAAGGGGTGGTATATACAACTCATAGAATAAGATATCTGCATAAAATATCTTATGTCACAATGAAGGAAAATTATAACAAAAATCTATTACTACTTTGTTAACATTTGAACCATAACCCCCATGAAAGGTAGATCCTAACATGGATATTTAAATCACAATTATTTTCATGAGAATAATCATAAAATTCATTCCTAGAAAATATATATTCCACATAAAATAAATAGGCTATGAATATGGCATGTGTCTCACATAAGTAAAAAGTGTGACAGAAATCCCTTACAATAAGTCTCAACTTCGTTTATACACATTAAAAACTATTATATAATAATTATAAATATATTTTAAATCTATTATAGAATAATAATTATATATATCATACCAAATATGATCTAATAATTACATTTTATTTCCCATTTTTTAACAATTCCTTGTTAAAATCACATTCCGGGCAATAACTGCTTTGTTTTTCATGTATGTTTTGATTTTTGATTTTTGAACCTATTACTTTGATCACGGTTCCATAATATCTATAATTTTAACCATGATATAATTATTATATATATTCAATATATATGTATTTATTTTAATTCATAAAATTTATAGATAGAAAATGAATTATACCATTTATGGAGATGGTAGGTCATACGTACACATGAACGTTGTTTCCATTTCCTCGAAAAATAAAATTTAAGAAATATAAATAATATATTAAATTTAAAAATAATTTTTATGTTATATATTTCACATATAATCATTAAATTTCAACTAATTACCTTCCATGTAAAGCGTTAGTGGAAAAACAAATCATAATGATTTTGGAGTCGGCAGTCTGTCATAGACACAAATGATGTTATAGTATTTTATATAGTATGTAAAGTAAGAATTTATATAAGATAATATAATTATATAAGTATAAATTTCATATATAAACATTATATACTTTATTATATCCAACTGTGATAAGTTTTAATGGAAAAAGAATTATGTCAGTTCGTGGGGCAGTAATCTACCGTACACACGATCAACGGTTTCATCTCCCATTTGAGGGAGGAGGATATGGTTTTAGGTTATAAACATAAAATAAAAAATATTACTATTTTTAATATACTTAGTTTATTATAATCATTTTTTAATAATAATTTAAGGATTTGGAGGAAGAAATAAAATAAAATTCTCGATTATGGATGTTGTTTGTTCTTCGAAAAACATCCTATGGTTTGCCCAAAATTCATTACTACGTTATATTTATAGAAACAATAAGTATAATAGGATGATATTATGTAATTGAGTAAGGTATTTTGTTACTAAATTTCTTAAACAAATGGTTTTGGATGAGTAAATATAATAGGAGAGGTGTGGCCTTGTATAAGTGGGGTTAGTGGCACACTTGTAATTTTTCAAAAGAAAAAGTTGGATCCATGTTTTAACATCCTAAAAGGATATAAAATGGTCCATTATATAACCTTAGAGGTTATAAGGTTTATATATGTTCATATAATTAGTGTCTTTTAAGTTTTTATTTTATTTTTACCACTAATATTTTTAATTTAACCCTTCAATAAAATTGTTTTAACCTTAACCAGAGTAATTAAATTTTACTGTTTTTACTATACATTATGGTAAAATATTAATTTAAAATTATTAGATAATATAAATAATTATAATACCAAATATTGAATCCATTTTTACAAATTCCATTCACATAATTGGAAAATTTTAATTTAAAAGTAATCTCGTTGAGGTGATGAAAAAACAGTTTTACAAAGATAAATATTTCCAAAGTTTAAAACGTTTTTATAAAAAAAAATCATTATGAAATTGAATATAATTACATAAATTGAATTAATATATATATATATATAATTGAAATAATTTTACTTTTAAAACCATATTCAAATAATTTTTATGTACTTAAAAGATGTAAATGAAAGAAAAATTCTTAATAAAACCCATTATTTTTCACTATTCACTAAAATATTTATCTATTCTAAAACTTTTCAAAAAATCACTCCAATATAATTTTGAAATTTATATTTAAAAAATTAATTTTATTTTTTCAAATAAATTTTCTAAAATTTTTAAATATTATTTTTATTACTTTTTCACAGAATGCAACAAAAACATTTTTTGATAAAATAGTATTTTCGAAACACATAATGATTTTTTAAAAAAACTAAGTACTTCTTATAAATATGTTTTATTTATATAAAACCATTATATATAATATTTAAAAATTATTTATCACAATTCATACCTCTATGTTTAATGGCAAGGTTATAGTGGTCGTTTTCAAATAATAATATTAATAATGTATCGTGGTTTGTTAAAACTCAGTGTCATGTGTAACGCAAGATAAACTCAGTATTACATGTAAAGAAAGATATTTAAAATATTAAATTTATTTTAAAATCATATTTCAAAAAATATTAGGTTGTACAATCATGTTGGATCAATAATATTTTGGAGTTTGTTTAGATCACAACAATAATTACTTTGGGCTTGAAGAATCATCCTTGGACTCTCATTCTTGAGAGGATGTAGAGGGAGGAGAATTTCTAAAGATTAATCCATTATGAAAAATTATTCTCTATTATAAGATCTTATAATAAATAATAAATCTATTTATAGACTTAGGGTTATAGTTTTTAATTTACTTAATTTCACAAGTTCCCTTAATAAAATGTTAAACCCTTGACTGACCTTATGCCATGCATTAAAATAATAATATTGGTTTTATTCCACACATTTCACTAATTGAAATAAGGATAAATTTTATTTTACTGTCTTTAAAATTAATATTTATCACTGGTCATGATATTTTTCTACTCATCTTCCTTATCATTAATCTAATAGAAGCATAAATATTTCATTAAATATTTATTAATAAAAAAAATATTATATTGATAGTCTGGTAAATAAATAGTTATTAAATATTCAATAAATAAATATGTATTATATATCTATGGAACTTAAAAATTAGCTCAAAATAAATATTTATTTAATTTATGTGATCATTAATCCTAAATAAAATTATTCTTCGGTCTTTAGAATAATATTTATTCCAATAATTAAATTTAAATAGAATTTAATTGAGATCAATGAAAATACTTAGTATGTGACCCTCTAGGATTCTTTCTCATTAGAATTAGACTTGACTAAAGTCCAAGATTACTATCTTACAATGGGTTATGGAACCTAAGAGAAAGATGTTAATGTCACAATGTTGATAACCACGTGTGATTACTCATTGTGTAATATAATATCTTTGTCATAATATCTAATCAAGTAGGTTTCTCATCCATGTACTCATCTTATATGATTTATATGCCTTTTTTAACTATCTAAAATAAAATCACCATTACACCGTAGCCATGGAATTTAATGCGTCAGTCCTATTCCAATCAAAGGACCAAGATAGAAATTTTCATTAATATAGAAGGCTAAAATACTTCCTCAATTTATTTATTAATATAATTTCATTCATGACACACCCAACTTACCCTACTTATTGAGAACATATGGATTCATAGTTTTGGTTAGTAAATCTAAGTTCACAAGTCATGAAACGTATTAATAACAATCATAAATCTAAGGAATATTATACACGCTCATAGAAAAAAAATATGATGACCCATAAACATGCGTAATTTCTACTAGTGTGTATATTATTATAATATCCCATATTAGATATTACCAAGTGTGAACTTCATTAGAAGAAGTATCATTTATGAGTACTCACACTTAACAATAAACTTACTACATGCCCTATCATAGAATTTTATTCGACAATAGAACTTGGTTTAATAATATCATCATGGCATTTTAAGGTTCTCATCATTACAAGGAACTATTATTCCCTTTTCAATATGATGGATACACTAAGACATTGTTAAATTATAGTCATGCAGAATAATGAAAATTATATAATAAGATGTTTAATTAATATTCACTTCTTTGAATAAACATGTAATCAAAAGTAAAAACATTTTTATCTATAACACCAAATCCAATAGGTTTTATGTATATACAACCCTTAATTTTTTAAGAGAGTTTCTTATACATAGTTTACACTAGATCAATGTAATAACATATCCCATTAGTGATAGGTGATTTAGGAGACCCAGAACCACATTCTTAATTTTGGTTCTAGAAATGCATTCTTTACACATACTATTTAATACCAAGTGATATGACCACGACTATAGTTTTGGATTTGAAGCCCCCTGACATGGGTGACACCCTTTGGCGGTCGCTATAGGTGCACTATAACGACTACCAGTAGTGGTCGCTGAGCGTTACCAAAAAAAGCCCCCCCCCCCCCCCCGTCGCTGCCCTCCTCTGTCCTCCCCTATCATCGCGCTCCCTCCCCCATCGTTGCACTCCCTCGCCTCCCTCCACCGCTCACCACCCTCCACCCTCGTCGGACTCCGCCCTCTGCGCGCCCTCCGCGCGCCCTCTACCCTCCGACTCCAGCCACCCTTCACCCTCCATCCATACTCCTCCCTTCCCTCTGTCTCCTTTGGCGTCCCTCCACCCTCTAGCCTCCGGCCTCCACCTCCTCCGTCTCCTACCCCTCTGCCCTCCTACCCCTCGGCCCTCCCCCCCCCCACCCCGGACAGCCCCCCCACCCCGGACAACCCCCCTCACTCCAGATAGCCCCCCCCCCCCCTCACTGCCCATCCCCCGTCCCCTCACTACCTCCTATCCTCCGACTCCCCGCCACCATCTCTACCCGTCCCCTCCCTCGCCGCACTGCCTCTGGATCCGGATCCCCTTCGCTGCCTCTCCTCTCCCTCACAGCACCACCTTCATCTCCCCTCCCTTCCAGGTTTGTAGCGCAATCAGGAATGACATGGGCTTTCAATTACAATATTATTTTATCAATAGTTCACAAGCAATTGATTAGTATTTATTTTAAATATAGTTGATTTGAAAAATTCCAATGTAATAAGTATTGTGTAAATGTTTGTTATATAGATATTATTATGGATAAGAGTTGGATTGATATACCAAATCGAACGTCTAGAGAATATTTCAATGGAATTATGTAGTTTATTGACTTCAGCAGAGGATTTGAAAGTGACTATATTATTTTTCCATGTATAAAATGTGCTAACAGATATCAATTCACACGAGATATTGTGAGGGAGCACCTATTATTTAATGGATTTCTGAAAAATTATAAGAGTTGGACTTGTCATGGATAATAATATGTTCGTTGTCAAAATACGAATGCAGTTCAAATGTATGTTGATGCAAGGATGAATGATCCAATGCATGAAATTTTTACTGAAATGGTATGTGGGTTTGATCCTGAAGGCATTAACATCCAGAATCTTGAGACCGGTGAGATAAATCTTCACTCGGGTGCAGATCATGATTCGAGGAGGTTTTATGAAGCACTTGATGATGAAAAAATAGAATTATATCATGGATGTACTTCTTATAATAAACTGTCGTTTATCGTGGATTTGTTGCATTTGAAGACTTTGAATAATTGGTCAGACACATCATTTGACATGCTTTTGGTGTTATTAAAAAAGGTTCTTCCTATCGATGCAAAGATTCCTGAGTCATATTACGATGTTTGTAAGTTTAAAGTGAACTTAGGTTTTACATATGAGGCTGTAGATGTATGTGAAAATAACTATATGTTGTTTAGAAAGGAAACTGCCCATTCATATATTTGTACGGTGTGTGGCGCTTCCAGGTGGAAAGAAAATAGGGGAAATAAGACTCATCAAACAGGGGAAACCGATTGCCTTAAAGAAAATGTGTTACTTTCCCCATAAACCGAGGTTGAAAAGATTTTTTATGTTATCTAAAGTTTCTAATTTAATGAGATGGCATGCAGAAATAGTTCATGAAAGTGATATGTTAACCCACCTGACAGACTCTCATGCATGGAAGGATTTTGATAAGAGACAGGCCGAATTTTCTAAAGATGTTCCTAATGTTTGATTGGGATTGGCAGCAGATGGTTTCAATCCATTCAAGTCTATGGTTGGTGAAACTCATAGCACATGGCCTGTGGTGTTGGTTCCATATAATCTTCCTCTGTGTCATTGTATGAAGAAACAATTTATAGTACTTTCCACTCTTATTGATGGACCTAAAAGTCTGGGGGGTACGATTGATGTTTACCTTCAGCCATTGATTCATGAGTTGAATGAATTTTGTGGCAATGGTGTGATGACTTATAACTGTGAAATGAATGAAATGTTCAAACTACCAGCTACTCTATTGTGGAAAATCAATGACTTCCCAGCTTATGAAAATTTATCAGGGTGGAGTACGAAAGGGGAATTTGCTTGCCCTTGTTGCAATAAAAGTAAAAAATCTGTATGGCTTAAACATTCTAAAAAATGGGCATATGTGGGTCATATACGTTTTCTCCCCCCTTAGCACTGGTTCAAAAAGGGTAGATTGGCATTTGATGGTTCTAGAGAGTTCATCCCAGCACCAAAGATCATGACAGGAGTTGAAATGTTATCACATATTGAGGAAGAAAACATCCTCACAGTATATGAAATTTAGTATTTGGTGGCTCCTCTAGTACGTAATATTCGTGTTGTGGGTAGGCAGTGCAGTCACAATTGGAAAAAGAAAAGTATTTTTTATAGTCTTCCGTATTGGAAAACTAACATTCTGAGGAAAAATTTGGATGTCATGCACATTGAAAAAAATGTTTGTGATAACATATTATGGACCATTTTAGGTGTCATTGGAAAATCAAAGGAACATGTTAATGCACACTATGATTTGGATGAAATGGGATTAAGGAAATAGTTGCATTTATAGTTAGCTGAGGGAAACAAGGAATATATGCCTGCTGCACAGTATACGATGACTACAAAGGGGAAAGATACATTTCTTTCCATTTTGAAGATGCTCAAGGTGCCTGGTGGTTACTCTTCTAATATTTCAAAGTGTGTGAATCTTACGAGAAAGACATTGCAAGGGTTGAAAATTCATGACAATCACATACTACTTTAGCAGTTGATTCCAATCGCAATTTTTTATTGTTTATCCCCCAATGTTGTTCAGTCGTTGATTGATATGAGTAATTTTTTTAGACATCTTTGTTTAATAAATAAACAAATGAGTGATTTAAAAAGTTTTCAGGACCCAATTGTACTTACGCTTTGTCGCTTTGAGAAACTTCCCCCCACCCTCATTTTTCGATGTTCTGGTCCACTTAACAGTGCACCTAACTGATGAAGTAATGGCTGAAGGTCCAGTGAAATTTAGGTGGATGTATCCTATTGAGCGGTATTTGAGTATATTGAAACGATTTGTACGCAATAGAGATCATCTGGAGGAATCAATAACCAATGGTTATTTGATGGATGAGTTTACTAATTTTTGTGAAGAATATCTTATGGATGTTGAAACAAAATTAAATAATCCCTCTCAAATTCATGATGGTCCAGTTGGAGAAGGAACCACATTTGATATGGACAAAATCGAGTGGATACAACCACATCGTTATATCTTATTCAATACTCCATCAGTTCCTACCATTAATGCAGTAAGTATCTTATCACTTTTATTGTTTAACTTTTTCATGTTTTTTTTTTGCATAATTTGATCATTTAAACATTGCGTTATCATTTGCAGGAAACACGTTAATGAGATAAAATAAGGGGTGTATTGTGCGACTGAGTTGCAAATTCAACAATCTCATTTTGCGTCATTTCATGATGGGTTCAAGGATTATGTATGTATAAATTGATTTTCATTATGAGTGAAGTATTATAATAATTTCTTTATGTATATATCAGTATTGAATTTTATAAATTATCTAGGTTCATAAGCTGAGGGAGTTAGGAGACCCCATGCTAACTGAATAATTTATTCAACTGGTTGAGTTTCCATCTATAATGGCTCATCGTTATAAATCTATTGATGCTAATGGTTTTAGATTTCGCATTAAAGGTGTTGATGAAAAATGAGCAAAAAAAAACAGTGGCATCGGTTGTCCATTTATCGATTCTAGTTATTACTATGGTCAATTGATAGACATCATTGAAGTTTTATAGACACACGGGTTGAAGTACATATTGTTAAAGTGTAATTGGGTTGATCTAGTGCATGGATGTAAAGTCGATCAATATCAGTTTTCATTGGTTAATTTTAACTATATGTTATACAGAAATGAAGGAGTTAAGAATGAACCTTTCATTTTGACATCACAAGCAGAACAAGTATTCTTCGTTACTTTGCCTTCGAATCCAAGTGGGCAAGTTGTTGTCAAAATTTCTAGGTGATTATTGTTTTTATTTGAAGAATATGAACCCGAGACTGTTCCATTTGTTTCCCAACAGCTTGATCAACATACCGTAGTTCAACGTGAAGAAGATATTTATTGGGTCAGAGCGGCTGTTGAAGGAGAAACAGTAGATTTGTATGATTAATGAAAGGTAAAATTGTTTTCCCACTATTCAGTATTGAATGTCCTAGGATATCATAAATTATCTAACCATTTTATAAATCCTTTTAAGTTTTAATCCTCACTTTTGGAATTTTATTCAGTTATAAATATTTAGGGTGATTTTAATCTTGGTATATTGATGTTATTGTCAGTGTATCTTCCCTTTGAGGTGTTCTTTATCTGGTTCATGTGCTTCTTTAATTTTTATTAATTCAATATGAAATTTGGCTATGCATTGATTGGTTTTGTACATAATTTGTATACCTGTTTTGTTAACTTTATGATTTTTTAAAATTCATTCAAAACTAATTATTCAATCCATTTTTGTTTGATTAACAATTGTACAAGTTTGATTTTTTTAAGAACAATAAAATTTATCTTTTAGACACTTTGTATAGTCCCTTTACTGATGTTTTCTATGACTGCAGGCATGTCAGGGGAAGAGGCAGCAGATCCACATCATCCATCTGAGGCATCTATGTCTCAGGGGTCGAGGTATGTTTGAATGTCATTATCTCTATTTTTTATGTATTTGATAAACACATATATATATATATATAACATCTGTCAAATTATATATAAAATTTCAACCGGATCAGACTCGATTGCTTCTCCCTCTCGCAAGAGAGGCCCCGATCATGGAATTTTATCATGGAATTCCAACATGACGATTGATGTTTTCTTCGATGAGTTATTTTATCCTGTGGGACTGAATTCCCCTGCATTTATTCATCAGCAGGGTCATATCATACATGAACCACATTGATTTCCATTGAACACGCGTGATTGGGATTCTATCCCTCAGGACACATTAGATCATCCTTGGAGGGAGGTTCAGGTAAGAAAACCATTATACCTTATTCTCTATGTATAAATAATACTAATATGTGTGATTTTTTTCTTTAATAGAAAAAATTTAAAGTATTCTCTGATGAGTTTTGGGCCGTGTGTATGAGAAAATTTTGTAATATGTGGAAAGACTATAAAGGAAAAGTGAAGAGGGACCACTGGGTACCAAATGTGGGTGCCCCAGATATTATGGAAAAAGTCCCAAGAGGTGTCCTCCCAGCTTAGTGGCGTGACTTAGTTTCATATTGTTCTACTGAGGGTGTTTCAGTTTGTATATTTATTTTGGTGTACATATATTTTCAAGAATGTGTGATTTGTTTGAAATTTGAATGAATTGAATGTAGGAGGTGTCAGCACACCATTCTGAGAATCGAGCATTGTAGGGACCAGCTCACAGTCTCGGGACTCATCATGTGTCTCAGATCTGACATGAGGTGTTTATTATTCATTTTTTTATTTATTAATTAATATCGTTTTGTTTTTATATTCTAGTCATATACAGTTGCAGGAGCAAGGTTTACCGACTAATAAAATGTCAGTGTGGATGAGGAATCGTGATGGAAATGATCCAGAGGTTGTATCATTGATATTAAGTTCTTGTACTTACCAATACATACATAAATCTGTATATTAACATATATATGTATATATAATTAAATATTTCACAGGCTCAATTTGAAGTTGAGTTAGAGCATCTGCCAGAGGACTATTGACATCTTCTCATGTGAAGGGATGAGATCATTCATCGCATTATTGGTCGGGACGGGCATGGATATAGTTTGACCAATGTAATAGGGATTTCCCATTCTGTAGTGTCACGTGCTGTGGTTTTTGGTCCTACTGTTGCTCAGATGATGCAACAGTTGTTAGATTTTGAGGCACGGCTTCACGCTTCCGAGGAGGTAACTGTGCAATTGACCGCTAAGGTTAGACCACTAAGGTATTTTGTGTGTCCAGGTGATGGTGTAGGGGATCATACGATGTAGTTTTATACAGTATTTATTTATTTAATTTATATTATTTTTTAATGAAAATATTCATAATGTTTATTTGTTGTAGGCCTCTGGCCCACCGATTACAGGTAGCAGGGATGACCACGCATGACAAATCATATTCACGAGGTGTGTTTCTGTTTTTACTGGTGGGGTTGTTATTGATGTTTAGATTGGGTTACTAGTGAGATTTTTTTGTGATTTGGGGGTATCATGTGTGCCTTTTCCTGATGTAATGTTTTGGCCTGATGCAATGATTTTTATGACTGAGCTCAGGTTCCCTATTTGTAGTCCTTGGATAGCCCCCCCCCCCCCCCACCGCACCCCCGGACAGGCGACACCCATGCCCCACGGACACCCCCCACCCCACCCTGGACAACCCGCCCCACCCCTGGACAGCCCGCCCCACCCCCAGACAGCCCCCCCCCCCACCCCCGGACAGCACCCCGCACCCTGGACAGCCCCCCCCCCCCCCACCACGGACACCCCCCGGATAGTCCCCCTGCACCCCTCGAACAGCCCACCCCACCCCCGGGTAGCCCCCCTACCCCCAGACAGAAGCCCACACCCTGGACACCCCCCACCCCCACCCCTCTATAGCACCCCCCCCCCCCCCCCGCACCCCCAGACCGCCCGCCCCATCCTCGGAATCCTAGTGAATATCAAGCATCATGCATAAACAGAAATAAAAATAAAACAATGGTTGTAGAATCATCCACAGCTGACCTCAACATCTTCTCCCATCCAAGATTCCACATCGATTCATATTAACACTCTCAAGCATCACTACCCAAACACACACACCCACATAGGATCATTCTATCAATAGGAAACCCACTCGAGTCCTTAGTTTCTATATGTATGAAGATGCATTCCTCTTGGGATCCTCAGAAATAGTATTGTAGTTGAGAAATCCCTCATAGAATCTTATTGGTTACAACATAAGATTAGGTATTCCTATTGGGATCCTCAATCATAATTAGTCACTCAGGCCCATTCCCACCCCCAGACAGCACCCCAAACCCCGGACAGCTCGCCCCCACCCCCAGAAAGCCCCCCCCCCCCCCCCCCCGCCCCACCCCAGAAACGCATTTTCGGAGTCATAAAAGACCAAAACGGCATGTC
The DNA here is from genome assembly GCA_963277665.1 of Viscum album. Taxonomy (NCBI): domain Eukaryota; kingdom Viridiplantae; phylum Streptophyta; class Magnoliopsida; order Santalales; family Viscaceae; genus Viscum; species Viscum album. The sequence goes on along the minus strand of OY728143.1, from coordinate 1,363,981,365 downwards.
ACGGTAAAATTCAGAGAAAACGGGATTTGAATGACCTGAAACCACACTAAATATATATAAATATTATTCGTGACATGAAGGAGGAGACAACATGTCCATCGGATGTGCTTTGTGCGCGGTACGACCGAATATGTTGTTTTCAACTGTTCGGCGCGCTCTAAAAGGGTGCGTTGGGTGGTCAAACCCACCCGAACGACGTCATAATGCCATTAAATCATATGAAAACAACCATGGTGTGAATTATAAAATGGTCGGTGAGACGTCATGTCAATCAGAGGTGTCATTTGACCGCGGTGACCGAAAAGGCCTTTCTGGAGTCATAAAAGACAAAACGGTGTGTCACGGTCGAATTCAGAGCAAATGTGCTCCGAATGACCTGAAAACACATTAAAACGATAGTAATATTATTTGTGACATGCAGGAGGAAACGGCACATCCATCGGACGTGTGGTGTGCACGGTATGACTGAATGTGTTGTTTTCAGCAGTTTGGCATGCTCTAAAAGGGCGCGTTTGGCAGTCAAAACCACCTGAACGACGTCGGAAATCCATGAAATCATACAAAACCAACCACGGTGTGAATTTTGAAATGTTCAGGTAGATGTCACGTCAATTGGATGTGTTGATTGACCACGGTGACCGGAAATGCATTTTCAGAGTCATAAAAGACCAAAATAGTGTGTCACATTCAAATTTAGAGAAAACGTGCTCCAAATGACCTGAACCCACACGAAAACAATAGGAATATTATTTTTGACATGTATTAAGAGATGTCACATACATCGAACGTGCGGTGCGCACGGTATGACCGAATGTGTCGTTTTCAGCAGTTCGACGCGCTCTAAAAGGGCATGTTGGGTGGTCAAAACCACCCGAATGACGTCGGAATGCCATGAAATCATAAGGAAACAAATGAGGTGTGAATTCTGAAATTTTAGGGTAGAAAAAACGTCATTTGAACATGCCATTTGACCGTGGTGACCGGAACGTGTTTCCGGAGTCAAAAAAGACCAAAACGGCGTGTCACGGTTGAATTCGGAGCAAACGTGCTCCGAATAACCTGAAACCACACAAAAACAATAAGAATATTATTTGTGACATACAGGAGGATACGACACATCCATCTAACATGCGGTTCACATATTATGACCGAATGTTTCATTTTCAGCAGTTCGGCGCGCTCTAAAAGGGTGCATTGGGTGGTCAAAACCACTCGAATGATGTTGGAATGCCATGAAATCATACGACAACAACTGAGGTGTGAATTGTAAAATGTTCCAGTAGACATCACATCAATTAGAGGTGCCTTTTGACCATGGTTCCCGGAAATGCATTTTCGGAGTCATAAAAGACCAAAATGGTGTGTCATGGTCGAATTTAGAGAAAACATGCTCTAAATGACCTAAAACCACATGAAAACGATAGGAATGTTATTTGTGACATGTAGGAGGAGAAAACACGTCCATCGGACATGCGGTGCGTGTGGTACGACTGAATACGCCCTAGGTTTTATAAACTGGTTGAAGTAAACAATGTTGTGCTTTTCAATGATGTCTCTTTTTTTTTATGGTTTGTGTGCTGATAAAGAATTCGAGTGGAAATCAAACATGAAGAATACGATAAACTGTTATATATTTAAATGATACATTACAAAAAGACCCATCTAATTGAATGTACCCTGCACAAGACTTAACACGGCCTAAGCAAGACTACAAAGAACCACAACACGGGCAATCGGATAGTCGTTGTCTTCAGGATCCATCAGTGTGAAAAGTATAACCGCCAGAATCACCGCGCACGCACTCAGCACCAGAGGTATGAGGAGATTCATCCGCCAAGGGTCTGGTTTTTTGAAAATATAAAACATCCTACCCCTTTCTTTTATAATGGACCTCTAAAAGGAATATGACCGTTTTTTTACCGTTGGGTTCCAATGGATAAAGTGCACCATTTTATAAAAAAATTTGTCTTTATAACACTTTTATAATATTATGGTATTACAATATTTTAATAAGTACAAAATATTAGAATTATATCTTCAAGTATTAAAAATAAAATATTATTTTTGCAAATGAATCTATTATGATCATGAAGATATTTATATGATGGAAAACTTGGTCGAACATCAAGTCTACAGCGGTATCAGCAATAATTGAAAAAAAATGTATTTTTTTCGGATCTCTAAAACTATATGTTTTAAATTAGAGAAAAACTATGGGTCTTTTAAACATAATTTTATAAATAAACAAGTAAAGAAAGTTATAAATTGGATTTTAATGGTTATAAGATCATAGTAGTTATAAAAGTGTGGTATTAAAATATATCTTTTTTTTAAAAAAATAATAATAATAATAGTTATATCAAACTGTTTTTTTTTTAAAAAAACACGTGACCCAGGCCATCTCGCCCCCCAACCACATCTTTTTTATGGAAGTCAGGACAAATCCCGGACGTTGTTGTGTTTTAAAACTCTCTTTTTTTCATCCGTCCGATCATGCCAAGGTCGGATCTCATCCGTTGTGTATTTTCTTCCTCCGCGTCTTCTCCTACCTCGCGCCAGGGTCCCGCGAACCAGCTGTTGGTTTTCCCGAGACGCCTCCCCTCCACTGCTCACATTGACCTCACGCACCCACCTCCGTAGTCTCGTCCTAACCTCCCCTGGATCATCATCCTTTAAGAACTGAGAAACCCCAGTGAAAACGGGACCTCCGAAGCCAACCCGCGCCACCGCGACACCAGCATTGCCGCCACCTCGCCGTCGCCTCGCCACCACGAACCACCTCCAGTTTCGCACCTCACCCTCGTGCACGACCACACTAGTTCCGGCGCTACACTGCTGGACACCAGGACGTCGCCTCGCAGCATCTCCAAGTGGCCGCGACCCCACCGGACCACCACCGGCCACCAAAGCTCCTCCTGGTTCACCGGCCACCCAGCAAGCCTCCCTCCAGCAAGCTCCTCTCTTGAGCGGTAAGGGTGCCACGTTTTTATGTTTTTTTCCACCCATGGTTCTCGGTACAAGTTTTTATATACATGGGTATATATATATACGCCTAATAGTTAAATTTGTATATATAACTCTATATATATATATATTCCATGAAAGCCATACAAAATTATGTTTCTAAGATTTCCATATAATTCAGTATTTTATGATAAGAATTATACCTTTGAAAGGGGTTATTTTAAAACAAGTCCTAACGTGTACACTTTTTATGTAAGCCTTATATATATATATTATTTAATTTTATTAGTTATGTATTTCAATGCAAATCAGTTCTTTATTCTTACTTTGTCTATGAATGATATTGGATGCGTACCAGGTCTTTGTGTTAAGTGCAAACATGCAATAGTTGTAGTTGAGGTATTATATATTTACAGTTTCTTGAACACTTAAAACCCATAAGGTTTTGTTCTTTTTTTTTAAACTGAATAAGTGATATATTGTTAGAGGTTTTAGATTTCAAGTGAACCATGTTTAATTTATGAGAAACCCTATTTATATACATTGTGTATGTATGTGTTTTTAAGATTAATATCTGAAAACCCTAGTTTCAAGAAATGGTTATTAATATTTTTGTGCATGTAGGATTTTATTACTTTCCTATGCTGTTTTGAATTTCTGTGTCTAAGGGTACACCAATGAACTTGATTAATGTCTCCCTTTAAATGATTTGTGTTTTTTCCAAAAGGATATGCCCTTACCTGTTTTAAACTTGCATTAAAAGGATATGGATTTAAGGGTGATGTTAATGTGTAGGAATCCTCTATTATTTTTATACCAAACTCATTGCAATGATTTTTAGTGAGCAGAGTGTAACATCAAATTCTATGACCAGAGAAGAATAATAATTTATGAAAGGTATTATTTTTAAAGTGGTTTATTTCCAAGTGTCGGAATTTTTTAAAGATTGCAAGTGTTTATTATTTTTATACCAAGCATGCCGCAGTAATTCTTAGCGGATGGAGATTTGTTGCAAGTACTATGACCTGTGAAGTACAATATTTAATGTCAAGTAGTTCTTTTCCATGCACTGGAATTTTGGAAACTCATCATTTAATACCCCTTGGGATCAAGTCTCACACATTCATCATCTTATGTGCTTAAATAATTGTTCTATGCACATAGTATGCTTGCTTAACTGTGCCTACTTTTATTCCATATTTTCCATTTTATCTGCCGTAACATGTATATAATTGTTGCCTTATTCATATTGTTCATGAATATGACTCAACATGATAATGAACCAAGAACTAAAATTACCCAAAGTGCTATGGGACACCTTGGGTAATGAGAAATTAAAATGGTATTACTTAAAGTGGTATGGAACACCTTGGGTAATATGAAATGAAAATTAAATATTCAAAGTGTTATGGGACACCTTGAATATCTGACCCTATCAACATGTGAGAAATGTATGGGACTACCCGGAATGGGGTCCGTTAAGAAGAAAACCCTCCAGGTTGGGGACTGGTTAAAGTAAGCCCTCCGGGTTGGAGACTGGTAAAAGTAACCTCCTCGATGCATCGATAGTTCTCGAGACAGTCAGATTGGGTTTTTAGCCTTAGGTCATGGCACAAGGCCTTGACACAGAGACCATGAGTCCTTCAGCATACATTTCTTTGTTTATGACCAACCTGGTGATTATTCCGATTAGAGGAATAACCTTGGTTATAGAACCTTACCTATGAGTATCAGATAAAAAAACACAAGACATATGATATGGCAATGTTGATGCATGACCAATTTATTTTCCAGAACTTCATTTCAAATGTTGTATTTCAATTATCATGTCATAATGTGCATATTTTGTGTAGATGATGCGCTTGTGCGCGACTCTGATGACATTCTCATCTTATTGATCATACACACTTTTCTTGTTTATGGACACTTTACTTCGTGCAACCCATGCCTTTTTATTATTATGCTTATCTTGTTTGCTAAGTGAGTTACCGCTAAGTGTTTTAGTGCATACATATGAAGTAATTTAACTCTGATGTATCAACCTTTGTTTAGACTTGAAGTTTTTCTTTTAAGAAATTTTCTAAGTATGGAAAAGTATTTCTCAACGTAGTTTTCAAAAGCTGTATTTAAGTATTTTCAAAAAAAAACCCCTTACTGAGTATTTCAATGCTCACCCTATGTTTTATGATAAATTTTTTACAGGTTGATAGAGCCTTTCCTAGACTTGGATGTTTGTTCCTAGCTCAGAAAATAAAGAAGCAAAGTTGTTGCCCCTGATTCTCCAGGATCTAAACCAGAAAGTTCCTCCTGATGGGTTATGATGTGTGACTTATTTGTTTCATTTGTGCGAAATAAATTACACACCATAACCATAGAACCGGCTCTGGGCTACCAGGGTCAGGGTTGTCATAGTTGGTATGAGAGGAATGGTTTAGGCAACCTTGGAAAACTAGGACAACACAAAAACATTAATAATGTTTTACTAAGTAGGGTTTGTTCTTAAACTTCTCAGATGGCAAGATAGAAAACCATGCCTAGACTCTTGACTCTCCCTACAGAAATCATAGAGACTATTGTGGCAAAATCCTGCTCAACATGTTACCAACCTTTTGTTAACTTACGACTCACGTGCAAAACCCTCTATGAAATATCGAAAAGCTCGAATGTCCTTCGAATCTTCCGAGGGTCAGAAGTTGTGTATAACCTAATGGCTAGTGCTCTGTTCTAGAATTATAAAAAGAAAGGGAAGTACTATGAGGGACTCTTCCTGTGTTTCACCTTGACCAATAAATGGTTGGCCTTCCCGGCATTTGGAGAAGCTGCAAAGAAGTTGGACTTCCGCGCAGTCTTTAGGTACCAAATCCTGTGATTCAGCATGCTTGGGGAGCTCTGCGATTTTGGATCTTTCCTAGATTCCTTCAATTATGAAATGGTTCAAGAGATCTTTAGGAACCAAATTCAAGCGGATGTCGCGAAGCTTGATGTCACTCGTTCCCATCTCTGGAAAACCACCTGTATCAAATGGGAGCTTAGCTTCAACCACGATCCACTTTGCCAAAAATGTATTTGGGAAGAGGAGACCCACATGCTTTGTTCAGCCCTGGGGATTGAGTTGAATAGTAACTTCTTCCATGGGCCTTGGAGTTAAAGGGACATCACCAATGGTGTCAGAGAAGTTGCGTGAGTAAGTCAGTGTTTGTACGCCGATCGAATTGCGGGGACGCAATTCTTTTAAGAGGGGGATAATGTAACGCCCCAGGTTTTATAAACTGGTTCAAGTAAACAATGTTGTGCTTTTCAATGATGTCTCTTTTTTTTATGGTTTGTGTGCTGATAAAGAATTCGAGTGGAAATCAAACATGAAGAATACGATAAACTGTTATATATTTAAAAGATACATTACAACAAGACCCATCTAATTGAAAGTAACCTGCACAAGCCCTAACACGGCCACAGCAAGACTACAAAGAACCACAACACGGGCAATCGGATAGTCGTCGTCTTCAGGATCCATCAGTGTGAAAATTATAACCGCCAGAATCACCGCGCACGCACTCAGCACCAGAGGTATGAGGAGAGCCATCCGCCAAGGGTCCGGTGTTTTGAAAATATAAAACATCCTACCCCTTGCTTTTATAATGGACCTCTAAAAGTAATATGACCGTTTTTTTACCGTTTGGTTCCAATGGATAAAGTGCACCATTTTATAAAAAAATTTGTCTTTATAATGCTTTTATAATATTATGGTATTACAATATTTTAATAAGTAAAAAATATTAGAATTATATCTTCAAGTATTAAAAATAAAATATTATTTTTTCAAATGAATCTATTATGATCATGAAGATATTTATATGATGGAAAACATGGTCGAACATCAAGTCTACAGCGGTATCAGCAATAATTGAAAAAAAATGTATTTTTTTTTCGGATCTCTAAAACTATGTGTTTTAAATTAGAGAAAAACTACGGGTCTTTTAAACATAATTTTATAAATAAACAAGTAAAGCAAGTTATAAATTGGATTTTAATGGTTATAAGATCATAGTAGTTATAAAAGTGTGGTATTAAAATATATCTTTTTAAAAAAAAATAATAATAATAATAGTTATATCAAATAGTATCATTTGTTTACTTAAACTAAAATGGGATTTTAGTTTTATGAGTTAAAAAGTACTTATTAAATTTTATACAAATTCCAAATTATAATGAACCGGTTATATATATATATAATGTGAAGGAGTATAATTTAAACGGTTATTAAAACTGTTTTTTTTTAAACACGCGACCCAGGCCATATCACGCCCCAACCACATCCGTTCGATCGAAGTCAGGACAAATCCCGGTCGTTGTTGTGTTTTAAAACTCTCTTTTTTTCATCCGTCCGATCATGCCAAGGTCGAATCTCATCCGTTGTGTATTTTCATCCTCCGCGTCTTCTCCTACCTCGCGCCAGGGTCCCGCGCACCAGCTGTTGGTTTTCCCGAGACGCCTCCCCTCCACTGCTCACGTTGACCTCACGCACCCACCTCCGTAGGCTCGGCCTAACCTCCCCCGGATCATCATCCTTTAAGAACTGAGAAACCCCAGTGAAAACGGGACCTCCGGAGCCAACCCGCACCACCGCGACACCAGCCTTGTCGCCGCCTCGCCGTCGCCTCGCCACCACGAACCACCTCCAGTTTCGCACCTCACCCTCGTGCACGACCACACTAGTTCCGGCGCTACACTGCTGGACACCAGGACGTCGCCTCGCAGCATCTCCAAGTGGCCGCGACCCCACCGGACCACCACCGGCCACCAAAGCTCCTCCTGGTTCACCGGCCACCCAGCAAGCCTCCCTCCATCAAGCTCCTCTCTTGAGCGGTAAGGGTGCCACGTTTTTATGTTTTTTTCCACCCATGGTTCTCGGTACAAGTTTTTATATACATGGGTATATATATATACGCCTAATAGTTAAAGGTGTATATATAACTCTATATATATATATATATATTCCATGCAAGCCATACAAAATTATGTTTCTAAGATTTCCTTATAATTCAGTATTTTATGATAAGAATTATACCTTTGAAAGGGGTTATTTTAAAACAAGTCCTAACGTGTACAATTTTTATGTAAGCCTTATATATATATAATTATATAATTTTTTTAGTTATGTATTTCAATGCAAATCAGTTCTTTATTCTTACTTTGTCTATGAGTGATATTTGATGCGAACCGGGTCTTTGTGTTAAGTGAAAACATGCAATAGTTGTAGTTGAGGTATTATATATTTACAGTTTCTTGAACACTTAAAACCCATAAGGTTTTGTTCTGTTTTTTTTTTAACTGAATAAGTGATAGATTGTTAGAGGTTTCAGATTTCAAGTGAACCATGTTTAATTTATGAGAAACCCTATTTATATACATTGTGTATGTATGTGTTTTTAAGATTAATATCTGAAAACCCTAGTTTCAAGAAATAGTTATTAATATTTTTGTGCATGTAGGATTTTAGTACTTGCCTATGCTGTTTTGTATTTCTGTGTCTAAGGGTACACCAATGAACTTGATTAATGTCTCCCTTGAAATGATTTGTGTTTTTTCCAAAAGGATATGCCCTTGCCTGTTTTAAACTTGCATTAAAAGGATATGGATTTAAGGGTTATGTTAATGTGTAGGAATCCTCTATTATTTTTATACCAAACTCGTTGCAATGATTTTTAGTGAGCAGAGTGTAACATAAAATTCCATGACCAGAGAAGAATAATAATTAATGAAAGGTATTATTTTTAAAGTGGTTTATTTCCAAGTGTCGGAATTTTTTAAAGATTGCAAGTGTTTATTATTTTTATACCAAGCATGCCGCAATAATTCTTAGTGGATGGAGATTTGTTGTAAGTACTATGACCTATGAAGTACAATATTTAATGCCAAGTAGTTCTTTTCCATGCACTGGAATTTTGGAAACTCATCATTTAATACCCCTTGGGATCAAGTCTCACACATTCATCATCTTATGTGCTTAAATAATTGTTCTATGCACATAGTATGCTTGCTTAACCGTGCCTCCTTTTATTCCATATTTTCCATTTTATCTGCCGTAACATGTATATAATTGTTTCCTTATTCATATTGTTCATCAATATGACTCAACATGATAATGAACCAAGAACTAAAATTACCCAAAGTGGTATGGGACACCTTGGGTAATGAGAAATGAAAATGGTATTACCCAAAGTGGTATGGAACACCTTGGGTAATATGAAATGAAAATTAAATATTCAAAGTGGTATGGGACACCTTGAATATCTGACCCTATCAACATGTGAGAAATGTATGGGACTACCCGGAATGGGGTCCGGTAAGAAGAAAACCCTCCAGGTTGGGGACTGGTTAAAGTAAGCCCTCCGGGTTGGAGACCAGTAAAAGTAAGCTCCTCGATGCATCGATAGTTCTCGATACAGTCAGATTGGGTTTTTACCCTTAGGTCATGGAACAAGGCCTTGACACAGAGACCATGAGTCCTTCAGCATACATTTCTTTGTTTATGACCAACTTGGTGATTATTCCGATTAGAGGAATAACCTTGGTTATAGAACCTTACCTATGAGTATCAGATAAAAAAACACAAGACATATGATATGGAAATGTTGATGCATGACCAATTTCTTTTCCAGAACTTCATTTCAAATGTTGTATTTCAATTATCATGTCATAATGTGCATATTTTTTGTAGATGATGCGCTTGTGCGCGACTCTGATGACATTCTCATCTTATTGATCTTACACACTTTTCTTGTTTATGGACACTTTACTTCGTGCAACCATGCCTTTTTTATTATTATGCTTATCTTGTTTGCTAAGTGAGTTACCGCTAAGTGTTTTAGTGCATACGTATGAAGTACTTTAACTCTGATGTATCAACCTTTGTTTAGTCTTGAAGTTTTTCTTTTAAGAAATTTTCTAAGTATGGAAAAGTATTTCTCAACGTAGTTTTCAAAAGCTGTATTTAAGTATTTTCAAAAAAAACCCTTACTGAGTATTTCAATGCTCACCCTATGTTTTATGATAAATTTTTACAGGTTGATAGTGCCTTTCCTAGACTTTGATGTTTTTTCCTAGCTCAGAAAATGAAGAAGCAAAGCTGTTGCCCCTGATTCTCCAGGATCTAAACTATAAAGTTCCTCCTGATGGGTTATGATGTGTGACTTATTTGTTTCATTTGTGCGAAATAAATTACACACCATAACCATAGAACTGGCTCTGGGCTACCAGGGTCGGGGTTTTCATAGTTAACAGCGGGAATTAATTATAAAATAAATTAATGCAACTTATATGTTTGGAATTTTGTAAAATAGACATCATTTTTGAAAGTAGGAGATTAACCCAAAGAATGAAAATTGGGTTAAGAAATTCCCTTACCTTGCGTCTTGTCCTGACTCGACCGTTCTTTAACCTCCTGAATAATAAACTAGAGTTAATTTCTATTTACTTAAGAACCTTTTTCAGGTTCATTATTCCTTTTATATCCCTTATTACCATGTTATGAACATTATTTAATTATTTATGTTAATAACGGTCGTTTTGTCGATCTTTGGTACTTGAGTCAAAAATAAACTTCTTATAATTACAAGTTGTTCATGTGGTGAAATATCCATTATATCCAGAATTATATTCATGATGTAGATATCATATATATCATATATACAGTATATACATTCATTCATAATGTCACGTAACATTTAGAGGTAAGAAATGAAATGCACCATTCATGGAGACGGTAAGCCGTACATACGCATGAATGCTACATTCATTTCTATTTCGTATTTAATGGAATGAAATCATAATGATATAAATTTATAATATAATTATAGTATAATATAGTGTATAATACCATTTAATCCATCCTTTATACATCCCACATATGGAATTAACGATTCAAATCACTTTGAGGGGGCGGTATTCCGCACTTCCTAAAATGAAATTATCACGTTTTACCCATAATGGAAATCATAAAGTATGTCATAAATGAGAAATAAAGAAGCATAAGTAAAACATAAACATATTTTATATCATATATAAATATATTGACATCTTAATGGCCACCTTTGAAGGTGTTATATGAGTGTTGAACAATCATCGTTTCGTGAGGCAGAAATTCACCATCCACAGAAAGTGTATTTTCTTTAACCATTAGATGTAGGTGTGTGTAAGTGTAGCTCGAATACTTCTTATAACAAAATAATAGTATATTGAGGATACTGGTGTTGTAACAAAAGTAATTAATAAAAAGAGTTTAGGGGGTTGGAGAAGAAAAATAAAACAAAATAACATTAGAGAAGACATTACCTCAAAATCGGGTAACTCTTTTTGATTTGAGCCAAAGGCTTCCTTGAGAAGAGTTCTGCCCAAAGTGAGGCTTCTAGGAGTAAGAGGGGGAAGTTGGGAGAGTATTTGGGCAGAGGTTGGCCGATCCAAATGGCTTGAAGGTGTGAATAAGGTGGGAGAGGTGGGGGCCTTTTATAAGTGGAGAGGAGGGGATCTTTTGGAAAGATTGAAATGTTACATTATTACACAATGATTTTCGGATTCTAAAGGTCCCACACTTATATCATTCATGGCTAAGGTGATAAGGGTTCGAAATCTACCCATCCAATAGTCTTTGGACAAGTGTAAGCCTTGGATTTTACATTATCTTTTCATTTTATTAAAATCGTTAAATAATGAGGTCATCGCTGCATCATAATGATGTCATAAATAATTTAATTTATTTAATGTCTAAAAATTGTAAAAAAAATCCTATGATGTATGAAATCTTTTTATATTTATAATGAATATTTATAGTCAAAATTTTGACTTGTGTAACCCCACTTAAAAACTGTTTTAGTAAAATAACTCATGTTTGTGTCAATTTAATTTTAACATTAAATAAATATATATTAATGTCATTTTCCAACTAAAGTGGCTCCATGGGTTCCCCAAGTTGACCCATGGTTTGTCTTGGTCAGCCATGACTCATCCAATACGAGTAGGACAAGTGTCATGCTCATCTCATATTATTAAAACATTATTTGTAAAATGTGGTTCAATGAGATTAAAATAATTTTTTGGTGAATAGTAACTTTTAAGTTCTTAATCGCGATTAGAGGTAATTAGTGTAGTTTAAGGTACAAATAATGTTTTAATAATATGAGATGAGCATGACACTTATCCTACTCCTATTGGATGAGTCATGGCCGACCAAGAAAACCCATGGGTCAACTTGGGGACCCCATGGAGCCACTTTAGTTGGAAAATGACATTAATATATATTTATTTAATTTTAAAATTAAATTGACACAAACATGAGTTATTTTAATAAAACAGTTTTTAAATGGGGTTAAACAAGTAAATATTTTGACTATAAATATTCATTAGAAAGATAATAAGATTTCCTACATCATAGTATTTTTTTATAATTTTTAGACATTAAATAAATTAAATTATTTATGACATCATTATGATGCAGCGATGACCTCATTATTTAACGATTTTAATAAAATGAAAAGATAATGTAAAATCCAAGGCTTACACTTGTCCAAAGACTATTGGATGGGTATATTTCGAACCCTTCTCACCTTAGCCACGAATTATATAAGTGTGGGACCTTTAGAATCCGAAAAGCATTGTGTAATAATGTAACATTTCAATCTTTCCAAAAGAGCCCCTCCTCTCCACTTATAAAAGGCCCCCACCTCTCCCACCTTATTCACACCTTCAAGCCATTTGTCTCGGCCAGCCTCTACCCAAATACTCTCCCAACTTCCCCCTCTTACTCCTAGAAGCCTCACTTTGGGCAGAACTCTTCTCAAGGAAGCCTTTGGCTCAAATCAAAAAGAGTTACCCGATTTTGAGGTAATGTTTTCTCTAATGTTGTTTTGTTTTATTTTTCTTCTCCAACCCCCTAAACTCTCTTTATTAATTAATTTTGTAACAACACCAGTATCCTCAATATACTAGGATGTTTTTATAAGATGTATTCAAGCTACACTTACACACACCTACATCTAATGGTTAAAGAACATACGGTTTCTGTGGATGGCGAATTTCTGCCTCACGAAACGATGATTGTTCAACACTCATATAACACCTTCAAAGGTGTCCATTAAGATGTAACTATATTTATATATGATATAAAATATGTTTATGTTTTACTTATGCTTCTGTATTTCTCATTTATGTCATACTTTATGATTTCCATTATGGGTAAAATGCGATAATTTCATTTTAGGAAGTGCGGACTACCGCCCCCTCAAAGTGATTTGAATCGTTAATGCCATATATGGGATGTATTAAGGATGGATTAAATGGTATTATACACTATATTATACTGTAATTATATTATAAATTTATATCATTATTATTTCATTCCATTAAATACGAAATAGAAATGAAAGTAGCGTTCATGCGTACGTACGGCTTACCGTCTCCATGAACGGTGCATTTCATTTCTTACCTCTAAATGTTACGTGAAATTATGAATGAATGTATATACTGTATATATGATATATATGATATATACATCATGAATATAATTCTGGATATAATGGATATTTCACCACATGAACAACTTGTAATTATAAGAAGTTTATTTTTGACTCAAGTACCAAAGATCGACAAAACGACCGTTATTAACTTAAATAATTAAATAATGTTCATAACAGGAATAATGAACATGAAAAAGGTTCTTAAGTAAATAGAAATTAACTCTAGTTTATTATTCAGGAGGTTAAAGAACGGTCGAGTCAGGACAAGATGCAAGGTAAGGGAACTTCTTAACCCAGTTTTCATTCTTTGGGTTAATCTCCTACTTTCAAATTATGTCATGATATTATTATGTCCTATATTGTATTTGTACATTATTTATGTGTACTTATAGTGAATATACATTATAGATGTACTTTATTTAAAAAAATGATCTTTTTAAGGACTTCGTCTCAATACCCTTTCATTGAGGCATATTTGGTTTTATACAAAACTTTCTTTTATACGGTGTATAAACCCCTTTGACTTTTACGTTTATTCAAAAGGAATCTTTTTTATACGAAGCGTTTTACTAAATGACAAAAAGGGAATGTTTTTCTTTCTGTACTTATACGGCGACAACGACTTCTCTGCCACCGTGACCATTATTTGAGTTTCGTCTTCCTCTACAAGCCATCATTTTTTTATTGAAAAATAAATACAAAGTTTTAACATTCTTTTATTTTATTGAAAATGGTTTTGAAAGCGTTTTTATTATATCAATGTGTTGTATTTATATCTTGTGATTGAAATGTGGAAATTTTATTTTTCCTTTATTCATGTTTTATGTGATACGATTATGTTATGGTTTATGATATGTTTAAACCTATTCATATGAGGAATGCATTGGACTTAATAAGTGATGGGTGGAGCCCGCTATAGCTCCTCGATGCATCGGCAGGTCTCATGAGACAAACTAGTGTCTTGGCACGAGGCCATGACAAAATCTTATTTTTGGTCTTGGCACGAGGCCTTCGCTACGTGGTTATGATAGTCTGGCATTATGAATTCCATCATTATGAAAGTGGTTATTGTTATTTCATGTGATTATTCGACCAGTAGAATATCCATGTGAAGAAGTGAATGGCATTATCTCATTTTACTTTTTCCATATTATGTTGATGTTCAAGTTTAAAAGGCTTTTGTTTTAGTTATACATTTCATTATATTTTTATGTTTATTTATGAAAGCTTCCGCAATATTGTTATTCTTACTGAGCATCTGAGCTCACCCCTTTCAATTTTTGATGAAGAGTGAAACCACTAAGTGGTAGTTAAATAACTGATTTTTCGTTTAAATGAAATATTACCACTTCTGTGATTTGATTTTCAAAAATCCGACATACATGGTTTTAATTAAGAAGTAAAATGTGGTTCAATGAGATTAAAATAATTTTTTGGTGAATAGTAACTTCTAATTTCTTAATCGCGATTAGAGGTAATTAGTGTAGTTTAAGGTACAAATAATGTTTTAATAATATGAGATGAGCATGACAATTGTCCTAATCCTATTGGATGAGTCATGGCCGACCAAGACAACCCATGGGTCAACTTGGGGACCCCATGGAGCCACTTTAGTTGGAAAATGACATTAATATATATTTATTTAATGTTAAAATTAAAATGACAGAAACATGAGTTATTTTACTAAAACAGTTTTTAAGTGGGGTTACACAAGTCCAAATTTTGACTATAAATATTCATTAGAAAGATAAAAAGATTTCCTACATCATATTATTTGTTTTATAATTTTTATACATTAAATAAATTAAATTATTTATGACATCATTATGATGCAGTGATGACCTCATTATATAACGATTTTAATAAAATGAAAAGATAATGTAAAATCCAAGGCCTACACTTGTCCAAAGACTATTGGATGGGTAGATTTAGAACCCTTATCACCTTAGAAACGAATTATATATGTGTGGGACCTTTAGAATCCGAAAAGCATTGTGTAATAATGTAACATTTCAATCTTTCCAAAAGAGCCCCTCCTCTCCACTTATAAAAGGCCCTCACCTCTCCCACCTTATTCACACCTTCAAGCCATTTGGCTTCTCCAACATCTGCCCAAATACACTCCCAACATCCCCCTCTTACTCCTAGAAGACTCACTTTGGGCAGAACTCTTCTCAAGGAAGCCTTTGGCTCAAATCAAAAAGAGTTACCCGATTTTGAGTTAATGTCTTCTCTAATGTTGTTTTGTTTTATTTTTCTTCTCCAACCCCATAACTCTTTTTATTCAATAATTTTTTAACAACAACAGTATCCTCAATATACTAGGATGTTGTTATAATAAGGATTCGAGCTACACTTACACACACCTACATCTAATGGTTAAAGAACATACGGTTTCTGTGGATGGCAAATTTCTGCCTCACGAAACTATGATTGTTCAACACTCATATAACACCTTCAAAGGTGGCCATTAAGATGTCACTATATTTATATATGATATAAAATATGTTTATGTTTTACTTATTCTTCTGTATTTCTCATTTATGGCATACTTTATGATTTCCATTACGGGTAAAACGCGATAATTTCATTTTAGGAAGTGCGGACTACCGCCCCCTCAAAGTGATTTGAATCGTTAATTCCATATGTGGGATGTATAAAGGATGGATTAAATGATATTATACACTATATTAAACTGTAATTATATTATAAATTTATATCATTATGATTTCATTCCATTAAATACGAAATAGAAATGAAAGTAGCGTTCATGCGTACGTACGGCTTACCGTCTCCATGAACGGTGCATTTCATTTCTTACCTCTAAATGTTACATGACATTATGAATGAATGTATATACTGTATTTATGATATATATGATATCTACATCATGAATATAATTCTGGATATAATGGATATTTCACCACATGAACAACTTGTAATTATAAGAAGTTTATTTTTGACTCAAGTACCAAAGATCGACAAAACGACCGTTATTAACTTAAATAATTAAATAATGTTAATAACATGGTAATAAGGGATATAAAAGGAATAATGAACATGAAAAAGGTTCTTATGTAAATAGAAATTAACTCTAGTGTATTATTCAGGAGGTTAAAGAACGGTCGAGTCAGGACAAGACGCAAGGTAAGGGAATTTCTTAACCCAGTTTTCATTCTTTGGGTTAATCTCCTACTTTCAAATTATGTCATGATATTATTATGTACTATATTTTATTTATACATTATTTATGTGTACTTATATTGAATACACATTATAGATGTACTTTATTTAAAAAAATGATCTTTTTAAGGACTTCGTCTCAATCCCCTTTTATTGAGGCATATTTGGTTTTATACAAAACTTTCTTTTATACGGTGTATAAACCCATTTGACTTTTACGTTTATTCAAAAGGAATATTTTTTATATGAAGCATTTTACTAAACTACAAAAATGGAATGTTTTTCTTTCCATACTTATGTGGCGACAATGACTTCTCCGCCGCCGTGACCATTATTTGAGTTTCGGCTTCCTCTACAAGCCATCATTTTTTTAATGAAAAATAAATGCAAAGTTTTAACTTTGTTTTATTTTATTGAAAATGGTTTTGAAAGCGTTTTTATTATATCAATGTGTTGTATTTATATCTTGTGATTGAAATGTGGAGATGTTATGTTTCCTTTATGCATAGATTCTCAGTAAGGTTAACAATATAGCAGAAGATTTCATAAATAAATATTAACATTTAAGGCAATGTATAACTAAAACAAAAGCCTTTTAAACTTGAACTTCAACATAATATGGAAAAAGTAAAATGAGATAATGCCATTTACTTCTTCCCATGGATATTCTACTGGTCGAATAATCACATGCAATATCAATAACCACTTTCATAATGATGGAATGCATAATGACAGACTATCATAACCACGTAGCCAAGGCCTCGTGCCAAGACCACAAATAAGATTTTGTCAAGTCCTTGTGCCAAGACACTAGTTTGTCTAATGAGACCTGCCGATGCATTGAGGAGCTGTAGCGGGCTCCACCCGTCACTTATTAAGTCCAATGCATTCCTCATATGAATAGTTTTAAACATATCATAAACCATAACATAATCGTATCACATAAAACAGGCATAAAGGAAACATAACATTTCCACATTTCAATCACAAGATATCAATACAACACATTGATATAATAAAACTCTTCAAAAACCATTTTCAATACCAAAATAAAATAAAGTTAAAACTTTGTATTTATTTTTCATTAAAAAAAATGATGGCTTGTAGAGGAATCCGAAACTCAAATAATGGTCACGATGGAGGAGAAGTCGTTGTCGCCGCATAAGTTACGGAAAGAAAAACATTCCCTTTTTGTTTTTTAGTAAAACGCTTCGTATAAAAAAAGATTACTTTTGAATAAACGTAAAAGTAAAAGGGGTTTATACACCGTATAAAAGAAAGTTTTGTATAAAACCAAATATACCTCAATGAAAGGGGATTGAGACGAAGTCCTTAAAAAGATCTTTTTTTTTTAATAAAATATATCTATTATGTGTATTCACTATATGTATACATAATGAAAGTATAAATACAATATACAACATAATAATATCATGACATAATTTGAAAGTAGGAGATTAACCCAAAGAATGGAAGTTGGGTTATGAAATTCCCTTACCTCATGTCCGACTTGACTCAACCGTTCTTTAACCTCCTGAATAATAAACTAGAGTTAATATCTACCATATTAAGAACCATTTTCAATTTCATTATCCTTTTTATATCACTTATTACAATGTTATGAACGTTATGTAATTATTTAAGTTAATAACGGTCGTTCTGTCGATCTTTGGTACTTGTGTCAACAATAACCTTCTTATAATTACAAGTTGTTCATGTGGTGAAATATCCATTATATCCAGAATTATATTCATGATGTAGATATCATATATATCCAGTATATACATTCATTCATAATATTACATAACATTTAGAGGTAAAAAATGAAATGCACCGTTCATGGAGACGGTAAGCCGTACGTACGCATGAACGCTACTTTCATTTCAATTTCATATTTAATGGAACAAAATCATAATGATATAAATGTATAATATAATTAAAGTATAATATAGTGTATAATACCATTTACTCCATCCTTTATACATCCCACATATGGCATTAATGATTCAAATCACTTTGAGGGGGCGGTAGTCCGCACTTCCTAAAATGAAATTATCGTGTTTTACCCATAATGGAAATCATAAAGTATGACATAAATGAGAAATACAGAAGCATAAGTAAAACATAAACATATTATATATCATATATAAAAATAGTGACATCTTAATGGCCACCTTTGAAGGTGTTATAAGAGTGTTGAACAATCATCATTTCGTGAGGCAGAAATTCGCCATCCACAGAAACCTTATGTTCTTTAACCATTAGATGTAGGTGTGTGTAAGTGTAGCTCGAATCCTTCTTATAACAACATCCTAGTATATTGAGGATACTGGTGTTGTTATAAAAGAAATGAATAAAAAGATTTTAGGGGGTTGGAGGAGAAAAATAAAACAAAACAACATTAGAGAAGACATTACCTCAAAATCAGGTAACTCTTGCGTTAAATATGTATACATTTGCACTGGATTTTCATATATTGGAGAGAAATGTCTCTTTTTTTAAATCCTTTAAAAATCAAATAATTATAAAAGAAAACCTTTTGAATAAACGTAAAAGTAAAAGGGGTTTATACACTATATAAATGAAAGTTGTGTATAAAACCAAATATGCCTCAATGAAAGGAGATTGAGACGAAGTACTTAAAAAGATAATTTTTAAAATAAAATAGATCTATTATGTGTATTCACTATACTTACACATGAAGAAAGTAAAAATACAAAATAGGACATAATAATATCATGACATAATTTGAAAGTATGAGATTAACCCAAAGAATAGAAATTGGGTTAAGAAGTTCCCTTACCGTGCGTCTTGTCCTGACTCGGCCGTTCTTTAACCTCCTGAATAATAAACAAGACTTAATTTCAATTTACTTAAGAACCTTTTTCATGTTCATTATTCCTTTTATATCCCTTATTACCATGTTATGAACATTATTTAATTATTTAACTTAATAACGGTCGTTTTGTCGATCTTTGGTACTTGAGTCAAAAATAAACTTCTTATAATTACAAGTTGTTCATGTGGTGAAATATCCATTATATCCAGAATTATATTCATGATGTAGATATCATATATATCATATATACAGTATATACATTCATTCATAATGTCACGTAACATTTATAGGTAAGAAATGAAATGCACCGTTCATGGAGACGGTAAGCCGTATGTACGCATGAACGCTACTTTCATTTCTATTTCGTATTTAATGGAATGATATCATAATGATATAATTTATAATATAATTACAGTATAATATAGTGTATAATACCATTTAATCCATCCTTTATACATCCCACATATGGCATTAACGATTCAAATCACTCTGAGGGGGCGGTAGTCCGCACTTCCTAAAATGAAATTATCGCGTTTTACCCATAATGGAAATCATAAAGTATGCCATAAATGAGAAATACAGAAGCATAAGTAAAACATAAACATATTTTATATCATATATAAATATAGTGACATCTTAATGGCCACCTTTGAAGGTGTTATATGAGTGTTGAACAATCATCGTTTCGTGAGGCAGAAATTCGCCATCCACAGAAACCGTATGTTCTTTAACCATTAGATGTAGGTGTGTGTAAGTGTAGCTCTAATCCTTCTTATAACAACATCCTAGTATATTGAGGATACTGGTGTTGTTACAAAAGTAATGAATAAAAAGAGTTTATGGGGTTGGATAAGAAAAATAAAACAAAACAACATTAGAGAAGACATTACCTCAAAATCGGGTAACTCTTTTTGATTTGAGCCAAAGGCTTCCTTGAGAAGAGTTCTGCCCAAAGTGAGGCTTCTAGGAGTAAGAGGGGGAAGTTGGGAGAGTATTTGGGCAGAGGTTTTCCGAGCCAAATGGCTTGAAGGTGTGAATAAGGTGGGAGAGGTGGGGACATTTTATAAGTGGAGAGGAGGGGCTCTTTTGGAAAGATTGAAATGTTACATTATTACACAATGCTTTTCGGATTCGAAAGGTCCCACACTTATATAATTCATGGCTAAGGTGATAAGGGTTCGAAATCTACCCATCCAATAGTCTTTGGACAAGTGTAAGCCTTGGAATTTACATTATCTTTTCATTTTATTAAAATCGTTAAATAATGAGGTCATCACTGCATCATAATTATGTCATAAATAATTTAATTTATTTAATTTCTAAAAATATAAAAAAATACTATGATGTAGGAAATCTTTTTAGCTTTCTAATGAATATTTATAGTCAAAATTTGGACTTGTGTAACCCCATTTAAAACTGTTTTAGTAAAACAACTCATGTTTGCGTCAATTTAATTTTAACATTAAATAAATATATATTAATGTCATTTTCCAACTAAAGTGGCTCCATGGGGACCCCAAGTTGACCCATGGGTTGTCTTGGTCGGCCATGACTCATCCAACAGGAGTAGGACAAGTGTCATGCTCATCTCTATTTGTTGTGACAGCGGGAATTAATTATAAAAATAATTAATGCAACTTATATGTTTGGAATTTTGTAAAATAGACATCATTTTTGAATTCAGAATATCAATTATAGCTTAGGGTGAAATTTTGGCTTTGTTCTGAAAAACTTCAATTTTTGATGAATAGTGAAACCACTAAATGGTAGTTAAATAACTGATTTTTTGTTTAAATGAAATATTACCACTTTTGTGATTTTATTTTCAAAAATCCTACATACATGGTTGTGATTAAGAAGTAAAATGTGGTTCAATGAGATTAAAATAATTTTTTGGTGAATAGTAACTTTTAAGTTCTTAATCGCAATTAGAGGTAATTAGTGTAGTTTAAGGTACAAATAATGTTTTAATAATATGAGATGAGCATGACACTTGTCCTACTCCTATTGGATGAGTCATGGACGACCAAGACAACCCATGGGTCAACTTGGGGACCCCATAGAGCCACTTTAGTTTGAAAATGACATTAATATATATTTATTTAATCTTAAAATTAAATTGACACAAACATGAGTTGTTTTACTAAAATAGTTTTTAAGTGGGGTTACACATGTCCAAATTTTGACTATAAATATTCATTAGAAAGCTAAAAATATTTCCTACGTCATAGTAGTTGTTTTATAATTTTTATACATTAAATAAATTAAATTATTTATGACATCATTATGATGTAGTGATGACCTCATTATTTAACGATTTTAATAAAATGAAAAGATAATGTAAAATACAAGGATTACACTTGTCCAAAGACTATTGGATGGGTAGATTTCGAACCCTTATCACCTTATCCACTAATTATATAAGTGTGGGACCTTTAGAATCCGAAAAGCATTGTTTAATAATGTAACATTTCAATCTTTCCAAAAGAGCCCCTCCTCTCCGCTTATAAAAGGCCCCCATCTCTCCCACCTTATTCACACCTTCAAGTCATTTGGCTCGGCCAAACTCTTCCCAAATACTCTCACTACTTCCCTCTCTTACTCCTAGAAGCCTCACTTTGGGCAGAACTCTTCTGAAGGAAGCCTTTGGCTCAAATCAAAAAGAGTTACCCGATTTTGAGGTAATGTCTTCTCTAATGTTGTTTTGTTTTATTTTTCTTCTCCAACCCCCTAAACTCTTTTTATTAATTTCTTTTTTAACAACACCAATATCCTCAATATACTAGGATGTTGTTGTAATAAGGATTCGAGCTACACTTACACACACCTACATCTAATGGTTAAAGAACATACGGTTTCTGTGGATGGCGAAATTCTGCCTCACGAAACGATGATTGTTCAACACTCATATAACACCTTCAAAGGTGGACATTAAGATGTCACTATATTTATATAAGATATATAATGTGTTTATGTTTTACTTATGCTTTTGTATTTCTCATTTATGGCATACTTTATGATTTCCATTATGGGTAAAACGCGATAATTTCATTTTAGGAAGTGCGGACTACCGCCCCCTCAAAGTGATTTGAATCGTTAATACCATATGTGGGATGTATAAAGGATGGATTAAATGGTATTATACACTATATTATACTGTAATTATATTATAAATTTATATAATTATGATTCTGTTCCATTAAATACGAAATATAAATGAAAGTAGCGTTTATGCGTATGTACGGCTTACCGTCCCCATGAACGGTGCATTTCATTTCTTACCTCTAAATGTTACGTGAAATTATGAATGAATGTATATACTGGATATATATCATATATATGATATCTAAATCATGAATATAATTCTGGATATAATGTATATTTCACCAGATAAACAACTTGTAATTATAAGAAGTTTATTTTTGACTCAAGTACCAAAGATCGACAAAACGACCGTTATTAACTTAAATAATTAAATAATGTTCATAACATGGTAATAAGGGATATAAAAGGAATAATGAACATGAAAATGCTTCTTAAGTAAATAGAAATTAACTCTAGTTTATTATTCAGGAGGTTAAAGAACGGTCGAGTCAGGACAAGACGCAAGGTAATGGAACTTCTTAACCCAATTTTCATTCTTTGGGTAAATCTCCTACTTTCAAATTATGTCATGATATTATTATGTCATATATTTTATTTGTACATTTTTTAGGTGTACTTATAGTGAATACACATTATAGATGTACTTTATTTAAAAAAATTATCTTTTTAAGGACTCCGTCTCAATCCCCTTTCATTGAGGCATATTTGGTTTTATACAAAACTTTCTTTTATACGGTGTATAAACCCCTTTGACTTTTACGTTTATTCAAAAGGAATCTTTTTTATACGAAGCGTTTTACTAAACGAAAAAAAGGAAATGTTTTTCTTTCCATACTTATGCGGCGACAACGACTTCTCCGCCGCCGTGACCATTATTTGAGTTTCGTCTTCCTCTACAAGCCATCATTTTTTTAATTAAAAATAAATACAAAGTTTTAACTTTCTTTTATTTTGGTATTGAAAATGGTTTTGAAAGCGTTTTTATTATATCAATGTGTTTTATTTATATCTTGTGATTGAAATGTGGAAATGTTATGTTTCTTTTTTGCATGTTTTATGTGATACGATTATGTTATGATTTATGATATGTTTAAACCTATTCATACTAGGAATGCATTGGACTTAATAAGTGACGGGTGGAGCCCGCTATAGCTCCTCGATGCATCGGCAGGTCTCATGAGACAAACTAGTGTCTTGGCACGAGGCCTTGACAAAATCTTATTTTTGGTCTTGGCACGAGGCCTTGGCTACGTGGTTATGATAGTCTGGAATTATGCATTCCATCATTATGAAAGTGGTTATTGTTATTTCATGTGATTATTCGACCAGTAGAATATCCATGTGAAGAAGTGAATGGAATTATCTCATTTTACTTTTGCCATATTATGTTGATGTTCAAGATTAAAAGGCTTTTGTTTTAGTTATACATTGCCTTAAATTTTTATGTTAATTTATGAAAGCTTCCGCAATATTGTTATCCTTACTGAGCATCTGAGCTCACCCCTTTCAATGTTTTAATATTTTCCAGGATGTGAAGAAGTATTTTATGAATGACCTGCAGGGATAGTCAGAAGAGGATATGAGTGTGGACTATGAAGACTTTGTTATTAGTTTTTCACTTTATGATGTAATGTAAGACTTCTGAATGTATCTAGTGTTTCCAAGGCTACTAAACTAATCGGTCTTTCGAGACTTGATCTTTTGTGATCATGCCAATGTTACGAAGTAATGCACCGACTCTGGGTAGCTGGGGTTGGGGCATTACAGTTGGTATCAGAGGAAGTTTAGTACAAACCTTGGAAGCTAGATTTAGATAAACTCTGATTAGAGCACGAAGACCTAAGATGAACTTTGAGGATTAGTATAGAAGAACTTCCTAGAATTATGGTATTGTAGAGATTTTGTGAGTTTTCTGAGCAATACATCCCTGTATGGATACGAGCAGGTAGAGGCGGCTCTGGCACAGATGTACCTAGGGGTAAAACCCGAAAACACTGCTTTGAGCTAGACTCGAACGGGAACTGGTGCACGACAACGGGCCTTGCTGCACTCTTGGTTACGACACTCCCGGGGGATATGCATTGGATAATTCTCATTTTCTTTATAAACCACTATGAAGGGTTATGAGTATATACTTCCTCAAAGAAAACATTTTTATGGATTATATCCATAAATAGTTCAATTTATGTTAAGTATCTTACAAGTATGGAATTATGTATTTTGATTTAAAAACTAATATAGTTTATGCCATTGTTTAGAAATGGCGCTTAGTGGAAGGAATGGAAACCGTATCAATGCACGCACTCCGTGTAGGGATTTCCCTCCTGCTCAAGATGATTATGGTGGAGCTAGTGATACAACTGGTGCTGATCAGCTTCTCACCGTACTGGGATAACTCACACAGGTTATGAATAATAACCTTACTCGTATAGAGCACCCTGATCCGCAACGTGGAGGATCAATGTTAGACCTCTTCATGAGGCAACAACCACCAACCTTCAATGAGAGTACAAATCCTATAGTAGCTGATCAATGGATAAATTCCTTAGAGAAAATATTCCATGACTTGGGGAGTAGTGAAAGGGAGAAGGTTGTCATGGCAGTATACCGCCTCACTGGAGATGCCGATCAGTGGTGGTCGCTGATTCAAAACACAAAGGAAGATGATGACGTATCGAATATGGAATGGAGGGAGTTCAAAGAGCTTTTCTTAGAAAAATACTTTCCTCGTGACCATCGAGTAGATATGGAAAGGCAATTTCTGAGTCTGAGGCAGAAGGAGGATGAGAATGTCGCAAAGTATGAGGCTAACTTTACAAGGTTAGCGAGGCATGCTGCCGATTATATACGTAACCCAAGGAGTAAGATTGATCGTTTCTTTGATGGGTTAAAACCATTTCTCAGTCGATCTTTAGTATCACAATCCTTCTCATCATACGAAGATATTGTCTCATGTGCTATCAAGACAGAAAAGGAATTCTCTAAGTCTTATGACAACAAAGTAAAGCAAGAGAAGAAGAGAACGGTGGAACAAGAGACAGATAAAGGGAAAAAGGGAAAGAAGGATTTTCCATTATGTGATAATTGTGGGAAGAATCACCCTGGTACGTGCCTAAAAGGAATGGGAGTTTGTTATAAATGTGGAGAAAAGGGTCACCAGGCTCGTGATTGCAAGGGAAAGAAAGTGGCTGTCAAAGTTGAATGCTACAATTGTATGGAAATGGGGCATTATGCAAATGAATGTCCTAAGCGTTAGAAAAACTTACCTGAGAAAAGGCCAAGGGATCAAGGACAATCTTATGTTGTTACTACAGTTGAAGAAGAATAACTAATGTATTGGTGCTTTTGGACTCATGGATTATATTTTGGTTATTAGAATAATGTGATATATATATAAATAAGGATTGTACTGCAGTACTTGTTGATTTCAGTAAGGTTTTAATATGATGAAGGTAATCATATTTTTAGTATGTGACAATAAGAGAAAATTTTCTTTGTTTGGGGAATCTGATGTTACAATTGATTTTGGAATTTAGAGACCTTTTAGAGAAAGTCTGGACGGAGGTATTTTGGATAACTATTAAGGTTGGAATGGATTAAGTTGAACCATGGATAGTATTGTTTAAGGTTAAAGAATTTCTGAAGATTATTTTTGGAATATTATAATATTATAGTTTTAGGAAAAGGACAACCTGCAGGGTGGGGAATAACCCGTCGCGTCGGACAAAGCTGCAGGAATCGAACCCACAACCATAGTGCGACAAACCTTTATTTCCTACCAATAGCCTACAGGAAGTCCCTGGTTATTACAAAAAAGTTTTACTAATCTAAATGGTATGTGTTAACATTTGGA
This sequence comes from Viscum album, assembly GCA_963277665.1. Classification (NCBI taxonomy): domain Eukaryota; kingdom Viridiplantae; phylum Streptophyta; class Magnoliopsida; order Santalales; family Viscaceae; genus Viscum; species Viscum album. Next base: position 1,363,954,910 of record OY728143.1, on the reverse strand, counting down.
ACCTTATACAATTAGGATAAATAGAATATTTTTGAGTTCCGTTACCATTTGGAGTAAAAGTTGGGTGTGTGGTAAAAATTTATTAAAGAATGAAAGTATACATAACAAGTATGTATATTCCCTTAAGTTCTTAGTAAATCTCCTAAATAAATTCCTCAACATTATAAAAGGTAACTTAAAACAAAAATGTTGTCGGTTAACTTTTCCAACTGGGGATTCAATGATCGTTTAACCAATCACAAGTTTGTGATTTTCTTGTGGTTAAACTTTCTCCTAATCCTATTTTCTATAACTCTCCATCAGACCTTGATGGTTTGTTTCTCCTCCATATCCATATTTTCATAGAATCCTATAATGGGTATATCGGGTGACCTTTGTACTTATCTTGCTTTCTTTTAATGTTATATATTTATTAACCTTATTTCCGATGTGGGTTTTCTTCAAAGGTATTTTTTCTTTTCAACCTTTTATTTTCAAAGAAAAATTTCAAATTGCGAGGACGCAATTTATTGAAGGAGGGGAGAATGTAACACCCCGAGCTTCCACGATACGCTTCTCATTCAATAATTCAATAGCTTTCATTGTACGCAACTTCGAGTTCTAAAACACCGTGACTAATCAAAGTAGCCGTTATGAAAAGTAATAACCACTTTTTAAAATTATATGAATTTTATATTTCAAAATGGACTTCATTTTTGGATTCGGAATATCGAAATTAGCCTATGTTGAATTTTTGGTATTTTTCTGAGAACTTCTAATTTTTTATGAATAGTGAAAAATACTTAAAACAACTTTTTAATCAAAATAATTTATTGTGATAAATTATACTATTTAGTGGTTTTAAGGTATAATTAGAATATATTTGTTCCATTTTATCCAATGGTGGTCATTATAATTAATTTAACATTGAAATTGGACATAAACAATTGCCAATCTTTTGATATAAATTGTTTCTTAAAAACACGCTATTGTTGTGATAGTGGGAATTAATTATAAAATTAATTAATGAAACTTATATGTTTGGAATTTTGTAAAATAGAAATAATTTTTGAATTTGGAATATCAATTATAGCTTATGGTGAAATTTTGGCATTGTTCTGAAAAACTTCAATTTTTGATGAATAGTGAAACCACTAAGTGGTAGTTAAATAACTGATTTTTCGTTTAAATGAAATATTACCACTTCTGTGATTTGATTTTCAAAAATCCGACATACATGGTTGTAATTAAGAAGTAAAATGTGGTTTAATGTGATTAAAATAATTTTTTGGTGAATAGTAACTTTTAAGTTCTTAATCGCGATTAGAGGTAATTAGTGTAGTTTAAGATACAAATAATGTTTTAATAATATGAGATGAGCATGAAACTTGTCCTACTCCTATTGGATGATTCATGGCCGACCAAGACAACCCATGGGTCAACTTGGGGACCCCATGGAGCCACTTTAGTTGGAAAATGACATTAATATATGTTTATTTAATGTTAAAATTAAATTGACACAAACATGAGTTATTTTACTAAAACATTTTTTAAGTGGGGTTACACAAGTACAAATTTTGACTATAAATATTAATTAGAAATCTAAAAAGATTTCCTACATCATAGTATTTGTTTTATAATTTTTATACAATAAATAAATTAAATTATTTATGAGATCATTATGATGCAGCGATGACCTCATTATTTAACGATTTTAATAAAATGAAAAGATAATGTAAAATCCAAGGCCTAAACTTGTCCAAAGACTATTGGATGGGTAGATTTCGAACCCTTATCACCTTATCCACGAATTATATAAGTGTGGTACCTTTATAATCCTAAAATCATTGTGTAATAATGTAACTTTTCAATCTTTCCAAAAGAGACCCTCCTCTCCACTTATAAAAGGCCCCCACCTCTCCCACCTTATTCACACCTTCAAGCCATTTGACTCGGCCAACCTCTGCCCAAATACTCTCCCAACTTCCTCCTCTTACTCTTAGAAGCCTTACTTTGGGCAGAACTCTTCTCAAGGAAGCCTTTGGCTCAAATCAAAAAGAGTTACCCGATTTTGAGGTAATGTCTTCTCTAATGTTGTTTTGTTTTATTTTTCTTCTCCAACCCCCTAAACTCTTTTTATTCATTACTTTTGTAACAACACCAGTATCCTCAATATACTAGGATGTTTTTATAAGAATTATTCGAGCTACACTTACACACACCTACATCTAATGGTTAAAGAACATACGGTTTCTGTGGATGGCGAATTTCTGCCTCACGAAACGATGATTGTTCAACACTCATATAACACCTTCAAAGGTGGCCATTAAGATGTCACTATATTTATATATGATATAAAATATGTTTATGTTTTACTTATGCTTCTGTATTTCTCAGTTATGGCATACTTTATGATTTCCATTATGGGTAAAACGTGATAATTTCATTTTAGGAAGTGCGGAATACCGCCCCCTCAAAGTGATTTGAATCGTTAATTCCATATGTGGGATGTATAAAGGATGGATTAAATGGTATTATACACTATATTATACTATAATTATATTATAAATTTATATCATTATGATTTCATTCCATTAAATACGAAATAGAAATGAATGTAGCGTTCATGCGTACGTACGGCTTACCGTCTCCATGAACGGTGCATTTCATTTCTTACCTCTAAATGTTACGTGACATTATGAATGAATGTATATACTGTATATATGATATATATGATATCTACATCATGAATATAATTCTGGATATAATGGATATTTCACCACATGAACAACTTGTAATTATAAGAAGTTTATTTTTGACTCAAGTACCAAAGATCGACAAAGCGACCGTTATTAACTTAAATAATTAAATAATGTTCATAACATGGTAATAAGGGATATAAAAGGAATAATGAACATGAAAAAGGTTCTTAAGTAAATAGAAATTAACTCTAGCTTATTATTCAGAAGGTTAAAGAACGGTCGAGTCAGGACAAGACGCAAGGTAAGGGAATTTCTTAACCCAATTTTTATTCTTTGGGTTAATCTCCTACTTTCAAATTATGTAACACCCCGAGCTTCCACGATACGCTTCTCATTCAACAATGCAATAGCTTGCATTGTACGCAACTCCGAGTTCTAAAACACCACGACTAATCAAAGTAGCCGTTATGAATAGTAATAACCACTTTTTAAAATTATAGAAATTTTATATTTCAAAATGGACTTCATTTTTGGATTCGGAATATCGAAATTAGCCTATGTTGAATTTTTGGTATTTTTCTGAGAACTTCTAATTTTTTATGAATAGTGAAAAATACTTAAAACAACTTTTTGAATCAAAATAATTTATTGTGATAAGTTATACTATTTAGTGGTTTTAAAGTATAATTAGAATATATTTTTACCATTTTATCCAATGGTGGTCATTAGAATTAATTTAACATTGAAATTGGACATAAACAATTGCCAATCTTTTGATATAAATTGTTTCTTAAAAACACGCTATTTGTTGTGACAGCGGGAATTAATTATAAAATTAATTTATGAAACATATATGTTTGGAATTTTGTAAAGTAGACATCATTTTTGAATTCGGAATATCAATTATAGCTTAGGGTGAAATTTTGGCTTTGTTCTGAAAAACGTCAATTTTTGATGAATAGTGAAACCACTAAGTGGTAGTTAAATAACTGATTTTTCATTTAAATGAAACATTACCACTTCTGTGATTTGATTTTCAAAAATCTGACATACATGGTTGTCATTAAGAAGTAAAATGTGGTTCAATGAGATTAAAATACATTTTTGGTGAATAGTAACTTTTATGTTCTTAATCGCGATTAGAGGTAATTAGTGTAGTTTAAGGTAAAAAAAATATTTTAATAATATGAGATGAGCTTGACACTTGTCCTAATACTATTTGATGAGTCATGGCCGACCAAGACAACCCATGGGTCAACTTGGGGATCCCATGGAGCCACTTTAGTTGGAAAATGACATTAATATATATTTATTTAATGTTAAAATTAAATTGACACAAACATGAGTTGTTTTACTAAAACAGTTTTTAAGTGGGGTTACACAAGTCCAACTTTTGACTATAAATATTCATTAGAAATCTAAAAATATTTCCTACATCATAGTATTTTTTTATAATTTTTAGACATTAAATAAATTAAATTATTTATGACATCATTATGATGCAGCGATGACCTCATTATTTAACGATTTTAATAAAATGAAAAGATAATGTAAAATCCAAGGCTTACACTTGTCCAAAGACTATTGGATGGGTATATTTCGAACCCTTATCACCTTATCCACGAATTATATAAGTGTGGGACCTTTAGAATCCTAAAAGCATTGTGTAATAATGTAACATTTCAATCTTTCCAAAAGAGCCCCTCCTCTCCACTTATGAAAGGCCCCCACCACTCCCACCTTATTCACACCATCAAGCCATTTGGCTCGGCCAACCTCTGCCCAAATACTCTCCCAACTTCTCCCTCTTACTCCTAGAAGCCTCACTTTGGTCAGAACTCTTCCCAAGTAATCCTTTGGCTCAAATCAAAAAGAGTTACCCGATTTTGAGGTAATGTCTTCTCTAATGTTGTTTTGTTTTATTTTTCTTCTCCAACCCCCTAAACTCTTTTTATTCATTTCTTTTGAAACAAAACCAGTATCCTCAATATAATAGGGTGTTTTTATAAGAATGATTCTAGCTACACTTACACACACCTACATCTAATGGTTAAAGAACATACGGTTTCTGTGGATGGCGAATTTCTGCCTCACGAAACGATGATTGTTCAACACTCATATAACACCTTCAAAGGTGGCCATTAAGATTTCACTATTTTTATATATGATATATAATATTTTTATGTTTTACTTATGCTTCTGTATTTCTCATTTATGGCATACTTTATGATTTCCATTATGAGTAAAACGCGATAATTTCATTTTAGGAAGTGCGGACTACCGCCCCCTCAAAGTGATTTGAATCGTTAATGCGATATGTGGGATGTATAAAGGATGGAGTAAATGGTATTATACACTATATTATACTGGAATTATATTATACATTTATATCATTATGATTTTGTTCCATTAAATATGAAATTGAAATGAAAGTAGCGTTCATGCGTACGTACGGCTTACCGTCTCCATGAACGGTGCATTTCATTTTTTACCTCTAAATGTTACGTAATATTATGAATGAATGTATATACTGGATATATATGATATATATGATATCTACATCATGAATATAATTCTGGATATAATGGATATTTCACCACATGAACAACTTGTAATTATAAGAAGGTTATTGTTGACACAAGTACCAAAGATCGACAAAACGACCGTTATTAACTTAAATAATTACATAACGTTCATAAAATTGTAATAAGTGATATAAAAAGGATAATGAAATTGAAAACGGTTCTTAATAAGGTAGATATTAACTCTAGTTTATTATTCAGGTGGTTGAAGAATGGTTGAGTCATGTCGGACATGAGGTAAGGGAATTTCTTAACCCAATTTTCATTCTTTGGGTTAATCTCCTACTTTCAAATTATGTCATGATATTATTATGTCCTATATTGTATTTGTACATTATTTATGTGTACTTATAGTGAATACACATTATAGATGTACTTTATTTAAAAAATGATCTTTTTAAGGACTTCGTCTCAATCCCCTTTCATTGAGGCATATTTGGTTTTATACAAAACTTTCTTTTATACGGTGTATAAACCCCTTTGACTTTTAAATTTATTCAAAAGGTTTTATTTTATAATTATGTGATTTTTAAATGATTTCAAAAAAGAGATATTTCTCTCCAATATATGAAAATCCAGTGCAAATGTATACATATTTAACGCAAGCTTAAAAATGTTTTCAGAAAACCCGACTCTCGAGTGTGGTAGACAGGAAGGGATTGAGCATGGACCCATCATGGCCTGTAATTAGTAAAGAAGTCTCAGAATTAGTTATTTTGTTTTTAGAAGCTTGCATAATGTTTTTAGAAAAACACTGGATTATATTTGAGAAATTTTAAACATAAGTATCTTCTAAAAAATTACATCGGCAGGTCTCATGAGACAAACTAGTGCCTTGGCATGAGGCCTTGACAAAATCTTATTTGTGGTCTTAGCACGAGGCCTTGGCTACGTGGTTTTGATAGTCTGGCAATATGCATTCCATCATTATGAAAGTGGTTATTGATATTGCATTTGATTATTCGACCAGTAGAATATCCATGGGAAGAAGTAAATGGAATTATCTCATTTTACTTTTTCCATATTATGTTTAAGTTCAAGTTTAAAACGATTTTGTTTTAGTAATACATTGCCTTAAATGTTAATGTTTATGAATAGTGAAAAATAATTAAAAACAACTTTTTAAATCAAAATAATTTATAGTGAAAAATTATACTATTTAGTGGTTTTAAAATATAATTAGAATATATTTTTACCATTTTATCCAATGGTGGTCATTAGAATTAATTTAACATTGAAATTGGACATAAACAATTGCCAATCTTTTGATATAAATTGTTTCTTAAAAACACGCTATTTGTTGTGACAACGGGAATTAATTATAAAATTAATTAATGCAACTTATATGTTTGGAATTTTTTAAAATAGACATCATTTTTGAATTCGGAATATCAATTATTGCTTAGGGTGAAATTTTGGATTTGTTCTGAAAAACTTCAATTTTTGATGAATAGTGAAACCACTAAGTGGTAGTTAAATAACTGATTTTTTGTTTAAATGAAATATTACCACTTCTGTGATTTCATTTTCAAAAATCCGACATACATGGTTGTCATTAAGAAGTAAAATGTGGTTCAATGAGATTAAAATAATTTTTGTTGAATAGTAACTTTTAAGTTCTTAATCGCGATTAGAGGTAATTAGTGTAGTTTAAGGTACAAATAATGTTTTAATAATATGAGATGAGCATGACACTTGTCCTACTCCTATTGTATGAATCATGGCCGACCAAGAAAACCCATGGGTCAACTTGGGGACCCCATGGAGCCACTTTAGTTGGAAAATGACATTAATATATATTTATTTAATGTTAAAATTAAATTGACACAAACATGAGTTGTTTTACTAAAACAGTTTTTAAGTGGGGTTACACAAGTCCAAATTTTGATTATAAATATTCATTAGAAATCTAAAAAGATTTCATACATCATAGTATTTTGTTTATAATTTTTAGACATTAAATAAATTAAATTATTTATGACATCATTATGATGCAGCGATGACCTCATTATTTAACGATTTTAATAAAATGAAAAGATAATGCAAAATCCAAGGCTTACACTTGTCCAAAGACTATTGGATGGGTAGATTTCGAACCATTATCACCTTAGCCACGAATTATATAAGTTTTGGACCTTTATAATCCGAAAAGCATTGTGTAATAATGTAACATTTCAATCTTTCCAAAAGAGCCCCTCCTCTCCACTTATAAAAGGCCCCCACCTCTCCCACCTTATTCACACCTTCAAGCCATTTGGATCTGCCAACATCTGCCCAAATACTCTCCCAACTTTCCCCTCTTACTCCTAGAAGCCTCACTTTGGGAATAACTCTTCCCAAGGAAGCCTTTGGCTCAAATCAAAAAGAGTTACCCGATTTTGAGGTAATGTCTTCTCTAATGTTGTTTTGTTTTATTTTTCTTCTCCAACCCCCTAAACTCTTTTTATTCATTTCTTTTGTAACAACACCATTATCCTCAATATACTAGGATGTTTTTATAAGAAGGATTCGAGCTACACTTACACACACATACATATAATGGTTAAAGAACATACGGTTTCTGTGGATGGTGAATTTCTGCCTCACGAAACGATGATTGTTCAACACTCATATAACACCTTCAAAGGTGTCCATTAAGATGTCACTATATTTATATATGATATAAAATATGTTTATGTTTTACTTATGCTTCTGTATTTCTCATTTATGGCATACTTTAGGATTTCCATTATGGGTAAAACGCGATAATTTCATTTTAGGAAGTGCGGACTACCGCCCCCTCAAAGTGATTTGAATCGTTAATGCCATATGTGGGATGTATAAAGGATGGATTTTTATGAATAGTGAAAAATACTTAAAAAAACTTTTTAAATAAAAATAATTTATAGTGAAAAATTATACTATTTAGTTGTTTTAAAGTATAATTAGAATATATTTTTACCATTTTATCCAATGTTGGTCATTAGAATTAATTTAACATTGAAATCGGACATAAACAATTGCCAATCTTTTGATATAAATTGTTTCTTAGAAACACGCCATTTTTTGTAACAGCGGGAATTAATTATAAAATTAATTAATGCAACTTATAGTTTTGGAATTTTGTAAAATAGACATCATTTTTTAATTCGGAATATCAATTATAGCTTAGGTTGAAATTTTGGCTTTGTTCTGAAAAACTTCAATTTTTGATGAATAGTGAAACCACTAAGTGGTAGTTAAATAACTGATTTTTCATTTAAATGAAATATTACCACTTCTGTGATTTGATTTTCAAAAATACAACATACATGGCTGTCATTAAGAAGTAAAATGTGGTTCAATGAGATTAAAATAAATTTTTGGTGAATAGTAACTTTTAAGTTCTTAATCGCGATTAGAGGTAATTAGTGTAGTTTAAGGTACAAATAATGTTTTAATAATATGAGATGAGAGTGAAACTTGTCCTACTCCTATTGGATGAGTCATGGCCGACCAATACAACCCATGGGTCAACTTGGGGACCCCATGGAGCCACTTTAGTTGGAAAACGACATTAATATATATTTATTTAATGTTAAAATTAAATTGACACAAAGATGAGTTGTTTTACTAAAACAGTTTTTAAGTGGGGTTAACCAAGTCCAAATGTTGACTATAAATATTCATTAGAAAGATAAAAAGATTTCCTACATCATAGTATTTGTTTTTTAATTTTTAGACATTAAATAAATTAAATTATTTATGACATCATTATGATGCAGCGATGACCTCATTATTTAACGATTTTAATAAAATGAAAAGATAATGTAACATCCAAGGCTTACACTTGTCCAAAGACTATTGTATTGGTATATTTCGAACCCTTATCACCTTATCCACGAATTATATAAGTGTGGGACCTTTAGAATCCGAAATGCATTGTGTAATAATGTAACATTTCAATCTTTCCAAAAGTGCCCCTCCTCTCCACTTATAAAAGGCCCCCACCTCTCCCACCTTATTCACACCTTCAAGCCATTTGGCTCGGCCAAACTCTGCCCAAATACTCTCCAAACTTCCCCCTATTACTCCTAGAAGCCTCACTTTGGGAAAAACGCTTCCCAAGGAAGCCTTTGGCTCAAATCAAAAAGAGTTACCCGATTTTGAGGTAATGTCTTCTCTAATGTTGTTTTGTTTTATTTTTCTTCTCCAAACCCCTAAAATCTTTTTATTCATTTCTTTTGTAACAACACCAGTATCCTCAATATACTAGGATGTTGTTATAAGAAGTATTCGAGCTACACTTACACACACCTACATCTAATGGTTAAAGAACATACGGTTTCTGTGGATGGCGAATTTCTGCCTCACGAAACGATGATTGTTCAACACTCATATAACACCTTCAAAGGTGGCCATTAAGATGTAACTATTTTTATATATGATATATAATATGTATATGTTTTACTTATGCTTCTGTATTTCTCGTTTATGACATACTTTATGATTTCCATTATGGGTAAAACACGATAATTTCATTTTAGGAAGTGCGGACTACCGCCCCCTCAAAGTGATTTGAATCGTTAATGCCATATGTGGGATCTATAAAGGATGGATTAAATGGTATTATACACTATATTATACTGGAATTATATTATACATTTATATCATTATGATTTTGTTCCATTAAATATGAAATTGAAATGAAAGTAGCGTTTATGCGTACGTACGGCTTACCGTCTCCATGAATGGTACATTTCATTTCTTACCTCTAAATGTTATGTAATATTATGAATGAATGTATATACTGGATATATATGATATATATGATATCTACATCATGAATATAATTTTGGATATAATGGATATTTCACCACATGAACAAATTGTAATTATAAGAAGGTTATTGTTGACACAAGTACCAAAGATCGACAAAACGACCATTATTAACTTAAATAATTAAATAACGTTCATAACATTGTAATAAGTGATATAAAAAAGAAAAATGAACTTGAAAATGGTTCTTAATAAGGTAGATATTAACTCTAGTTTCTTATTCAGGAGGTTAAAGAACGGTTGAGTCAAGTCGGACATGAGGTAAGGGAATTTCATAACCCAACTTCCATTCTTTGGGTTAATCTCCTACTTTCAAATTATGTCATGATATTATTATGTTGTATATTGTATTTATACTTTCTTTATGTGTACATATAGTGAATACACATAATAGATATATTTTATTTAAAAAAATTATCTTTTTAAGGACTTTGTCTCAATCCCCTTTCATTGAGGCATATTTGGTTTTATACAAAACTTTCTTTTATACGGTGTATAAACCCCTTTGACTTTTACATTTATTCAAAAGGAATCTTTTTTTATACGAATCGTTTTACTAAACGACAAAAAGGGAATGTTTTTCTTTCCGTACTTATGCGGTGACAACGACTTCTCCGCCGCCGTGACCATTATTTGAGTTTCGGCTTCCTCTACAAGCCATCATTTTTTTAATGAAAAATAAATACAAAGTTTTAACTTTCTTTTATTTTGGTATTGAAAATGGTTTTTAAAGAGTTTTATTATATCAATGTGTTGTATTGATATCTTGTGATTGAAATGTGGAAATGTTATGTTTCCTTTATGCCTGTTTTATGTGATTCGATTATGTTATGGTTTATGATATGTTTAAAACTATTCATATGAGGAATGCATTGGACTTAATAAGTGACGGGTGGAGCCCGCTATAGCTCCTCGATGCATCGGCAGGTCTCATGAGACAAACTAGTGTCTTCGCACGAGGCCTTGACAAAATCTTATTTGTGGTCTTGGCACGAGGCCTTGGCTACGTGGGTATGATAGTCTGGCATTATGCATTCCATCATTATGAAAGTGGTTATTGATATTGCATGTGATTATTCGACCAGTAGAATATCCATGGGTAGAAGTAAATGGCATTATCTCATTTTACTTTTTCCATATTATGTTGAAGTTGAAGTTTAAAAGGCTTTTGTTTTATTTATACATTGCCTTAAATGTAAATGTTTATTAATGAAAGCTTCCGCTATATTGTTAACCTTACTGAGCATCTGAGCTCACCCCTTTCAATGTTTTAATATTTTTCCAGGATGTGAAGAAGTAATTTATGAGTGACCTACAGGGGTAGTCAGAAAGGGATATGATTGTGGACTATGAAGACCATGTTATTGTAGTTTTTTTACTTTTTGATGTAATGAAAGACTTATGAATGTATCTAGTGTTTCCAAGGCTACTAAACTAATCGGTCTTTCGAGACTTGATCTTTTGTGATCATGCTAATGTTACGAAGTAATGCACCGGCTCTGGGTAGATGTGGTCGGGGCGTTACAGTTGGTATCAGAGAAAGTTTAGTACAAACCTTGGAAGCTAGATTTAGATAAACTTTGATTAGAGCACGTAGACCTAAGATGAACTTTGAGGATTAGTATAGAAGAACTTCCTAGAATTTTGGTATTGTAGAGATTTTGTGAGTTTTCCGAGCAATACATCCCTTTCTGGATACGAGCAGGTAGAGGCGGCTCTGGCATAGATGTTCCTAGGGGTAAAACCCGAAAACACCGCTTTGAGCTAGACTCGAACGGGAACTGGTGCATGACAACGGCCCTTGCTGCACTCTTGGTAACGACACTCCTGAGGGATATGCTTAGGATAACTCTCATTTTCTTTACAAATCATTATGAAGGGTTTATGAGTATATACTTCCTCAAAGAAAACATTTTTATGATTATGGATTATATCCATAAATAGTTCAATTTATGTTAAGTGTTTTATAAGTATGGGATTATGTATTTTGATTCATAAACTGATCTAGTTTATGCCATTGTTTAGAAATGGCGCCTAGTGGAAGAAATGGAAACCGTATCAATGCACGCACTCCATGTAGGGATTTCCCTCCTGCTCAAGATAATTATAGTGGGGTTGGTGATGCAACTGGTGCCGATCAGCTAATCACCATACTGGGACAACTTACTCAGGTTATGAATAATAACCTTACCCGTATGGAGCACCCTGATCCACAGCGTGGAGGATCAATGTTAGAGCGATTCATGAGGCAACAACCACCAACGTTCAATGGGAGTACAAATCCATTAGTAGCTGAGCAATGGATAAATTCCCTAGAGAAAATATTTCAGGATTTGGGGAGCAGTGAAAGAGAAAAAGTTATCATGGCAGTTTACCGCCTCACTGGAGATGCTGATCAATGGTGGTAATTGATTCAAAACATGAAGGAAGATGATGAAGTATCAAATATGGAATGGAGGGAGTTAAAAGAGCTTTTCTTAGAAAAATACTTTCCTCGTGACCATCGAGCAGATATGGAAAGGCAATTTCTGAGTCTGAGGCAGAAGGAGGATGAGAATGTCGCAAAGTATGAGGCTAACTTTGCAAGGTTAGCGAGGCATGCTGCCGATTATATACGTAACCCAAGGAGTAAGATTTATCGTTTCTTTGATGGGTTAAAACCATTTCTCCGTCGATCTTTAGTATCACAATCCTTCTCATCATACAAAGATATTGTCTCGTGTGCTATCAATACAGAAAAGGAATTCTCTAAGTCTTATGACAACAAAGTAAAGCAAGAGAAGAAGAGAACGGTGGAACAAGAGACAGATAAAGGGAAAAAGGGAAAGAAGGATTTTCCATTATGTGATAATTGTGGGAAGAATCACCCTGGTACTTGTCTAAAAGGAATGGGAGTTTGTTATAAATGTGGAGAAAAGGGTCACCAGGCTCGTGATTGCAAGGGAAAGAAAGAGGCTATCAAAGTTGAATGTTATAATTGTAGAGAAATGGGTCATTATGCAAAGGAATGTCCTAAGCGTCAGGGAAACTTACCTCAGAAAAGGCCAAGGGATCAAGGACAATCTTATGTTGTTACTACAGTTGAAGCAGAATAACTAATGTATTGGTGCTTTTGGACTCATGGATTATATTTTGGTTATTAGAATAATGTGATATATATATATAAGGATTGTACTGCAGTACTTGTTGATTTCAGTAAGGTTTTAATATGATGAAGGTAATTATATTTTTAGTATGTGACAATAAGAAAAACTTTACTTTGTTTGGGGAATCTGATAAATTGATTTTGGAATTAAGAGAACTTTTAGAGAAAGTCTGGACAGAGGTATTTTGGATAACTATAATGGTTGGAGTGGATTAAGTTGATCTTTGGATAGTATTGTTTAAGGTTAAAAAATTTATGAAGATTATTTTTGGAATATTATGATACTATAGTTTTAGGAAAAGGACACCCTGCAGGGTGGGGAATAACCCGTCGCGTCGGACAAAGCTGCAGGAATCGAACCCACAACCATAGTGTGACAAGCCTTTATTTCATACCACTAGCCTACAGGAAGTCCCTGGTTATTACAAAATAGTTTTACTAATCTAAATGGTATGTGTTAACATTTGGAACCTTATACAATTAGGATAAATAGAATATTTTTGAGTTCTGTTACCATTTGGAGTAAAAGATGGGTTTGTGGTAAAAATTTATTAACGAATGAAAGTATACATAACAAGTATGTATATTCCCTTACGTTCTTAGTAAATCTCCTAAACAAATTCCCCAACATTATAAAAGGTAACTTAAAACAAAAATGTTGTCGGTTAACTTTTCCAACTGGGGATTCAATGACTATTTAACCAATCACAAGTTTGTGATTTTCTTGTGGTTAAACATTCTCCTAATCCTGTTTTCTATAACTCTGCATCAGACCTTGATGGTTTGTTTCTCCTCCATATCCATATTTTCATAGAATCCTATAATGGGCTATATCGGGTGACCTTTGTACTTATCTTTCTTTCTTTTAATGTTATATATTTATTAACCTTATTTCCGATGTGGGTTTTCCTCGAAGGTATTTTCTCTTTTCAACCTTTTATTTTCAAAGAAAAATTTCAAATTGCGAGGACGCAATTTATTGAAGGAGGGGAGAATGTAACACCCCGAGCTTCCACGATACGCTTCTCATTCAATAATGCAAAAGCTTGCATTGTACGCAACTTTGAGTTCTAAAACACCGCGACTAATAAAAGTAGACGTTATGAATAGTAATAACCACTTTTTAAAAATATAGAAATTTTATATTTCAAAATGGACTTCATTTTTGGATTCGGAATATCGAAATTAGCCTATGTTGAATTTTTGGTATTTTTCTGAGAACTTCTAATTTTTTATGAATAGTGAAAAATACTTAAAACAAATTTTTTAATCAAAATAATTTATTGTGATAAATTATACTATTTAGTGGTTTTAAAGTATAATTAGAATATATTTTTACCATTTTATCCAATGGTGGTCATTAGAATTAATTTAACATTGAAAATGGACATAAACAATTGCCAATCTTTTGATATAAATTGTTTCTTAAAAACACGCTATTTGTTGTGACAGCGGGAATTAATTATAAAATTAATTAATGCAACTTATATTTTTGTAATTTTGTAAAATAGACATCATTTTTTAATTCGGAATATCAACTATATCTTAGGGTGAAATTTTGGCTTTGTTCTGAAAAACTTCAATTTTTGATGAATAGTGAAACCACTAAGTGGTAGTTAAATAACTGATTTTTCATTTAAATGAAATATTACCACTTCTGTGATTTGATTTTCAAAAATCCAATATACATGGTTGTCATTAAGAAGTAAAATTTGGTTCAATGAGATTAAAATAAATTTTTGGTGAATAGTAACTTTTAAGTTCTTAATCGCGATTAGAGGTAATTAGTGTAGTTTAAGGTAAAAAAAATGTTTTAATAATATGAGATGAGCTTGACACTTGTCCTACTCCTATTGGATGAGTCATGGATTACCAATACAACCCATGGGTCAACTTGGGGACCCCATGGAGCCACTTTAGTTGGAAAATGACATTAATATATATTTATTTAATGTTAAAATTAAATTGACACAAACATGAGTTGTTTTACTAAAACAGTTTTTAAGTGGGGTTACACAAGTCCAAATTTTGACTATAAATATTCAATAGAAAGATAAAAATATTTCATACATCATAGTATTTTTTTTATTATTTTTAGACATGAAATAAATTAAATTATTGATGACATCATTATGATGCAGCGATGACCTCATTATTTAACAATTTTAATAAAATGAAAAGATAATGTAAACTCCAAGGCTTAAACTTGTCCAAAGACTATTGGATGGGTAGATTTCGAACCCTTATCACCTTAGCCACGAATTATATAAGTGTGGGACCTTTATAATCCGAAAAGAATTGTGTAATAATGTAACATTTCAATCTTTCCAAAAGTGCCCCTCCTCTCAACTTATAAAAGGCCCCCACCTCTCCCACATTATTCACACCTTCAAGCCATTTGGCTCGGCCAACCACTGCCCAAATACTCTCCCAACATCCCCCTCTTACTCCTAGAAGCCTCACTTTGGGAATAACGCTTCCCAAGGAAGCCTTTGTCTCAAATCAAAAAGAGTTACCCGATTTTGAGGTAATGTCTTCTCTAATGTTGTTTTGTGTTATTTTTCTTCTCCAACCCCCTAAACTCTTTTTATTCATTTCTTTTGTAACAAAACCAGTATCCTCAATATACTAGGATTTTGTTATAAGAAGTATTCGAGATACACTTACACACACCTACATCTAATGGTTAAAGAACATACGGTTTCTGTGGATGGAGAATTTCTGCCTCACGAAACGATGATTGTTCTACACTCATATAACACCTTCAAAGGTGGCCATTAAGATGTCACTATTTTTATATATGATATATAATATGTTTATGTTTTACTTTTGCTTCTGTATTTCTCATTTATATCATACTTTATGATTTCCATTATGGGTAAAACGCGATAATTTCATTTTAGGAAGTGCGGACTACCGCCCCCTCAAAGTGATTTGAATCATTAATGCCATATGTGGGATGTATAAAGGATGGAGTAAATGTTATTATACACTATATTATACTGGAATTATATTATACATTTATATCATTATGATTTTGTTCCATTAAATATGAAATTCAAATGAAAGTAGCGTTCATGCGTACGTACGGCTTACCGTCTCCATGAACGGTGCATTTCATTTCTTACCTCTAAATGTTACGTAATATTATGAATGAATGTATATACTAGATATATATGATATATATGATATCTACATCATGAATATAATTCTGGATATAATGGATATTTCACCACATGAACAACTTGTAATTATAAGAAGGTTATTGTTGACACAAGTACCAAAGATCGACAAAACGACCGTTATTAACTTAAATAATTACATAACGTTCATAACATTGTAATAAGTGATATAAAAAGGATAATGAAATTGAAAATGGTTCTTAATAAGGTAGATATTCACTCTAGTTTATTATTCAGGAGGTTAAATAACGGTTGAGTCAAGTCGGACATGAGGTAAGGGAATTTCATAACCCAACTTACATTCTTTGGGTTAATCTCCTACTTTCAAATTATGTCATGATATTATTATGTTGTATATTGTATTTATACTTTATTTATGTGTACATATAGTGAATACACATAATAGATATATTTTATTTAAAAAAATGATCTTTTTAAGGACTTCGTCTCAATCCCCTTCCATTGAGGCATATTTGGTTTTATACAAAACTTTCTTTTATACGGTGTATAAACCCCTTTGACTTTTACGTTTATTCAAAAGGAATATTTTTTTATATGAAGCGTTTTACTAAACGACAAAAAGGGAATGTTTTTCTTTCCGTACTTATGCGGAGACAACGACTTCTCCGCCGTCGTGACCATTATTTGAGTTTCGGCTTCCTCTACAAGCCATCATTTTTTTTAATGAAAAATAAATACAAAGTTTTAACTTTATTTTATTTTGGTGTTGAAAATGGTTTTTAAAGAGTTTTATTATATCAATATGTTGTATTGATATCTTGTGATTGAAATTTGGAAATGTTATGTTTCTTTTATGCATGTTTTATGTGATACGATTATGTTATGGTTTATGATATGTTTAAAACTATTCATATGAGGAATTCATTGGACTTAATAAGTGATGGGTGGAGACCGCTATAGCTCCTCGATGCATCGACAGGTCTCATGAGACAAACTAGTGTCTCGGCACGAGGCCTTGACAAAATCTTATTTGTGGTCTTGGCACGAGGCCTTGGCTATGTGGTTATGATAGTCTGGCATTATGCATTCCATCATTATGAAAGTGGTTATTGATATTTCATGTGATTATTCAACCAGTAGAATATCCATGGGAAGAAGTAAATGACATTATCTCATTTTACTTTTGCCATATTATGTTGAAGTTCAAGTTTAAAAGGCTTTTGTTTTAGTTATACATTGCCTTAAATGTTAATGTTTATTTATGAAAGCTTCTGCTATATTGTTAACCTTACTGAGCATCTGAGCTCACCCCTTTAAATGTTTTAATATTTTTCCAGGATGTGAAGAAGTAATTTATGAGTGACCTGAAGGGGTAGTCAGAAAGGGATATGATTGTGGACTATGAAGACCATGTTATTGTAGTTTGTTTACTTTTTGATGTAATGAAAGACTTATGAATGTATCTAGTGTTTACAAGGCTACTAAACTATTCGGTCTTTCGAGACTTGATCTCTTGTGATCATTCCAATGTTACGAAGTAATGCACCGGCTCTGGGTAGCTGGGGTCGGGGCGTTACAGTTATATGAGTGTTGAACAATCATCGTTTTGTGAGGCAGAAATTCACCATCCACAGAAACCGTATGTTCTTTAACCATTATATGTAGGTGTGTGTAAGTGTTGCTCGAATACTTATTATAAAAACATCCTAGTATATTGAGTATACTGGTGTTGTTACAAAAGTAATGAATAAAAATAGTTTAGGGGGTTGGAGAAGAAAAATAAAACAAAACAACATTAGAGAAGACATTACCTCAAAATCGGGTAACTCTTTTTTATTTGAGCCAAAGGCTTCCTTGGGAAGAGTTCTGCCCAAAGTGAGGCTTCTAGGAGTAAGAGGGGGAAGTTGGGAGAGTATTTGGGTAGAGGTTGGCCGAGCCAAATGGCTTGAAGGTGTGAATAAGGTGGGAGAGGTGGGGGCCTTTTATAAGTGGAGAGGAGGGTCTCTTTTGGAAAGATTGAAATGTTACATTATTACACAATGTTTTTCGGATTCTAAAGGTCCCACACTTATATAATTCATGGATAAGGTGATAAGGGTTCGAAATATACCCATCAAATAGTCTTTGGACAAGTTTAAGCCTTGGATTTTACATTATCTTTTCATTTTATTAAAATCGTTAATTAATGAGGTCATCGCTGCATCATAATGATGTCATAAATAATTTAATTTATTTAATGTATAAAAATTATAAAAAACTACTATGATTTAGGAAATCTTTTTATCTTTCTAATGAATATTTATAGTAAAAATTTTGACTTGTGTAACCCCACTTAAAAACTGTTTTAGTAAAACAACTCATGTTTGTGTCAATTTAATTTTAACATTAAATAAATATATATTAATGTCATTTTCCAAATAAAGTGGCTCCATGGGGTCCCCAAGTTGACCCATGGGTTTTCTTGGTCGGCCATGACTCATCCAATATTATTAGGACAAGTTTCATGCTCATCTCATATTATTAAAACATTATTTGTACCTTAAACTACACTAATTACCTCTAATCGCGATTAAGAACTTAAAAGTTACTATTCACCAAAAATTATTTTAATCTCATTGAACCAAATTTTACTTCTTAATGACAACCATGTATGTCGGATTTTTGAAAATCAAATCACAGAAGTGGTAATATTTCATTTAAACAAAAAATCAGTTATTTAACTACCACTTAGTGGTTTCACTATTCATCAAAAATTGAAGTTTTTCAGAACAAAGCCAAAATTTCACCCTAAGCTATAATTGATATTCCGAATTCAAAAATGATATCTATTTTACAAAATTCCAAACATATAAGTTGACTTAATTAATTTTATAATTAATTCCCGATGTTACAACAAATAGCGTGTTTTTAAGAAACAATTTATATCAAAAGATTGGCAATTGTTTATGTCCAATTTCAATGTTAAATTAATTCTAATGACCACCATTGGATAAAATGGTAAAAATATATTCTAATTATACTTTAAAACCACTAAATAGTATAATTTATCACAATAAATTATTTTTATTAAAAATGTTGTTTTAAGTATTTTTCACTATTCATAAAAAAATTGGAAGTTCTCAGAAAGTTACAAAAAATTCAACTTAGGATAATTTTGATATTACAAATTCAAAAATGAAGTCCATTTTGAAATATAAAATTTCTGTAATTTTAAAAAGTGGTTATTACTATTCATAACGGCTACTTAGATTAGTTGCGGTGTTTTAGAACTCGAAGTTGTGTACAATGCAAGCTATTGCATTATTGAATGAGAAGCGTATCGTGGAAGCTCGGGGTGTTACATTCTCCCCTCCTTCAATAAATTGTGTCCTCGCAATTTGAAATTTTTCATTGTAAATAAAAGGTTGAAAAGAGAAAATACCTTTGTGGAAAACCCACATCGGGAATAATATTAATAAAATTTAGCCTTAATAAGAGGGAAAGGGAAATGAAAAAGTCACCACCCAATTATGATCTCGATTAGGAGAACATTGGTGGAAATTAAAGACATTTAATTGGAGGAAAAACGTAAATATTTGTAGGGAGTGATTGAGGTCATCAATCACAATCAACTATCAAATTGAGGGCCTCAAAGACTTCAATCTATGTTGATTTAAAATATCATCAGTTCAACAAGACATAAGGTATTAGGATAACACATTTTTTTGTTTTAATATCCCTTTACTAAAGTTTAAGAATTAATTTATTCATTGAATAAGAGATAGGTATATATATATTTATGCTTGACAATTAGAGTTTCAACCTTCAACTCACCTTTCACTCAAAAAGATAATAGAACTAAAAAATATTATACTTATCCTAATTGTATAAGGTTACAAATGTTAACACATACCATTTAGATTAGTAAAATTATTTTGTAAAAACCAGGGACTTCCTATAGGCTAGTGGTTGGAAATAAAGGCCTGTCGCACTATGATTGTGGGTTCGATTCCTGCAGCTTTGTCCGATGCGACAGGTTATGCCCCACCCTGCAGGTTGTCCTTTTCCTAAAACTATAGTATCATAATATTCCAAAAATAATCTTCATAAATTTTTTAACCTTAAACAATACTATCCAAAGATCAACTTAATCCACTCCAACCTTTATAATTATCCAAAATACCTCTGTCCAAACTTTCTCTAAAAGGTCTCTTAATTCCAAAATCAATTTATCAGATGCCCCAAAAAAAGTAAAGTTTCTCTTATTGTCACATACTAAAAATATAAAAACCTTACTGAAACAACAAGTACTACAGTTCAATCCTTATATATATATCACATTATTCTAATAACCAGAATATAATCCATTAGTCCAAAAGCACCAATACATTAGTTATTCTGCTTCAACTGTAGTAACAGCATAAGATTGTCCTTGATCCCTTGGCATTTTCTGAGGTAAGTTTCCCTGACGCTTAGGACATTCATTTTCATAATGCCCCATTTCCCTACAATTGTAGCATTCAACATTGATAGCCTCTTTCTTTCCCTTGCAATCACGAGACTGGTGACCCTTTTCTCCACATTTATAACAAACTCCCATTCCTTTTAGGAAAGTACCAGGGTGATTCTTCCCACAATTATCTCATAATGGAGAATCCTTCTTTCCCTTTTTCCCTTTATCTATCTCTTGTTCCACCGTTATCTTCTTCTCTTGCTTTACTTTGTTGTCATAAGACTTAGAGAATTCCTTTTCTGTCTTGATAGCACCAGAGACAATATCTTCGTATGTTGAGAATGATTGTGATACTAAAGCTCGACGGAGAAATGGTTTTAACCCATCAAAGAAACGATCAATCTTACCTCTTGGGTTACGTATATAATCTACAGCATACCTCGCTAACCTTGTAAATTTGGCCTCATACTTTGCGACATTCTCATCCTCCTTTTGTCTCAGACTCAAAAATTGCCTTTCCATATCTGCTCGATGGTCGCGAGGAAAGTATTTTTCTAAAAACAGATCTTTGAACTCCCTCCATTCCATATTTGATACTTCATCATCTTCCTTCATGTTCTGAATCAATGACCACCATTGATCAGCATCTCCAGTGAGGCGGTAAACTGCCATGATAACTTTTTCCCTTTCACTGCTCCTCAAAGCCTGAAATATTTTCTCTAGGGAATTTATCCATTGCTCGGCTACTAAGGGATTTGTACTCCCATTGAATGTTGGTGGTTGTTGCCTCATGAATCGATCTAACATTGATCCTCCACGCTGTGGATCAGGGTGCTCCATACGGGTAAGGTTATTATTCATAACCTGAGTAAGTTGTCCCAGTATGGTGATTAGCTGATCGGCACCGGTTGCATCACCAGCCCCACTATAATTATCTTGAGCAGGAGGTCAATCCCTACATGGAGTGCATGCATTGATATGGTTTCCATTTCTTCCACTAGGCTCCATTTCTAAACAATTTCATAAACTAGATCAGTTTATGAATCAAAATACATAATCCCATACTTATAAAACACTCAACATAAATTGAACTATTTATGGATATAATCCATAATCATAAAAATGTTTTCTTTGAGGAAGTATATACTCATAAACCCTTCATAATGACTTTTAAAGAAAATGAGAGTTATCCTAAGCATATCCCCCGGGAGTGTCGTAACCAAGAGTGCAGCAAGGCCCGTTGTCGTGCACCAGTTCCCGTTCGAGTCTAGCTCAAAGTGGTGTTTTCGGGTTTTACCCCTAGGTACATCTGTGCCAGAGCCGCCTCTACCTGCTCGTATCCATACAGGGATTTATTGCTCGGAAAACTCACAAAATCTCTACAATACCATAATTCTAGGAAGTTCTTCTATACTAATCCTCAAAGTTCATCTTAGGTCTTCGTGCTCTAATCAGAGTTTATCTAAATCTAGCTTCCAAGGTTTGTACTAAACTTCCTCTGATACCAACTGTAACGCCCCGACCCTAGCTACCCAGAGTTGGTGCATTACTTCGTAACATTGGCATGATCACAAAAGATCAAGTCTCGAAAGACCGATTAGTTTAGTAGCCTTGGAAATACTAGATACATTCATAATTCTTACATTACATCATAAAGTGAAAAACTAATAACAAAGTCTTCATAGTCTACACTCATATCCTCTTCTGACTATCCCTACAGGTCATTCATAAAATACTTCTTCACATCCTGGAAAATATTAAAACATTGAAAGGGGTGAGCTCGGATGCTCAGTAAGGTTAACAATATAGCGGAAGCTTTCATAAATAAACATTAACAATTAAGGAAATGTATAACTAAAACAAAAGCCTTTTAAACTTGAACTTGAACATAATATGGAAAAAGTAAAATGAGATAATGCCATTCACTTCTTCACATGGATATTCTACTGGTCGAATAATCACATGCAATAACAATAACCACTTTCATAATGATGGAATGCATAATGCCAGACTATCATTACCACATAGTCAAGGCCTCGTGCCAAGACCACAAATAAGATTTGGTCAAGGTCTCGTGCCAAGACACTAGTTTGTCCCATGAGACCTGCCGATGCATCGATGAGCTATAGCGGGCTCCACCCGTCACTTATTAAGTCCAATGCATTCTTCATATGAATAGGTTTAAACATATCATAAACCATAACATAATCGTATCACATAAAACATGCATAAAGGAAACATAACATTTCCACATTTCAATCAAAAGATATCAATACAACACATTGATATAATGAAAATGCTTTCAAAACCATTTTCAATACCAAAATAAAATAAAGTTAAAACTTTGTATTTATTTTTCATTAAAAAAATGATGGCTTGTAGAGGAATCCGAAACTCAAATAATGGTCACAGCGGCGGAGAAGTCGTTGTCGCCGCATAAGTACAGAAATAAAAACATTCCCTTTTTTTCGTTTAGTAAAACGCTTCGTATAAAAAGATTCCTTTTGAATAAACGTAAAAGTCAATGGGGTTTATACACCGTATAAAAGAAAGTTGTGTATAAAACCAAATATGCCTCAATGAAAGGGGATTGAGAAGGAGTCCTTAAAAAGATCATTTTTAAAATAAAATAGATATATTATGTGTATTAACTATAGGTACACATAAATAATACAAAATTAGACATAATAATATCATGACAAAATTTGAAAGTAGGACATTAACCCAAAGAATGGAAGTTGGGTTAAGAAATTCTCCTACCTTGCGTCCTGTCCTGACTTGACCGTTCTTTAACCTCCTGAATAATAAAATAGAGTTAATTCCTATTTACTTAAGAACCTTTTTCATGTTCATTATTCCTTTTATATCCCTTATTACCATGTTTTGAACATTATGTAATTATTTAAGTTTATAACGGTCATTTTGTCGATCTTAGGTACTTGAGTCAGAAATAACATTCTTTAATTACAAGTTGTTCTTGTGGTGATATATCCATTATATCCAGAATTATATTCATGATATAGATATCATATATATGATATATATCCAGTATATACATTCATTCATAATGTCACGTAACATTTAGAGGTAATAAATGAAATGCATCGTTCATTGAGACGGTAAGCCGTACGTACGCATGAACGCTAATTTCATTTCTATTTCGTATTTAATGGAATGGAATCATAATGATATAAATTTATAATATAATTACAGTATAATATAGTGTATAATACCATTAATCCATCCTTTATACATCCCACATATGGCATTAACGATTCAAATCACTTTGAGGGGGCGGTAGTCCGCACTTCCTAAAATGAAATTATCGCGTTTTACCCAGAATGGAAATCATAAAGTATGCCATAAATGAGAAATACAGAAGCATAAGTAAAACATAAACACATTATATATCATATATAAATATAGTGACATCTTAATGGCCACCTTTGAAGGTGTTATATGAGTGTTGAACAATCATCGTTTCGTGAGGCAGAAATTCACCATCCACAGAAACCGTATGTTCTTTAACCATTATATGTAGGTGTGTGTAAGTGTAGCTCTAATACTTCTTATAAAAACATACTAGTATATTTATTATACTGGTTTTGTTACAAAAGTAATGAATAAAAAGAGTATAGGGGGTTGGAGAAGAAAAATAAAACAAAACAACATTAGAGAAGACATTACCTCAAAATCGGGTAACTCTTTTTGATTTGAGCCAAAGGCTTCCTTGGGAAGAGTTCTGCCCACAGTGAGGCTTCTAGGAGTAATAGGGGTAAGTTGGGAGAGTATTTGGGCAGAGGTTGGCCGAGCCAAATGGCTTGATGGTGTGAATAAGGTGGGAGAGGTGGGGGCCTTTTATAAGTGGAGAGGAGGGGCTCTTTTGGAAAGATTGAAATGTTACATTATTACACAATGCCTTTTGGATTATAAAGGTCCCACACTTATATAATTCATGGATAAGGTGATAAGGGTTCTAAATCTACCCATACAATATTCTTTGGACAAGTGTAAGCCTTGGATTTTACATTATCTTTTCATTTTATTAAAATCGTTAAATAATGAGTTCATCGCTGCATCATAATGATGTCATAAATAATTTAATTTATTTAATGTCTAAAAATTATAAACAAATACTATGATGTAGGAAATATTTTTAGCTTTCTAATGAATATTTATAGTCAAAATTTGGACTTGTGTAACCCCACTTAAAAACTGTTTTAGTAAAACAACTCATGTTTGGGTCAATTTAATTTTAACATTAAATAAATATATATTAATGTCATTTTCCAACTAAAGTGGCTCCATGGGGTCTCCAAGTTGACCCATGGGTTGTCTTGGTCGGCCATGACTCATACAATAGTAGTAGGACAAGTGTCATGCTCATCTCATATTATTAAAACATTATTTGTACCTTAAACTACACTAATTACCTCTAATCGTGATTAAGAACTTAAAAGTTACTATTCACCAAAAATTATTTTAATCTCATTGAACCACATTTTACTTCTTAATGACAACCATGTATGTTGTATTTTTGAAAATCAAATCACAGAAGTGGTAATATTTCATTTAAACAAAAAATCAGTTATTTAACTACCACTTAGTGGTTTCACTATTCATCAAAAATTGAAGTTTTTCAGAACAAAGACAAAATTTCACCCTAAGCTATAATTGATATTCCGAATTCAAAAATGATTTCTATTTTACAAAATTCCAAAAATATAAGTTTCATTAATTAATTTTATAATTTATTCACGCTGTTACAACAAATAGCGTGTTTTTAAGAAACAATTTATATCAAAAGATTGACAATTGTTTAGGTCCAATTTCAATGTTAAATTAATTCTAATGACCACCATTGGATAAAATGGTAATAATATATTCTAATTATACATTAAAACCACTAAATAGTAAAATTTATCACAATAAATTATTTTGATTAAAAAAGTTATTTTAAGTATTTTTCACTATTCATAAAAGAATTGGAAGTTCTCAGAAAGTTACAAAAAATTCAACTTAGGATAATTTCGATATTACGAATTCAAAAATGAAGTCCATTTTGAAATATAAAATTTCTATAATTTTAAAAAGTGGTAATTACTATTCATAACGGCTACTTAGATTAGTCGCGGTGTTTTAGAACTCGAAGTTGCGTACAATGCAAGCTATTGCATTATTGAATGAGAAGCGTATCGTGGAAGCTCGGGGTGTTACATGGTAGATTTTGAACCCTTATCACCTTATCCATGAATTATATAAGTTTGGGACCTTTAGAATCCGAAAAGAATTGTGTAATAATGTAACATTTCAATCTTTCCAAAAGAGCCCCACCTCTCCACTTATAAAAGGCCCCCACCTCTCCCACCTTATTCACACCTTCAAGCCATTTGGCTCGGCCAACCTCTGCCCAAATACACTCCCAAATTCCCCCTCTTACTCCTAGAAGCCTCACTTTGGGCAGAACTCTTTTCAAGGAAGCCTTTGGCTCAAATCAAAAAGAGTTACCTGATTTTGAGGTAATGTCTTCTCTAATGTTGTTTTGTTTTATTTTTCTTCTCCAACCCCCTAAACTCTTTTTATTCATTACTTTTGTAACAACACCTGTATCCTCAATATACTAGGATGTTGTTATAAGAATGATTCGAGCTAAACTTACACACACATACATCTAATGGTTAAAGAACATACGGTTTCTGTGGATGGCGAATTTCTGCCTCACGAAACGATGATTGTTCAACACTCATATAACACCTTCAATGGTGTCCATTAAGATGTCACTATATTTATATATGATATAAAATATGTTTATGTTTTACTTATGCTTCTGTATTTCTCATTTATGGCATTATTTATGATTTCCATTATGGGTAAAACGCGATAATTTCATTTTAGGAAGTAAGGACTACCGCCCCCTCAAAGTGATTTGAATCGTTAATGCCATATGTGGGATGTATAAAGGATGGCTTAAATGGTATTATACACTATATTATACTGTAAGTATATTATAAATTTATATCATTATGATTTCATTCCATTAAATACGAAATAGAAATGAAAGTAGTGTTCATGCGTACGTACGGCTTACCGTCTCCATGAACGGTGCATTTCATTTCTTACCTCTAAATGTTACGTGACATTATGAATGAATATATATACTGTATATATGATATATATTATATCTACATCATGAATATAATTCTATATATAATGGATATTTCACCACATGAACAACTTGTAATTATAAGAAGTTTATTTTTGACTCAAGTACCAAAGATCGACAAAACGACCGTTATTAACTTAAATAATTAAATAATGTTCATAACATGGTAATAAGGGATATAAAAGGAATAATGAACATGAAAAAGGTTCTTAAGTAAATTGAAATTAACTCTAGTTTATTATTCAGGAGGTTAAAGAACGGTCGAGTCAGGACAAGACGCAATGTAAGGGAATTTCTTAACCCAATTTTCATTCTTTGGGTTAATCTCCTACTTTCAAATTATGTCATGATATTATTATGTCCTATATTTTATTTGTACATTATTTATGTGTACTTATAGTGAATACACATTATAGATGTACTTTATTTAAAAAAATGATCTTTTATGGACTTCGTCTCAATCCCCTTTCATTGAGGCATATTTGGTTTTATACAAAACTTTCTTTTATACGGTGTATAAACCCATTTGACTTTTACGATTATTCAAAAGGAATCTTTTTTATATTAAGCATTTTACTAAACAACAAAAAGGGAATGTTTTTCTTTCCGTACTTATGCGGCGACAACGACTTCTCCGCCGCCGTGACCATTATTTAAGTTTCGGATTCCTCTACAAGCCATCATTTTTTAATGAAAAATAAATACAAAGTTTTAACTTTCTTTTATTTTATTGAAAATGGTTTTGAAAGCGTTTTTATTATATCAATGTGTTGTATTTATATCTTGTGATTGAAATGTGGAAATGTTATGTTTCCTTTATGCATGTTTTATGTGATACGATTATGTTATGGTTTATGATATGTTTAAACCTATTCATATGAGGAATGCATTGGACTTAATAAGTGACGGGTGGAGCCCGCTATAGCTCCTCGATGCATCGGAAGGTCTCATGAGACAAACTAGTGTCTTGGCACGAGGCCTTGACAAAATCTTATTTGTGGTTTTGGCATGAGGCCTTGGCTACGTGGTTATGATAGTCTGGCATTATGCATTCCATCATTATGAAAGTGGTTATTGATATTGCATGTGATTATTCGACCAGTAGAATATCCATGTGAATAAGTAAATGGCATTATCTCATTTTACTTTTGCCATATTATGTTGAAGTTCATGTTTAAAAGGCTTTTGTTTTAGTTATACATTGCCTTAAATGTTAATTTTTATTTATGAAAGCTTCCGCATTATTGTTATCCTTACTAAGCATCTGAGCTCACCCCTTTCAATGTTTTAATATTTTCCAGGATGTGAAGAAGTATTTTATGAATGACCTGCAGGGATAGTCAGAAGAGGATATGAGTGTGGACTATGGAGACTTTGTTATTGAAGTTTTTCACTTTATGATGTAATGTAACGTTTACGAATTTATCTAGTGTTTCCAAGGCTACTAAACTAATCGGTCTTTCGAGACTTGATCTTTTGTGATCATGCCAATGTTACGAAGTAACGCACCGGCTCTGGGTAGCTGGGGTCGGGGCGTTACAGTTGGTATCAGAGGCAGTTTAGTACTAACCTTGGAAGCTAGATTTAGATAAACTCTGATTAGAGCACATAGCCCCAATATAGAATTTAAGGATTAGTATAGAAGAACCTCCTAGAATTTTGGTATTATAGAGATTTTGTGAGTTTTCCGAGCAATACATCCCTGTCTGGATACGAGCAGGTAGGGGCGGCTCTGGCACAGATGTACCTAGGGGTAAAACCCAAAAACACCTCTTTGAGCTAGACTCGAACGGGAACTGGTGCACGACAACGGGCCTTGCTGCACTCTTGGTTATGACACTCCCGGGGGATATGCTTAGGATAATTCTCATTTTATTTACAAACCACTATGAAGGGTTATGAGTATATACTTCCTCAAAGTAAACATTTCTTTTTATGATTATGGATTATATCCATAAATAGTTCAATTTATGTAAAGTGTTTTACATGTATGGAATTATGTATTTTGATTCATAAACTAATCTAGTTTATTCCATTGTTTAGAAATGGCGCCTAGTGGAAGGAATGGAAACCGTATCAATGCACGAACTCCGTGTAGGGATTTCCCTCCTGCTCAAGATAATTATTCTGGATCTGTAGATACAACTGGTGCTCATCAACTTATTACCATACTGGGACAACTCACTCAGGTTATGAATAAAACCTTACTCGTATGGAGCACCCTGATCCGCAATGTGGAGGATCAATGCTAGACCGTTTCATGAGGCAACAACCACCAACCTTCAATGGGAGTACAAATCCTATAGTAGCTGAGCAATGGATAAATTCCTTAGAGAAAATATTCCATGCCTTGGGGAGTAGTGAAAGGGAAAAGGTTGTCATGGCAGTTTACCGCCTCACTGGAGATGTCGATCAGTGGTGGTCGCTGATTCAAAACACAAAGGAAGATGATGACGTATCGAATATGGAATGGAGGGAGTTCAAAGATGTATTTTTAGAAAAATACTTTCCTCGCGACCATCGAGCAGATACGGAAAGGCAATTTCTGAGTCTAAGACAAAAGGAGGATGAGAATGTCACAAAGTATGAGGCTAACTTTACAAGGTTAGCAAGGTATGCTGGAGATTATACACGTAACCCAAGAAGTAAGATTGATCATTTCTTTGATGGGTTAAAACCATTTCTTCGTCGAGCATTAGTCTCACAATCCTTTTCATCGTACGAAGACATTGTCTCATGTGCTATCAAGACAGAAAAGGAATTCTCTAAGTCTTATGACAACAAAGTAAAACAAGAGAAGAAGATAACGGTGGAACAAGAGACAGATAAAGGGAAAAAGGGAAAGAAGGATTTTCCATTATGTGATAATTGTGGGAAGAATCACCCTGGTACTTGCCTAAAAGGAATGGGAGTTTGTTATAAATGTGGAGAAAAGGGTCACCAGGCTCGTGATTGCAAGGGAAAGAAAGAGGCTGTCAAAGTTGAATGCTACAATTGTAGGGAAATGGGGCACTATGCAAATGAATGTCCTAAGCGTCAAGGAAACTTACCTCAGAAAAGGCCAAGAGATCAAGGACAATCTTATGCTTTTACTACAGTTGAAGCAGAATAATTAATGTATTGGTGCTTTTGGACTCAAGGATTACACTACTAGAAATTGGGGCTATAGCCACGGACCTATAGCCACGGTTTTATAGGTCCGTGGCTATATCCCTTATTAGGAAACGGTTAAATTTTTGTCCGTGGATAAATGTGTTTCATCCTTTTATTCTCCCAATCTTTTATCGGGCTCCTCCTCCTCCCCGATCCACAACCCTCCTCCCCGACGGCATCTCCTCCTCGCCGCGCCCTCCTCGCCGCGCCCTCCTCGTCGCCGCGCCCTCCTCGCCGCGCCCTCCTCGTGGCCGCGCCCTCCTCGTCACCGCGACCTCCCCGCCCCTCCTCCCCGACGCCTCCTCGCCGTGCCTCCCCCCTCCCCGGACTCACTCCTACGGAACCCTCCCCGACTCACTCCCCTCCCCCGACGCACTCCCCTCCCCAGACGACCGCGCCTCCCCCCTCCCCGGAAGACAGCGCCTCCCCCGACGCCGACAGACTCCCCTCCAAGTCTAAATCGCGATGGGGGTTTGAGTGAGGTATTATTCTCCAAATTCCTTCCTCTGAGTTGTTTCTTGACTGGTAGATGTTCAACTCTCTTTGAATCTATTGATTTGGCTTAAAAATACCAGTTCATCATCGATTTAAATATCTCTATTTAACAGTTGCTATTCAATGTTCATATTTAATTGAATTCTACCAGATTGTCTTTGTGTTGAATGCTGGTTTTAAGTCAAATATGATTTTTTTCAAACATCTGGTTCGGCGTTGCATCATTTTAATTTCATTGCCACTGTTTTGTTTTATTAATTCAACATCAACCAAATTTTTCATCCTGTTTTAATGAAAAATCTAAATTCAATTATGTATGTATTTAATTACCTTCTGAATTATGTTTTATACTTGCAGGTATTGAATTCTGAATTCAATTATAAATTTTGTATGTATTTACTTGAAGATATGACTTATGTGTTGTAATTGCAGGTATGTATTCAATTCTGAATTTTAAATTCAATTCTGAAATCTATATGTATTTACTTGAAGATATGTATTATTTGTTATAATACTTGAAGGCATGTATTCAATTCTGAATTCCGAATTCAATTCTGAATTTTGTATGTATTTACTTACAGGTATGAATTATGTGTTATAATACTTTCATGTATGAATTTAATTCTGAATTCTGTATGTATTTACTTGTTGGTATGTATTCAATTCTGTATGTATTCTGAATTCATGTATGTATTTAATTCTGTATGTATTTTTAATTGAGGGAGGAATGGAGTCTCTAATTGCAGGTATGTATTTACTTGCAGGTATGTATTCTATATGTATAGAGTCTCTAGTTGCAAGTATGTATGTATTCTTTATGTATGGAGTCTCTAGTTGTAGGTATGCATTCTTTATGTATTCTGTATGTATTCTGTATGTATTCTGTATGTATTCAATTCTATATGTATGGAGTCTCTAGTTGTAGGTATGTATGGATTCTCTAGTTGTAGGTATGTATTCGGTATGTATTTTGTATGTATTTAATTCTGTATTTAATTTTGTATGTATTTACTTGCGGGTATGTATTTAATTTTGTATGTATTCATCAAAAAAACCACTCGTTGGACAATAATAAGCAACTAGATGTGGTTTTTTCTTTCTAGACTGTAGTTTCTCCTATAGGGACCCTTATTCCCTCTACTGGAATGTTCTTTTTCAGTTGTAGGGGTGCTAAAATCTTTATCATTGGATTCTTTATTTACCTGTACACACTAGTTGGCTTGAATTTGAAAGCATGGTAGTCTTCGCGACGTGCACGCGCAGACGGCACGTCAATCAGAGATAATTAAAATGAGGTGTCAATGAAATTCAGAATGCCAAATTGACTTTTAAAAAGTGTATTCACATCTAAATATTTGTTACCAACTATCATGCTGGATCATTTGAGTTATTTGTGAAAAATCAATAATTAATCACTATGAGATTAATGGTTGTGCTGTTTTAATCCAGGTGAAGCTCTCAATATGTGGCAGGGACTTCAAGTTAACCCTTATTGCTAGGTGGTCACTTCATTTTACTGGCACCAGGTTGGATAGATACATGTTAGTTGTTTTATGTTTTTTATGTGTTCATTCCTACATGGGTTTGGGTTCTGAATACGACTTTATATAAGATCAAACATTGTGATTCTTTTGAAGATCAATTTTTTGTTATAACCCAACTTCTAGAATGTGTAATTTTTGCTGGCAGATGTTCCCAATTATTCAGTGTTTGACATATTTTTCCTTTCTCTTTTCTGTTCTGTTTGATTTTTACACTAATCTTTCTATACATTTATTTATGTTCATCTAGATAATTAAAATGAGGTGTCAATGAAATGGTTCAAGCAGTTAATTATGTTGTGACAAAACAATTTGCTCCGGAGTATATATCTGAAGGCTGTCATTTATAAATAAGTTCTGTTGTCCAGAATCGGTGTTCAATTCAACTTTTCTAATCTCAGGAGTCATCATGAAGGAATATTGAACCTGATATTATTTTTTTTGGCATTTTCCCATGAATATGCTGCTTTTTAATTTTCTGATCTGTTTCCATTTCTTATTGAAGTTTTTTTTTGTTTCCCATTATTATGGAAAGACCTTCGTTATAAATCAACAAGGCTGCATTTTGAAAATCTAGACCAGAGATATGGAAATCCTATAATCATACTAAATTTTATTAAGGTATGTCACCACATGGTCCTCTAATTTATCTGGTTCCATACTTTAATAAGCTTGTTTTTCAATTATGATATTTGTTGTTAACATTCCCAGGAAAAGAGACCCATAGAATCTATTCTCCTTGTGGAGTTTTCAAATGCTATTGACATTATCAATAATTATTTATCCTCAGAGGATTGATTTATGTTCCTTCAATGGGATCTCAATTGAAAGTAGTGTTACAAGATTACAAAATTGAAAGTGGTGTTACTAGATTACAGAATTTTGAGTTAGGTTTCATTGTCAATTGAAAGTAGTGTCATTCTCAATAGTTTGTGGCCACTGTTTAGATAATCTTATTTTTAATTTTTATAATGTGATGTTATTTTTTGTTCTGGTTGTCATGGGTTGTTTTCTGTTGTTGTGGTCACTGTTTATCTTCCTGACAAGGTCATTGGTTATTTTCTTATTGTGGTTATTGTGGTCGCTGGATCGGGCCAACACGCTGCGGTCACGCCGCGGTCACGCCGCGGTCACGCCGCGGTCACGCCGCGGTCACGCCGCGGTCACGCCGCGGTCACGCCGCGGTCACGCCGCGGTCACGCCGCGGTCACGCCGCGGTCACGCCGCGGTCACACCGCGGTCACGCCGTGATGTGGCCCTGCTCCAGCCACATCCAGCATGGGGGGAGGGGTGTCCAGCAGGGGGGGAGGGGTGTCCGCGGTCACGCCGCAGTCACGCCGAAATATATCTATACGTTTGTAATCAATCTAAACAAAGAATAAGAATGGTGTACCTTACACCATTCGATCCAGTCTTTCGAAGCTTTTCACAAGTGTTTGATTGTGATCACTTATAAGTCGCTGAAAGACTCCTTCAGAGGTATCCACAAATCATGGGAATCACACGACACTTAGTAGGACCTCTCTCAATACCAGTCCTTCCTGGTTGTTGATGTTTTCACAAGCGTTTGATCGAGATCTCCGAGAAGTCACCGAAAGACTCCTTCTGAGGTATCCAAGGTTCATGGGAATCACCCGATGCTTAGGTAGGGTCTCTCTCAACACCACAGTCTGTTAGAACCTTGTTTAAAGGTGGGAGAGAAACAAGAGCTAGAGAGAATCGGCTTTGAGGGGTTCTAATGATCACATGATCTCATCCATCAAGTGCAACCACTTGCATAGGAATTGAACCAATTCATATAGGCCTTCGAGAACCTCAAAATGTTCAGCCTATTCATGGTACGTTACACAAATGTCCCAAACGTTTCAGCTCATTTGAAGCGTACGGCTCAATCCCATTAGTAATCGTTTAACATTTAAATTAAACGATTATGTGAGATGTTCAAACTCCCCAAATCCATCGAAACAGAAAGAAGCTTCGAGCCGAAAGGCTCTAAAGCCATTTTATTAAAAACAAAAGATGACATAAGAGAGGAGATGGGGCTAGACATTGATAAAACTACCTTCATAATAAAGCATTTCGTTTTCATACCCCCCCTCCCCGACATCATCATCCCATTCCAAGTTGTAGGTAGATGATCTATGAGACCTAGTCACCATCGTTGTTCTCCATTGAGAGCAGTCTTTCTTCTTCCTTGATTTCCTTGAATAGACAATTTGAAATCCCTCTTTATCAACTGAAGGAAACTTTCCGTTGCTTAAAATATCTTTACATGGATCACTTATATGGGCATAATCATCATTTTCTATTCCGGCCCAACTTCCCCCTATATTATTAATCTCCATTTGCCGATTGATCTCTTCCTGGATCTGAGAAGGTTGAACCATTGGTTCATGCTGCTCAGACCCATACTGAGGCTGCCCCAGTGAAGCACCCATCTTCTGACCCAGGTTACTGGCTCCTAGGCCCAGGGACTGGATCTCCTGTTCCTTCTCCTGCAGGTCCTTGCGACTGGAAGTCAACAGGCCGCTGATTTTCATCCACAAACTGGACACAATCATCCCGTGCTACTGAGAGTTTCTTCTGCCCTTGAACAGATTTAACCTCTCCAGACCCAATTCTAGGTTGCTCCAAGCCTGGATCATCAAAAATTACCTGCACCTGTACACCTGATGGGATCAGACCTTGACCCCGCTGCTGAGAGGCAGCATCAAACTCTGACCTTGACTTATCTGCTCCTGGCCTCTGATTTTCATCCTCAATCCGGCCACTAATAGCCCCTGCTACTGTTAGTTTTCCCTACCCCTGAACCTCACCAGCTCCAGTCCAGGTTGCAAATCTGGATCATCAAAATTCACCTCCTCTTGAAAACCTTCACCTGAAATATCAGAAGCATTCGCCTTCATATTGCTGACTCCAGTCCCTAGTTGATCACAACCTGTTCCTGCAAGACCCTGCCCAAGTTCCACACTTCCATTTCCTGCAACAGCCTGACCAGAGCCATTCCCAGCTCCAGGACCATTCTTTCTCTTCTTACGGAAAGTCTGAAAATCATGTCCCTTCTGCGAGAAAAAAGAGCAGACAAGTTTCATTCTGCATCTCTCTTTAGATTACCCTATAGACAGACACTTGGAACAAAATGAAGGTAGTTTTTCATACTCAATTTTCAAAAACAAGTCATCTTCATTTGTGGATAACACAACCTGATCAATGAGGGTGGAATTAAGGTCCACTTCTAGAAGAACTCTAGCAAAATGCACATTATTCTAGAAAAATACCCATAATGTGCCTCCTCAGTTGCTCTATCCATTTTGATGGGAATGCCAATTGTAGATGTAATGTCAAATAATATCCTGGGGGGGGGGGGGGGCTGGGTGCAGGTGGTACTGGGGGTGCAGGGGGGTGTCAAGGGTGGGGAGTGGGTTTGGGTTTGGGGGGGGGGGTCTGTCCATGGGGTGTCTAGGGGGTCCAGTGAGGGGGGGCGTTTGTCCTGGGGTGTCCAGGGTCTGGGGGGGGTCTGTCCTGGGGGGGTCTGGGTTTGGGGGGGGGTCTGTCCTGGGGTGTCCACTTTTAGCATGAATTGATACCATTGCTGCATGCAACTTCCAGCTCTAAACCAGATCTGTTTTCAGCTCTAAAATATATGCTTTGTGAGCACACTTACCCCATGGATTGTGTCTCCACTTCTTTAGGTTTGTTCTCTTCTTCACAACCCAAAACACAACCTGTTTTTCCTTGGACAGCTTTACCACCAAGGATTTTTCTTTTCACTATAGGTTGATTTTTCTTTCTCCAAATCACCTTGCTACTTGGACTGTCCCTGCAAGCATTTTCAGTACATACCTTGCCTTGGGGCACCCCTTTCCCATGAATCCTTCTAGTTTTAGGATCATGTGAGTTCTTCTCATGCTTCCAATCCCTTTTTGTGTCTTTCCAGGAGGTTTGTGCTTTAGAACTAGTCTTGGATTTTTTTTTTACATTACTCTCAGCATAGGAGTTTTCTACATGTAGCCCCTGAAATCTTTTCCTCAAAGGAACATATTTGTCGTTGTATTCATGTTGATTTCTTCCATTAATCCCTACTGAATTCTTGTAGCCTGCAACTGTTGCGGATGAGGATTTTGTTGGATTGGTGTTGCCCGATCTGGTTGGGCCGAATGCTTGTGGCCCGCAACTGTCGGGGGGTGTCCAGCAGGGGGGGTTGTCCAGCAGAGGGAGGGGGTGTCCAGCAGGGGGGAGGGGTGCTAAACATGGTCTGTAAATCTGATGTAGTTCAGTCTGTTCCTGTCTTATCTCATGCTGCTAAACATGTAAGAATTGGTGAATTGGTACCTGTTAAACCTGAATCTGGTAGTTCTGAAGATGTTGTGGTTATCAGATCAGATAAACTTGGTTATCAGATCAGGGGGCAGGGGGACTAGCAGGGGACTGACAGGGGGCCTAGCAGGGGACTGACAGGGGGCCTAGCAGGGGGCAGGGGGGGCTGGCAGGGGGACAAGCAGGGGGCAGGGGGGGGCAGGGGGGGCTGGCAGGGGGGAGGGGGGCTGGGGGGGGGAAAGCAAGGGCAGGGGGGGCTGGCAGGGGGCAGGGGGGGCTGGCAGGGGGCTGGGGGGGGACAAGCAGGGGGCAGGGGGGCTGGCAGGGGGACAAGCAGGGGGCAGGGGGGGCTGGCAGGGGGGCAAGCAGGGGGCAGGGGGGGTTGGCAGGGGAAGGGGGGGCTGGCAGGGGCAGGGGGGCTGGAAGGGGGACAAGAAGGGGGGGCTGGCAGGGGGACAAGCAGGGGGGCTGGCAGGGGGACAAGCAGGGGGGGCTGGCAGGGGGACAAGCAGGGGGAAGGGGGGGCTGGCAGGGGCAGGGGGGGCTGGCAGGGGGACAAGCAGGGGGAAGGGGGGGCTGGCAGGAGGACAAGCAGGGGGAAGGTGGGGCTGGCAGGGGGACAAGAAGGGGGAAGGGGGGGGGCTGGCAGGGGGGGCAAGCAGGGGGCAGGGGGGCTGGCAGGGGCAGGGGGGGCGGGGGATGGCAGGGGGACAAGCAGGGGGGGCTGGCAGGGGGACAAGCCAGGGGCAGGGGGGGCTGTCAGGGGGACAAGCAAGGGTCAGGGGGGGCTGGCAGGGGGAAGGGGGGGTGGCAGGGGGCAAGCAGGGGGCAGGGGGGCCGGCAGGGGCAGGGGGGGCGGGGGCTGGCAGGGGGACAAGCTGGGGGGGC
The DNA here is from genome assembly GCA_963277665.1 of Viscum album. Classification (NCBI taxonomy): domain Eukaryota; kingdom Viridiplantae; phylum Streptophyta; class Magnoliopsida; order Santalales; family Viscaceae; genus Viscum; species Viscum album. The sequence continues at coordinate 1,363,917,573 of OY728143.1, read as the reverse complement.
TGGTAGGGGGACAAGCAAGGGGCAGGGGGGCTGGCAGGGGGACAAGCAGGGGGCAGGGGGGGCTGGCAGGGGGAAGGGGGGTGGCAGGGGGCAAGCAGGGGGCAGGGGGGGCTGGCAGGGGCAGGGGGGCTGGCAGGGGGACAAGCAGGGGGGCTGGCAGGGGGACAAGCAGTGGGCAGGGGGGGCTGGCAGGGGGGGACTAGCAGGAGGGTGGCAGAGGGGACTGGCAGGGGGGACTGGCAGGGTGTACTGGCAGGGGGTACTGGCAGGGGGGACTGGCCGGGGGTGGCAGGGGGGTGTCCAGGGTGTGTCCAGGGGGTATTTTTTTTATGGATTTGGACACCCTATAGCCATGGTTTTAAACCGTGGCTATTGATTTATTGCCACGGTTTTAAACCGTGGCTATAGACATAATGCCACGGTTTAAAACCGTGGCTATAGATTTTGTCCGGCCTTTAGTATAGCCACGGTTGAAACCGTGGCATTAGGTATACAGCCACGGTTTGAACCGTGGCTATAAACCTATAGCCACGGTTCCAAACCGTGGCTCTAGGTCTAGGCCTATAGCCACGCCAAACTTAGCCACGGTTCTCCAAACCGTGGATATTACCTATAGCCACGGTTTGAGGGCCTATAGCCACGGTTTAGAACCGTGGATATAGCCCGAATTTCCAGTAGTGTTATATTCTGGTTATAAGAATAATGTGATATATATAAAGATTGTACTGCAGTACTTTTTGATTTCAGTAAGGTTTTAATATGATTAAGGTAATCATATTTTTAGTATGTGACAATAAGAGAAACTTTTCTTTGTTTGGGGAATCTGATGTTACAATTGATTTTGGAATTTAGAGACCTTTTAGAAAAAGTCTGGAAGGAGGTATTTTGGATAACTATTAAGGTTGGAATGGATTAAGTTGAACCATGGATAGTATTGTTTAAGGTTAAAGAATTTCTGAAGTTTATTTTTGGAATATTATAATACTATAGTTTTAGGAAAAGAACAACCTGCAGGGTGGGGAATAACCCGTCGCGGCGGACAAAGCTGTGGGAATCGAACCCACAACCATAGTGCGATTGGGATTAATCGCCTACCACTGGATGACGTGAAGTCCCTGGTTTTTACAAAATAGTTTTTCTAATCTAAATGATATGTGTTAAAATTTGGAACCATATACAATTAGGATAAGTATAATATTTTTGAGTTCTATTATCTTTTTGAGTGAAAGATGAGTTGAAGGTTGAAACTCTAATTGTCAAGCATAAATATATATATACCTATCTCTTATTCAATGAATAAATTAATTCTTAAACTTTAGTAAAGGGATATTAAATCAAAAAAATGTGTTATCTTAATACCTTATGTCTTGTTGAACTGATGATATTTTAAATCAACATAGATTGAAGGCTTTGTGGCCCTCAATTTGACAGTTGATTGTGAATGATGACCTCAATCACTCCCTACAAATATTTACGTTTTTCCTCCAATTATATGTCTCTAATTGCCACCAATGTTCTCCTTATCGAGATCATAATTTGGTGGTGACTTTCTTATTTCCATTTCCCTCTTATTAAGACTAAATTTTATTAACCTTATTTCCGATGTGGGTTTTCCACAAAGGTATTTTCTATCTTCAACCTTTTATTTACAAAGAAAAATTTCAAATTGCGAGGACGCAATTTATTGAAGTAGGGGAGAATATAACACCCCGAGCTTCCACGATATGCTTCTCATTCAATAATGCAATAGCTTGCATTGTACGCAACTTCGAGTTCTAAAACACCGCGACTAATCAAAGTAGCCGTTATGAATAGTAATAACCACTTTTTAAAATTATAGAAATTTTATATTTCAAAATGGACTTCATTTTTGTATTCGTAATATCGAAATTATCCTAAGTTGAATTTTTTGTAACTTTCTGAGCACTTCCAATTTTTTTATGAATAGTGAAAAATACTTAAAACAAATTTTTTAATCAAAATAATTTATTGTGATAAATTATACTATTTCGGGGTTTTAAAGTATAATTAGAATATATTTTTACCATTTTATCCAATGGTGGTCATTATAATTAATTTAACATTGAAATTGGACATAAACAATTGTCAATCTTTTGATATAAATTGTTTCTTAAAAATACGCTATTTGTTGTGACAGCGGGAATTAATTATAAAATTAATTAATGCAACTTATATTTTTGGAATTTTGTAAAATATACATCGTTTTTGAATTCGGAATATCAATTATAGCTTAGGGTTAAATTTTGGCATTGTTCTGAAAAACTTCAATTTTTGATGAATAGTGAAACCACTAAGTGGTAGTTAAATAACTGATTTTTCATTTAAATGAAATATTACCACTTCTGTGATTTGATTTTCAAAAATCTGACATACATGGTTGTCATTAAGAAGTAAAATGTGGTTCAATGAGATTAAAATAATTTTTTGGTGAATAGTAACTTTTAAGTTCTTAATCGCGATTAGTGGTAATTGGTGTAGTTTAAGGTAAAAATAATGTTTTAATAATATGATATGAGATTTACACTTGTCCTACTTCTATTGTATGAGTCATGGCCGACCAAGACAACCCATGGGTCAACTTGGGGACCCCATGGAGCCACTTTAGTTGGAAAATGACATTAATATATATTTATTTAATGTTAAAATTAAATTGACACAAACATGAGTTGTTTTACTAAAACAGTTTTTAAGTGGGGTTACACAAGTCCAAATTTTGATTATAAATATTAATTAGAAATCTAAAAAGATTTCCTACATCATAGTATTTTTTTATAATTTTTAGACATTAAATAAATTAAATTATTTATGACATCATGATGATGCAGCGATGACCTCATTATTTAACGATTTAAATAAAATGGGAAGATAATGCAAAATCCAAGTCTTACACTTGTCCAAAGCCTATTGGATGAGGAGTTTTCGAACCCTTATCACCTTATCCTCGAATTATATAAGTGTGGGACCTCTAAAATCCGAAACTCATTTTATAATAAAGTGACTTGTCTTTACTTTCCAAGAGTGCCCCTCCTCTCCACTTATAAAAGGCCCCCACCTCTCCCACATCATTTACACATTCAAGCCATTTGGCTCGGCCAACCTCTGCCCAAATACTCTCCCAACTTCCCCCTCTTACTCCTAGGAGCCTCACTTTGGGCAGAACTCTTCCCAAGGAAGCCTTTGGCTCAAATCAAAAAGAGTTACCCGATATTGAGGTGATGTCTTCTCTAATGTTGTTTTGTTTTATTTTTCTTCTCCAACCCCCTAAACTATTTTTATTCATTTCTTTTGTAACAACACCAGTATCCTCAATATACTATGATGTTTTTATAATAAGGATTCGAGCTACACTTACACACACCTACATCGAATGGTTAAAGAACATACGGTTTCTGTGGATGGCAAATTTCTGCCTCACGAAACGATGATTGTTCAACACTCATATAACACCTTAAAAGGTGGCCATTAAGATGTAAATATATTTATATATGATATATAATATGTTTATGTTTTACTTATTCTTCTGTATTTCTCATTTATGGCATACGTTATGATTTCCATTATGGGTAAAACGCGATAATTTCATTTTAGAAAGTGCGGACTACCGCCCCCTCAAAGTGATTTGAATCGTTAATGCCATATGTGGGATGTATAAAGGATGAAGTAAATGGTATTATACACTATGTTATACTGGAATTATATTATACATTTATATCATTATGATTTCTTTCCATTAAATAAGAAATAGAAATGAAAGTAGCGTTCATGCGTACGTACAACTTACCGTCTCTATGAACGGTGCATTTCATTTCTTACCTCTAAATGTTACGTGACATTATGAATGAATGTATATACTGTATATATGATATATATGATATCTACATCATGAATATAATTCTGGATATAATGGATATTTCACCACATGAATAACTTGTAATTATAAGAAGTTTATTTTTGACTCAAGTACCAAAGATCGACAAAACAACCGTTATTAACTTAAATAATTAAATAATGTTCATAACATGGTAATAAGGGATATAAAAGAAATAATGAACATGAAAAAGGTTCTTAATTAAATAGAAATTAACTCTAGTTTATTATTCAGGAGGTTAAAGAACGGTCGAGTCAGGACAAGACGCAAGGTAAGGGAATTTCTTAACCCAACTTCCATTATTTGGGTTAATCTCCTACTTTCAAATTATGTCATGATATTATTATTTCTTATTTTGTATTCTTTATGTGTACCTACAGTGAATACACATAATAGATCTATTTTATTTTAAAAATGATCTTTTTAAGGACTTCGTCTCAATCTCCTTTCATTGAGGCATATTTGGTTTTATACACAACTTTCTTTTATACGATGTATAAACCCCTTTGACTTTTACGTTTATTCAAAAGGAATCTTTTTTATACAAAGCGTTTTACTAAACGACAAAAAGGGAATGTTTTTCTTTCCGTACTTATGCGGCGACAACGACTTCTCCACCGCCATGACCATTATTTGAGTTTCGGCTTCCTCTACAAGCCTTCAATTTTTTTTAATGAAAAATAAATACAAAGTTTTAACATTCTTTTATTTTGGTATTGAAAATGGTTTTGAAAGCATTTTTATTATATCAATGCGTTGTATTGATATCTTGTGATTGAAATGTGGAAATGTTATGTTTCCTTTATGCATGTTTTATGTGATACGATTATGTTATGGTTTATGATATGTTTAAACCTATTCATATGAGGAATGCATTGGACTTAATAAGTGACGGGTGGAGCCCGCTATAGCTCCTCGATGCATCGGCAGGTCTCATGAGACAAACTAGTGTCTTGGCACGAGGCCTTGACAAAATCTAATTTGTGGTCTTGGCACGAGGCCTTGGCTACGTGGTTATGATAGTCTGGCATTATGCATTCCATAATTATGAAAGTGGTTATTGATATTTCATGTTATTATTCGACCAGTAGAATATCCATGTGAATAAGTAAATGGCATTATCTCATTTTACTTTTGCCATATTATGTTGAAGATCATGTTTAAAAGGATTTTGTTTTAGTTATACATTTCCTTAAATGTTAATATTTATTTATGAAAGCTTCCGCATTGTTGTTATTCTTACTGATCATCTGAGCTCACCCCTTTCAATGTTTTAATATTTTCCAGGATGTGAAGAAGTATTTTATGAATGACCTGCAGGGATAGTCAGAAGAGGATATCAGTGTGGACTATGGAGACTTTGTTATTGTAGTTTTTCACTTTATGATGTAATGTAACGTTTACGAATGTATCTAGTGTTTCCAATGCTACTATACATTATGTTTTACTTATGCTTCTGTATTTCTCATTTATGGCATACTTTATGATTTCCATTATGGGTAAAACACGATAATTTCATTTTAGGAAGTGCGGACTACTGCCCCCTCAAAGTGATTTGAATCGTTAATGCAATATGTGGGATGTATAAAGGATGGATTAAATGGTATTATACACTATATTATACTGTAATTATATTATAAATTTATATCATTATGATTTCGTTCCATTAAATACGAAATAGAAATGAAAGTAGCGTTCATGCGTACGTACGGCTTACCGTCTCCATGAACGGTGCATTTCATTTCTTACCTCTAAATGTTACGTGACATTATGAATGAATGTATATACTGTATATATGATATATATGATATCTACATCATGAATATAATTCTTGATATAATGGATATTTCACCACATGAACAACTTGTAATTATAAGAAGTTTATTTTTGACTCAAGTACCAAAGATCCACAAAACGACCGTTATTAACTTAAATAATTAAATAAGGTTCATAACATGGTAATAAGGGATATAAAAGGAATAATGAACATGAAAAAGGTTCTTAAGTAAATAGAAATTAACTCTAGTTTATTATTCAGGAGGTTAAAGAACAGTCGAGTCAGGATAAGACGCAAGGTAAGGGAATTTCTTAACCCAACTTCCATTCTTTGGGTTAATCTCCTACTTTCAAATTTTTTCATGATATTATTATGTCTTACTTTGTATTCTTTATGTGTACCTATAGTGAATACACATAATATATCTATTTTATTTTAAAAATGATCTTTTTAAGGACTCCGTCTCAATCCCCTTTCATTGAGGCATATTTGGTTTTATACACAACTTTCTTTTATACGGTGTATAAACCCCTTTGACTTTTACGTTTATTCAAAAGGAATATTTTTATACGAATCGTTTTACTAAATGACAAAAAGGGAATGTTTTTCTTTCCGTACTTATGCGGCGACAACGACTTCTCCGCCGCCGTGACCATTATTTGAGTTTCGTCTTCCTCTACAAGCCATCATTTTTTTAATGAAAAATAAATACAAAGTTTTAACTTTCTTTTATTTTATTGAAATTGGTTTTGAAAGCGTTTTTATTATATCAATGTGTTGTATTTATATCTTGTGATTTAAATGTGGAAATGTTATGTTTCCTTTATGCATGTTTTATGTGATACAATTATGTTATGGTTTATGATATGTTTAAACCTATTCATATGAGGAATGCATTGGACTTAATAAGTGATGGGTGGAGCCCGCTATAGCTCCTCGATGCATCGGCAGGTCTCATGAGACAAACTAGTGTCATGGAACGAGGCCTTGACAAAATCTTATTTTTGGTCTTGGAACGAGGCCTTGGCTACGTGGTTATGATAGTCTGGCATTATTCATTCCATCATTATGAAAGTGGTTATTTTTATTTCATGTGATTATTCGACCAGTAGAATATCCATGTGAAGAAGTGAATGGTATTATCTCATTTTACTTTTGCCATATTATGTTGATGTTCAAGTTTAAAAGGCTTTTGTTTTAGTTATACATTGCCTTAAATTTTTATGTTTATTTATGAAAGCTTCCGCAATATTGTTATCCTTACTGAGCATCTGAGCTCACCCCTTTCAATGTTTTAATATTTTCCAGGATGTGAAGAAGTATTTTATGAATGACCTGAAGGGATAGTCAGAAGAGGATATGAGTGTGGACTATGAAGACTTTGTTATTAGTTTTTCACTTTATGATGTAATGTAAGACTTATGAATGTATCTAGTGTTTCTGAGGCTACTAAACTAATCGGTCTTTCGATACTTGAACATAACATTTCCACATTTCAATCACAAGATATAAATACAACACATTGATATAATAAAAACGCTTTCAAAACCATTTTCAATACCAAAATAAAAGAAAGTTAAAACTTTGTATTTATTTTTCATTAAAAAAAATGATGGCTTGTAGAGGAAGCCGAAACTCAAATAATGGTCACGACGGTGGAGAAGTCGTTGTCGCCGCATAAGTACGGAAAGAAAAACATTCCCTTTTTGTTGTTTAGTAAAACGCTTCGTATAAAAAATATTCCTTTTGAATAAACGTAAAAGTCGAAGGGGTTTATACACTGTATAAAAGAAATTTGTGTATAAAACAAAATATGCCTCAATGAATGGAGATTGAGACGAAGTCCCTTAAAAATATCATTTTTAAATAAAATATATCTATTATGTGTATTCACTATATGTACACATAAAGAAAGTATAAATACAATATACAACATAATAATATCATGACATAATTTGAAAGTAGGAGATTAACCCAAAGAATGGAAATTGGGTTAAGAAATTCCCTTACAAAGATCATTTTTTTAAATAAAGTAGATCTATTATGTGTATTCACTATATGTACACATAAAGAATACAAAATAAGACATAATAATATCATGACATAATTTGAAAGTAGGAGATTAACCCAAAGAATGTAAATTGGGTTAAGAAGTTCCCTTACCTTGCGTCCTATCCTGACTCGACCGTTCTTTAACCTCCTGAATAATAAACTAGAGTTAATTTCTATTTACTTAAGAACCTTTTTCATGTTCATTATTCCTTTTATATCCCTTATTACTATGTTATGAACATTATTTAATTATTTAAGTTAATAACGGTCATTTTGTCGATCTTTGGTACTTGAGTCAAAAATAAACTTCTTATAATTACAAGTTGTTCATGTGGTGAAATATCCATTATATCCAGAATTATATTCATGATGTAGATATCATATATATCATATATACAGTGTATACATTCATTCATAATGTCACGTAACATTTATAGGTAAGAAATGAAATGCACCGTTCATGGAGACGGTAAGTCGTACGTACGCATGAACGCTACTTTCATTTCTATTTCGTATTTAATGGAATGAAATCATAACATAAACATTCGTATTAAAACTAGCATACGAAATGTCAATAATTTCACCATAAACTATGAATGGTATAAAAATAGCACATCCACAGTCAAACATATCACAAAACCTTCAATACAATATAGAATTTTTGTATTATAATAAATCAACTTCAAATAAGCGTAAAATCCATCAAAGGATGTTGACATAGATGAAATCAAAACACTTTTTAGAGAAATATCTCTTTCTATTTTTGAAATCATTTAAGATCCATATAAAACAAAACATTTTCTTGAAAATATTCTTATAATCTTGTAAGGAAAGCTTTGAAGATTTTATAACGGCGGAAAATAACCGCACCCGCCGTATAAGTTAAAAAAAACATTCTTACCTTAATTCTGTCGAAAAGGTTAAAAAGGACCTTGTTTTGAAAATGACGGAAAGATTCCTCTTATAAAAAGTGAAAAAGGGTATAAATGACTTTAACCCATATTCTTTTAAATAATAAAAATGTTTTGAAATACATTTTGAAGAAACATGGATGTGGATGATAAAGAGATCCCAGTAGGTTATTACGTATAAACAACCTCGGATAATGAAGAGATTGTGAAATAACCCTTACCTTGTACTTTTCCTTGGTTGGGGTAGGTTAACCACCTGTATAATGGTGAAATAATTGTTATTAAATTATACAATAATCATATACATTTATATGATATCATATATGATCTTTTAACATTGTTTTGTTAACAGTATCTTAGATTTATCGTTGTTTCGGGTGTTAACTTACTCGTTTTCTTTTATATGTTTTGTTACGTAAGTCGTGTTTTTCATGGATAGGTTGTATCTTATTCATATCCAGAATGATATCATGTCCTTAAACATTATTTTTAAATCATCAAATGATAATTATACTTGAATGGATACGACGGAGAATGAATCTCATCGCGTTCGTGGAGACGGTAGTCCGTACGTACGCACGAGCGACAATATCATTATTTTGATATTAAAATAATATATAATTGGATAGTATATCATATATACAGAATAATTATCATGTTATATTTGTTATTTACATGAATTACATATCATTATTATACCCATCTAAATAATAATATATTTAATAACAATTACACCACGACGTGGAGACGGTAAGCCGTACGTACGCACGTATGGTGACATGTCATTCAAATGATGGGTAGAATACTGAATATGGTTGTTCCATATTTATAATAACATCACAGTATATAGAAGATACTGGAGTTATAATTTTATAATTGAAATAATAAACAAATAGGGAGTGGAATAAGAAAGAAACATGAAAGAGGGTGATGAAAATGTTACCTCTTCTTCGGGTTCTTCCTTTTGATTTGATCAAAAGGACTCCTTAGGATGGCTTTATGACTAAAGTAAAGCTTCTAGGATGAAGGGAGAGAAGTTGGGAGAGTATTTTGGAAGAGTTTTTCCGAACCAAAAGGCTTGAAAGTGTGAATAAGGTGGTAGAGGTGGGGGCCTTTTATAAGAGGAGAGGAGGGGCTCTTTTAGAAAGATTGAAATGTTACATTATTACACAATGATTTTCGGATTCTAAAGGTCCCACACTTATATAATTCGTGGATAAGGTGATAAGGGTTCGAAATCTACCCATCCAATAGTCTTTGGACAAGTGTAAGCCTTGGATTTTACATTATCTTTTCATTTTATTAAAATCGTTAAATAATGAGTTCATCGCTGCATCATAATGATGTCATAAATAATTTAATATATTTAATGTCTAAAAATTATAAAAAAAATACTATGATGTAGTAAATCTTTTTATCTTTCTAATGAATATTTATAGTCAAAATTTGGACTTGTGTAACCCCACTTAAAAACTGTTTTATTAAAACAACTCATGTTTGTGTCAATTTAATTTTAACATTAAATAAATATATATTAATGTCATTTTCCAACTAAAGTGGCTCCATGGGGTCCCCAAGTTGACCCATGGGTTTTCTTGGTCGGCCATGACTCATCCAATAGGAGTAGGACAAGTTTAAAGCTCATCTCATATTATTAAAACATTTTTTTTACCTTAAACTACACTAATTACCTCTAATCGCGATTAAGAACTTAAAAGTTACTATTCACCAAAAATTTATTTTAATCTCATTGAACCACATTTTACTTCTTAATGACAACCATGTATGTCGGATTTTTTAAAATCAAATCACATAAGTGGTAATATTTCATTTAAATGAAAAATCAGTTATTTAACTACCACTTAGTGGTTTCACTATTCATCAAAAATTGAAGTTTTTCAGAACAAAGCCAAAATTTAACCCTAAGCTATAATTGATATTCCGAATTCAAAAATGATGTCTATTTTACAAAATTCCAAACATATAAGTTGCATTAATTAATTTTATAATTAATTCCCGTTGTCACAACAAATAGCGTGTTTTTAAGAAACAATTTATATCAAAAGATTGGCAACTGTTTATGTCCAATTTCAATGTTAAATTAATTCTAATGACCACCATTGGATAAAATGGTAAAAATATATTCTAATTATACTTTAAAACCAATAAATAGTATAATTTATCACAATAAATTATTTTGATTAAAAAAGTTGTTTTAAGTATTTTTCACTATTCATAAAAAATTAGAAGTTCTCAGAAAAATACCAAAAATTCAACATAGGCTAATTTCAATATTCCGAATCCAAAAATGAAGTCCATTTTGATAAATAAAATTTATAAAATTTCAAAAAGTAGGTATTACTATTCACAACGGCTAGTTTAATTAGTTTTGGTGTGTGTTAGAGCTCGAGGTTGCGTACAACACACGCTATTGCATTATTCGAAGGGAAACGTACCGTGGAAGCTTGGGGTGTTACATTCTACCCTCCTTCAAATAATTGCGTCCTCTCAATTTCTAGGGTATTAATGCATAAAAAGACTCGGGTGGTTCTTTATCATAAGTTCCTCATGTTTCCACGTTGCTTCTTCCATTTTATGATTTCTCCACAAAACCTTTACCAGACGAGTCGTCCGGTTTCTCAGCACCTGCTCCCTCACATCAAGAATCCTGACAGGCTCTTCACAATAGGAAAGATCGGGTTCCAGTTCTAATTCCTCATAGGTGAGTACATGCGTTGGGTCAGGCATGTATTTCTTCAATAGAGATACGTGGAACACATCGTGAACTTTGGAGAGACTTGGCGGCATTACCAATCGGTAAGCTACAGCCCCAATTCGTTCTAGAATTTCGAAAGGTCTAATGTACCTGGGACTCAATTCACCTTTCTTACCAAAACGTACGACTCCCTTCCATGGAGATACCTTCAGGAAAACATGATCACCGACTTGAAATTCCAAATCCTTCCTTCGATTATCAGCATAGCTCTTCTGCCTACTTTGAGCTGCTTTGATGTGATTTTGGATTACTTTCACCTTTTCCACCGTTTCCTCCACCAGTTCTGGGCCTACAAGTTTTCTTTCACCAACGTCATCCCAACAGGTTGGTGTACGACATCTCTTTCCGTATAACGCTTCATATGGTGCCATCTGAATACTCTAATGGAAGCTATTGTTATAGGAAAATTCTACCAGTGGTAAATATTGATCCCACATACCCTGAAAGTCAAGTGAGCAAGATCTCAACATGTCTTCTAAGGTCTGAATAGTCCGTTCTGATTGTCCGTCTATCTGAGGGTGGTAAGCAGTGCTCAAATGAAGTTCAGTATCCAAGGATTTCTGAAGACTTTTCCAAAATCTTGAAGTAAAACAGGGATCACGATCAGAAACGATCGATAGGGGTACTCCATGAAGTCTCACAACTTCATTAATATATAGTCTTGCTAGACGTTCTAGGGGTAGATCTTCTCTTATAGCAAGAAAATGTGAGGACTTGGTAAGACGATCAAAAATAACCCATATTGCATCGTTCCTTCTAGGAGTCTTTGGTAGCCCCATGACAAAGTCCATCGTAATATTGTCCCATTTCCACTCCGGTATGGGAAGAGGTTGCATGACTCCTCCAGGCTGTTGCCTTCCAGCTTTCACTTGTTGACAAACCATACATCATGACACAAAATCAGAAATCTCCCTCTTCATGTTGTCCCACCAAAAATGTTCCTTCAAATCTCTATACATTTTGGTGCTCCCAGGGTGTATAGAGAAATTGGAACTATGAGCATCATCCAGTAATTCCCTTTTTAGATCAGGTATATCGGGAACACAAAGTCTCTTCCCGAATTTCAAAATTCCATCCTTATACACAAAGTCCATAAATCTTCCATCATTCACATCTTTAATCTTCTTCTGAAATTCTTCATCATTGGTCTGAGAACTCTTAATCCTTTCTAGTAATAATGGTTTGGAAACCATTTGAAAAAGCATTGATGTTTCACCTTCCCTAGTTATTCCCATGTCCATCTTCACTAGATCCATGAAAATTGGATCCCTTTCAATTCTCATCACATTCAAAACTCCATGTTCTTTTCTACTCAAAGCATCTGCCACCTTGTTTTCCTTCCCCGGGTGGTAATGTATCGGGCAATCATAATCCTTGAGTAGTTCAAGCCATCGCCTTTGCCTCATGTTGAGTTCTTTTTGTGAGAAAATATACTTCAAACTCTTGTGATCAGTATAAATCTCACATTTTTCACCATAGAGATAATGTCTCCATATATTTAAAGCGAAGATCACAGCTGCTAACTCAAGATCATGAGTAGGATAGTTTTGCTCATGAATTTTTAGCTGTCGTGATGCATAGGAAATAACCTTATCATTCTGCATAAGGACACAACCAAGTCCTTTCTTTGATGCATCACTATAAATTACAAACCCATCATTCCCCGATGGTAGAGTCAATACAGGGGAATTGACTAATCTTCTCTTCAGTTCTTCAAAACATTCCTCACACTCTTTTGTCCAGACAAATTTAATCCATTTACGTGTGAGCTTGGTCAATGGGTTATCCAATCTGGAAAAATTCTGGACGAAACGTCGATAATAACCTGCTAAACCAATAAAACTATGTACCTCAGTTATACTCGTAGGTGCTGGCCATTCTTGGATTGCCTTGGTCTTAGAAGGATCAACCGAGATTCCATCTTTAGAGACAATATGGCAAAGAAAATAAATCTCATGAAGCCAGAATTCACACTTGCTAAACTTCCCATATAATTCATGCCTCCTCAGAGTCTTCAAGATAATGCGCAAGTGATTTTCATGATCTTCGTAGGTTTTAGAGTATACCAAGATATCATCAATAAATACCACCACAAATTCATATAGATTCTCCTTGAAAACTCTATTCATCAGATCCATGAATATAGAGGGTGCATTAGTCAAACCAAACGGCATCATAATAAAATCGTAATGCCCGTACCTGGTTCGAAATGCTGTCTTCGGAATGTCTTCCTTCTTCACACACAACTGACGGTATCCAGATCGAAGGTCAATCTTTGAAAAGTATTGAGATCCATGCAGTTGGTCAAATAAATCATCAATGCGAGGTAGGGGATACCCGTTCTTTATCGTTATAGCATTGATCTCCCTGTAGTCGATACATAACCTCATATATCCATCTTTCTTTTTAACAAAAAGAACAGGGGCTCCCCATGGATAAACACTAGGGAGAATAAATCCTTTATTACTCAACTCCTCTAGTTTTTTCTTTAGTTCAACTAATTCTATAGTGGCCATTCTATAAGGGGTCTTCGATATAGGCCTTGATCCAGGAATTAAATCAATGGAAAACTCAACTTCTCATTCTGGAGGATGTCCAGGTAAATCTTCCGGAAATACATCTACAAATTCTTTCACAACAGGTACATCCTCTATTTGAACATTCCTTTCCTCACCGACAGTTATTCCATTCTCTTCCTCCCCAATAATTGAATTTAGTTGAGCTATTGAGGGTGGATCTAAATAAGAATTAGGTGGTGACGATTCTGCTCTAAAGATAAGGTGTTCCTTATCATTATCATCAAGAATCGTAACCTCTTTCTTCTTACAATAAATCTTCGCATCATTGTCCGAAATCCAGTCCATACCAAGTATTATATCAAACTCAATCATAGGTATGATGATGAGATCAGCTGATAAAGAACATTTATGTGCTCTAATGGGGACTGATTCACAAAACTTTGTTGCAATGATACTTCCCTTAGGAGTTTTAACTGACAACTTCCTTATTAAATCAAATTGGAAATATCTAATTTTCTTAGCAAACTGGGAAGATATGAAACAATGCGATGATCCAGAATCAAATAATGCATTTGCTAAACTTGAGGAAACCATTAAATTACCTGCCACCACGTCTTTCGGAGCTTCTACCTCAGCAGTAGTGATAGCATAAGCCTGGCCTTGATCCCTTGGCCTTTTCTGAGGTAAGTTCTCCTGACGCTTAGGACATTCATTTGCATAATGCCCCATCTCCCTGCAATTGTAGCACCGAACGTTGGTAGCTTCCTTCTTCCCCTTGCAATCACGAGCTTGGTGGCCTTTTTCACCACACTTGTAACAGACTCCCATTCCCTTCAAGCAAGTACCAGGATGTTTCTTTCCACATTTACCACAAGATGGATATTCGACCTTTCCCTTCTTCCCTTTATTTCCATTCCCAGATTGATCAGCAGGTCTCTTCTTCTCTTTCTTTGCTTTAAAGTCATAAGACTTAGAGAATTCCTTTTCTGTCTTGATAGCACATGAGACAATGTCTTCGTACGATGAAATGGATTGTGAGACTAATGCTCGACGAAGAAATGGTTTTAACCCATCAAAGAAATGATCAATCTTACTTCCTGGGTTACGTATATAATCTCCAGCATACCTTGCTAACCTTGTAAAGTTAGCCTCATACTTTGTGACATTCTCATCCTCCTTTTGTCTTAGACTCAGAAATTGCCTTTCCATATCTGCCCGATGGTCGCGAGGAAAGTATTTTTCTAAAAAGAGATCTTTGAACTCCCTCCATTCCATATTTTATACTTCATCATCTTCCTTCATGTTTTGAATCAATGACCACCATTGATCAGCATCTCCAGTGAGGCGGTAAACTGTCATGATAACTTTTTCCCTTTCACTGCTCCCCAAAGCCTAAAATATTTTCTCTAGGGAATTTATCCATTGCTCGGCTACTAAGTGATTTTTACTCCCATTGAACGTTGGTGGTTTTTGCCTCATGAATCGATCTAACATTGATCCTCCACGTTGTGGATCAGGGTGCTCCATACGGGTAAGGTTATTATTCATAACCTAAGTAAGTTGTCCCAGAATGGTGATTAGCTGATCGGCACCAGTTGCATCACCAGCCCCACTATAATTATCTTGAGCAGGAGGGAAATCCCTACATAGAGTGCGTGCATTGATACGGTTTCCATTTCTTCCACTAGGCGCCATTTCTAAATAATGGCATAAACTAGATCAGTTTATGAATCAAAATACATAATCCCATACTTATAAAACACTTAACATAAATTGAACTATTTATGGATATAATCCATAATCATAAAAAGGTTTTATTTGAGGAAGTATATACTCATAACCCTTCATAGTGTTTTGTAAAGAAAATGAGAATTATCCTAAGCATATCCCCCGGGAGTGTCGTAACCAAGAGTGCAGCAAGGCCCGTTGTCGTGCACCAGTTCCCGTTCGAGTCTAGCTCAAAGAGGTGTTTTCGGGTTTTACCCCTAGGTACATCTGTGCCAGAGCCTCCTCTACCTTCTCGTATCCAGACAGGGATGTATTGCTCGGAAAACTCATAACATCTCTATAATACCAAAATTCTAGGAAGTTCTTCTATACTAATCCTCAAAGTCTATCTTCGGTCTATGTGCTCTAGTCAGAGTTTATCTAAATCTAGCTTCCAAGGTTAGTACTAAACTTCCTCTGATACCAACTGTAATGCCCCGACCCTAGTTACCCATAGTCGGTGCATTATTACATAACATTGGCATGATCACAAGAAAGATCAAATCTCGAAAGACCGATTGGGTTAGTAGCCTTGGAAACACCAAATATATTCATAAGTTTTACATTACATCATAAAATGAAAAACTACTACAACAACATAATGTCTCCACAGTCCACACTATTATCCCCTCATAATATCCCTGCAGGTCATTCATAATTTACTTCTTCACTTCCTGGGAAAAATAAAACATAGAAAAGGGGTGAGCTCAAATGCCCAGTAAGGATAACAATATAGTGGAAACTTTCATAAATAAGAATAAAAATTTAAGGCAATGTATAACTAAAACAAAAGCCTTTTAAACTTGAACATCAACATAATATGGAAAAAGTAAAATGAAATAATGCCATTTACTCATTCACATGGATATTCTACTAATCAAATAATCACATGCAAAATCACTAACCACTTTCATAATGTTGGAATGCATAATGCCAGACTATCCTAACCACATAGCCAAGGCCTCGTGCCAAGACTACAAATAAGATTTTGTCAAGGCCTTGTGCCAAGACACTAGTTTGTCTCATGAGACCTACCGATGCATCGAGGAGCTATAGCGGGCTCCACCCGTCACATATTATGTCCAATGAATTCCCATATGAAAAGGTTTAAACATAACATAAACATTCGTATTAAAACTAGCATACGAAATGTCAATAATTTCACCATAAACAATGAATGGTATAAAAATAGCACATCCACAGTCAAACATATCACAAAACCTTCAATACAATATAGAATTTTTGTATTATAATAAATCAACTTCAAATAAGCGTAAAATCCATCAAAGTATTTTGACATAGATGAAAGCAAAACACTTTTTAGAGAAATATCTCTTTCTATTTTTGAAATCATTTAAGAACCATATAAAACAAAACATTTTCTTGAAAATATTCTTATAATCTTGTAAGGAAAGCTTTGAAGATTTTATAACGGTGGAAAATAACTGCACCCGCCATATAAGTTAAAAAAAACATTCTTACCTTAATTCTGTCGAAAAGGTTAAAAAGGACCTTGTTTTGAAAACGACGGAAAGATTCCTCTTATAAAAAGGCAAAAAGGGTATAAATGAATTTAACCCATATTCTTGTAAATAATAATTTATTGTAATAAATTATAATATTTAGTGGTTTTAAGGTATAATTAGAATATATTTTTACCATTTTATCCAATTTTGGTCATTAGAATTAATTTAACATTGAAATTGGACATAAACAATTGCCAATCTTTTGATATAAATTGTTTCTTAAAAACACGCTATTTGTCGTAACAGCGGGAATTAATTATAAAATTAATTAATGAAAATTATATGTTTGGAATTTTGTAAAATAGACATCATTTTTGAATTCGGAATATCAATTATAGCTTAGGGTGAAATTTTGGTCTTGTTCTGAAAAACATCAATTTTTGATGAATAGTGAAACCACTAAGTGGTAGTTAAATAACTGATTTTTCGTTTAAATGAAATATTAACACTTCTGTGATTTGATTTTCAAAAATCCAACATAAATGGTTGTCATTAAGAAGTAAAATGTGGTTCAATGAGATTAAAATAATTTTTTGGTGAATAGTAACTTTTAAGTTCTTAATCGCGATTAGAGGTAATTAGTGTAGTTTAAGGTACAAATAATGTTTTAATAATATGAGATGAGCATGACACTTGTCCTACTCCTATTGGATGAGTCATGTCATACCAAGACAACCCATGGGTCAACTTGGGGACCCCATGGAGTCACTTTAGTTGGAAAATGACATTAATATATATTTATTTAATCTTAAAATTAAATTGACAAAAACATGAGTTATTTTACTAAAACAGTTTTTAAGTGGGGTTACACAAGTCCAAATTTTGACTATAAATATTCATTAGAAATATAAAAAGATTTCCTACATCATAGTATTTTTTTTATAATTTTTAGACATCAAATAAATTAAATTATTTATGACATCATTATGATGCAGCGATGACATGATTATTTAATGATTTTAATAAAATGAAAAGATAATGTAAACTACAAGGCCTAAACTTGTCCAAAGACTATTTGATGGATAGATTTATAACCCTTATCACCTTAGCCACGAATTATATAAGTTTGGGACCTTTAGAATCCGAAAATCATTGTGTAATAATGTAACATTTCAATCTTTCCAAAAGAGCCCCTCCTCTCCACTTATAAAAGGCCCCCACCTCTCCCACCTTATTCACACCATCAAGCCATTTGGCTCGGCCAACCTCTGCCCAAATACTCTCCCAACTTCCCCCTCTTACTCCTAGAAGCCTCACTTTGGGCGGAACTCTTCTCAAGGAAGCCTTTGGCTCAAATCAAAAAGAGTTGCCCGATTTTGAGGTAATGTCTTCTCTAATGTTGTTTTGTTTTACTTTTTTTCTCCAACCCCCTAAACACTTTTTATTCATTACTTTTGTAACAAAACCAGTATCCTCAATATACTAGGATGTTTTTATAAGAAGGATTCTAGATATACATACACACACCTTCATCTAATGGTTAAAGAACATACGGTTTCTGTGGATGGCGAATTTCTGCCTCACGAAACGATGATTGTTCAACACTCATATAACACCTTCAAAGGTGGCCACTAAGATGTCACTATATTTATATATGATATAAAATATGTTTATTTTTTATTTATTATTCTGTATTTCTCATTTATGGCATACTTTATGATTTCCATTATGGGTAAAACGCGATAATTTCATTTTAGGAAGTGCGGACTACCGCCCCCTCAAAGTGATTTGAATCATTAATGCCATATGTGGGATGTATAAAAGATGGATTAAATGGTTTTATACACTATATTATACTGTAATTATATTATAAATTTATATCATTATGATTTCATTCCATTAAATACGAAATAGAAATGAAAGTAGCGTTCATGCGTACGTACGGCTTACCGTCTCCATGAACGGTGCATTTCATTTCTTACCTCTAAATGTTACGTGACATTATGAATGAATGTATATACTGTATATATGATATATATGATATCTACATCATGAATATAATTCTGGATATCATGGATATTTCACCACATGAACAACGTATAATTATAAGAAGTTTATTTTTGACTCAAGTACCAAAGATCGACAAAACGACCGTTATTAACTTAAATAATTAAATAATGTTCATAACATGGTAATAAGGGATATAAAAGGAATAATGAACCTGAAAAAGGTTCTTAAGTAAATAGAAATTAACTCTAGTTTATTATTCAGGAGGTTAAAGAACGGTCGAGTCAGGACAAGACGCAAGGTAAGGGAATTTCTTAACCCAATTTTCATTCTTTGGGTTAATCTCCTACATTCAAATTATGTCATGATATTATTATGTCCTATATTGTATTTGTACATTATTTATGTATACTTATAGTGAATACACATTATAGATTTACTTTATTTAAAAAAATGATCTTTTTAAGGACTTCGTCTCAATCCCCTTTCATTGAGGCATATTTGGTTTTATACAAAACTTTCTTTTATACGGTGTATAAACCCATTTGAATTTTACGTTTATTCAAAAGGAATCTTTTTTATACGAAGCGTTTTACTAAACGACAAAAAGGTAATGTTTTTCTTTCCGTACTTATGCGGCGATAACGACTTCTCCACCGCCGTGACCATTATTTGAGTTTCGGCTTCCTCTACAAGCCATCATTTTTTTTAATGAAAAATAAATACAAAGTTTTAACTTTATTTTATTTTATTGAAAATGGTTTTGAAAGAATTTTTATTATATCAATGTGTTGTATTTATATCTTGTGATTGAAATGTGGAAATGTTATGTTTCCTTTATGCATGTTTTATGTGATACGATTATGTTATGGTTTATGATATGTTTAAACCTATTCATATGAGGAGTGCATTGGACTTAATAAGTGACGGGTGGAGCCCGCTATAGCTCCTCGACGCATCGGCAGGTCTCATGAGACAAACTAGTGTCTTGGCACGAGGCCTTGACAAAATCTTATTTTTGGTCTTGGCACGAGGCCTTGGCTACGTGGTTATGATAGTCTGGCATTATGCATTCCATCATTATGAAAGTGGTTATTGTTATTTCATGTGATTATTCGACCAGTAGAATATCCATGTGAAGAAGTGAATGGAATTATCTCATTTTACTTTTTCCATATTATGTTGATGTTCAAGTTTAAAAAGCTTTTGTTTTAGTTATACATTGCCTTAAATTTTTTTGTTTATTTATGAAAGCTTCTGCAATATTGTTATCCTTACTGAGCATCTGATCTCACCCCTTTCAATGTTTTAATATTTTCCAGGATGTGAAGAAGTATTTTATGAATGACCTGTAGGGATAGTCAGAAGAGGATATGAGTGTGGACTATGGAGACTTTGTTATTAGTTTTTCACTTTATGATGTAATGTAAGACTTATGAATGTATCTAGTGTTTCCAAGGCTACTAAACCAATCGGTCTTTCGAGACTTGATCTTTTGTGATCATGCCAATGTTACGAAGTAATGCATTGACTCTGGGTAGCTGGGGTCGGGGCGTTATAGTTGGTATCAGAGGTAGTTTAGTACTAACCTTGCAGATGAAGCATTGTACATTTGAATCCTTTTTCTTACCCTTGCAGTCACGCACTTGGTGTCCTTTTTCTCCACACTTATAACAAACTCCCATTCCCTTCAGGCAAAATTCCAAGGTGTTTCTTCCCACAGTTATCACATATTGGAAAATTCTTCTTTTCCCTCGTCCCTTTATCCATCATTCTCTCTTCCATCCTTTTCTTCTCTTTCATCCCTTCAAATCCATAAGACTCAGAGAATTCTCTACTTATCTTATTAACACATGATACTATTTCTTCATATGTTGATAACACATGGGAGAATATTTCCCTTCTAAATGTTGGCTTAATACCATGAAAGATATGATCCTTCTTACTCTTTGGATCATACGTATTGATGGAGTTCACATTCCTTCTACTGGGCGCCATTTCTATACAATGCCATAAACTAGATTAGTTTATGAATCAAAATACATAATTCCATACTTATAAAATACTTAACATAAATTGAACTATTTATGGATATAATCCATAATCATAAAAAGGTTTTCTTTGAGTAAGTATATACTCATAACTGTTCATAGTGGTTTGTAAAGAAAACGAGAATTATCCTAAGCATATCCCCTGGGAGTGTCGTAACCAAGAGTGCAGCAAGGCCCGTTGTCGTGCACCAGTTCCCGTTCGAGTCTAGCTCAAAGCGGTGTTTTCGGGTTTTACCCCTAGGTACATCTGTTCCAGAGCCGCCTCTACTTTCTCGTATCCAGACAGGGATGTATTGCTCGGAAAACTCACAAAATCTCTACAATAGCAAAATTATAGGAAGTTCTTCTATACTAATCCTCAAAGTCTATCTTTGGGCTATGTGCTCTAACCAGAGTTTATCTAAATCTAGCTTCCAAGGTTAGTACTAAACTGCCTCTGATAACAACTGTAACGCCCCGACCCCAGCTACCCAGAGTCGGTGCATTACTTCGTAACATTGGCATGATCACAAAAGATCACGTCTCGAAAGACCGATTAGTTTAGTAGCCTTGGAAACACTAGATACATTCATAAGTCTTAAATTACATCATAAAGTGAAAAACTAATAACAAAGTCTTCATAGTCCACACTCATATCCTCTTCTGACTATCCCTGCAGGTCATTCATAAAATACTTCTTCACATCCTGGAAAATATTAAAACATTGAAAGGGGTGAGCTCGGATGCTCAGTAAGGTCAACAATATTGCGGAAGCTTTCATAAATAAACATTAACATTTAAGGCAATGTATAACTAAAACAAAAGCTTTTTAAACATGAACTTCAACATAATATGGCAAAAGTAAAATGAGATAATGGCATTCACTTCTTCACATGGATATTCTACTGGTCGAATAATCACATGCAATATCAATAACCACTTTCATAATGATGGAATGCATAATGCCAGACTATCATAACCACGTAGCCAAGGCCTCGTGCCAAGACCACAAATAAGATTTTTTCAAGGCATTGTGCCAAGACACTAGTTTGTCTCATGAGACCTGCCGATGCATCGAGGAGCTATAGCGGGCTCCACCTGTCACTTATTAAGTCCAATGCATTCCTCATATGAATAAACATATCATAAACCATAACATAATCGTATCACATAAAACATGCATAAAGGAAACATAACATTTCCACATTTCAATCACAAGATATAAATACAACACATTGATATAATAAAAACGCTTTCAAAACCATTTTCAATACCAAAATAAAAGAAAGTTAAAACTTTGTATTTATTTTTCATTAAAAAAATGATGGCTTGTAGAGGAAGCCGAAACTCAAATAATGGTCACGGTGGCGAAGAAGTCGTTGTCGCCGCATAAGTACAGAAAGAAAAACATTCCCTTTTTTTCATTTAGTAAAACGCTTCGTATAAAAAGATTCCTTTTGAATAAACATAAAAGTCAAAGGGGTTTATACACCGTATAAAATAAAGTTGTGTATAAAACCAAATATACCTCAATGAAAGGGGATTGAGACAGAGTCCTTAAAAAGATCATTTTTAAAATAAAATAGATATATTATGTGTATTCACTATGGGTACACATAAAGAATACAAAATAAGACATAATAATATCATGACAAAATTTGAAAGTAGAAGATTAACCCAAGGAATGGAAGTTGGGTTAAGAAATTCCCTTACCTTGCATCTTGTCCTGACTCGACCGTTCTTTAACCTCCTGAATAATAAACTAGAGTTAATTTATATTTACTTAAGAACCTTTTTCATGTTCATTATTCCTTTTATATCCCTTATTACCATGTTATGAACATTATTTAATTATTTAAGTTAATAACGGTCGTTTTGTCAATCTTTGGTTCTTGAGTCAAAAATAAACTTCTAATAATTACAAGTTGTTCATGTGGTGAAATATCCATTATATCCAGAATTATATTCAGGATGTAGATATCATATATATCATATATACAGTATATACATTCATTCATAATGTCACGTAACATTTAGAGGTAAGAAATGAAATGCATCGTTCATGGAGACGGTAAGCCGTACGTACGCATGAACGCTACTTTCATTTCTATTTCATATTTAATGGAATGAAATCATAATGATATAAATTTATAATATAATTACAGTATAATATAGTGTATAATAACATTTAATCCATCCTTTATACATACCACATATGGCATTAACGATTCAAATCACTTTGAGGGGGCGGCAGTCCGCACTTCGTAAAATGAAATTATCGCGTTTTACCCATAATGGAAATCATAAAGTATGCCATAAATGAGAAATACAGAAGCATAAGTAAAACATAAACATATTTTATATCATATATAAATATAGTGACATCTTAATGGCCACCTTTGAAGGTGTTATATGAGTGTTGAACAATCATCGTTTCGTGAGGCAGAAATTCGCCATCCACAGAAACCGTATGTTCTTTAACCATTATATGTAGGTGTGTGTAAGTGTAGCTCGAATCCTTCTTATAACAACATCCTAGTATATTTAGGATACTGGTGTTGTCACAAAAGTAATGAATAAAAAGAGTTTAGGGGGTTGGAGAAGAAAAATAAAACAAAACAACATTAGAGAAGACATTATCTCAAAATCGGGTAACTCTTTTTGATTTGAGCCAAAGGCTTCCTTGGGAAGAGTTCTGCCCAAAGTGAGGCTTCTAGGCGTAAGAGGGGGAAGTTGGGAGAGTATTTGGGCAGAGGTTGGCCGAGCCAAATGGCTTGAAGGTGTGAATAAGGTGGGAGAGGTGGGGGCCTTTTATAAGTGGAGAGGAGGGGCTCTTTTGGAAAGATTGAAATGTTACATTACTGTAACGCCCCAACCCCAGCTACCCAGAGTCGGTGCATTACTTCGTAACATTGGCATGATCAAAAAATATCAATTCTAAAATGACCGATTAGTTTAGTAGCCTTGGAAACACTAGATACATTCATAAGTCTTACATTACATCATAAAGTGAAAAACTAATAACAAAGTCTTCATAGTCCACACTCATATCCTCTTCTGACTATCCCTGCAGGTCATTCATAAAATACTTCTTCACATCCTGGAAAATATTAAAACATTGAAAGGAATGAGCTTGGATGCTCAGTAAGGTTAACAATATAGAGGAAGCTTTCATAAATAAACATTAATATTTAAGGCAATGTATAATTAAAACAAAAGCCTTTTAAACTTGAACTTCAACATAATATGGCAAAAGTAAAATGAGATAATGCCATTGACATCTTCACATGGATATTATACTGGTCGAATAATCACATGCAATATCAATAACCACTTTCATAATGATGGAATGCATAATGCCAGACTATCATAACCATGTAGTCATGGCCTCGTGCCAAGACCACAAATTAGATTTTGTCAAGGCCTCGTGCCAAGACACTAGTTTGTCTCATGAGACCTGCCGATGCATCGAGGAGCTATAGCGGGCTCCACCCGTCACTTATTAAGTCTAATTCATTCCTCATATGAATAGGTTTAAACATATCATAAACCATAACATAATTGTATCACATAAAACATGCATAAAGGAAAAAAAACATTTCCACATTTCAATCACAAGATATCAATACAACACATTGATATAATAAAAATGCTTTCAAAACCATTTTCAATACCAAAATAAAATAAAGTTAAAACTTTGTATTTATTTTTCATTAAAAAAATGATGGCTTATAGAGGAAGCCGAAACTCAAATAATGGTCACGGCGGCGGAGAAGTCGTTGTCGCTGCATAAGTACAGAAAGAAAAACATTCCCTTTATGTCGTTTAGTAAGACGCTTCGTATAAAAAGATTCCTTTTGAATAAACGTAAAAGTCAAAGGGGTTTATACACCGTATAAAAGAAAGTTGTGTATAAAACCAAATATGCCTCAATGAAAGGGGATTGAGACGGAGCCCTTAAAAAGATCATTTTTAAAATAAAATAGATATATTATGTGTATTCACTATAGGTACACATAAAGAATACAAAATAAGACATAATAATATCATGACAAAATTTGAAAGTAGGAGATTAACCCAAAGAATGGAAGTTGGGTTAAGAAATTCCCTTACCTTGCGTCTTGTCCTGACTCGACCATTCTTTAACCTCCTGAATAATAAACTAGAGTTAATTTCTATTTACTTAAGAACCTTTTTCATGTTCATTATTCCTTTTATATCCCTTATTACCATGTTATGAACATTATTTAATTATTTAAGTTAATAACGGTCGTTTTGTCGATCTTTGGTACTTGAGTCAAAAATAAACTTCTTATAATTACAAGTTTTTCATGTGGTGAAATATCCATTATATCCAGAATTATATTCATGATTTAGATATAATATATATCTTATATTACAGTATATACATTCATTCATAATGTCACGTAACATTTAGAGGTAAGAAATGAAATGCACCATTCATGGAGACGGTAAGCCGTACGTACGGATGAACGCTACTTTCATTTCTATTTCGTATTTAATGGAATGAAATCATAATGATATAAATTTATAATATAATTACAGTATAATATAGTGTATAATAACATTTAATCCATCCTTTATACATCCCACATATGGCATTAACGATTCAAATAACTTTAAGGGGGCGGTAGTCCGCACTTCCTAAAATGAAATTATCGCATTTTACCCATAATGGAAATCATAAAGTATGCCATAAATGAGAAATACAGAAGAATAAGTAAAACATAAACATATTTAATATCATATATAAATATAGTTACATCTTAATGGCCATCTTTGAAGGTGTTATATGAGTGTTGAACAATCATCGTTTCGTGAGGCAGAAATTCGCCATCCACAGAAACCGTATGTTCTTTAACCATTAGATGTAGGTGTGTGTAAGTGTAGCTCGAATCCTTCTTATAACAACATCCTAGTATATTTATGATACTTGTTTTATTACAAAAGTAATGAATAAAAATATTTTATGGGGTTGGAGAAGAAAAATAAAACAAAACAACATTAGAGAAGACATTACCTCAAAATCGGGTAACTCTTTTTGATTTGAGCCAAAGGCTTCCTTGAGAAGATTTCTGCCCAAAGTGAGGCTTCTAGGAGTAAGAGGGGGAATTTGGGAGAGTATTTGGGCAGAGTTTGGCCGATCCAAATGGCTTGAAGGTGTGAATAAGGTGGGGGAGGTGGGGGCCTTTTATAAGTGGAGAGGAGGGGCACTTTTGGAAAGATTGAAATGTTACATTATTACACAATGCTTTTCAGATTCTAAAGGTCCCACACATATATAATTCGTGGATAAGGTGATAAGGGTTCGAAATCTACCCATCCAATAGTCTTTGGAGAAGTGTAAGCCTTGGATTTTACATTATCTTTTCATTTTATTAAAATCGTTAAATAATGAGGTCATCGCTGCATCATAATGATGTCATAAATAATTTAATTTATTTAATGTATAAAAATTATAAAACAAATACTATGATGTATGAAATCTTTTTAGCTTTCTAATGAATATTTATAGTCAAAATTCGGACTTGTGTAACCCCACTTAAAAACTGTTTTAGTAAAATAACTCATGTTTGTGTCAATTTAATTTTAACATTAAATAAACATATATTAATGTCATTTTCCAACTAAATTGGCTCCATGGGGTCCCCAAGTTAACCCATGGGTTGTCTTGGTCGGCCATGACTCATCCAATAGGAGTATGACAAGTGTCATGCTCATCTCATATTATTAAAACATTATCTGTACCTTAAACTACACTAATTACCTCTAATCACGATTAAGAACTTAAAAGTTACTATTCACCAAAAATTATTTTAGTCTCATTGAACCACATTTTACTTCTTAATGACAACCATGTATGTCGGATTTTTGAAAATAAAATCACAGAAGTGGTAATATTTCATTTAAACAAAAAATCAGTTATTTAACTACCACTTAGTGGTTTCACTATTCATCAAAAATTGAAGTTTTTCAGAACAAAGCCAAAATTTCACCCTAAGCTATAATTGATATTCCAAATTCAAAAATGATGTCTATTTTACAAAATTCAAAACATATAAGTTGCATTAATTAATTTTATAATTAATTCCCGCTGTCACAACAAATAGCGTGTTTTTAAGAAACAATTTATATCAAAAGATTGGCAATTGTTTATGTCCAATTTCAATGTTAAATTAATTATAATGACCACCATTGGATAAAATGGTAAAAATATATTCTAATTATACTTTAAAACCACTAAATAGTATAATTTTTCACTATAAATTATTTTGATTTAAAAAGTTGTTTTTAAGTATTTTTCACTATTCATAAAAAATTAGAAGTTCTCAGAAAAATACCAAAAATTCAACATAGGCTAATTTCGATATTCCGAATCCAAAAATGAAGTCCAATTTAAAATATAAAATTTCTATAATTTTAAAAAGTGGTTATTACTATTCATAACGGCTACTTGATTAGTCGCGGTGTTTTAGAACTCGAAGTTGCGTACAATGCAAGCTATTTCATTATTGAATGAGAAGCGTATCATGGAAGCTCGGGACTGTAACGCCCCGACCCCAGCTACCCAGAGCCGGTGCATTACTTCGTAACATTGGCATGATCACAAAAGATCAAGTCTCGAAAGACCGATTAGTTTAGTAGCCTTGGAAACACTAGATACATTCATAAATGTTACATTACATCACAAAGTGAAAAACTATAATAACATAGTCTCTATAGTCCACACTTCTATCCTCCTTGGACTATCCCGACAGGTCATTCATAAAATACTTCTTCACATCCTGGAAAATATTAAAACATTGAAAGGGGTGAGCTCAGATGCTCAGTAAGGTTAACAATATAGCGGAAGCTTTCATAAATAAACATTAACATTTAAGGCAATGTATAACTAAAACAAAAGACTTTTAAACTTGAACTTCAACATAATATGGTAAAAGTAAAATGAGATAATTCCATTCACTTCTTCACATGGATATTCTACTGGTTGAATAATCACATGCAATATCAATAACCACTTTCATAATGATGGAATGCATAATGCCAGACTATCGTAACCACATAGCCAAGGCCTCGTGCCGAGACCACAAATAAGATTTTTTCAAGGCCTCGTGCCAAGACACTAGTTTGTCTCATGAGACCTACCGATGCATCGAGGAGCTATAACGGGCTCCACCCGTCACTTATTAAGTCCAATTCATTCCTCATATTAATAGGTTTAAACATATCATAAACCATAACATAATCGTATCACATAAAACATGCATAAAGGAAACATAACTTTTCCACATTTCAATCACAAGATATCAATACCACACATTGATATAATAAAAATGCTTTCAAAACCATTTTCAATACCAAAATAAAAGAAAGTTAAAACTTTGTATTTATTTTTCATTAAAAAAATGATGGCTTGTAGAGGAAGCCGAAACTCAAATAATGGTCATGGCGGCGGAGAAGTCATTGTCGCCGCATAAGTACGGAAAGAAAAACATTCCCTTTTTGTCGTTTAGTAAAACACTTCGTATAAAAAAAGATTCCTTTTGAATAAACGTAAAGGTCAAAGGGGTTTATACACCGTATAAAAGAAAGTTTTGTATAAAACCAAATATGCCTCAATGAAAGGGGATTGAGACGAAGTCCTTAAAAAGATCTTTTTTTAAATAAAATATATCTATTATGTGTATTCACTATATGT
Organism: Viscum album; assembly: GCA_963277665.1. Lineage (NCBI taxonomy): Eukaryota > Viridiplantae > Streptophyta > Magnoliopsida > Santalales > Viscaceae > Viscum > Viscum album. The sequence goes on along the minus strand of OY728143.1, from coordinate 1,363,888,659 downwards.
ACACATAAAGAAAGTATAAATACAATATACAACATAATAATATCATGACATAATTTGAAAGTAGGAGATTAACCCAAAGAATGGAAGTTGGGTTATGAAATTCCCTTACCTCATGTCTGACTTGACTCAACCGTTCTTTAACCTCCTGAATAATAAACTAGAGTTAATATCTACCTTATTAAGAACCATTTTCAATTTCATTATCCTTTTTATATCTCTTATTACAATGTTATTAACGTTATGTAATTATTTAAGTTAATAACGGTCGTTTTGTCGATCTTTGGTACTTATGTCAACAATAACCTTCTTATAATTACAATTTGTTCATGTGGTGAAATATCCATTATATCCAGAATTATATTCATTATTTAGATATCATATATATCATGTATATCCAGTATATACATTCATTCATAATATTACGTAACATTTAGAGGTAATAAATGAAATGCACCGTTCATGGAGACGGTAAGCCGTACGTACGCATGAACGCTCCTTTCTTTTCAATTTCATATTTAATGGAACAAAATAATAATTATATAAAAGTATAATATAATTCCAGTATAATATAGTGTATAATACCATTTACTACATCCTTTATACATCCCACATATGGCATTAACGATTCAAATCACTTTGAGGGGGCGGTAGTCCGCACTTCCTAAAATGAAATTATCGCGTTTTACCCATAATGGAAATCATAAAGTATGCCATAAATGAGAAATACAGAAGCATAAGTAAAACATAAACATATTATATATCATATATAAAAATAGTTACATCTTAATGGCCACCTTTGAAGGTGTTATATGAGTGTTGAACAATCATCGTTTCGTGAGGCAGAAATTCGCCATCCACAGAAACCGTATGTTCTTTAACCATTAGATGTAGGTGTGTGTAAGTGTAGCTCTAATCCTTCTTATAACAACATCCTAGTATATTGAGGATACTGGTTTTGTTAAAAAAAATGAATAAAAAGAGTTTAGGGGGTTGGAGAAGAAAAATAAAACAAAAAAACATTAGAGAAGACATTACCTCAAAATCGGGTAACTCTTTTTGATTTGAGCCAAAGGCTGCCTTGGGAAGAGTTCTGCCCAAAGTGAGGCTTCTAGGAGTAATAGGGGGATGTCGGGAGAGTATTTGGGAAGATTTTGGCCGAGCCAAATGGCTTTAAGGTGTGAATAAGGTGGGAGAGGTGGGGGCCTTTTATAAGTGGAGAGGAGGGGCTCTTTTGGAAAGATTGAAATGTTACATTATTACACAATTATTTTAGGATTCTAAAGGTCCCAAACTTATATAATTCGTGGCTAAGGTGATAAGGGTTCGAAATCTACCCATACAATAGTCTTTGGACAAGTGTAAGCCTTGTATTTTAAATTATCTTTTCATTTTATTAAAATCGTTAAATAATGAGGTCATCGCTGCATCATACTTATGTCATAAATAATTTAATTTATTTAATATCTAAAAATTATAAAAAAAGTAATATGATGTAGGAAATCTTTTTATCTTTCTAATGAATATTTATATTCAAAATTCGGACTTCTGTAACCCCACTTAAAAACTGTTTTAGTAAAACAACTCATGTTTGTGTCAATTTAATTTTAACATTAAATAAATATATATTAATGTCATTTTCCAACTAAAGTGGCTCCATGGGGTCCCCAAGTTGACCCATGGGTTTTCTTGGTCGTCCATGACTCATCCAATAGGAGTAGGACAAGTTTCAATCTCATCTCATATTATTAAAACATTTTTTTACCTTAAACTACAATAATTACCTCTAATCGCGATTAAGAACTTAAAAGTTACTATTCACCAAAAATTTATTTTAATCTCATTGAACCACATTTTTGTATATAAACATCCTAGTATATTGAGGATACTGGTTTTGTTACAAAATAAATGAATAAAAAGAGTTTAGGGGGTTGGAGAAGAAAAATAAAACAAAACAACATTAGAGAAGACATTACCTCAAAATCGGGTAACTCTTTTTGATTTGAGCCAAAGGCTTCCTTGAGAAGAGTTCTACCCAAAGGGAGGATTCTAGTATTAAGAGGGGGAAGTTGGGAGAGTATTTGGGCAGAGGTTGGCCGAGCCAAATGGCTTGAAGGTGTGAATAAGGTGGGAGAGGTGGGGGCCTTTTATAAGTGGAGAGGAGGGGCTCTTTTGGAAATATTGAAATGTTACATTATTACACAATGCTTTTAGGATTATAAAGGTCCCACACTTATATAATTCGTGTATAAGGTGATAAGGGTTCGAAATCTACCCATCCAATAGTCTTTGGACAAGTTTAAGCCTTGGGTTTACATTATCTTTTCATTTTATTAAAATCGTTAAATAATGAGGTCATCGCTGCATCATAATGATGTCATAAATAATTTATATTATATAATATATAAAAATTATAAAAAAAATACTATAATGTAGGAAATCGTTTTAGCTTTCTAATGAATATTTATATTAAAAATTGGGACTTGTGTAACCCCACTTAAAAACTGTTTTAGTAAAACAACTCATGTTTGTGTCAATTTAATTTTAACATTAAATAAATATATATTAATGTCATTTTCCAACTAAAGTGGCTCCATGGGGTCCCCAAGTTGACCCATGGGTTTTCTTGGTTGTCCATGACTCATCCAATAGGAGTAGGACAAGTTTCAAGCTCATCGCATATTATTAAAACATTTTTTTTACCTTAAACTACACTAATTACCTCTAATCGCGATTAAGAACTTAAAAGTTACTATTCACCAAAAATTTATTTTAATCTCATTGAACCACATTTTACTTCTTAATGACAACCATGTATGTCGGATTTTTGAAAATCACTTCACTGAAGTGGTAATATTTTATTTAAATGAAAAATCAGTTATTTAACTACCACTTAGTGGTTTCACTATTCATCAAAAATTGAAGTTTTTCAGAACAAATCCAAAATTTCACCCTAAGCTATAATTGATATTCCGAATTCAAAAATGATGTCTATTTTACAAAATTCCAAACATATAAGTTGCATTAATTAATTTTATAATTAATTCCCACTGTCACAACAAATAGCGTGTTTTTAAGAAACAATTTATATCAAAAGATTGGCAATTGTTTATGTCCAATTTCAATGTTAAATTAATTCTAATGACCACCATTGGATAAAATGGTAAAAATATATTCTAATTATACTTTAAAACCACTAAATAGTATAATTTATCACAATAAATTATTTTTATTAAAAAAGTTGTTTTAATTATTTTTCACTATTCATAAAAAATTAGAAGTTCTCAGAAAAATACCAAAAATTCAACATAGGCTAATTTCGATAATCTGAATCCAAAAATGAAGTCCATTTTGAAATAGAAAATTTCTATAATTTTAAAAAGTGGTTGTTACTATTCAAAACGACTACTTTGATTAGTCGCGGTGTTTTATAACTCGAAGTTGCGTACAATGCAAGCTATTGCATTATTGAATGAGAAGCGTATCATGGAAGCTCGGGGTGTTACATTCTCCCCTCCTTCAATAAATTGCGTCCTCGCAATTTGAAATTTTTCTTTGAAAATAAAAGGTTGAAAAGAGAAAATACCTTTGAGGAAAACCCACATCGGAAATAAGGTTAATAAATATATAACATTAAAAGAAAGCAAGATAAGTACAAAGGTCACCCGATATAGCCCATTCTAGGATTCTATGAAAATATGGATATGGAGGAGAAACAAACCATCAAGGTCTGATGGAGAGTTATAGAAAACAGGATTAGGAGAAAGTTTAACCACAAGAAAATCACAAACTTGTGATTGGTTAAACGGTCATTGAATCCCCAGTTGGAAAAGTTAACCGACAAAATTTTTGTTTTAAGTTACCTTTTATAATGTTGAGGAATTTATTTAGGAGATTTACTAAGAACGTAAGGGAATATACATACTTGTTATGTATACTTTCATTCGTTAATAAATTTTTACCACAAACCCAACTTTTACTCCAAATGGTAACGGAACTCAAAAATATTCTATTTATCCTAGTTGTATAAGGTTCCAAATGTTAACACATACCATTTAGATTAGTAAAACTATTTTGTAATAAATAGGGACTTCCTGTAGGCTAGTGGTAGGAAATAAAGGCTTTTCGCACTATGGTTGTGGGTTCGATTCCTGCAGCTTTGTCTGACGCGACGAGTTATTCCCCACCCTGCAGGTTGTCCTTTTCCTACAACTATAGTATTATTATATTCCAAAAATAATCTTCAGAAATGTTTTTACCTTAAACAATACTATCCAAAGATCAACTTAATCCACTCCAACCATTATAGTTATCCAAAATACCTCTGTCCAGACTTTCTCTAAAAGGTCTCTTAATTCCAAAATCAATTTATCAGATTCCCCAAACAAAGTAAAGTTTCTCTTATTGTCACATACTTAAAATATGATAACCTTCATCATATTAAAACTTTACTGAAATCAACAAGTACTGAAGTACAATCCTTATATATATATATCACATTATTCTAATAACCAAAATATAATCCATGAGTCCAAAAGCACCAATACATTAGTTATTCTACTTCAACTGTAGTAACAGCATAAGATTGTCCTTGATCCCTTGGTCTTTTCTGAGGTAAGTTTCCCTGATGCTTAGGACATTCATTTGCATAATGACCCATTTCTCTACAATTATAACATTCAACTTTGATAGCCTCTTTCTTTCCCTTGCAATCACGAGCCTGGTGACCCTTTTCTCCACATTTATAACAAACTCCCATTCCTTTTAGACAAGTACCAGGGTGATTCTTCCCACAATTATCACATAATGGAAAATCCTTCTTTCCCTTTTTCCCTTTATCTGTCTCTTGTTCCACTGTTCTCTTCTTCTCTTGCTTTACTCTGTTGTCATAAGACTTAGAGAATTCCTTTTCTGTCTTGATAGCACACGAGACAATATCTTCGTATGATGAGAAGGATTTTGATACTAAAGATCGACGGAGAAATGGTTTTAACCCATCAAAGAAATGATCAATCTTACTCCTTGGGTTACGTATATAGTCGGCAGCATGCCTCGCTAACCTTGTAAAGTTAGCCTCATACTTTGCGACATTCTCATCCTCCTTCTGCCTTAGACTCAGAAATTGCCTTTCCATATTTGCTCGATGGTCAAGAGGAAAGTATTTTTCTAAGAAAAGCTCTTTGAACTCCCTCCATTCCATATTCGATACGTCATCATCTTCCTTTATGTTTTGAATCAGCGACCACCACTGATCGGCATCTCCAGTGAGGCGGTAAACTGTCATGACAACCTTCTCCCTTTCACTACTCCCCAAGGCATGGAATATTTTCTCTAAGGAATTTATCCATTGCTCAGCTACAATAGGATTTGTACTCCCATTGAAGGTTGGTGGTTGTTCCCTCATGAAGCAGTCTAACATTGATCCTCCACTTTGAGGATCAGGGTGCTCCATACGAGTAAGGTTGTTATTCATAACCTGAGTGAGTTGTCCCAGTATTGTAATAAGTTGATCAGCACCAGTTGTATCTCCAGCTCCACAATAATTATCTTGAGCAGGAGGGCAATCCCTACACGGAGTGCGTGCATTGATATGGTTTCCATTCCTTCCACTAGGCGCCATTTCTAAACAATGGCATAAACTAGATTAGTTTATGAATCGCAATACATAATTCCATACTTGTAAAATACTTAACATAAATTGAACTATTTATGGATATAATCCATAATCATAAAAATGTTTTATTTGAGGAAGTATATACTCATAACTGTTCATAGTGGTTTGTAAAGAAAATGGGAATTATCCTAAGCATATCCCCCAGGAGTGTCGTAACCAAGAGTGCAGCAAGGCCCGTTGTCGTGCACCAGTTCCCGTTCGAGTCTAGCTCAAAGCGGTGTTTTCGGGTTTTACCCCTAGGTATATCTGTGCCAGATCCGCCTCTACCTGCTCGTATCTAGACATGGATGTATTGCTCGGAAAACTCATAACATCTCTATAATACCAAAATTCTAGGAAGTTCTTCTATACTAATCCTCAAAGTCTATCTTCGGGCTATGTGCTCTAATCAGAGTTTATCTAAATCTAGCTTCCAAGGTTAGTACTAAACTGCCTCTGATACCAACTGTAACGCCCCGACCCCAGCTACCCAGAGTCGGTGCATTACTTCGTAAAATTGGCATGATCACAAAAGATCAAGTCTCGAAAGACCGATTAGTTTAGTAGCCTTGGAAACACTAGATACATTCATAAGTCTTACATTACATCATAAAGTGAAAAAATAATAACAAAGTCTTCATAGTCCACACTCATATCCTCTTCTGACTATCCCTGCAGGTCCTTCATAAAATACTTCTTCACATCCTGGAAAATATTAAAACATTGAAAGGGGTGAGCTCGGATGCTCAGTAAGGTAACAATATAGTGGAAGCTTTGATAAATAAACATTAACATTTAAGGCAATGTATAACTAAAACAAAAGCCTTTTAAACTTGAACTTCAACATAATATGGAAAAAGTAAAATGAGATAATGCCATTCACTTCTTCACATGGATATTCTACTGGTCGAATAATCACATGCAATATCAATAACCACTTTCATAATGATGGAATGCATAATGTCAGACTATCATAACCACGTAGTCAAGGCCTCATGCCAAGACCACAAAAAAGATTTTGTCAAGGCCTCGTGCCAAGACACTAGTTTGTCTCATGAGACCTGCCGATGCAATTTTTTAGAAGTTACTTACGTTTAAAATTGCTCAAACATACTCCAGTGTTTTTCTGAAAACATTATGAAAGCTTCTGAAAACAAAATAACTAATTCTGAGACTGCTCGATTAATTACAGGCCATGATGGGTCCACACCCAATCCCTTCCTGCCTACCACACTCGAGAGTCGGGTTTTCAAAAAAAAATTTAAGCTTGTGTTAAATATGTATACATTTGCACTGGATTTTCATATATTTTAGAGAAATATATCTTTTTTGAAATCATTTAAAAATAAAAAAAAATTATAAAATAAAACCTTTTGAATAAACGTAAAAGTCAAATGGGTTTATACACCCTATAAAAGAAAGTTTTTCATAAAACCAAATATGCCTCAATGAAAGAGGATTGAGACGAAGTCCTTAAAAAGATCATTTTTTTAAATAAATTACATCTATAATGTGTATTCACTATAAGTACACATAAATAATGTACAAATACAATATAGGACATAATAATATCATGACATAATTTGAAAGTAGGAGATTAACCCAAAGAATAGAAATTGGGTTAAGAAGTTCCCTTACCTTGCGTCTTGTCCTGACTCTAGCATTCTTTAACCTCCTGAATAATAAACTAGAGTTAATTTCTATTTACTTAAGAACCTTTTTCATGTTCATTGGGTTAAGAAATTCCCTTACCTTGCGTCTTGTCCTAACTCGACCGTTCTTTAACCTCCTGAATAATAAACTAGAGTTAATTTCTATTTACTTAAGAACCTTTTTCATGTTCATTATTCCTTTTATATCCCTTATTACCATGTTATGAATATTATTTAATTATTTAAGTTAATAACGGTCATTTTGTCGATCTTTGGTACTTGTGTCAACAATAACCTTCTTATAATTACAAGTTGTTCATGTGGTGAAATATCCATTATATCCAGAATTATATTCATGATGTAGATATCATATATATCATATATATCTAGTATATACATTCACTCATAATATTACGTAACATTTAGAGGTAAGAAATGAAATGCACCGTTCATGGAGACGGTAAGCCGTACGTACGCATGAACACTACTTTCATTTCAATTTCATATTTAATGGAACAAAATCATAATGATATAAATGTATAATATAATTCCAGTATAATATAGTGTATAATACCATTTACTCCATCCTTTATACATCCCACATATGACATTAACGATTCAAATCACTTTGAGGGGGCGGTAGTCCGCACATCCTAAAATGAAATTATCGCGTTTTACCCATAATGGAAATCATAAAGTATGCCACAAATGAGAAATACAGAAGCATAAGTAAAACATAAACATATTATATATCATATATAAAAATAGTGACATCTTAATGGCCACCTTTGAAGGTTTTATATGAGTGTTGAACAATCATCGTTTCGTGAGGCAGAAATTCGCCATCCACAGAAACCGCATGTTCTTTAACCATTAGATGTAGGTGTGTGTAAGTGTAGCTCGAATCCTTCTTATAACAACATCCTAGTATATTGAGGATACTGGTGTTGTTACAAAAGTAATGAATAAAAATAGTTTAGGGGGTTGGAGAAGAAAAATAAAACAAAACAACATTAGAGAAGACATTACCTCAAAATCGGGTAACTCTTTTTGATTTGAGCCAAAGGCTTCCTTGAGAATCGTTCTGCCCAAAGTGATGCTTCTAGGAGTAAGAGGGGGAAGTTGGTAGAGTATTTGGGCAGAGGTTGGCCGATCCAAATGGCTTGAAGGTGTGAATAAGGTGGGAGAGGTGGGGGCCTTTTATAAGTGGAGAGGAGAGGCTCTTTTGGAAAGATTGAAATGTTACATTATTACACAATGCTTTTCAGATTCTAAAGGTCCCACACTTATATAATTCGTGGATAAGGTGATAAGGGTTCGAAATCTACCCATCCAATAGTCTTTGGACAAGTGTAAGCCTTGGATTTTACATTATCTTTTCATTTTATTAAAATCGTTAAATAATGAGGTCATCGCTGCATCATAATGATATCATAAATAATTTAATTTATTTAATGTATAAAAATTATAAAACAAATACTATGATGTAGGAAATCTTTTTATCTTTCTAATGAATATTTATAGTCAAAAGTTGGACTTGTGTAACCCCACTTAAAAACTGTTTTAGTAAAATAACTCATGTTTGTGTCAATTTAATTTTAACATTAAATAAAACTCTTCGTATAAAAAAGATTCCTTTTGAATAAACGTAAAAGTCAAAGGGGTTTATACACCGTATAAAAGAAAGTTTTGTATAAAACCAAATATGCCTCAATGAAAGGGGATTGAGACGAAGTCCTTAAAAAATCATTTTTTTAAATAAAGTACATCTATAATGTGTATTCACTATAAATACACATAAATAATGTACAAATACAATATAGGACATAATAATATCATGTCATAATTTGAAACTAGGAGATTAACCCAAAGAATGAAAATTGGGTTAAGAAGTTCCCTTACCTTCCGTCTTGTCCTGACTCGACCGTTCTTTAACCTCCTGAATAATAAACTAGAGTTAATTTCTATTTACTTAAGAACCTTTTTCATGTTCATTATTCCTTTTATATCCCTTATTACCATGTTATGAACATTATTTAATTATTTAAGTTAATAACGGTCATTTTGTCGATCTTTGGTACTTGAGTCAAAAATAAACTTCTTATAATTACAAGTTGTTCATGTGGTGAAATATCCATTATATCCAGAATTATATTCATGATGTAGATATCATATATATCATATATACAGTATATACATTCATTCATAATGTCACGTAACATTTAGAGGTAAGAAATGAAATGCACCGTTCATGGAGACGGTAAGCCGTACGTACGCATGAACGCTACTTTCATTTCTATTTCATATTTAATGGAATGAAATCATAATGATATAAATTTATAATATAATTGAAGTATAATATAGTTTATAATACCATTTAATCCATCCTTTATACATCCCACATATGGCATTAACGATTCAAATCACTTTGAGGGGGCGGTAGTCCGCACTTCCAAAAATGAAATTATCACGTTTTACCCATAATGGAAATAATAAAGTATGCCATAAATGAGAAATACAGAATCATAAGTAAAACATAAACATATTTTATATCATATATAAATATAGTGACATCTTAATGTCCACATTTGAAGGTGTTATATGAGTGTTGAACAATCATCGTTTCGTGAGGCAGAAATTCGCCATCCACAGAAACCGTATGTTCTTTAACCATTAGATGTAGGTGTGTATAATTGTAGCTCGAATCCTTCTTATAAAAACATCCTAGAATATTTAGGATACTGGTTTTGTTACAAAAGTAATTAATAAAAAGAGTTTAGGGGGTTGGAGAAGAAAAATAAAACAAAACAACAATAGAGAAGACATTACCTCAAAATCGGGTAACTCTTTTTGATTTGAGCCAAAGGCTTCCTTGAGAAGAGTTCTGCCCAAAGTGAGGCTTCTAGGAGTAAGAGGGGGAATTTGGGAGAGTATTTGGGCAGAGTTTGGCCGAGCCAAATGGCTTGAAGGTGTGAATAAGGAGGGAGAGGTGGGGGCCTTTTATAAGTGGAGAGGAGGGGCTCTTTTGGAAAGATTGAAATGTTACATAATTACACAATGATTTTCGGATTATAAAGGTCCCACACATATATAATTCGTGGCTAAGGTGATAAGGATTCGAAATCTACCCATCCAATAGTCTTTGTACAAGTGTAAGCCTTGGAGTTTACATTATCGTTTCATTTTAGTAAAATCGTTAAATAATGAGTTCATCGCTGCATCTTATGATGTCATAAATAATTTAATTTATTTAATGTCTAAAAATTAAAAACAAAATACTATGATGTAGGAAATAGTTTTATCTTTCTAATGAATATTTATAGTCAAAATTTTGACTTGTGTAACCCCACTTAAAAACTGTTTTAGTAAAATAACTCATGTTTGTGTCAATTTAATTTTAACATTAAATAAATATATATTAATGTAATTTTGCAACTAAAGTGGCTCCATGGGGTCCCCAAGCTGACCCATGGGTTTTCTTGGTCGGCCATAACTCATCCAATAGGAGTAGGACAAGTGTCATGCTCATCTCATATTATTAAAACATTATTTGTACCTTAAACTACACTAATTACCTCTAATCGCGATTAAGAACTTAAAAGTTACTATTCACCAAAAAATTATTTTAATCTCATTGAACCACATTTTACTTCTTAATGACAACCATGTATGTCGGATTTTTGAAAATCAAATCACAAAAGTGGTAATATTTCATTTAAACGAAAAATCAGTTATTTAACTACCACTTAGTGGTTTCACTATTCATCAAAAATTGATGTTTTTCAAAACAAGGCCAAAATTTCACCCTAAGCTATAATTGATATTCCGAATTCAAAAATAATTTCTATTTTACAAAATTCCAAACATATAAGTTGCATTAATTAGTTTTATAATTAATTCCCGTTGTTATGACAAATAGCGTGTTTTTAAGAAACAATTTATATCAAAAGATTGGCAATTGTTTATGTCCAATTTCAATGTTAAATTAATTCTAATGACCACCATTGGATAAAATGGTAAAAATATATTCTAATTATACCTTAAAACCACTAAATAGTATAATTTATCACAATAAATTATTTTGATTAAAAAGTTGTTTTACGTATTTTTCACTATTCGTAAAAAAATTAGAAGTTCTCAGAAAAATACCAAAAATTCAACATAGGCTAATTTTGATATTCCGAATCCAAAAATTAAGTCCATTTTGAAATATAAAATTTATATAATTTTTAAAAAGTGGTTATTACTATTCATAACGGCTACTTTGATTAGTCGCGGTGTTTTAGAACTCGAAGTTGCGTAGAAGACCGATTAGTTTAGTAGCCTTGGAAACACTAGATACATTCATAAGTCTTACATTACATCATAAAGTGAAAAACTAATAACAAAGTCTTCATAGTCCACACTAATATCCTCTTCTGACTATCCCTGCAGGTCATTCATAAAATACTTCTTCACATCCTGGAAAATATTAAAACATTGAAAGGGGTGAGCTCGGATGCTCAGTAAGGTTAACAATATAGCGGAAGCTTTCATAAATAAACATTAACATTTAAGGCAATGTATAACTAAAACAAAAGCCTTTTAAACTTGAACTTCAACAAAATATGGAAAAAGTAAAATGAGATAATGACATTCACTTCTTCACATGGATATTCTACTGGTCGAATAATCACATGCAATAACAATAAGAACTTTCATAATGATGGAATGCATAATGCCAGACTATCATAACCACGTAGTCAAGGCCTCGTGCCAAGACCACAAATAAGATTTTGTCAAGGCCTCGTTCCAAGACACTAGTTTGTCCCATGAGACATGTCGATGCATTGAGGAGCTATAGCTGGCTCCACCCGTCACTTATTAAGTCCAATGCATTCCTCATATGAATAGGTTTAAACATATCATAAACCATAACATAATCGTGTCACAGAAAACATGCATAAAGGAAACATAACATTTCCACATTTCAATCACAAGATATCAATACAACACATTGATATAATAAAAATGCTTTCGAAACCATTTTCAATACCAAAATAAAAGAAGTTAAAACTTTGTATTTATTTTTCATTAAAAAAATGATGGCTTGTAGAGGAAGCCGAAACTCAAATAATGGTCACGGCGGCGGAGAAGCCATTGTCGCCGCATAAGTACAGAAAGAAAAACATTCCCTTTTTGTCGGTTAGTAAAACGCTTCGTATAAAAAGATTCCTTTTGAATAAACGTAAAAGTCAAAGGGGTTTATACACCGTATAAAAGAAAGTTGTGTATAAAACCAAATATGCCTCAATGAAAGGGGATTGAGACGGAGTCCTTAAAAAGATAATTTTTAAAATAAAATAGATATATTATGTGTATTCACTATAGGTACACATAAAGAATACAAAATAAGACATAATAATATCATGACAAAATTTGAAAGTAGGAGATTAACCCAAAGAATGGAAGTTGGGTTAAGAAATTCCCTTACCTTGCGTCCTGTCCTGACTCGACTGTTCTTTAACCTCTTGAATAATAAACTAGAGTTAATTCCTATTTACTTAAGAACCTTTTTCATGTTCATTATTCCTTTTATATCGCTTATTACCATGTTACGAACATTATGTAATTATTTATGTTTATAACGGTCATTTTGTCGATCTTAGGTACTTGAGTCAGAAATAACATTCTTATAATTATAAGTTGCTCATGTGGTGATATATCCATATTATCCAGAATTATATTCATGATATAGATATCATATATATGATATATATCCAGTATATACATTCATTCATAATGTCACTTAACATTTAGAGGTAAGAAATGAAATGCACCGTTCATGGAGACGGTAAGCCGTACGTACACATGAACGCTACTTTAATTTCTATATCGTATTTAATGGAACGGAATCATAATGATATAAATTTATAATATAATTACAGTATAATATAGTGTATAATACCATTTAATCCATCCTTTATACATCCCACATATGGAATTAACGATTCAAATCACTTTGAGGGGGCGGTAGTCCGCACTTCCTAAAATGAAATTATCGCGTTTTACCCAGAATGGAAATCATAAAGTATGCCATAAATGAGAAATACATAAGAATAAGTAAAACATAAACACATTATATATCATATATAAATATAGTGACATCTTAATGTCCACCTTTTAAGGTGTTATATGAGTGTTGAACAATCATCGTTTCGTGAGGCAGAAATTTTCCATCCACAGAAACCGTATGTTCTTTAACCATTATATGTAGGTGTGTGTAAGTGTAGCTCGAATACTTATTATAACAACATCCTAGTATATTGAGGATACTGGTTTTGTTAAAAAAGTAATGAATAAAAAGAGATTAGGGGGTTGGAGAAGAAAAATAAAACAAAACAACATTAGAGAAGACATTACCTCAAAATCGGGTAACTCTTTTTGATTTGAGCCAAAGGCTTCCTTGGGAAGAGTTCTGCCCAAAGTGAGGCTTCTAGGAGTAATAGGGGGAAGTTGGGAGAGTATTTGGGCAGATTTTGGCCGAGATAAATGGCTTGAAGTTGTGAATAAGGTGGGAGAGGTGGGGGCCTTTTATAAGTGGAGAGGAGGGGCTCTTTTGGAATTATTGAAATGTTACATTATTACACAATGCTTTTAGGATTCTAAAGGTCCCACACATATATAATTCATGGATAAGGTGATAAGGGTTCTAAATATACCCATCCAATAGTCTTTGGACAAGTGTAAGCCTTGGATTTTACATTATCTTTTCATTTTATTAAAATCGTTAAATAATGAGGTCATCGCTGCATCATAATGATGTCATAAATAATTTAATTTATTTAATGTCTAAAAATTATAAAAAAATACTATGATGTAGGAAATCTTTTTAGATTTCTAATGAATATTTATAGTCAAAATTTGGACTTGTGTAACCCCACTTAAAAACTGTTTTAGTAAAACAACTCATGTTTGTGTCAATTTAATTTTAACATTAAATAAATATATATTAAATTCATTTTCCAACTAAAGTGGCTCCATGGGGTCCCGAAGTTGACCCATGGGTTATCTTGGTCGGCCATGACTCATCCAATAGGAGTAGGACAATTGTCATGCTCATCTCATGTTATTAAAACATTATTTGTACCTTAAACTACACTAATTACCTCTAATCGCGATTAAGAACTTAAAAGTTACTATTCACCAAAAATTATTTTAATCTCATTGAACCACATTTTACTTCTTAATGACAACCATGTATGTTGGATTTTTTAAAATCAAATCACAAAAGTGGTAATATTTTATTTAAACAAAAAATCAGTTATTTAACTACCACTTAGTGGTTTCACTATTCATCAAAAATTGAAGTTTTTCAGAACAAAGCCAAAATTTCACCCTAAGATATAATTGATATTACGAATTCAAAAATGATGTCTATTTTACAAAATTCCAAACATATAAGTTGCATTAATTAATTTTATAATTAATTCCCGCTGTTACAACAAATAGCGTGTTTTTAAGAAACAATTTATATCAAAAGATTGGCAATTCTTTATGTCCAATTTCAATGTTAAATTAATTCTAATGACCACCATTGGATAAAATGGTAAAAATATATTCTAATTATACTTTAAAACCAATAAATAGTATAATTTATCACAATAAATTATTTTGATTAAAAAAGTTGTTTTAAGTATTTTTCACTATTCATAAAAAAAATTGGAAGTTCTCAGAAAGTTACAAAAAATTCAACTTAGGATAATTTCGATAATACGAATTCAAAAATGAATTTCATTTTGAAATATAAAATTTCTATAATTTTAAAAAGTGGTTATTACTATTCATAACGGCTACTTATATTAGTCGCGGTGTTTTAGAACTCGAAGTTGCGTACAATTCAAGCTATTGCATTATTGAATGAGAAGCGTATCATGGAAGCTCGGGGTGTTACATTCTCCCCTCCTTCAATAAATTGAATCCTCGCAATTTGAAATTTTTCTTGGTAAATAAAAGGTTGAAAAGAGAAAATACCTTTGTGGAAAACCCACATCGGAAATAAGATTAATAAAATTTAGCCTTAATAAGAGGGAAAGGGAAATGAAAAAGTCACCACCCAATTATGATCTCGATTAGGAGAACATTGGTGGCAATTAAAGACATATAATTGGAGGAAAATCGTAAATATTTGTAGGGAGTGATTGAGGTCATCAATCACAATCAACTGTCAAATTTAGGGCCTCAAAGACTTCAATCTATGTTGATTTAAAATATCATCAGTTCAACAAGACATAAGGTATTAGGATAACACATTTTTTTTAATATCCCTTTACTAAAGTTTAAGAATTAATTTATTCATTGAATAAGAGATAGGTATATATATATTTATACTTGACAATTAGAGTTTCAACCTTCAACTCATCTTTCACTCAAAAATATAATAGAACTCAAAAATATTATACTTATACTAATTGTATAAGGTTCCAAATGTTAACACATACCATTTAGATTAGTAAAATTATTTTGTAAAAACCAGGGACTTCCTGTAGGCTAGTGGTGGGAAATAAAGGCCTGTCGCACTATGATTGTGGGTTCGATTCCTACAGCTTTGTCCGACGCGACGGGGTATGCCCCACCCTGCAGGTTTTCCTTTTCCTAAAACTATAGTATCATAATATTCCAAAAATAATCTTTATAAATTTTTTAACCTTAAACAATACTATCCAAAGATCAACTTAATCCACTCCAACCTTTATAATTATCCAAAATACCTCTATCCAAACATTCTCTAAAAGGCCTCTTAATTCCAAAATCAATTTATCAGATCCCCCAAACAAAGTAAAGTTTCTCTTATTGTCACATACTAAAAATATAAAAACCTTACTGAAACAACAAGTACTGCAGTTCAATCCTTATATATATATCACATTATTCTAATAACCAGAATATAATCTATTAGTCCAAAAGCACCAATACATTTGTTATTCTGCTTCAACTGTAGTAACAGCATAATATTGTCCTTGATCCCTTGGCCTTTTCTGAGGTAAGTTTCCCTGACGCTTAGGACATTCATTTTCATAATGCCCCATTTCCCTACAATTGTAGCATTAAACATTGATAGCCTCTTTCTTTCCCTTGCAATCACGAGCCTGGTGACCCTTTTCTCCACATTTATAACAAACTCCCATTCCTTTTAGGCAAGTACCAGGGTGATTCTTCCCATAATTATCACATAATGGAGAATCCTTCTTTCCCTTTTTCCCTTTATCTATCTCTTGTTCCACCGTTCTCTTCTTCTCTTGCTTTACTTTGTTGTCATAAGACTTAGAGAATTCCTTTTCTGTCTTGATAGCACATGATACAATATCTTCGTATGTTGAGAATGATTGTGATACTAAAGCTCGATGGAGAAATGGTTTTAACCCATCAAAGAAACGATCAATCTTACATCTTGGGTTACGTATATAATCTGCAGCATACCTCGCTAACCTTGTAAAGTTGGCCTCATACTTTGCGACATTCTCATCCTCCTTTTGTCTCAGACTCAAAAATTGCCTTTCCATATCTGCTCGATGGTCGCGAGGAAAGTATTTTTCTAAAAACAGATCTTTGAACTCCCTCCATTACATATTTGATACTTCATCATCTTCCTTCATGTTTTGAATCAGTGACCACCATTGATCAGCATCTCCGGTGAGGCGGTAAACTGCCATGATAACTTTTTCCCTTTCACTGCTCCCCAAAGCCTGAAATATTTTCTCTAGGGAATTTATCCATTGCTCGACTACTAAGGGATTTGTACTCCCATTGAACGTTGGTGGTTTTTGCCTCATGAATCGATCTAACATTGATCCTCCACGCTGTGGATCAGGGTGCTCCATACGGGTAAGGTTATTATTCATAACCTGAGTAAGTTGTCCCAGTATGGTGATTAGCCGATCGGCACCGGTTGCATCACCAGCCCCACTATAATTATCTTGAGCAGGAGGGCAATCCCTACATGGAGTGCATGCATTGATACGGTTTCCATTACTTCCACTAGGCGCCATTTCTAAACAATTGCATAAAGTAGATCAGTTTATGAATCAAAATACATAATCCCATACTTAGAAAACACTTAACATAAATTGAACTATTTATGGATATAATCCATAATCAAAAAAATGTTTTCTTTGAGGAAGTATATACTCATAAACCCTTCATAATGATTTGTAAAGAATATGAGATTTATCCTAAGCATATCCCCCGGGAGGGTCGTAACCAAGAGTGCAGCAAGGACCGTTGTCGTGCACCAGTTCCCGTTCGAGTCTAGCTCAAAGCGGTGTTTTCGGGTTTTACCCCTAGGTACATCTGTGCCAGAGCCGCCTCTACCTGCTCGTATCCAGACAGGGATGTATTGCACGGAAAACTCACAAAATCTCTACAATACCATAATTCTAGGAAGTTCTTCTATACTAATCCTCAAATTTCATCTTAGGTCTTCATGCTCTAATCAGAGTTTATCTAAATCTAGCTTCCAAGGTTTGTACTAAAATTCCTCTGATACCAACTGTAACGCCCTGACCCCAGCTACCCAGAGTCGGTGCATTACTTCGTAACATTGGCATGATCACAAAAGATCAAGTCTCGAAAGACCGATTAGTTTAGTAGCCTTGGAAACACTAGACACATTCATAAGTCTTACATTACATCATAAAGTTAAAAACTAATAACAAAGTCTTCATAGTCCACACTCATATCCTCTTCTGACTATCCCTGCAGGTCATTCATAAAATACTTCTTCACATCCTGGAAAATATTAAAACATTGAAAGGGGTGAGCTCGGATGCTCAGTAAGGTTAACAATATAGCGGAAGCTTTCATAAATAAACATAAACATTTAAGGAAATGTATAACTAAAACAAAAGCTTTTTAAACATGAACTTCAACATAATATGGAAAAATTAAAATGAGATAATGCCATTCACTTCTTCACATGGATATTCTACTGGTCGAATAATCACATGGAATAATAATAACCACTTTCATAATGATGGAATGCATAATGCCAGACTATCAGAACCACGTAGTCATGGCCTCGTGCCAAGACCACAAATAAGATTTTGTCAAGGCCTCATGTCAAGACACTAGTTTGTCCCATGAGACCTGCCGATGCATCGAGGAGCTATAGCGGGCTCCACCCGTTACTTATTAAGTCCAATGCATTCCTCATATGAATAGGTTTAAACATATCATAAACCATAACATAATCGTATCACATAAAACATGCATAAAGAAAACATAAAATTTCAACATTTCAATCACAATATATTAATACAACACATTGATATAATAAAAATTCTTTCAAAACCATTTTCAATACCAAAATAAAAGAAAGTTAAAACTTTGAATTTATTTTTCATTAAAAAAATGATTTCTTGTAGAGGAAGCCAAAACTCAAATAATGGTCACGGCGGCGGTGAAGTCATTGTCGCCGCATAAGTACAGAAAGAAAAACATTCCCTTTTTGTCGTTTAGTAAAACGCTTCGTATAAAAAGATTCCTTTTAAATAAACGTAAAAGTCAAAGGGGTTTATACACCGTATAAAAGAAAGTTGTGTATAAAACCAAATATGCCTCAATGAAAGGGGATTGAGACGGATTCCTTAAAAAGATCATTTTTAAAATAAAATAGATATATTATGTGTATTCACTATAGGTACACATAAAGAATACAAAATAAGACATAATAATATCATGACAAAATTTGAAAGTAGGAGATTAACCCAAATAATGGAAGTTGGGTTAAGAAATTCCCTTACCTCGCGTCCTGTCCTGACTCGATCGTTCTTTAACCTCCTGAATAATAAACTAGAGTTAATTAATATTTACTTAAGAACCTTTTTCATGTTCATTATTCCTTTTATATCCCTTATTACCATGTTACGAACATTATGTAATTATTTAGGTTTATAACGGTCATTTTGTCAATCTTAGGTACTTGTGTCAGAAATAACATTCTTATAATTACAAGTTGTTCATGTGGTGATATATCCATTATATCCAGAATTATATTCATGATATAGATATCATATATATGATATATATCCAGTATATACATTCATTCATAATGTCACGTAACATTTAGAGGTAAGAAATGAAATGCACCGTTCATGGAGACGGTAAGCCGTACGTACGCATGAACGCTACTTTCATTTCTATTTCGTATTTAATGGAACGGAATCATAATGATATAAATTTATAATATAATTACAGTATAATATAGTGTATAATACCATTTAATCCATCCTTTATACATCCCACATATGGCATTAACGATTCAAATCAGTTTGAGGGGGCGGTAGTCTGCACTTCCTAAAATGAAATTATCGCGTTTTACCCAGAATGGAAATCATAAAGTATGCCATAAATGAAAAATACAGAAGCATAAGTAAAACATAAACACATTATATATCATATATAAATATAGTGACATCTTAATGGCCACCTTTGAAGGTGTTATATGAGTGTCGAACAATCATCATTTCGTGAGGCAGAAATTCACCATCCACAGAAACCGTATGTTCTTTAACCATTATATGTAGGTGTGTGTAAGTGTAGCTCGAATGCTTCTTATAAAAACATCCTAGTATATTGAGGATACTGGTGTTGTTACAAAAGTAATGAATAAAAAGAGTTTATGGGGTTGGAGAAGAAAAATAAAACAAAACAACATTAGAGAAGACATTACCTCAAAATCGGGTAACTCTTTTTGATTTGAGCCAAAGGCTTCCTTGGGAAGAGTTCTGCCCAAAGTGAGGATTCTAGGAGTAAAAGGGGGAAGTTGGGAGAGTATTTGGGCATAGGTTGGCCGAGCCAAATGGCTTGAAGGTGTGAATAAGGTGGGAGAGGTGGGGGCCTTTTATAAGTGGAGAGGAGGGGCTCTTTTGGAATGATTGAAATGTTACATTATTACACAATGATTTTCGGATTCTAAAGGTCCCACACTTATATAATTCATGGATAAGGTGATAAGGGTTCGAAATCTACCCATCCAATAGTCTTTGGACAAGTGTAAGCCTTGGATTTTAAATTATCTTTTCATTTTATTAAAATTGTTAAATAATGAGGTCATCGCTGCATCATAATTATGTCATAAATAATTTAATTTATTTAATGTCTAAAAATTATAAAAAAATACTATGATGTAGGAAATCGTTTTAGATTTCTATGAATATTTATAGTCAAAATTTGTACTTGTGTAACCCCACTTAAAAACTGTTTTAGTAAAAAAACTCATGTTTGTGTCAATTTAATTTTAACATTAAATAAATATATATTAATGTCATTTTCCAACTAAAGTGGCTCCATGGGGTCCCCAAGTTGACCCATGTGTTTTATGGGTCGGCCATGACTCATCCAATAGGATTAGGACAAGTGTTATGCTCATCTCATATTATTAAAACATTATTTGTACCTTAAACTACACTAATTACCTCTAATCGCGATTAAGAACTTAAAAGTTACTATTCACCAAAAATTATTTTAATCTAATTGAACCAAATTTTACTTATTAATGACAACCATGTATGTCAGATTTTTGAAAATCAAATCACAGAAGTGGTAATATTTCATTTAAACAAAAAAGCAGTTATTTAACTACCACTTAGTGGTTTCACTATTCATCAAAAATTGAAGTTTTTCATAACAAAGCCAAAATTTCACCCTAAGATATAATTGATATTCCGAATTCAAAAATGATTTCTATTTTACAAAATTCCAAACATATAAGTTTCATTAATTAATTTTATAATTAATTCCCGCTGTTACAACAAATAGTGTGTTTTTAAGAAACAATTTATATCAAAAGATTGGCAATTGTTTATGTCCAATTTCAATGTTAAATTAATTCTAATGACCACCATTGGATAAAATGGTAAAAATATATTCTAATTATACTTTAAAACCACTAAATAGAATAATTTATTACAATAAATTATTTTGATTAAAAAAGTTGTTTTAAGTATTTTTCACTATTCATAAAAAATTGGAAGTTCTCAGAAAGTTACAAAAAATTCAACTTAGGATAATTTCGATATTACGAATTCAAAAATGAAGTCCATTTTGAAATATAAAATTTCTATAATTTTAAAAAGTGGTTATTACTATTCATAACGGGTCGGGGCGTTACAGTTGGTATCAGAGACAGTTTAGTACTAACCTTGGAAGCTAGATTTAGATAAACTCTGATTAGAGCACATAGCCCCAATATAGAATTTAAGGATTAGTATAGAAGAACTTCCTAGAATTTTGGTATTATAGAGATTTTGTGAGTTTTCCGAGCAATACATCCCTGTCTGGATACGAGCAGGTAGGGGCGGCTCTGGCACAGATGTACCTAGGGGTAAAACCTGAAAACACCACTTTGAGCTAGACTCGGAGAGGAACTGGTGCACGACAATGGGCCTTGCTGCACTCTTGGTTACGACACTCCCGGGGGATATGCTTAGGATAATTATCATTTTCTTTACAAACAACTATGAACGGTTATGATTATATATTTCCTCAAAGAAAACCTTTTTATGATTATAGATTATATCCATAAATAGTTCATTTTAGGTTAAGTATTTTATAAGT
Source organism: Viscum album (assembly GCA_963277665.1). Lineage (NCBI taxonomy): Eukaryota > Viridiplantae > Streptophyta > Magnoliopsida > Santalales > Viscaceae > Viscum > Viscum album. The sequence goes on along the minus strand of OY728143.1, from coordinate 1,363,866,762 downwards.
ATGGAATTATGTATTTTGATTCATAAACTAATCTAGTTTATGGCATTGTATAGAAATGGCGCCCAGTAGAAGGAATGTGAACTCCATCAATACGTATGATCCAAAGAGTAAGAAGGATCATATCTTTCATGGTATTAAGACAACATTTAGAAGGGAAATATTCTCCCATGTGTTATCAACATATGAAGAAATAGTATCATGTGTTAATAAGATAAGTAGAGAATTCTCTAAGTCTTATGGATTTGAAGGGATGAAAGAGAAGAAAAGGATGGAAGAGAGAATGATGGATAAAGGGACGAGGGAAAAGAAGAATTTTCCAATATGTGATAACTGTGGGAAGAAACACCTTGGAATTTGCCTGAAGGGAATGGGAGTTTGTTATAAGTTTGGAGAAAAAGGACACCGAGTGCGTGACTGAAAGGTTAAGAAAAAGGTTTCAAATGTACAATGCTTCGTCTGCAAGGAGTAGGGACACTACGCAAACCAATGTTCAAATCATCAGAGTATGCCCCAAATGATGTTATTGGATAATAATCAAGTTATGATACTACCACAGATGAGGACGAATGATTAGAGTTCTTATGTTGTTATTAAAGAATTTTTTAATTTGAGTGTTGTATCAATGATGTACTTGTTATAATAATTATGGAGTATATAAGGATTCTACTGCAGTACTATTTCATCTAGGAATTGAGATTGTGTGGAACCAAGGAAAGTGACTCCACAGTAGGTTAAATTTTTGGAAAATATATGGTTGAGAGAAAGATAAACCATAATATGGTTCTGATACCAAGATAGTGATTTTGGAATAAGTCATGATTGATTCGGATAAATTATGTTGGATATTCTTAACATCCTTGAAACTGATTAATGATTTGTATACATTTTTGGATAGAAGGAGTATATCTATTTTTCTATAAGGAATAAGGGATCATGAATGTAATCAATAAGGATTTATGGTAATACAGTATGTTGCAGTGTTTTAAAAAGAATACATGATGAAGGTGTTCACATGTTGTTACGCAGAAAAAAAGGAGCTTCATTATGTTTACCTTCCTCATAAAATCTGAACTGTGAGTTGGACAAAAGTATTTTGGATAACTATAAAGGTTGGAATGGATTATGTTTTACATTGGATACTATTGTTAAGGTTATTTTTGGATATTTATAAAAAGGAAAACACGCAGACCGAGTGACAACCCATCGGGTCGGATAAAGCTGTGGGAATCGAACCCACAACCATAGTGCGATTGGGATTAATAGCCTACCACTGGACTACGTGAAGTCCCTGGTTTTTACAAAATAGTTTTTCTAATCTAAATGGTATGTGTTAAAATTTGGAACCTTATACAATTAGGATAAGTATAATATTTTTTAGTTCTATTATATTTTTGAGTGAAAGATGAGTTGAAGGTTGAAACTGTAATTGTCAAGAATAAATATATATATACCTATCTCTTATTCAATGAATAAATTAATTCTTAAACTTTAGTAAAGGGATATTAAATCAAAAAAATGTGTTATCCTAATACCTTATGTCTTGTTGAACTGATGATATTTTAAATCAACATAGATTGAAGGCTTTGAGGCCCTCAATTTGACAGTTGATTGTGAATGATGACCTCAATCACTCCCTACAAATATTTACGTTTTTCCTCCAATTATATGTCTCTAATTGCCACCAATGTTCTCCTTATCGAGATCATAATTTGGTGGTGACTTTCTTATTTCCATTTCCCTCTTATTAAGACTAAAATTTATTAACCTTATTTCCGATGTGGGTTTTCCACAAAGGTATTTTCTATTTTCAACCTTTTATTTTCCATGAAAAATTTCAAATTGCGAGGATGCAATTTATTGAAGGAGAGGATAATGTAACACCCCGAGCTTCCATGATACGCTTCTCATTCAATAATGCAATAGATTGCATTGTACGCAACTTCGAGTTCTAAAACACCGCGACTAATCAAGTAGCCGTTATGAATAGTAATAACCACTTTTTAAAATTATAGAAATTTTATATTTTAAAATGGACTTCATTTTTGGATTTGGAATATCGAAATTAGCCTATGTTGAATTTTTGGTATTTTTCTGAGAATTTCTAATTTTTTATGAATAGTGAAAAATACTTAAAAACAACTTTTTAAATCAAAATAATTTATAGTGAAAAATTATACTATTTAGTGGTTTTAAAGTATAATTAGAATATATTTTTACCATTTTATCCAATGGTGGTCATTAGAATTAATTCAACATTGAAATTGGACATAAACAATTGCCAATCTTTTGATATAAATTGTTTCTTAAAAACACGCTATTTGTTGTGACAGCGGGAATTAATTATAAAATTAATTAATGCAACTTATATGTTTGGAATTTTTTAAAATAGACATCATTTTTTAATTCGGAATATCAATTATAGCTTAGGGTGAAATTTTGGCTTTGTTCTGAAAAACTTCAATTTTTGATGAATAGTGAAACCACTAAGTGGTAGTTAAATAACTGATTTTTTGTTTAAATGAAATATTACCACTTTTGTGATTTGATTTTCAAAAATCCGACATACATGGTTGTCATTAAGAAGTAAAATGTGGTTCAATGAGATTAAAATAATTTTTTGGTGAATAGTAACTTTGAAGTTCTTAATCGCGATTAGAGGTAATTAGTGTAGTTTAAGGTACAAATAATGTTTTAATAATATGAGATGAGCATGACACTTGTCCTACTCCTATTGGATGAGTCATGGACGACCAAGACAACCCATGGGTCAACTTGGGGACCCCATGGAGCCACTTTAGTTGGAAAATGACATTAATATATATTTATTTAATGTCAAAATTAAATTGACACAAACATGAGTTATTTTACTAAAATAGTTTTTAAGTGGGGTTACACAAGTCCCAATTTTGACTATAAATATTCATTCGAAAGGTAAAAAGATTTCCTACATCATAGTATTTTTTTTTATAATTTTAATACATTAAATAAATTAAATTATTTATGACATCATTATGATGCAGCGATGACCTTATTATTTAACGATTTTAATAAAATGAAAAGATAATGTAAAATCCAAGGCTTAAACTTGTCCAAAGACTATTGTATGGGTATATTTCGAACCCTTATCACCTTATCCACGAATTATATAAGTGTGGGACCTTTATAATCCGAAAAGCATTGTGTAATAATGTAACATTTCAATCTTTCCAAAAGAGCCCCTCCTCTCCACTTATAAAAGGCCCCCACCTCTCCCACCTTATTCACGCCTTCAAGCCATTTGGCTCGGCCAACCTCTGCCCACATACTCTCCCAACTTCCCTCTATTACTCCTAGAAGCCTCACTTTGGGTTGAACTCTTCTCAAGGAAGCCTTTGACTCAAATCAAAAAGAGTTACCCGATTTTGAGGTAATGTCTTCTCTAATGTTGTTTTGTTTTATTTTTCTTCTCCAAGCCCCTAAAATCTTTTTATTCAATACTTTTGTAACAACACCAGTATCCTCAATATACTAGGATGTTGTTATAAGAAGGATTCGAGCTACACTTACACACACCTACATCTAATGGTTAAAGAACATACGGTTTCTGTGGATGGCGAATTTCTGCCTCACGAAACGATGATTGTTCAACACTCATATAACACCTTCAAAGGTGGCCATTAAGATGTCACTATATTTATATATGATATAAAATATGTTTATGTTTTACTTATGCTTCTGTATTTCTCATTTATGGCATACTTTATGATTTCCATTATGGGTAAAACGCGATAATTTCATTTTAGGAAGTGCGGACTACCGCCCCCTCAAAGTGATTTGAATCGTTAATTCCATATGTGGGATGTATAAAGGATGGATTAAATGGTATTATACACTATATTATACTGTAATTATATTATAAATTTATATCATTATGATTTCATTCCATTAAATACGAAATAGAAATGAAAGTAGCGTTCATGCGTACGTACGGCTTACCGTCTCCATGAACGGTGCATTTCATTTCTTACCTCTAAATGTTACGTGACATTATGAATGAATGTATATACTATATATATGATATATATGATATCAACATCATGAATATAATTCTGGATATAATGGATATTTCACCACATGAACAACTTGTAATTATAAGAAGTTTATTTTTGACTCAAGTACCAAAGATCGACAAAACGACAGTTATTAACTTAAATAATTAAATAATGTTCATAACATGGTAATAAGGGATATAAAAGTAATAATGAACATGAAAAAGGTTATTAAGTAAATAGAAATTAACTCTAGTTTATTATTCAGGAGGTCAAAGAACGGTCAAGTTAGGACAAGACGCAAGGTAAGAGAATTTCTTAACCCAACTTCCATTCTTTGGGTTAATCTCCTACTTTCAAATTTTGTCATGATATTATTATATCTTATTTTGTATTCTTTATGTGTAACTATAGTGAATACACATAATATATCTATTTTATTTTAAAAATGATCTTTTTAAGGACTCCGTCTCAATCCCCTTTCATTGAGGCATATTTGGTTTTTTACACAACTTTCTTTTATACGGTGTATAAACCCCTTTGACTTTTACGTTTATTCAAAAGGAATCTTTTTATACGAATCGTTTTACTAAACGACAAAAAGGGAATGTTTTTCTTTCTGTACTTATGAGGCGACAACGACTTCTCCGCCGCTATGACTGTTATTTGAGTTTCGGCTTCCTCTACAAGCCATCATTTTTTTAATGAAAAATAAATACAAAGTTTTAACTTTCTTTTCTTTTGGTATTGAAAATGGTTTTGAAAGCATTTTTATTATATCAATGTGTTGTATTGATATCTTGTGATTGAAATGTGGAAATTTTATGTTTCCTTTATGCATGTTTTATGTGATACGATTATGTTATGATTTATGATATGTTTAAACCTATTCATATGAGGAATGCATTGGACTTAATAAGTGACGGGTGGAGCCCGCTATAGCTTCTCGATTCATCGGCAGGTCTCATGAGACAAACTAGTGTCTTGGCACGAGGCCTTGACAAAATATTATTTGTGGTCTTGGCACGAGGCCTTGACTACGTGGTTATGATAGTCTGGCATTATGCATTCCATCATTATGAATGTGGTTATTGATATTGCATTTGATTATTCGACCAGTAGAATATTCATGTGAAGAAGTGAATGGCATTATCTCATTTTACTTTTGCCATATTATGTTGAAGTTCAAGTTTAAAAGGCTTTTGTTTAGTTATACATTGCCTTAAATGTTAATATTTATTTATGAAAGCTTCCGTTATATTGTTAACCTTACTGAGCATCCGAGATCACCCCTTTCAATGTCCAACTGTAACGCCCCGACCCCAGCTACCCAAAGTCGGTGCATTACTTCGTAACATTGGCATGATCACAAAAGATCAAGTCTCGAAAGACCGATTAGTTTAGTAGCCTTGGAAACACTAGATACATTCATAAGTCATACATTACATCATAAAGTGAAAAAATAAAAACAAAGTCTTCATAGTCCACACTCATATCCTCTTCTGACTATCCCTACAGGTCATTCATAAAATACTTCTTCACATCCTAGAAAATATTAAAACATTGAAAGGGGTGATCTCGGATGCTCAGTAAGTTTAACAATATAGCGGAAGCTTTCATAAATAAACATTAACATTTAAGGCAATGTATAACTAAAACAAAAGCCTTTTAAACTTGAACTTGAACATAATATGGCAAAAGTAAAATGAGATAATGTCATTCACTTCTTCACATGGATATTCTACTGGTCGAATAATCACATGAAATAACAATAACCACTTTCATAATGATGGAATGCATAATTCCAGACTATCATAACCACGTAGTCAAGGCCTCGTGCCAAGACCACAAATAAGATTTTGTCAAGGCCTCGTGCCAAGACACTAGTTTGTCCCATGAGACCTGCCGATGCATCGAGGAGCTATAGCGGGCTCCACCCGTCACTTATTAAGTCCAATGCATTCTTCATATGAATAGGTTTAAACATATCATAAACCATAACATAATCGTATCACATAAAACATGCATAAAGGAAACATAACATTTCCACATTTCAATCACAAGATATCAATACAATACATTGATATAATAAAAATGCTTTCAAAACCATTTTCAAAACCAAAACACAAGAAAGTTAAAACTTTGTATTTATTTTTCATTAAAAAAATGATGGCTCGTAGAGGAAGCTGATACTCAAATAATGGTCACGGCGGCGGAGAAGTCGTTGTCACCGCATAAGTACAGAAAGAAAAACATTCCCTTTTTGTCGTTTAGTAAAACACTTTGTATAAAAAAGATTCCTTTTGACTAAACCTAAATATATATATACCTATCTCTTATTCAATGAGTAAATTAATTATTAAACATTAGTAAAGGGATATTAAATCAAAAAAATGTGTTATCCTAATACCTTATGTCTTGTTGAACTGATGATATTTTAAATCAACATAGATTGAAGGCTTTGAGGCCCTCAATTTGACAGTTGATTGTGAATGATGAACTCAATCACTCCCTACAAATATTTGTGTTTTTCCTCCAATTATATGTCTCTAATTTCCACCAATGTTCTCCTTATCGAGATCATAATTTGGTGGTGACTTTCTTATTTCCATTTCCCTCTTATTAAGACTAAATTTTATTAACCTTATTTCCGATGTGGGTTTTCCACAAAGGTATTTTCTATTTTAAACCTTTTATTTTCCAAGAAAAATTTCAAATTGCGAGGATGCAATTTATTGAAGGAGGGGAGAATGTAACACCCCGAGCTTCCATGATACGCTTCTCATTCAATAATGCAATAGCTTGCATTGTACGCAACTTCGAGTTCTAAAACACCGCGACTAATCAAGTAGCCGTTATGAATAGTAATAACAACTTTTTAAAATTATAGAAATTTTATATTTTAAAATGGACGTCATTTTTGGATTCTGAATATCGAAATTAGCCTATGTTGAATTTTTGTATTTTTCTGAGAACTTCTAATTTTTTATGAATAGTGAAAAATACTTAAAAACAACTTTTTAAATCAGAATAATTTATAGTGAAAAATTATACTATTTAGTGGTTTTAAATTATAATTAAAATATATTTTTACCATTTTATCCAATGGTGGTCATTATAATTAATTTAACATTGAAATTGGACATAAACAATTGCCAATCTTTTGATATAAATTGTTTCTTAAAAACACGTTATTTGTTGTGACAACGGGAATTAATTATAAAATTAATTAATGCAACTTATATGTTTGGAATTTTGTAAAATAGACATCATTTTTGAATTCGGAATATCAATTATAGCTTAGGGTGAAATTTTGGCTTTGTTATGAAAAACTTCAATTTTTGATGAATAGTGAAACCACTAAGTGGTAGTTAAATAACTGATTTTTTGTTTAAATGAAATATTACCACTTCTGTGATTTGATTTTCAAAAATCCGACATACATGGTTGTCATTTAGAAGTAAAATGTGGTTCAATGAGATTAAAATAATTTTTGGTGAATAGTAACTTTTAAGTTCTTAATCGTGATTAGAGGTAATTAGTGTAGTTTAAGGTACAAATAATGTTTTAATAATATGAGATGAGCATGACAATTGTCCTACTCCTATTGGATGAGTCATGGCCGACCAAGACAACCCATGGGTCAACTTGGGGACCCCATGGAGACACTTTAGTTGGAAAATGACATTAATATATATTTATTTAATGTTAAAATTAAATTGACACAAACATGAGTTGTTTTACTAAAACAGTTTTTAAGTGACGGGTGGAGCCCGCTATAGCTCCTCGATGCATCGGCAGGTCTCATGAGACAAACTAGTGTCTTGGCACGAGGCCTTGTCAAAATCTTATTTGTGGTCTTGGCACGAGGCCTTGGCTACGTGGTTATGATAGTCTGGCATTATGCATTCCATCATTATGAAAGTGGTTATTGATATTGCATGTGATTATTCGACCAGTAGAATATCCATGTGAAAAGTGAATGGCATTATCTCATTTTACTTTTGCCATATTATGTTGAAGTTCATGTTTAAAAGGCTTTTGTTTTAGTTATACATTGCCTTAAATGTTAATGTTTATTTGTGAAAGCTTCCGCAATATTATTAACCTTACTGAGCATCCGAGCTCACCCCTTTCAATGTTTTAATATTTTCTAGGATGTGAAGAAGTATTTTATGAATGACCTGCAGGGATAGTCAGAAGAGGATATGAGTGTGGACTATGAATACTTTGTTATTAGTTTTTCACTTTATGATGTAATTTAAGACTTATGAATGTATCTAGTGTTTCCAAGGCTACTAAACTAATCGGTCTTTCGAGACTTGATCTTTTGTGATCATGGCAATGTTACGAAGTAATGCACCGACTCTGGGTAGCTGGGGTCGGGGCGTTATACCAACTGTAACGCCCCAACCCCAGCTACCCAGAGTCGGTGCATTACTTCGTAACATTGGCATGATCACAAAAGATCAAGTCTCGAAAGACAGATTAAATTAGTAGCCTTGGAAACACTAGATACATTCATAAGTCTTACATTAAATCATAAAGTGAAAAACTAATAACAAAGTCTTCATAGTCCACACTCATATCCTCTTCTGACTATCCCTGCAGGTCATTCATAAAATACTTCTTCACATCCTGGAAAATATTAAAACATTGAAAGGGGTGAGCTCGGATGCTCAGTAAGGTTAACAATATAGCGGAAGCTTTCATAAATAAACATTAACATTTAAGGAAATGCATAACTAAAACAAAAGCCTTTTAAACTTGAACTTCAACATAATATGGCAAAAGTAAAAGGAGATAATGCCATTCACTTCTTCACATGGATATTCTACTGGTCGAATAATCACATGCAATATCAATAACCACTTTCATAATGATGGAATGCATAATTCCAGACTATCATAACCACGTAGTCAAGGCCTCGTGCCAAGACCACAAATAAGATTTTGTCAAGGCCTCGTTCCAAGACACTAGTTTGTCTCATGAGACCTGCCGATGCATCGAGGAGCTATAGCGGGCTCCACCCATCACTTATTAAGTCCAATGCATTCCTCATATGAATAGGTTTAAACATTTCATAAACCATAACATAATCGTATCACATAAAACATGCATAAAGGAAACATAACATTTCCACATTTCAATCACAAGATATCAATACAACACATTGATATAATAAAAATGCTTTCAAAACCATTTTCAATACCAAAATAATAGAAAGTTAAAACTTTGTATTTATTTTTCATTAAAAAAATGATGGCTTGTAGAGGAAGCCGAAACTCAAATAATGGTCACGGCGGCGGAGAATTCGTTGTCACCGCATAAGTACATAAAAAAAACATTCCCTTTTTTTCGTTTAGTAAAACGCTTCGTATAAAAAGATTCCTTTTGAATAAACGTAAAAGTCAGAGGGGTTTATACACTGTATAAAAAAAAGTTGTGTATAAAACCAAATATGCCTCAATGAAAGGGGATTGATACGGAGTCCTTAAAAAGATCATTTTTAAAATAAAATAGATATATTATGTGTATTCACTATAGGTACACATAAAGAATACAAAATAAGACATAATAATATCATGAAAAAATTTGAAAGTAGGAGATTAACCCAAAGAATGGAAGTTGGGTTAAGAAATTCCCTTACCTTGCGTCTTGTCCTGACTCGACCGTTCTTTAACCTCCGGAATAATAAACTAGAGTTAATTTCTATTTACTTAAGAACATTTTTCATTTTCATTATTCCTTTTATATCCCTTATTACCATTTTATGAACATTATTTAATTATTTAAGTTAATAACGGTCGTTTTGTCGATCTTTGGTACTTGAGTCAAAAATAAAATTCTTATAATTACAAGTTGTTCATGTGGTGAAATATCCATTATATCCAGAATTATATTCATGATGTAGATATCATATATATCATATATACAGTATATACATTCATTCATAATGTCACGTAACATTTAGAGGTAAGAAATGAAATGCACCGTTCATGGAGACGGTAAGCCGTACGTACGCATGAACGCTACTTTCATTTCTATTTCGTATTTAATGGAATGAAATCATAATGATATAAATTTATAATATAATTACAGTATAATATAGTGTATAATACCATTTAATCCATCCTTTATACATCCCACATATGGCATTAACGATTCAAATCACTTTGAGGGGGTGGTAGTCCGCACTTCCTAAAATGAAATTATCGCGTTTTACCCATAATGGAAATCATAAAGTATGACATAAATGAGAAATACAGAAGCATAAGTAAAACATAAACATATTTTATATCATATATAAATATAGTGACATATTAATGGCCACCTTTTAAGGTTTTATATGATTGTTGAACAATCATCGTTTCGTGAGGCAGAAATTCGCCATCCACAGAAACCGTATGTTCTTTAACCATTATATGTAGGTGTGTGTAAGTGTAGCTCGAATCCTTCTTATAACAACATCCTAGTATATTGAGTATACTGGTGTTGTTACAAAAGTAATGAATAAAAAGAGTTTAGGGGGTTGGAGAAGAAAAATAAAACAAAACAACATTAGAGAAGACATTACCTCAAAATCGGGTAACTCTTTTTGATTTGAGCCAAAGGCTTCCTTGGGAAGAGTTCTGCCCAAAGTGAGGCTTCTAGGAGTAAGAGGGGGAAGTTTGGAGAGTATTTGGGCAGAGTTTGGCCGAGCCAAATGGCTTGATGGTGTGAATAAGGTGGGAGAGGTGGGGGCCTTTTATAAGTGGAGAGGAGGGGCTCTTTTGGAAAGATTGAAATGTTACATTATTACACAATGCTTTTCGGATTCTAAAGGTCTCAAACTTATATAATTCGTGGATAAGGTGATAAGGGTTCAAAATATACCCATCCAATAGTCTTTGGACAAGTTTAAGCCTTGGAGTTTGCATTATCGTTTCATTTTATTAAAATCATTAAATAATGAGGTCATCGCTGCATCATAATGATGTCATAAATAATTTAATTTATTTAATGTATAAAAATTACAAAAAAATACTATGATGTGTGAAATATTTTTAGATTTCTAATGAATATTTATAATCAAAATTTGTACTTGTGTAACCCCACTTAAAAACTGTTTTAGTAAAACAACTCATGTTTGTGTCAATTTAATTTTAACATTAAATAAATATATATTAATGTCATTTTCCAACTAAAGTGGCTCCATGGGGTCCCCAAGTTAACCCATGGGTTGTCTTGGTCGGCCATGACTCATACAATAGGATTAGGACAAGTTTCATGCTCATCTCATATTATTAAAACATTATTTGTACCTTAAGCTACACTAATTACCTCTAATCGCGATTAAGAACTTAAAAGTTACTATTCACCAAAAATTATTTTAATCTCATTAAACCACATTTTACTTATTAATGACAACCATGTATGTTGGATTTTTGAAAATCAAATCACAGAAGTGGTAATATTTCATTTAAACAAAAAATCAGTTATTTAACTACCACTTAGTGGTTTCACTATTCATCAAAAATTGAAGTTTTTCAGAACAAAGACAAAATTTCACCCTAAGCTATAATTGATATTCCGAATTCAAAAATGATGTCTATTTTAAAAAATTCCAAACATGTAAGTTGCATTAATTAATTTTATAATTAATTCCCGCTGTCACAACAAATAGCGTGTTTTTAAGAAACAATTTATATCAAAAGATTGGCAATTGTTTATGTCCAATTTCAATGTTAAATTAATTATAAAGACCACCATTGGATAAAATGGTAAAAATATATTCTAATTATACCTTAAAACCACTAAATAGTATAATTTTTCACTATAAATTATTTTGATTTAAAAAGATGTTTTTAAGTATTTTTCATTATTCATAAAAAATTAGAAGTTCTCAGAAAAATACCAAAAATTCAACATGGGATAATTTCGATATTCCGAATCCAAAAATGAAGTCCATTTTAAAATATAAATTTTCTATAATTTTAAAAAGTGGTTATTACTATTCATAACGGCTACTTGATTAGTCGCGGTGTTTTAGAACTCGAAGTTGCGTACAATGAAAGCTATTGCATTATTGAATGAGAAGCGTATCATGGAAGCTCGGGGTGTTACATTCTCCCCTCCTTCAATAAATTGCGTCCTCGCAATTTGAAAATTTTCTTGGAAAATAAAAGGTTGAAAATAGAAAATACCTTTGTAGAAAACCCACATCGGAAATAAGGTTAATAAAATTTAGTCTTAATAATAGGGAAATGGAAATAAGAAATTCACCACCAAATTATGATCTAGATAAGGAGAACATTGGTGGAAATTAGAGACATATAATTGGAGGAAAAACGTAAATATTTGTAGGGAGTGATTGAGGTCATCATTCACAATCAAATGTCAAATTGAGGGCCTTAAAGCCTTCAATCTATGTTGATTTAAAATATCATCAGTTCAACAAGACATAAGGTATTAGGATAACATATTTTTTTGATTTAATATCCCTTTACTAAAGTTTAAGAATTAATTTATTCATTGAATAAGAGATAGGTATATATATATTTATGCTTGACAATTAGAGTTTCAACCTTCAACTCATCTTTCACTCAAAAAGATAATAGAACTCCAAAATATTACACTTATCCTAATTGTATAAGGTTCCAAATTTTAACACATACCATTTAGATTAGAAAAACTATTTTGTAAAAACCAGGGACTTCACGTAGTCCAGTGGTAGGCGATTAATCCCAATCGCACTATGGTTGTGGGTTCGATTCCCACAGCTTTATCTGACGCGATGGGTTGTCACCCGGTCTGCGTGTTTTCCTTTTTATAAATATCCAAAAATAACCTTAACAATAGTATCCAATGTAAAATATAATCCATTCCAACCTTTATAGTTATCTAAAATACTTTTGTCCAACTCACAGTCCAGATTTTATGAGGAAGGTAAACATAATGAAGCTCCTTTTGTTTCTGCGTAACAACATGTGAACACCTTCATCATGTATTCTTTTTAAAACACTGCAACATACTATATTACCATAAATCCTTATTGATTACATTGATGATCCCTTATTCCTTATAGAAAACTAGATATACTCCTTCTATCCAAAAATGTATACAAATCATTAATCAGTTTCAAGGATGTTAAGAATATCCAACATAATTTATCCGAATCAATCATGTCTTATTCCAAAATCACTATCTTGGTATCAGAACCATATTATGGTCTATCTTTCTCTAAACCATATATTTTCCAAAAATTTAACCTACTGTGGAGTCACTTTCCTTGGTTCCACACAATCTCAAGTCCTAGATGAAATAGTACTGCAGTACAATCCTTATATACTCCATAATTATTATAACAAGTACATCATTGATACAACACTCAAATTACAAAATTCTTTAATAACAACATAAGAACTCTAATCATTCCTCCTCATCTGTGGTATTATAATAACTTTATTATTATCCAATAACATCATTTGGGGCATACTCTGATGATTTGAACATTGGTTTGCGTAGTGTCCCCACTCCTTGCAGATGAAGCATTGTACATTTGAAACCTTTTTCTTACCCTTGCAGTCACGCACTCGGTGTCCTTTTTCTCCACACTTATAACAAACTCTCATTCCCTTCAGGCAAATTCCAAGGTGTTTCTTCCCACAGTTATCACATATTGGAAAATTCTTCTTTTCCCTCGTCCCTTTATCCATCATTCTCTCTTCCATCCTTTTCTTCTCTTTCATCCATTCAAATCCATAAGACTCAGAGAATTCTCTACTTATCTTATTAACACATGATACTATTTATTCATATGTTGATAACACATGGGAGAATATTTCCCTTCTAAATGTTGGCTTAATACCATGAAAGATATGATCCTTCTTACTCTTTGGATCATACGTATTGATGGAGTTCACATTCCTTCTACTAGGCGCCATTTCTATACAATGCCATAAACTAGATTAGTTTATGAATCAAAATACATAATTCCATACTTATAAAATACTTAACATAAATTGAACTATTTATGGATATAATCCATAATCATAAAAAGGTTTTCTTTGAGGAAGTATATACTCATAACCGTTCATAGTGGTTTGTAAAGAAAACAAGAATTATCCTAAGCATATCCCCCGGGAGTGTCGTAACCAAGAGTGAAGCAAATCCCATTGTCGTGCACCAGTTCCCATTCGAGTCTAGCTCAAAGTGGTGTTTTCGGGTTTTACCCCTAGGTACATCTGTGCCAGAGCCTCCCCTACCTGCTCGTATCCAGACAGGGATGTATTGTTCGGAAAACTCACAAAATCTCTATAATACCAAAATTCTAGAAAGTTCTTCTATACTAATCCTTAAATTATATATTGGGGCTATGTGCTCTAATCAGAGTTTATCTAAATCTAGCTTCCAAGGTTAGTACTAAAATGCCTCTGATACCAACTGTAACGCCCCGACCCCAGCTACCCAGAGTCGGTGCATTACTTCGTAACATTGGCATGATCACAAAAGATCAAGTCTCGAAATACCGATTAGTTTAGTAGCCTTGGAAACACTAGATACATTCATAAGTCTTACATTACATCATAAAGTGAAACACTAATAACAAATTCTTCATAGTCCACACTCATATCCTCTTCTGACAATCCCTGCAGGTCATTCATAAAATACTTCTTCACATCCTGGAAAATATTAAAACATTGAAAGGGGTGAGCTCGGAGGCTCAGTAAGGTTAACAATATAGCGGAAGCTTTCATAAATAAACATTAACATTTAAGGCAATGTATAACTAAAACAAAAGCCTTTTAAACTTGAACTTCAACATAATATGGCAAAAGTAAAATGAGATAATGTCATTCACTTCTTCACATGGATATTCTACTAGTCGAATAATCACATGCAATATCAATAACCACTTTCATAATGATGGAATGCATAATGCCAGACTATCATAACCACGTAGTCAAGGCCTCGTGCCAAGACCACAAATAAGATTTTGTCAAGGCCTCGTGCCAAGACACTAGTTTGTCTCATGAGACCTGCCGATGCATCGAGGAGCTATAGCGGGCTCCACCCGTCACTTATTAAGTCCAATGCATTCCTCATATGAATAGGTTTAAACATATCATAAACCATAACATAATCGTATCACATAAAACATGCATAAAGGAAACATAACATTTCCAAATTTCAATCACAAGATATCAATACAACACATTGATATAATAAAAATGCTTTCAAAACCATTTTCAATACCAAAATAAATGAAAGTTAAAACTTTGTATTTATTTTTCATTAAAAAAATGATGGCTTGTAGAGGAAGCCGAAACTCAAATAATGGTCACGGCAGCGGAGAAGTCTTTGTCGTCGCATAAGTACAGAAAGAAAAACATTCCCTTTTTTTCATTTAGTAAAACGCTTCGTATAAAAAGATTCCTTTTGAATAAACGTAAAAGTCAAAGGGGTTTATACTCCGTATAAAAGAAAGTTGTGTATAAAACCAAATATGCCTCAATGAAAGGGGATTGAGACGGAGTCCTTAAAAAGATCATTTTTAAAATAAAATAGATATATTATGTTTATTCACTATAGGTGCACATAAAGAATACAAAATAAGACATAATAATATCATGACAAAATTTGAAAGTAGGAGATTAACCCAAAGAATGGAAGTTGGGTTAAGAAATTCCCTTACCTTGCGTCTTGTCCTGACTCGACCGATCTTTAACCTCCTGAATAATAAACTAGAGTTAATTTCTATTTACTTAAGAACATTTTTCATGTTCATTATTCCTTTTATATCCCTTATTACCATGTTATGAACATTATTTAATTATTTAAGTTAATAACGGTCGTTTTGTCGATCTTTGGTACTTGAGTCAAAAATAAACTTCTTATAATTAAAAGTTTTTCATGTGGTGAAATATCCATTATATCCAGAATTATATTCATGATGTAGATATCATATATATCATATATACAGTATATACATTCATTCATAATGTCACGTAACATTTAGAGGTAAGAAATGAAATGCACCGTTCATGGAGACGGTAAGCCGTACGTACGCATGAACGCTACATTCATTTCAATTTCGTATTTAATGGAATGAAATCATAATGATATAAATTTATAATATAATTACAGTATAATATAGTGTATAATACCATTTAATCCATCCTTTATACATCCCACATATGGCATTAACGATTCAAATCACTTTGAGGGGGTGGTAGTCCGCACTTCCTAAAATGAAATTATCGCGTTTTACCCATAATGGAAATCATAAAGTATGCCATAAATGAGAAATACAGAAGCATAAGTAAAATATAAACATATTTTATATCATATATAAATATAGTGACATCTTAATGGCCACCTTTGAAGGTGTTATATGAGTGTTGAACAATCATCATTTCATGAGGCAGAAATTCGCCATCCACAGAAACCGTATGTTCTTTAACCATTATATGTAGGTGTGTGTAAGTTTAGCTAGAATCCTTCTTATAAAAACATCCTAGTATATTTATGATACTGGTGTTGTTACAAAAGTAATGAATAAAAAGAGTTTAGGGGGTTGGAGAAGAAAAATAAAACAAAACAACATTAGAGAAGACATTACCTCAAAATCGGGTAACTCTTTTTGATTTGAGCCAAAGGCTTCCTTGGGAAGAGTTCTGCCCAAAGTGAGGCTTCTAGGAGTAATAGGGGGAATTTGGGAGAGTATTTGGGCAGAGGTTGGCCGAGCCAAATGGCTGGAAGGTGTGAATAAGGTGGGAGAGGTGGGGGCCTTTTATAAGTGGAGAGGAGGGGCTCTTTTGGAAAGATTGAAATGTTACATTATTACACAATGCTTTTCGGATTATAAAGGTCCCACACTTATATAATTTGTGGATAAGGTGATAAGGGTTCGAAATATACCCATCCAATAGTCTTTGGAAAAGTGTAAGCCTTGTATTGTTCATTACCTTTTCATTTTATTAAAATCGTTAAATAATGAGGTCATCGCTGTATCATAATGATGTCATAAATAATTTAATTTATTTAATGTATAAAAATTATAAAAAAAATACTATGATGTAGGAAATATTTTTATATTTATAATGAATATTTATAATCAAAATTTGGACTTGTGTAACCCCACTTAAAAACTTTTTTAGTAAAACAACTCATGTTTGTGTCAATTTAATTTTAACATTAAATAAATATATATTAATGTCATTTTCCAACTAAAGTGGCTCCATGGTGTCCCCATGTTGACCCATGGGTTATCTTGGTCGGCCATGACTCATCCAATATGAGTAGGATAAGTGTCATGCTCATCTCATATTATTAAAACATTATTTGTACCTTAAACTACACTAATTATCTCTAATCGCGATTAAGAACTTAAAAGTTACTATTCACCAAAAATTATTTTAATCTCATTGAACCACATTTTACTTCTTAATGACAACCATGTATGTCGGATTTTTGAAAATAAAATCACAGAAGTGTTAATATTTCATTTAAACAAAAAATCAGTTATTTAACTACCACTTAGTGGTTTCACTATTCATCAAAAATTGAAGTTTTTCAGAACAAAGCCAAAATTTCACCCTAAGCTATAATTGATATTCCGAATTCAAAAATGATGTCTATTTTACAAAATTCCAAACATATAAGTTGCATTAATTAATTTTATAATTAATTCCCACTGTCACAACAAATAGCGTGTTTTTAAGAAACAATTTATATCAAAAGATTGGCAATTGTTTATGTCCAATTTCAATGTTAAATTAATTCTAATGACCACCATTGGATAAAATGGTAAAAATATATTCTAATTATACTTTAAAACCACTAAATATTATAATTTGTCACTATAAATTATTTTGATTTAAAAAGTTGTTTTTAAGTATTTTTTACTATTCATAAAAAATTAGAAGTTCTCAGAAAAATACCAAAAATTCAACATAGGCTAATTTCGATATTCCGAATCCAAAAATGAATTCCATTTTAAAATATAAAATTTCTATAATTTTAAAAAGCGGTTATTACTATTCATAATGGCTACTTGATTAGTCGCAGTGTTTTAGAACTCGAAGTTGCGTACAATGCAAGTTATTGCATTATTGAATGAGAAGCATATCATGGAAGCTCGGGGTGTTACATTCTCCCCTCCTTCAATAAATTGCGTCCTCGCAATTTGAAATTTTTCTTGGAAAATAAAAGGTTGAAAATAGAAAATACCTTTGTGGAAAACCCACATCGGAAATAAGGTTAATAAAATTTAGTCTTAATAAGAGGGAAATGGAAATAAGAAAGTCACCACCAAATTATGATCTCGATAAGGAGAACATTGGTGGAAATTAGAGACATATAATTGGAGGAAAAACGTAAATATTTGTAGGGAGTGATTGAGGTCATCATTCACAATCAACTGTCAAATTGAGGGCCTCAAAGCCTTCAATCTATGTTGATTTAAAATATCATCAGTTCAACAAGACGTAAGGTATTAGGATAACACATTTTTTTGATTTAATATCCCTTTACTAAAGTTTAATAATTAATTTATTCTTTGAATAAGAGATAGGTATATATATATTTATTCTTGACAATTAGAGTTTCAACCTTCAACTCATCTTTCACTCAAAAAGATAATAGAACTCAAAAATATTATACTTATCCTAATTGTATAAGGTTACAAATTTTAACACATACTATTTAGATTAGAAAAACTATTTTGTAAAAACCAGGTACTTCACGTAGTCCAGTGGTAGGCGATTAATCCCAATCGCACTATGGTTGTGGGTTCGATTCCCACAGCTTTATCTGACGCGATGCGTTGTCACTCGGTCTGCGTGTTTTCCTTTTTATAAATATCCAAAAATAACCTTAACAATAGTATCTAATGTAAAATATAATCCATTCCAACCTTTATAGTTATCCAAAATACTTTTGCCCAACTCACAGTCCAGATTTTATGAGGAAGGTAAACATAATGAAGCTCCTTTTTTTCTGCGTAACAACATGTGAACACCTTCATCATGTATTCTTTTTAAAACACTACAACATACTGTATTACCATAAATCCTTATTGATTACATTCATGATCCCTTATTCCTTATAGAAAACTAGATATACTCCTTCTATCCAAAAATGTATACAAATCATTAATCAGTTTCAAGGATGTTAAGAATATCCAACATAATTTATCTGAATCAATCATGTCTTATTCCAAAATCACTATCTTGGTATCAGAACCATATTATGGTTTATCTTTCTCTCAACCATATATTTTCCAAAAATTTAACCTACTATGGAGTCACTTTCCTTGGTTCCACACAATCTCAAGTCCTAGATGAAATAGTACTGCAGTACAATCCTTATATACTCCATAATTATTATAACAAGTACATCATTGATACAACACTCAAATTACAAAATTCTTTAATAACAACATAAGAACTCTAATCATTCCTCCTCATATGTGGTAGTATCATAACTTGATTATTATCCAATAACATCATTTGGGGCATACTCTGATGATTTGAACATTGGTTTGCGTAGTGTCCCCACTCCTTGCAGATGAAGCATTGTAAATTTGAAACCTTTTTCTTACCCTTGAAGTCACGCACTCGGTGTCCTTTTTCTCCACACTTATAACAAACTCTCATTCCGTTCAGGCAAATTCCAAGGTGTTTCTTCCCAGAGTTATCACATATTGGAAAATTCTTCTTTTCCCTCGTCCCTTTATCCATCATTCTCTCTTCCATCCTTTTCTTCTCTTTCATCCCTTCAAATCCATAAGACTCAGAGAATTCTCTACTTATCTTATTAACACATGATACTATTTCTTTATATGTTGATAACACATGGGAGAATATTTCCCTTCTAAATGTTGGCTTAATGCCATGAAAGATATGATCCTTCTTACTCTTTGGATCATACGTTTTGATGGAGTTCACATTCCTTCTACTGGGCGCCATTTCTATACAATGCCATAAACTAGATTAGTTTATGAATCAAAATACATAATTCCATACTTATAAAATACTTAACATAAATTGAACTATTTATGGATATAATCCATAATCATAAAAAGGTTTTCTTTGAGGAAGTATATACTCATAACCGTTCATAGTGGTTTGTAAAGAAAACGATAATTATCCTAAGCATATCCCCCGGGAGTGTCGTAACCAAGAGTGCAGCAAGGCCCATTGTCGTGCACCAGTTCCCATTCGAGTCTAGCTCAAAGTGGTGTTTTCGGGTTTTACCCCTAGGTACATCTGTGCCAGAGCCGCCCCTACCTGCTCGTATCCAGACAGGGATGTATTGCTCAGAAAACTCACAAAATCTCTATTATACCAAGATTCTAGGAAGTTCTTCTATACTAATCCTTAAATTATATATTGGGGCTATGTGCTCTAATCAGAGTTTATCTAAATATAGCTTCCAAGGTTAGTACTAAACTGCCTCTGATACCAACTGTAACGCCCCGACCCCAGCTACCCAGAGTCGGTGCATTACTTCGTAACATTGGCATGATCACAAAAGATCAAGTCTCGAAAGACCGATTAGTTTAGTAGCCTTGGAAACACTAGATACATTCATAAGTCTTACATTACATCATAAAGTGAAAAACTAA
The DNA here is from genome assembly GCA_963277665.1 of Viscum album. Classification (NCBI taxonomy): domain Eukaryota; kingdom Viridiplantae; phylum Streptophyta; class Magnoliopsida; order Santalales; family Viscaceae; genus Viscum; species Viscum album. Next base: position 1,363,846,122 of record OY728143.1, on the reverse strand, counting down.
TAACAAAGTCTTCATAGTCCACACTCATATCCTCTTCTGACAATCCCTGCAGGTCATTCATAAAATACTTCTTCACATCCTGGAAAATATTAAAACATTGAAAGGGGTGAGATCGGATGCTCAGTAAGGTTAAAAATATAGCGGAAGCTTTCATAAATAAACATTAACATTTAAGCCAATGTATAACTAAAACAAAATCCTTTTAAACTTGAACTTCAACATAATATGGCAAAAGTAAAATGAGATAATGCCATTCACTTCTTCACATGGATATTCTACTGGTCGAATAATCACATGAAATATCAATAACCACTTTTATAATGATGGAATGCATAATGCCAGACTATCATAACCACGTAGTCAAGGCCTCGTGCCAAGACCACAAATAAGATTTTGTCAAGGCCTCGTGCCAAGACACTAGTTTGTCTCATGTGACCTGCCGATGCATCGAGGAGCTATAGCGGGCTCCACCCGTCACTTATTAAGTCCAATGCATTCCTCATATGAATAGGTTTAAACATATCATAAACCATAACATAATCGTATCACATAAAACATGAATAAAGGAAACATAACATTCCACATTTCAATCACAAGATATCAATACAACACATTGATATAATAAAAATTCTTTCAAAACCATTTTCAATACCAAAATAAAAGAAAGTTAAAACTTTGTATTTATTTTTCATTAAAAAAATGATGGCTTGTAGAGGAATCCGAAACTCAAATAATGGTCATGGCGGCGGAGAAGTCGTTGTCGCCGCATAAGTACAGAAAGAAAAACATTCCCTTTTGTTGTTTAGTAAAACGCTTCGTATAAAAAGATTCCTTTTGAATAAACGTAAAAGTCAAAGGGGTTTATACACCGTATAAAAGAAAGTTGTGTATAAAACCAAATATGCCTCAATGAAAGTGGATTGAGACGGAGTCCTTAAAAAGATCATTTTTAAAATAAAATAGATATATTATGTGTATTCACTATAGGTACACATAAATAATACAAAATAAGACATAATAATATCATGACAAAATTTGAAAGTAGGAGATTAACCCAAATAATGGAAGTTGGGTTAAGAAATTCCCTTACCTTGTGTCTTGTAACGCCCCGAACCCAGCTACCCAGAGCTGGTGCATTACTTCGTAACATTGGCATGATCACAAAAGATCAAGTCTCGAAAGACCGATTAGTTTAGTAGCCTTGGAAACACTAGATACATTCATAAGTCTTTCATTACATCAAAAAGTAAACAAACTACAATAACATGGTCTTCATAGTCCACAATCATATCCCTTTCTGACTACCCCTGCAGGTCACTCATAAATTACTTCTTCACATCCTGGAAAAATATTTAAACATTGAAAGGGGTGAGCTCAGATGCTCAGTAAGGTTAACAATATAGCGGAAGTTTTCATAAATAAACATTAACATTTAAGGCAATGTATAACTAAAACAAAAGCCTTTTAAACTTGAACTTCAACATAATATGGCAAAAGTAAAATGAGATAATGCCATTTACTTCTTCCCATGGATATTCTACTGGTCGAATAATCACATGCAATATCAATAACCACTTTCATAATGATGGAATGTATAATGCCATACTATCATAACCACGTAGCCAAGGCCTCGTGCCAAGACCACAAATAAGATTTTGTCAAGGCCTCGTGCCAAGACACTAGTTTGTCTCATGAGACCTACCGATGCATCGAGGAGCTATAGCGGGCTCCACCCGTCACTTATTAAGTCCAATGCATTCCTCATATGAATAGTTTTAAACATATCATAAACCATAACATAATCGTATCACATAAAACAGGCATAAAGGAAACATAACATTTCCACATTTCAATCACAAGATATCAATACAACACATTGATATAATAAAACTCTTTAAAAACCATTTTCAATACCAAAATAAAAGAAAGTTAAAACTTTGTATTTATTTTTCATTAAAAAAATGATGGCTTGTAGAGGAAGCTGAAAATCAAATAATGGTCACGGCGGCGGAGAAGTCGTTGTCGCCTCATAAGTACGGAAAGAAAAACATTCCCTTTTTTTCGTTTAGTAAAACACTTCGTATAAAAAAATATTCCTTTTGAATAAACGTAAAAGTCAAAGGGGTTTATACACCGTATAAAAGAAAGTTTTGTATAAAACCAAATATGCCTCAATGAAAGGGGATTGAGACGAAGTCCTTAAAAAGATATTTTTTTTAAATAAAATATATCTATTAAGTGTATTAACTATATGTACACATAAAGAAAGTATAAATACAATATACAACATAATAATATCATGACATAATTTGAAAGTAGGAGATTAACCCAAAGAATGGAAGTTGGGTTATGAAATTCCCTTACCTTGCGTCTTGTCCTGACTCGACCGTTATTTAACCTCCTGAATAATAAACTAGAGTTAATTTCTATTTACTTAAGAACCTTTTTCATGTTCATTATTCCTTTTATATCCCTTATTACCATGTTATGAACATTATATAATTATTTAAGTTAATAACGGTCGTTTTGTCGATCTTTGGTACTTGAGTCAAAAATAAACTTCTTATAATTACATGTTGTTCATGTGGTGAAATATCCATTATATCCAGAATTATATTCATGATGTAGATATCATATATATCATATATACAGTATATATGATATCTACATCATGAATATAATTCTGGATATAATGGATATTTCACCACATGAACAACTTGTAATTATAAGAAGTTTATTTTTGACTCAAGTACCAAAGATCGACAAAACGACCGTTATTAACTTAAATAATTATATAATGTTCATAACATGGTAATAAGGGATATAAAAGGAATAATGAACATGAAAAAGTTTCTTAAGTAAATAGAAATTAACTCTAGTTTATTATTCAGGAGGTTAAATAACGGTCGAGTCAGGACAAGACGCAGGGTAAGGGAATTTCATAACCCAACTTCCATTCTTTGGGTTAATCTCCTACTTTCAAATTATGTCATGATATTATTATGTTGTATATTGTATTTATACTTTCTTTATGTGTAAATATAGTGAATACACATAATAGATATATTTTATTTAAAAAAAAGATCTTTTTAAGGACTTCGTCTCAATCCCCTTTTATTGAGGCATATTTGGTTTTATACAAAACTTTCTTTTGTACGGTGTATAAACCCCTTTGAATTTTACGTTTATTCAAAAAGAATTTTTTTTATACGAAGCGTTTTACTAAACGACAAAAAGGGAATGTTTTTCTTTCCATACTTATGCGGCGACAATGACTTCTCCGCCGCCGTGACCATTATTTGAGTTTCGGCTTCCTCTACAAGCCATCATTTTTTTAATGAAAAATAAATACAAAGTTTTACCTTTCTTTTATTTTGGTATTGAAAATGGTTTTTAAAGAGTTTTATTATATCAATGTGTTGTATTGATATCCTGTGATTGAAATGTGGAAATGTTATGTTTCCTTTATGCCTGTTTTATGTGATACGATTATGTTATGGTTTATGATATGTTTAAAATTATTCATATGAGGAATGCATTGGACTTAATAAGTGGCGGGTGGAGCTTGCTATAGCTCCTCGATGCATCGGCAGGTCTCATGAGGCAAACTAGTGTCTTGGCACGAGGCCTTGACAAAATCTTATTTGTGGTCTTGGCACGAGGCCTTGGCTATGTGATTATGATAGTCTGGCATTATGCATTCCATCATTATGAAAGTGGTTATTGATATTGCATGTGATTATTCGACCAGTAGAATATCCATGGGAAGAAGTAAATGGCATTATCTCATTTTACTTTTACCATATTATGTTGAAGTTCAAGTTTAAAAGGCTTTTGTTTTAGTTATACATTGCCTTAAATGTTAATGTTTATTTATGAAAGATTCTGCTATATTGTTAACCTTAATGAGCATCTGAGCTCACCCCTTTCAATGTTTTAATATTTTTACAGGATGTGAAGAAGTAATTTATGAGTGACCTGTAGGGGTAGTCAGAAAGGGATATGATTGTGGACTATGAAGACCATGTTATTGTAGTTTGTTTACTTTTTGATGTAATGAAAGACTTATGAATGTATCTAGTGTTTCCAAGCCTACTAAACTAATCGGTCTTTCGAGACTTGATCTTTTGTGATCATGCCAATGTTATGAAGTAATGCACCGGCTCTGGGTAGCTGGGGTCGGGGCGTTACAGTTGGTATCAGAGGCAGGTTAGTACTAACCTTGGAAGCTAGATTTAGATAAACTCTGATTAGAGCACATAGCCCGAAGATAGACTTTAAGGATTAGTATAGAAGAACTTCCTATAATTTTGGTATTATAGAGATGTTATGAGTTTTCCGAGAAATACATCCCTGTCTAGATACGAGCAGGTAGAGGCGGCTCTGGCACAGATGTACCTAGGGGTAAAACCCGAAAACACCGCTTTAAGATAGACTCGAACGGGAACTGGTGCACAACAACGGGCCTTGCTACACTTTTGGTTACGACACTCCTGGGGGATATGCTTAGGATAATGCCCATTTTCTTTACAAACCACTATGAACGGTTATGAGTATATACTTTCTCAAATAAAACCTTTTTATGATTATGGATTATATCCATAAATAGTTCAATTTATGTTAAGTATTTTACAATTATGGAATTATGTATTGTGATTCATAAACTAATCTAGTTTATGCCATTGTTTAGAAATGGCGCCTAGTGGAAGGAATGGAAACCATATCAATGCATGCACTCCGTGTAGGGATTGCCCTCCTGCTCAAGATAATTATTGTGGAGCTGGAGATACAACTGGTGTTGATCAACTTATTACCATACTGGGAAAACTCACTCAGGTTATGAATAATAACCTTACTCGTATGGAGCACCCTGATCCGCAATGTGGAGGATCAATGTTAGACCGCTTCATGAGGCAACAACCACCAACCTTCAATGGGAGTACAAATCCTATAGTAGCTGAGAAATGGATAAATTCCTTAGATAAAATATTCCATGCCTTGGGGAGTAGTGAAATGGAGAAGGTTGTCATGGCAGTTTACCGCCTCACTGGAGATGTCGATCAGTGGTGGTCGCTGATTCAAAACACAAAGGAAGATGATGACGTATCGAATATGCAATGGAGGGAGTTCAAAGAGCTTTTCTTAGAAAAATACTTTCCTCATGACCATCTAGCAGATATGGAAAGGCAATTTCTGAGTCTGAGGCAGAAGGAGGATGACAATGTCGCAAAGTATGAGGCTAACTTTACAAGGTTAGTGAGGCATGCTTCCGATTATATACGTAACCCAAGGAGTAAGATTGATCATTTCTTTGATGGGTTAAAACCATTTCTCCATCGATCTTTAGTATCACAATCCTTCTCATCATACGAATATATTGTCTCGTGTTCTATCAAGACAGAAAAGGAATTCTCTAAGTCTTATGACAACAAAGTAAAGCAAGAGAGGAAGAGAACGGTGGAACAAGAGACAGATAAATGGAAAAAGGGAAAGAAGGATTTTCCATTATGTGATAATTGTGGGAATATTCACCCTGGTACTTGTCTAAAAGGAATGGGAGTTTGTTATAAATGTAGAGAAAAGGGTCACCAGGCTCGTGATTGCAAGGGAAAGAAAGAGGCTATCAAAGTTTAATGCTATAATTGTATAGAAATGGGTCATTATGCAAATTAATTTCCTAAGCGTTAGTGAAACTTACCTCAGAAAAGGCCAAGGGATCAAGGAAAATCTTATGTTGTTACTACAGTTGAAGCAGAATAACTAATATATTGGTGCTTTTGGACTCATGGATTATATTTTGGTTATTAGAATAATGTGATATATATATATAAGGATTGTACTGCAGTAATTGTTGATTTCAGTAAGGTTTTAATATGATGAAGGTAATTATATTTTTAGTATGTGACAATAAGATAAACTTTACTTTGTTTGGGGAATCTGATAAATTGATTTTGGAATTAAGAGACCTTTTAGAGAAAGTATGGACAGAGGTATTTTGGATAAGTATAATGGTTGGAGTGGATTAAGTTGATCTTTGGATAGTATTGTTTAAGGTTAAAAAATTTATGAAGACTATTTTTGGAATATTATGATACTATAGTTTTAGGAAAAGGACAACCTGCAGGGTGGGGAATAACCCGTCGCGTCGGACAAAGCTGCAGGAATCGAACCCACAACCATAGTGCGACAAGCCTTTATTTCCTACCACTAGCCTACAGGAAGTCCCTGGTTATTACAAAATAGTTTTACTAATCTAAATGGTATGTGTTAACATTTGGAACCTTATACAATTAGGATAAATAGAATATTTTTGAGTTCTGTTACCATTTGGAGTAAAAGTTGGGTTTGTGGTAAAAATTTATTAACAAATGAAAGTATACATAACAATTATGTATATTCCCTTACATTCTTAGTAAATCTCCTAAATAAATTCCTCAACATTATAAAAGGTAACTTAAAACAAAAATGTTGTCGGTTAACTTTTCCAACTGGGGATTCAATGACCGTTTAACCAATCACAAGTTTGTGATTTTCTTGTGGTTAAACTTTCTCCTAATCCTATTTTCTATAACTCTGCATCAGACCTTGATGGTTTGTTTCTCCTCCATATCCATATTTTCATAGAATCCTAGAATGGGCTATATCGGGTGACCTTTGTACTTATCTTGCTTTCTTTTAATGTTATATATTTATTAACCTTATTTCCGATGTGGGTTTTCCTCATAGCTATTTTCTCTTTTCAACCTTTTATTTTCAAAGAAAAATTTCAAATTGCGAGGACGCAATTTATTGAAGGAGGGGAGAATGTAACACCCCGAGCTTCCACGATACTCTTCTCATTCAATAATGCAATAGCTTGCATTGTACGCAACTTCGAGTTCTAAAACACCGCGACTAATCAAAGTAGCCATTATGAATAGTAATAACCACTTTTTAAAATTATAGAAATTTTATATTTCAAAATGGACTTCATTTTTGGATTCGGAATATCGAAATTAGCCTATGTTGAATTTTTGATATTTTTCTGAGAACTTCTAATTTTTTATGAATAGTGAAAAATACTTAAAACAAATTTTTTAATCAAAATAATTTATTGTGATAAATTATACTATTTAGTGGTTTTAAAGTATAATTAGAATATATTTTTACCATTTTATCCAATGGTGGTCATTAGAATTAATTTAACATTGAAATTGGACATAAACAATTGCCAATCTTTTGATATAAATTGTTTCTTAAAAACACGCTATTTGTTGTGACAGCGGGAATTAATTATAAAATTAATTAATGAAACTTATATGTTTGGAATTTTGTAAAATAGAAATCATTTTTTAATTCGTAATATCAATTATAGCTTAGGGTGAAATTTTGGCTTTGTTCTGAAAAACTTCAATTTTTGATGAATAGTGAAACCACTAAGTGGTAGTTAAATAACTGATTTTTCATTTAAATGAAATATTACCACTTCTGTGATTTGATTTTCAAAAATCCGACATACATGGTTGTCATTAAGAAGTAAAATGTGGTTCAATGAGATTAAAATAAATTTTTGGTGAATAGTAACTTTTATGTTCTTAATCGCGATTAGAGGTAATTAGTGTAGTTTAAGGTAAAAAAATGGTTTAATAATATGAGATGAGCTTGAAACTTGTCCTACTCCTATTGGATGAGTCATGGCCGACCAAGACAACCCATGGGTCAACTTGGGGACCCCATGGAGACACTTTAGTTGGAAAATGACATTAATATATATTTATTTAATGTTAAAATAAAATTGACACAAACATGAGTTGTTTTACTAAAACAGTTTTTAAGTGGGGTTACACAAGTCCAAATTTTGACTATAAATATTCCTTAGAAAGCTAAGAAGATTTCCTAAATCATAGTATTTGTTTTATAATTTTTAGACATTAAAAAAATTAAATTATTTATGAAATCATTATGATGCAGTGATGACCTCATTATTTAACGATTTTAATAAAATGAAAAGATAATGTAAAATCCAAGGCTTACACTTGTCCAAAGACTATTGGATGGGTATATTTCGAACCTTTATCATCTTAGACACGAATTATATAAGTGTGGGACCTTTAGAATCCGAAAAGCATTGTGTAATAATGTAACATTTCAATCTTTCCAAAAGATCCCCTCCTCTCCACTTATAAAAGGCCCCCACCTATCCCACCTTATTCACACCTTAAAGCCATTTGTCTCGGCCAACCTCTGCCAAAATACTCTCCCAACTTCCCCCTATTACTCCTATAAGCCTCACTTTGGGCATAACTCTTACCAAGGAAGCCTTTGGCTCAAATCAATAATAGTTACCCGATTTTGAGGTAATGTCTTCTCTAATGTTGTTTTGTTTTATTTTTCTTCTCCAACCCCCTAAACTCTTTTTATTCATTTATTTTGTAAAAACACCAGTATCATCAATATACTAGGATGTTGTTATAATAAGGATTCGAGCTACACTTACACACACCTACATCTAATGGTTAAAGAACATACGGTTTCTGTGGATGGCGAATTTCTGCCTCACGAAACGATGATTGTTCAACACTCATATAACACCTTCAAAGGTGGCCATTAAGATGTCACTATTTTTATATATGATATAAAATATGTTTATGTTTTACTTATTCTTCTGTATTTCTCATTTATGGCATACTTTATGATTTCCATTATGGGTAAAACGCGATAATTTCATTTTAGGAAGTGCGGACTACTGCCCCCTCAAAGTGATTTGAATCGTTAATGCCATATGTGGGATGTATAAAGGATGGAGTAAATGGTATTATACACTATATTATACTGGAATTATATTATACATTTATATAATTATGATTTTGTTCCTTTAAATATGAAATTGAAATGAAAGTAGCGTTCATGCGTACGTACGGCTTACCGTCTCCATGAACGGTGCATTTCATTTCTTACCTCTAAATGTTACGTAATATTATGAATGAATGTATATACTGGATATATATGATATATATGATATCTACATCAAGAATATAATTCTGGATATAATGGATATTTCACCACATGAACAACTTGTAATTATAAGAAGGTTATTGTTGACACAAGTACCAAAGATCGACAAAACGACCGTTATTAACTAAAATAATTACATAACGTTCATAACATTGTAATAAGTGATATAAAAAGGATAATGAAATTGAAAATGGTTCTTAATAAGGTAGATATTAACTCTAGTTTATTATTCCGGAGGTTAAAGAACGGTTGAGTCAAGTCAGACATGAGGTAAGGGAATTTCATAACCCAACTTCCATTCTTTGGGTTAATCTCCTACTTTCAAATTATGTCATGATATTATTATGTTGTATATTGTATTTATACTTTATTTATGTGTACATGTAGTTAATACACATAATAGATATATTTTATTTAAAAAAAGATCTTTTTAAGGACTTCATCTCAATCCCCTTTCATTGAGGCATATTTGGTTTTATACAAAACTTTCTTTTATACGGTGTATAAACCCCTTTGACTTTTACATTTATTCAAAAGGAATTTTTTTTTATACGAAGAGTTTTACTAAACGACAAAAAGGGAATGTTTTTTTATCCGTACTTATGCGGCGACAACGACTTCTCCGCCGCCGTGACCATTATTTGAGTTTCGACTTCCTCTACAAGCCATCATTTTTTTTAATGAAAAATAAATACAAAGTTTTAACTTTCTTTTATTTTGGTATTGAGAATGGTTTTTAAAGATTTTTATTATATCAATGTATTGTATTGATATCTTGTGATTGAAATGTGGAAATGTTATGTTTCCTTTATGCCTGTTTTATGTGATACAATTATGTTATGGTTTATGATATGTTTAAAACTATTCATATGAGGAATGCATTGGACTTAATAAGTGACTAGTGGAGCCCTATATAGCTCCTAGATGCATCGGCAGGTCTCATGAGACAAACTAGTGTCTTGGCACGAGGCCTTGACAAAATCTTATTTGTGGTCTTGGCACGAGGCCTTGGCTACGTGGTTATGATAGTCTGGCATTATGCATTCCATCATTATGAAAGTGGTTATTGATATTGCATGTAATTATTCGACCAGTAGAATATCCATGGGAAGAAGTAAATGGCATTATCTCATTTTACTTTTTCCATATTATGTTGAAGTTCAAGTTTAAAAGGCTTTTGTTTTAGTTATACATTGCCTTAAATGTTAATGTTTATTTATGAAAGCTTCCGCTATATTGTTAACCTTACTGAGCATCTGAGCTCACCCCTTTCAATGTTTTAATATTTTTCCAGGATGTGAAGAAGTAATTTATGAGTGACCTACAGTGGTAGTCAGAAAGGGATATGATTGTGGACTATGAAGACCATGTTATTGTAGTTTGTTTACTTTTTGATGTAATGAAAGACTTATGAATGTATCTAGTGTTTCCAAGGCTACTAAACTAATCGGTCTTTCGAGACTTGATCTTTTGTGATCATGCCAATGTTACGAAGTAATGCACCGGCTCTTGGTAGCTGGGGTCGGGGTGTTACAGAATGTGTCATTTTCAGCAGTTCGGCGCGCTCTAAAAGGGTGCATTGGGTGGTCAAAACAACCCGAATGACGTCGGAATGCCATGAAATCATACGACAAAAACCACGGAATGAATTGTGAAATAGTTGGGTAGAAAACATGTCAATCGTAGTTGCCATTTGACCGCGATGACTGGAAACATGTTTCTAGAGTCATAAAAGACAAATACGGTGTGTCACAGTCGAAATCATATCAAACGTGCTCTGAATGACCTGAAACCACACAAAAATGATAGAAATATTATTCGTGACATTCAGAAGGAGACGGCACATCCATCGGACATGCGGTGCTTGCGGTACGACCGAATGTGTCATTTTCAGCAGTTCGGCGCGCTCTAAAAGGGCGCGTTGGGGGGTCAAAACCACTCGAATGGCTTCAGAATTCCATGAAATCATGTGAAAACAATCGTGGTGTGAATTTTGAAATGTTCAAGCAGACGGCACGTCAATCGGAAAAGTATTTTGACCGCGGTGACCGAAACGTGTTTCCGGAGTCATAAAAGACCAAAACGGCGTGTCACGGTCGAATTCAGATCAAACATGCTCTGAATGACCTAAAACCACACTAAAATGATAGAAATATTATTCGTGACATGCAGGAGGAGAGGGCATGTCCATAGGACGTGCGGTGCGCACGGTACGACCGAATGTGTCATTTTCAGATGTTCGGCGCGCTCTAAACGGGCGTGTTGGGTGGTCAAAACCACATAAACAATGTCATAATTCCATGAAATCATACAAAAACAACCTCTATGTGAATTTTTAAATGTTCAGGCAGACGGCACGTCAATCGGAGGTTTCGTTTGACCACGGTGACTGAAAACGCGTTTCTGGAGTCATAAAAGACCAAAACGGCGTGTCACGGTCGAATTCAGAGCAAACATTATCCGAATGAACTGAAACCACATGAAAACGATAAGAATATTATTCGTGACATTCCGGAGGAGACAGAATGTCCGTCAGATGTGTGGTGCACATGGTATGACCGAATGTGTCGTTTTCAGCAGTTCAGTGTGCTCTAAAAGGGCGTGTTGGGTGGTCAAAACCACCCGAACGACATCAGAATACCATGAAGTCATACGACAACAAACACAGTGTGAATTTTGAAATTTTTAGGTAGAAAGAATGTCAATAGGATGTGCTGTTTGACCACGGTGACCGGAAACGCGTTTCCGGAGTCATAAAAGACCAAAACAGCGTGTCACGGTCGAATTCAGAGCAAACATGCTCCGAATGACTTGAAACCACATGAAAACGATAGATATACTATTCATGAAATTAAGGAGGAGACAAAACATCCATCGGACATTTGGTGCATGTGGTACGACCGAATGTGTCGTTTTCAGCAGTTCAGCGCGCTCTAAAAGGGCGTGTTGGGTGGTCAAAACCACTCGAACGATGTTGGAATACCATGAAATCATACGACAACAACCGTGGTGTGAATTGTAAAATGTTCAGGCTGACGGCACATTAATCGGAGGTTCCGTTTGACCGCGGTGACTGGAAACACGTTTCTAGAGTCATAAAAGACCAAAACGGCATGTCACGGTCGAATTTAGAGAAAACGTGATTCGAATAACCTAAAACTACACTAAAATGATAGGAATATTATTCGTTACATGCAGGAGGAGACAACACATCCATCGGAAGTGCGGTGTGCACGGTACGACCGAATGTGTCATTTTCAGCAGTTTGGCGTGCTCTAAAAGGGTGTGTTGGGTGGTGAAAACCACACGAACAATATCAAAATGCCATTAAATCATACAACAAAAACTGCGGTGTGAATTTTGAAATGGTGGGGAAGACGACATGTCAATCAGAGGTGCTGTTTGACCGCAGTGACCGGAAACGCGTTTCAAGAGTCATAAAAGACCAAAACGGTGTGTCACAGTCGAATTTAGAGTAATAGTGCTCTGAATGACATGAAACCACATAAAAATGATAGGAATATTATTAGCGACATGCAAGAAAAGACGACACATCCAATCGGACATGCGGTGCGCGTGGTACGACCGAATGTGTCATTTTCCGCAGTTCGGTGCACTCTAAAAGGGCGCGTTGGGTGGTCAAAACAACCTGAATGTCGTCAAAATTCCATGAAATCATAAGAAAATAACTGTGGTGTGAATTTTGAAATGGTCAGGCATACGGAACGTCAATCGGAGGTGTCGTTTGACTGCGGTGATAAGAAACGCGTTTTCAGAGTCATAAAAGACCAAAATGGCTTGTCACGGTCGAATTTAGAGAAAACGTGCTCCGAATTACCTAAAACCACATGAAAATGATAGGAATATTATTCGTGACATGCAGGAGGAGACAACATGTCCATCAGACATGCGTTGCGTGCAGTACGACTGAATGTGTCGTTTTCAGCAGTTCTGTGCGCTCTAAAAGTGCACGTTGGGTGGTCAAAACCACCCGAATGACATCGGAATGCCATGAAATCATACAACAACATCCACAGTGTGAATTTTTAAATGTTCGAGTAGACATAATGTCAATAGTAGGTTCCATTTCACCATGGTGACCAGAAATGCGTTTCTGGAGTCATAAAAGACCAAAGCAGCGTTTCACGGTCGAATTAAGAGAAAACGTGCTCCGGATGACCTGAAACCACATGAAAATGTTAATAATATTATTCGTGACATGAAATAGGAGATGACACATCCATCGGATGTGCGATGCACGTAGTACGACCGAATGTGTCGTTTTCAGCTATTTGGCGCACTCTAAAAAGGCGCGTTGGGTGGTCAAAACAACCTGAACGATGTTGGAATGCCATGAAATCATATGACAACAACCATGGTGTGAATTTTAAAATGGTAGGGCAAACGGAACATCAATCATATGTTCCATTTGACTACGGTTACTGGAAACACATTTCCGGAGTCATAAAAGACCAAAACGGCATGTCACGGTTGAATTCAAAGAAAACGTGCTCTGAATAACCTGAAACCACACAAAAACGATGGAAATATTATTCGTGAGATTCAATAGGAGACGACACATCCATAAGATGTGTGGTGCACACGGTACGACCGAATGTGTCGTTTTCAGCAGTTCGGCGCGCTCTAAAAGGGCACATTGGGTGGTCAAAACCACCCAAATGACGTCGGAATGCAATGAAATCATACGACAACAACCGTAGTGTGAATTTTGAAATGGTTGGGTAGACGGAACGTCAGTCGGAGGTGTCGTTTGACCGTGGTGACCAGAAATGTGTTTCTGGAGTCATAAAAGACCAAAACGGCGTGTCATGGTCGAATTTAGAGAAAAAAATTTCCGAATGACTTGAAACCACACGACAATTATATAAATATTATTCGTGACATGCAAGAGGATACGACACATCCATCGGACGTGTAGTGCATGCGGTACGACTGAATGTGTTGTTTTCAGCAGTTTGGCGCACTCTAAAAGGGCGCGTTGGGTAGTCGAAACCACCTAAACGACGTCGTAATGACATGAAATCATACGAAGATAACTACGGTGGGAATTTTGAAATGTTCGGGTATACGGCACATCAATCGGACGTATCGTTTGACCGTAGTGACTGGAAATGCATTTCTGGAGTCATAAAAGACCACAGCAGTGTGTCACTGTCGAATTTAGAGAAAATGTGCTCCGAATGATGTGAAACCACACAAAAACGATAGGAATATTATTTGTGACATGAAAGTGGAGACATCACATCAATCGGATGTGCGGTGCGTGCGGTACGACCGAATGTGTCATTTTCAGTAGTTCGGCGCGCTCTAAAAGGGCGCGTTGGGTGGTCAAAACCACCCGAACGACATCAGAAAGCCATGAAATCATACGACAACAACCAAAATGTGAATTGTGAAATGTTCGGGCAGACAAAACGTAAATCAAAGGTTCTGTTTGACCACGGTGACTGAAAAAGCATTTCCGGAGTCATAAAAGACCATAACGGCGTGTCATGGTCGAATTCGGAGAAAACTTGCTCCGAATGACCTGAAACCACATGAAAATGATAGGAATATTATTCGTGACATTTAGTAGGAGACAACAAGTCCATCGGACGTGTGGTGTTCGTGGTACAACCGAATGTGTCGTTTTCAGAAGTTTGGCGCGCTCTAAAAAGGCGCGTTGGGTGGTCAAAAGCACCTGAGCGACATCGGAATGCCATGAAATCATACGAAAACAACTACAGTGTGAATTGTGAAATGGTCGGGTAGATTTCACGTCAATCAGAGGTGCTATTTGACCGCGGTGACCGGAAACGCGTTTCCGGAGTCAAAAAAGACCAAAACGGCGTTTCATGGTTGAATTCAGAGAAAACGTGCTCTGAATGACCTTAAACCACAAGAAAATGATAGAAATATTATTAGTGACATGAAAGAGGATACATCACATCCATGGGATGTGCGGTGTGTTCTATACGATCGAATGTGTCGTTTTCAGCAGTTCAGTGCGCTCTAAAAGGGCGTGTTGGGTGGTCAAAACCACCCGAACGATGTTGGAATGCCATGAAATCATACGACAACAACCGCAGTGTGAATTTTGAAATGGTTGGGTATAAGGTACGTCAATATGAGGTGCCTTTTGACCGTGGTGACCAGAAACGCATCATAAAAGACCAAAACGGCGTGTCACAGTCAAATTTAGAGAAAACATGCTCTGAATGACCTGAAACCACACGAAAATGATAGGAATATTATTTATGAAATGCAGGAGGAG
Source organism: Viscum album (assembly GCA_963277665.1). Taxonomy (NCBI): domain Eukaryota; kingdom Viridiplantae; phylum Streptophyta; class Magnoliopsida; order Santalales; family Viscaceae; genus Viscum; species Viscum album. The sequence continues at coordinate 1,363,830,854 of OY728143.1, read as the reverse complement.
ATTTAATGTCCATCTAAAATGTAGTGTGCATGGAAAAAATTCCTTTTTAGATAACAAAACACTTTCAGAAACTAATGCAAAGACTCCAAAATAAGAAAAACAAATTCAAAAATGATAACATTTCTTAAATTGGTGGTTTTAAATTATTATAACACTAATTAGATGTCATATTTCATTTTATTATATGTATATAATAACTGAATAAATATTTCAAATTTATGTTTGTTTGGTTTAGTTGTTTTCTTTATATCTTATTGTATGTTTCAAAAGTCGATGGTTGTGGATCGTTGAAGCATGTCTATCATTTATTGTTTATGATGATCTTGATGTTTATGGTGTTTGGATTTGTTTTCCATTTTTTTGATTTATATGCTATTTTTTTTATTCTATAGTATGAAATTTGTTTTAAAAAAAATATTTCTAGTTCAGCGACCGCCATTGGTAGTGGCTGTAGGCTGGCATTTCAGCCAGCTTCAGCGACGGCCAGGAAGTCGTTGTAGGCCGGAATTTCGGCCAGCTACAGCGACCGCCATTGGTGGTCACTGTGTGGTCTCTATAGGCCTATAGCGACTGCCTATGGCGATCGCTATAGGCTGAATTTTTAGTAGTGTACTCTAGACTAAATTTTATATGTTTCCATAATTTAAACATTACATCTCATCAATACACACCCAATCCTAAAACCATGAAGATTTAGTGTCGTTAGAGTATTAGAAACATAAAAACTTATTTTAAAACTCTTGAAATTTTCACCATAATCATACCATGCTATATCCCTTTGTAAAATCCTTATAGGTTATACTCATCTTCGTAACCTGTGGAATGGAAACATAATAAATATTTGATCTCAAATTAAAAATAAGGGAAAATGTTACAAAATTTTATCAAGGGTAACATCGTAAGAATATGAGAAAACATGAGCATGAGAGAAATATATTATTAAAATAAAAAAGTAATAATAAAATTTGTCCATAATTCATGATATAAGAATATTTAATATCAAATGAACAAACATGTACCAAGGAATAAGAGTTTCTGATAATAAACAAGATCCAAAGAGCATAATGATAGGCATATAACTTAGAATTATAGCATGTAATTAACAAATAAAATAACAAGGAATTATGGTATAAAATATAATCATAAGTAAATAATAAAATTGTGATAAAATTAAATCATCTTGCACACTAATTTCTAAACAATAAAAAAATCCATGCATCAAGTTATGAACAAACAAGATGTCTACGCATCATATTATGGATAAACAAAATATCGATGTATAAAATCAATATATAATGAGATATAAATCCATAACCAATGAATTAGAGTGATATATAGGACCCCAGTCTTTATCAAAATTATTTATTTTCATCATAATATATTAATCATTCATCATTACATGATAACCTATGAAAATAAACAAGGTTTCATATCATTTAAAAATTGTATATCATAATGACATATCATATGAAAATTGTTTGATAAAAAAAATTAAATCACCAAAAAGGAGTATTTTATAAAGTAATTTATATTATTATTCATAAAAAATAACTCCATGGGATTTTTGTATTTTTTATATAAAGCGGAAAATGTAAGAAAAATCATAATAAGATATCTCATAAAAATAATTTTATGTTGTTGTAAAACAGAAAAGTTTTGGGTCACCTTAAAAAATATTTTTTTATAATGTAATAATAATTTTTTTTAAATAATACTTTAAAATAAATACCAACAATGGATCCTTGAAAAAAATATTTTATAAAGGAAATGTGGAGTGGAAGATAAAGATATATAATCATGAATTGAAAAATCTTTACCAACATTAAAAAAAACACCTTTATTGAAACCCACATCATAAAAAGAGTAATAAATATTCCATTTGAAAACATGTAAAGAAAAAATTCAAAATAACCATAAATAAAACATATTTTTATTTCAAATTAGGAAAAGATAACATTTGTGGGAAGATTAAATATGGATATGGAATAAAAAGAGTGCATTAAGAGATGATGGGAATTAATCTTTACATAATTGAATTTTAAAAAGAAATAAATCCATCAAAGAATATGTATTGATTACAAAAATGTAACTCCTAGTAAAATAAGAAGTAAGGTAAATATAATATCATCATATAATATACTAAAATAGTCTTATGAAACTATATTCAAAGAGGAATAATCAGTACTCAAGAAAAGATTATGATTCATGAAAACCCCTTACCATGAGTTCATGCTCAGTTGGGAATGTTCTAACTTCCTATATAATAATCGTAGTCTCACTATTCATCTATTATATATATATATTACCATTTTAATAATGTTTTTATTCTCATTTATTGCATAATTATTGGTAATAGTAGTTTTAATCATTCCATGTTTGTTTTTGTATAATGGTTTGAGTTTTTACTCCATAATTATAAGTAATTTATCTCTATAATGATCAAGTTACTTTAAATATAGGTTTAATAATGGTGTAGGAAGTTCCATGTTCATTCTATGTAACTTTTAGGGGTGATTAATAAAGATGAAATCTAAAACCTAATTGTTTCGGTAACCGTTATTATAAAAAGGTTTTTTATTAATATTAAGTTTAAATCTTAATATTACCATTTAAAAACAAAAAAACTTATTATTTATATATCAATATCATATATTACCATAAATTAAGTTTTCAAAACTATTTATGCTAATAATTCATGACATTATTCCTATATGTGGTTAAACCAAATAAAACAAGAATGTGTAGAATTAATTGGATAAGTATGATTATGAAATGATTTTATTATAGTATCATCATTATAGAATCATGAAAACATAAAAAAATTATCATTATTATATAATAGTAATAGTATTTAATATTTCTATATCATTTATGATATAATCATAATGACATTGTTCACATATGTGGAAAATCCACTCAAAGGGGAGCATGCTATAATGACTGAATGAATAAGCAAAATATATTTAATAATGGTAATATTATTTTTTTCATAAGATTAATGATTTAAAAAAATATAATATGGTGATATATAATATTTAAAAAATGAAGACAAATAAATGGAATAATGATAAGAGAGGATAAAATACTAACTTAGAATAATTTACTCTTCTCTTGCTGACCTCCCTGATTATGATGGGATTTTGTAAATTTACAGGGACCAAAATCAAAACAAATATAGGATATAATTATTTAGTAAGATAATTTGGAATATTATATGGGAGAAATAAAAAAATTTATAGTGTATTTGAAGGGGTACTGTAATGATCCTTTTATAAGTGAGAGGAGTGACACACTTGTAAATATTAATAACATTTAAATATATAAATATCTTTCTCGTGGAAATTGGCTCCAATTTAGTCAAATTTCTATAAAAGGATAATTTAAGGTCTAAATACACTCAAAAAAATAAAATTGGGACATTTTTTATGATAATTGTGTCATTTGTTTTAGGTTACCACCCCCAACATTTTTAACCCTTTCCAGGGAGACAAACTTTTACATTGGTAACTTATTATATCCCTAAAAATTTAGTTAACCTAATTAAATAATATTGATTTTTATAATTCCATATGTTGAATACATTTTAAAATATTCAATTCCTAAATTTGGTGAAAATTAATATTAATAAAAGTAAAAAAAACACATTAAAAACATTTTTTTTAAAAAGGTCTTTTAAGAAAAAAATGATTTTAACAAATTTTTATGATGATAATTTCATTTGGTTTCTTATTGGGAAAATCACCACATTTACCATTATATACCTTTTTAACTCAATTTTCACTTTTCCCATCCACTAATTAGATAAAGTAAAGTTAGTGATGAGAGTACTTAACTAATAAATAATGTTTATACACTAACTTATAATCTTATAGGATTCAATATAAGTTTTACATGATCATTTAAAATTAGGTTTTATAACATATATATATTCAAATACCACATAATGGTTTATAAATATAATTTTAATTAACCAAAGAATTCCCCCTGTGAGTTTCAAAATTTGTGTGTAATTAAGATTTTTTGTCATTCACCAGCTAAAGATTGAGTTAATACCCAACCCTCCTTTTCAAAGTTATTACCCTTGGGTATATCTATTATAGTTACTTTATCTAGTTTTTTGTATCTAAATAGGTATTTCATTTTCAATAAACCACACAATCTCTAATTTAATAAAATTTATGGATGTTAACCAATACTTAGACTTATCCATAATTTTTTTACTAAAGTTGTATCATCCCAATCCCAAGAATAAATAAACCCCACTCTGACACCAAATGAGGTGACCCTGGCCTGCACTCCTAGTTCCATTACTAAAAATAAATTATTCACACATAATATTTGATATCGAGTGAGATGAATAAATCCAAACTTACAGATATTTTTATAATTTAAACATTATATCTCACAAATACTCTCACAATCCCAGAAATATAATGATTTAGTGTCTTTGGAGGATTAGCTACATAAAAAAATATTTTAAAATTCTTGTGAATATTTATCAATAATAATAACATGCTTCACCCCCTTTCAGAATCATTATTGGTTTTACTCATCTTTATAAACTAAAGAATTGAAACATAAGAAATGGGTGATAATGTTCATTAAGGTAAAACTTTTCAAGATTTCATCAAGAGTTAGATCATAATAATATGAGAAAACATGATCATGGAAGAAATATCTTATTAAAATAACATGGAAAATTATTATTTTTACCTAATACATGATATAAGAACATGTAATCTCAAATTAACAAACAAGTACCATGGTATAAGAGTTTGAGATAATAAGCACGAACCATAGAGCATAATCATTGGCATAAGACTTATAATTGTGAATTATATTGAAAAATAAAATAATAAGGAATTATATAAAAAAAATAAGCATAGGAAAATCATAAAAATGTGATAAAATTCAATCAATGGAACATGTTAAATTTTTAACAAACAAAATTGTTTCACATCAAGCTGTGAATAAAAATGGTGTTCAAAAATCCTATTGTGAAAAAACAAAATTTCCACATATAAAATAATTATTTCATGAGATATAAATAATTAACCAATGAAGTGGAGGTCTATATACAACCCCAAAAATCATTATCCAAACATTTTGGTTTCTTAATATATCAGTCATTAATTATCTCATAAGAACCCATGTAAATAAAATAGTTTTCATATCATTTCAAAATTGTGTTGTATAACATGATATAAAGAGTAAATTGGTTGATACCAAAAAGTAAATCACCCAAAAATACTATTTCATAAAACAAAATTAGAGGGTTGTTCATAAAATATAACTTCATATTACTAGAGATAAAGAGTAAAATTTAAGTGCAATCATGAAACAATATTTCATAAATTATTTTTAGCCTTATTGTTAAAAGTAGAATTTATGATCCACATTCAAAAATAATTTTTAAGAACATAACAGAACAAAATTAAAATAAGACTTTAAATAAATACAGAAAAGTGGTCCTTGAAAATATATAAAGGTTTTACAAAGGAAACATGTAATGGAAGATAAAATTTATGATCGTGAAAGAAAAAAATATTTTCAAAATTTAAAATTACCTTTATTAAAACTCACATCATAAAAAGAGTGTTAAATATTTGATTTTAAAAGTGGTAAATAAAATATAAAAATAAAAATAAATAAAACATATTTGGATTTCAAAATAGGATAATATAACATTGGAAGAAGAGTAAATATGGATATGAAAGAGAAATAGCTCATTTGGAGAGGATAAGAATTATTCTTAACATCATCAAATATTATGAAGAGATAAATTTATCAAAAAAGATATATTTTATTATGAAAATGTAATTAATAAAAAATAATAAGTAAGGGTAATATAAAATCAAAATATGATAAAAGAAAACAATCTTGTAAAACCATAGTCGAAGAAAAATATTTAAGACTAAAGAAAGGTGGTTGAGTCATAAAAAGAACTTTCCATGGATTCAAGCTCAGTTAAACACGCTCTAAGTTCCTGTATAATAATCATAGACTCGTTAATAATTTATTATATAACCTCATTCATTTTTTAACTTTTAAATAATATTTTAAGTTCATTTATTACATAATTTTAACTTGTTTTTAGTTGATATTAATTATTGGTAATTACTAGTTTTACTTATTACATATTTTTTGGTATGGATATTTTGGTTGTCACTCCATGTTTATAATTTATTCATATTTATAATGTTCAGGGTACTAGAAATAAAATTCGCATGATGTTTTTTAAGTTCCATGTTTTATCTATGAGACTTTGAGGTAAGATTTGTAAAGATAAAATCTAAAACGTTTTTGTTTCTGTAAGATTTATTGTAAATAGGTTTATTATTATTATTATTAAATATTATTATTACCAATATAGAAACAAAAACAAAAATAATATAAATTAATATAAAATATTAATAAATATTAATTTTTTATAATCACTCCTGATAAAAGTTCATATCATCATTCATGTAGGCAGTTAACCTGACTAAAACAAGAAAACGCTAGAATTAATTAGATAAGTAAGATTAAAAAATGATTTTATTATAGTATCATCATTAAATAATTATAATAACATCAAAAAACAATTATTAAATAATATTACCATTAGTTAATATTTATATATCATTCATGATATAATCATTATAACGTTGTTTTCATAGGTTTTAAAATGGACCCAAACGGGAGTGTGTTATAATGATTGGATGAATAATGACAAACTATTTATTTATGTTAATATTAATTTTACAAAATCTTAATGATTTAAAAGATAGGATAATATAGTGATAAAAAATATTTAATAAGTGGTAGAAGAATAAGAAATGGAAGAATGATAAGAGAGGAAAAAACTTACATAGAAAGAATTTACTCTTATCTTGGAAACCTCCTTTATTATCAAGGGATTTGGATAATTTCTAGGGATCATAATCTAAAAAACATAGGATATAATTTTTTTGGAAGTAAATTTTATATAGTACAGTATAAAATTAAAATTTATAGAGTGTATTTGAAGGGTTGGTGGAATTTCCATTTTATATGTGATAGGAAGTGGCACTCTTGTAAATATTAAGAAGTTTTAAATATAATGAATGTCTTTTTAAAGGAAACTGTATCCAATTTAGTCTAGTTTTTATGATAGGATAATTTAATGTTGCAATACACTCAACCAATTAAATTGTTACTTGTTATAGTGATAGTTTTGACCTTATACCTTAAGTTAACCCCCCCCCCCCACCCACCCCCACCCCCAAAAAACTTTTAACCCATATAGTGGGGAAACAAATTTATCATGGTTACTTATTTCTATGCCCAAACATTAATTTGAACATATTATTTAATATTCATTATTCTAATTCAAAATAGTAAATACATTTTAAAATATTAAATTTCTATAGGTGGTAAAAATTAATTTTAATATAAGTAAGCAAAATGCAACAAAATGCAATTTTTTTTAAAATATGTCTTCTTAAGCATAAAAAATAATTTTACACAAAATTAAGGCATAAAATTAATAATAATGAAACTTATTGATTTATGAAAAAATAAATTTGAGTTATTTGAATTTAAAAACAATCCAAAACCAAATTTAACCCTATAATAATTAAATTAAAAAAAGGGATCAAAAATAGTTCTTTCATTATAATTAAATACCAATAATGATTCAAAGTGTTGAACATAGATTTATAAATAAAAAATAAAATCTTTTAATATTTTATTTCAATTTTTTAATATATATTTTTTCAATCAAAATTTTTTATAAATTTTTTATTAATTCTTACAAAATGATGATGTCTTAAAATTTATGGTATTTGTAAAACAATATTTTTTTACTATTCAACTACAATTCAATATTTTTAGAAAAATAGAAAAACAACCCTAAGATAATTTTTACATTATAAATTAAAAAAATAATTTAATTTCACAAAATTAAAATTCATAAATTCATAAATTTTTCTTTTAAATTAAAATACAAAATATTTAAAAAAACTTATTTTATAAAAAAATAACATTTAATATTTGAGTATTGTTAATATTATTTCATATCGTTTACAAATCAAATAAATTTTAATATATTATATTTAATATATTAAAATATTAAATATTACCACAATCAACCTTTAAAATTGATAAATTTAATTTATTTAGATAAAATATGCAACACTATAAAAATGATTCTTTGAAAAATAATCATTTTAATGTTAAATCCTATTAATTATTTATCCTATAAATGTAATACTTTTTAATTATTTATTTTCATGTGGAAAAAGATTACTAAAAAATATTTAATTAATAGAATATATGTACTAAAATATTGGGGGGTTATAATGACCATATTCGCTAACCATTTTTGTAGGCACAACCCCACCAAAACCAAGAGAACTCAGCTAAAAATTTATCTCTTGAAATTTATACATCGGACCATCAGACTTTATCTTTTATCCATGGGATATTCATAAGGATCTATGAGAAAAAATTATTTTCTTATTTTATCCACCATTTTTAGATGAGTTTGATGCTTCAGGATGGCTCAATTGTTTTCTTTATATTGTGATAGTTATCTAAAAATCACAAGGAAACAGTTATGGGAGGTAATATCATCATATATCTCTCAAAGTATCTGAGAATTTTTTACAAACAATTTCCCCTATCCTTATTAGGGAAGAGTAATTTTATTGAACCCCCATTATTTACAAAAAATGGTCCTACTAAAGAAAGAAGTAATGTGATACAAATGGGATGATGTGTATGACTATCTCATAGTGGAGGATGAAGCCACTTAATACCACCCATGGGTAGCCTTAGGTTCCAGATCAACCCTAATAATTAGAGGATATCCAAAAACTACTCATTCTCATGCACTACGACCATTCACTCCTCAAGAGCGGTGGAACCAATATATTTGCACTATATTCAATAATATTATTTGGATCCGAAACTAAATTTTCCAGAGGATATATATACCTTTTGAATCACCATTGATGTCACTATATTCACCATTTCCTACACTGCCTCTATCCCATCCACCTCAAACACCCCAGATCCCAACATCTAAGTTTATCCCCACTCCCCATTTTAATCCTTCTCAGCATTACATGTCTATTTTCTAGATCATCCCATCATGTTTGAAAACCTATACCAGTGTAGGCCTTCCCTTACTTGTCCTATTCCACATGTGATACTATGATTTCTGAAAAACATTGATGCTTGAAGAGAATTTTTTTTAAGGCCCAAAAGAAGAGAAAGGTATAGATAATTGAGACTAGTGAAGAGGTTTCCTTTATTAACCCAGCCACTCACCACATGACCTCCATATTGTGTTGGGAGGTGCTTACTCAAGAGAGTAGTCAGTCACTGGTACTTACAACTACCCCACTTATTCTTACGACCTCTTTTACTAACACACTAACTACAAATTTTAGTATGGATATTACTCCTCTAGTTGATACTCCTACATTTATTCAAAACTTTAGAGGGGTAAGGATTGATGAAATCCACACCAACTGAGGCACCTCATGTCCCATTTACCATAGAGGCCACACTATTGGAATCCTAGACTCCTACATCAGATATATCCCCAAATCAACAAAATCCAACACTTTCCTTGGATATCATTACTATTCAACCAGAAACTCTGAAAGAGTTTTCTATGGTAACCCAAATTTAGAAAAATATGCCCTTTATCCCATATACTTTGGTTTCAGAGTGACAATTGAAGGGTAGACTAAGGAGATTAGGTGATAATAGGAGTAGTCTCTTATGAATTTTCCATCATCCACTACTATAGCCCTAGAGCAGGAGGATTCTAGGAGAAGGGGGGGGATACCATGAAGTCCTTTGATTCTTCCCCATCCCATTTTTTTGTGTGTTGGTTATATTTATGTATTTTTTATCATATTTATATGATTCTCATATATTTTTTTATGAGTTCCATATATATCTATTTTGTAATATATTTTTTTAATACATTGAAATTTGTCTTGAGAAAATTTATTTCTTTAAACAATATGGATATATTGTCTTGAAATCACATATTTTCAAATGAAAAACTCAAATTACATGTCCCAAAATTCAAAAACCCCATAAATTAATGGGATTTTAAATGTTTTAAATTATATATAGTGATCAAGGAAAATAATATTCTTAAAACTAGGATGTTTTTCATATTATTTCAAATCTTTTGATCCATTATTTTTCAAAAATTTATTGTTTTTTACTTTCAACCTCTTCACCTTAACTTCAAGTAGTCAGAATGTTGTTTGATATTATATATAAAGGAGGGTATGTTGGGTCCAATTGACTTTTTTCATGAAATAATTGGTATGGGGGACATTTTACTTAATATAAATCTATTGAATTGAGAAAATTTAGATAAAATACTGAAATAAAAATAAAAAATTTAATCAAAAATAACTAAAAATTTATTGATTATTTATTATTAAGTTGAAATATAATATGATTATTTAATTTTTTTCCTTTAATTTTAATTTTATAAAGCTTTTTGTTGACTCACTAATTACATAAAATTCATATCATGAGTGATTTTCCAAAATTGTATAATACTTGTTATTAATAGTTATTCTAAGACATTTTTTGAAATATACTTTCTAAAACTATATTTTATGAGATAAATTGGGACATTCTTGACAACTAGAACATTCAGTTTAATCTTTTTCAAATAATGAGATTTTTTTAACCATGTTGATTAGATTTGGGATATTTATTCTAAATCCTTTTTACCATTAGACCTACCGTATATATAACCCTCTTTTAAGCCTATAGTATCCATGATAGGGATTGATATAAAATATATAATTCCTTGAATAAAATTTCCCATATGACACTTTGTTTGTAGCGACACATGACCTTAGTCGTGTGTCCCTGTATGCCAGAGGATGTTGACTAGTGATGAGATTAAATAGCCAATGAGGGGGGACTATACTATCATTACCATCAAACAAAATAAAAAACAATACTATAATAAACAATCACCATTAGATAAAGTGAAGGTTATTACAATAAAAATACAACTATTAGTAATATATAGCATTGAAATACTATAACAATAATGTACCCATGATGATCATATAGCCATTCAATAAGGTTTCCCACTATTTTAACCATTATAAAATAAATAGTAAATAAAAAAAGAGACTCAATTATAAAACCTTATACTCTCCTCAAACTAGTTTCCCAACATCCGTTCAACTACACTTATTAGATCCCCCATACAACATGTCACCTTAAAAACAAACATATGGTCAGCATGTACATCGGGGTTCCCATGCAGGGTGTGATCATAAAACTTAGTAGGCTCTCACAAAGTTTCACTCATATAAACTATAATATAGTGTGTTTTCATGTTCAAGAAAATAAATATGTATAAATATAACATGAAAGAAATAATTTCAATACATTTTTTGTTAATCATTCCACCATGATGTTTGGCCTTACTTTCTTCATCCAATATTGGTGGAGAATTTTTCTTGTATCACAACCTCAATCCATACCCTATCACTTAGGGTATAATATTACATCAATGTCTCAACCTCTACCCTCTAACTTACATAAGGGTCTTATACTATGATTGGATATCATTTTTGGTATAACACCACCACCCTCTATCTTAGGATGATGTCTAATATCCTAATCATTTTATGTCCTATACCACCATCTTATCATTAAAATTAAGGTCTCATATCACATATTATTCCACCACATTCTCACTAAAGGTGGAGTCTCATACCAAATCCTAACCACTACCCTATAACTTAGGGTATGGTCTCATACTTTATCCTAACCACTACTCTCTTACTCAAGGTAAGGTCATATATCACATCTTGACCTCTACCCACTTACTCGGGGTAAGTTCCTATATCACATCCCTAATTGACGCTATAACTCCACACCACCCCAGACCACTAACCAGTGATTTTACTGATGGAATGGTGTATCACCTCTGGCACACCTCCCTATATTTTAGAGGTTTTAGACTAGTTGAAAGGGTCTATGAATACACTTTTCATAGATTATGCACTCTAGAAAGATTAGAAATATAATAATAAAAATATATAAATAGTTAAAATATCCATTTTAAAATCATAATAGGTTATGTTTCAGTAAATAAACAAATACATTGCATATATTAGGTGGTATACAATACATGTCTCAATGGATCCCCCATGGGTGGATTTTATATAATGACAACAAATGAATAAATAAAATTAGATCAACAACTCAACCCCAACTGGTCTTGAGTCCTACCTAGTCCCATCAACCATTTTCTATCCTATCCTACCATTAAAAAAATATATAATGGTATATTAACCGAAACATTTCCTTGTGACAAATAATAGTGTTTTCCTAGGTACCAAGTGTCTTAGCGGCCCAAGAAGGGTGTGAGTATAACTTTTTAGGCCACCACTAATGGTGTCCCTAAATACAACAAGTCTAAAACTGTTCATTTATAATTTATCAGGTTAAATAATATAAAATAAAACCTATAAAGCATTTAAATATAAATTCATAAAATAAATTCCAAACTCGGGTTCCTGTGATGACACCTGGGAACTATACATACCTACTTTGGCTAGTGTTGGGGTGTCTCTGAGAACACCAGTATGACAGTGTCAAACCATCTCTCATAGGGGTTAATATAATCATCCCCAACCAAAAAAGAGTAACTTTAGGGTAATATTCCTCTCATTAGGGTCCTAGCATCCACCTAGGGGATGTGTACACCCCAGGTTTAACCATCAACTAACATTCACCCAGAGGCCATGTCCACGATTCACTTAATCATCAACCAACATCCACCTGGTGGTTATGTTCACCTTGAGTTTAACCATCAAATAACATCCACCTGGGAGCCCTGTTCACCTTGTATTTAACCATGAACTAACATCTACCTGGGGGTCATGTTCACCTTAGTTTTAACCATAAACAAACATCCAATTGATGGTTGTGTTCACCCCAAGTTTAACCATCAACTGAAAATCCATATCCACCTATGGGATAGGTTTAACCCAATTCCAAAAATAAATATAAAAAACAATTTCATTTACTTTATAATAAGTATACACACATATAGTTATTATCATAAAACAAAATAAACAGTCACAAGACATAAGGGTTCATTTTACATTTATGTTCTAAAAACAACTCCAACCTACAAGGGGTGTTTCCATTACCTTAAAACATTATCAAATAAAATAATAATTTTATCAATAATATAAGACAATTTATAATTTCCATACCAATTTATCACCTTGGTTTCCCATACCTATTTCATAAAACATGCTTTACCAAAGCACATAACTACAACCCATCTCAAATCTACCATTTTTCATTAAAATTTACAAGGATATATCATTTTCCCAAGGAAAAAAATTAATTTTAAAAAAATGAAACACAATTTTAGAGGTTCAAACTTAATTTATAAATTTTTCAAACTTCATTCCATTCCATTTACATAAATATAAAACTAGAAGTCATTATTTTATGAAGAACATTACCATTCCAAGGTATAATTCAAGATTCAATCCCATTTTCCAATAACTAATGACTGTGAAATTACATATAACTATTATTGGTTCTAGATCATAACCCCATGTTTGAAACTTTTATATATATTTTAACTATTTAATAGTGTATAAGTGAAATATGGTCAATCAGCTAAAATTGGGGTGTACGAACCACAGAAAAACCCAATTTAAAACCTATAATTTAATATATTATTTCTATATGAAAAACTCGTGAGACCACACAGTAAATGCACCAAAAACCAAAGCAATACTATTGGTTGAATTTATGGACCGCCTAACATATATATAGACAATCCCACACATTGAGTATCAGCCGCCATTTTGGTCCAAATTAGAAGAAAATGAAGAAACAAATGACCTGTAAATAGGGTATATTATACATAAATGGTGAGAGATATTTAGATCATTGAACCAAATAGGAAGAGGGGTAATATGAGTAGTATACATACCTATAACTTTGAATCGTAAGAGATGATTCTTGATTTGGACACTATATGAGGGAGATCTCATTATGGGAGAGAATGGATGAATGGAAGGTGATGCGTTAGGAGTTATGACAAAAGGGGGGATAATATAAGGTTAAAAACATAAATTTCAATAGGTATAATTTCATAATTTTTTAACCATTAAATAGGTGCATAGTTTTTTCATGTGGTTTAACAAATTGTGCATTAGCCATGTTAATCCAAATGTCTGGGACAATCCATTTCATATGGGTAGGATGCATCATTTAAAAAATTACATTTAAACTATATGAAATGGATCTATGACATATTAAAAAGATTCAAGTCATTTTAAAGATCCCCTATCATGGTTTAAAAAAACTATGTTCCTATAAAAACCAAGTCGCATGTTTGGGGTGCACAGTTAACACTAAATATGAGCTAAACATACATCCCATGATTTTTTGAGTCAATAAGGTTTTCCTTACGAATTTTCCATTCCTTCATTCTTGGGGAGATAATTAAGTAAATAAGGTTTCCTTAGTGACTTTACCATTTCTTCTTGTTTTGAAAATCGCAAACACCTTATCTCAAGGAAAATACCTTTTCACCCCTTGTTTTACTTCTATAAGGAAAATTTTATTCCCCAAGGAAATTTATCCTTATCTTGTTTTCATTGTTTATATCAAAAATTTTATAAGTGTAAAATTTTGTTTGACACCAAAACCTCTGAATCCTATAATTACCTAGATATGAATCATTCTGTTTTAGGATCCGAATTCTGATTATGAAATTCTGGATATGAACTCTTTTGAGTTCTAACTCCGAATTCTGATTAATAATTCTAGTTACAAACTTTCTGAGTTCTAACTCTGAATTCTGAATATGAATTCTGGTTACAAACTTTCTGAAGGTCTGACTCCAAATTCTGAATACGAATTCTGGTTACGAACTTTCTGAGTTCTGACTTTGAATTCTGAATATGAATTCTGATTATGAACTTTCTGATGCTTTGACTTCGAATTCTGATTACGAATTCTTGTTACGAACTCTTCTGAGTTCTGACTCTGAGTTCTCTGAATAAATACTCTGAAATCTTATGATTTCTGACTCTGAATTACCATGAACTTTGACTCCGAACTTTGTGAGTTCTGGTTCTGAATTCTTGTGAATCCAGATTCTGAATTTCCATGAAATCCAGTCTCTGGAATTCTATAGAGTTCAGGTTCTAAATTCCTAGAAAAAAAATCCAAATATCCTTGTATTATAGACTCTGAATTCAATTTTGGTTAGACTCTGTACTTTCATTTTCTTACATTCCGAATATCATATTTTAATTATGCTTACACTTGTTTTGTTATAAAATGATCTCATGCTTTTAGTTACTAACTAACCGTTGTTTGAGTGACACATGTACAGGTCCCTCCAAAATTCAAGGTAAAATATGACCATTGGAGGAGGGAGCCTACCATTGAATCCATGCCTATAAATAGGATCTCATTTGAAAGAACTCAGGACTTTTGGAGTTTTTGAAGCATAGAACTTTCAGAAGTGATTTCTAGAGAGAGAGGCTCTTATAAACTCTCAAGCTTCATGCATAAAGATTGAACGTCTTGTTCAAACTTTTCTTCATGCAGATTTGATTAGTACAGAGGTGTAATTTCTTTGATATTAGAGACTTTGGGTTGTGAAGTCAGAGGTACCAATTTCCTTACAAATCAAGGTCTTACAGGGATAGCAAGACAAATACCGATCTTTAGATTGAGGTCTTACCTGGGTTTTGGTAAGATAGACTTTCTTGAAAGTATAAATCAAGGGAACTTTTATCCAGGTTTGTTGGATACCCTTCTCTTTGGGATAAAAGAGTTACTACTTGTCACTTGTAGTATTTCTATTTTGTTTTCCGATGTACTCTTAGTTGTTGAGGAAAGTATAATCTTCTTATACTTCCATATCTTTTACTCTGATTATATAGGATTCTATATGATTTAAGGTAGAATCTTAGTCATTGTAAACTTTTGTTAAGTTTCATTTCTAGAATCACTTTTCCAGAATCAAGCAAGTTATTAAAGCTTAGATGTGTTGTGAATTTTGGTTATGCAAAAAATTCCTTATGGATTTTTAAAGTATACAATTCACCCCCCCCCTCTTGTATTTGAGCATCTCATTATTACATATTTGATCCAACAATTTGTATCAGAGGAGGTGACCTCTGAATTAATCTCATGATTAGATTCAGAAGCGAATTCTTATTCTTATTATATTTGGAATTTAATTTCCAGATTCACACTTTTTCAGAATTAGTTTTTCAGACTCGTATAGTTCAGATTCATTTTAGCTTAGAGATACTCTTGTTCTATATTTTCATTGCTTAGGGATATTCTCTTTGTATACGAACTTTTTCTATTAACAAGTTTTTGTGGAAGGAATTTTCTTTAAGATGTCAGGAATCAATGTTGGTTCCCTAGACAATCTCAATCCAACTAGACCACCTATATTTGATGGAAATGATTATGAATATTGGAGAGATCTCATGAAGACTTGCATTATCAATAATGGAGTTGATAATATTTTTATTCTTACTGGAGGATATAAAATTCCTGACAAAGAAGTTAGTACCTTTACCAATCTAGAAAATCATGAATATCAACTAAATTAAAAGGTAAACAATACTTCGATTTTTTCCATGACTAAAAACATATATAGCCAAATTTCATATTGTGAAGTAGAAAATTGTATTTGGAAGAAAATTGTATTTGCTCACTTTGGAACTTCCAAAGTAATTGAAACTAGAAGAGCCATGCTCAGAGCTGAATATCATGGTTTCTGCTTTTCTTATAGAGAACCCTTATGTACGGTGCAACAAAGATTCATGACTATTGTGAATAGTTTAAAATCCATGGGTGAGAAAGGATTATATGATGAATCTCTTATTGATAAGATCATAGACATCATTCCTAATGAGTGAGAATCCAAGAGGACAGCTATAGATGAGAACCGAAAGGTTACTCAGATTTCCTTAGATGAGTTGTTTGGAACTCTTCTTAAACATCAGACTAGAATGAAGAGAGATAATAAAAATATAAAGAAGTAGAATGGAAATGTAAGTGTTTATTTTACTACAACTTCTAATCATACAAAAGATAATACTTCTGAGAGAGTTACTAGATCTAAATATAAGAAGGTTATTATCCAATCTGAATCTAGTGGAAGTGAATCCTCAGAGAATGAATTAGCCAATCTTACTTGAAGGATGAAAAAGATAACTGGACAGAGGAACTTTCAATCCAGATATAATAATAAAGGAAGGAAATATAATAATGATTCATAAGTTACATGTTATGAATGCAAGAGAGCTGGACACATAAGGCCTGATTTCCCCATGATCAAAAGCAAAGAAAGAAATGAAAATCATTATGAAAGAAATAGAAATAAGTATTACAAGGCTAAATCTAAGAAAGTCTTGAAAGCTAATGACACCTGGATTACCATTGGTGGAGACTCTTCAGATGAATATTTAGATTAGGATTCTTATAGACAAAATAATCTTTGTCTAATAGCAATAATACCTCTTAAAAATTATTTCTTTATGGCTAAGGTACACAATGCTGAATCTATGACTAATATATGTTTGAATGCTAATGATAGTAAATATTATAACTCTTCAAATGAAGAATCTTCTTCTGATGAAGATAATACTTTACCTTCCTATGAATAAGTTTTTATGTTTTCCAAACTTCTTGAGATTGAGAATTCAAAACTCATGAAAAAGTGAGATAAGGCAAAAACTAGGAATACTATTCTTACTAAGGAAATATCAGATCTTTCTAAAGATCTTTATAAGAAAAATATTGATTTTAAAAGTATTTCAAAAAATCTTGAGGAAGTAAGTTCTGAGAAGAATAAAATTTCTAAATATCTAGAAAACATAATTTCTATGAAAAATGTTTTCGAGCCTAGTTCTAGTTCATAATCAAATGTTTTTTAAGACAAGAACTTTTTTATCAAACTCAAATCTGAAATATTTTCTTGGAGTAAGTGTTTTTCAACTTTACCTTAGGTAAATAAAATTTTGATAAAATGTATTCTCAAATATGACCTCTAAGAAATAGTTCTGGTTTTGGTTACACTGGTTCTAAACCAATTTTCAGTAACAATTATTTTGTTCCTCAAAGTGCTCCATTCTGCACTAAGTGTTAGTGTGGTGGACATTGGGCAAATATTTTTTCTCTAAAAAAAAACCAGCCATTAGGATTTCATAAAGCCTATTTTTCTAAAAATATGTGGGTGCCTAAAATTTTTGTTTCTAAGAATTTTGGATCCAAGAAAGTTTGGATTCCGAAAACCTAACTTTTTATTATTTTTAGGAAAGTAGAGAAAGTACCAATAGCAATATGTGGTACATTGATAGTGGATGTTCCCAGCATATGACTGGTAACAAAAACTATTTTGAAAAGATTGTCAATACGAAAGGAGGAAAAGTAACTTTCATAGATAATGCTCAGGGAGAAATTATTGGTATAGGTAACATCGTTCTTCTTGAAAGATTTCAAATGTTTTATTTGTTAAGGGTCCTAAGCACAACCTCATTAGCATAAGTCAGTTATGTGATGAAGGTTACCTTGTGAATTTTAGGAATGATATGTTCTCAGTAAAAAATTTCAAGGAAGATTTTATTGTTTCTTCCCATAGGAAAGAGAATGTTTACACACTAAACATAGAAGACCTTAGGATCCAAGATCTACCTTGCCTTAGTGCAATGGAATATCATTCTTGGTTATGGGATAGAAGGTTAGGACACTGCAACCTTAAAAATTTATGAAAACTTTATAAGAAAATATTAGTTAAGGATCTATCGGAGCTTAGATTTGATTCTTCAAAAATTTGTGACCCTTGTCAATATGGAAAGAAATATAAATCAAGTTTTAAATCAGTAGGTGAGGTCACAAATACCGATGCATTACAGCTAGTGCATATGGATCTTTTTAGTCCAACACAAACTAGAAGCATTGGAGGCAAGTACTATGTATTTGTTTTAATTGATGATTACAATAGATTTACATGGGTCTATTTTCTAGAAAAGAAGTCTGAAGCTTTTTCTTATTTCAAAATTTTTAGAGCCCAAGTTAAAAATAAGAAAAATATTCCACTGATAACTATTCATTTTGATCATGGTGGAGAATTTCAAAATTCAGATTTTGAAACTTTTTGTAGTATAAAAGGCATTACTAATAACTTCTCAGCACTCAAAACATCTCAATAAAATGGTGTTATTGAAAGAAGAAATAGAATTCTTTAAGAGATAACAAGAACCATGTTGAGTGAGTATTCTGTAGCCAAATATTTTTGGGCTGAAGCTATAAGTACTACTTTTTATACTATAAATCAAGTTTTGATTAGAACTTTTCTTAATAAAACTCCTTATGAGTTATGGAATGGTAGAAAACCTATACTTTCCTACTTCAAGGTTTTTGGTTGTAAGGTATTCATTCTGAATACTAAAGATAATCTACATAAATTCACACCAAAATCTGATGAAAGAATTTTCTTAGGCTACTCCACAACTTTTAAGGATTATAGAGTTTTCAACAAAAACATTTGTACTGTTGAAGAGACAGTACATGTGAAATTTGATGAAACTGATACCTTTGTTTTTAAACAACCCCAACCTACATCTTCAGATGTGTTTTCAAAAACTGATTATCAACCAATGTTAGAAAATCCTTCTGATAAGGAAAATTTCCAAGAAGATACTTCTAAAGCATTTACCTTAGAAGATTTCCTACCCTATGTTTATGAACAGGTTTTACAAAACCCAAATCAGATGTTTTTAAAGAATAATCCTAGTGTTGGCATCATTGGTGATGTGAATCAACCTGTAAGGACTAGAATTTCCTTATGAAATGAAGTATAACATCTAGGATTTCATTCCCAATTAGAACGAAAAATCACTGATGAGGCTTTAGGTGATGATGATTGGATTAAAGCCAAGCAATATAAACTAAATGAATTCGAAAGGAGTAAAGTCTGTACCTTAGATGAAAGACCTAAGTAAACTTCTGTTATTGGAGTAAAATGGATCTTCAGAAATAACTGTGATGAAAATGGAATCATTGTAAGAAATAAAGCTAGATTAGTTGCTAAAGGATATAATAAACAGGAAGTAATAGACTATAAATAAACCTATTATCCGGTAGCTAGACTTGAATCTATTCATATTTTACTTTACTTTGCAGCATTCTTCAATTTCAAACTTTTTCTAATGGATGTGAAATGTGATTTCCTTAATGGTTTTGTTCAAGAGGAATTTTTTGTTGAACAACCTCCCGGTTTTGAAGATACAAAACATCCTGATCATGTTTTTAGACTTACCAAAGCTTTGAATGGCCTTAAACAATCCCCTTGATCTTGTTATGATAGACTTACAGGATTTTTGCTTCAAAATAACTATGTTAAGGGAAATGTAGATCCAAACCTTTTTATAAAGAAAGATCAGAAAAATGTCTTGATTTTTCAGATTTATGTTGATGACATTATATTTGGTTCAAATCAGCAATCTTTAATCGATTCCTTTACGGATCTAATGAAATATGAGTTTGAAATGAGTATGATGGGTGAGTTAACATTTTTCCTTGGTTTTCAAATTTCTCAAAAAAAGGAAGGAATCTAAATTTCCCAACATAATTATATTAAAGATCTTCTTAAAAATTATGGATATGACAACACTAAAAGAATAAGTACTCCCACCAGTACCTTAAACACACTTGATCTTGATGAAGCTAGGAAACCCGTAGATCAAACATATTTTATAGTTATGATAGGAATTTTACTTTACCTGATAGCTAGTCGTCCAGACTTAATGTTTTCGGTATGCTTATGTGAAATATATCAATCTAATCCTAAGGAATCTCATTTAAAGGCAGTGAAAATAATTTTTCGCTACTTAAAGGGAACCATGGATTTAATACTTTTCTATTCTTCTAGAAATGATTTTATTTTGAAAAGTTTTTCAGATGCTGACTTTGGTGGATGTAGAATAGATAGAAAGAGTACATCCCAAACCTGTCATTTCTTAGGAGATTCATTAGTTTCTTGTTCTTGCAAGAACCAACACCCAGTAGCACTTTCTACTACTGAAGCTGAATATGTACAGCTAGAATTTGTTGTGCTCAAGTGTTGTGGATGTAACACACACTCACAGACTATGGTATGAGTTTTACCAAAACACAAATTTCGTGTGATAATACAAGTGTCATTTCCCTTAGTAAAAACCCTGAACATCACTCTCATGAAAATCACATAGATATTAGGCATCACTTTCTTAGGGATCACACACAAAAAAGAGATATTATTCTTCAATTTATTGGAACTCAAGATCGACTTGCTGATATTTTCACAAAATCTTTACCCTCCGATAGATTTGAACACATTAAACAGAAGTTAGGAATGATATATTTAAGGTAATCTTCCTTGTTAACTCCCTGTGGAATCAATATCCTTACATTAATAAACTCTTTTTCATAGAAGGAGTACATTTTATTGTATGTTTTCAAAAAAAATTGAAATGAAGTTTTTCATTTTTTTCTTAATGAAGTTTTTTATATTTTTCGTAATGATGTTTTTCATATTTTTCGTAATGAAGTTTTTCATATTTTTCATAATGAATTTTTTTTCATATTTTTCATAATGAAGTATTTCATATTTTTTTCGTACTTTAAATTTTTGTACTTGAAATTTTCATAATGAAAATTTTCGTACTTGAAATTTCTATAATAGAGTTTTTCAAAATTCTTCGTAATGAAGATTTATTTTTTTCGTAGTCTAAAATTTTTTTACGAATATTTTCGTAATGAAAATTTACATAATGAATATTTTCATAATGAATATTTTCATAATGAAAGTCTATGTACAATTTTTTTTTTCATACTCATGTTTTTTTTTTGGAATCTAAAGTCCTTCAAGAAGAATTTTCCTCAATACGAATAATTCTCCTGACAATCCGAAAGGTATGATTCTTTCTTGAGTTTTTGTAATCACCTTTTATTTGATGGAATTTTATTTTGTTTTTAAAATTTATCGGATTCAAGTTTCCTTAAATACAAATGTTTTTCTTTAAAAAAAACACAAAAGATCGGATCCTACCAAATTTTCCTTACGGATTTCATTTCAACCATCAGATCAGATCAGAAGAATTCTCAGCCATTGGATTGAGATGGGAAGTTGAACCGTCTTTTTGACACCTATCAAAAGGGGAACCCCAATGGTTGTCCCACATCGGTTTTCAAGATTTTGTGTGTCGATGCTCTTCCCCACTTCAAAATCCCATTCTTAATTTTCAAAGTTTTCTCAAGTTCGAATGTCTGCTAAAGTTCCTTCTTAAGATATGTCTTCTGTCAAGATGATTTCAGAGTGGCAGATATATAGGGATAGGTTGGTGCATCCAAACTTCTTCAACAAGTATGATTCTATTATTTCAAATAATATCAAACTTAATAGATGGGAGAGAGTATCCATATCAAAGACAGGAGCTCAGGACGTTGTGGATCCAGATCTACTCATTGAGTTTTATGAGTCAGTTTGTTTCTTTAAAGAAGAAGGGAGAGAACAGTTTTCATTCAAAAGTTATAGAAAAACCTATGCTTTATCTTACACCAAGGAAGCCAACATAGTTGGAGTTCCATATGAAGGGGAAGCCAATTTTTGTTCCCACAAGCTTCCAGATGTTCAAGGAAGTTTTGTTAAGGTGAAGTCTTTGGAGAGTCTTGGACTTTCAGATGTCAAGACCGCAAAGATTTCTCACTTGTCTACCAATAATCGGATCCTTGAGTTATGGGTTCAGGGTTTTATCGTACCGAGAAAGGGTGATAAGGAAACTCTTAAGAAAAGTGATATGTATATCTTATATGTTTTGGTAAATCTAAGGAAAATCAATCTGATGAAGCATATTCTCATTACGATAGAGAATATCAAGAATGGGAATCTGAGAGCACAGGTAATCATATATCCTTCCCTACTCTCCAAGTTGATAGTTCGGTGTCTTGAATCATTCAATATTCCTTGCAGTTGTAAGCTGGGGAATTGTAAAGTGATGTTAGTAAGAGATGAAACTTTGAAAAGAATGAATGTTGGCTTTTCTAAGGAATCAAGAGAGTTCTACGATCTACTAATGGAAGAGGCAGAAGCCGTTCTGAAAAATGAAGAAGAGGTTGAACCGTCGAAGAAAGATGGAAAGAAAATAAAATTAAAGGAAGTAGAATCTGAAGCTGAAACCCCTAAATCTTAGGAAGCTCAAACAGCACCTCTAAAGACCAAGAAGTAGAAAGCTTATCCAGATGAAGTTGTTGCCAAATGGAGGGATGATAAGAAGAACCAGAAAGAAGGGGAGCCACAGTTTGGCCTAAACCCTGCAGAGGCCAAAGCATTGAAAGAGAAAGCTGTTGAAGAGCTTGATAAGAAAGAAAAATAGAATAAGATTAAGAAGAAGATGTCGGAGGTAGAGATTGTACACTCTCTTTTGAAGGATACTGAAGTATCATCTGAGAACATTCCGGTACCGAAATCCTTCTTAGTTGAACCATTACCTGTGACCCCGGGGATGAAGTTCATGACTCCGGAAAAAGTACTAGATAAGTTTGTTGAAGAAAAGAATGGTGTAGAAGAAGTTCAAGAAGAATAAATTAGTGATGATACAGCTGATCTCATAAATCAAGTTGAATACTATCATGAGAAGGAAAGTAATTCCGCAAAATTGTCAATTCGGACTTCTGAAGACGGATATTTGAAATGTGTTACTCCTAGAGTTAATGAGAAGGATGAAGAGGAAGTGAAATAATTTTCCGAGGAAAAAAACTATAATCATCACTTTATTCATCTTGAGGATATTGAGGCAGGATCTGAGAAAGAAAAAATTGATGAAGATAGGATTGTTCAATTGTCTGAGAGTGAGCATGAGTCTCCAAATGAAGAAGCTATTCCAAAATTTGACAAAGGAAAACAAGTGGTTGTTGACACACCAACCAAAATTTCTTTAAGGAAGAAACAAGCTGGTGGATCCTCTAAGAGGAAGCTTGTCGAGCTAGAGGAAGAACCACAACCTAGAAAAGTTTCAGATTTGGAGTCATCAGCTCTAGGACATGATTTTTTCATTCAGTCCCTGAAGAATCTAGTGGACACCATTCTGATCTTTCTAACAATTGAATCCAGATGCCAGATTCTCCAGCATTGCATGAATCATAAATCATACTCCATATCCATGGTGATGGATAGGTGTGTAAAGATTGAGTCTGAACACAAGAACTTTGTTATCAACTATGAATCCCACAAAAATTCTTTCAAGAAAATGGTGATCTGGTCAAAGAATATAGTCGAAGATATGAGAGAGATTGATGACTTTCAAGATGATGTTAAGTAATATTTTGATACTCAAGATAGAAAAATCAAGGATCTAACAAATATATTTGAGTAAAAGATAAATCTTGAACAGAATAATCGGATTTAGGATGTCAAATATCTGAATGGGAAGTTGAATTATATTGTCCAAAGTTGGAAAACAAAAAGGGATCTCCAAATCGAGATTGAAGAAAAGCTAGTGAAGCAATATGACTTGCTGAAGTCTCAGGCAGAGGCTCTGAAGGCTCAAGATGATAGGATCAAATCCTTAGAGAAGAAAGCATAGGAGGATCACAAATAGCTAAAGAAGCTGAAAACCGTCGTGAAGAAGCTGATACCCAACAAAAAAAGAAGCCAAATAGATCCAAATCCAATGTTTTGTTGTATCTATTTTTCCCTATACAAATTCTTCCAATCTTAATGAAACTGTGGTTGATTTATTTGTTTGGATGATTGTACTAATATTTCTGGTACCATATTTTTTCCATTCCCTAAAACTCTTTTTGAAAATCACAAAGGGGTATAAGGAAACATAATTCTATGTAAAAGAAGAAATATCCCTAAGTAAGGGGGAGATTATCAAAAGGGAGTTCTTTTTATGAAGATTTCCACATTCAAATGAAAAATCTCATTCTGGAAATCTAGAATATGATCCTTAGAGTTCCAAATCCTAAGGGGGAGTTAGTCGTATTCACCATTGTTCATATATAAAGGGAGATAATTTTTATTTTCAAATTCTAGAAAAATTTTGCTAAGTCCTTATATTCTTTCTTGTAAGGATGTTTGTGCTTTCCAAAAAGGGGGAGATTGTTGAGTCAATAAGGTTTTCCTTATGAATTTTCTATTCCTTAATAGTTGGGTAGATTGTTAAGTCAATAAGGTTTCCTTAGTGACTTTACCATTTCTTCTTGTTTTGAAAATCACAAACACCTTATCTCAAGGAAAATACCTTTTTACCCCTTGTTTTAATTCTATAAGGAAAATTTTCTTCCCCAAGTAAATTTATCCATATCTTGTTTTCATTATTCATATCATAATTTTTCTAAGTGTAAAATTCAGTTTGAAACCAAAACCTCATAATCCAATAATTACCTAGATATAAAGCATTATGTTTTAGGATCTGAATTCTGATTACGAATTCTGGATACGAACTCTTCTAAGTTCTGACTCCGAATTCTGATTACGAATTTTGGTTACAAACTTTCTGAGATCTAACTCTGAATTCTGAATATGAATTCTGGTTACAAACTTTTTGAAGTTTTGACTCTTAATTCTAAATACGAATTCTGGTTACAAACTTTCTGAGTTCTGACTTTGAATTCTGAATATGAATTCTGATTATGAACTTTCTGAAGTTTTTACTCCGAATTATAATTACGAATTCTGGTAACGAAGTCTTATGAGTTCTGACTCTGAGTTCTCTAAATATAGACTCTGAACTCTTATGAGTTCTGACTCCGAATTCTCATAAACTCTGACTCCGAACATTGGGAGTTCTGGTTCCAAATTATTGTGAATCCAGATTCTGAATTTCCTTGAAATTCAGACTCCATAATTCTATATAGTTTAGGTTCTAAATTCCTAGAAAACAGAATCCAAATATCCTTGTATTATAGACTCTGAATTCAATTTTGGTTAGACTCCGAACATTCATTTTATTACATTCCGAATATCATATTTTAGTTATTCTTACACTTTTTTTGTTATAAAATGATGTCGTGCTTTTAGTTACTCACTAATCGTTGTTTGAGTGGCACGTGTATAGGTCCCTCTAAAATTCAAGGAAAAATATGATCGTTGGAGGATGGAGCCGACCATTGAATTCATGCCTATAAATATGAGCTCATTTAAAAGAACTCAATACATTTGTAATTTTTGAAGCTTATAACTTTCAGAAATGATTTCTAGAGAGAGAGGCTCTTATAAACTCTCAGACTTCGTGCATAAAATTTGAAAGGCATGTTCAAGCTTTTTGTCATGTAGATTTTCTTATTGCAGAGGTTCGATTTCCTTGAAATCAAAGACTTCATGTTGTGAAGTCATAGGTGCTTATTTCCTTACAAATCGAGTGCTTTCAAGGATAACAAGACAGATAACGATCTTCGGATTGAGGGATTACCTGGGTTTGGGTAAGACAGACTTTCTTGAAAGTATAAATCAAGGGACCATTTATCTAGGGTTGTTGGATACCCTTCTCTTTGGGATAAAAGAGTTACTACTTGTTACTTGTAGTATTTATTTTTTTTCCACTGTACTTTTATTTCTTGAGGAAAGTATAATATTATTATACTTCCTTAGACTTGTACTCTGATTATATAGGATTCTATACGCTTTAAGGTATAATCTTATTAATTGTAAACTTTTGTTAAATTTCATTTCCGGAATCACTTTTCCAGAATCAATCATGTTATTATAGCTTAGAGGTGTTTTGAATATTGGTTATGTGAAAATTTCCTTAGGGATCTTTAAAGTATATGATTGACCCCCCCCCCCCTCTTGTATTTGAGCATCTCATTATTACATATTCAATCCAACAATGATGCCATCCCAAAAACTAGAATTTCAATCCTCAAAAACCCTAAAACTCTCCCAAGATTTACTTGAGCACCCAAGTCACTTATCAAGTCTCAAACTACATCTAAAACATACCTTTAATATACTCTGACTCTCAAGTTCTCAATAAAACCTTGGTTTTAATGATGTTCCATCCACCAAACTCAAAAAGTCAAGTTCTTTAATAAAATTCAAATTCTTGTGTGGACAAGGGAATTAAAAACTTGCAACCATAATGATTCCCATCCCTGATAATCCCTAGTGGTCATCCAACCATGTCACCCAACCTCACTAGTCATCAATTGATGCCAATAGTCATAAACTATTCTCAAAAGACCATTTTTCTTCAAAAGATCTTCTCCTAATACCAAACACTCTATTTATTAAAACACAATCATTTTTTGTTGATTATTTACAAAACATTTAAATGGGTATTTATTTGAGCATGTCCACCCCAAAAAATGTTATTTTTCTCATAATATCAACAAGAACATGGATCCTCCCACCATAAGGCCCCACTCTTTGTGGGGTTTCATGGATTCCAATAGTTATTATTTTCCACTCCATTGGTCATGTCATCATCCAAACCAGTCAGTTCCCACCTAACTATGCTTATCAAAAAACTAGTCTCATTCTTAAGACAATCCACAACCGAAGTCCTTTCCTAAACCATTACAATGGTATGGAATCCCAAAATGTCTAACCTTCATAAGTTTGGCTAATCTACAATCATGTTTTATAATGATCACACCTGGTCATCGCAAATGACTATTAACCCAAGCAAGAAACATATCAAGAAACTAACATCCATTAATAATTCTTAAAATGTTTTTCATGTTCTCAGTATCTCCATGGTTTTATCCCCGCCATAGCATTTCCCTAAACATATGCCACCCATTCTCAAAATCACTGGTTACAAGGCCAACACTACTCTCCATCCCTAGTTTCAATTTTAAATGGTTGAGTAATCATTGCTAAACACCCAGTTATAGAGATAGAACCACTTTTTTCACATCTTTATGGATATTATCAACATGGTTCCAACCCACCAAAATGAATTCCACACTAATTTTTGGGGGACCTTCTCCATCCAATCTGCTACATGAACACTCAACTTCAACTTCCTATGCATCATTAACCATTGAATCTTGATGGCTTGATCACCAATGGTATCTCACAATCATTCAAGAACATGTTGAGGCCTAACCCAGACCTCTCTATGTTATTTCATAGTTAAATCGCTAACTACTGCACTATTCACTATGATCCCATTTGAGCACTAGTGTTCCACCAAAATGAACATCCTTGGATCGCCCCATTTTATTATGAGCCCAAAGAAACTGCTCGAACACCTATCATCTGACCTTCAATTAAACCACTAGTATTCCCCAAGGAATCCATATTATATTGGAACCAAATGTGATTCAACATCCTATGTTATCACAATGGCCTAAAGACCTATCCCACATATTATTGACCTTTTCTATAGTATGGCTTACATTCCCATGACTGTCATGAAACTCCCTACCATATAGTTTCATTTTCATTAGTTTCACCAGGTTAGAAACACATCCTCTCTGGATCATTTCCTGACTGTCACCAAAAAAAATGTTTATAAAAGTCCATCCTACTCCTACCCAAGTTATTTTAAAAACCATTGATCCACTTCTCATTCATGTCTCATAGGAATATCATCATCAGCATTCACTAAAAATTGATTCACAATGAGGGTCATTTCCTCACTCAACCATTGGTGATATCCCCACTAAATGGATTTACCTTATACAACTTCTAAAATTAAACCTAAATGGGTTTCACCACTAAGGAACACATACTACTCACTTCTGAGCATCGACCCTCCTTTAAATCACTAAAATCTACATTAGGGTACTACTCAGGGTCAATCCTTCCATGACCTTATGATCTCTCCATATAAATCATCCTTTACTATAGAAATCCTAAAAACTATTACCAAATCTCTAGGTAATCAACCCAAAAGAATATACCAGTCTTCATTTACCCTAATCTAATATGAACCATTGATCAAGACCCACCATGGACCAAAAACTCTCTACCAATCATTTATGAACTAAAATATCATCATGGAACTACTTTTATTACATCACATGATTATTTTCAAAACAAGAATAATTTTCAAGGGAACCCCACACAGCCCATTATACCATCCCAAGATAAACAGTCTCAATGTGAAAATTAGATCAATTACATTGTAAAACAATGGTTGATCACTCTCAATATATCCACACTTATCAAAATCGAGGAGTCTATTCACTATAGTGAACAATTCAAAAAATCTGACTCGTAATCCCATGAGTTGAACGTCACATATCCTAGGATCATTCACCCAAAAAAATAATCAAACATATTCCTAGAATGTTATTTTAAGAAATAGGTGTCATTCTATATGACCTCATAGGACAAGCCTTATACCTTACCTAATTCATGGCTATACGCACGACCACTCTTCATTCTGAGCATAGTTTCTAGAAGCTAAAGCATTACCTATGTGGACATTGTGCTATCAAGGTACATCAATAACTAAAAGGTTAGGAATATGAATGATACTACCCCTATAAATAGTCTTAAAAAAAATACACTCGTACTATGGAAACTTAACCACAGCTACATCAAAACAAGCCAGCATTGAACATTCACCAATAGTATAAACTGAACATCTACCCAAGCCTTATATACCTAAATAAATTCAAAATAATGGGATGAACCTCTCACGGGTTACCCACAAATATCATTATGAAATGAATCTCTAAATCCCTCAGTCGCATATAAAAGGTCACTAGGTCCTCCTTCCTTGTCTGTCTACCAATATCTCACTAATACCACAGCTCATGGGATGACACTCACTCTCATATTAAGGTTACATGGTATCTAACCTTCCAAGTAACCACTATATGGTCCCCACTCATATAACTAAGTCTAATGATCCAACCCACTCTTGGATTAAGCATAAAGTAGAATTAATAATAAGTTTCCACTTCTCGCCACAACTTGTCACAAAATCGAAGGTCATGGCCTAGGTAAAAAAATGTAACTAGTGTAGAATTCATTATTCAATACACTGTAGGCCTAGAAAGGATTTCCAAAATGATCTCTCTCTCTCTATCCCCAAACACCCTTTCTAGGGTATACCTCATCACATCATGGAAAACCCACAAGGTTAATACATATTTACAATAGTTCCAACACCATAATCATAGGGTTCACATACTCTTTTTTCAAGGAATTTCTCTTTACCATAAAACTATAACAGCTAATTTTTAAACAAATTTACATTTATTTTCTTCAAAAAACACACACTTTAATAATTTTCAATTTTAAAACATTTTTGAAATATCACTGCTTTATAAAATCCCATTGGTAAATTCTCAAATCTCAAAGGATTCGCATTTCAAAACTTTTCATAAGTAACCAAGATGGAAATTTTTCCAATACATGATTAAATATAATTTCATTCAAAATAAATAAAATAAAACTCTTTATAATTTGATTAATGTAAACATTTTTAACTAGTATCATCATTTAAAAACCTTTTTTTATCTTCCTTTACATTAAGGGATCATCTGAGGGATTGTCCAAGTAATATGCCATCATAGCCTTATATGGGAAAACACTATATATGACGTTGTTTCCACTTTAAATGGCTATACCCATTTTTAACAATAGGAATTCACATCCAAAGTTGGATATGAATCATAAAAATATAATCATCGACTAATATAAATGACAGGAATCGTATAATTGACATCTAAATCCCATGTACCTAGCATGATGCATCTCATTTGAATCCAAATGTGCCTAAAATGATGCATGAATTCACCAACACCATTTCCCCATAATGATCCCTGATTTTAAATACCATTTACTAATAACATAAAAAACCATGTGTCTCAATCTGGGTGAAAATAAAATACAATCAAAATAATAAAAATCCAAGAACAACAAGTCATATCCTTAGAAACTTTGGTTTTCCCTCATGTGTGGGTTAATCACTCCTAGGAATGATTTCAATACCAAGACCTAACACATCCCTAGTTGACTATCTATCATGTATAAATTATAAGATAAAATAAAATAGCTTGGATTCCACTTTATAACACCCTGCATTCCTAGACTACTGACTGGTGCTCTAATTGGTGGAATGTTACATCACCTCTAGCATGATTCCCTATACTCCAAAAGTTTTAGACTAGCATTGAGGGTCTATGAGTACATTGTAGGGATATTATACCAACTTATCATAGTATAAATAACAATAGAAAGTAAAATAAATAGTTATAACATCTAGATAACCATCACAATAAGGAGAGTTCTAATAAAAAACAAATGCATCACATTTTATATCTGGTGGTATGAAATACATGTCTCAATGGATACACCATGGGTGGATTGTATAAAAGGAAAATAAATGAGTAAAATCAAACTAGATCGACTAGTATCCACCTAGGTTCTATTTTTTACTGGGTTTAACCATCAATCAGAATCAACCTAGGGTTCATGTTAACCTAGGGTTTAACTATTAACCAGTTTCCACATGAGGGTTGTATTCACCTTGGGGTTAACTATTAACATACAATCTATATCGAGTTAGGTTTGGGTTCACCTTAGGACTATCAATAATAATCAAAATAAACTTCATTTACTTTATAATTAGTATGACCACATATCATTATTTCCATAATACAAAATAAAAAACACAAGACATAAGGGCTCATTATATATTTCCTTTCTAAAAATGATTTACACCCTCAAGGGATTTTTTCATTCCATTAAAATATTATCAAATACAAGAAATGTTTAGTTAAAAAACCAAGACATTTTTTAAATTTCATAACAACTTACCACCCCAAGATCCCTTACCCATTTAATCAATCATTCTTTACCAAATAATATATCCAAAACCATCTCAAATGCACCTTTTTATTTCATTAAACATTACCAATCCATGTTTTTTTGTAAGGAGACCATTAAATTTATAAAATAAAAAACACCATTTTAGAGGTTCCAACTCAATATATAAATTTGGTAAATATTATTCCATTCCATTTACACCAATCCAAAACTAGATGTTATCATTTTACAAAGATCATTACTATTCCAAGGTCTAATTCAAGAGTAAATACCATTTCCTATTAACTGATGATAGTGAAGTTCCATTTCATAATCATCAGTTCTAAAACATAACACCATGTTGAAAAAAATTAGATATGGCTTAACCATTTAAAAGCATTTATGTGAAATAAGGCAAATCAACTAAAATATAGGTGTATAAACCATGAAAACCCCCAATTTAAAACCTACAATTGAATACAAAATAATTGAATGGAAAACAATTGAGACCTCACAACACTTGATTTCAAAACCAAATCAATATTATGGGTTAAATTGGGAAACCACTGACCATATACATAGAAAATCCTACAGGTTGAGTACCAACCACCAGTTCATCCTAAATCAAAATAAAATGATGAAGATGATAAATTACCCAGAAATATGGTATATTATACATAAATAGAGATAGATCTTTAGAAAACATAAAAAGGATAAAAATGTAGAAGTGGAGTCATATAATTATCTCTTTATTTTAATTACAAGAAATGAAACTCAATTAGGACACTGGATAAGGGAGATCTATCCATGGAAGAGATGGATGAGGAGAAGGTTGTATATGAGAGTTTATATATTGATGGGAGGAGAAAATGAATTTAATAATAGTAAAGGTTGGAGGGGTAATTTCATGATTTCCCCATCATTAAATAGGTTTATAGTTTGACAAATGGAGTGCCAACCGTGTGGGTTCCTATAGAGACTCGGCCTTTTCTTAAAATACTATTACATCTTTTCAAAGATAAACAACATAATAGTATTACACAAAGAGGGTCCAAAGGCTTGGTTTCTTGGTAAAACTAGGACCACACATAACAAATACAACATCTAGCATAAACATTTATTTAATTTATTCTTCTCTAGCTTCTTATTGGCACTTGTAATCTCCTTAGTACATGTAGCCATATGAGGATATACATAAAAAGGGGTAATCTAGAATCCTAGTAAGATGATAGATAAGAACAATATATCATGGGTTGATCATAATCATAACATAGGAAAAATATCATGAACATGAGAGGAGCATAAATAAAAGACTTGAAATGTGGCAATGCATAAAAATGAAACATCATGTCTTAGTGTTTAACTACCTCACATACTTGTGAACCAAGATTGAATCTTGTTCAAAAATCATTTCACATTTACTCATGAGATTCATCACTTTACCCAATTCATTGGAGCTCTGTATAATTCTGGGCGCACCCGTCACATTTAAACATTCATATTGCGCTATATAATTTCAGGTGCGCCCGTCACATCATAACATTATCATTTATCA
Organism: Viscum album; assembly: GCA_963277665.1. Classification (NCBI taxonomy): domain Eukaryota; kingdom Viridiplantae; phylum Streptophyta; class Magnoliopsida; order Santalales; family Viscaceae; genus Viscum; species Viscum album. Next base: position 1,363,797,510 of record OY728143.1, on the reverse strand, counting down.
TGAATGCCACAATGAACATATAAACATAAATAACCCATGAAAAGGAATGGGTTACATATCATAAGAACACATTCATAAACATTTTGTTCCCAAAATAAAGAGGGAATAACATACTTGATACAAGAACTGCAAATCTTGAATGAGAAGTAAAAGGTGAGTTCTTAAAAGAATAGTTATTTCGAAAAAAATTTTGTTTGACATAAATAGTAGTGGTAAACATTTATATCCCAGAAAATTAAAGACAATTATGAAAAAATGATCTTTAAGGAGTTACCATATCAAAAATGGAGTGAAAGAGGTAGAACCCGAAGGATGAAAGTTGGGTTCGATAATTTCCCCTTACCTTGTACCCAAATGCTTCCTTCTCTTTAATGTCCTGTATAATGACATTATATTTATTAATTATAAATACATAAACATTTTTACAATAATAGGGTTCATTCTGGTTTCATTATGTCATATTATGTTCCTTTGGATGACTTATAGAGTTTAAAAACATTGTTCGGGGATGTTCGTTTTTATGGTTTTTCTTGGGTGGTTCACTTGTATTCTTAAATTGAAGTTTGGGTAGAACATGAGTAAACATCCAGAAATGATATTAAATTTCATTAATTATATTACCGGATATTTAATGATCTTATAATTAATTATATTATATCCATGTGGATGAATCATTAGACAAGAATTAAATGATGGTTATTTGGGTCAATTTGGGCGGTTTTTGGATCACAACGAACTTGTTTTAACTTATCACTTAGTAATATGTCCATAGGTTATTTAAAGAACTTTAAATAGAACATAATAAACATAAAATATATTGTTTCAACAATAAAAATGGTTTCATGACCAGATATGAAGTTAGAAATGGAAGAAGAAAGCATGTCGTTCTTGAAGGTGATAAATTAACACCTCACGAACAACGTTCTCTTTAATAAAAAAAGGAAGAGGGAAAGGGGGTTGGATGATATAATATACCATTAGAATCATAAAATTACAGTATATGTATAATAATGGAGTTAAAATACAATTTGGATGAAGATAGGTGAGGAGAGATCAAGAAATGAACTTGAACTTGAAAGGAAATTAAAGGAGAAGAGGGAGGGAAATTACCTCTTGAATTCTTCTCTTGAGAACCTCCTTAAGGTCCTAATCTTGGTCTTTTGATGAGACCAGAAGCTCTTGGACGTGGGGGAGGGGATATTGAAGGTGTTTGGTCAGATTTTAGATAAGTATTTGAGCTTGAGAGGTGTGAGGAAATGAGGGTGTGAAGGGTGGCTTTTATAGTGGAGGGGAGAGGGGTTTCCTTAATATAAAATTCATTAGTTTGTTATTTCCCCACAAGACAAAGAATATTGGGTCTTGAATGACCAAGAATGGTAATTTTATAATTTAATCCCGAACCAAGTGGGATTACATCAGAAGAACATCACACATGATCCTAAAATTAGCTTATTTAGCTTATTTTGTAAATTATGGTATTTCACTATTCATCAAAAATTCAAGTATCTCAGAAAAATCCCAAAAATTTACCCCAACCATTTTTAGACGTGTAGAATCCAAAAATGAATTACATTTTTCAAAAATAAGTTTCTAAATATTATTAATTTAATATTTAATTAAAATCATAATTTACTTAAAAAACAGTTTTTAAGATTAAAACTGATTTTATGGTGCTTTCAAAAATTACGTAGGGTATTATAAAATTATCTAGAAACTATAATACATTGATTCAATAATTTATGAATACATTTTTAGGAAAAAAATATTCTTTTAAATTAATTAATTAATTATAATTAATTATTTATAACTTACAAAATACCAAAACGTTTACTAAGGTCAAATTATCACTTTCTAAGATGTCTAAATTTTATTTTATTATTCATAGGTAATGTTACTCTTATGTTGTATTATTTACTATTCATAAGGGTCATATTACTATTCATAAGGGTATGTTACTATTCATAAGGGTAGATCACTATTCACCAAAAATTATTTTTGTTTCATTAGACTTCAAAAATCATCTTGAACACAACCGTGTATATCAAATTTTCAAATTTCCTAACACAAAAGTGACAAACTTATGTTTAATGTTCACTTATCACTTAGTGGTTCATTATGTTGTGATTTCATGTTATTTTATGACATAAATATAAGAAGGGAATTTTCCATTGAAAAACATTGGGTCGTTACATTCTTCCCCCCTTAAGAAATTTCACCCTCAAAATTTCACTTTACACAAAAAGGTGAGGGTACTTCTCCTTCATTTCCTCCTATGGTTCCCAAGTTGCTTCCTCAAACTTATGGTTCCTCCACAACACTTTGACAAGATGGGTTGTCTTATTGCGTAGAACCGTATCTCTCTGATCCAGAATCTTTATTGGCTGATCCTCATAGGAGATATCATCTTCCAGCTGCACCACCTCTGAGTTTAGTACATGTGAGGGGTCTGGTATGTACTTCCTCAGTAGTGATACATGAAACGCATCATGAACTTGAGCCATATTTGGTGTAAGTTCAAGACGATAGCCCACCGCTCCAATGTGGTCAAGGATCTCAAAGGGGCCAATATACCTTGGTCTTAACTTCCCTTTCTTCCCAAATCGTATTACTCTCTTCCATGGAGATATTCTAAGGAAGAATTTATCTCCAACGTTGAACTCCAAGTCCCTTCGACGGTTGTCAGAATAGCTCTTTTTCCAACATTGAGCAGCTTTGATGTGTTTTTGGATGACTTGAACCTTTTATGTCATCTCTTGAACAAGATCGAGTCCAAGTAGCTTTCTCTCTCCAACTTTATCCCAACAGGTTGGAGTTCTACATCGCTTTCCATACAGAGCTTCATATGGAGCCATCTGAATACTCGAGTGGAAGCTATTGTTGTATGATAACTCAACCAATGGGATATGATAATCCCAACCACCTTTGAATTCAATAGATTAAGCTCTTAGTATATCTTCAAGCGTTTGAATAGTCCTTCCAGACTGGCCATCAGTTTGGGGGTGATAGGCCGTGCTGAAATTTAATTCATTACTCAAAGCATGTTGAATGCTTCTCTAGAACTTAGATGTGAACCTTGGATCACAGTCAGAGACAATTGAGAGTGGAACACCATTAAATCTCACCACTTCCTTCACATATATCTTTACAAGTTGTTCAAGCAAGAGTTCTTCCCGAATAACGATAAAATGGGCAGTCTTGGGGAGCCAGTCAACCCCAACCCATATCGCATTATTTCCCTTTGACGTCTTCGGGAGACCCATGACAAAGTCCATAGTAACATTTTCCCATTTCCACATGGGTATAGAAAATGGTTGCATCATACCCTTGGACTTTTTTCACTCAGCTTTAACTTGATGACATACCAACCACCTTGATATATATTCTGCAATCTCCTTCTTCATGTTATCTCACAAAAAGTGTTCGCGGAGATCACGGTACATCTTGGTACTCCCAGGATGGATAGAGAAAGTTGAGCTATGTGCATTTTCCAATAGATCCTTCTTTATCCCAGGAGATAAAAGCACACAAAGCCACATTCCAAACCGAATCACACCATCATCATCGATATGGAACTCTTGCAGCTTCCCTTCCTTTACTACATTCACTCTCTTTTGTATCTCCACATCATCCATTTGTGCTTCCTTAATAATATCTTGGATGGATGGTTGCGCAATCATTTGTTCAAGGTAGGATGTACCCCCTTCCCTTATGATTTCCAAATCCAATCTTTGCATATCCAAGAATTTAGGGTCTTTCTCAATCCACAACGTGGAAAGAGTAGCAGGTTCTTTTTTTCTTAGAGCATCAGCTACCTTGTTCGCCTTTCTAGGATGATAGTGAATAGAGCAATTGTAATCCTTGATTAGATATAACCATCTCCTTTGATGGATGTTGAGCTCCTTTTGTGTGAATATATACTTTAGGCTCTTGTGGTCGGTGTATATGTCACACTTCTCACCATAAAGGTAGTGACACCAGATTATCAAGGAAAAAATCACGGCTACCAGCTCTAGATCATGCGTTGGGTAGTTCTTCTCATGGATCTTTAATTTTCGTAAGGCATAGGCTATCACATTATCATTTTTCATGAGAACACAACCCAAGCCTTTGTTTGAAGCATCATTGTATATCACAAAACTTTATCCACTTTTTGGTAGTGTGAGTAAAGGTGAAGTGATCAACCTTCTCTTTAGCTCCATGAAGATTCCCTCACCTTCTTCTGTCCAGACTTACTTTACCCCTTTCCTTGTTAACTTAGTTAGCAGGATTGACAATCATGAAAATTTTCTCACAAAACGTCAGTAGTACCCAGCTAATCCAAGAAAACTACGGATTTCTGTGACACTAGAGGGTCTGGGACATTCCTTAATCGCATTTGTCTTTAAAGGATCCACAGAAATTCCCTTACTTGTGATCACATTTCCCAATAACGTGACTTGATTCATCCAAAAGTCACACTTTCTGAACTTGGCGTACAACTTCTCCTTTATTAATGTATCCGACAGAAGTCTTTGATGTTCTTCATGTTCCTACTTTCTCTTGGATTAGATGAGAATATCATCGATAAACACTACCAAAAAATTTTCGAGGTAATGTCTAAGGACTCTATTCATCAAATACATGAAGATTGCAGGGGCATTAGTAAGTCCAAAGGGCCTCACCAAAAACTCATAGTGATCATACCTTGTACGGTTGGCAGTCTTCTGAATATCTTCCTTCTTCAACTTTACCTGATGATATCTAGAACAAAGATCCACCTTTGAGAAGTATTGAGATCCTCTTAATTGTTCGAACAAGTCATCAATCCTTGAGAGACGATACTTGTTCTTTATGGTGATCTTATTGAGTTCCCGATAATCGATACACAACTGCATTGTTTCATCCTTCTTCTTCACAAAGAGCACTGGTGCACCCCAAGGCGATGCACTAGGGTGTATGAACCCTTTGTCCAGATGCTCTTGTAGCTACTTCTTTAACTCCTCCAGTTCGATAGAAGCCATCCTATAGGGGCACTTCGAGATAGGAGTATCTCCAGGTATGATTTCAATTGAGAACTCTACCTCATGATCTGGGGGAATTCCAGGTAACTCTTCGGGAAATACATCGCCTTATTCCCTCACGATGTGAATTTCCTCAAGGTTGGTACTTTCCTTCGACTCAACCATTTGGACGAGGTATGATTATTCATAGGGAATCAACACCCACACCATTGAAGGATTTTTCAAAGGAGATTCATGATCTTCCTTGAATTTGTATAGGAGCATGGGATGGTTCGGAATATGAAAATATATTTCCTTTTCCCGATAGTTGATATGCGCTCTATATAACGAGAGCCAATCCATTCCCATTACAGCCTTGAATTCCACCAAGGAAAGTATTACGAGATTTGTCAGAAGAATCTTCCCATGTACGCCAATAGGAGAAGAGTCAAACACTTGGGTTGCAATGATTACACCACTTGGTGTTTTTACAGATATCTCTACTTCAAGGATTTGTGGCTTCGATTCTATAGTTCTATCAAACTCTCAAGATATAAAGGAATGCGTAGAACCAGAATAAAATAAGACTTTTTCCATTATTGAGTGAATAGGAAGTTTACCTTGTACGACTTCATTATCATGCTCCACCTCCGTAGTAGTGATGGAATAATCCTTCCCTTGTTCCTTTGGCTTTGGTGGCTGCTGATGCTGATTACCCTCGAGAACTTGAGGTTTAGTGCACTGGTTTGCATAGTGCCCTAGATCTCTACAGTTGTAGCATTGAACCATGAGTAGTTCTCTCCTTTCATTGGCTACATTCTCCTTCTTTTTTGTGTCTTTTCGACACTCTTGAGCATGGTGTCCTTCTTTCCCACACTTAAAGCATTTCCTCATCCCTTTGAGGCAGTTCCCATTGTGAAACTTCTCACATTTTTGGCATGTGGGTCGTTGATTTTTCTTCTCACCCTTATCATTATATCCACCAGCTTGAAACTCCATCTTTCTCTTCTTATCACCATAGCCATGGGACCATTCTCCAAACTCCATCTCCACTTTGAGAGCATACCAAAAAACTTCTTCATAACTCCAAAATTCTCAAATTGGAAGAGCCTTTCGAAGGTGTTGTTTTAATCCACTAAAGAATCTATCAATTTTGTTATCATTGCTGATAACAAAACCTAAAGCATACCTTGTGAGCCTTGTGAAATTTTCTTCATAGGTTGTGACAGATTATCCTTCTTTTTTCTTGAGATCTATGAATTATCTCTTCATCTTTGTGCGAAGAGTTCGTGGGAAATACTTGTTAAGAAACATTATCTTAAAGTCTTCCCATTCTATATCTTCAACTTCCTCCCTTGTCTTGGTGTTCTTAATCAAATCCCACCATTTATTAGCTTCTCCATCTAGATGATAAACGGCTATAGTCAACTTCTCCGTCTCAGAACAGTGAAGAACAGAAAATATCTTGTCCATGGAGTTTACCCACTATTCTGCAACTAGTAGATCGGAAGATCCACTAAACGTCGGTGGTCGTTGCCGCATAAAACATTCGATAGCTAGTTGCTCCCTCTTTGGTGAAGGAGGATGTTCCCCAATATTATGGTTATTGTTCATAACCTGAGATAATTGGGTAAGAATCGCCATGAAGTTTTTAACTCAACCTCCCAAATCATTGGGGATGTCGTTCGGGCAATCGTTTCATTGGGCCTCGCATGAGTTGTTGGCCTGATTTCTCCTGGTTCCCACCATTTTCTAAAATAGAAGAGGTTAGAACAAAACATAAGTAAACAAGTCATGAATAACTTATTCATTTAAACAATTTATAACAAAAATATAACATATGGGATTCCTAGGTAAATATTCTTGTGTCCATATTTGTACTTAATCTCATTCTATAGGTTTCCTCTAGGGTTCACTAATCCTAATTCCCAAATTAACTAAACCTTGCCTCTGATACCAACTATAGTGACCCGGCCTTTTCTTACATTACTATTACATCATTTCAAAGATAAAAAACATAATAGTATTACACAAATAGGATCCAAAGGCTTAATGTCTTGGGAAAACTAGGACCACACATAACAAATACAACATCTAGCATAAACATTTATTTAATTTCTTCTTCTCTTGCTTCTTATTGGAACTTGTCCTCTCCTTAGTACATGTAGCCACCTGAGGATATACATAAAAAGGGGTGAGATAGAATCCCAGTAAGAGGATAGATAAGAACAATATATCATGGGGTGAGCATAATCATAACATAGGAAAAATATCATGAACATGAGAGGAGCATAAATAAAAGACTTGAAATGTGGCAATGTATAAAAATGAAACAACATGTCTTAGTGGTTAACTACCACACATACTTGTGAACCAAGATAGAATCTTTTTCGCACATCATTTCACATTTACTCATTAGATTAATCGATTTACCCAATGCATTGGAGCACTGTATAATTTCGGGCGCACCCGTCACATTTAAACATTCATATTACGCTATATAATTCCGGGCGCACCTGTCACATCATAACTTTATCATTTATCATGAATGACAAAATGAAAATATAAACATAACTAAACCATGAAAAGGAATGGGTTACATCTCATAAGAACACATTCATAAACTTTGTGTTCCCAAAAATAAAGAGGGAGTAACATACTTGATACAAGAACCGCAAATCTTGAATGAGAAGTAAAAGGTGAGTTCTTAAAAGAAGAGTTCTTTTGGAAAACATTTTGTTTGACATAAACAGTAGTGGTAAAAATTTATATCGAATAAAAGGAAATACAATGATTAACAAATGATATTTAATGAGTGACCTTATCAAAAATGGAGTGAAATAGGTAGAACCTGAAGGATAAAAGTTGGGTTCGAGAATTTCCCCTTACCTTGTACCCGAATGATTCCTTCTCTTTAATGTCTTGTATAATGACATTATATTCATTAATTAGAAATAAAGAACCATGTGTACATTAATAGGGTTAATTTTGGTTTCATTATTTCATATTATGTTCCTTTGGATGACTTATAGAGTTTAAAAACATTGCTCGGGGATGTTTGTTTTTATAGTATTTCTTGGGTGGTTCACTTGTATTCTTAAATTGAAGTTTGGGTAGAACATGAGTAAACATCCAGAAATGATATTACATGTAATTAATTACTTTACAAGATATTTAATGATCTTATAATGAATTATATTAGATCCATGTGGGTGAATCATTAGATAATAATTAAATAATGGTTATTTCGGTCAATTTGGGCGGTTTTTGGATCACAACGAACTTGTTTTAACTTATCACTTAGTAATATGTCCATAGGTTATTTCCAGAACTTTAAATAGAACATAATACACATAAAATATTCTGTTTCAATCATAAAAATGGTTTTATGACCAGATCGGAAGGTAGAAATGGAAGAAGAAAGCATGTCGTTCTTGAAGGTGATAAATTAACACCTCACGAACAACGTTCTCTTTAATAAAAAAAGGAAGAGGTAAAGGGGGTTGGATGATATAATATCCAATTAGAATCGTAAAATTACATTATATGTATAATAATGGAGTTACAATACAATTTGGATGAAGATAGGTGGGGAGAGATCAAGAAATGAACTTGAACTTGAAAGAAAATTAAAGGAGAAGAGGGAGGGAAATTACCTCTTGAATCCTTCTCTTGAGAACCTCCTTAAGGGCCTAAGTTTGGTATTTTGATTAGAACAGAAGCTCTTGGACATGGGGGAGGGGATAGGGAAGGTTTTTGTGCAGATTTTAGAGAAGTCTTGGAGCTTGAGAGGTGTGAGGAAATGAGGGTGTGAAGGGTGGCATTTATAGTGGAGGGGAGAGGGGTTTCCTTAATATAAAATTCATTAGTTTATTATTTCCCCACAAGAAAAGGAATAGTGAGTCTTGAATAACCAAGTATAGTAATTTTATAATGTAATCCCGAACCAAGTGGGCTTACATCAGAAAAATATCACACATTATCCTATAATTATCTTATTTAGCTTATTTTGTAAATTACGGTATTTTATTATTCATCAAAAATTCAAGTATCTCAGAAAAATCCCAAAAATTTACCCCAACCATTTTTCGATGTGTAGAATCCAAAAATGAATTCCATTTTTCAAAAATAATTTTATAAATATTATTTATTTAATATTTAATTAAAATCATAATTTACTTCAAATATAGTTTTTAAGATTAAAATTGATTTTATGGTGCTTTCAAAAATTACGTAGGGTCTTATAAAATTATCTAAAATTATAAGACATTGATTAAATAATTTATGAATACATTTTAGGGAAATATATTCTTTTAAATTAATTAATTAATTATAATTAATTATTTATGACTTACAAAATACCAAAACGTTTACTAAGGTCAAATTGTCACTTTCTAAGATGTCTAAATTTTATTTTATTATTCATAGGTAATGGTACTCTTATTTTGGATACTTTACTATTCATAAGGGTCATATTACTATTCATAAGGGTATTTTACTATTCATAAGGGTATGTCACTATTCACCACAATTATTTTTGTTTCATTAGACTCCAAAAATTATCTTGAACACAACCGTGTATGTCAAGTTTTCAAAATTCCTAACACAGAAGTGACAAACTTATGTTTAATGGTCACTTATCACTTAGTAGTTCATTATGTTTTAATTTCATGTTATTTGATGACATAAATATAAGAAGGGAATTTTCCATTGAAAAACATTAGTTCGTTAAAGTTCCACTATCTGTGACACTGTAATTTTGTTTGGTTAGGATGAAAAGATTAACAAACCTTTCACCAACTGTGTGAAATGGTTCTAAAAATTATTCTAGTGTTTTCATGATTTTATGGATCCCCTCAAATGGTTTAAAAAAATTCTACTTATACAAACCAAGAAGTATTTTTTGGGTGCACGATAAGCATGAAATGTGGGTTAACTGTGTGCCCCTAGTTGCCCTCCCCAAAACCGTAATTTCAAATGTTGAACACCTGAGATGCTCTTGAGACTTACTTGAGCACCTCAGGAACCTCTAAAGTCTCAAACCACATCCAAAAACATACCATTAATACATTACAACTCTTAGGTTCTTGATCTAAATCTCAATTTTAATGATGGCATATCCACCAAACTCATAAATTCAAGTTCCTCATTAAAATTCAAACACCCATATGGAAAAGGGAATTATATCTACCCTCTCACTCAAGGCAGGTTCCCATACCACATCTCATATCACATCACATACTTCCACCCTCATAATCAAGGTGATGGTCATAATTACTACATAACATGGTCAAAGCATAAATAATTATAAAAACATAGATAGCATAGGTCATAGCATATCCTTAAGTTAGCCACACCCACACCCCCACCTAAATCTTTCTTGGAGGGTTACACATACAACTCAACATGGATACTCTAAAAAACCTCTTCATCCCTTTCCATCCATCTGGTTCGTAGTTAAACCATACTCATAATGAACCTCGACCCCTAATTCATACCCAACTTACAATCCCTACACCTAGGTCACACTTCACCATGATGATAATCAAGCCTCTAGCTTAGGCTATGCACTACCCTACTAGGTATCAATAGAACACCAAACACTATAGGTAAAATATAATTTATCAGTGGTTTGTAAGACTACTACTAACTGATTTATTTACACCACTGTGGTGGTGTGTGGGAGGTCTCGGGTTTGGGCCTCCCCAGCTGTTGTTTTGGTTTCTTTTTTAGTGATAATTTCTGAAAACAATCAATAATTCACATCATCTCATTAAAAAACCTCACCCATTTAGCAGCAATTTAAACTATCACTAAATTTAAAATTTTATTTTTTATAACTTTTTATTTAATTTTAACAGAGGTTTTTTAATAACCATTATGAAATTAGTAATAATTAATAAATAATTATTAATTATTAATATTATTATAAATTCTAATTATATTTTAATTATTAATTATTAATTATTTAAAAATTATTTTTATTATTTAATAATTATTATTTAATATTTATAAAAACTTATAATTTATTATTTAAAATTCTAATTAATTATTAATTATTAATTAATTATAAGTATTTTTATTAGTTATTAAAAAACTAAATTAATTATTATTTATTATTTAGTAATGAATAATTATTAATTATTATTAATTTTTAATTAATTTTTAATTTTTAATTTTGAATTGTTAATTGTTAATTAGTAATTATTAATTTCTAGTAATTAATTATTAATTATTAATTATTAATTACCAATTATAAATTATCAATTATCATTAATATTTTTTTGTGATTATGAATTATATGTTATTTAAAATTTAATTACTTGTTAATTATTAATAATAATTAATTCTTTTTAATTAATAATTTCTATTCATTAATGAATTTATTGTTAATTAATTTATTAATTAACTAATTTTTAATTATTAACTATTAATTCATTAAAAACTTGTAATTTTATTCCTTAGTTATATATATAATGAATTTTATTTTTCAAATATGTTAAATAACATTTATTGACATATTATTACATGTAAATTTATTTTGTAGAGCATTTAGTACATAGTGAGTTAAGTAGGAATGGAAAAGATTAGTGTATGGATGGGTGACCTCTTGGGAAATTATGGAGTAGTTTAAAAAATATATTAAGACAACTAGTTTAAACAATATTTATTATCATATTAATATATGTAAATTCATTTGGTGGAGTGGTTAATACTTGGAGAGTTATGTGAGAATGAGTGTGAGTAGTGTAAAGATTGGTGACCATATGGAAAGTAGTTGTTCCATGTATAAGAAGATGTTAAAACAAGTAAAAAATAAATAAATAATTATAAACAAATAAATAATTTATTTTAAATAATTGATAATTATATAAATTTTAGAAAAATCAAATAAGATATTTTAAAAAAATAAAAAAAATATTTAAATAAAAAACATAAAAAACATTTATTATTAGTTTAAACCACCATGAAAAACTGGTACTAAATGATTCCCATCAGTTCTAAAAACACCTAGAAATGATCTCTGACATAGAAACATGGTTTATTTTTTAAAAAACTATAATTAATCCTTTATATGTGGATTAAATTATTATCAACAAAACCTTGACTAAATATAATTTTTCTTATAGTGGAAAATCTATAATCTATCCTTAGCACATGGATAGTACCTAATTACACCTAAGGTGTCTCACTAGAACCTCAGTCCACTTCCCCGTCACTTCCTCACACTAATTTCATCCATAGACAACCTAAAAATCACTCGATTCACCCATAACATACCCTATTCATCACTATTCAATCCTCACATAGCTTCGTGTAAGTTATTAATACTTTTCTCGCATTCTCATTCCAATCCCTTAGGATCCCCATGCCATGGAAAGACTATATACCCTCTTTACAGTCATCAAGTGACACTAGGCACATCCATGTTGAGTGATTACCCACATTCATAGTCTGATGACACATATATCTCAAATCTAATGGCCTTCCACAATAACTAGACTCATTATTATCATCCCACTCCTCCCACCCTAGGATTTACACGGTTTTAAGGCTATCCTCATATCCCTTCTTATAAAATTATCAATACCAACATAAACTTATCCATTCCTCAAGGTCAAATAACTTGGATGCCCTTCAACTAGCCCCTTAAGGCCCATCCCATGCCAAACACAACTCTTCTCACAATCCATGGCCAATTTTGGGTTATTTAAGCCATTCTATACATCATTTCCCATTGGAATCATATCCACCAAGTATATTTCAAATAACAACTCATGCGAAACATACTCGAGTGACAATTTATAGGCTCAATATAAGTATATTCCACCAGTTCTGACTCACCCAACCCCATTATAGATTTCTCGTACCCAAAATCACATCACATGCATGTAATGCTCATAAAGACACACATATGGATTTGTATTAAATAAACAACCTAACTCTAAAATTGATTTACCATCCATAATCCAAGCTCAACCAAAACTCTCCATGCATCCAATCCCCTATCTCAATCTACGTGACATAAATAAGTAATAAAAAACATTTATAGTTAATTATTCAATTTAATTAAATGAGGAATAATTATTGAAATCTCTTTGAGTATAATACCCTAGTTGGAACCTCAATAAATGACACACCATCAACCCATGGAAAGCTTCTAACACACCATTAAACAAAATCCCCATCATTCAACACCTAATTATCATCAATTCTAAGTCAATCCGGTGAAATCCCAATCAAAATTCATTAGGTGATGTACAACTAATAAAATAGTGAAAATTGGGTGAAATTTCACTTATTTGGGATTCCTCAAGACAACACAATCTTAAGATCCATCATATTGTGATTATTCAACCATGGTCTGGTGGAATCATCATCAAAACCCTAGATAGAATTACCCAAATTTAGAGAAGAACTGAGAAGAAGAAAAGAGGAGAGGGGAAGGAAATTTTACCTATATTTAACATGGAAAAATGATCCCTAATTGAACATAAATAAATGGGTATTCAAATGGATTTTTTTGAGTAGAAACAAGGGAGGAGAGGGATTCCCAGATTTCCTCTCCTGAGGAGAACTCGGGTATAAGAAATGGGGATGAATCTAAAATGAAGGTTCGGTGTCTAATTAAAAAATAGGGGAAACAATATTATATTATTCCATGAATAGATGAATTAAGTACAGGTCAACCTCATGATATTCTTCTACCTTAGGGACATAAGGATAATCATTGTTATAGAGGTGGTCCCTAAAAATTAGTAAAAGTAATTGAACATAGAGAACTTCATGTTATGGATGTAACAATTCCAAAGAAGTAAGAGATCCTCTAAGGTTCTATATGTTCATATTATATTATAGTTTATTATTTATTTTATTATGGATTGTATCACACCTTTATTTCACCCATCTTGTCCCAAGACTTATAGATCAAGGTTTAGAGGTTTTCAAAGCCCCAAGTGTTCACTACACTAGTTTGAGGTCAAAATAGTCTACTTGATGTGTGTTGTGGTTATGAGATAATCATGGGGAAACATTATTTATCTAGGGATTTATTCTTACTTCAGATATAGTTGTATGACATCATTATTATAATTTAATATTATTACTCTATGTTTATGGTTATTAATCGATTTCTGGGGAGATTTGAGTTTTTTGATAAGGAAGGTAAGTGTGTGGTGTTTGTCAGAAAGATAGATCATTAGATGGGTTATAGATATTCATAATAATTTTTGTCTCAGTTAGTAGTTTTTATATTGGGTTTAGTGGATATATGAGTGGAGTATTTCCCTAGAATCATAGAGGTGTTTCCTAATGTTTTTTCCATTAATATTTTTGACCATAGTCCTTCAATGTGACATTGAGTTTAGGATAGATTTGCAACAAGATAGTTCTATAATTTTAATATAACCTTATAAAATGTCACCTTCAAAGATATAGAAGCTATGGATTCAGGTTAATGATTTGATGTAGAAAGGTGTTATTTGAACTAATGTGTCTCTATAGGATTATATTATTCTATTCACCAATAAATTGGAATATAGTTTGTGGTTGTATATAGACTATTGATGGTTGAACCGGGTGAAGATCAAGAATTGTTTCCCTCTTCTTAGAATAGATGATCTTTTTGACTATTTAAAGGGAGATAGAAAGTTTTAAATGTTTGATCTATGGTTTTTATATCACCATATGATATTATGGGAGTATTATATCCCATAGATTACTTTTTGGTTTCGAAATGGGTACTTCAAGTTCTTGGTAATGTTTTTTAATGACATGAATGCCCCATTTATTTTCATAAGACTTGTGAACTACATGTTTCTTGAGTTACTGTATTGGTTCATGGTCATGTTCATCAATGAAATACTCATGTACTCATATTTTTAGGAGGAGGTGTATATTCAAAACCTCAAGGATGTTTAATAATTCCTTTGACACCATCATCTTTACAGGAAGATATCCCAGTGTAAGTTTTGGATATCAGATGTGAACTTCCTTATAAATGTGGTGTCTCAGTGGGATGTGGTAGTAGATCCTCTGAATATTGAGGTCATTTTTTCTTAGGTGGAACCCAATAAAATTGCGTAATTCCATATTTTTCTCAGTATCGTGTTTTATTATCATAGTTTCGTATCCAAATTTTCTTGGTCCATGACCTAGTTGACAACCTTGACAAGGAAGGGAAAATATTTCTTATGGGTTGATCAGTGTCGGAAATATTTTGACCACTTAAAGGATATGTTGATCAGTTATCATGTTCTTAAACATATAGAGGAGGTAGTTATGTTTGAGGTGTTCTATGACACTTCTTATCTTGACTTCGGTTTTTTATTGATACAACAAAGGGAAATAATATCATATAGGTCTAGGTAACTATGTTTTCATGAGAGTAACTCTTCCACCCATGATCTTGAGTTGTTGGTGGTGGGTTTTTTCCAAAATTTATGGATACATTACCTCATTAGTGATATCTTTGTGTTCTTTTCACATTACAATAGTATAAGGTATGTTTTCTTTTAGCATGGTATGAATCTGCAACTATGGATTTAGATTGTGTTTCTAAAAGACTATGACATTGAGATCTCTTACACCCTTGGTAAGGGGAATGTGGTTTCAAACATTCTAATTATAAATAATTAAGTAGATGTTTTTGAGTTTTTATAGATAACTAGGGGTGGTATAGGATCTTTTAGTGATTCATATTTATGAAGATTAGGCTGGTGGTAGAGGTTTCCTATTTTAGATGATAATGTTATTATTCTTAGTGTAGTGGGTGGAGTCTCAATGGGGAGACTTAGAGGTGGAGTTGATCTAGTGTCATTTTATTCATGATGATGCTCTAGAGGGATGGTTAGAGGATTAATGACATTATATATTTTTCCTATGGAGGTTTTTTGTTCATTTAGTGGTGTGTGAGGAGGTTCTCTATGAATTTCATATATTAGTAGTATAAGTGCATCCAAGTGTGTCTAAGATGTCTCATACCTTGAGGAGTATACTTTGGTAGCTTGAGATGAAGTAGTCAGTGGAAGATTCCATATCACCATGTTTACTCTGTTATCAGGTGAAGGTGGGGTATCATGTTCTAGGTAGTTTGTTGCAGCCATTGGATGTCCCCGAGTGGAAATGGGATGACATCTTGATGGATTTTATCACTATTCCTCCACAAACCCAAGGAAGAAATACTGATATTTGGGTGATATTTTATCCATTAAAAAATTTATCCCACTTCCTATACATCAAGGAGTCGGTTTCTATAGAGGTTTTGGAAATTTGGTATGTGGATGAGATTGTGTGGTCTCATGGGGTATCAAGGACCAATATCTTTTCTTGGGATCCATGTTTTACCACATGGGTATAGAGAGGATTTCATTATGATTTTGGATATCAATATTTCCTCAACACTGATTTCCATATTCATATGGATGAGAAGACTAATAGGACCATCTAGATGATAGAGGATATGTTGTGGGCTTGCATCTTGAATTTGGGTTGGTCTTGGATAAATCACTTTACCATGGTTGAGTTTTCCTATAACAACAACTATCACTCTTCCATAATCATGGATTAATTTGATGAATTGTATAGGCATCCTTTTTAATCTCTATTGTGATAAACTAGGTTTGGGAAGTCAATAATCCATAGGCCAAATGCGGTGAAAAGTATGATAGAGAAGATTAAGATAATTTAAGAGTGGATTAAGGTGGCGTAAGATCATCATAAATCTTATATAGATCAAGGTAGGGGACCTATGTAGTGTGAGGTTGATGATCATGAATTCTTTAGAGTTTCTAATATTTATAGTAAGTAGAGGTTTGACAAGGGTGTAATTTTTACCTTGATTTATCAGTCCTTTTGAGGTGTTGTAACATGTTGGAAAGGTGTCATATCAGTTGGTGCTCCCATGGTAGATGGATTGAATCCATCAAATCTTTCATGTGTTGCAGATCCGTTGATATATTCATTTTTATTCTCATATCATCGACTTGGTATATTTTTATATCAAGTATGACATGGAGTTTATAGATCAGATTGCTAAGATTCAAGATCTTCATGAGAAGGTGTTATGTAGGAAAACTATTCCCTTAGTTTGAGTTTTATAGAGCTATGGTGGTATAGAGGAGAATTTGGGAAAGTGGTTCACTGATGCATGCTCATTATCATGGGTTTTTTGAATATTTATTTATTTTTATGATATAATTTTTTAATTAGTGTTTATTTAAATGGAATTATTTGTTTCCTTGTTGTTATGTTTTTTTTATGGTTCTGTCTCATTTCAGAGGTATCCATCATATTGTTCTTGGTTGGTGGTGTATTCATTTTTCCTTTTAGGTTTGGTTTTGATTCTAGAGGATAAGAATAATTTTATAGGTATCAAATGTAATAATCCAGACCATATGAGCACATTATTTTTTATTATTTGTGTGTTTGAGGTGTTAAGGGATGTTTTAGAAAATATAGGGTGGAGTTTTATCTAAAATTTTAACAGTCATAATGTATTATGGCATGAATATATGTGTTTCACTATGTAAGGATGGTTATAGGGTCTGGTTGTGGTGTGGTGTGGATGGTTTCAGTGTGGGATTTAGGGAGGATGATTCTAGTGACTCTTCCATTTCATGAGTCCTTGCATTATGGTCATGTGGTTTTAGTATGGTATTAGTCTCAAGTAGTTTGTTGGTTTTCTTATGGAAGGTTTATGATGTGGTACTTGATGTTTTGGTATAGAGTTTATAGCCTAGTTTTCTTGTATCAACCTTCATGAGGGTTGTTGCAGTGTGGTGTTTGAGATTGAGTCATGGCTGGGATCGAATGTCTGAAGTCTGTAGTGTGAATTGAATCCTTTTTTTGTGGTCCTCACATATTTTTATCAGATATCATCTTTAACCACAACATGAATTTTAGAAGGTGATTTTGACTAGTTCTATTACAGCATGACCACCCATGTTATACCATAGTCTTGGTGAAAAAACAAGGCATTGCGGCATGGTGTAGGTTTTGCATCATGGTATTCTATTTTTCTTAAAATGGGTATATGTTTAGGGTCTCTACAAAATTCCATTAATTTTCCTTTTATTATGCAAAAATCGTGGATGCCTTGAGTGTGATTTTAAGAAACATTTTATCCCCTCTTCCTTGACTTTGATCCTTAGCTTCTGGTGGTTGATTTTTGGTGATCAAAGGTGAGTCCTTTACCTTTTCTTTTTGGATTTCTTTCTATTTATCATCCAGAAAAGATTATGGTTGTGGGGTATGGTTGAATTATTTGAGGTTCAAGTGATTAGTTAATTATGGATATTATTCTATGGGTTTATGAAGTTTTCTTTGGGGTGGTCTTGATCTTGGGATCATCTCTTTCTTACCTTTTCTATGCATAGAAGTTTAGAAAGTTTAGGTTAATTTAAGAGATTCAAGACATATCAACTATGTTATGTAAATTATGGGGTCCACGTGATTTTTTTCCTTTGGAAAGATAATGTGGATTGGATTAACAAAGTTAATGAACTGAGCCTAATGTAAATTGAATGGAATAGGGTGAATTACATGTGTTTACTTGTTTTTGTGATATTTTTAATGATATTTATGTATGTTTTCTATTTTTTATAAAAACAATTATTAATGTTGAACCTCATATTTAAAATAAAAGATTTATTTATTTGAACAAAATCTCATAAAAGGCTAGTCACTTAAAGATGGTAGTGAACTATTTTTTTCAAAGAAATTAATTGATATGATAACCTTCCATGAAATTAAGAAATTATTGATATTGAAATTGTTGATGTTTGTAGTGGTAAAGATAGTTTTTATATTTATATTTGTAATATTGTTTTGGTTCTAATATGTGGTAATTTTTTTCATCTATGTGAATTAATTGGTTATGGGTTTTAGTGTATTTTTGGAAGAAAGTTTGTGATTGGTTGGGTTGTCGATGTTGTTTATGTAGAAGGAATTTAGTCAGTTATCACAAGGTGCATTTTGGGGTAGTTTTATAGTGGTTGGTAAATGTTGGAAAGTGTGGCTATGATGGTGGGATGTTTAGGACAATTGGGGATATGATTAGAAGTTATTATGTTGAATGTGGTGGTTGTTGGTTTTTATGAGCATGGGGATTTTTTATATCTACTTGGTAGTAACGGAATGGGAACTGTAATGATAAACTTAGTAATGGGAATAGGATAAAATTAAATGGAGGTAGGGGTGTAACTAAAATGTAAATTAAGGAAATAAAGTAGTAAATAGATGGAAATAATATGGGTAATGGTTAGAATGGTTTTTTATTAAATATGGAATGGAAAGGCTTAATGAATATACATTGGACGGTAAATGGTAAATCTAGAATGAAGTAATAGCATAAATAAACAAAAAATATTGAATGTTTATTATAGAAATTTTATGTGGGAAAATATGATGGTTTGTGATATGATAGTTGGAATCAGTAGTGGTGTGTAGAAATGGTAATATGGATATTATGGGTCATAGTTATGGTGTTGTTTTGGTGTGAACCTATTAGGTTGTCTTGTGTGTATGTGTGTGTGATGTATTTCTTTTGATTTCCTTACTCACCCCACCTGAGTTGAATATCATTACTAATTCTCAAATATTTTGTATTTTGGATGTTTTATGCGACATCTAGGTATAAAAGGATGGATGGATGTCTACCCCCTCTTCCCCACCCTCTCTTTGGGCATAGTAATTGGTGGGGGTTATACATGGCAGGAGGAGGGACCATGTTGATTTACTTTAAGTTTATGATACCCTATTATGATGGATATGGATATGATGATAATGAGATGTGTATATTTGGATTTGGATGTGTGTTCATGGATATGGATGTGGAGATTTAGTTGTGGACTGATTCCAATATGAGATGTTGGTCCCTATGAGAGGCTTGGGTAGGTATGGTTTTGACTTAACCTACATTAGATCTATCTATATATAGATGGGATTGAAGCTCATGATATTTGAATTTAGGGAATGGGAGTGGAAAATTAGTGGGGAAGTGGTTACAGTGTGCCTCTTATTATATTCCCTTAAACTATTTCATTATATTACATGTGATATTGGAGAGTGTTCCTTGGTGAGGATGGGTGCCAATAAACCTGATAAGTGCTTTTTGGTTATGTTATTTGTTCACTAACATGTTAGTATGCTTCTTCCACATTTTCATGAGAGGTTACAAGAATTATTATAAATATTATTCATGTTATTCTCTCTCACACACACACACACAGATATATATATATATATATATAATTATTTTAGGTTTTGAGGGTGATTTTTGTGACCAAGTTGTACAATACTAGCTTGGATCTTTGGATTGGTTTTAGAGTCACTTCCTAGGAATTTTATTTGGTATTTTATTTGGAGAATTTTATTTTTTAAACATATTCATTCATTATTGTATTATTATGGATCATGGTTTATTTATATTATAGTTTTTATTAGTGGTTTTACTTATGTAATCCTTGCATATATGAGTAATGTATTTTATTTTCATATACCCTCAGTGCTAGTCTCTAACCCAATGCTTATAGGAGGTGATCCTTGGGGCCACTCTTGTCTTCACTGTAGGACTAGGAAGGTCTCCTAGTTGGGATAGTTCAAGAATCAATACATGGAATGTAATGACATCATGTACTTTGACCACATAGCTTCCATGATATATTCATGATCAAGACTATATGGGGTTAAATGATGTGTATACCCATTACACATTGTATACTCCCTATAAAGTTGTGTTTTAGATTTTGGTAAAAACATGGTGTATAATGATGTCATATATCAACCACCACACATCATTTTTTGATTATTGCAACCCACCCTTGTTTGGTTGACCAATGCGTACACAATGTGTAATTTTCTATTACATATCGTGTATCTATGTCACTCTTTCAAAAACCTTGACAACTCCAGATTATATCTTTGAGTGTTCTTTATCTATTCTTGGATTTTTCTTAGTTATATGAATTTGAAAAAACTCATTATCTATACTTTTGGATTTAAAATGAACAAAATAAATGAATACTAATCAAATGAATGTATAATTGATTGAATAAATAATAAATAATTTTAGATTATAATGTGTCCACTCTAATACCACTTGAAGGTTATAGTGTACATCATAAGTATCTAGACTAGGGGATAATAATGTTTTTATTTGGTTTCAATAGATAAAATTTAAAAAACATGACAAATTAGCCCTAGAATATAAAAAGAGTGGGGTTTTCGCATTTAATTTATAATTAATTCAAAACATTAATTACCTCAAAATTGATAATTCTTGTTTGTTGATTAATTAGGATACCATTCTTGTTGTGTCATCATTTTGGTGGAGAATCCCAATTGAAATCAATAGAGCAGAATCCACAAGTGATCCTCAAATCTCGAAATGTTTCCCTTTCCATTCCAATTTCTAGCATATAAGAACTAGTGCCTTGCATCATTTTTTATTGATCAAAAATTAACTTATGGGTATTATATCTTATTTAGTATTTTTAATGAGAGGGAGGAAGGATTTTTTATTATTAGTCTTAAAAGAATTTTTTTGGAGATAATATATAACAACCCATCCTTAATGTACATAGACATTTCACCATTTTTTCAAAATACTTAAAACATTACTCAAACAAACACCCAAAGACCGTATTAGTTTAGTAACTTTAGAAACATAGAAACATAAAAATTGGTACATGAGTGAGATAAATTATCTCCCACTGGGTTCTCCAAGACTAGAACCCCTCTTAAACATATCATACATAAAATATATTTTCATAACTTGGGGAAGGAAACATGAAAATGGGTGACATAATATGTTCATTAAGGGTAAAAAATGGACATATATAAGCATAAACATGAGCATAAGGGTCTGAGAATGTGATCATAACATTAGAAGATGATACCCTACATGTCACAAACATGAATCATGGCATAAGAGTTAGAAGTTCATGAGGCATGAATCATATGGAAATAAATATGATAATCCATGAAATCATAACATAAGAGTAAGACATGGAATTGTGGCATGTACATAAACATGTAATATCATTCCATATAAGTCAAGAAGCATTGATAAAACTTATAAGGTAACCTCATGGGGACTATACCAATTGGTAATGACACACCACCATACCTATTCATAGTCATTTCCTTGTAATGGGTCGGGTTTCCCCATCTTCCCATAGTAGATCGGGTTTCCCCATCTTCCCATAGAGGATTGGGTTTCCCCATATTCCCATAGTGAATTGGGTTTCCCCATATTATATAGTGGATCAAGCCTATAAACATTATTCCCATAATTATCACATGAGATTTAAATATTTACCCAATTAATTTTAGGGAGATATAGGTCTCACATGTTACATAATAAAATCATGCATACAGGCACCACAAGATAATAAAACTTACATCATATCATGACCCATAAAAAATGGGTTTCATAAACATCATATCATAACCCATGAGATGAAATGGGTATCAAAAACATTTCATCATATCATTTCCTATGGAAAACAATAAAGGTATCATAATCATTTCATTAAAGCATAACTCATGAAAACAAGCAGGTTTCAAGAGCATATAACTCGCGGAAAAGAAATAGGTGTCATAAACATCATTCCAACAAAAAAATAAAACATTTAAGAAATAATATGAATGGTATTCTTGGATAATATCCTCATTAAATAAAAAACTATAACAAATTATGTCATCTTATATAGAGAAGTGTTTTTAAATATCATATGAAATATTTCTTAAGGAATATAGCCTTTCTTAGAAAATCCTTTTCTTATAATGAAAAATTTATAATTTTATTTAAAAAAATTATTAAGTAAAATAACTTTTCTTATATGAATTTTTTTTTTGAAAACTTAAATCATTTTGAAAACATTTTATTTTAAAATAGATTTAAAAACCTATAAAGGAAGGTAGTAAATGTTTTTAAAACCTTTTTCTTTAAAAAAACCTTGAAAACTCATAAGAAATATTGAAAACATTTTTGAAAATCTTTTCCTGTGAAAATAATTTTAAAATCTAAAAATAAGTATTGAAATCATTTTAAATCCCTTTTCTTGGAAAATAAACTTTTTAAAACTTATAAAGGAAGCTTTTAAAATAATTTAAAACACTTTTTAAACATAAAAAAATTTGAAAAACTTTTTCTTTGAAAATGACTTTAAATTCAAAAAAAAACCAGAATATTAGGAAAACATTTTCTTTAAACATAACCATGTAAACTTGTATAGAAATATTCAAGGAAATGATGGTCATGAAGGTGGGTAAGCCTGTACAGGACAAACATTCCTTTTTCACCTTAAAAGTTTAGAAAAGTGCCTTAACTGAAAAACGACAAGAATATACCTTTTAAAAACATTTTTTAGAAGGAAAAACAAGGATAAAATTTTTCTTTAAACGTAATAGGATAATATTAAAACATTTTTTAAAACATTTTTAGAAAATGTGGTTTTTGAAAGAACACGAATTTCTGACTGAAAGGAGAAAGAAAGTCATATTTTCACAAAAAAAATTTCTTAAATATATTAAGTACCAAAGACTGTGAATATGGTATTAATATATTAATACATCAATAATATACAAATTTAAATAAATTTTATGAGTTCTCTTGAGATATGTATCATAATATTTCATTAATGGAAGCATAATCATAAATAATCTTGATAAACGTTGAGATTATTTCAATAAACTCTTACCACATTGTAACATTGAATTATACACCCCATATAATAAAAATAAATTAAATAAAGATTAAAATATCATGAATTTAATTATTTTCATGAGATAACATTTAAAATGATAGTATATACCCCTTGTAAATGAATATAGGTGCATAACATGGCATGTGTCTCAAAGAAGGAAAATTATGAAAAAATTACTTTACTGATTTGGTAACTTTTGAAACATAAACCCAATGAAAAAAATATCATCAAAAGGATATGTAAATAACCAAAAAATAAATTATAATAATCATATAATACACCCATGGGCTTAAACACACCACATATAATAAATAGGTGGTGAACATGGCTTTTGTCTCACATAAAATAAAAGTGATACTAGAAAACCCTTACCTAAAGTCTTGAATCTCTTCATACTCATTCAAAGATCCTATGTAATAAATATAAGTTTATTATTAATATACCAAAGAAACATATTCTTATATATAATACCATCTATTATTTTATTATTACTTTATATTGCCTGTTTATTTATATCTCAATGTTAATGTTATGTTTCGGGTAATAATCAATTTATTTTTCTCCTGTGTTTTGATTTGTTATATATTTACTACTCATAGTTATATCATTATATGAATAATGTAAAACATGATATAAATATCTTATATATTTATTATATAATTATTTATATTAATCTATAAAATTTAAAATTATTAAATGAAATACACCATTTATGGGGACGGTAGGTCGTATGTATGCATTAACACTGTTTCCATTTTACTATCATATTGAAAGAAAGAAAGTAAATTACATATATATATATATAAATAATTCTAGTATAATTATTATTTCATTTATATCATATAATTTTTCTAAAATAATCCTTAAAAAATCCATGTAAAGTGTGAATGAATCACATCGCATTGAGGAGGTGGTAGTCCACACTTCCACAAATGAATTTATCGTATTTACACAAGATGGAAAGCATGAAGGTATGTTTTATATAATAATTAAAGAATAATAAATATATCATATATATATATAATATATATCATATAAAAACATAATTTCCATCATAATTTTCAACCATGATAGGTGGTAAAGAAAAAAAACTAACAACATCATTCTGTGAGGTGGTAGTTCATTGTACACAACAATGGTAAGTTCGTTACACATTAGATGGATGTGTATGTTAGTATATGTAAAACCCTTAGACTAAAAATATATTATAATTTTAATCATACTGATTTTATTATATAATCATGGAATAAGAATAGTTTATGGTGAGGATAATGAAAATAAAAAAAGGAGCTTGAGGAAGGATTTTACCTCTTCTTTGGGTAACTCATTTTGGTTTGCAAAAAAATGAATTCATTGGATGGATTTATGAACAAATGGAGGATTATAGGATTAGTTGAGGGATTTTGGTATATTATTTTAGTATATTTTTTGTGAGACAAAGGGATATATATGTGTGGATAGGTGGGAAGGGTGAGTGCCTTTTATAGTGGAGGAGGAGTTACATTCTTGTAATTTTTTGAAAAGGGAATTCCATCCATATTTTTCCCAGGTAAAGTGGGTCCAATAAAATAAAACATATATATAAAAGTTAGGATATGATCTAAAAATGGCCATCCAATGGATTTTGGACAATTTTATAGGTCATTGTTTCCCTTATGTTTAAGTTTTCGTCATTTATTATGCTTAATTTTACCTTAATCGCTGTAATTAATTTTAATTAAATTAACTAATATTTTTGGTCAAAAACTAAGTTTAAATAATTATAAATTATAAATTATTTTGATTCTATATATGTAATACATTTTCCCAAATTCCAATAATAGAAGTGGTAGAATTTAATTTGAATTTAATCTCATAGATAGGACGATAATGTGGGTTTTTAAAGTAAAACATTGAAAAGTATGATAAGTTTTCATATCTAATTTCAAATTGAAATTAATTCCAATGAACTAAATTGAATTAATTTATTTATAATTTATATAACTGATAATTAAAACTAATATAAATATAATTTAATATTATAAATAAATTATATGAAAAGGAAGTTTTGAATTAAAATTAAATGTTCTACATTGTTTATCAAAAAATGAAATTTCTCAATAAAATACCAAAAAATCACCCAAAGTAAATTTTTATGTTTCGATCTCAAAATTTAATTTTATTATTTCAAATAAAATTTAAAAAAGTTTCATAAATCATATTTAAAATGGGTTCTCCATTAAACGGCAGTAAAATTAACTTTTTGAAAAATACATATTTTTATTCACAAAATTGGATTTATTCTTATCTTAATCCAATAAAATATATTGTATGGGAGTAAAAATATTTGATTTAATATATAATATATTAAAAACATTCATCAATAGTGGTTAATTTTTAATTTATTGAGATAAAATTTTGTTTATACATGGAGAAGGTTTTTTCTTAGAGAAGGAATTTATTTATTTTCAAATAGTCCTTATATTCATTTCTATCTAAAAGGGTTCATTTAATTCACATGATTAAGTCATATTTTATTTATAACTTCCATCCTAATTTCTAAGTTATAACTATAATAATATTTTAACAATAATTTTAATATTATGTTGTAGTTTGGTAAAACTATGTCTTGCGTGTAATGTAAGTTGTCGAAGGAAATTGGCATTGCATGTAACACAAGCCAAACATTGTGTTTCATATACTTCAAGATAATCTAAGTGTTTCATGTAGTGAAATATTTACTTGTTGTTGTGTAAAATTCAATCCAAACATAGTTTTTTAATATAAAACAAGTAATATTTAGAGTTGCGTGAAATGAAAAATATCAAAATATTAAATTATTTCAAAAATATATATTCCAAAATATTTTGGGTTGTTACATTATTACCCCCTTAAAATGAATTTCTCTATCAAAATTGATCTATTTTATTAAAGGTTTAACACTTAAAAGTTCCTTTTATATAAACCAATATCCTAAAAATGAGTACTAAAACATCCTTTTAAAAAGAAAATTTTGAAACATAATGGTTATTGAGAGTAACACATAACTATTTTTCTACATGTGAGAACATTAGTGGAAAGTGAAAATATGGAATTAGAGGAAAATATTAAATATTTATAGGGAGTGATTGATGTCATAAATCTAAAAAAAATTAATGATCATCGGGAATTTGAGGGCCTTAAATTCGTAAATATTTGATGATTTAAAAGGCCATCGGTTCAACAAAAATTAATGTATTAAGACAAAATTTTATTTCTAGATCATTTTCCTAAAGTATAAAAATTTTCTTAAAAAGATATACATTAGTGATTTTAGGAAAACATCACCCTTTTTTGTTCCTTGATTAATTTTAACTTCATCTCTTATTTTAAGAAATGATGGTGAATTTTTCATTCAAGAAGCATTAGCAGATCATGATATCTATAAATAGAATGATAGGTCATTCTATATATCATAAAATAATGTTTTTCACAAGTTATCCAATATGAATAAATATATGTATTGTGAGATAATAATTTAATATCTAAAACCTCGTATGATGTTTAACATAAACCATTCTATAATTAGTTAACCTTATAACCCTTCTAGAAGAATAAAATACAAAAATTTATAAATAAGTTTACTAAATTTTCTTAACATAAATCCCTAATATACCATAAAGTATCTCCTGGTAGTCACATTACAAACATGTGAATACCCTAATCATATATTTTCTTGAAACATGGTAATAACATAAATTACCATAAATCCTCTTCAAAAACATGCATGCTTTATTATTCTAAAGATTAGTGGATATATTCCTTAAATACAATAAGTTGTAAACTTCATCCATGATAACATAGATTACTTTATCAACAAATAATTTATTTGTTCTTATTTAATCAGTTCCATCCAATTTACTTATTCATATCCAACATATCTTTATCCAAACATAATTATCTCAACATCAGGAATAAATTAACGATTACGTAACCTTAATCGAAATATAACCTTTCCATGAAATCACTTTTCTATCTCACCAAAACCATTCAACATATCCTTTAAAATCCTTAAGGAAAAAAATATACTAAAAGTAATTATATATTTCATTATTTTTATAACATAATCTTTGGATTCCAAAACATAAATACTTTATTTATCTAACTTTATTCTCAAGTAATTTACTAATATTTATCATCTTATTTCTTAATACCCCTTTCATAAAATTTGAAATGTGAATCATGTATTAATATTTAATAAAATATATTTAAGAATGATTTTAAACTATACTATTATAAAAACACATACCTTTCATATGTCATTTTTGGTCTCTACATCATTTTTAGAAAAACTATTACTTTTACCACCTTGTTTATTTTTTTTATGAGGCTCCCACTTAGGACATCAATTTTTACAATGATCGTACTTTCCACATTTAAATTAGTCAACAATTTATAATACCTTAGGGGGTAATATTCTCATCCATTGTGTTAACTAAACCTTTCATTTTCCATTTGTAGTTACTTGCTTTTTTTCCTTCTTTTCCACAGACAAAACACCTTTGTGTTCCTATAATACATTCACTTGGGTGCTTCTTCCAACATTATAAACATATAGGTAACAGAATATTCTCTCCTCCATGGTATCTATTACCCGAACTCTAAATGAACTTATTACTTCTCTTTTTTGGTTAGTCTGAGAGTTGGTTAAGGTACAAGTTGTTAATCATGTTTTGTGAATACTGATTATGCATTATTATAACATCCTTTACTTTAATGATTATCCCATTTGGCTTCTCATCAGCAAGTTTTCTATCACGTTCATTTTTAACCCAGTTAATTCTATATAACAAACTAGTCTTAATGTACATATACAGTTCATCATTTATTTGGAATACATAAAACATTTCAAAAATAGATTCCCAACCATACTAGTTTAGTGTCTTTAGAAACATGGAAACATAAACACCGGTACATGAGTGAGATACATTATCTCCCACTAGGTTCTCTAAGACTAGAACCCCTCTTAGACATATCATATATAAAATATATCTTCATAACCTAGAAAATAAAACATAAAAAAAGGGTGAGCTCATATTATCAATAAGGGTAAACAAGGGTGATATATAAGCATAAACGTGACTATAAGGATATCATAACATGATAATAACATTAGAAGATCATACCCTTCATATAAAATATCATAAACATGAATCGTGGCATAAATTTTATCATTTAATAAGTCATGAATAATAATAAAATCAAGATTATAACCCATAAAATCATAACATAGGAGTAAGACATAGAAATTTGGAATACACATAAACATGTAATATCATTCCATATGAGTCAAAATGAATTTCTATAACTTATCAGGGCACTTTATGGGTACTACACCTAATGGGAAGGACACACCACTATACCCAGTTTTAATCCTTTCTTTATAATGGATTGGGTTTTCCCAACTTCCCAAAGTGGATAAGGTTTCCCCATATTCCCACAGTGGATTGGGTTTCCCCATATTCCCATAGTAGATTGGGTTTCCCCATCTTCCCATAGTGGATCAAGCTCGTCAACCCAATTCCCATAATTATCTTATGAGATATAAATCATTACCAAATGCATTAAAGGTAGATATAGGTCCCACCCATCTCATAATGAAATCAAACATACATGTACCCCAAGATCATAAATAGTCATATCATAACCCAAGAAACGAAATGGGTGTCACAAATATGTAATCATATAATAACCTATGGAAAAGGAGACATGTTTCGTAATAATTTCATCAAATAGTAACTCGTGAAAATAAGTGGGTTTCATAAGAATATAACCCATGAAAGTGACATGGGTTTCATAAAAATATAACCCATGAAAGAGAAATGTATTTTATAGACATATAGCCATTGAAAGAGAAATGGGTTTCATAAACATCAAGCCATCAAAACATAAGCCCTTAAAAGAAATAATATGAAATTAACCTTTGTATATTTTCCCAAAAATTTATGAGTAACAAAAATGGATGCTATCTTATATAGAAAATAATTTCTAAATATCTTTTAAAAACATTTCATTAGTAAAACATCCCTTCTTCTTTGAAAAATAATTTTTAAAACATAAAACTTTTAAAACCCATTTAATTTGAAAATAAAATTGAAAACATATAAATAAGTATTGAAATCATTTTGAAAACCATTTCTTTAAAAACACTTTGAAAACATCTCAATAAATATTTAAAATGTTTTAAAACCCATTTCTTTGAAAATACTTTGAAAACTTAAAAAGAAATCTTGAAAACATTTTTAAAACCATTTCTTTAAAAAACACTGAAAAATTATAAATAAATATTAAAAAAGTTTTGAAATTCATTTCTTTGAAAACAATTTGAAAAATTATAAATAAATCTAGAAAAAAATTAAGACCATTTATTTGAAAAAACTTTGAAAACTTATAAATAAATCTTAAAAACATTTTGAAAACCATTTCATTGAAAACAATTTGAAAACTTATAAAGGATTATTTAAAAACCATAAAAAATTAAAATCCTTTTACCTTTAAAATGAACTTAAAATATCATCTTTAAAAATATTTTTTAAAACATTTTTTAAAACATGGTTTTTTTTAATTCATGGGATGTGTCTCAAAGAAGTAAAATTGAGACAAAACTATTTTTTGGGTTTGATAACTTTTGAATCATAAAACACATGGAAGATAGATCAGAAAATTTATATGTAAATTATCATTTATTTTATTATAATAATTGTATAATATATTCATGGGTATTATATACACCACACAAATGAAACAAGTGGTGAATAAGGCATCAATCTCACAGAAATAAAAGTGAGACTAGAAATCCTCTTACTATATGGGTAACTTTTGAATCATGATCCCTGTGAAATAATAACATAAATTAAATATTTTAATATAATTAAATAAATTTAATAAATTATATAACATGTCATAAGTCAATATATACACCACCCAAATTAATTGAGTGGTGAATATGGTATGTACCACATGGAAATAAAAAGTGAGATGAAATTCTCTTATCTTAAGTATTGAAAATATTCATACTCATTCAAAACTAATGTATAATAAAAATAAGTTTATCATTAATCTAACACAGAACCATAATATTATATATAATTCCATATATAATATTATTATGACTTTATATAACTCATTTATTAACAACTCATTGTTAATGTTATGTTTCGGGTAATAATCACTTTTTTTCTCTTGTGTTTTGATTTGTTATATATTTAGTCCTTATAGTAATATCATGATATCTATAATTTAAACCATGATATCAATATCATATATATTTATTATATAATGATTTTATTAATCAATAAAATATACAAATATAAAACGAAATACATTGTTTATGTAGACGATAGGTCGTACGTACGCATGAATGATGTTTCCATTTTACTATCGAATTGAAAGAAAGAAATTAAATGAAATATATGTAAATATATATATAATATCATTAAAATGTATTTTTAATGTCATATATATCATATATTCTTACTAAACTCATCCTTAATACATTATATGTAAAGTGTGAATGAATCACATTGCTCAGAGGAGGTGGTGGTCCACACTTCCACAAACAAAGTTATCATATTTACGTAAAATAGAAATCATGGAAGTAAATTTTATATAATAATTCTATAAGAATAAAAAAATAATAAATATTATATAAATAATATAAAAATATAGTGTCCATCATAATTCCCAATCATGAGAGGTCTTAAAGGAAAAACAAAAAACGTCATTTCGTGAGGCGGTAGTTCATCGTACATTAGAACGGTAAGTTCATTACCCATTAGATGGACGTGTGTGAGTTTAGGTATAAAACTTATAATAAAAACATATAATAATATTTATTATACTCAGTTTTTATATAATCATGGAATTAGAATATTTTAGGGGTGGATAATGAAAATAAATCAAAGGAGCTTGAGGAATGATGTCACCTCTTCTTTGGGTAACTCCTTTTCATTTGCACCAAAGGCCTTACTTGTATGGATTTATGACCAAGGGAGGATTATAGGATGAATAAAGGTATTTTGGGATATTATTTGATCATATTTTGGGTGAGAAAATTTCTTTATATCAGTCAATAAGTTGGAGGGTGATTGTCTTTTTATAGAGGATGGGGATTGGCATTCCTATAAATTTTTGAAAAATGAATTCCATGCATATTTTTTCCATGTAAAGTGGCTCCAATAATGGAAACAAATTATATACATGGTAGTATATGGTATAAATATAGCCATTAAATGGATTTTTAACAAGTGTATAGGTTATTTTGGCCCTTATTTTTAAGGTTTAATTCCTTATTAATCTTATTTTAACCTTGATCATTATAAATAATTATAATTACATTCGCTAATATTTTTTGTCAAAAACTAATTTGACATTATTAAATATTATAAATTATTATTATTCCAAATAAGGAATAAAATTTGAAAAATTACAATCAAATAAGTGGCAATAAATAATTTAAATTTAATCTCACAGATGGGTCGACAATACAGGTTTTAAAGTAAAAAACGTTAAAACGTTTGGTGAGTTTTTATATTCAATTTTGAAGCGGAATTTATTCCAATGAACTAAATACCAAAATTGGATTAATGTTTTTATAATTTATCAAATTAAACATTAAAACCAATAAAAAATATAATTTATCCTTGTAAATAAATAATATGAAAAATCGGTTTTGAATTAAAATTCAGTGTTCTTCAATATTCATGAAAAAATAAAACATATCAAAAAAATACCAAAAATTAACTCAAAGTAAATTTTGATACTAAACATTAAAAAATGAATTTTATTTTTTAAAATAAAAATTATAAAAGTCTCAAAAATAATATTTAAAATGGGTAAAATTACCTTTTTAAAAATTTGCATCTTTTTATTCATAAAATTTTATTTATTCTTATATTATGCATCTAAAATCTATTAGATGAGTGTAAAAATATTTGATTGAATATATAATTTATTAAAAAAATCATCAATAGTGTTTTTTTTAATTTATTGAGATAAAATTGTTTTTTTACATAGAAGATTTATTTTCTTAGAAAATGAATTTATTTATTTTCAAATATTTATTACTTTCATTTATAGATAAAGGTGTTCATTTTATTCACATGTTTAGATAATATTTTATTAATGAAATCCTTCATAAGGGATAGGTTAAAACTATAATAATATTATAATAACAATATTAATAGTATGATTTAGTTTTGTAAAACTAGGTCCTATGTGTAACACAGGCTATCGAAGGAAATCGACATTGCATATAACACAGGCCAAACATTATGTTGTGTGTACTACAGGATAATATAATTATTGCATGTTGTGAAAGATTAACTTAGTGTTGTATGAAATTAAATCCAAACATAGTGCTTTCAAATACCACAAGTTATATTAATAGTTTCATGAAATAAAAAATATCAAAAGATTAAATTAATTTGAAAAAAATATGACACAAAATCTCTGGGTGTTACATTCTACCCCTTAAAATGAATTTATCCCTATAACTTCATATAGGTTATTAAAGGTTAAATACTTGAAATTAATTTTCATAGAAACCCACATTGTAAAAATGAATACTAAAACATCCTTTTACAAAATAAAAGTTGGAAACATAACGGTTACCCAGAGTAACACATAACTAGTTTTCAACATAGGAGAACATTGGTGAAAAGTGAAAATATGGACATAAAAAAAAGATTAAATATTTATAAGGATTTATTGAGGTCATCAATCACAAACAAGTGAATGATCAATGGAAAGTTGAGGGCCTAAAATTCATTAATCTATAATTATTTAAAATACCATCGTTTCAAAAAAAATAAGGTATTAAGAAAAAAAATTATTTTTAGATACTTTTCCTAAAGCTGAATAATTTTCATGAAAAGATATACTTTCATGGTTTCATTACAACCTCAAATTTTGTTTCTCCTTGATCAATTTCCACTTTAACTCTTATTTTAAGAAATGAAGGTGAATTTTTCATTCTTGGAGCATTAACAGATCCTGATATCCATAAATAGAATGATATGAAATTCCATATATCCCAACAAAAGGGTTATAAAAATTTATCTAATATACATAAATCCAAATATGTATAGATAAAAATTTAATCTCTAAAACCACATCCAAAGTTTAAGATAAAATGTTCCATAAATGGTTAATCTTATAACACTTCCAGAAGATGAAAACCCAAAACTTTAAAAAGAAAGTCACTAAATCATATTTACATTGATACCTAATATATCATAAAGTAGATCTTGGTTATCACATTCCAAACATGTGAATACCTTCATCAATTATTATCTTGAAATATGGTTATAACCTAAATTACCATAAATCCTTTTCAAAAACATGCATTCTTACTTATTCCTAATATTACTAGATATATTTCTTAAATCCAATAAGTTTTAAAATTCATCCATGATAACATATACTAAATTATCAAAAAATCCTTTATCAGTTCTAGGGTAATCAGTACCATCCAATTTACTTATTCATATCCAACATATATTTATCCAAACATCATTATCTCAACATCAGTAATAAATTAATGTTTACCATTCCTTAATCAAAATATCACCTTTTCGTGAAATCACTTTTCAACCTCACCAACACCATTCAACATATCCTTTCAAATCATTAATGAAAAAATTATAATAAAAATACTTATATATTTCATGATTCATATAACATAATCATTAAATTCCAAAACATAAATACTTCATTCATCCAACATTATTCTAAAACAATTTACTAAGATTTGTTGTCTTATTCCTTAATACCCCTTTTATAAAATATGAAATATGAATCATGTATTGGTATTTAACAAAATCAATTTAATAATGATTTCCAAAAATATTATTTGAACAACACATACATTTCATATGTCCTTCATGGTCTATTCATTTCGCCAATCCATTTTTTTAAGAAGCCACTTTTTTTGAAAAGTGGGAACCATAAAAAACCTCCACAAGTACCCGAACATGCCACTTAGATGATCACCATAACATACAAAATACCAAATTCTAAATCCACACTAGCCAAACCCTACCGCCACTACAGTGATCCAAAAATACACAAAATTCAAAATTCAAAATCAAGGCATCACGGTCTATCACGAAAATCAAGTCATCTCGTCATGCGTCACCTTGAGTGTCTCACCATTCCTCGAGTATCGCACAGAACGTGAAAACTTCCCAGCCCGCATCAAACCAGATCACCAGTCAACTCCACTGGAATCCATCATTTTCGCCGAAGAAACCTTCATCATCTCCACCATACTCAAATATCACGCCAACATCTACACCACTTTCTTCATCCTCGTCCGAACACCACACCATCGTCGAGGCATGACTAAGCCAGATCACAACCATTCCAGATGCAGAAGTTGAAAGAATCACTGGGAAAACCTCATGAAAATCCACCGTCATAGAAGGAACACATAGATCTTCATCAAAACTAAGATACACAGGTCTCTCAAGAAGCATAAATTGCTACC
Organism: Viscum album; assembly: GCA_963277665.1. Taxonomy (NCBI): domain Eukaryota; kingdom Viridiplantae; phylum Streptophyta; class Magnoliopsida; order Santalales; family Viscaceae; genus Viscum; species Viscum album. Next base: position 1,363,762,315 of record OY728143.1, on the reverse strand, counting down.
AGATCCCACCTCACAAAACCTTTGAGGAACCACCGTTCCAGCTCCAACTTGTAGAGGATCATAGGTCCTTGGGGTCAGGGCAGGGATGAGAGTGTCCAGTGCCTCCATGCGACAGCATCTCTCCTAGACTGAAATCAGAAACCAAAACCAAGATCAATTCAACACAAGAGAAACTAGAAATACCTCGACCACCATTCCACTTATCCAAAAACCACGGAGCAACCATCACTCCTGATCTGGCCAGGATAGGAGCAATGGAACATGATTTTTGGGAAGGGACACAGTAGTCAGGGGATACCGCAACCACCATCATCAGGATCGAACACCACCTGTGAAAGAAGCACCAAAAAAATAAAACCACCCCACCAGAGATAATCATCTCACGAATAAGGAAAATGATGAAAGAGGAAGCAAGAAAAGAAAAAGAAGAGGAAGGGGAGGGAAAATGGAACTCATACAAGCCTCCATCCCCCAAAAGAGAAGGGTTTCCGGAGAAAACCAAGACCAACATAGTCTATTCATCATCAACAGAAAAACCATTACTTGTACCACATTTATGATTCTCTTCATAAGATTTCCACTTAGAACATAAATTTTTATAATGATCATACTTTCCAAATTTAAAGAAGGAATCAATTGATAATACCTTGGGGGAAAATATTCCCATCCATTGTTTTCACTAAACTTTTCATTTTCTCATCACAGTTACTTTGTGTCCTTTTTTTCCACAGTCAAAACATCATCATGTTTCTCTAAGGAATTCACTTGGGTGCTTCTTCCCACATTCTCTACATGTAGGAAACTGAATATTCTTTCCTCCATGGTCTTAATTACCCAAACTCTCAATGGAATCCTTCCTTATCTTCTTTGGTGATTTTGATATTTGGTTAAGGTACACATTTTTAATCATGTTCCCTGAAAACTGATTAGTAATTATTACAACTTACTTCACTCCAGTGATCACCCCATTTGGATACTCATTAGTAAGTTATACATTAGATTCATCATTAACTTAGTTTCTTATGGTTCCCACTATTGACTTAAACTAAACAATTGTCATAGTGAGGGACTACATAATCATGAAAACCCACTTATAAGATGTATAAATTATGACACCTTCTTTAATCTATGACACCTTAGTTTTATCCTAGGTTATTCATAGCCAACTTATTTTTAAATCCTTCATGATGTTTTGTGAAGATTTTGTGAATTCCCAAAGCATATCCCTTAGGAGTTTCAAAGTAGACACATAGTAAGGATCATTGTCATATACCAAGTTATGCTTGAGTTAGACCTAACACACCTTGTCAGAGTTATTACTCCTAGGTATATCTATTCCAAAACCATATCCACTTTTAGTACCCAGAAAATAAAGTATTACTAGGAAAAAACTCACTCTATACTTTACCAAAATTCAAGGATATTTTCTTATATTTTTCCTTATCCTTATACTTATCCTTATAGACATCCTTATACATGTCATTAGAAATATCCCTAGTGATGTCACTAAATTTTTATCATCCCTGTTTCCAAAGGTTTACTAAACCTTTTCTCTGATACAAACTATAACAACCCTGTATTAACTCACATAAACATTACATAATTTTTTCATAATACTTATAACATTACACAAATAGATGCCCAAATATCATATTAGTTTAGTTCCTTTAGAAACATGGAAATGTAAACACTCATACATGAGTGAATTATAGTATCTCCCACTAGGTTCTCCAAGACTATAATACCTCTTAGACATATCATACATAAAATATATATTCATAACCTAGGGAAGGAAACATAAAAAGGGGTGAGCTCAGATGCTCAGTAAGGGTAAATGAGGGAGACATGTAAGCATAAACATGAGCAAAATTGTATTATAATGTGATCATAACATCATAATATCATACCATGTATATCAAATTTTATAACCATAAATCATGGAATAAAGGTTAGTAGTTCATAAGGTATGAATCATAAGGAAATCAAGATAATAATCCATGAAGTCATAATATAGTAGTAAGACATGGAATTGTGTCATACAAATAAATAGGTAATATAATTCCCTAAAAGTCAAGTTGCATTGATAGAACTTATTAGGGAACCTCATGGGGACTACACCTACTGGGAGTGACACACCACTATCCCCAGTAAAAGTAATTTTCCTTGTAAGGGATCAGGTTTCTCCATCTTCCTATAGTGTATCGGGTTTCCTCATATTCCCATAGTGGATTGATTTTCCCCATCTTCCCATAGTGGATCTGGTTTCACCATATTCCCATAGTGGATCAAGCCTGTCAACTTGATTCCCATCATTATCTCTTGAAATGTAAATATTTACCCAATTCATTAGAGGGATATATAGGTCCCACCCATATCATAATGAAATCATATATACATGTTCCATAAGATTATAAATATTCATATCAAAACCAATGAAATGAAATGGGTGTCATAGACATGTAATCATATCTTAATCTATGGAGAAAGAGACTGGTTTCAAAATAATTTCATCAAAGTATAAACCATTAAAATAAATGTGTTTCATAATCATATAACCCATGAATGTGAAATGGGTTTCATAAACACATATCCCATGAAATAGGAATGGATTTTATAAACATATAACTCATGAAAAAGAAAAGAGTTTCATAAAAATAAATACATCAAAACACAATCCATTCAGAGAATGAATATGAATTTATCCTTTGGATAATTTCTTATAAAGGCATGAGTAACACCAAAAAATGTTATCATATATGAAAAATAATTTTTAAATATCTTTTAAAAGCCTTTCATTATAAAAATGTCATTTATTATTTGAAAAATTATTTTTAAGACATAAAACCTTTTAAAACCTATTTTATTTGGAAATAAATTTGAAATTTTTTTAATAAATCTTGAAAAAAATTTGAAAACCATTTCCTTAAAAAATATTTTTAATCTTATACAGAAATTTTGAAAAATTTTGGAAAAATATTTCTTTGAAAATACTTTGAAAACTTATAAATAAAGCTTTAAAATGATTTGAAACTAATTTCTTTGAAAACACTTCGAAAACTTATAAATAAAGATTGAAAGAGTTTTGAAAAAAAAAATTAAAAATACTTTTAGAAATTGTAAATAAATCTTGAAAATATTTTGAAAACTATTTCTTTTAAAACACTTTGAAAACTTATAAATAAATCTTCAAAACATTTTGAAAACCATTTTTTTAAAAACACTTTGAAAAATTATAAAGAATTATTTTAAAACCATAAAACATTTTTAAAATAATTTTACCTTAAAAATGATCTTAAAATATAGTCTTTAAAAATATTTTTGAAAATATTTTTTAAAACCTGGGTTTTTTTAATTCATGACATGTGTCTCAAAGAAGGAAAATTGAGAAAAAAACTACTTTAATGAATATATAACTTTTTAAAAATAAACCCCATTGAAGAGATATCATCAAATGGATATTTAAATACCAATATATTTAATTATAATAATAATATAATATATTCATGATCAGTATATACACTATAAAAAATAAATTAGTGGTGAATAAGGTGTAAATATCATAGAAATAAAAGTGAGACAATAAATCCTCCTACTACATGGGTAACATTTTAATCATGATCCCCATGAAATAATACCCTAAATTAAAGCTTTTAATATCATTAAATAAAATTTATTAATGATATAACATTTCATAAGGTACTATATACTCCACACAAAATAAGTGAGTGGTGAATATGGCATGTATCTCATGGAAATAAAAAGTGAGATAAAATTCCCTTATCTTAAGTCTTAACTCTCTTCGTACTCATTAAAAACTAATATATAATAAATATAAGTTTATTATAAATATACCAAAAAAATATTCTAATAGATAATACCATATATTTTTTTATTATGAATTTATATTACCCATTTATTAACAACTCAATGTTAATGTTACGTTTTTGGGTAACAATCACTTTGTTTTTATCTTGTGTTTTGATTTGTTATTTTTTTTATCCTTGTAGTTATATAATGCTCTCTATAATGTATATAATGGTATAAATATCATATATATTTAGTATATAATTATTTATATTAATCTATAAAATACACAAATATTAAAAAAATACACCATTCATGAAGATGGTAGGTCGTACGTACGCATAAACGATGTTTCTGTTTTATTATCTTATTGAAAGAAAGTAAGTAAATGAAATATATGTTTGTGTATATATATAATTAAATTATAATTATTATTTCATATATATCATATAATTTTACTAAACCCATTCTTATAATATTCCATGTAAATTGTGGATGAATCACATCGCTTTGAGGAGGTGGTAGTCCATATTTCTACAAATGAAGTTATCATATTTACACAAAATGGAAAGCATGGAGGTATGCTTTATATAGTAATTTCAGAATCATAAATAAATAATAAATATTATATATGTATATAATATATATATATATATAATATATAAAAATAGAGTGTTCATCATAATTCCCAACTGTGATAGGTGGTAAAGGAAAAAAAACAACATTGTTTTGTGAGGCGGTAGTTCATTGTACAAGAAAGGTGTGTTTGTTACCCATTTGATGTATTTGTGTATAGGTTTAGGTCCAAACCTTATAATAACAATATATCATAATATTTATGATAATTTTTTTGTTATATATTCCTGGAATAATTAGATTTGATTGGTGGATAATGAAAAATAAAACAAAGGATCTTGAGGAAGGATGTTACCTCTTCTTTGGGTAACTCATTTTGGTCTTCACCAAAGGGCTTACATGGATGGGTTTATGAAAAAAGGGAGTATTATAATATTAATTTAGGGATTTTGGTATATTATTTTATTTTATTATGGAAAGTCTAAAGGTCTTGAGAGGTGTGAATAAATGGAAGGGGTGAGATCCTTTTTATAGTGGAGGAGGAGTGGCATTCTTGTTATTTTTTGAAAAGGAAATTCCAACAATGTTTTTCTGATGTCAAGTGGATCTAATAATGTAAAAAATTAAATAAAAGTTAGTATAGGGTCAAAATATGTCCAACCAATGTCTTTTTAGCAATTTTATAGGTCATTTTGTCCTTTTAGTTTAAGGTTTATTCCCTTGTTAAGCATATTTTTTCCTTAATCATTGAAATAATTTTTCATCACATTCACTAGTATTTTTGTTTAAAAACTAAATTAAACTCATTATAAATTATAAATTATTATGATTCCAAATATGGAATCCATTTTTTCAAATTAAAATCAAATAATTATCACAAATTAATTTAAATTTAATCTCTCGGATAGGATGACAATGCGGGTTTTTTAAGTAAAAATGTTCAAAAGTTTGTTATGTTTTTATATTCAATTTGAAAGTGAAATTGATTCTAATGACCTAAATTGGATTAATTTTTATATAATTTATATAATTAAATATTAAAACAAATAAAAAATATTGTTATCCATATAATTAAATTATATGAAAAATTAGTTTTGAATTAAAATTCAGTGTTCTTTGTTATTCATTAAAAAATGAAACTTCCCAAAAAAAATATAAAAAATTCACCCAAAGCAAGTTTTTATAATATGATTTGAAAAATGAAGTATTTTTTCAAATAAAATTATAAGTTTCAAAAATTATATTTAAAATGGGTTCTCCATTAAAAGGTTGTAAAATTACCTTTTTGAAAAATAAATCTTTTTATTCATGAAATCTAATTTATTCTTATCTTATACCTATAAAATCTATTGGATGAGTGTAAAAATATTTAATTTCATATATAATATATTAAAAATATTCATCAATAGTGGTTTTTTAAATTTATTGAGATAAAATGGTGTTTATACATATAAGAGTAGTTTTCTTAGAAAAATAATTTCTTTATTTTCAAATAGTTCTTACATTAATTTCTAGCTAAAGGGGTTCGTTTTATTCAAATGTTTAAATAATATTTTATTTAAAACATCCATCATAAGGTCTAGGTTACAAATATAATAATATTTTAACAATAATATTAATAGTATGTTTCAGTTTGGTAAAACTAGGTCTTGCATGTAACGCATGCTATCTGTAAAGACCTGGAAATCTTGTGGAAATTCTTTTTTAAATACATGGGAATTTTACGAGTTTGCAGTTTCTGACAGCGCCTGATTCTGAGGCCCAGTGTGCTCGGAATCATTTTATGAAGTTTTGTTCGGGTACATTCAGTGAACGTACGAATGGGATTTTATATCTTATGAACCGATGCTCGAAATTGAAATCTGAGGGCACCGATGAACTCGTAGTGCCGATAATCGCTTAAGGAGACCTTTACAACAATTGCGTTTTATCGGAAGTGGAAGATAATTTTTGGGAAATTTCTAAATTTAATAAAAATATGTGTAGCATATTTTTTTAAATATGTGGTGGTTATTTTCTCCAAAGGGAATTTATCGGTGGGTCCCACCACCCACATAACCTCCCATGGGAGGATATCATGCGGCAGGGCCCACACGAGCACCTAACCCCTCAACTCCCCTTGAACCCCTTTAACTCCCCTTGAATTTATTAAAGCCACCTCTCTTATTTAATGTGGGTGAACTCTTCACCTTCCTCCCCCCATTAAGTGTGACAATTCAATTAATTAATGTCTTCATTAATTAATTTGAGTGTTTGAATTTATTTGAAATGCATGGCACATTAAAATAATAGGGAGCCTATTATTTTACGTTGGTTGGATTTCTTTTGGTGGAACGAAGGAAGAGAAGAACTAAGGAGAACTTCTAATCTATCGACGAAGAATGTCGTTCTTCAACGTAGAATGCTCCACGTCTCGAAGAACATGAAGAAACACCTTCTATCTTCTTCAACCAGAGCAAGTAAGGGAAGCACTGCTGCCCACTAAGTACACTGACGGTGTCGACTCGACTCGAATACACCGGGCTCTACTCCTTCAAACGTAGACGAAACGACATCCGTTTTCCGCGACTTGTCAATGGTCAACAAAAATATAGGTAGGGTTTTGAATTTGAGGTTTAATTCCTTTATTTTAAGTTCTTCTTTTCCCTTGGATAAAAACAACAATCACGGATCGACCCCCCGAACATGTCGATCCGTAGAACGGATGTTGATTGCGGGATGGGTTAGAGATTAAGATAGGGTTTGTTTCTAGTACAATTATATGTTGGATTATAGTATGAGCCTCTAACATGGAGGAAACGGGCTAACGAACAAGTCCGGACCCTCCGCCAATTCATTCTTGATGCGCGGTTTGATGGGTGACGGGAGAACAGAAGGGAAACCCTGATTTGAGGTCGTCGTAGCAAAGAGCAGGACCCGAGCATGCCGTAGGCGCAGACGAGAGGAAAAATGGACCACCGGAACGACTCTGGTGGCCCGCGGAGAAGCTCGGGGATGCTGGTCGCTGGGGAGGCGGCGCCGGTGACCGGAGGCGAGGGCCGGAACAAGCCGGCCGCCTGGGGGCGGCAGTGCCCCTCGCGCGCCGCCAGTGGAAGGTCTTCGCGGCACCGGTCGCGGCGGTGGAGCAGAACTTGCGTGCGGGTTCTGGGAATCTTTGGTGGTTCCATCTGGCGATGCCATTACGGGACCCCCCCCCCCCTCGCGCGCTCGGCCATCCGGGCTGAGCCGCGGCCGGCCGTGCGGGCCGGGCCGCCTGCCGCGTGGGCTGAGACGCCTGCCGCGCGGGCCGAGCCGCCCTCGCGCGGGCTGGACCACAGAAGTCGAGCCAGGCCATGCCCTACGAGGTCGGGTCGTGTCCTACTGGTCCATACATGGATCCGGGTCAGGTCAACCCGGTTCGGGCTGACCCAGGGCGGGTTGGCCCGGGTCGGACCGGACCCAGACCCCCATCTTCGGACCACTTTTGATTTTTCGACCATAACTTGAGCTACGGACCTCAGATCGATGCACCATCAGTTGCGTAGGATTACTTGGATTGAGGCAGTCATTTTGGTATGTTACACTCAAGGTTTTGGCAAAGTTTTCGTACATAAGGGTTGGTTTGAACCCGAAACCAACCGGGCCCTCGGATCGGAAACGCTTATAACTTAAGGAACGGACGTCCGATTGACATGTTGTCAACTATGTTGGATTCCTTTGGATGAGAAGGTTCTTTTGGAATACTCCACATAGGATTTGGATGAGGTTTTAGTTTGTTCGGGTTGGATTGTACCCAAAATTCAACCGGCCCCTCGGAGCGGAAATGCTTATAACTCTCAAAGCGGGCGTTCGATTGACGCAGCGTCTATCGTGTTTGGTTCCTTATGATGAGACGGAACTACTAGATACATCAAATCAAGACTTCATGATAGTTGATTTATCAACACTTGTCTTGAGAATCGGACCATCCCGGAATTGAGCGTGCTGTGTGCGGGAACCCTAGGGCTGGCTGCGACAGTGATAACTACTGTACCGGAATCCTACGTGGGTTCGACAGTGACGACTTTTTTACCAGGATCCTACATGGGTTCGACAGCGATGACTACTGTACCAGAATCCTATGTGGGTTCGACATTGACGACTTTTGTACGAGGATCCTATGTGGGTTCAACAGAGATAACTACTGTACTTGAATCCTACGTGGTCTCAATAGTGATGACTTCTGTACCAGGATCCTACGTGGGTTCGACAGCGATAACTATTGTATCGGAATCCTATGTGGGTTTGATAGTGACAAATTCTATACCAGGATCCTACGTGGGTTCGACAGTGATGACTACTGTACCGGAATCCTGCGTGGGTTCGATAGTGACGACTTCTATTCCAGGATCCTACGTGTGTTCGATAGCGCTGATATTGTTCCAGGATCCTACATGGGTTCTACATAGGAGATGATTCAGAGGCTAAATCTAATCAAATATACCCCTTTTTGTGAGTTTTATACATGTCTTAGCTGATTCATGTCTTTCAACCATTATCAATGTGGTGATTGACTTACTTACTTTGTGGAATGGTTTGTGCTTGGGCTCGAGAGTTGGAGTCGGACTGTGATTGATAACTTAGGTATATGTATGGGAATATACCTAAGTATGGTTGGTTGATACTTCATGTTTGTATATTTCAACTATGGTTTATCCTTTGTGGATTTTGTGATACCTTTATGGTCTCAGGGTCCCTACTGAGTATCGTTATACTCACCCTTGCACGGGCTATGCCCGCACCTCGTTGTGTTGGATGCAGACGACGAACAGCACTGACTAAGGCGGAGTGTATGAGGACTGGGCGGTACCCGGAGGTGGACCTCATGACGAGTCGGTACCCGGAGTAGACGAACTGATGTGGACCACTGAGGAGGATATATGTACCTACCCTTTAGGTAGGATCTGTGGTGGACGATCTAAGAGCTGCTAGGAACCTTCTAGCTATTTTTCATTTTAGTTGTACCTGTTTGTCCTTTCCTTTTACTTTACTATTGGGCTTGTATTTCTAGCCCTTGTACTTTTCAGCACTTCTTCTGTATTTAGTTATTACTTAGAGTTTTCATCTATTTGTTCTATGGTTGTGTTTGTTTGTAGTTATAAAGGAAATGCCTTCCCAGTTTAGGGATTTACGCATTTGGTGTTATTCACCAGCCCCTGGCCTATGGAAGGTGGGTTTGGGGTAGTTACAACATGGGCCCTGGGGGACGGGTCGTGACAAATTGGTATCAGAGGAGTCATTTATACCACAAAACTTGAACTCTGATTCTTTTAACAGCAATAGTGTTAAGTGTTTTGGGTGTGGTTATCAGTTTAGGGAAACTAGTGTTGGTGTGGTGGACGACGTATCCATACACTAGGACTCTGACTTCTGATCTCCGACTCAGTGCACGAAAACACTAATTGCATGTGTGTTTTCTTTAAAAGTTTTCTTCATGATTACTTTGTGTCATCTCACCAGGTATACTGTTTTAACCGTGATGCACCAGTTTATTTTCAGGATGGACCCATGAAGGCATCCAGCTAGGGTTCTGAATTTCATACGAGATGGTAGCCCACCGAGCGATGAAGCTTTGGTGCAGGGCCCATCACAGCGGAGGTACCAATGGTACTACTACCCGCTGGTCCACCGATACCACTATCTCTAACAGCAGAGAGCGCACGCCGCCTGAGTGTGTTGCATGAGTTCCAGCGATAGAGGCCTCCCAGGTTCCGCGGAGTGACAGACCCACAGGAAGCTGAGGATTGGAAGGAGGATGTTGTGAGAGTTTTCATATTGGTAGGGACACCAGCCGAACTCATGGTGATCCTTGTCGTGAGTCTCCTGCAGTCAGCAGCAAGAAGATGGTAGAGCCTGATGCACCAGGTGCATGATGAGGCATTACTACTCTGGACAGACTTCGAGATCCTGTTCTAGGTAGAGTTTGTACCAGCCACCCTTCGTGTAGTGCTGATTCAGGAGTTACTTCATCTACAGAAGGGGAGCATGACAGTACCTCAGTACTTAGCGAGGTTCACCAACCTCTCGCGCTACTTTACGGATATGGCACGGGACCCATTCTTCAGGGCTCAGACCTTTGAGCAGGGACTCAGGCATGAGATCAGGGCTTCGATGATCTCCATCAACATTCTAACGTAGACGGGAGTATTAGAGCGAGCCCTCCTAGTGGAGAGTTTCCTTGCTGAACAGTCTCCAGCAGCGAGACCCACCACTAGTCGACACGCACCAGATTCTTCTGCAGCTGGAAGTAGATAGATGATGTAGGGGTCCAAGAGGACCAGACCCATAGGTGGTCGACTGCACGACTCAAGTTTGGTTGTGCGGGGCACACGAGACAGAGCTAGCTATACGAGGAGCAGGTTGTGCTATGCATGCGGCGGGCAGGGTCACATGGCTCGAGACTGCCTGACCCGCCCTGCAGATGAGCAAGAGGCAATAGAGAGACCTCTCAGGCAGAGGAAAAGGTTTGACTGTGGTGGTCCACCGGGAGTAGGTGGACGTGGCAGAGGAGCTAGCCGAGCTGTAGGTGGTGGACGGTGTTTCGAGGCTCTACCACCACCACCACTAGGAGGTCCACCCCGACCGTAGGGAACAGGTGGACATGGGAGAGCTCAGCTTCAGGCAGCAAAGGCCTACGACCATAGTGATTCGGGAGAAGGTGGACAGGAGCTGGACTAGTTCCAGGCATAGATTCCTTTGTTCATGAAGCTTATAGCTTCGTTGATGTCTTTGTTTGTGGTTTCTTTGTGTCTATGTACTTTGAGCTGCAGTAATAAAAGACACTTGTCCTTGTGATGTTTGATTTCTTGCCATTTGTGTGGATAATAATAAGAGATTCCGGATAAAATCGTTGACTAGACCCTCACATTCGAGATTCCTACTAGACGAGATCCATTGACCACACACTAATGCCGACAGTGTGACTCAACCCTTGGAGGTGAGAGTAACAGTTGGATATCTTGGTAGTAGTGTTGAGGCCTTATGACATCGTACATGTCATTAATTAGTACCATTCATGTCAGGATAGACTGTATTAGTCAATGGACATGGTTCATCTAGGGGATGAGACCAGATTTCTCTTTTTGGCAAAGGAGAAATCTTAGAAGCTCTTGTAGGATGTAGGTGAAGAAGGGTGTAGATGAGTTCTTTTAAATTGCCTAGTCTCACCCATAGTTCGTTGGGAGAATGCTTTACAGTCTACTCTGATCACCAGAGTCTCAGGTATATCTTCTCTCAGAAGGACCTGAACCTGAGACAGCGGCGATGACTTGAATTCCTCTAGGACTATGACCTCGAGATAATCTATACTCCTGGAAAGGGGAACATTGTAGCCGATGATCTTAGTTTGAGAACAAGAATTAAGCTACTATGAGAGGCGATGGAGTAGCTAGCCGCGTTGTAGATATCCTTTGTGGATCGGTATGGAGCAGCCTTTCTACAGTCTCTCACAGACACTTCCCCACTTCTTCAGTGAGTCAGGGAGGCACAGCATGGGGACGCTGACTGTGAGACATGACGTGCTCAGATATCCTCAGGGTAGGCACCCAAAGGATTTTTCTGAAGGTGGAGAGTACATTATTCCTTATAGAGGATGTACCATGGTACTAGTTGCACTTTAGGAGGAAGTGTTGAAGGAGTTCCACACATCCCCTTTAGCGGTACATCTAGGAGTGTTAAAGATGTACTAGGACCTTCGATGACAGCACTGGTGGCCAGGTATGAAGAAGGCAGTAGCAGATTTTTTCTCTCGATGCCTCACTCGTTAGCAAATAAAGGCAGAGCATCAGGTACCAGCAGGCTTGGTTCATCCTTTAGAGGTCCCAAAGTGGAAGAGGGATAAGATATCCATGGAATTCATGACGGTTCTTTCACATACGTCCAAGGGACATGACTTGATTTGGGTGATCGCTAACCGACTTACCAAGTCGGACAACTTCCTACTGACCAGAGATGGTACGAGCTACCAAAGAGGAGGTGCAGGTCATCCAGGAGCGGATAAAGACTGTGCATAGCTGAGAAAAGTCATATGTTTATAGGAGACTAAGACCTCTATAATTCGAGGATGGAGACCACGTCTTTCTATGGGTATCACCACGACGAGGTCTATAGAGATTTAGTCGAGGCAGAAAGTTATCTCTATGATTCTTAAAAGATTTTCAGGTCCTCAGTAGGGTAAGAGAGTTAGCTTACCTCTTGTTCCTTCCACCTTAGTTTCACCAGGTTCATGACTTCTTCCACATATCTTAGCTGAGAAGATACCTGCACAATCCATCCCACATCATCGACCACTGGGAGCTAGATATTGATGACGGAGCAACTTTCACAGAGGTTCCAGTGGAGATTGAGGGTTAACAGGAGTGGGTCCTACGTGGATGGTCGATTCCTCTGATGCGTATTCGCTGGCATCTCGGGAACCTCCACGAGATCACATGGGAGCGGGAGGCTCAGATGCGTGCTCAGTACCCCCATTTGTTCCCTTGTTATGTGTTTTATCTTACGGGGACATAAAGCCCTAAGGTGGGAATAATGTAAATACATGTAAATCCTGTGGAAGTTTTTGTTAAATACATGGAAATTATATGAGTCTGTAGTTTCTGACGGCGCCTGATTCTGAGGCCCGGTTTTCCCAGAATCATTTTTTGAAGTTTTGTTCGGGTACGTTCAGTGAATGTACGAGCACGATTTTATATCTTTTTAATCGATTCTCGGAATTGAAATCTTAGGGCACTGATAAGCTCGCAGTGTCGTTAATCTCTTAAGAAGTCCTTCACCGCAGTTTCATTTTATCGAGAGTGGAAGATAATTTTTGGGGAATTTCCAAATTTAATAAAAATAAGTGTAGCATATTTTTTTAAATGTGTGGTGGTTATTTTCTCCAAAGGGAAGTTGGAGGTGGGGCCCACACACCACATAACCTCCCATGGGAGGATATTATGTGGTGGGTCCCACGTGAGCACCTAACCCCTCAACTCCCCTTGAGCCCCTTTAACTCCCCTTGAATTTATTAAATCCACCTCTCTTCTTTAATGTGGGTGAACTCTCCACCTTCCTCCTCCCATTAAGTGTGCCAATGCAATTAATTAATGTCTTCATTAATTATTTCGAGTTTTTGAATTTATTAGAAATGCATGGAACATTAAAATAATAGGGAGCCTATTATTTTACATTGGTTGTCATTCTTTTGGTGGAACAAAGGAAGAGAAGAACTAAGGATAACTTCTAATCTCTCGATGAAGAACATTGTTCTTCAACAAAGAACACTCCAAATCTCGAAGAACGTGAAGCAACACCTTCTACCTTCTTCAACCAGAGCAAGGAAGGGAAGCACCGCCGCCCATTAATTACACCGACGGTGTCGACTCGACTCGACTACACCAGGATCTACTCCTTCTGATGCAGACAGAACAACGTCTATCTTCTGCTACGTCTGTTTTCCGCGACTCATAAACGGTCAATGAAAATTGAGGTAGGGTTTTGAATTTGAGGTTGAATTCCTTTCTTTTAAGTTCTTCTTTTCCCTTGGATAAAAACAACTACCGTGGATCGACCCCCCAAACATGTCGATCCACAGAACGGATTTTGATTGTAGAATGGGTTAGAGATTAAGATGGGGTTTGTTTCTGGTACAATTATATTCCGGAATACTATATGAGTCTCTAACACAGAGGTTATGGGCTAACGAACAAGTCTGGTCCCTTCGCCAATTCTTTCTTGATGCGTGGTTTGATGGGCCCTGATTTGAGGTTGTCACAATGAAGAGCAGGACCTGAGGAGGCCGTAGGCTCAGACGAGAGGCAAAACGGACCATCGGAACAACTCTGGTGGCCCGTGGAGAAGTGCGGCGGCGCGGGTCGCCAGTGCGGCGGCGCCGATGACCGGAGGCGGTGGTCGGCACCGACCGGCCGACTGGGGGCAGTGGCGCCCCTCACGCTCTGCTGGCGGAAGGCTGCCGCGGGACCAGCCACGGCGGTGGAGTGGAACTCGCGTGCAGGTTCCGGGAAGCTCAGGTGGCGCTGGCTAGCGCCGCCATTAGAGGACACCGGGGGGCTGACCCCCCCCCCCCCCCCGGGCCTTGCGCGTAACGGGCCCGGTCGGCCATACAGGTCGGGCCGGGCTGCCCTTGCGCGTGTCGGACCGCAACCATCGGGCCGAGCCGCTCCCTACCAGGACGGACCTGGATATGGGTCGGGTCGACCTGGTTTAGGCCGACCCGAGGCGGGTTGGGCCGGGTCGGGTCGGGTCGGATCGGACCCGGACATGCCGTCAACTACATTGGATTCCTTTGAATGAGAAGGTTATTTTGGAATAATCCACATAGGATTAGGATGAGGTTGGAGTATGGCCGGGTTGGATTGTACTTGAAATCCAACCAACCCCTCGGAGTGGAAATGCTTATAACTCTCAGACTGGGTGTTCAATTGACGCATCGTCTATCGTGCTTGGTTCCTTATGATGAGAAGGAACTACTAGATACATCAACTCATGAATTCGTGATAGTTGATGTATCAACACTTGGCTTGAGGAGCGGACCCTCACGGAATCAAGCGTGCTGTGTGCGGGAACCCTAGGGCTGGCTGCGACAGCGATAACTATTGTACTGGAATCCTATGTGGGTTCGACATTGGCGACTTCTGTACCAGGATCCTACATGGGTTCGACAACGATGACTACAGTACTGGAATCCTATGTGGGTTCAAGAGTGACGAATTCTTTACCAGGATCCTACAAGGGTTCGACAGCGATAACTACTGTACCGGAATCCTAAATGGGTTCGACAGTGACGACTTCTATACCAGGATCTTACATGGGTTCGATAGCGATAACTACTGTACCGAAATCCTACGTGGGTTCGACAGTGATGACTTCTATACCAGGATCCTATGTGGGTTCGACAACGATGACTACTGTACCGGAATCCTATGTGGGTTCGACAGTGACAACTTCTATGTCAGGATCCTACGTGGGTTCAAAAGCACTGATATTGTTCCAGGATCCTACATGGGTTCGATAGAGGAGATGATTCAGAGGCTACATCTAATCATCTCTACTCCTCTTCGTGAGTTGTATACCTGTGTGAGATGAGTCATGTCTTTCAACCATTTTCAATGTGGTGATTTACTTACTTACTTTGTGGAATGGGTTGAGCTTGGGCTCGATAGTTGGAGCCGGACTGTGATTGATAACTTAGGTATATGTATAGGCATATACTAAAGTAAGGTTGGTTGATACTTCGTGTTTGTATCTTTCTATTGTGGTTTATGATTTTTAGATTTTGTGAGACCATGAGGGTCTCGGGGTCCCTACAGATTATCGTTATACTCACCCCTGCATGGGATATGCCCGCACCTCATTGTATTGGATGCAGACGACAGACAGCGCTGACCGAGGTGGAGTGTACGAGGACTGGATGGTACCCGGAGGTGGACCTCACGCCGAGTCGGTACTCGGAGGAGACAGACTAACGTGGAGCACTGAGGAGGCTATCTATACCTACCCTTCAGGTAGGATTTGTGGTGGAGATCCAGGAGCTGCTAGTCACCTTCCAGCTGTTTTTATTTTTAGTTGTACCTGTTTTCCCTTTCCTTGTACTTTACTGTTGGGCTTATATTTCTGGCCCTTTTACTTTCTAGCACTTCTTCTGTATTCATTTATTAATTAGAGTTTTCTTCCACTTTTTCTCTGGTTATGTTTGTTTGCAGTTATAAAGGCAATGTCTTCCCAGTTTAGGGATTTATGCCTTTGGTGATAGTCTCCAGCCTCTGGCCTATGGAAGGCGGGCTTCGGGTAGTTACAACATGGGCCCCGGGGGACGGGTTGTGACAAATTGGTATCAGAGGAGTCAGTTCTACCACAGAAATTGAACTCCGATTCTTTTAACGGCAATATTGTTATGTGTTTTGGGTTTGGTTATCAGTTTAGGGAAACCAGTGTTGGTGCGGCGGCCAACGTATCCATACACTAGGACTCTGAATTCTGATCTCCAACTCAGTGCACGAAAATACTGATTGCGTCTGTGATTTTTTGAAAAATATTTCTTTGTGATTACTTTGTGTCAGCTCACTAGGTATACTGTTTTAACCATGGCACACTTTTTTCTTTTCAGGATGGCCCCATGAAGGCATCCAGCTAGGGTTCTGAGTTTTGTACGATATGGTAGCCCACCGAGCGATGAGGATTCGGTGCAGGGCCCCATCACAGCGGAGGTACCAATGGTACCACTACCCGCTGGTCCTCTGATACCACCAGCTCCAGCAGCAGAGAGTGCACGCCACCTGAGTGTGTTGCATGAGTTCCAACAACAGAGGCCACCCAGGTTCCGGGGAGTGATGGACCTGCAGGCATCTGAGGATTGGATGGAGGCTATTGTGAGAGTTTTCATATTTTAGGGACACCAGTCGACCTCATGGTGATCCTTGTCGTGAGTCTCCTGTAGGTAGCAGTAGGCAGATGGTGGATCTTAATTCTCCAGGTGCATGATGAGGCATCACTACTCTGGACAGAATTTGAAAGCCTGTTCTGAGTAGAGTTTGTACTATCCACCCTTTGTGCGGTGCGGATTTAGGAGTTACTTAATCTGCATCAGGGCAGCATGATAGTATCTTAGTACTCAGCGAGGTTGACCGACCTCTTGCGCTACTCTATGGATATGGTATGGGACCCATTTTTCAGGGCCCGGACCTTTGCGCAGGGACTCAGGCATGAGATCAGGGCTTCAATGATCTCCTTTAACATTCCGATGTAGACGGGGGTATTGGATCGATCCCTCCTAGTGGACAGTTTCCTTGCTGAATAGTCTCTAGCAGTGAGACTCACCACTAGTAGACACACACCAGAGTCTTCTTCAGATAGCATTAGACTAATGACACGGGCGTCCAAGAGGACCAGACCCATAGGTGGTCGACTCCATGACTCAGGTTCGGTTGTGCGGGGCACACGAGAAAGAGCTATCCATACGAGGAGCAGGCAGTGCTATGCATGATCCGGGAAGGGTCACATGGCTAGAGACTGCCTGACCCGCCCTGTAGATGAGTAGCAGGCAGTAGAGGGACCTCCCAGGCAGAGGCAGAGGTTCGACCGTGGTGGTCTGCCGGGAGCAGGTGAACATGGCAGAGGATTTGGTCAAGTAGTAGGTGGTGGAAGATGTTTCGAGGCCCTTCCACCACCACCACCAGGAGGTCCACCCCAACCGTAGGGAATGGGTGGACATGGGAGAGCTCAGCTTCAGGCAGCTAAGGCCTATGACCATAGTGATCTAGGAGCAGGTGGACAGGATCTGGACTAGTTCCAGGCATAGAGTCCTCTGTTCATGAAGCTTCTAGCTTCGTTGATGTCGTTGTTTGTGGTTTCTTTGTGTCTATGTACTTTGAGGTACAGTAATAAAAGACACTTGTCTTTATGACGTTTTATTTCCTGCCTTTTGTGTGGATAATACTAACATATTCTAGATAAAACCATTGACTTGACCCTCACATTTGAGATTCCTACTAGATGAGACCCAGTGACCAAACACCGATGCCGACAGTGTGACTCAACCCTTGGAGGCGAGAGTAATAATTGGATCTATTTCTAGTCGCATCGAGGCCTTACGGCGTCGTCTATGTCATGAATTAGTATCGTTCATGTTAGGATAGACTATATTAGGCAATGTTCATGGTTCATCCAGGTGATTAGACCGTATTTCTTTTTTCGGAAAAGGAGAAATCTTAGCAACTCTTATAGGACGTAGGCGAAGAAGGGTGTAGATGAGTTCTTTTAAATTGGCTAGTCTCACCCATAGTTCATTGGGAAAACGCTTTATAATCTACTCAAACCACCAGATTCTCAGGTATATCTTTTCTCAGAAGGACGTGAACCTGAGACAGGGGCGATGACTTGAATTACTCCAGGACTATGACCTCAAGGTAATCTGTACTCCTGTAAATGGGAATGTTGTATCTGATGATCTCAGTAGAAGAATAGGCATTTAGCTTCTAGGAGAGTCGATGGGGTAGCTGGATGTGTGGCAGATATCTTTTATGGATCCGGACGGAGCAGCCTTTCTACAGTCTCTCACAGACACTTCCCCACTTCTTCAGCGAGTCAGGGAGGCGTAGTATAGGGACACTAACTGTGAGACACGACGTGATCAGATATCCTCAGGGCAGGCACCCGAAGGATTTTTCTAAAGGTGGGGAGCACGCCATTCCTTATAGAGGATGTACCGTGGTACCAGTTTCACTTCAGGAGGAAGTGTTGTTGGAGTTCCACACATACCCTTTAGCGGTACATCTAGGAGTGGTAAAGATGTACTAGGACCTTCGATGACAGCACTGGTGGCCAGGTATGAAGAAGGTAGTAGCAGAGTTTGTCTCTGGATGCCTCACTTGTCAGTAAGTAAAGGCGGAGCATCAGGTACCAGCAATCTTGGTTCAGCCTTTAGAGGTCCCAAAGTGGAAGAGGGATGAGATATCCATGGACTTCGTGACAGTTCTTCCACGTACGTCTAGGGGATACGACTCGATTTGGGTGATCACCGACCGACTTACCAAGTCGGCCAACTTCCTACTAATTAGAGATGGTACAAGCTACCATGGAGGAGGTGTAGGTCATCCAAGAGTGGATAAAGACTGTGCAGAGCTGATAAAAGTCATATGCTGATAGGAGATGGAGACCTCTATAATTCGAGGACAATGACCACGTCTTTCTACGGGTCTCACCTCGATGAGGTATATGGAGATTTAGACAAGGCAGCAAGTTATCTCTGCGATTCTCTGGACCTTTTCAGGTCCTCAGTAGGGTAAACGAGGTGGCTTACCGCTTGGCCCTTCCACCTCAGTTGCAACGGGTGCACGACGTCTTCCACATATCTCATCTAAGAAGATACGTGCATGATCCGTCCCACATCATTGACCACGGGGAGCTAGATATTGATGATTGGGTGACTTTCATAGAGTTTCTAGTAGAGATTGAGGATTGACAGGAGCAGGTCCTATGTGGATGGTCAATTCCTCTAGTGCGCATTCGCTGGCATCTCGGGAACCTCCAAGAGAGCACATGGGAGCGGGAGGCTCAGATGCATTCCCAGTACCCCCATTTGTTCTCTTGTTATGTGTTGTAGCATACGGGGACATAAAGCCCTGAGGTGTGGAGAATGTAAATACCCAGAATC
Organism: Viscum album; assembly: GCA_963277665.1. Taxonomy (NCBI): domain Eukaryota; kingdom Viridiplantae; phylum Streptophyta; class Magnoliopsida; order Santalales; family Viscaceae; genus Viscum; species Viscum album. The sequence goes on along the minus strand of OY728143.1, from coordinate 1,363,742,769 downwards.
CTGTGGATATTTTTTTTTAAATAAATGGTAATTTTACGAGTCCACAGTTTCTGACGGCGCCTGATTCTGAGGCCCGGTGTACCCAAAATCATTTTCTGAAGTTTTTTTCAGGTACATTCAGTGAAAGTAAAAGAGGTATTTTATATATTTTGAACCGATTCTTGAAATTGAAATTAGAGGGCACTGATGAACTCGAAGTACCGGTATTCTCTTAAGGAGACCTTCACCGCAGTTGCGTTTTATCTAGAGTGGAAGATAATTTTTGGGGAATTTCTAAATTTAATAAAAATATGTGTAACATATTTTTTTTAAATGTGTGGTGGTTATTTTCTCCAAAGGGAAGTTGGAGGTGGGGACCACCCCCCACATAACCTCCCATGGGAGGATATTATGTGGTGGGGCCCATGCGAGCACCTAAACCCTCACCTCCACTTGAACCCCTTTAACTCCCTTGAATTTATTAAATACACCTCTCTTCTTTAATGTGGGTGAACTCTCCACCTTCCTCCTCCCATTAAGTGTGCCAATTCAATTAATTAATGTCTTCATTAATTAATTCAAGTGTTTGAATTTATTTGAAATGCATGGCACATTAAAATAATAGGGAACCTTTTATTTTACGTTGGTTGGCATTATTTTGGTGGAACGAAGGAATAGAAGAACTAAGGATAACTTCTAATCTCTAGAAGAAGAACATCGTTCTTCAATGAAGAAAAATACATGTCTCAAAGAACGTGAAGCAACACCTTCTACATTATTAAATCGGAGCAAGGAAGGGAAGCATCGCTGCCTATAAAGTACACTGATGGTGTCAAATTGACTCAACTACACCAGGTTCTACTCCTTCTGATGTAGACAGAACGACGTCTGTCTTCCGCGACGTCCATTTTCTGGGACTCGTCAACGGTCAATGACAATCGAGGTAGGGTTTTGAATTCGAGGTTGAATTATTTTATTTTAAGTTCTTATTTTCCCTTGGATAAAAACAACAACCGCGGATCGACCCCCTGAACATGTCGATCCGCAGAACGGATGTTGATTGTGGGATGGGTTAGAGATTAAGTTGGGGTTTGTTTATGGTACAATTATATGATGGATTACTATTTGAGCCTCTAACGCGGAGGGCATGGGATAGCGAACAAGTCCGGACCCTCCTCCAATTCTTTATTGATGAGTGGTTTGATGGGCGATAGGTGAACGGAAGGGAAACCCTGATTTGAGGTCGTCGCAGTAAAGAACAGGACCCAAGGAGGCCGTATGTGCAGACGAGTGGCAAAACGGACCACCGGAACGACTCTAATGGCCCGCGGAGAAGCGTCGCGGTGCGGGTCGCTGGCACCGCCGCACCGACAACCAAATGAAGAATCCGGTTTCCGTGGCACCAGCCGCGGTGGTGGAGCCGAACCCGTGTGTGGGTTCTGGGAACTTCGGGCGGCGCCAGCTGGCTCCGCCGTTACGGAACACCCCCCCCCCCCCCCTCCTGCATGCCTTGCGCATAACGCGCTCAGCCGACCATGGTGGTCGGGCCACCTGCCACACGAGCCGGACTGTGCCCTACCATGACGGAACTAGATCCGGGTCGGGTCTACCCGGTTCGGGCTGACCCAGGGTGGGTTGGGCCGGGTCGGACCGGACCCAGACCCCCATCTTCGAACCAATTTTGATTTTTCACCCATAACATGAGATAAAAAACTCTGATTGATGCATTGTCAATTGTGTAGGATTACTTGTATTGATAGGGTCGTTTTGGTATATTACACTCAATGATTTGGCGAAGTTTGGGTATAGACGGGTTAGTTTGAACCCAAAACCAATCGGTCCCTCAGAGCAGAAACGCTTATAACTTAAGGACCGGACGTCCGATTGACGTACCATCAACTACGTTGGATTCCTTTGGATGAGAAAGTTCTTTTGGCATACTCCACACAGGATTTGGATGAGTTTGGAGTATGGCTGGGATGGATTGTACCTGAAATCCAACTGACCCTCGGAGTGGAAATGCTTATAACTCTTAGACCGAGCGTCCAATTGACGCACTGTCTATCGCGTTGGGTTCCTTATGATGAGACATAACTACTGGATACATCAAATCAGGAATTCATGATGGTTGATGTATTGAAACTTGGATTGAGGAGAAGACCCTCCCGGAATCGAGCGTGCTATGTGCGGGAACCCTAGGGCTGGTTGCGACAGCGATAACTACTGTACCAAAATCCTACATGGGTTCGACAGTGACTACTTCTGTACCAGGATCCTACATGGGTTCGACAGTGATGACTACTATACCAGAATCCTACGTGGGTTTGACAGTGATGACTTCTGTACTAGGATCCTACTTGGGTTCAACAGTGATAACTACTGTACCGGAATCCTACATGGGTTCGACAATGACGACTTCTGTACCAGAATCCTACGTGGGTTTGACAACGATAACTATTGTACCGGAATACTACGCGGGTTCGATAGTGACAACTTATGTATCAGGATCCTACGTGGGTTCGACAATTATGACTACTGTACCGGAATCCTACGTGGGTTCGACAATGACGACTTCTGTGTCAGGATCCTATGTGGGTTCAAAAGCGCTGATATTGTTCCAGGATCCTATGTGGGTTCGATATAGGATATGATTCAGAGGCTACATCTAATCATCTATACCCCTTTTCGTGAGTTTTATACCAGTGTGAGCTGAGTCATGTCTTTCAACCATTATCAACATGGTGATTGACTTACTTCCTTTGTGGAATGGTTTGTGCTTGGGCTCGAGAGTTGGATTCGGACTGTGATTGATAACTCAGGTATATGTATGGTCATATAACTAAGTAGGGTTGGTTGATGCTTCATGTTTTTATCTTTCTACTGTGGTTTATCCTTTTTGGATCTTGTGAGACCTTGAGGGTCTCGGGGTCCCTACTGAGTACCATTATACTCACCCCTGCACAGGCTATGCCTGCACCTCATTGTGTTGGATGTAGAAGACGGACAACGCTGACCGAGATGGAGTGTATGAGGACTGGACGGTACCCAGAGGTGGACCTCACAATGTGTCGGTACCCAGAGGAGATGGACGGACATGGAGCACTGAGGAGGCTATATGTACCTAAACTTTAGGTAGGATCTGTGGTGGACGATCCAGGAGCTGCTAGGCACCTTCCAGCTATTTTTCTTTTTATTTTTACCTATTTGTCCTTTACCTATACTTTACTGTTCGTCTTGTATTTCTGGCCCCTGTACTTTCCAGCACTTCTTCTGTATTCAGTTATTACTTATAGTTTTCTTCCACTTGTTCTCTAGTTGTGTTTTTTTGCAGTTATAAAGGAAATATCTTCCCAGTTTAGGTATTTGCGCCATTGGTTCTAGTCTTCTGCCCCTAGCCTATAGAAGGTGGGCTTGGGGTAGTTACGACATGGGCCCCGGGGGGCGGGTCATGACACTATCGAAGGAAATCGGAAATTTATGTAACAGAAGCGAAACGTTGTGTTGTATATACCAAAAGATAATATAAGTGTAGTGTGATGTGAAATTTTAAGTTGGTATTGTTTGAAAATCAATAGAAATATATCTCTTTCATATAACACAAGAAAAATTTTGAGTTTCCTAAAATAAAAAATATCAAAAGATTATGTAAATTCAAAAAAAAAATATTTCATAAAATCTTTGGGTATTACAAAATAAGTTATTCACAACTCCTTACCTTTTCAAATTGATATAATTAAGATTATATAACTAGGTTAAACAATTAAAAACTACTAAAATACACATTAAATAATTATTTATTCTAGGTAAACCCCACATAAAATAATAATAATATTATTATTATTATATTCTCATGACATGTTCTAAACTCATAGATTAATATATCATCTTCATCGAGACCATTAACTCATCTCAATAATCCTCCTTGTAATTTACTGAACCTTTAATAATAAATATTTATTTATATAAATAAACATCAATGTATTATTCATTCAATAAAAAAATTATATTCAATAAACATGCGAATAAATATTTATTTTAATATTTATGTAACTAAATTAATATTTATATAAATATATTCACTAAACTATTGAATGTATATATATATCCTTGTGAACAATAAACAAGTGATAAATAAATATTATATTTTTTGACTCGTGAATAAATATTTATTTAATATTCATCTTACATATATTCTAAACTTGAATAACTAGTTATTGATATTATGTGATCAAATTTACTTGGATAATTATTATTCCAAAAAATAAGAATAATATTTATGATTAATATTAAATTAAAAAATAATTTAACTAAGATTCAATATATTCTTAGTGTGTAACACTCTAGGCCACTTTTTGGTTCCATTAAGAAAATTATCCTAAATTCCAAGATCAGTGTTTAGGAATACGTCAATGCACCCATTGAGAGAGAATTTAATGTCATAATGACAACAACCTCTTATGAATGATTTTGTTTAATATAATTCATTTATTATTGATACCTCATCAAGTAGGTTTCATACTTGTGTCATTAACCTACATGTTTAATTAATTTTATTTGGTTATCTAAAATGAAATCACCAATGAACTAACATGACTATGGATTTAATTATATAGATCCAGTTTAATCAAAGGGTTATAGATATAATCTTCTATTAACAAGGAATGGGTAGTTCCTTTATTGAATTATTCAATTAATATTATATCACTTATGATACACCCAATTTATATTATCTCACCATGAGTATATGTTATCAAAATTTTCATCCATACATCAAAGTACATGATTCATGATAGACATTAATAGTAATATCAATACTAAGAACCAATATACACGTTCACATATAGGAATATTTAATGACATTTATAACATGTGAAATTCATATTGGATAGTTTTTCCACATAACCTCTCTTCTTATAGATTACAAAGTGTGAACATCATGAAAAGTCTAAATGTCTTATGAGGCACCATCACCTGATAGTCAAACATAATTTGTGTCCCATTGTGTAGATTTCATCTAGACTATATGACATATTTTTAAGAATATTTTCATAACATTTCTTGGTTTACATTATATTGGGGCATTTTTATAACCTTTAAATGACACAAATACTCTAAAGAAATTATCACATTAATGTTATATAGAATAACACCCATCATGTGATAAGATATTTATTAATATTATATTAATTAAAAGTAAAAATATTAGTTGGTTCTAAGTAACTAACTCCAATATTATCTAGTTATGATCATACACTCCTCCACTCTATCTCAACCAAAGGCCCAAATTTCATACTAGTTATATGAGAGGACAAATACCATCTTAGTTAATCTTTGAACAATGATATCATAAAAAAATACTCATCCAAACCCTGATTAGCTAAAACTAAAGGATTTGGTAAAGATGGAATCAACGTATAAAGATTCTCATGCTAGATATTTTTCTAACCTCGAGTATAGAAAAATAGAAATGTGAAACATGCACCTCTAGTATACCAAAGACATAAATTATGAAATTACATGTGGTATACTTTTGGGTAATTCGTTATGAAAAATATGTTTTAAGCCTCATGATATTATTTTATATCTCTATATGAAATTATACTCTTTACAACCTTAACAATTTTATCATAACCTACAATATTCCATGATGAACATCAATTATGTATAACTAAAATTCATACTTTGAGAGGATAATTATCAGTTCACTCTATAAATATGTTTGGTCAACATGAAATAATGATAAATTAGAGACTACCTTTTGTATAACATAATACATTTAATATTTTTAAACTATTTTAATAAGGTTAACAAAAATATTTATAAGAATCTATCTTTTTATATCATATATGATAGATAGCTAGATCAACCTTTTATTTTTTCACTTTTAATGTTTTATTAAAATTAATACATCTCTATGTAATTCCTAAAAAATCTCTATATAACCATATAACAAAACTCTCCCACTAAATTATTCAAAAATTTACACTTATAAAGTTTTTTTTTTGAATAATGGTGAGAATTATGAGTCATATTCTTAACGTTCAACTCTTTGAGCATAGTATTCAAAATTATTAACATCACAAAATAAAATGTTATCATGTAAATAAATTATGTTTTTTACTTATAACAATTTTTATGTACATCATTATCATCATATTTGGAACCTATTCCATAAAAAAAATTCTTTAAAATATGTTGATAACTAATGTAACTATTTTCATTAACCTTTAACCAACATACCCAAAACTTTTTATGATATTAAGTAACATTAACTTTTAATTTTTACTAGAATAATATTTTATTTGTTAAATTTTTAACTTCTCTAAGTCAAAATGTACTCCCATTAATTTCTTATACACTATATTCTCTTCAGCGAATCATGCTAATACATAAAAACCTTTTTATGTTAGAAAATAAAATTTATTTCCTTAAGTGGTAATATTTAAAAAATAAACTATCGTCTCTATATAAAATATAGTATTCCATGTATTTGGATCATTTTTATAAAAATAAGACTTCCTTATTCAAAATAGTTCACTAATGGGTGGTGGGATATTATCCCTCATATTTTAACAAACATCTAGATAAATTCATCAATCCTAGATAAGATGTTTTTATCATTTTCTTCTTCTCAAGTATGTTATAAAATCCTATAAACCATAAATCTTGTGTATTAAATATATCATCTCATATTGTTTGTAAGAATAAATTTTTAATAAACAGCTTCTCTTATAACATAAGAGAAATGATATAATCATACATATCCTTTACTAATATCAATATGATCTCGATATATTCCTTTAAATTCAAATCCCTGATTCTTGACCCCTTTTATTTATCAATTGAATGAAAACTAATAAATATATAAATTCTTTAATTGATTTTGAATTTTTTATATTTACGTTTTTAAAATATATATTTGTTATCTTATATAGTTTATAATTGGATAATTTATTCTATAACATTAATATCTAAAATTGAATTTTCATAGAACTACCAAACTCCTTTAGGTATCCCAAAAAATTCCATCATATGGAAAAAAATGTCCTTCCTTCTTAACATTACCTTCTTGTTTTAATGACCTTGACTGGATATTTTTTAGAAACATTATTGGACTTTCAAACTAACTTTTCTTATTCTTGTTTGAACTTTCACCCATTTATACGATTAATAAAGCATTGGAACTTGAAAATCATATGCCTTAAATCATCAAACCTCAAAAAAATTATAAAATAAGGTAAACATTTCTTAAACTCATTATCATTTTCATAAAATTTCTAATGATGATTACATAATGAACTCTATAACTAGGATACTCTTTAATTGAACTCTTCATCCTCTCCAAGTAATTAACACACTCAGTCACATTGAGTATATAAGTATATACTAAAATTATTTAGGTTATTTAGAATATAATTCATTTTAAACCTAAATTAAATTATTCCATACTAATAATAAGAAACTTTCATCATCCATTGAACAACTTCAACAGTCGATTACCCAGGAAGGTATTAATCTAATACATAGAATAATAATTCCTTAAGAAAAGTTATTAAGTTACCAAACCAATCTATAAATTTTCTTAAATTAAAACTATAATTTATAAAATATTGATCTTGAAGTAAAATTTTATAATGATCATTCCATTTATCTATAATAGAATCATTTATCAAATAAATATCATGTTTTAAATACATTTTGTAAATACTTTTATTAAATGTTCTCCCATTAAAATGATAACCCATTTTAAATTAAATCATATATATTTGTGGTTCAAGATCCATATATCACAAACATTTGGGTCACTCAAGCATTTATTTCATCAATTATTTATTTATATTGTTCATAATATCAATCATATCATAAGTTACACTTGGATATTTGAGCGGAAAACTCTTTACCGTAATCAATTATATGAATTTACTAAAGAAAATTCCTTTAGTGTCCTAATCCTATTAGGGTTTATTAGATAAGTGTAACCTAAATAAAATTTTAATAAACAGAAACTAATCATGTTAGGTTCAAACATTACTTTTTTTACATAAATAAGATAATCTAGGTAACACATATTTAGCATGACCTACCCAATTCGGTGAATAAAGACTTTATAATTGTTTTCTCTTGAAGTAATCTAACACTTATTATTATTAAAGTGGATTTAATCTCAAAATATTATCTCATATATTTCTTTCATATATATGTGTGATCCTAGTGATTTCATTTGGAATCTAATTCCTTACATCAAATCAATATATTAAAACCATATTTTTGTATAATTCTTTACACAGCTTGTAGATTTTGTTACTAACCAAAATTAAAAGGAAACTATATTAATAAATATTTTAAAGAAGATGGTATATGAAACCCTTCCATGTTAAGGCATAGAATCATATGAAATCAATGATCCCCACATGAGTAAGCTTGGAGTGATAGATGTTCAGCCCCCACTTTTATAGATTAGACGTAATCCTTCAGGGTAGTGAGTAGTCTAACCCAAAGTCCCTCTACCAAAGGTTAATTTACTTAAGAGAGACCTTGGATTCATCACAATTTTGACATATAAAATTTTTAAACTATAATCAACCATTAAATTCATGGTCATAACCTATTACATGCTAAAATAAATGTAGAACAAAACTAAATCAATGATCATACCTAGCATGTATCTCCTCAGATGTTGATATGATAATTTATAGAATCAGTTTGACATTTAAAATAAAAAATGCATTCATTTATAACATAAACAGATTATATCTATGAATAAATCTTAGAATAAAGTAAATAAATGAAAAATTAATATATTTAAACATGATTTAAACAAATTATGAAAATTTCATAAATAAATTAGTTATACTATTTTTATAATTTAGTCATTCGTTATGGTAATTTAATAATCAAATAAATATAAACACTTTATATTTAATACCCACATGAACTCTTTTATATTATCTTTTTATATGGAACTTAATTTAAATATATGATATCTAAAATATTGAAATTATATATAAGAACTATTAATATATTATATAAATATTTAAAATATCACATATTTAATATTATTTAAACCTTGATCATATCAATTAACAAAACTTCTTTTGACGTGGTTTAAATAATTTTCCACAAATAAGGCCTTTTGATTCAAACAATTCAAATTAAATATTATGAATAATTTACAATGTTTACTATAAACTCCTTTAAATTTTTTCCTTATTTCATAATTTATAAAAAAATTAAAAATTACACTTATAATTTCCATATAAACATTTTATATACAAATTATAATTTGTGTCATAAAACCTAAAAAGGTATTTTAATTTTAAAAAATAATATTATTGAATATTTATTTAATAATCACTTCATAAAAATTTAATAATTAATTGTAAATAATTTATAATTAATTAATTTATAAACACTATAAATTAAATAAATATACAAAAATACCTTTTATAATTTATAAAAAAATTATAAATTATTTAGTTCAATTTATAATTAAAATTTAGAAAAATTAAACATTTCTTGGGTGTAGTATTTAACAATATACCCTTGTATCATAATCTATGATTGATAAGTCATGTCACTCAAAACCCCTTTTGGTGCTATCCACTATATTTTATGATTAATAAAACAAACTTGCATTATCACTTCTTGCTATATATTGGTGATTAATATAAACCAGTGATGCACTGTGTTATTATAGCTCATGATAAGTGGATGTGTAATAGAAACCCTTTAGTACTTGGGATTTCATATCATACAATATGAATCATATCATTATAATGATACGATGCATTTTCTTGTGGTATGTAAATGATATTATCTTCAGTTATGATACCCCATATTATACATTACCATATTTATAAAAGAAAAGGATTACAATAAATCACATGCTATCCATTTTTTATGATATTAAATAGGAATAAAAAATATTATCAAATTTTATTCATTATACACATGATTCTGAGAATTAAGAAGCTTGGTGAAGATTTGATTCCATTTATGGGTTTCTAAGGATTAAAAAGGACTTGTTCAATACAGTATAAGCAGTTAGAAACCTCAAACCAAGATCAACCATGTATAAAACTAAAACCATGTATATATATAAAATTAATAACATGTTGTGCACCATTTACTGATAAATTATATTGTCATTTTCTTAAATCATATGTTTCAAGAAGATTTCTAGGATCCATTCATCTGACTCCCTCCTTCATGGTGTATAAACAAGATCATTACAATTTCCCAAAAAAGTATGAAGAACCCTTCTATCTTCCATGATATGCTAGTATCTCAATTGGAATGGGTAGGAGGAGGAAGAGAGCTATGAGGGAGTTGGTAGTAGACTCTAATCACTTAGACAAACATTTCTATCAATTATACTTTTTTATAATCCCTTAAGATACTCTCGAGTATTCATGTATTTATTTTAATGTTTCATAATATTCAAGTAATGCATGTTGTTAAAATTTTTGTAACTCATTTAGCATTCCAACTCACCCAAAAATTTTATCATATAAAATGTATTATTAATGATAGAAAACAAGGATGGTATATGAACTTTGACCATTAAACATTCTACTGCTTTATTAATCATAAGTAATTACATGAATCATATATTACAATTCATATTTCCTTATAATATATCAAATTCATACAATGAGAATAATAGGATATGGGATGATATTATATACCACACCTTATGATACACCTATATCATAACATATGATATAGAAAAATACACATAAAATGCATAAGGTTGTAGGGAATATATCCCTCATGAATGGGTCACCTTCAAATATTTTATAGGTTAAATATTTCACTTAGAAGTGGTTTGGGTTCCTTAGCACCAAAGTGATGTCAAGTGTAGATACCTCTAAGGTAGTGTGGTTTTGACCTCAAGGGTGTATAAGAATAATTAGATTATCTCATGGGTAGGTCCAATTTAAGAGTAAGTCATCGTATGATAGAAGGCCTTAGACTCTACCAAAATCAAGGCTATTGTATTTTTTGGAGTAAGCCCCATGGAATATAAAGTGGTTCTAGAAACAATGAAAGGTATTGTACTCATTTAATCATCTATATCTATTTCATTATTATATATAGGTGTCCAACACTTATTTATATCCAATCATATTATAGAATTATTAAATATTATATTTGATCATATTCTATATGTGATAGGAATTTCAACTCCACTGGATAAAAAGAAAGATTCTGACCTTCATATTATTTATTTTTATGTTTCCATATTCGAAGTGGATGTGGAATGGGACTTCATTATTATTGAAATTAATATCTTTGAAATTATTCTCAAGATGGAATGTATGGTCACATTCAAATACTACATTGAATATTATCATAAAAAAATGATCTTTATCTCTTTTCATAAGAATTCTATTTTATTTCAAGGCCAGTTAGTGGTCAAGTCAATAATTTCCTCCTCTTTATGAAGTTGTTCAGTTGTCAAGACAAATATAATGCCTCTTAATGGTGGTTAATAATTGGAGTATATAAAGTTATATTCCTCCCATGGTTAGGGATTTTATTAAGTTATTTCCCAATTTCTTCTTAGGGTTTCCCCTTAAGTTATAAGTTGAGTATTTAACTGATATGATCCATGTTATACAGTTGAAATCATTGTCTTTGTATTATATAGAACTAGTTTAGTTGAAGGAGTTTAAAATATTTATAGATGACCTTAATGTTAAAGGATTCATTAATACTATTGTATCTCCATGGGTTTCTCAAGTACTCTTTTCTATGAATTCAGATGGAAAGTTACACATATTCATTGATTATAAAATTTTGAACCAAGTGACTATAAAAAATAAATACCCTTTACCTCACATTTATTACCTGTTTGAATAACTAAGGCAGGAAATTCGGTTTCAAAAGATTGACCTATGATCAGGGTATCATAAACTAAGAGTAAACGAGTCTTACATACCCAAGACTTCTTTCAAAGGTATATATGTTCATTTTTTTTACCTCATAATGTCTTTTATCTTGACTAATTCAAATATTATGTTTATGTCTCATATGAATTGGATATTCCACTAATATATTGATTTATGTTTCATAGTATTTGTTGACCAATCTTAGTCTATTCTGAATCCAAATAAAATCATGGACATCATATGAGGATATTATTAGGAATTCTTAGAAACCATCACCTTTATATAATGGTGAAAAAGTGAAACTTTTAAATCTGATAGGTCAAGTTCTTAGGGTATCTAGTATCAAAATAAGAAATTTCTATCAATCCTAATAAGGTAAGGTTTTTTATGTCTTGAAAAGAGCCAAATAATGCCTTTGATATAAATAGTTTCTTGGGTATCATGGGTTATTACCATTACTTTGTGAAATAATTTTCAAATATGACATCCCATTTGTCATATCTTACTCATAAAAGAGATAAATTTGAATGTAATTTTGAATGAAAATCTTCCTTAGATGAGTTTAAGTGGTGTTTAACATCAAAACCTATCTTGATTCCCCTTGATCCTAGTGAGGTTGATATAGTGTATTGATATGAATTGATAATGGGGTTGGGTTTTATGATTTTAAAAGTTAATAATGTGGTGGATTTAAACCTTGATCATCACTATTACCCCACATGGGATGGAGGTAAAGACAAGAGTGACCCCTGAATACCACCTCCAATAGGCAATAGGGTTGTGATTAGCACTGAGGGTATAAAATGCATAAAATAGGAGGCATTATACTCAATATATCCTAGGAAATGATAAACATACACCAATATAAAAAACAATTATCACAATATATAAAAATTAATAAATTATAATGAAAAATTGAAATAAAACATGGATAATTACTAGGTAGTGATGATCGCACTGTGATTCACTGTTTCATTTTCACCCTTACACTACTATGCTGAACTAGTTTTGTATTGAAAATTATAAAAATAAAATCAAATTTAACTTCATGTTTGATTCAATTATTTTGTTTTTATAACTTTTAAAAAATGTAAATGTTAATTTTTTTTTATAATTAAATTGTAGGTGGAGGTGATTTGGAGGGCTAATGATGAAGTTCAAGAAAAATAGGCCAAACTGCGTAGGATTCAAGCAAACTCATGGACTCAACTACACACTACAACTAAAAAGTGAATCCAAATGGGATAATATTTTCAGTTTGGTACAAAATTTAATGGGATACATTTCATATGAATAAACAAAATCACCATTCATCCATTAATGATCCCATACAAACTGGTCTTTCTAGGGGCTCGAACCTGCTAAAATTCAAAAAGTGGGTCTATATTTCATCCATATCTCCATATGTGATTATTCAAATGGTACCAATTTTATTTGGATATATTCAAGAGGTGTGGATACAAATTTTTATTCTTATAAAAAGTGATATAAAAGTTTATGGACATCTAAAACTATGGTCTAAGTGGTTTCTCAAAATCAGGGTTCCTAAAACCACCTTCCATGTTTCCTATAAATTGGAACCTTGGGATCCCCATTTGAAAGTTCGACCAAGAGAGTGAATTTACTAAAAATTGAAGTTATAGAGGAGTACTTTAATCCCCTTTTAGGTTATATATCTCCCTATCCTAATAGGGGTATCTGAAATGAATAAGGAGATCCACCCAAATTTCCTCCACTTGATGTTGGGCTAAACAGTGGGCGTTCGTTGTGAGGGAGCTACACATCTTGTAGAGGGATTTTTTGATCTTTTACTTCTATTGGATAAATTTATTTTGGTTTTGAAAATATTTCATTCATAATTATCTTACTTTGAATTATATTTGAATTCCTATTTGATTCAACTGAATGGAATTATCTTTACTTTTAACTGGTCTGTGTGAAGTTTTGAGTGTGTGGCTTATGTGTCTCGAGGCTCTTGATTCGTGATGCTACGGGTTGTGGGCGATCTCGTGCTTTGAGGCCGACGGCGTGGGTTTGTGGCTCGAGGTGTTGCACGGTTTCCACCTGTTTTGATTTGAACTTTTAAATTTTGAATTGTATTCTGTGATGTGTCTGTCGTTTTGATGGTTGTAAACTCTGGGTCCCGGATACCCTTAAACTAGCTTTTAAAAAATGAAAAAAAATGATTTGCAGCACACTCTAAACAGATCAATGCTCCTTGATAGATGACCTAGGGTCTTACATAGACTATAAAATCATATTTAAATCATAATCAATTTGATGTTTCATGACAACGCATTCAAATTTTGGTGTTGTTGTCGGAGAGCGCTTTTGTTTTTAGTGTGCATTTTTTATAAAAAGTATTGTATATTTTGTAATTATTTGTTCGCTTATTTTCATCAATAAATTTTTTTAGTTGATTTCTAAAATATTATTTTTTTTATATCTTTTTCATGACACAATATTCACTTGAGTAACTACTTCCTTTCAAACATGTACCGAAGATGATCTTGTGTCATCGACACTAAGAAGCACTAAACAATCCATTGAAGGAGGACACACAAAAAATTAAAACTCTTCTTGATCCTTCTTCTTTTTGAACCCATATTAAAACTAAAATAACCTTACATAATATGGATGAAAATAACTGGACATTAAAAGAACTAACCTCTCCTGATGTAGAGATCTATCCCGTATACATTCAAATATAAGGTGAGGCACCAAATTTTGAACTAAAATTTGATTTAATTCACTTATTACCAAGATTCCATAGACTCATGGGAGAAGTTCCACATAATAACTTAAAAATAAGCTCATAAGTTGTGGTCTACATTAAAACTAGAAAATGTTGATGAAGAATAGGTAAATATTACGGATTTTTTTTCATTAGAAGACACTACAAAAGATTGACTTTACTATATTAATTCACCCATTAGAGGTTGGGTGGACATGAAACACCTTTTCTTGAAAAATATTTTCTAGACTCTCAAATTAAAATAATAAGAAAAGAAATATGTGGTATAATATAATCACAAGGGGAAACACTTCATGAATACTAAGAAGGATTTAAGAGGTTGTGTTCAAGTTTCCCACACTGCCAAAAAAGTGATCAACTTTTAATAAAATATTTATATGAAGGTTTGATTCCTATTGATCGAAACATGTTTGATGTTGCTATAGGTGGTGCGCTATTTGATAAGACCCCAATTTCTACAAGAACCCTAATTGATAACATGGAATAGAACACTCAATAATTCGTTTCAAGGTCCAGTGTACCCATTCAAGGTGTCCATGAGGTGGAGAGTACTGAATTAGAGAAGAAGGTGGACACAAAGTTTGAAGAGCTATGTACCCTTCTTTGATAACTTTCTCTTTCCCAATGTAAATCTCAATATCCTCCTCCCATACATTGTGGTATTTGTTCTTCTGAAACCCACTATTCTGACCAATTGCCTCAACAGAAAGAAACATCTAAGAGTTGTGAGGCAATCTTTCCAAGCCTACCCTATAACCAACCTTTTAAGCAAGAACCTTACTATCCATCCAACCCTAGGTGGAAAGAAAACCAATCCTATAGGCAAGACTGTATTCAAACCAACTTCAATAACCATGGAACCATCCAAACCATAGTAGTCATCCACCACCACCACCAAGAAATCCTCAACCACCACAAAGGAGTTTCCAACAACCCCCTCAAAAACCCCAATCCTATCTTAGAAGACATGATGTAACAGATTTCTTCCAACAATCTATAATTTAAAAAAAACCACAAAAGCTATCCTACATGACCTAAAAACCCAACTAGGAAAACTAGATAACTTAGTGGGGGAAATCCAAAGTCATGGGTAGGGTAAAATACCTTCTCAACCACTTTTCAACCTTAGGTATAAGGTAAATGTTAGTGCCATCACCCTTAGGAGTGGAAATCATTTTAAAATCCAAATTACCCCTCTAATATAGTTATTCCCTCCTAAGGAAACTCCCATTACAACCATCTCAAATGACCTAAATAATAAAAAACCATGTCCTGAGAAAAATCCCACAAAATGAAAGAGTGTGTCTGTTGATGAGATGGATATCCCAACCATTCCTCTTCCATTTCCCCAAAGGTCCGCCCAACCAAGAAAAATAAAGAAACTGAACTTGATAAATAAATCTTAAAAACTTTCAAAAAAGTGAAGGTTAACATCCTCTTGATTTCTGTCATGGATAAGATTACAAGATACTCCATGTTTTTAAAGGAGATTTGTACACACCAATGGAAACTTCATAGTGATAAGAAGGTGAGATTTGGGAAAAACTTCTCAATATTGATAGAACCATCACTTCCCACAAAATTCAATGATCTTATAACATTCTTGATTCTGTGAACCATAGGGTATTATTCCATTTTCAATGATATGATTGATTTGGGTTATTCTATAAATGTGATTCCTTACTCCATTTACTCTTCATTGTAGGTCGGAGAACTGAATCCCATTGGAATTGTTGTTCAATTGGAAATTTAGAGTACAACACACCCTTCTGGTGTGATAGAGGATGTTCTTGCGAGGGTGAAAAAATTAATTTATCCTACTAATTTTTATGTGCTAAAAATGGAAGATGATAGGATGAATGGACATGCCCAGATTATATTTGAGAGTCCCTTCTTAAAAACTACCAAAACCATAATTAATGTCCACAATGGTACATTATCTATGGATTTTGGTGGTGACATCATCCACTTCAGCATCCATGATTCTATGAATCCCTCCTCAAAAGAACATTCCTCTCTCTCAGTTAATTCAGTTTATGTACTCCCTTCCTTGAAAAAACATATTTTCTTTCCCATGATCCTATTTCTAAGTTTTCATCCTTGATTGAAATTCTAGGTAATAAATCATTCATTGTTTGTTGTAGTGGTCTAGAAAAATGTCATGCATGTTTTTTAATTGATGATTTCTGGAACACTTAGGATCACATGACCATACATGATATTGCTGACACTACGAGAAAAAGGACTTTTTACGACGGGCTTTTTGTGACGGGGGTAACAACCCGTCGCAAATAACCGATTATTTGCGACGGGATTTCGTGTCTCGTCATAAAAGGTTTGGCACAGGTAGCGCGCCAAACCGCGCGAAGAGTATTTGCGACGGGGGGGATCCCTCCATCGCAAATAGTTGAGTATTTGCGATGGGGCCCGTCGCAAATACCCGGAGGCAGTTAATAGATTTTTGCGACGGGATGTCCTCTCGTCGCAAAAGGTGTGTCGGCATGGACTATTTACGACGGGTCTCGTTGTAAATAACTTTTTAACTGCCGACAGTAATTAATACGGGGGTAGGTATTTACGATGGGTCTCGTCACAAAAGACACTATTTACGACGAGAACCTGTCGGAAATAATCTAACCTATATATACCCCCATCCGTTTTTCTTCTCATTCCACTCAATTCCTAGATTTTGTTTCTCTCTGAACTCTGATTTCAGAGGGAAAATTTTTCTAAGTTAATTTTTTTGGACACAAAGAAGTTGTGAAGCCGTCTACATCAATAGAAAATCAAGTTTAAAGGTATTTATGTTTTATTTAATTTATTATTTATTTCAATTTTTTATGTTAATTTTTATTATTGTTGATTAGTTGTAATTAAATTGAATTTAAATTGTTTTGTCATGACTATTTAGTATTAATTAGTAATAAATTGTAATGATTAGTAATAAATTATAATGAATTGTATTAATTAGTAATAAATTGTATTAATTAGTAATAAATTGTATTAATTAGTAATAAATTGTAATAATTAGTAATAAATTGTATTAATGAGTGATAAATTGTATTAATTAGTAATAAATTGTAAAAATTTGTAATAAGTTATAATAATTAGTAATAAATTGTAATAATTAGTAATAAATTGTAATAATTAGTAATAAATTGTAATAATTAGTAATAATTAGTAATAAATTGTAATAATTAGTAATAATTAGTAATAATTAGTAATAATTAGTAATAATTAGTAATAATTAGTAATAAATTGTAATAGTTAGTAATAAATTGTAATAATTAGTAATAAATTGTAATAAATAGGAATAAATTTTAATAAATAGGAATAATTAGTAATAAATAGGATTAATTGGTAATAAATAGGAATAATTAGTAATAAATTGTAATAATTACTAATAAATTGTAATAATTATTAATAAATTGTAATAAATTGTAATAATTAGTAATAAATTGTAATAATTAGTAATAAATTGTAATAGTTAGTAATAATTGGTAATAAATTGTAATAATTAGTAATAATTAGTAAAAATTAGTAATAATTAGTAATATATTGTAATAATTAGTAATAAATTGTAATAATTAGTAATAAATTGTAATAAATAGGAATAAATTGTAATAATTAGGAATAATTACTAACAAATAGGAATAATTATTAATAAATAGGAATAATTAGTAATAAATTGTAATAATTAGCAATAAATTGTAATAATTTGTAATAAATTGTAATAAATTGTAATAATTAGTAATAAATTGTAATAATTAGTAATAAATTGTAATAATTAGCAATAAATTGTAATGATTGGTAATAAATTGTAATAATTAGCAATAAATTGTAATAAAAAGTAATAAATAGCAATAATTAGTAATAAATTGTAATAATTAGTAATAAATTGTAATAATTAGTAATACATTGTTAGAATTAGTAATAAATTGTAATAATTAGTAATAAATTGTAATAATTAGTAATAAATTGTAATGATTAGTAATAAATTGTAATAATTAGTAATAAATTGTAATAACTAGTAGTAAATTGTAATAATTAGTAATAAATTGTAATAATTAGTAATAAATTGTAATAATTAGTAATAATTAGTTATAAATTGTAATAATTAGCAATAAATTGTAATAATTAGTAATAAATTGTAATAATTAGTAATAAATTGTAATAATTAGTAATAAATTGTAATAATTAGTAGTAAATTGTAATAAATTGTAATAATTGGTAATAAATTGTAATAATTGGTAATAAATTGAAATAATTAGTAATAAATTATAAGAATTAGTAATAATGAGTAATAAATTGTAATAATTAGTAATAATTAGTAATAAATTGTAATAATTAGCAATAAATTATAATAATTAGCAATTAATTTTAATAATTAGAAATAAATTGTAATAATTAGTAATAAATTGTAATAATTAGTAATAAATTGTAATAATTAGTAATAAATTGCAATAATTAGTAATAATTGGTAATAAATTGTAATAATTAGTAATAAATTGTAATAATTAGTAATAAATTGTAATAATTAGTAATAAATTGTAACAATTAGTAATAAATTGTAATAATTAGTAATAATTAGAATTAATTAGTAATAAATTCTATTAATTAGTAATAAATTGTATTATTTAGTAATAAATTGTATTATTTAGTAATAAATTGTATTATTTAGTAATAAATTGTATTAATTAGTAATAAATTGTATTAATTAGTAATAAATTCTAATAATTAGTAATAAATTCTAATAATTAGCAATAAAATGTAATAATTAGTAATAAAATGTAATAATTAGTAATAAACTATAATAATTAGTAATAAACAGTAATAATCAGTAATAAACATTAATAATTAGTAATAAACATTAATAATTAGTAATAAACATTAATAATTACTAATAAATTGTAATAATAAGTGATAAATTGTAATAATTAGTAATAATTAGTAGTAATAAGTAATAATTATTAATAAATATTAATAATTAGTAATAGTTAGTAATAATTAGTAATAATTCGTAATACTTAGTAATAATTAGTAATAACTAGTAATAATTACTAATAGTTAGTAATAATTAGTAATAATTAGTAATAATTTGTAATAATTGGTAATAAATTGTAAAAATTAGTAATAAATTGTAATAATTAGTAATAATTAGTAATAAATTGGAATAATTAGGAATAATTAGTAATAATTTGGAATAATTATTAATAATTAGGAATAAATACTAATAATTAGCAATAATTAAGAATAAATTGCAATAAATAGTAATAAATAAGAATAATTATCAATAATTAGGAATAAATAGCAATAATTAGGAATAATTAGCAATAAATAGCAATAATTAGCAATAATTAGCAATAATTAGCAATAATTAGTAATAAATAGTAATAATTAGTAATAAGTAGTAATAATTAGCAATAAAGAGTAGTAATTAGAAATAATTAGAAATAATTAGCAATAAATAGGAATAATTAATAATAAATAGGAATAATTGATAATAATTAGGAATAATTGATAATAATTAGTAATAAATTGTAATAATTAGTAATAAATTATAATAATTAGTAATAAATACTAATAATTGGTAATAAATACTAATAATTACTAATAATTATGAATAAATACTAATAATTATGAATTTTTACCAATAATTAGAAATAAATTGGAATAATTATTAATAAATAGGAATATTAGTAATAAATAGGAATAATTAGTAATAAATAGGAATAATTAGTAATAATTAGTAATAATTAGTAATAATTAGTAATAATTAGTAATTGTTAGTAATAATTAGTAATTGTTAGTAATAATTAGTAATAGTTAGTAATAATAAGTAATAGTTAGTAATAATTATTAATAGTTAGTAATAAATAGTAATAGTTAGTTATAAATAGGAATAATTGGTAATAAATCGGAATAATTATTAATAAATCGGAATAATTAATTAGGAATAGTTAGGAACAATTAAGAAGAAATTTTAATAAATTTTAATAAATTTTAAGAACTTGGCACAGTTTCTAGTGGATTAACGGCACTCCTTTTGCTTGATGACTTTTCTCGTTTCAACTCACACTGACTCAAAACATTATGAAAAATGTTCTGCTACATAGGCAAATTCAATTTTTGTATGCACAAGATTGGATATGAATTAGTAGTATCACATTTTTATAATGTTTTCAGGCGGTGATAGTTGGAAGAAGACGATTCATCGACGAAAAGGGGGCTCTTTTTTCCGATGGCTCATTTACTTGCATCTTTCACACACTGAAATCAGAATGAAGAATCTGGTCGGAGGTATGCATATTCATTCTCGTGTATGAGAATGAATATGATTACCTCCGACCAGATTCTTCATTGTGATTTGAGTGTGAGAAAGATGCAAGTAAATGAGCCCTCAGACAAAAGAGTAGTCGTCAATCCACTGGAAATTATGTCACCTTAATTAATAGTAATTATTAAGTAGTAGTAATTAGTTATATTTTTTTTCAGATAGTGTTTTTATAATTTCAAAATATTCAAAAATAGTGATGATATTTTATTTTGTAGAAAATTATGGAACAAGGAAGTTGACATCAGTCATTATTAGATGATCGCGCTTGGATTAATCAGCATAGAAATCCAAATAGTTCTAGTTTAAATCCTATATATATTGAGGGTGTTGAAGCTTTCTTAGAATTTGTATCATCAAAACCAGAATGTGTTTCAGAAGGCACAATTAAGTTTCCTTGTAAAAAATGTGATATGAGAATGTTTGACACATTTGACAAGTTTGGGGAACATCTCTTGTAGTTTGGTTTTCAACCAGATGATGTTTTTTGGTATCAACACGGTGAACACAGTTCCAGAGAAGATACTAATAACTTGATTCTGGATCCATCACGGTTTTAACATTTAGTACATGATGTTGCAGGTCCATCGCTTCAACAAATTGAAACTCACGATGATATCGATTTAACTTCTGAGTTGGAACCATCCAAATTTTATGAGTTGTTGAGGTCTGATGAGGATTCATTATATCCTGGTTGCAAGATAAGAAAATTAGAAGTGGTTGAAAAATTTATGGCTATTAAATCAGATAATGCAATGTCAAACAACTGTTTTGATCAGATATTTTCTTTGGTTAAAACACTGTTACCTAAAGGAAATCTGTTGCCTATAAATTACTTTGAGAGAAAGAGGCTAGTTCATAATCTGGGCCTTAGTTGTCGGAAGATTCATGCTTGTAAAAATGATTGCATCTTATATTCTGGTGAAAATGAGTCGTTGGATTGTTGTCCCACATGTAGACAATCGAGGTATAAAGAAGCTCAACCAGGAAAGTCTGGATCGATTCCTGAAAAATAGTTAAGATATTTCCCCCTTACAACCAGGCTGCAATGTTTATTTATATCTCATAACACAGCATCAATGATTTCATGGCACAAAACAAATATTTCAACCGGTAAAATCTTGAATCATCCATTTGATGGTGATTCATGGAAACATTTTGATCGTCTGCATCCGTCTTTTTCTTTAGAAGCCTGAAATGTGAAATTGGGTCTTTTTACTAACGGTTTCTATCCATTTGGTTCTTATGGTAGTCAGTATTCACGTTGGCCTGTCTTTATTACTCCGTACAATCTACCTCCATTGATGTTGATGAAGGAGCCCTATATATTTTTAACCTTATTAACCCCAGGACATCTGAAAAAGAATATTGATGTTTATTTGAAACTATTGATTGATGAATTAAATTCATTGTGTAGTAATAGTGTTAGTACATACGATGTTGCTAAGAAACAAAATTTCACATTAAAGGATGCATTGATGTGGATGATTAGTGACTTTCCGGCATATGACATGTTATCTGGATGGAGTACACATGGTCCGAAATCATGTCCTTACTGCATGAAAGACAACAAAGCTTTTATGCTCATTAATGGAAAAAAAATCTTGCTATTTTGACAGTCATTGCAGATTTCTTCCAACCGATCATCCTTTTCGAAGGAACAAATCTCATTTCAGAAAAGGAACAATTCAAAGGGATGAACCTCCAAAAATGATCTTAGGTACAGAGTTAAAATCTGTTTTATTTTGATTACCTCCCATCATATTTGGGCCAACAATAAACCAACAGAAAATTCATGGCTTTGGGAAAAAACATAATTGGATAAAACGAAGCATTTTTTGGGATCTCCCATATTGGTATGATTTGTTAGTCTGCCACATCTTGGATTTCATTCATATTGAGAAGAACTATTTTGATAATTTATTTCATACAGTTTTGGATACACCAGGTAAGACCAAGATACTATAAAAGCATGATTAGATCTTGCCCAAATTTGGAGGCGACCAGAACTTGAACTATTTGAAAATGTCAAATCACAGAGGTTATTGAAGCCAAAAGCAGCTTATACATTGTCCAAAGGGAGTCACTTATTATTTTGTCAGTGGATTGCATATTTGAGACTTCCAGATGACTATGCTTTCAATTTGGGGAGATGTGTTAAGAATGATCATATTATCATATTAAAAAGTCCTGATTGTCATGTTATAATGGAAAGACTTATGCCGATTGGATTCAGAGGTTTGTTGAATTATATGAATTGGGATTCGATAATAGATATATCATATTTTTCGAGACATTTGTGCAGTGAGAACAGACTATGATGCACAAAGCAAACTGGAAGAAGATGTTGTTGTAATTATATGTAAAATGTAAAAAATATTTCTGCCTGCTTTCTTTGACTCAATGGAACATCTGATATTACATTTTCCACATGAATCTAAATGTGGAGGTCCAGTACAGTTTCAATGGATGTACCCATTTAAGAGATGAATGCAGAAATTGAAGAAAAGAGTACGTAACAAAGCATCAGTTGAAGGCTCAATTACTGAAGCTTATTTACAAGAGGAAATTGCCTTTTTCTTCTCTCACTATTTTGAATCTGAATATCTCTCAAAACAAAACCACATGGGATGGATGAGGGAAATTTTAATGATGAAATGGACAATCAATTATCAGTTTTTAATCATCCAAATCTTGGATTCGGTGGAGTTCAATAATGATGGATTTCAGACGATGAACATCACAGAGCTCATACATATGTTCTTCTCAACTGTGAAGAAATGATAGCATTTGTACTATGAGTGCTTCTATCACTTATTTTATAATTTCTATTACAGTATATAAACTTATTTTATTTTTAGGTTATATGATAATCATATCAAGAAAAAACTTCCACAAATTACAGCATCTACTCTTGAAGAACGCAGACAAAAAAATTATCAATGGTTTCAAAAACTGGTAATATAAATTATTGATGGTTTAATATCAATTCAGTTTACTATTTATTATATTGATAATTGATTTAAAAAATTTCAGGTGTCTCAACATGCTGATAAAATTGATAAGAGACTGTGTATATTGAGTAACCCACCATCCAAAATGGTTAAATCTTGTAATTCATATGTGGTGAATGGTTTTCGATTTCATACACGTGCATATGGGGAATCAAAAAAAAACAAAGAACAGTGGATTTTTTTTGGGAGGATCGCATCAAATAGAAACTGAAGTTGACTTTTACGGTATTCTGGATGAAATTA
Source organism: Viscum album (assembly GCA_963277665.1). Taxonomy (NCBI): domain Eukaryota; kingdom Viridiplantae; phylum Streptophyta; class Magnoliopsida; order Santalales; family Viscaceae; genus Viscum; species Viscum album. Next base: position 1,363,718,550 of record OY728143.1, on the reverse strand, counting down.
TTGAGCTATGTTATCTTGGACAGAATTACATAACGATGTTTAAATGTTGGTGGTTGGATACTAAGAGAGGCTTGCATGTTCATCCGAATCATGGAATTGTCGATATTAAATATGAATGTCTTCTTGCATTAAATGAACCATTTTTAATGGCTTAATAGGCACATCAAATTTATTATGCAAATTATTGTTCTACTTCAAGAGACCGTAGTGATTGGTGGAGCATAATAAAAATGAAATCATGGGAAAATAAATTTACTAAAACTGAATGTGGTTCTGCTGAAGTGGAAAGAATTGAAATTTTTCAAGAGACTACTCAAAATCCATCTTTTTCACAAAGAAACGTGAATATCAATGATGAAACCCCACAATTAAGGGTCGATGGTGATGAAGATGTTAATGATGTTACAAAAGAATTTTAAATGACAAGGGATGGTGAAAGTGAAACTCATATGGATATTGATGATGCTGAGGAGGAATATGAAGACATTGACATCTTCAGATATGAAGATGATGATGAAGGTGATAATTGACACAGTTAAATGCTGGTTATGATCATAACTAATATATATCTATATATGATAGTTATTTTCAATTATCTACCAACAACAATCATTTTGTGTTTCAGATGGATCCTGGTCTATTTCGTAAGTTGTAGGAGGATGATCTACCTTTGGATGAGGGGGATGTGGGACTATCTGACCCTCAACATACTGGTGGTTTAGGAGGTATGTGGAGGGGGCACGGTCTTGCATGACTGATGATTCCTGACCCTATCCCCGAGTGACATCCACGTCTTGGCTTTGATCCATGCACACAGAGGTATGATAACCGGTATATTTTAGTTAACTTTTTCATTAATTTATTTATATATATACTAATTGTTTGATTATTTATTCTTTTTTCACAGTTTTGTGTAGGTTGCTCTTGGAAAGGGGAGCACTATCTTGCTCAATTATTTTTCTCAGCCATGGATCACATGGGAATAGATTCTCATTGATGTGCAGCTTGCCATGTACAATCATTGGCTGGTACGTAAATAAATAATATTTATTTTGAAATCTATTTTATTAGTAACTTGATATTATAAATTATTTGTAGGGTTTATTGTATCCCATCGAGGATAACATGCATGACGCTATCCATGCATCATGGGAGGTGGCTATGAAAGAGTGTTTGCGTCATTTTTTTCACAATTTTAGAAAGACGGACATTAAGAAAGCAGGAGCGACAGTATTTGATGAGTCATGTAGAGCCCACCGACCAGAGTACATTTCATCTCAGGTTTGGGATGGATTATGTGCACACTGGTTGGGTGGTGGATTTCAGAGGAGTTATTCATTGGGTTGGCAGAACCGTGGGAGACAGGAGGTGACACATCGAGCTGGTAGGCGTACATTTAGTACACATAGAGAGTATTTGGTAAGTATATTTTTTAAAAATTTTATATAACTTTAAATATAAACATTTTATTTTATATTTCTGTAGGAATTCAAGCATCCCAATATTACAAAGTTCGATGTTTATCAGAGGATGTATATTGATCCATCCACTGGAGAGATTAGAGGTGATTTCCAGCATCAGATTGTGGTTAGTATTATTTTTTCAGTTTGAAAATTAAATTATTATAATATATTCACAATTTTAATTTAAAATTGGAATTGAAGGAGTCATATGAGGTTGCGGCCTCTCAGACACAGGATAAGGGTCAGGATGAGGCGACTGATCAGACCAGTGCACACCATTTCGACGAGGCGACATGGATGCAGGAGACTCAGTATGGCTTTGAGAAGGGCCGAGTAGTTGGTATCAGCTCTCATGTGACTCCTAGTACTTATTATGGTCACGAGAGGAGCTCGTGGAGAGGCATCATCTTCTGCCTTACAGTATCAGTAGCAGTTACGAGCTCAGAATGACATTATAGAGAGTTTCCAGAAGCAGCAAGAAGAGATGTGTCAGCTACAGCAGTAGTAGAAGCACCAGCACAAGGAGGAGATGCGTCGATGACAGTAGCAGCATTAGGAGCAGATGGAGTACATGTGTCATCTGATTCGTAGTTTGGGGATGGGGTTTCCTCCACCATCTCCTTCATCTCCTCCACCTCCTCCAGAAGACGACCCCCCCCCCCCCGAGTGATTTTTTTTATGTTAAAAACATTTGAATTTAACATTTTTTGTAATATGAACTATTTACAGTTTCTGTCTTTTATATTGGTGCGAATATTAGATAATTAAATTTTTAATATTTTATGATTTTCTTGGGAATATTGATAATTTTAATAATTTTTATAATTTTTATTTTTTTATTATTTTAATAATATTAATATAATTATTTCATTAATCATAATTTTATTAAATATATTTTTTCAGTATTATATTTTTTAATATTTTTTTATTTTACTAATAATAATAATAATAATATTATTATTATTATTTTATGATTATTTTAATATTATTTTGTGAATATTGAGAAATTTAATATTTTTTTATTTTAATTATTTTAATAATATTAAAATTAATTTTTCAATAATCATAATTTTATTAAATTTATTTTTTAAAAATTTTATTTATTATTTTCGACGGGATCTGTTGTGACGGGTTCCTATCGCAAATAGTCTAAATAATTTTTTTTAAAGTATTTACGATGGGATTGGGGACCCATCACAAAAAGTATTTGCGACGGGCCCATCACAAATAGTCTAAATAATTTTTTTTTATAAACGTATTTGCGATGGGACTACAGGCCTGTTACAAATACTTGTTGCGACGGGCCTGTCGCAAAAAAGTTTATATATATAAAGTATATAATCGGAGACTTATTTGCGACGGGCCCATCGCAAATAATATTTTTTGCGATGCAGTTTTCTGCCACATGCTATTTGCGACGGGACCCCGTTACAAAAACTTATTTGGGACGAGATCCTGTCCCAAATAGCCCATCACAAATATCTAAAATTCTAGTAGTGTATGCTTTTAAAATCTCATTCCTCATCTAAGGATGATAGCATTGGGAAGATATATGATATTAGTGACCTCTCACTTTCACACACACTCCCATGAATCCAAAATCCCCCTTAATTTCAACTAAAATAGCTACCTCAATATTTAAAATAATCCTATCTTAGGAATTAAAACAAGTTGTCAGCCATCATTTCTAGTTTACTCCCTCCTGAGCATGAATTGTGAATTCTTAAACTTTTGAGGGAGTATAAACAAGATTTTAGAGGGACACTTTCAGACATTCTTGGTATTATCCCATAAATTTGAACACATCATATATTTTTAAATGATGAGGCTAAACTAGTGAGGCCGGAACAACATCGATTGAACCCAAACCTACTTGATGTTGTTAAAAATGAAGTAACAAAATTATTGGTTGCTGGAATCATTTACCCCATATTTGACAGCCAATGGGTTATTCCAGTTCATGTGGTTCCTAAAGAAACTGGTATAATGGTAATTAAAAATGAAAATAATGACTTGGTTCCAACTCATATGTATAATAGTTTGTGTATCTATATAGACTATCATCAACTAAACATGCACACTTAGAAAGACTGTTTCCCATTTACATTCATTGAACAAATTCTAGAGAGGTTAGCGGGAAATTCCCACTATTATTTCCTTGATGGGTATTCTAGATACTTTATGATCCATATTGCACCTGAAGATCAAGAAAATACAACCTTCACTTGCCCCTTTGGCACATTTTCATACATAAGGATTTCATTTAGTCAGTTTAATGATTTAGTTAATTTCCAGTAATGCATGTTTAGCATTTTTTCAGATTACCTAGAGAATTTAATGGAAGTATTTATGGATGATTTCACTATTTTTGGATCCTCCTTTTATGAATGTTTGGCTAGTATAGTTTTTATCCTACGTCGTTGTATTGAAAAGAATCTTGTAATAAATTATAAGAAATGTTATTTCATTGTGTGACAAGGTATGGTACTTGGGAATGTCATTTTTGGGGATGGTATCCAAGTTGATAAGTCAAAAGTGGATTTCATTTATTCCCTACCATTCCCCGGAAAGGTATAGGAAGTGTGGTATTTCCTAGGTAATTCTAGATTTTACCATCGTTTAATTTTTGAATTTAGTAAGATTGCACTCCCCCTATTCTGATTTCTCCAAAAAGAAAAGAAATTTGTTTTTTATAAATAATGTGAGGAAACTTTTAACAAATTAAAGTGGATTCTCAAATCACCCCTGGTAATCCAACCACCTTGGTGGGATTTACCATTTGAGCTCATTTTTGATGCCTCTAACTATGTAATTGGGGAATTCTTATCATAAAGGGTCGATCAAGATTCACATGTCATTGTCTATGCCTCATGTACACTGGACCTTTCCCAAGAAAAATACACCACAATAGAAAAAGAATTTTGTTCCATTTTTTTCATTGGATAAATTCATGTCATACCTTTTAGGGTCCAAAGTCATTGTGTTCTTAGACCATGAAGCCCTCCAGTATATCCTTCAGAAACCAGAAGCCAAACCATGTCTCATTCATTGGATGCTCCTACTTTAGGAATTTAATCAAGAAATTAGGGATAAAAAATGAGATGATAATGTGGTGGATGACAATATTAGTAGGATCCTCACATTCTTATACATTAACTCATCCCCATGTATTCCCGTAAATGAAATATTTCCAGATGAGAAATTTTACCGAGTTCAAGATGTTATTCCTTGGTATGTTGAAATTGTAAATTATTTGGTAACATCTTTTATTCCTATTGATTTCAACAAAAACAAGGCTGAACATCTAAAACTTGAGTCTCATTGTAATGTTTGGGATGACCCCTACCTTTGGTGGAAATCTGGTGATCAATTACTCAAGCGTTGTGTTCCAAATAGTATGTTTCATTACATCCTTAGGTTCCGCCACACTCTTTCTTGTGGGGCCACTTTGGTCTCCAACAGATTGCTCACAAGGTCCTCAATTCCGGTCTCTTTAGGAAAAAAATATTTTAGGATGCTCGTAATTTATGTAAATCTTTTCCTCACTATCAAATAATGGTGAATGTATATAAAATAAATGAAATTTCACAACCACCCTTGATCCTCCATGACATTTTCTATGTTTGGGGAATTGAATTTATGGGTCAATTTCCCAAATCCTTTGTAAACTTATACATTCTTATGGATAAGAATTATATACAAAAATGGTTAGAATCATGTGCCATAAGTACTGATGATTCCAAGACTATTATGGAATTCTTGAGAACCCAAATTTTTTGTACTTTTGGATTACCTAGGTTCATCATCAGTGATCAGGGTTCTCATTTATAAAACCAAACAATTCAATCACTTTTTCATCGGTATGGTGTCAGGCATTGAGTTTCTACTACATATAACCCATAAACTAATGGTCAAGATGAGGTGTCAAATAGGGAGATAAAACAAATTCTTGAAAAAATGGTTCAACCCAATAGAAAATATTAGAGTATTAGAATAAATGATTCGTTATGGGATTATCCTACTGCTTTCAAAACTCCCCTTGGAATGTCACCCTATCAGCTTATTTTTGGAAAGAGTAGTCACCTCCATATTGGGATTGAGCACTGATCCTATCGGTTCATTAAAAATTTTAATTCTAATATTTTTGGTTCAGGTTCTCAAATGAAGTTTTAGATTTAAGAGTTAGAGTAAATTCATAGAGATTAATATAAGAACTCTAAGATTTATAAGGAGCGAACCAAGGGTACCCATGACTTCCTCATCCTTCATCATCAATTCCACATTGGTCAAAAGTTCCTCCTTTATAATGAAAGGCTGAAGTTATATCCATGTAATCTTTTTTCCCACTGGTTTTATCCATACGCTATTAATAATTTTTATCCATTTGGTGTTTCTTAGGTTACAAATGAAGAAACTAAACAAACCTTCACTATCAATGGGAAACAGCTAAATCACTTTCATGAATCCATTCCAAAGTCCCTGATAGAGGAACTCTATTTTCAAGAAGCAATATAAGAATGAAACCCACCAAGTTTGAACCTTACTTCCCACATTCTCTTTTATTACAGTGAGGACACTACATACTATAGATGTGGGGGATGGGTACATTCTAGGTTTATTTAGGACATTTCATCATATTTCTTTCTTTTTTCCTTTTTTTATGAATAGTATTGTTACCCCCCCCCCCATTTTCCCTTCACTTTTTTATCAGAATATTCATTTTTATGCCCACTTAATCATGTGAAATGATTCCTGATTAATCATAGAAATTATTAACCATGCATGAGGAATTTCCTTTTTCATATTGATTAAATATTTCCAAAAAAAATGTTTCAATGATGTAATGTGTGTTTTACCATGAATTTAACATTGATGTGTGAATTTTTCTTGAAAATTGGTTTTTTTTCAAATGATATAAATGGGTTTATCATTTTGAAACCTTTGAGAAGAATGTTATCCATCGTGTGAGTAGCTTATGGGAAATTGTGTCACTAAATATCTCTACACATTCTTTCACCCAAACCTGAAGTGTGATTTTTTATTATCAATAGATGGTAAATATAATTTAGGTTAGTATTTATCTAATTTCCAAAATGGGTTTTCCATATATTTGTTCCATATCTGGTCTTTTTCATTACTGTACTGGATTGAGCTATGTGTGTTTACCTATTATCTGACTATTGTACACCATCAAAAAACTAAAAAAAAAAAAAAATGTGTTGTGACTTGGTTAGTTTAAAAACCACTCTTCCTCAAATTTTGATCTTATTATAACTATTACAATTAGTGTCATAAGGAAATCAAAAAAAGGTTGAGTGATGAGTGTGAAATTTATTCCAATTGAAACTCTTGAAAATAAATAAATAAGGTAGTGATGAAATGTTCAACATATGAGGATATCTAGGTCAGAAGATTAAGGTTTGACTTCCATGAATGCCTAATTGAGTGGATCTTGAAATTTTATTTCAAGGGATGTATAGAAGGTTCAGTGGACATAATCATTTAAGTAAAAAAAAATTAAATAACCAATATTTACTGGATATGAATTGGAAAGAATTCCATGGAATGGTTTTCACACACACAGGTGGATAATTAGTTTCATGTTTATATTTTGAGTTACTTTATCAAATTGGTATCATTAATCTCCTTGAATTTCAAGTTGATATAATTTATGAGACATCTTTTTGTATAACCATAGAGAATAACTCCTTGGTGTGATTTTTTCTCTGATCACATTGCTATGAAATTTTAAATTTTCATTAATTTTTAAATCTTTATGAAGTTGGGAACATATCCATGAATAATATTTTGAAATGTGACTTTTATTAGGAGTGAAAATGATTAGGTGTGTGGGTGCGATCACATCATGATTCACTGTTTCATTTTCACCCTTACACCACTATGTTAAACAAGTTTTGTATTGAAAATTATAAAAATAATAAAAAATTTCACTTAATTTTTTATTCAATTATTTTGTTTTAATCATGGTTAAAAATTTAAATGTTATTTGTTTTGATAATTAAATTTTAGGTGGAGATGATTTGGAGGTCTTGTGATGATGTTCCAGAAAAATGGTCCAAACTATGCATGATCCAAGCACACTAGTGTACTAAACCATAAACTTATACTAAACTGTGTATTCAATTGGTGTAATATTTTTTTAATGGTCCAAAATCCATTAAGGGGGCCATCCAAACTGATCTTTCTAGGGTATCAAATCTTCTCGAAGTCAAAAAGTGGGTTCTATATTTCATATATATCTCCAGTTGTGATAGTCCAAATGGTTCCAAATTTTTTGTAGAGACATTAAGAAGGTGGGTATTCAAATTTTTAGTTTTTTCAAAAGTGATATAAGACTTTATGGCCATTGAAAACCATGGTCGAATTGGTTTCTTGAAATCAGGGTGCCCAAAAACCACCTTCCACATTTTGCTATAAATTGGAACTTTGGGATCCCCATTTGCAAGTTCTACCAAGAGAGTGAAGTGATGAAAAAATAATGTTATAGAGGATTAATTTAATACCCTTATAGGTTCTGGATCTCCATATCCTAATATGGATAGATGAAATGAAGAAGGAGATCCACCTGATTTTTCTCCTCTCGATGTTGGGATAAATGGTGGGCGTTCGTTGTGAGGGAGCTACACATCTTGTAAATGGAGTTTGAAAACTTTCAATACTTATGGTTTGATGTATTTTTTTTAAAACATATAAATTAGAATTATATTACTTTTATTAATGTTTTAATTCTTTTTAAATTAAACTAAATGGAATGCTCTTTACTTTTAACTGATCAGTGTGCTATTTTGAGTGTGTGAATTGTTTCGTTCCAATTGGACAACAAAAGAATCCTTTTATTCCCCACTTATTTGATATTTTTAAATTTAATATTCCATGAATAAGATCTGGACCTTTTCTATATGATTTTTATGTCAAGGTTTGGTTTAGCATACATTGATATAAACACTTGAAAAGTAATCTGGATTTTGATTGATTTCAACCAAAGAAATAATTCAAACCATAATTAATATCTAAGAGTAGTGAACTTTATATGTGTTTAGTAAAATAACAACAAACCATTTTTCTCATATTTTACAAAATCCACTTGGTTCTTCAACTATTAAACTCTTTAAATTAAGTTATTTTCTTTAAACTCTTTCCAAAACAACCCCCCTATTTTAGTAATTTTTATTAAGAATACAAACTCTAAACCTATCAATTCTCCTTGAGAGAATACCTAGGGTCTTCCCTAGACTATAAAATTGTCTTTAAATCATAATAAATTTTATGTGTCACAACAATTCATTTAAGTGACTGTGAACTCTAAAAGCTCCTGACTAACTACTACAAGTTGGTAACACACAACTTAATCACCAACCAACTCCTACATACCTAAAAATTAGATATATATACTCAATAGTATCCTAATTAAACCATATCAATAAAATTTGGATCAAATATTATAAATATCATATAAAAAATTTAGGAAATTAACTTGTTACCAAAGTCAGGTCAACTACACCCTATCCTCACCAAGGTTCTCTCACCAAGTAATTCATAGAAGCATATAACACGATAAAAAAGAGTATATATTTGAAAGATACTACGTATCCACTTTACCACTAAGATAGTCACCCTCACCCCAACATATTAAGTCATGATGCTCTCATCCCCTCCATAAGTCATCCTTCCAATCTGAAAAACCATGTCACAGCCACATTATTATCTCATATTGCACCCCATGCAGCCCATAATCACTATAACCAAGTAGTATAACTAGAAGTCATCATAGCCCTTATAATCATGAATTATACCTAAATCCATTAAAAGTAATGAACAATTATAAATTTAATAAGTTTTTTTATTATATCAGGGATACATGTATACATTATATCCTTAACTCATCTGCACATACATGTATGGTAAAACTGAGAGCCAATACAGCCTCTATGAGAACATACCCTATACCTTAATCTATTATATCTAAAATATGCATACATGATATGTTATGTATTTAAGATAGATTGAAGTTGGAGGGTATTCAACCATCCATATTCTCGATATCCTGGATATTAGAAAAAACACCCAGAATCAAACTCCATTATAAGAATCAGGTATGCTACTAACTATAGTGGTAGAGAATAAGAAATAATAGAACATAATGATAGTATAGTAAAAGTTCATTCTATGATAAACTATACTACCCTAGACTTAAAGTATAGATAATGTTCTAAAAGATAACCTAGATACCACTGCCAGAACTATAAATCTATTTTCTTTCTAAGAACACGATCACCAAGATTCATTAACATTAATAATTTAGCAATTTAATAATTTATTATTCACTATGTTTAACCTCATCGTAAGTTATAGTTTAACCACTCATATTAATTAATCAAAACCAATGTTCTTTTATAATCATTATTTTAATTATAGGTTTCATCCCATACTCTTAGAACATTATCTGATTCAATTCTTTATTTCCATTTAATACATATTAACCATCATAAACACCCATACACATAAATTCATTATGATTCATTATCATTACATAATATCAGGTATTCTATGACTCATCCTAATATTATCCTGAGGAAGTGATATACCTGAAGGTAAAAATCACTCTACAGCAAGTGGAAACTAAGAACAGAACCCAATAACATAAAAAATTGTGAATATTATCCCCCAACCCATACTAATCAACCCAACATCAAACCCATCACGATGAATAAGCAATAGGAAATCCCAGATCTCAATATATACCAATTATCTCAGTATTACCTACATAAATCCACTACCATAACCAAACAAGAAGTAAAAATAAGAAATCTCAGCACTCAATATGCACCATCCTACCAAACCATAATAGGCTTCGCTTATTAATTCATAGAAAAGTCTTTATTATCCTAAGGTACATGCATAGTATAAAATAATATTTTCATCACAAAAAAATCAAGGGGAATACAAGACCATAACAACTATGAATACCACATAAAGAAATAAAGTCTAGTTTTTTAAATAGAATTTAACATTTATTTTAAGAAAATAAAATTTTATATTATCATTTTTAATTAACAAATTCATTATGAGTAGGTTTCAACAATAAGTAACCTAAGGATCGATGGTTAATGGTAGCTATAATCAACCAATGAAATTTCCAAAAGAAACAATTTTCATGTTAATAAGTTTTAATAATGTGTGATTATAACACCACCAAGATTTTATGATATATTTATATTTAAATAAATTCAAATATTTCGATAGCTTTTTTTACACACAACACTGATCTTAAACAAACTGTGATATATAATTGAAATATTATTAAAAAATATGATTTTTATAACCTAGTTATTGGATTATACAGTATAAATAAGACTAACTAAGTTATGAAAAATTATTTTTTACAAATTTATAAAATTTATTCATTGGTTATTAATTGGTTAGAAATGAAAATAAAATAATTTGATGGTAAAAATAGATGTTTTTTAACCCATTTTTATGAGTTCAAAGTGTGTTTATATTAATAAAATAAATTAATCACTATTGATGAATTATTTTAATTAAAATTTCTCTATTAAATATTCAATAAAATATTTTAACATTCATCTAATTGTTTTTAATATTCAAGGAATAATAATAAATTCAGTTATATGATTAAAAATACATTTTTCTAAAAATGGTCTTCATTTTGTTTTTCACACTTATTTTCAAAAAAAATTATAACACTTATATAAATTGAATCAGATAAAATGGTTTCTATATTTTTAATCATTATTTATAAATTTATTAATGAGTTTAATTTTATTTTGGGTCATTATGAATAGTATCCAAAGTTAAAAAATCATTACTACGGTAAAGGTTAAAAGGGTTAATAGGGGTAAAAATAACTTAAAAACATATCTATATCCTATTGGATAAGTAAATTTTGACCCAACCTTATCTTATATTTAATTTTTATTTTCTTTATTTCCACTTTCACTTGAATATACTTTTTTATATTTTAATGCTTTAAGTATTTACAAGAGTGTCACTCCCCTTACTTATCAATGGGAACCTCCTATCCTCTCTTATCTACACCACTTGAACCCATTAAATCAACCAATATTTCCCAAATAATCTAAAAACATATTTATCCAATACATTGATGTACTAGAATTCCCAAAAACCCATCCAAGAATCCTTAAGGTGATTTTCAAGGGAGGATACCTGAAGAATATGTATAAGTTCTTACCGATTTTTTTCATGTTTTTTTCTTTTTAAACATCCTTAAAATGTTATATAACCATATTAACATGATATAATAAGTATATTCACTATACATATATTTTTTTATGTTAATTTTTTATCTATTTTCTATCTTATTTTCGTCCTTTATAAAATCATAGCATCTTCTATGTGTACATGTGGACTACCACCTCCACAAAGCGATGTGATTAGTTTTTCATTTCCAATTTACATGGATAGTAATAAGGATAGATTTAATGAATATTTATGATATAATTATGATTCTGGAATGGTAAATTATTATTTACCTCTATTTTTTCCATCTATTGAAAAGTGGAAATGTCACTCATGTGTATGTTTGGACTATCATCTCCATAAAGTAATGTAAGTCAGTTTTCATCATTGATTTATATGAATGGTTATAAAATTATATATAATTAATAAATATGATACTTATGACACGATTGAAATTATGGATATTATGAAAACATGAAAAAGGTTTAAGTATTAGAACCATTAAATTGAAACATGCATTGAAAACAGATCATTTTTCACTCGAATGCTCATTTTAATGAAGAATTGTCAATGAAAGGATAATTAGAAATTATAAAGGACCAATAAATAGTATGTTATATATGAATATATTTGTTTTATCCCTAAATTTTTATGTGGTTGTAATGGAAATTTTTGTGTCGGTGGAACGATATTTATGTCAAACACATATCTACATCCCTTTCATGTGGTTTCTAATGGGTTTTATTCATGGATCTAAAAAAACCCAATAGTTTTGTATCTATGAGAGACCTAATTTATAAATTCAGGTTCGCATTGGTTGGTTTGGCCAAAGTTTCTTAAGAACTCACCTTAGTTGAGAGGATGGAAGTTTAGGCTCATCATACCCTTTTGGGGGGAATTGTTTCCTACTTTGGGATTCTCTTATAGATTTATGATATGTTCATGAATCCTTATTTAATTCTCAAGTATTACATGGGCCTCCATTGAATTAACAATAATTATTATCATATAAGGAATTTAGAATCATAATTATGTATCTGATGTTATTCATCAATGGATATATATTTATGTATCTAAGGTTCTCTATCAATGGTGATCTCTTATATACTAATTAAAGATTCTTTTTCTACCTTATTACGACACTAGTTTTGAGCCAAACAGTGGGGTTATCTAGAGTGAATCATCATCCAGGGAGATAGGAGTTGTTTTGATGTCAGTATTAGACCCATAAGATGGGATTCCTATGTATCCTTATGAAACGAATCAGAACCCATGTAGTTCGGTTCAACTTAACAGGGAACATCATACCTATTAAGGTCATGTGATAAGGAACAAACCATGTAGTTTAAATTCATGTGGCTAGGACATCTAGGTCGAAGGTACCTAGTCAAAAGTTGGTGTGGGAATTTTTCGAAAACATCCCAAAGGACCTGTAATGGATAGAGATTCCCAGGCTGGATAAGACTCTAATAGAAATGTGGCCCGGATATAATTAATTTTGGTTTCGGGTGTTAGGTTTTGACCTCATGGAGGCTTCCTACATATCCCATAAAGACAAGAATAAAATCCCATGTAATTTAGTTGTGAGGACCCACACCTTTGGAGGCCCTCTGAAGGATTGTCTCGTAGGAAAGTATGGCCCTTTGAGAGGATTGAGTTGGGGCTTAATCCTAAGGAAAATTCCATTAGGTTGGATTTTGGGGATTACACCATATATAAGGATTCCATTTTGTGAATGTTTGGGGAATATACCAAGTAGAATGCCCAAGGATTGGTTGGGGATTACGATTGGAATAATGTCCATAGATTGGTTGGGGCTTACACTTTGAATGAGTCCCTTGGATGGGATCATGTGGATGTCATGACCACTGTCAACCTATAATCCCACATGATTCATTCTCGATGTAAGAAAATGGAGTAAATGGAAGATTTGAGAAACCACACAACCTACGTTTCACTTTGTCCTTGAGGACCCATGCATGTGGAGGCATTTTTGAAGGAAGGCGGGTGGATGATCAGGAAGAAGATTCTCTTCCAAAACATGCATCTCACTTTATAGATATCATGATTATGGTTATCCTCTAATCCCACATGATTCATGATGATTCAAGATTAAATTTAATAAATAAGAGGAAGTGGAAGATCCAAAAAAACACATGATACTTCTTAGTCTGCTGGTGGATGATGCCAAAACCCAAAGGGAGAGAGAAAGATCTTTGAAGTTACAATCTCCCTTCTTATTTTCGTAACTATAATAGTCACATCTGATGATATATCTAGCTACGACCCATGGGTATGGAGTAGTAGGAAGTAATGAATTAGTATAGGTCTTGCAAGAAAGGATGTGGTCTTAATCTTGGATGGACGACATAAAATTGGTTCCTAGGGAAGAGATAAGGATCCCATTCCCTATCAAAGGGAGTGTGATCCCCACCCTCCCCACTTGGAACTAGAGGTCCCAGGTCTCAGAGACCTTAAGTGGAGGAAAGAGTCCCCATCCTTATACTTGAGTCTGAGAGGTCCCTAACACTTCCCCTGGAGTCAGGGTCCACGTGACTGAAGGGATGCATACTCACAAGCACTTCGAGGACCCTACATGTTAGTTAGGAAAGGTGTGGGGACCTCTAACTAAAGGAATTCATAACCAAATGGGTGACATTTTGGTTTGCCTAATCTCATTGTTTTTTAAGTCTAGAGTCATTGGTGGAGGTTTCAATTTGGTCCCTTTCTGACAAGGGATCAAAAGGAAGCCGAGACCTACCATTGGTGTCTTGGAAGAGGTCTCAAAAGGAGGCTTGTGTAGGTCCTATATTTGTGAGATAAGATTCTTCACACAGGTCTTGGGAGGATATGGAAGGTGCTTCATGTAGGTGGTAGGATTTCAAGATATAGAGATGCATTGGTAAATAGACCATGTGGGAAAAACACTTAGGATATAATTTATCCTAGGCACCATGGGTCTCCTTAGGTGTTCCTGGATAAGTCTTTCATATGTCCCTAATTAGGGATGGGTCCTCATGCAAGTGGTTTTCCACTAGGAGTAAGAGGTCCTCATGTGGTTTCCTTGTACTTCAGACCATGGAGGAACTTTGATCCCATTATCCCCCTTAATTTCCTATTTTTTGGGTTGTAGAGGGCTACCTGAGAGATTTTTGGAGACCTGGGTGATGAGGTTGTGCGACCATATCTTGGGTGATTCTTCTGATTTTTTTAATTGTCCAAATGAGGATCCCTAGGGTTTTATTTATAAGAAAATAAGTAACCTTAGTCAAAGGATTAACCCCACACAAGTCTATGGAATAGGTACCCTATGCAGGGGTGGTCTTGATTTTAGTTCTATGTAGGGGATTTTGTGAGCCTTATGATGCATAGGGGTCTACACGCAGGACAACTTGGGTATGTTTCTATGATTATTTTTGGTTTTCTTCCTCTCTCAAATTTTTTTGAGGTACTCTTTATAATATTTTCATCTCACTTGAAAAAATGGAGTATTAACAAATCCACCCCCCCCCTCAGGATTCGATCTGCTCAAAAGAAGAGGGTCTAGTCCTGAGGTAGAATGGAAAAAATATTATAAAGATGGAGCAGCTCAGTTACATAGGGTTCCCATGGAGGTTGTCCACATAGAACTAATGTGAAAATATATTGTGTATTCCCCATGTGAAGGTTTCACACGCAGGGTTGCCTATGTATTTTGGGCTACACGGGTAGGGCTTTCATGAGCCACCTGGGTGAGCTAGGTATTCCTTATAGTGGGGGATTCCCCCCCTACACCCCTGCTTAGGTTTATTGTTGGACTATAGTCTTAGCCCTTTGATCCAACCCCTTTTCTACTGTCACTAACCCCCATGAAAAATTAATCGTCACACCATTAACTTTTTGGGTTGGGTTCCATCCCTCAGTGTGTGAAAAAATATTATGGCACATGGAAATCCAATATTATTTTTCTTTCGGCATTAAGATGTATTTCTATTAAAACATTAAATTTTATGTCTAAGTGTTGATAACATCATGAATTCTGTGGAAACGTTCCTAGAAAATGTTTCACGGTGTCAAACCCCCCTAGAATTAGATTCATTTAGAATGAGAGGAATATAGTTCTAAGAAAACTATAGGGAACTTTGACACATTCCAACATCATTTTGTGGGATTTAGATCTATCTCAACTATGGAAGGATGATCTAATTTTTTTCTAATCCATGGGGCCTAAATAGAATAGTTAAACTATTTATAGGGTCGTATAGACAACCCTGTAAACTTTGTGTGTCTTTTTTCATCACCCTAAATTTTTCCTACATTCACGATGAATAAGTATTAGTGGGTGAGACTTGGATTTTTCTTAGGCCACCCTTTGTGGGTTTCTTACCTAACAAGTTTTATACCTATTTATTTTCATTTCTCGATTCTTTCTTAAACCATGCAGAGTGTAGGTCTATTGAGCTGAGACTTGACTTTTATCAAAATTTCCCTTTATGGGTTTTCAACCTAGTGAGTATTGTGTCTCTTTTTGTGGGCAGTTTAAAGTCTTGAAAACCTAACTAATGAGAATGATGTTTTAGGTCAAAAATATTTAATTATAAGTTTAAAAATGATGAAATAAACAATTCATGTGGTCCATGAATTTTCTTACATTATTCAGATATTTGAATGGGAATTTTGAGTCACAATTTTTTGATTTATGAATCTAAAACATGATATTCGGGAATAGAGGAGATCTCTCTGGAGGATGAATTATCACTGGTTGACAAACCCATTTTGTGGCTGACTTTATGCAAATCCAACTGGGGCGTGTTACGACATATTCCAATAGTGGCATCCTTTGGATGATAGACCCTAAAAATTTCTAGTTGACTTATGCAAAGCCAACTAGGTAATGTTACAGTATAGTCAATGAGATATTAGAAATTATGAAATTCTATTCCATATGGATGAAGAAATTTTATGGAGATTCAGATTTCTCAAAACCATAATGGGTGGTTTTCTCAAGGAGGATGTTTGGTAATGAAGGGAATATATGTATTGGAATTTTATATGAATGGGAGACCACTCATAAATGAATTTGTATTGTGTGAATGATGGTAAATTTTTTTAAATGACCAATTTTTAGGGGAGTCCCATTTTGACAAGGGTTGAAGCATCATGTAGTTTAACATAATGAAACTAGGACATTGATAGTAAAGTTTAATGTCTTACTGTGAGAATGTAGTTATACAATTTAATGTCTTATGACTAGGATGTTATGCTATAAAGTTTAATTTCCTGTGGAAAGGACATCTAGGGGCTATAATTTAAGGTCATTAACTTTGAATAAAAGGTTAATAATTCTCCATTTTCAAATTAATATGCCTGGGAATGTGCTATTGCTTTTAGGTATGAGGAGGGGAATATTGTAAGCTATAATCTACAGATCTCTAGATCTGAATATTGGTATGGGGAAAAGGTCTTATGGTGATAGAGGAGGTCTCTCATGAGGAAGAAGTTATCACTGGTTGAAAAAACCCATTTTGTGGGTGACTTTATGAAAATCCAACAGAGGCGTGTTACAGCATAGTAAAATAGAGGCATCCTTTTCCTAACAGGACCTATTGGGGGTGACTTATTCAAAGATAATGGGGGAATGTTACATCATAATCATGCAAAGGAGTTATCAAAAATTATTGCATTCTATTTCTGATGGTTGAAGTAATCTTATATAGATTTATATTTCCCCAGATGTAGAGTTGAGTTTTTGGAAGGAAAGTACCTGAATATGGGAGGTGCATTTCAAGTCAAAATTACTCAATAATGGGGGAAAGAATTTCCTATGTAGGTATAACCTAAAAGTGGGAAATATGGTTCCTATAGTTTTAGGTCACACAACAATGACCTTATCATTATAGAAACGATAGGTAATATGTGGCCTACCAGAACAAGGTCATTTTGGCATACTTTGAATGTGAGGGAGGAGATTGTAAACCATGATCTTAGGGATTCTAGATTAGGAGAAATGATATGGGAAAACTTTGTGGGGTATGAACACAGACTTAATTCAAATATATGGTTCCAATATAATGTCATCAATGCTTATGGAGATAGAAGAGGCTTCTACTGAGGACAAAATTACCACTGGTTGACAAAACCCGTTTTGAGGGAAACTTTATGAAAAGATAACTAGGGTGCGTTGCAGCATATTCAAATTGTGGAATCCCTTATTTTACATTCCCTAAAACTTTGTGGGATACTCATGCAAATCCAACTGGGGCATGTTATAGCATAGTCAGTAAAAGGAGTCCTCAGGTATCATACATTCTATTACCGATAGCCAGAGAAAGATTATGAATATATGAAAGTTTCCATGATTTGGAGGATGAAGTATGGAAGTGATCTATCTGAGCACAAAGGAATCATTTGGACCAATATTAGCCATAAATTTTAGAGTCAATTTCATGATGGAGGTAGAAATCTATGTTTCCTTAGTCGACCCCTGAATAAAGGAAGCAGAATTAAGAGCTCCTGCATAGATCCTTGTATGTATGAGAGGGGTAATTTTTCTTTACCCTGTGGATGAGACTAGGATATTAGGCCTAGGTGTCACTACGTATCTCATGGGAATGATAATCAAGACACATATAGTTATTGAGGTATTGTGCAGTTTAAAATTCATGCATCTAGGACATTAGTCATGCAGTATAATGTCATCTGGTAAGGACATATAGGTAGAAGGGGCCTCGATGTGAAAAATAAATATTTCAATTGGACCATGGAACAAAACTCGAGCATCACTATATATATTTTTTGGAAAAAAAATTAAGCCATATGTATTTCTAAAGAAATACTCCCACACTGATCGAGTTTACACATAAAAGAAGGGAATTTTTTTGAATATAGGCCCATGCATGGAGTGAGAACCTATATTGGATCTTCTTATATAGATATGAATCATACATAATAGAGTGGGGAAATTTCCCATATTGTGTTTCATATGGGTCCAGGATTGAAGATCGGGATGTCACTACATAT
This sequence comes from Viscum album, assembly GCA_963277665.1. Lineage (NCBI taxonomy): Eukaryota > Viridiplantae > Streptophyta > Magnoliopsida > Santalales > Viscaceae > Viscum > Viscum album. Next base: position 1,363,699,849 of record OY728143.1, on the reverse strand, counting down.
TTTATTGAAATTATAATCAATCCATACATAGTTCTTGAAGAATCCATGTATTTTAAAGGCATGTAAAAAATAAATTTGGTGTGCTTGTTAAGGTCTTTCATCCAAGACCATGATAACCCTGATGTGAATTGATATACCTTACTTATGCATGGAAATAGTTTACCAAATCTTCTAAGTCTGCATGATCCATACTCAGTGTGGTAAACAAGGAGTGGTAAAGGTTTCTTCCACCACACAAGGGAAACACAAGTAAAGGATAGGGTCATTTAGGTTTTTTTGTGGCTGGACCCAAGATGTAAGATTTGGGCATCACTATATATCTCATTAAAATGAGAATCAGGCCTTGTGTAGTTATAAATACCATATAGTTTAACTTCATGTGGTGTGGCTGAAATTGACCCAAAATGAAAGAGGGTAAATGTTTTAGTTGGACCCAAGAATAGAAATCTAGTTGTCACTATGTATCCTATGATGGTAGGAATCAAGCCATACATAGTTATTGATGAGATCATGTAGTTTATTGTAATTTGATGAGGACATTGTCCATGTAGTTTAACATCTTATAGTAAGTACATGGGTCACCTAATGTGGAAGGGTGTATTGTGGCTGGACCAAGGGATAGGACTCAGGAATCACTATATATCTCATTGGATCAAGCATCATGCCACACGTAGTTCTTGATAATGGTTCCCCATATCAATTAGGTTTTAACATGGGGAAAAGTGAAATTGGTATTTTATATCATGATGGTGAGGCTCAATACATAAGTTCTAGGCATTACTGCATATCTATTTGAGATAAGAATCAATTCATATGTACTTCTAGAAATGTTCCCTATACGGGTCTGATTTTTACATAGGGAAAGGGGGATATTTTTATGGTTGGACCTAGGATTGGATATATGGGTATAACTACATATCTCATTTAAATTAAAATCAAGACACACGTAGTACCTAAATAAAGTCTTGGTGGGGTACCAACAATGAATATTATGATCTACTAAAACACTGATCAAAATGTTACATAGTTTTATATCATGAAACAAGGATGTGAACCATGTAGTTTCACATCATGTGGTAAAGATATTGTCATATTGTTTAACATATTTTGACTACGAAATTAGTCTATGTAGTTTAAATTCTTTCAGCTTGGACTATATGGCACTGTACAGTTTAACATCTTATTGCTATGATGATTGTCATGCCTTTTATGGTCATGCGACAAATATGAACTACACAGTTTAACATCTTTCAGTTGAGATGAATTTCAGGTGATTACACAAAATATTTCTTTAGGAACCATGAATTGGTTGGGGTCGTAATGATATCTCCATTAATTGATATCAAGGAATAAGATCTATTAGATTGGACCTTATATATGGAATAACGTCCCTCCCACTTTGGCTCAAGTTTTGTAGGCTTTTTCGTAGTATCATTAGAGTCCTAAGGATCAGTACCAATTCTCCATGGAGGAATGAATGGAGTAAAACCTTCTTATTAAAATATCATGCTATAAATTTTAATAGACCTTGTAATGATGTTGGCTATGCAATCTTTTCTCATCCACTTGCTCCAATTCATCTAGTCACTTCTTGGAATTCATGTCCATGGATAGTCAGTCACATATGGCAACATGAAGTGATGTAAATTGAACCTCAATGGGTAGGAATTTTTTTATGTATACTAGTTAATATGGAATCTCTTATGTGGAAATAAAAGTTGTAGTCTAGTAATCCCATAAAGAATGAAAGAGTTTTTCAGGATAAGAATTTTTATCTTTATTCACCATTTTTTTTTTGAAGGAATATTTATTCACCATATTCTGTAGTATGATTGATAGGGTTTTTTTAAGGATTTTTTCTATTCAATATAAGCTATAATATAGTAGGATGAATGTTTGGATTTGATATTATACTACTGATACAACATTCCCACCTCATAAGAATAGCAATTGATGCCATTTTTCATCATTTTTTTATGAGGGACACCAAATATGGTGATGATATTGGCTCTTGTGAAGGTGAAAATTCTTTTGGCCTTGACTTCTTTGATGGGTATTTCTTTAGCCCATTTAGAGATGAAGTTGGTATTAGTTAAGATGTATTTAAACTACTTGGATTTAGCTAGAGGGTATGGTCCCACAACATACATTCACCATATGGAAAACTTCTAAGAGTATTTGGATACATGCAGTAACTATGAGGTTTGATGGATGAAGTTGGCATGCACCTATAAGAAATGACATTTCTTGGTGAAGTTAGTGCAATCTTGCATCATTAAAGACCATAAGTATTCAAACCTTTAAATTTCATCGAAAATCTTGTACACTAACTGGTGGGCACCATAGGATCCCATGTGTAATTATTTAATAATAGCTATAGTCTCTTCCCCATCGATACATCTAAGAAGGACTCTATAAAATCTTTGTTTGTAAAGGAATTTTTTGTGATTTGGGCCATCATAAAGAGTGATGTTGGCTGATCACCACCAGATTTGATTTTTCTTAGATCTATCTGATAGAAGTACTCTATTTTTGAGGTATTCCATAATAGGAATCATCCACCTGGTTGTGATACTATATGTTTGAGGGATAGGGATGATTTATTTGATCTCATTTATTCATACTTAAACAAAAAGTGAGACCATTCAGTGATGGGAAATGTTGATGGCCATTTCATCCCAGCTTGGATCTTCTAGAGTCATAGCTACATTTGGAAATGCATCTTTATGGTAATTATATGATCTTAGGATGTGATTAAATGTTGGATCCAAGGGTAATTATTCCCTTAACCCTCAGACATATTCAAGTAGGGGGTTATCTCTTCTTTTCTAATGGAATAATCCCCATTGATCTATTTGATTATCAAATATAATTCACATTTCACCTCCAGGTAGTCCACTAGTATTTTGAGTGCTAGTTCCAGCCTTTCAAGGAGGGTATGATATTCTACCTCATTATTTTTAAATCCTTCTAATAGTAGGAAGAGGTAAGGTAAAACTGAATTCATTGAGAAAATGAGCATGAACCCTAACCCAACTTTTTTGAGATTAGAGTATTTTATTCTCTTCTTTATTGGGCTCTTAGATGCACCGTCAAAATATATATCCCAATTTTATAGGCCTTATTTAATATAAAATATCTCTTTATCAAGAAATTCAATATTCAACAATGTTGTTTCGGTAGATGGTTGTTCTACAAGAAAATCTTCCAAATCCCAGACTTTCACTGCCTTCTAAGATAAAAATTGTATATCAAACTGTTGTAGGATAACCACCCGATGTTCCAAACATCCTATCAACATAGGATGTCTTGGTATATATTTGAGTGGGTTATTATGAGAGGCCAATTGGTCCTCATGGTGATGCAAGTAGTGTCTCAATTTCTAAACCACAAATATTAATGCAAGGAATCTCTTTTTAATATATGAATATTGAGTATCAACATTGATCATGGATTTTTTGAGATAATAGAGGATATTTTTATTCCCATAATTTTTCCTTTGTGTAAGTAAGGAACCTAGTGATCTCTCTAGGGATTACACATATAGAATGATTGGATTTTCCTCAATGGGTGGCATTAATACTTGTGGGCTCAAGAGATATTTCTTGAGACTATTGAATGCTTCTTGACAATCATCATTCCACTGATATGTGAGCCATTTCTTCATCAATTTTGTGAAGTAAAAACAATTTTCTATGAGGTTGTCTATAAAGAAATGAATATAGGACAAGTTTCCTTGAATTCCCCTTAACTATTTGAGGTTTTTAAGAGGTGACATGATAAGAATAACCATTTTATTATCAGGTTTGACATAAATTTCATAATTAAATATGAAGAATATGAGAAACTTTCATGAGGTTACCCAGAAATAAAATTTTAAATGGTTCACTTTCAGGCTATGTTGTCGTAGCTTGTGGAAGATAGACTCAAGATCATCCAGATGGTCAAAATTTTGTCGAGGATTAACTACTAGATCATTAATTTAGAATTTTATAAAATTCCCCATGAAGTTTTTGAAGATGTGATGCATGGAATGTTGGTATGTTGAGCTGTCATTCTTTAAGCCAAAGGGCACTATTAGATAGAAGAATACTCTATGTGGTCCCTAAAGGTAGTGGATTCTTCATCTTTTAAGGCCATCCAAATTTTTTTATACCCTGAATAGCCATCCATGAAGTAGAGGGTTTGATAAAAATCTTTTATTTCAATTAGTATTTCTGTGATTGGAACCAAGGATTTATCTTTTGGACAGTGCCAGTTAAGATCTATGAAGACGGTGCAGACCCTAATTTTCCCATTTTTCATCTTTACTATGATGATATTGGATATTATTCTTGGATACTAAACCTACCGAATAAATTATTCCTTGAGGATTTTTTCCACATCATCCTCAATGTGGGAGGTGTGAGTTAGGTGTGTTCTTCTAGATGCATGTTTCTATCCTCAATGGTCTTATGGAATGCCCAAGTGGTGCATGAACACTTCGGGATCAAGGCCTAGAATCTCTATGTAATTCTAGGTGAACATGTTTTTATGTTTTTTCAGGAAGGAAGTGTATACACCCTATTCTTCATATTCCATAGTCGTACTAATCAAAGTGGTTCGTGTATCCTCTTTTGTACCCAGATTTATTTTCTTGAGCTCATCAATAGTGGTTGAGATTACTTCCTCAAATGTCGAGGTGGAATCCCTAAGGTATTCCCCCTTATCCTCTCCCTCATTATTTACCTCTTCCAACTCTTCCAATTAATTAGATGATGAATAAATTTTTTCTGATTTGGGGGAGGATTTGATATTAGGACATTCAAAAGATGAAGCAACTACTTCTGACTCAATTTATGGAACATGGCCCTTTTGGAGCCCAAAAGGGGAGATGGGGGATTGAGAATGAGAATTTTAATTTTCTCCCATTGTTACAATAACTTATTCTATATTATATTATGAAACATGGATTTTTTGAAGCCCTATGAATATAATAAAGATATTTTCATTTGGTCTTTCATTACTACTCAAAGAGTTGAAAACTTTTCCAGCGGTGTCAAACTTAGTTGTCTCAATTGATATTATGGAAGTCATTGAAAGTATGGTTGAATTTGAACCCACATCTTTAATTTTATTTATGGGAAGTGTATACTCTTCACTAATCTACTTGAAAAGATTATCTAGGATCATATCCAGACCATTCAAGGCATTGATTCAGGAAACATCATCAATCACGGACTATTTCCCTTTCCTCTCATATAATCATGCATCATTATAATTTGATTAATAGGATTTAAATGGGTATTTTTCACCGTTAAATGCTCTAATTTGACCATTGATACAATATATGAGACATTGGTTGTATGATGAGGGGATAGTCGCATCCTGATGTAGCCAATTTATTCCCAGAATAACGTTGAAGGTCGTATCTTTCCAAAAAACCATGAATTTTGAGTCATAGATGAGATCCCTGAACTCAGTCTTGAGTTTTATTTCACCAAGGGGTTTTTTCTATCATTTTTCATAAACTTGTAACTTTGAAGTAGATGGGGAAAAGTGAAATTTTTCAAAACCCAGTTGAAAAAGAATTCAAATAAGAATGAGGTTTACTCCTCATTCATTATAAATGAAGGATCAATGGATATCAATTCCATTTATCCTGATAGATATATACAAGGATCTAACATGTCCCTGTATAACGACATCAACATCCTAGTCTGTAAAAGATATGATCATGTGGAATTCCTTAGGATTATTCTCTACATGATATACTTCAGCAGAAGTAATCTCAACTACAAATTCTTGAGGTCTTGAGAAGGCCTATATGAGTGATTCCTGAAGGTCCTTTGATATGATCAGGGCATCCAAGATTGAAAACTTATCTGGTAGCAGGCCTAATTGATTCAAAATATCATACTTCAAGTCCAAATATTTATGCTTCCTAGCATGGGTATGCTCTTTTTTAGGTTATTTAGGAACTAAAGTACTTTATGTGGATGGACCATCCCTTGGAACAGTAGTTGAAGGTGCTTTTGCTCTTAGTGGGTTAGGTCGACTAGGTTTTCCTACACACTGTGTTTGATTAGGTGATGATATATCCTCTAGTCAATATTCTAGGATGATCATGTTAGGGTAGACCCTGTCATATGTGGGGTAACTTTCATGCTCCTATTGAGCTTTTTTTAGATATCCCCTATGATTTTATACTATGTAGATAGTTTGAGTAGGGATTTTGTTAAAGTGGTGACTCTTGGAATGACCATGTCTTCTCATGTATCCTTGAATCAGATGGCATCTTCCCCTATTTCTCCAATCAAGTTTAGGGAACTCGAGTTCATAATTAAACTCATAATCTAAAAAGGGAACTATTAAGTTAATAACATTAATGTAAATAAAGATAAACTCCTCATCTAATGGATATTTCGTCGGGTGGGTAGACTCTTGTTGGACCATTTGGCGGGGAGGTTCCTGTACTTCAGAGATTGTAGGAATTAATCCTGCTAAATACCAAGACAAATTTATCTTTGAAATAGGATAATTTTCCTATGTTTTATTCTTTCCATCCTAGCCATATAGTTTTTTGGAAGTCTAGATTTCATAGGACTAAGTTGTTGATGAAGTTAGTTGTGTTGTAATGGAAGTGATTGAGGGCATAGCCAGGCGTTGAAACTATGCTTAGAGGATATCATGAGTCTAGTTGATTTTTTTTCTAACCATCCAGTCACTGAACTTCTGTGTACCCTTTATTCAAACTTCCTGTCATTCATTATCCTCCTCTAGATCAGTGTTAGAAACACATGCCACTTTCATAGGTGGCTTTCCTAGATTCACTTTCCTAGAGTCCAATACCTTTTATAGTATGTATTTGAAAATGAAACATTCATGAATGTTGTGAAAAAATTCTTTATGTAATGGTAAATAGTTCAGGAGATGTTCATCACCATCCCAACTGGGCTTATTGGGATTTGGAAACTTGATCAAGTTATTCTCCAATGTCGAGACAAATTATTTGGGGACTTGGTGATTTTGGAGAGAATAGACCTTGTTTTTAATCTCATAAAACTATTTTTTCCCCTACTATATTTCATCTCATGATGAGGAAGGCATTGTTGATGAAGTTTATGAGTAAAACCCACATGATATGGTGTTGTATTTGGAGCGGGAGTGGGTACAAGGGCATGTTTAAGTGTAATAGTGTCATCCTCTACTTTACTAGTTCTCTTTCCTAGTACTGATGGAAATACTCAGGACTTAGATTTGGTATGTGCAATGAAGTATTTCACTCTTTGACCAATAAAAACAAGGTCCTAAAATTATCTTGTGTATTTCATAGGGATTATTGGAATGTGAAACTTGTCACAAATATTCACTGTACATATAGGAAAGAAGTCTTCTTGAGGAAGTTGTAGGTTTAAGGAGTATGCCAATCCTTTCCATCGGGCAATAAAGTCTGAGACCCTTTCATTCTACCACTATTTTTAGTTTGAAAGGTGAAGGAATATTTTATTCTTTAGTGTCAAACTAAAATGGAAGATAAACTTCTAACATAGGTCTTCCCACCCCATAATTGGTCGAGATAGCAATTTGGTGTACCATACAAAGGCTGGTCCTGGCAGTGATTTCATGGAACACCTAAGTTTCACTACCTTCTATTGTTCAAGGGTCCCAATCATGGGATCACAGTGAGATACGAAGTTCTTAAAATTCTTATCTGGGTCTCCTGATCCATTAAAAATTATAAATTTAGGGTTCCCAAAGTTTGGCAGAGGAAGAGTTGGATCTACCCATTCAGGGTAAGGTTTCTTTTCTAGTTGTATTAGTGCACATTGTTCCTCTATGGATTATAATCAATACATTAGTGACTTAATATTATTCATGATCCCTTGAAGAATGTATAGTCGGGTTGGCTCTTAAATAGGTGTAGTAGCCTATGGGGATATCTGTAGTGGAAATACTGGTATTTTCCATGGGTATCCTATAGGGGAATCCCGGTAAGAATATACTTGGACCTATTCTGAATGTTCACCCACTAGAGGGAACTTCTAATCTATTTTTGTGGGATCCAAGTATATTATTAGTTGTTATATCATGTTGAGTGTATTTTCTAGAACTAATTCAGTTGTTGCTTCAAACCCTCTTTTCTTAGGTAGGCCAATTGGGAGTGAAAGTCAAGAATCTACTTGCAGAACATATCCAGTAGAAAGGCTGCCTTGGAATAGTTCTGTATCAAGTCTCATTAATTTTTTCATATCTTCCTCTTGTTGAGAAAATATTTCCTCAAGTGTGATGGGTCCAACCTTTTCAAAGAGTATTTAAGGCACAAACTTACCTTTTATCTTTTCTTTGTTGGGTGCTCTCTGTGGATGTACTGGTAGAGTGATCAAGGGAACACTAAGATTCAGAGTGAGCCTCTGGTTATGGGTATGCACACCTCCTTCAATAGTTTTGGTGTGGTCTATATTAAAAACTAAAATTTATTTATTTTACTCCTCTTCCTCCTTCATACCATCCCTGTGTTCTATACGATATATAAGGAAGATTTTAATAATGTTTACTAATGTGTAATGCATCATAAAAATTTTAACGGTGTCTTTGCGTGATTGAATTTTTCTATGAAATCCACAACAAATTATACTCTCCTTCACAAATTCATTGGGATATGTTTGGTTGATGGTAATAAAAAGGTAATATCCAGATATTTTAGTCTTATTCATTCCAAAGAATATATCAAATCATGAGATGGGATGAATTGGTAGGATTCGTTCTACAGAATTCCCCTTAACCCGCAAAAAACTGACTTCCACTGAGGTGGAGGTTTCTTAGGTGGAAAATCCCACAGCCTTGAAGGATGTGTCTATTCTCATTCTACTTTCACATCTCTTTAGGCTTGGTTTACTGGCCTCAAATCTTGTATTAAAAAATCCCCCATCCCTATGGGTTTGTGTTTCTCCTAAACTTTCATGGCTTATACTACCATATATTCCCTTTTAATTTCATGGATTTTTGTTCAAACATAGGATGGGTGCATCATTTGGTATGCACCAAAATCAATTTCTTCCAAAGATCATTATGCTATTTTTGAAATTTTTTCTATCTAATGACTAACTTCCCCTAAGAAGGAGGCTTTCTTTATATTTTTAGAATCCTGATGAAAATGTTTTTCAATAGACCTCTCTCTTCTAGACCGACATCAGTGGGAGTCAGCCGGGGCCTTTTTTTAGCATATTTTTGGTTGTGAAAAGATTCAATTTGTTGAATCCTACCTGAATCTATGACATTTCATGATACCACCTTTGGTAGGATTTGCTGATTAGGGAGAACAGTGAAATGTAATGATCTATGTTCACCTCATCCTCTTATTTGAACACCAAATGGGGAATTTCAATCAACTGTCTCAATCTTTTTAACTTTCTAATGCATGAATGTTGAATGCATCCTTTCTATTTTTCGAACTTTGTATTTCATGTAGCTAGGAGAGATGACAAGTCAATTTGGAATTTCATCACTTTTATTACCTTGATCTAAATTTAATACTCATTGTAGGGTAATATTTTTTTATCCCAAGTGAAAAAGAGTGTTCTATATATTGAGGTAGATTTCATGCACACAATCATCTGAAAATACCTATAGAATGTTTTTTGGGGGTGGATAAAGGACATAACATGATTGGAATGCCATCTTTATCCAGTTGTTTCCTTATGTTCTGCATGTCATCTTCATCTTTTTTCAAAAGATCCTCAACCTGGTCCAACCAGAGTGGATACATCCCTGCCTCTTTATCATAAGCAGTGACATTGGTGGGGACTTCTTCTATTATGTTGGAAGACATGAAATCTATGGGGCGTTCAGAGAGTGATCGTCACCTTGGGATATATTCTGACTGATAAAAAATTACACATATCAATTATAGGGCATCAGGCATGACTGGACTTGTTTTCTCAAGTGCCTCATAGTAGGAGATCTTTTCCATCACTACATTACTAAGGGGAGGACCCTTCTAAAAAAGTAAAACACTATTGCAGTGAGAACATTCACAATGAATTCCATCATATGTAGAACTACCACGGTGGATTAAATTAAGGGGTATACCCTCTTACTCTTTGATCTTCTATCAACACAAAGGGTTATTGTGACTCTCATCAGGAGATGGGATCTTGATATCGATCAAATTATGGAAATAAAGCATTCCTTCATGGATAAGTGTCTGAGGATGAATTTCAGAATTGTTGTTATTGCTTCTGTAATTTGTTAATGGGAGAGCAGGATCTTGAGCCTCCATATATAAACATATTTGGGATTTAATAACTCTATAATTTAGTAGAGTGAGATCATAGATCGACTCTTCATTTTCCATCTATCTCTAGTGAGTCTTCTTTTTGGATGAATTCTTTCGAGATATTGGGGACATTTTTTGGGGAAAGTTGTTTCCAATCATAGAATCTTTTTTGACTAGAACATGTGCTACTGTCAGGATTTTTCTATAGGATTCTGGAAATTTGGAAGGGGATTTTTCCTACCTTGGAGTGTCCATTAGAATATTCCAATTAACTCTTGTTGGAATAGGTTTATATTCCTAATCCGTTTATTCATATATTATAGGGGATTTTTCCTCATGACCCTCTTAGATTGTAGCATCAGTATATTTCTACACTGAGGTGAAATGCTAATGAGCCACCCCATTTATGGGGAAGGAAATTTGTGTTTTTCCCTATTTCAATACTATTGTCGTTGTTATGATATCCTAGAAGTTATGTAGGATCTAGGTAGGGATTTGAATCTCCCTTTTCACCATTGAAAGGATATGGTTGGTGAATTTAGCAACTAGAATGGGGATATGTGCCCATTACACGTCTAGAGTAGGGGTATCTTCCTACTACTATCCTCCATTTCCTACTAGTGGATACTGAAAGTAATCATATGTGGGGGAAGAGAGTTGGGTTTTCCCTTATTCTCCACTAGGAATTTCTAACTAACTTCTCTAGTTAATGCCATATAATGCTGCTAGAAATCTTGATAAATGTGGATAGGTGTGTGCTCCTACTTCTAGTTTGCTACCAAATTTGACTGATGGGCTTCTTCAGACACTTCCAGGAGAGTCTGATGGCTAGATTAATTAGGGTTAGTGGTTTTATGTTCCCAATAATATTTTTCCACCATGTTTGGTTGGTGGGATTCCACAAAGGGGACAAAGGTGTAACCCTAATCCATATTCACTAGTTACTTCCCTCGGAGGGCTATCTTGCATGCCTAGGTCAGGATGACTTGGGGAAGAATTCTAAGGATGGAACCCTCATCATGATGATGGTTCACTGCCACTTTGTCAATGGAAACTATTGACAATATCCCTTTGGAAGGACACCTATTCCTTCTAGATGAGGTAGCCTACGGACTCTTAATTCACCTCCCTAAGATAAGGTAGGGACTTTTTGTTTCGTTCTGGGGATAAGCTTCTGAAATAGTTGAAGAAATCAGTTGGTTTCGTCATATTCTACACCACTAGTCATCATTGATTAGATGATTGGTGGGTATTTGTGAGCTATAGGGCATTTCAGGAGGCTTATAGGGTCAGGATCATACTATTATGATGATACTCTTGGACCAGCGTATTTGAGACCTAGTATTGAAGTTGTTGGGTTGGGGACAGTGTCCTTTACTTGGATTAGGACCTATAATGAATGGAATTCATGGTGTACATTTGTGAAATATTATATGATTCCATTTGTATTGAAGGGAGATCCTCCTGGAAGTGTATAGTAGGTAACAAACACAAACAAGAAAACTCCATCAAAGTGGCATCTCATTAAATGAACACATGCATGATTGATTTTATTTTTTTCCCTATTTCATTTTGAGAGAGAAAGGGTCCCCATAGATAGTTGGAACCATCATCTTGGTTAAGGTTTCATGTTGGTTTCACCATTTTTTGTTTCTTCCTAAAATTTATTGTGAGGTTGGAACGATGTTTTGTGGTGTTAGTGTAACAACCTTTACATAAAACACACGTACACATCCCTTTTGGGTGGTTTAAAATGGGTTTTATTTGTGGAAAAAGAAACACTCAATGATTATATATCCATGAGGGACCATCTTTATAAAGGGGATCTCATTGGTAAGTTTGGCCAATGGTGCTTAAGAACTCACATTGATCGAGAGGATGGTAGGTAGGGATTATCACACTCTTTTGGGGGAAATAGTTTCCTCCACCTATAATCTCTTTTATATTTAAGATATGTTCATGAATCCTTCATTAATTCCCAAGTTTAATGTGGGTATCCCTTGAATTAATAATCAATTATTAGCTTAAATTGAATTTTAAATCATTTTTATGTATCATAGATTATTCATCAATGGAGATATTTATATGTATCTGAGGTTCTCCATTAATGATACCCTCTTATATACTAATTAGATAATATTTTTACACCTTATTATGATGCTATTTTTGAGCCACTAAGTGGGGTGCTCTAGAGAGAATCGTCATATAGGGAGATGGGAGTTTTTTTTGTCGGGATCAGACCCATAAGATGGGATTCCTATATATCCTCATGAAAGGAATAAAAACCCACATAGTTCAGTGCCACTTAATGGGTCATATGATACCTTTTAAGGTCATGTGATAAGGACCAAAATATGTAGTTTAACATCATGTGTCTAGGATATCTCGGCAGATGGTGCCTAGTCATAGGTCGGTGTGGGACTTATATTGAAGAATTCCAAAAGTCCTGGAAGGGATAGAGATTCCTAGGCTGGATAAGACTCTACTAGAAATGTGGGATAGAGAGAATTAATATTGTTTTGGTGTGTTGGGTTTGGACCTCATGGAGGATTATTATGTATCCCATATGGATGGGAATCAAAGCCGCTATAGTTCAGTTACGATGACCTGCACATATGGAGGCCCTATGAAGGTTTTCCTAAAACGGGATTATATCCCTTTGAGAGGATTTATTTTTCACTTAATCCTGAGGATAATTCCATTTGGTTTGGGTTTTGGAGCTTACACCATATAAGAGGATTCCCTTTTTGAATGGTTGGGGATTATACTGAGTAGAAGGCCTAAGGATTTGTTGGGAATAAAATGTGGAATGATTCCCATATATTGGTTGGGGCTTACACTTAGAATGAGTCCCATGGATGGTATCCTATAGATTTTATGATCACCATCAACCTATAATAACACTTGAATTTTTATCAGTGTGAGAAACAAGAGGAATCATAAGATCTAGAAAACCACACAATCTACTTTGCCCTATGGCCATGAAGACCCATGCTTATGGAGGAACTTTTAAAGGAAGGTGAGAGGAAGATACAAAAGAATATTCTCTGTTAAAACATGCATCTGACTGTGTGGATGTTGTGATCATGGCTATCCTCAAATCCCACATGAGTCTTGATGATTCATGCTTAAATGTGATAAATAATAGTAAGTGAAAGATTCGACAAACCACATGATCCTTCTTTGACTACTGGTGGACGATGCCAAAACCCAAAGGGGGAGAGAAATGGAATTAGAGTTCCCATGTACCCTGTTATTTTGGAAACTAGTATAGTCACATTTGATGATCTATATTGCTACATCCCATGGGTATGGAGAAGGAGGAAGGAATGAAGTAGGAGAGGTCCTGCATGAAATTCTATGGGCTTACTTCAGGAGGCATTCCCTAAAATTAGTTACTTGGGAAGAGAGGAGGATCTCATTACCTATCAAAGGGAGCATGATCCTCACCATCTCTGCCAGGAATCAAAGGTCACAGGTCTCAGAGATCGGAAGGTGAGGAAAGATTCTTCACCCTTATGCTTGATACCAGGAGGTCCCTAACACTTCCCAAGGTTAGGTTCCTCATGATCAAAGGGATTCATACTCACATGCACCCTGAGTACCCTACTTGTTAGGTAGGATAAGTTTGGGACACCTCTAACTAAAGGAATGAATACCCAAATGGGATACATGTCAATGTGAAACTTTTAATGGTTTTTCAATTCTAGAGGTTTTGGTGGAGGTTTTAGTTTGGTCCCTATCAAATAATGGATCAAAAGGAAGAGGATTAATTCCATTAGTGGCTTGGAAGAGGGCTCAAAAGGAGGATCATAAAGGTCCTGGATTGCTGATCTAAGGTGATTTACACAAGTACTGGAAGGAGATGGAAGGTTCTTTATGCAAGGGGGTAGGCATACACGAGATGGATATGCCTTGGGAAATGGACTACTGATGGGCAAGGCTTCGGCTTAAGCACCATGGGTCTCCTCTGGTGTCCCTGTATGGGTCTCATATAAGTCTCTGGTTAGGGAAGGGTCCTCGTGTAGGTGTTTTTCCACTAGGGGGGAGTGGTCCTCACGCGTATTGTAATTCAGACCCTAGAGGAACTTTGATCCCATTATCCCCTTTAATTCACTCTTTTCTCAGGTTGCGTTGGGCTGTCTGAGGGATTTTTTGAGACCTAGGTGAAGGGGTTTCACAACCAGAGCTTGGGGTCTTTTTCTGATATTCTAGTTGTCCAAATGAGGATCCCTAGGGCCGTATTTGTAGGAAAATAGGGAACCCTGATTGAAGTAGTTACCCTGCGTAGGTCCATAGCGTAGGTACTCATCTCATGTACCCCATGTAAGGGTGGTCTTACTTTAAACTCCATCCAAGGAGGCTGTGTGAGCCTCTTGATGCATAGGTGTGTGCAAGCAATACGACTTGGGAAAGTTCCTATGATTTTTTTAGTGGTTCTTCCTCTCTCAAACATTCTTGAGGTATTATTCATAATATCTTTATCTCACTTGATAAAATGAAGTGTTAAAAATAGTTCTATAAAGTCTTTATAATAAATATATATTTATTATACATAATTTTTTAACACATAAAAAGTTAGACAAGACTTAAGGGAAGGGTTTATATTATATTATCATTTCTCTTTGGGGTTATCTATGCTAAATTTCTATTGAGGTAAATTTTATAGTCCTTATCCTTTAAACACTATATATTTTCTTCTCCTATGGTTTCTACTATAATTTTTATAGTATTATTACCATTTTATTCTCTTTGGTATTTAAAATGATTGAGATTTCTTTTAATAAAAGCTGACCATATTTCTTCTTTGGTCAATTAACTTTTTCTTCCATGTTCATGTTCTTTAAAATGTTTTCAATAATTCTATTTTCTATAATCAAATGATTATTTAAAGTAATTTTCAAAAATATTTGACTTAAATTTCAATGTTTTAAAATTATTCTTTTTTTTTTGATTTTTTTGAATGAGGTGCTTTTGACTTTTTACGAAAAGTGTGAAAGGAATATTTGTTTTAACATTTAATGAATGAATAGATTTTCACACTATAATATATATTATTTTCTTTGAAGCCTCATTTACAAGTTAACATATCTATTTTAAAATATATATATATATATTTCAATAATCTGGGAATTTTTAGTTTTTAAAGATACCAAAAAAGTATATTTTAATTATTTTAAAATAAATGTTCAAATTCTCTTTTTGAGATATTTTTCATCTATGTCAATATCATTTAAGGATTGTTATGCTTCATCAAGGATATGATATTATAATACCATCCAACTTTCTCTAGATGGATTGATAATATGATGATTTAAGGATGATTCTATGAAACTTTTTTCTTTCCCACATTTTAATTAAATTATGATGAAATCTTTATAAAACCCATTTCTTTTACATGAGTTATTCTATGATGAAATAATGGATTGTTTACAAAACTCATTTCCTTTACTTGGGTTATGATATGATGAAATGATGAATGTTTTATGTTCTTATGGAATATATGTGTGTGTGTGTGTGTTTGTGTGTGGTTTTCATTATGTGATGGATGGGCACAAAATTATAAATCCCTCCAACGCATTGGGTAAAGAGTGATATCTCATTAGATAATATGGATTGGAATGGGGAATGAACCCAGTTCAATAAGGTACTTTGTTCACTATGATAGTCTTTGGAGTGAACCTTGACTAAGGAAATAATGTAATGGGAAGTGAACCCATTCACATAATGAAAATAGGATGGGGAGTGAACCCATTCCAATAATGAAAAGAAGTTGGATAGTGAACCCAATACACTATGGGAATTTGTTCACTATAATAGTCCTGGTAGTGACACTTGACTAAGGAATAATTTTATATTATTATGTGTATTCCAAAAACATATGTATTATGATTATGATATGTTCTCATGACTTAGGATTGATTATTCATGATTCCTAACTCTTATGAATTATGTATTTTTTTATGAAAAAGCCTTATACTATGATTCATGATTAAAGATATTTAACTGATTGGGTATGAATTTTATGGGTTATGATCATGTGACCATACCCTTATGATTATCTTATGCTCACTTATTATAACTAATTGATATCTCTTATTTTTACCCATATTGAGCATTTGAACTCACCCATTATTATGTTTCCTTTCCTTAGGTTTTGAAGAAAGGTTTTAAGTAGGTTGTTTCAAATAAGTATATTATGTGAGAAGAATTTTTTGGGGGATTTATAAGATCTTTCATAAAATAGGATGACAATAAATCTATTTTCCAAATACAATAAACCTTTATGGTTTTGGGGTTTGTATTGTTATGAGATGTAATGAATATTCATTTAAAATGATGTTATATTTATGTATGAAATGATTGGGTTTCCTTAGTGATAAAAAAATCATGTGCCATAATCCTGATGTATTCCACATATTTCTATTTAGGAAGTACATACCTGATCCTTCACATATACTGAATCCTAAAGTGGTACAACTAGAACATGACCTCTCTTATGAGGAGAAACTAGTGGATATCTTGGACCGTAGTGACAAGGTTATATGCAAAAAGACTACCCACCACATTAAAGTGTTGTGGAGGAACCAAAAATATGAATAATCCACCTAGGAACTAGAGGAGACAATAAACCAAAGTACCCACACCTTTTCTCAACCAATGGAATGAGATGAAATTTTGGGGATGAAATTTCTTAAGGGGGGATAAATGTAATGACCTGAAATTTTTGAATGATAATTATTTCCTAAAAAATTTTGTTATCTTATTTGTACACAACAAAGTTATATCCCTTTAATAATTAAGTGCACATAATTGAAATGTGACCATTGGGTTTTGACCATTATATTACAGTTGGTCAATTATGTCCATTGGTCAATATGACCATTGGAAATAATACTCTTAATAATAATTTTAACATTATAATTAGTATTATGAATAGAAATGGTAATGGTTAATTAATTCATAAAGAATATTCAATGGCCTCATATAGTAGAGTCATATCATATGAATCCCATTTTTTCAGAACTTGGGAGGGTAGTATCATATTTGGGCTTTACTCTTGACCAAGACCAAGATGAGCTTTAACATGTTAAGCTTGAATGAAACCACCTATGGGGGAATTTCAATTTAGTGTAGATTATCACTCTAGTGATGTTAGTCGAGCCACCCCATGAGTCTATCATTATAGTACACCTCACCCTTAGCTCGTATGCGAGTGTTATAAGGGGATATGTGTCAATTCATTAGTTACTTATTGTATAATCCATCTTCATAAATAAAATTTGTGTTCTATCAATTTCTTTTTGAGTTTAGTTTTTCTTAAAAAAATATAATGAATTTGATAAATTGATTTTTTGGATAGAAATTGAACTATTCAAAAAAGGTATAATTATTATAATAAACTAAGGTATTATTAAAAATGATTATTTTTATGAAATGGTATGATTAAAAAACTCTTATTTAAATTTAAATGATAAAATGATTTTTTTAGTGTCAAAAATGTTACTATGGATTTTACTATTCATTTTCGGTACACTATTATTTTTAATAAATAAGGATTTTTATATTTAAAAGTTAAATTTATCATACTTAGAGGATTATTAGAAACATCATTTTTGAGACATAATTTTTGAAACATAATTTTTTAAATCATCATGTCAAAATTAGGTTAGGGTGAATTTATGGGAATTTTCTAAAATATTTTGTTTTTTGGTGAATAGTAAAAATACAGTTTTGAGTTTTTGGTATGTTTAATGACATAATAATTATTTAATAAGTAATATAAAATTTTGTTCAACTATTATGGATTAAAATATGACAATAGGTGTCCCAAGTGGACAATGAAATGGGAAAATACCATGGGAAATTCCATGGTTTTGCAAATACCACTACTGAGGTGTCCAAGGAAATTAATAAAAAACTCCCTCTCTTTTACTATAAATACCCACCCATTTATTCATTTCATTTCATTAGAAAATCTTTATACATGAATATATGATATTATTACCTCCCAAGGAGTCCTCCCAAGGTGTCATCAATCCCCCAAGGTCCCAATATTCAAGTTTTAGGAGTTACTCTTCAAGATAAGGGAAATCTCAACTTCTCTTTTCTTTTCAAGTTATCTTTCTATGTGGTATGTCTTTAAAAATTCCATAATATGTTCTCCTTTACATTTTATTATATCCCTATACTATATTAAGAGTATTTTATAATTTTATACCATTGTTACTTCTCTTTTTTATGTTTTCTAAAATCATGTTTCATACCTGTTATGCTGTAGAATTTTCTTCTCAAAATTTCTCTCTTTTTCTCAAGAAATTATTTTATTTTCTTTTGTGAATACCCAAACATATTTCTTCTATAGTTTTATTCGCATATATTTAAAAAATTTATATTTTATTCTGGTATTAACATACATGAAACTCATCTTCCTTTTCCATGGTTTTAAGATGAAAAAAGGATCTTGTTTTTAATCACTTTCTAAAACACCATGATTTTGATATAAAAACCATTTATTTTATTCTACATGGTTTATTTATGAAATTTTATTTATGATATATAAGGATTTAATTTATTAATAAATATAGAAGGTTATCCTTTATAGTTCTCCAATACATTGGGTAGAGAATTTAATCTGTAGAGATGACATGTTTTACAATACCTTGGTGATTTTTATGACACCTCAGTGATAAACATTAGTGATATGATTATGAATGACTCAATTAAATGTTTTATCCACATTTATATATTATGAATCATGTTCTTTTCAATATTACATTCCTATTTTATAATTTATCATCCCTTTATGACATTCCTTGATTTTTTATCGATAATTCTCATAATCACATGTAAAATATTTCGCTTTCTTTCCCTTACTAGGCCTTATGCTCACCATTTCCTTTAATGTATGTCCCCAAGTTATGAGATGAAGTAATTGAACTTATAATAGTCCTATGATGAATAATTTAAATTTTATTAAATTATTTTTTTCCTTTTTTCATGTATTATGTACCTTTTTTCCAAGATAGAAAACTTTAAAAGATCCTCTATTTGTACAATGTAATGAAAATTTAAATAATAAAAAGGTGGGATTACATAATCACCTTGGATAACCCATTAATCAAGCTATGGAATACAAGGAAAAATCCATGAAAAGTGTATTTAGAGTCTCTAAAATATCTCTCCTATTTGCATAGGGTTTTAATGAAAAGGGGAGAAATAAGAGGAATTTTAAGGGACTTTTGAGTTTTGTACAAGTTAGAATGTTTATAAAACCATGGTGCAGTAGAGATGGAAATTCCACAGTGGGTATAATTCTTAAAAAAACCCACAACACAACAGGGGTGGGAATGCTACAATAGATCCAAGTCAAACCACCATTTATAAATCATGACATAAATCCCCTATCTATCTTCCCCATTTAAAACATGGATAACCTATATCAAATAATCTCAAGGAAGGGTTGGGGTATAGCTGAGAAACCTATCCATAGTGGCCCTTAAAAATGCAGAGATAAGGAACTCAACCTCCAATATCCATGGTTCATCTTGGTAAACTAGCCATAACAACCCCTAAAATTACATGACTGCCATAAAAAACCACTCAGGGCTCTACGATGCAACCTAAGAACAACACTATAAAGTCCATTAAAAGAAATTTAAATAAAATACCTAAATCTAAACCAAATCATAATTGAAATAACCACACTACAATTTATCCCCTCTAATTTAAATTGAAAACCTAGCAACACCTAACCTCCTCCATCCTTTCTGCAATACCCCTAATCACCCAAAAACCAAAATTAAGGGATCAAAATGAATCAGTCAGTTGTATTATCATCATAAAGAATCAAAACCAGGCCCATGAAGTAAAGGAATGAAAGGGATAATAAAAATAACTCCATGAGATAGCTCTTAAGGATCTAGATATAAAATAATCACAACCAACTCATCATAAGAAAATACCATATAATCACACAATATCATCTATCTCATAAATCGATAAATTCATACATATCATCCCCACAAAATCAATAAATAAATAGCTCAAAATATTGAGTGTGTATATATGACTCACATTCCCAAGAACACTCTTCCAATCCACCATGTCACCATTAGACATTAACAAAAGGAATAACACTACAGTACAACACCTTATCCTAATGGTCTTGTATATCAATACAGAATTCATTGAACATTACAAAATCTTTAAACTCTAAATATCTCCAGTTAATGACATTGTAATCATTATGAACATATCATAGAATCTTTGGCACCTGAAAAATGTCTTGGATCTATTCCATCTATGGGGGAAGTGTAAACTGATACCCAACAACTTTAATATGGTCTAACACCTCAAAATGTTCAACAAACTAGGGAGAAATATTACTCCCATGACCAAAATTTTACTATCCGTGATGAAGAGATACCTTCAAGAATATATGATCTCCAAAACAAAAAATTATAGGCCTCCTACTATGATCAATATAAGACATCTAACAATACTAGGTAGACCTCATCCATTTTTTAAATAATTATACCCTCTATATCATTCTATGTACCAGTTTTAGTCAAAGAATAGTTTACTCTCTAACCTTAGTCCATAATGATGAATATGTGAAATATCAGTCATATAGTTCTTTAAATAAATACATACCAAAAGTGGATTGATAATTGTTATTATAAGAAAACTTGACCAAGGGTAGGTGCCTCACCCATGAACCTCCAAAATCTAGAATACATGCATGCAACATGTCTTCTAGAGTATGGGTGGTCCTTTCTATCTATCCATCCATATATGGATAGAGATTGGTGATGAGGTATAGTTGAGAACCAAAATAATTTTAGATACATCTCCAAAAATAGTAGGTGAAACAGGGATCATGATAGGAGATAATCATCTTTGGAATCCCATGGAGTCCCAAAACATCCTCTAAATAAAGCCTTGATAAAACATATTCTATACTCGACTCCTTAATCACTAACTAGTGATATTTCATCAAATATTCCACAATCACCCATATAACATCATACCCCCCCTAATATTAAGGAAAAGTGATGATGAATTCTATCAATATGTCATCCTACTTCCATTTTATAACATCAGGAGGCTAAACAAAACCACTGGGAACATGATACACAACCTTTACCTTTTAGAAGACTAAACATAGTGATATGAACTCAATTGAAAATCTCTTTATACTTGATCATGAAAACTGACCCCTTAAGGTACAATACATCTTATCCACTTTTTTATGTACTTATAAATGTGAACTATTAAACTCATATAGAAACACTTCACATATTATCAAAGGAACGGAGAGACTCCCATGGAACAACACTCTATGTTAATCATCCTTTAACCATCCATCAGGAGAATCACCACAAACAACTTGATCTCACCAAACCTCCACCTCAAAAAATATATTGGATAGGATTTACCCACTAGTTTAACTAAATATAATCTCACCATCATCTGATAGAGACACCCTCTACCATAAACTATTCCATATCAAGGTGCATCATGGAGAGATCCTCTATCACTCTCTAAGCATCACCTGAATCATAAAAAACATCACTAAAAAATTTCTTACTCATTTCATCAGATGAATAATTTTATTTTCACAATTTATAGGAAATATTGAATTCATAGTCCTATAAAAATTATATCCATCATTATTTTTGTAAGTTTAATTCACATTGGTAGAAGATATACCTGGAGATCTTGTTATATATGAATATCAAAAATCATTCACTAATAAGGTGATGTCACTAAACATTTAGATCAAACACAACTGAAACAATATAAAGATCATGAGTTTCATAGTTATACTCATGTGGTCATCACTTCTGATACACATAGGAGATAACTTATCTATGTTGAATTAAAAAAAAACCAATACAAGATGTTAAATTTCATAATAAAACTCAAGAATAATTCCATCCTATAGAAAATGAATAGCTAGATCATTGGTAAGATTACACTTTAAATGTTCAAAATTAGTTTATCATAGTTTAGTCTAAACAAAATCCTAGACTTTATAGTCAAAACTATCATAGGAGTTATAATTTGAGTGAAGTTAGGTACAAACCCCCTATAATAGATTGAATGATTAAGGAAGCTCTAAACCTATGCAATATTATTACGGTATTACCAAGAAATAACTACCTTGATATTTGAAGGGCCTATAACTACTCCCCACTAAGATATGACATATCCTAAGAAATATACCTTATGGTCCAATAACTTACACTTTGATATCATCCCTAATAGTTGGTATGTTTATAAACCTTCAAAATAGAATGTACATACTTTTCATAGTCATCCCTTGAACCTTAATACATAATGATGTCATCAATGAACACCACCATGAATCGATCTATATATTCATAAAACACATAGTTCATTTTTCTCATGAACATTGATATCATTTCCATGACATTGAAAGGAATACAGATGAACTTATAGTGTCAATAATGACATATTAAAAGTTCATCTTCCTTCAGATACTTCTGAAGATAACCGGATCATAAATTAATCTTAAAAAACAAAATAACTCCATTAAAATGATCAAATAGGTCATCAATATGTGGTATAGGATCTTCATTCTTCCCCATAACTTGATTCATGTGATGATAATCAATAAACAATTTTACACTAGCATCTTCCTTCTTCACAAATATGATGAGAGCACCCCAAGGTAACATGCTGGGTTAAAAAACCTCTCAATTAAATATCATCAATATGAATCCACAACTCATACAACTAAAAAAGAGACATCCTATATGGATACATCAATATCAAAGAAACACTTGTATACAAATATATCCCAAATTAAATCTCATGTCAAGGGGGTGGTGTCATAACCTCTTTTGGAAATACATTAGGGTACTCTTCTACAACCCTGAGAAATACCACTGGTTGATCCTCTACTAAACTCAACATCAGCTCGACCATCAAATAAGATAAGAACTTAACATTCTTCTAACCCATATGAGGTTCTCTCTCACCAATAAACATGATATTATCCTTTTCAGTATCATAGAATATAAATCACCTCCTGAAGAAATCAATAATATCTTACATCAAATATAGTTGGTACATTTTGGGGATGATATTGTATTGTTATATCCACAAACATAGTAAATCTCATGATGAATGATGCCTCCCTATAATTAGATAACAATATTTGTATATTTCATACAACATAACTTTGAATCCAATTTGTGTTGTCAATTCCCTAGCTCACTGGAAGTCTCTCCACCTCAAATCCTATAGAAAAGACTATGTAAGGTGTAATTAAGGAGTGCATATATCCTAAATCAAACAAATAATACACCCGAGTATAATATATATAGATAACAACTCACAAAATTTTTGGATTTCCTAGTTCTAGAAACTCTAAGTTATGAATCTAACTACTTCTAAATCCATGACCTATCTAGATTAGATGGAGACCACATCCATGGTTTCACTCTACTCTCTATCCCTGGGGATAAGGGGAATCATGAGGTTATTAATTTTCTACCTTGTCCCCTCTCTACTAATCATATCCTAGAGCACCCTTTTATTTTAGTTGGTACCTAAAAGGATAATATTGAAATGGATAAGACTAAAGAGGGCCTCTATCCCCAGGTTTTCTATTGGGGAAGGCCAGACACTCAAGATTCTGATGTCCATGACCTTTTTATAAAAAACAAAACTTGTTTGATCTCTCAATAGGGGTATGATAACTTCTAACTTGGGTGAAATGGGGATGCATCAAACTTCGTACTATCTAAAACATCATTTGACCAGAAAAACTAGAAAATTTGGACATATCTATTCTCTATAGAGAGTCCTGAAGACACCCCTACTATGATGATCTAATCTTATCCATCATTATCTTGAAGACCTCTTACTTCTACAATACTAAATGATACATTATAAATGTGAATGGGAGACTTGGTTCTGGATCTCTGTATGTAATGGATCCTTTAAATTTCTCTCCCTAGACTCATCATATATCAAAAATTATGGAGTATAATGAAATTGTTTCTTGAAATGGATTCCAAACTCTCATAAAATGGAATTTTTATAGTGAAGAGTGAGTATCTCTTGTCGAAAAGTTTCCTTTATGGTTGATTAGTGAAACTTATCATGAAACTAACTATAAAATTTCTTCCATGAAACAACTAAATCCTCATGACCCCTGAGGAATAAAAACCACTTCTTTTATATAATTTCACACAGCATATGAACTACCAATGGAATTCTGTACTCTCTCTAAGTGTAGATTAAGATAAAGGAAAACTCTAACTCCTACAACCAAGACTCAGTCTCCTGATCTAAAATAGATCCCTTATAATTCAGAAAGCTCTAATATTGAAACTGTTGAAGAATATTCCTCCATTAATTGTCGTCATAAATATCAACTCGATGGTAATATACTAGCACATATTACTAAATATAATCAATAAGAACCTAACAAGGATATAGATATAGATCCATACCTCCAAAATAGGAAATATTAGGGACTCCCTAAACCTAGAATATTGGATACTTATGATTAATTAATTAAGGTTAATCTTAATTAGCATTTTTATCCAATTCAATAATAGGCATAAACCACCATGATGCATGATCCTTAACTATGTATATACCTTTAAAACATCATTACTTTTCTTATTAAATTTATTAAACTTATTATGTCATTGCATCAGATCATAGGAGGGCCTAAAATCCTATATCCTAGCTGGTATTCCTTGTTTATATTGTGTACTAAGTTCAACTGATACTATTTACCTACAAACCCATGAAATCATGACCAATGCATAGCTCAAAGATCCATCATATCTCTTAAAAGAAATTATAGGAATAAAATGAAATAAACTAAGAATAATGCTTAGATAGTGACCATAAACTCCAACAGCTCATGAACAACCATTATGAGCTAGTAAAACCCAACTCGATCACCAAACAAATTTTAAGAACCTAAAAAAGAATATATCTATGTGTGTGAATGTGGGGGTAAGTATATAAGTACACTCAATGGTATCCTCCATGAAACCACTTATGAAAATGTAAAAGGAGAATACTAAATTCCAATAAATAAAAATAAGAAATCAACTCATTTTCTAATTCAGGTGAACTACACCCCAACCTAACAAATGATCACTCACTATGTAATGCATAGAAGTAACACAGTATAAAAATCATATATATATATATATATATATATATATCCATGTGTGTGTGTGTGTGAAAGGTACCATTTAAAAAATTTACTACTAAACTATCCACCCTCACCCAAACATTTTACATCTTGGTGCTCTCATACCATCCATAATTAATCCTACCCATCTTGGAAACCATGTCACAGCCACATAATTATCTCACCATGAACCCCATGTAGACCATCACCACCATAATCAAGTAGTAAAAATAAAATAAATAATAGAACATGTAATCAAGAATTGTACCTTAATCCATTATAGCTCATTCATAAGTAAACATGTAATAACAATAACAATTATAGTCATGATATATGTATATGTTATATCTTTAAGCTATTATATCCTACACATACATGTATTGTAAATCTAAGATCCATCATAGACCATATGAGTGTATACCAAATATCTTAATCCATCACAACCTATATATGACTAGATACTATGATATGTATAGAAGAGAGAGTGGGGAAGGAGAGTAGTCATCCATATGTATCCTCAACATCCTATATGTGGGAAAATCACTCGGAACCCAATGCCATTATAAGAATTAGGTACCCTAATGACCCTAGTGGTGGATCATAATAAATAATATAACATAATAATCATATATCCCACATTTAGTCTAGGGAGACTATCCTACACTAGACTCAAATTATAGCTAACCCCCTTATGACATCCTAGATGAAACCTCTGTGACTATAAATCTATTATCATTAAAAGCACACAAGAAGCAATATTCATTATCAATAATAATTTAGTAATTTAATAATTTACCATTGGATTTATTAAAACTCGTCATAAATTATGGTTAAACCATTAACATTAATTAATAAAAACCATGGTAGTTTTATAATCATCATTTCAATTCTAAGTATCATCACATTCTCTTATAACATTTATCCTAACCAATTCTCAGTTTAAATTTAATATATATTTAGCATCATCAACACCCATCCTCATCAATTAATTATTATTCAATACCATTCTATAATCCTAGGTATTCTATGACTTGAAAAAATATGATCTCAAGGAAGAGATATACCCGAAGGTAACAAGCATTCTACAGTAAGTGGAAACTAAGAACAAAAACCAAAATAAGAAAAATGAAAAATCCTAGATCTCAACATGTACTAAAAAACCTAGAATAAACCCCATAATAATGAAAATACAAAAGTAAAAACCATATTTTAACTTGTTCCAACATCCCACCATTCTCTACATTAAGCCACTACCACAACCAAACCAAAAGAAAAAATTGCAAGACTATTTCTCAACATAAACTATCTTACAAAACTAAACAAGGTTTAACATTTCAAATAACATAAAAGGATCTACCATCATAGGGTATATACATAGAAAAAAATAACATTTTAATAACAATAAACTCA
Organism: Viscum album; assembly: GCA_963277665.1. NCBI lineage: Eukaryota > Viridiplantae > Streptophyta > Magnoliopsida > Santalales > Viscaceae > Viscum > Viscum album. The sequence continues at coordinate 1,363,672,988 of OY728143.1, read as the reverse complement.
TGGGGAAAATAAGTACATAACATGAGGGAATATTATATACAACAGTCAAGGCTAGGCTTTAAAATGGACTCAAACATTTATTTCTAAAAAAATATTTTACATTACTTTCTTGAATTAACTAATTCATTATGAGCATCCTTTTATAATAAGTATCCTAAATATCAGTGGCTAAAAATAGCTATAATCAACCAATAGACTTTATCAAAGCCACACTTTTTATTTTAATCAATTTTAAGAAATAGTGGTAACACAAATCATATACCTCATTCATTATTCACATGTACGACTATATTTATATTGTTATCTAGATTTCATTTATATCAAATATTCCAAGTAATAATAAAGATAATAACATGCTAAATTACACTATCTAGTAAACCACTTGAGGTAAATAATCATAATTAAAGAATAATCACATATGATCACAACACCCCATTTAATTATTCAAATTTATTATTAAATTCCTTAAGATAATTCCAAAATTTAGCCAATTAGATAAATTATGTTAATACAAAAATTTCATATAAATAAAAGAAATATCTTGAATCCCATACCTTGATATGAATCTTCCAACATTTCACAAACAAGAATTAAAGAATATATATAGATATCAAAATTAATTATCTCATGGGGAACCCAAAATTATAGAGGATATCATCCCACTAAGATTGTTCCATAAATAATTAATAAGAAACTTATAGGAAAAAAATAAATTAGATTTTTCTTAGCATGGAATGATGTAATGGGGGAGATAAAGAACTAAATGGGGAGAAATTAAACTCACCTTGGAACACCCATGATTAGATCTCTATAATTTGGGGGATAAAGACAAGAAAAAAGGGTTAAGTGTCTCTAGAATAGATACCTTGGTCACATAGAGTTTAAAGGAAAGGGATGAAATAAGAGGAATTTTTAAGTGGATTTTGAATTTATACAAGATGTAGTGTTTATAATATCATGGTATAGAATGAGTGTTTATTCCATAATTGGTATAATTCTTAAAAAAATCACTATGTTAAAAGGATAATTACACTATAATAGTTCTAAGTAAAACCTCCTTTTATAAACCATAGTGTGAATCTACTATCTATCTAGCCCGTTTAAAACTCCACAAACCTTGATCCAATAATCTTGAGGAAAGGTTGTGGCATATTTGAGACACCGTGTTGTATTAACCCTTAAAAATACAAGGAACATGACCACAAAGATACACAATGAATCTTAGGTAACATTTTTATGTGACCTTTAAAATGATAGAACCACCAGAACTAGACACTCGGGGCTCTATGGCACAACCTAAGCAATATTCCACAAAGGAAATTTTAGAAAATTAAATAAAACTCTCTAAAACTATACCACAACACAAGATAACAAACCACACCACAACATATCCCCTCAAGCTAAAATCTAATCTCTAATAGAACCTCCCACCCTTCATCCTTTCCTTGATATATCCAATCACCCAAAAATACAAATTAAGGGATCGGGAATAACGAGAACATTACATATGATACCTATCAAATTCTTTTCATCCTTTAGAATAAAAAACCTATGAAGGAAAGGAAGGGAAGTTATTAGGACAACCACCTAATGAGATAAATCTAAATTATATCACCATAAAATAAGCACAACCAACTCATTATAAGGAAAGAGCACATAATCATACAATATCATATATCACATAAATTAATAAAGGTCATATATATTATCCCAAAAAAATAAATCAATAAATTGATCAAGATATTGAGAATGAAACTATGACTCATATTCCCAAGTGAACTCCTTTAATACATCATACTTACATATGACATGAACCAAAGGAATAACATGATGACACAACACCTTCTCCCAAAGGTCTTGAATTTCAATAGGGTGTTCCTCAAATGGAACATCAAATTTATTCTCTTACTCACCCTAGTAAATTAAATGGGAATAACTTTGAATATACTTTTGAAATTGTGGAACATTAAAGATATCATGGATCTAGTTCATTTGTGGTGGAAGTTATAACTGATACACAATAGCTCCAACACACTCTAGAACTACTAAAGGTCCAATGAACTTGGGAGAATGATTACTCCCATGCCTAAACCTTTACTTCCCATGATGCGGATATACCATCAAGAATATATGATCTCAAATGCTAAACTTTAGAGGTCACATCCTATGATCATCATAGGAAATTTGAAAATCTAGGGTAGCCATCATCTTCTTGTGAATCACCTACAACTTCTTTTTCATGATATATACTAGTTCCAGTTCAATAATAGATACCCCTCTAACCCCAGTCCAATACAAGGGAGAACTATAAGGTTATCCATACAAATCTTTGAATGATTCCATAATAATGGTGGAGTAATAGTTTTTATTATAAGAAAACTCAACCAAGGATGGGTTCCTCACCTAAAAACCTCTAAATTCTAGAACACATGCATGAAATATGTTTTCTAGGGTTTTCATGGTCCATTCTATCTGACCATCCATCTACAAATGGAAAGTGGTACTTAGGAACAAATGAGATTTAAAATAATGCTAGAATCCTCTAAAAAAATTGGAGGTGATATGGGGATCATTATTAAATATGATCATATTAAAAACCCCATAGATCCTCACCCACTCCTCTAAATATTTCCACAATAAAACATATTCTCCACTCAACTCCTTAATCTATAAGAAGTGGTATGATTTCATCAAATGTTCTAAAATCACCCATATAATTTCATATCATATCTTAAATTGAGTAAAACCAGTGATAAATATGTCCTCCCACATTAAAAAGGGAAAATTAAGTGGCTAAATTAAACCAATGGGGACACAATGCTCAGCCTTCACCTTTTAGAAGATTAAACATTGAGATAAAAACTCAGAAACCAATCTCCTCATCACATTCAACCAAAACTGGTCCCTCAAGGCTTGATACATATTATCCACACCATGATGTACCACCATAGGAGAACTATATATAACTCATAGAGAACTAATTCATGCATCACTAAAGGAATGAAGTGACTTCCTTGGAATGACACCCGATGTTGATTATCCTCAGACCATCCCTATGAAACATCACTAAAAACAACTCAATATTAACAAAACTCCACCTCATAATATCCTATCTCAGATTCCTCCACCTTTTAAACCAAATATAATTTCACCATCATTTGATAAATATAATCTCTACCATAAAATTTTCCCATATCAAGGTGAATCATATAAATCTCCTCCATTACTCTCTAAGAATCATCAGACTCATGGACCGAATCACTACACAGATTCCTACTCAGTTCGTCGTCAATAAAATTCCCTTTTCTTAATGTATATAAAATATCAAAGTCATAGTTCTATAATAATTTCATATTCTATAATTTTAGTAAGTTCAAGTCATGTTGGGAGAAGATATACCACGTCCTTTTGTGATTTATGAAGACCAAATAGTGTTCACTAATGAGGTAGTGTTGAAAAAACATTAGATAAAACATATCCACAATAATCTCAATATCATAAGTATCATAGTTACTCTCATGTGGTCATAACTATAGGGATCCATGGGAGATAAATACTCTCTAACACATCAAAATTCAACCCAATACAAGATGTGAAGTGTTGTAATAAACCTCTAACACAAATCCCTCCTCTAGTAAACATAGAACTAGAGAATTAAAATCTTATCCTTAAAAAACTAAAAAGTATCCTATAACTATTTAGATAATAAAAAATATTTATCCTTTATGGTCAATTTTTCTAGAGGATTTTTGATCCCATATAATTAAGGTATAAACCTCTTGTAATAGTCTACAAGACCAATGAAGCTTTGAAACTCCATAATATTCTTGGAGGATGCCCAAGAAATAAGTAACTTGATCTTAAAAAGGTCCTAAACTAATCCCCACTAAGATATGGAATTCCCCAATAAAGAGACCCCAGGGGACTAGAACTTAAACTTAAACAAATTCCCAAATAGCGAGTAACACTTAATAACCCTAAAAATAGACTTTAGATCACTATATTATCCTCCTTTAACTCAAAATACACAAGAATGTCATCAATAAATTCTAGCATGAATCAAACCAAAAATTCACAGAAAATAGAGTTCATCAATCTCATGAACATGGTTGGGTTATTCATGACACCAAAGGGAACCAACACAAAATCATCATATCTATAATTAAATCTCAATGAAATATTCAAAATATCGTAATCCTTTACTTACATTTAGTAATTTCACAATTGTAAATTGATCATTAGAAAATTTATATTTCCCTCCAACTGATCAGATATCTCATCAATTAATGGGGGAGGAAATCAGTTCTTTACTATTAACCAATTAATGTGATGATAATTGATTCAAAATTACATATTTCCATCTTCAATATTTTCAAATAAGACTAGATTATCACAAGGAGACACACTAGGTTAGATATAACCAATCTACAAAATATTATCAATCTATATCCATAGATCTTACAACTTATAATGAATCATCTTATATGAATACATCGTTATTATAGCGACACAAAACTGAAACATTATATGAAACTCAATCCCAGGTTGAGGGGGTAATATCATAGCCTCTTTAGGAAAAAAATTAGGTTACTCTTATATATCCTTAAAAAACTATTGACTAATCATCTATTGAACACAAAATCAACTTGAACATCAAAGAAGATAAGGACTCGACATGGCTTAGACCCACCTGAGGTTTATTCTCACTAATAAACATGAAATGATCCCCATATAAATCATAGAATACAACTTACATCATGGATAAATCAATAATATCCTGCACTAAATACAACCAGTTCATGTTGAGGATGATATAAAATGGTTATATCCAAAAACATAGGAAATATATCAAAGATCGATGCTACCCAAGAATCAGCTCATAATCTTTTCATCTATCATACAATCCACATCAAAATCTAGCTGGAATAGTAATTTACAAGGGAATTGGAAGTCTTTCCACCTAAAGTTATAGAAAATGGATTAGTTTGGGTTAAAATAAGGAGTTCATAGCTCCTGAATCAAAAAAAAAGTATAAAATTATTTAAAATATAAGATAACACCTCACATAAAATTTGGTTTTCCTGGTGATAGAAACTCTAAGTCATGCATCTTACCAGGTCTGACTCCATAACCTCTCTATCCCTAATAGAATCCATGTTCATAGCTACACTACACTTTTTTCCATGAGGAAGAGGTACATAATGAGGCTCTCCTCTACTTTCCTAATCCCCTCTTTGTTGATCATAACCTGGAGCACAATGTTGCTAATACTACCTCAGAAGACACTACTACAATGGTTGAGCCTGAATAGGCCCTCCAACCCCATGTTTTCTATTGAGGAAGTTTTATCACTTAGTATTCTGATATCCACATCCTCCACATGAAAAAAACCACATCGAGGATCTCAAAAGGGGTTTGATAACTGATAGCATCGATGAAACAGGATGAATATTGATAATAACTAACTCAATACTATCTAAAACTTCATCTAACCATAAAACTAAGAAACTTTAGTAATATATATACTCTATGTAGATTCTTGAAGAGTCACCTAAAGTGATAATCTAGTCCTAGAAAAAATCATCTTGATTAATTATGCTTTTTTGAACACCTCAAGATACATCAGCAACATGAATTAGGTGACTTGATGTTAGATCTCTAGATGAAAGGACTCCTAGAAATACCCATCCTTAGCCTCCTTATCTAGTATAATTTCTAAATAATAACATGAGAGAATCTTGAAATTTATGTTAAAATACCACACACTAGAATTCCTATGGTAGTGAGTGAGAATTTTTTTACAAAAATCCAATTTTAGAGTTCCAAAAAAAACTCATCCTGAAACTAATTGTAAAATTTTTCCCATGAAAAAACTAACTCCTTGTGATACCTAAGTAATAAAAAACCCCTCTATCACACAACTCCACACAAATTACTAACTGCTAATAGAATCTAGTATTCCCTCCGAGAATGGATCAAGATGAATTTAATCTCTAAATCCTCTAACTAATCATTGGTCTTCTTATCTAAAATAGATACTTTATACTTAAGTAATATTTTTCACTAAAACTCTTAAAGAATCTTCCTTCAAGTATTTTTGTTGTAAATATCATCTCTATAGTGATCTATCAGTACATCTTGTTAAACATCATTGATACAAACTTAAAATATATATTTACTTTGAGACATATCTATAAAAGAGAAAATATTAGGGTCTCCATAAACATAAAATATATAATAATTTAAATTAATAAATTATGGTTTATCTTAATTCCCATTCTCTCCAAAATTTAATCATCGGTATAAAAAATCATGATACAGGATCCTTTCCTAGTTCTCTACCTTGAAATCATAATCAATTAGCTTGGTATGTTCAGTAAACTTAAGGTGTCCTTGAATTAGATTATAAGGGGCTTAAAATCTTATGTCCTAGCTAGTATCCCTTATTTAAATTTCATTCTAAGTTAAATAGATATTGATTCCCTATAAACCCATGGAATACTTACCAGTGTTTATCCCCAACCTCCATCCTATATCTTAACCGTAATATTTAATGCCACTATGTAATGACTCACCCCCCCCCCCCCCTATTAGTTCCTCTCCTAAACCAACAGTGAATATGAGAGTGGCCCCTAAATCCCACCTTCAACATGTCATAAGTTAGATACTAGCACCAAGGGTATAAAAATGCATAAAATATGGGGCATTACCCTCAATATATCTTATGAAATGATAAACATCCAAAAATAAACTCCATATCAAAAATAAAAAAACATCCAAATATATGAAATTCCATACAAGGCAAGAATAAAATGAAATAAACCATGAAAAATTTCTAGGTAATGACTAAGAACTCTAGAAATGCCTAAAAAACCATTGTGGGCTAGTAATGCCCAGCTGGATCACCAACCAACTCCTGTAGACCTGAATAACATGTGTGTGTGTGTGTGTGGGTGGGTGGGTGAGGATATAAGTATACTTAGTAAGATCATCCCTAATACCTCTTGTATAAATATGGAATAATCATACTAAATCCCAATGAATAAATAGAATAAATCAACTTGTTATATAAGTTAAGTGAACTACATCCCAACCTCACTAAGGCTCTCTTACCAAGTAATGCATAGAAGTGGGTAATATAATATCAAAATCATATATATGTGAAAGGTACCTTTCATCCACTTTACCACTAAACTAGTTACCCTCACCCTAATATCATACAATATAGTGCTTCAATACCCTCTATAAGTCATTCCACCTATCTGTGAAACTATATTATAGCCACATCATCGTATCATCCTACACCTCGTGTATCCCATCACCACAATAATTAATTAGTACGACTGAAATTCATCATGGACTATGTAATCATGCACTATAACTCAATACATTATATCTCATTCTTAAGTAAACATATAATAACCAAATCCATTACATCTGGGATGCATGCATATGCTATATCCTTAAGTCTCTATAGTCTGCACATACAATTATAGTAAAACAAAGATCCATAACAACTAATATGATCACATTACCTATACCTTACTCCATAATGACCTAGATATTACTATATATTATGTTATGTTTGAAAAAGAGAGTGGCGAAGGAGAGTATTCAGCCATCTGTATCCCTGAAATCCTAGATGTTAGAAAGAATTCCCAGAACCCATGACCATTATAAGAATTATCTTTCCTATCAACTCAAGTGGTAGAGAACAAGAAATAATAGAACACAATGATATTATAACACACTTCCAGACTAAGGTAAACTATCCTACCCTAGACTTGAACTATAGCTAACATCCCTCATGAAAACTTGGCTTCCATGACTATGAATAGAAATCTATTCTCATTCTAATAAAAAAATTTCCAATATTCATCATCATTGATACTTTTTTAGATTGATAATTTATAATTCACTTTATTAAACCTCATTATAAATTCTAGTTTAACCATTCATATTAATTCATCAAAACCGAGGTGGTTTTATAATCATCAATTAAATTCTAGGTTTCAATCCATTCTCTTAGAGAATTTATTATAACATATTCTCCATTTATATTTAATATATTTTTACCATCATTAACACCCATCCCCATTAATTCATTACAATTCCATAATCCTTAGTGTTCTATGACTTTGCCAAATCTAATCTCAAGTAAGAGATATACCTGAAGGTAACAAGAACTCTACAGTAAAAAGAATCAAAGAATAGAAACTAATAATAATAATAATAACCAAGTCTCTCTCTCAAACCATATCGACCAACCCAACATCAACCCCATCATAATGAATAGGAAATAGTTAAGTCTAGCTATCAACTTGTGCCAACTATCCCAACATTCTCCACATATTGTCACTTCCAGAACCAAATAATAAGTCGAAACATGAAAACCTAGATCTCAACTTGCGGAAACCTACCACACCATAATAGGTTTCACATATAAAATAATAAAAAATTATTTCTAATCCTAGGGAATATATATATTATCAAATAATATTTTCATAATAACAAAATAAATGGGAAACCAATACCATAAAATCAGAGCATACCATATAAAGTAATTGAGGATAAGATTTAAAATAGACTTAAACATTTATTTACAAAAAATAAAATTTTACATTTACATCTTTAATTAACCAATTTATTATGATAAGTTTTCAATAACAATTCACATAAATATAATCAACTAACAACAACTATAACCAACTAATGAACTTTCTCAAAGAAGCACTTTTCATGTTAAAAAGAATTCAGAGTGATAGATCAAATCATGTGACTCATTCATTATTCACTTGTGTTACTATATTTATATTGTTATCTAGATTTAATTCATGTAAAGTATTAGAAGTATCAACAAAGATCACAACATTATAAATCACACTATCTAGAAATATCTTAAGGTAGTTGATCATAAGTAAATCATTATCACATGCGATCACAACACCCCTTTCATTTCTTCCAATTCATTAATTTTAGTTTATTATCTTTCTTAGTATAATTACACCATTTATATAGTAAGATAAATCAGGATAATATCACACTTTCATATAAATAAAATAAATATCTTTAATCCCCCACCTTGATATTAAGCTTAAAACTTTCCCTAAACAAGAATGGAAGGATAGATATAGATGTCCAAATCACTTTTCCATCGGGAAACCCAAAATTCCTAGGGATATCATCCCAACTAGAATTATCCATCAGTCATAGATAAGAAACATAAAGAAACAAAAGAAATAAAATCTTCTATAATATGTCATGAGAGAATAGGAAATAGAAATAAACAAAGGGATGGGAAGAAAACTCACCTCATATTACCCATGAGTTGATATCTAGAAGTTAGGGGATATATCCATGAAAAGGGGATTAAGAGTCTCTAAAAGAGATCACATAGTCACCTAGGGTTTAAAAGAAAATGGTTTCAATAAGAATAATTTTAATGAAATTCTAAATTTATATAGGTTTGAATTTTTATGACATCATGGCACAACTGGGGTGGCCACACCATTATATGTAGAATTCTTACAAACCACAGCGCAAGAGGGGTGGCCATTCCATAATGTGTGTAAGTCAAAAAAAATAAAATCATTATTTTAATTTACCTATATCTCTCACATTTAAAACTTGGTCAACCCCAATTTAATAATCCCAAGGAAAGGACGCAACACAGTTGATAAACCACGTCATAGCGACCCTTAAAAAGGCATAGATAAATAAATCAACATCTAAGATCCATGGTGTAGATCATAAAACACACCAAAAAAATCCATAAAATTAATAATCCACTAAAAACATCCACCCAAGGATCCATATTATAAACCAAGAAATATTCCCCTAAGGCCATTCAAGAAAATTAAACTAAACTCTCTAAAATTACACCATGTCGTAACTGAACCAACTGTGATGCAACATATCCCCTATAACTAAAATTCCAACTCTAGTAAAACATACCATCATAAATACTTTACCTAATACCCCTAATAACACAAAAAATGAAGAGTTCAAGAATAACATGTCCTTAAATTGTAACTAATTGGCATTAAAATTGGGATTTGGCATGAATCATTTTCAATAAATTTTTTATTTACATACGAATGAAGTAAAGTGAACACCTAGGGTCGATATCTTGATGAGATCACTGAAACATGATATTATCCTATTTTCAATATTATTATTATAATATACTAAAAATTTAATACTAAATTGGGGGTTTTTTGAATGATTGGGAAAAAATAGAGCAAGGAAACGATTTTTGGACAAAATGAATCACAAAAAAACTATTACTTAAAATACATCAATATGAATGATTATAATCACTATAATATACCCCTTAATTATTTATTTATAATTATAAATTATGATTAAATTCATTCATATATGATTCCAAAAAAATTAATTCATGAACCCAATGGAATAAAATATGACCATAGAGATTGGAAAAAATGAACCCTAAGTTAACTTTGATATTTTTAATCACTGCAACTTGCTTTGATTGTAGTTACAAAGAAAGATTATGATTATTGTAAAATTAGTAAAGTAGCTCCACTATTTAAATTATAATTTCTTGACTATGTTTATTATATTTAAATCCTAATAATCGATCCTAAGTTGATAATATTTTTCAATGAAAGTGATGTTCTCACAAATCACACATACTCGGCCTCATGTGCAGTATGTAAACCATTAAAGTGATTGAAACATACAATAATAATTTCATTAAGTATTTTTTTTTATGAATTAAATTGATTATATAGATTTAAAATAACTAATATAGTGGTAAAAATTAGATGGTCTGTAAAGACCCGTAAAATTCAAGGGAAATTTTTTCTTAATTTTCTTTAGAATTTTACAAGAGCGCGGTTTCAGACGGCACCTGATTCCGAGGCCCGGAGTGCCCGGAATTAATTTCTGAAGTTTGGCTCGGGTACGTTCAGTGAACGAACGAGCGGGAATTCCTAACTTTTGATCCGGTGCTCGGAATTGAAATCTGAGGGCACCGATGAACTCGCAGCGCCGATATTCGCTTAAAGAGACCTTTTCGGGAGTTGCGTTTGTTGCGGGTTGAAAGTTAGTTTTTGGGTTTTTAGTTTAAGTTAAATAAAATTTGTGAGGAACAAATTTTATTTTTAACTAGTTAAGTCCTACCAAAGGGAGTTGGGAGTGGGACCCACATCCACTTAACCTCCCTTGGGAGGATTAAGTGAGGTGGGGTCCACACGAACCCCAACTCCTCAAATTCTCTCAAAACCTCCCCTTTAACTCATTTCATTAATTGTTGTCAACTTGAGTTACTTAATTAATTATGGGAGTTTAACCTTTTTGAATTTCAAACTTTTGAAATTCTAATGTGTATTGTAATAATAAAATAAGAAGTTGTCTTATTTTATTTTGGGGTTGTTTGTTTTGTCTCCTTGAGAGCTTTTGGAGAGCCTCTTCTTCTTCTTCAAACTCAACGAAGAACGCGAAGAACGTCGTTCTTCAACGAAGAACTTCTCCGCCGAAGAACACGATCCATCTGCGACGTCGTATCCGCGACGCGACGTACTTCTTCCGCGTCATCTCTTCCGCGACGGTTTTCCGCGACGAACGCCATCGACAACGACTCTTCCTCCGACGTCAAAGGAATCGACACCGATATTCCACGACTCCGTCAACGTGCGACTATCAAGGTAAGTGTTCTTGAGTTCGTTGTTTCCTTTTTATTTGACTTTCCTCGAGACTTGACGTAGAACGCTCAAGTTCCGACGAAGAACGCCGCTCCGCTCTTCTTCGTCTTCGGTGTCAACGAGAGAGAACACCGCACCTTCCTCGGACAACCTTCGTCGGCGTACAAGGATTCGCCAACGACGTTCCTCTTCGGACGCGCCTCTTCGTCATTGAATTTGACGAACGACGACCGCGACACCTGACCTCCGCGACGTCGTCTTCCGCGGACATAGTCAAATCCTCGAACTTATACCCGAGGTAGGGGATGTTGATTTAATATTTAATTATCTCATTCTTGCTCGTGGTTCGTATGACTAACGTGAGGATGTTGTTTATTTAAAGTTGCATTATTAATTTAACGTGAGGGGGCCGGACCGTACGAACACGGCCGAACCCCCTCCAACGTTCTTGTTTGTTCTTGCGGGTGGAAGCAAGTGGCGTGGTGCCGTCGCACCACGCGGTTGATCGTGCATTTATTTTACGCAACGCCGTCGCGCGCACACCATGGAAGAAACATCAAGAACGCGACGCCGTCGCGCCGCGTTGAAAGAAATTAAAGTGCGGCGGAGGGGCGCGGTGCCGTCGCACCGCGCCGGACGACGAACGTCGCGGCCGGTTCCGGGCCGCGGTGGAATGAGGAGACCGCGGCCGGTTCCGGGCCGCGGCGGTAGAGAAGACCGGCGGCCGGGCCGCCGGCGTCGGAAGCCGAAGAGGGGACCGGATTTTTCCGGTCCCGATGGAGAAAACCGGCCGGCCAGCTGGCCGGCCGGATGCCAATAAACCGGGGGAATTAATCCCCCGGCCACCTCATGAAACCCCCTCTTAAGAGGGGGCGGTTTTCTTGTGGGGGGCAAATCCCCCCCGTTTCTGCCAATCAAGCCCCCCACTTGGTGGGGGCGGTTCTTTGAAGAGAGGGAGGGGGGGCAGCCGGCCCCCCGGTTCGTTCCAGCAAGCCCCCCACGTGTGGGGGGCGTTTATTTTTTTTGGGCGCGGCACAAAGGTCGCGCCACCTTGAAGAGGCGGGGGCTGAGCCCCCCGCATGCCACCCTCGTGCGGCGCCAGGCGCCCACCGCCGCGGCCCGCCGCCGCCGCAGCGCCTCCGCCGCCGGCCGCCCCGGGGGGGGGGGGGGGGGGGGGGGTCGGGCCGGGTCGGCCCGGACCCGGACCCCCCCGTTTCGAACCAGATTTGGTTTTTGGCCCATAACTTGAGCCTCGGACCTCCGAATGACGAACCGTCTGCGGCAACGCGATCCTTGGATCAAGACGGTCGTTTCGGTATATCGCACTCAAGGTTTCGGATTACTTTGAGTTCGGCCGGGTTGGTTCGTTCACGAAACCAAACGGGCCTTCGGAGCGGAAACGCTCATATCTTGAGCCACGAACGTCCGATTGACGCGCCGTCAGTCGCGTAGTGTTCCTCTTAGTGAGACGGATCTTTTGGCATACTCCGCCCGAGGTTTGGACGCAGGTGGAGTACGGTCGGGGTTGTTTTTCCTTAAAAACCAACCGGGCCCCGGAGACGAAAATGCCAATAACTCTCAGACCGGGCGTCCGATCGACGCACCGTCTGTTGCATTGAGTTCCTGTTTACAATACGGAACTTTTGGTATCCTTCGCCCGAGTTTTGGATACAGTTAGTAGAGGCCGGGTTGGATCGCACCCGAAATCCAACCGGGCCCCTGGAACGGGAAAGCTAATATCATCCAGACAGGACGTCCGCTTGACGAACCGTCAGCGGCGTTGGTGGTTACGTTGAGTAACGGTCCCTTTGAGTATACCCTATGGGAGTTCGGGGTACAGTTGAGATACGGCCGGGATTGGTTTCGCTCACGAAACCAACCGGGCCCCTGGGACGAATAGGCTAATAACTCACAGACCGGGCGTCCGATCAACGCGCCGTCTGTTGCGTTGAGACCCCTGTGATGAGACGGACCTTTGAGACACTTCTTCGCGGGACCTTGTGATACTTGGAGTATCGACCAGTAGCTCGTGGAGCGGACCCTCCCGGAGACGAGCGTGCAGAGTACGGAGACCGTGTAGCTAGCTGAGACCTGACGACTGCTTGACCGACTCGACTTGGAGTGAGTCGACTATCCCAGTGGACGGAGCACTACTTTCTGAGGTGCAGACCCATGGCGGACGGAGCACTACCTGTGTGACAGTGCAGACCCTCGGTACTCTTCCGGATAGTACCTCAGTAGGCTACTAGGGGGTGTGCACTACGGTGTTTGGGTGACATACCTCGGCGGGAAGCACTACTGTGTTTGGGTGGCTGGCCCGCAGTACTCGACAGGAGGAGTACTTCAGCAGTCTTAGGTTAGTGAGCAGTACCTCGGAGTCGTGACAGGACCACTGTACACTTCAGAGATGGGGCTCTTCAGCAGTTACGGTTTCGATAATGAAAATCCTGGTTTGAGCTGAGACTTTTGACCTTTGTGTTTCCTCATGATTGAGATGGGTTACTTGATAACTTAGGTATATGTATGGGCATATACCTGGGTAGTGGTTATCCGTTGATCTCATGATCCTTGTGTTTCCTCATGACTGAGATGGGATACTTGATAACTTAGGTATATGTATGGGCATATACCTAAGTAGAGTTTAACTGTTGAGATCTTCTTGTGGTTATCCTTGTATGTTTTAGTGAGACCTTGAGGGTCTCGGGGTCCCTACTGAGTATCGTTATACTCACCCCTGCACGGGCTATGCCCGCACCTCGTTGTGTTGGTTGCAGACGACGGCCAGTACTGGCAGAGGCCGAGTGTTCGAGGACTGGACGGTACCTGGAGGAGGACTATACGACGAGGCGGTACCCAGAGGCAGACCACTGGGCGGGACATACTCGGAGCAGACGGCGGGACCCGAGGAGAAGAGGAGCTATCTGTACCCACCCTTCAGGTGGGATTTCCAGTGGACAGCTCGGCGTAGCAGCTTTACTTTTCAGTTGCTGTTTTTCCTTTCGAGTTGTACTTTACAGTTGGGCTTGTATTTCCGGCCCCTTTTTACTTTCCGCACTTTTAGTTGTACTCTGTTTTTGCTTAGTGTTACTTTCCGCTTGCTTACTCTGTGGTGTTTGATTACTTTATAAAGGCAATGCCTTCCCTTTTTACCGGGATTTACGCCTTGGTGCTAGTCGCCAGCCCCTGGCCTATGGAAGGCGGGCTTGGGGTAGTCACGGCACGGACCCCGAGGGCGGGTCGTGACAAATTGGTATCAGAGGAGTTCGGTTCTACCGCAGAACTTATAACTCTGATGTTTCTTTCTGTGAAGCAATAGTGTTGGGAGTACCGAGTGTGGTTTTTAGTTCAGGGAGTCCAGTGTTGGTGCGGGCGGCCGACGTATCCATACACCAGGACCCTGACAACTGATTTCCGACTTTGTGCACGAAAACACTGATTGCGTGTGTGTTTTCAAAGGTTTTTCCCCTTAAAACAGCTCAAACCAGGTCAGCTCACCAGGTATAATCGTTTGATCGTGTTACGTTGTTTCTTTCAAGATGGCCCCACGACGGCAGCCAGCTAGGGTTCCGAGAATCGAACGTGACGACAGCCCACTGAGCGACGAGGCCTCGGTGCAGGGCCCTTTGTCAGCAGTGGCACCGGCGGTAGCTCTACCCGCCGAGCCCCCGATGCTTCCAGCAGCAGCCGCTGACGATGCACGTCGCCTCAGCGCACTGCATGAGTTTCAGCGCCAGCGACCGCCCAGGTTTCGCGGGGAGACGGATCCCCAGGCTGCAGAGGACTGGCTGGAGGCAGTGGTACGAGTGTTTAGGCTAGTGAGGACGCCGTCAGACTTCATGGTGATCTTTGCTACCAGCCTCCTTCAGGCAGCAGTAGGTAGGTGGTGGAGCCACTTGTTTCAGTTTTGCGATGAGATGAACTTCGCATGGGAAGACTTCGAGACCTTCTTCAGGGTGGAGTTTGTGCCAGTATCTCTACACCCCGAGCGTGTACAGGAGATTCTGCCTTTGCCGCGTGTTTTTCGATCAGAAGCCGAGTCATCTGTGGGCAGTAGACAGATGATGCAGAGGTCCAGGAGGACTAGACCAGCAGTTGGGCGATCTCGGGTTTTAGGACCGGTGGTGCAGGGCACCCGGAGTGGGAACAGAGCTAGCCGTGCAAGGAGCAGGTTGTGTTACTCATGCCGCGGAAAGGGTCACCTGGCACGTGACTGTCCGACTCCTCGATCCGCAGGCTTGGGGGGAGCCACCGAGGTTGAGGCAGCGACAAATGCTTGAGCAACAGTAAAGCAGGTGGACAGGAGCGGAACTAGTGGATACATCTCTTGTACTTCTAGTTCCATGTTGATGTTGTTTTTGTGTAGCATCTTTGTATTATGAGCTGCAATAATAAAAGACGCATACTTTGTGATGTTTTCATTCCTGTCCTCTTTTGTGATGTTACTAAGAGGTTCCAGTTGACTGTTGACTTGACCCTCACTTGTGAGACATCTACTGGAGGAGACCCAGTTACCACACACTGATGCCGACAGTGTGACTCAACCCTTGGAGGCGAGAGTAACGGTTGGATCTCTTAGTAGTAGCGTCGAGGCCTTACGACATCATCCTTGGTATGGATTAGTATCATCCATGTTAGGATTGACTGTTTTAGGCAAAGAATGTGGTTCATCCAGGGGATGAGACCAGGTTTCTCTTATCGGCAAAGAAGAAATATTGCAGCTCTTGTGGGACCAGAGATGGTCCGGGCCACGTCGGAGGAGGTCCATGTCATCCAGGAGCGGATGAGGACAACACAGAGCCGGCAGAAGTCATACGCTGACAGGAGGCGGAGGCCACTAGAGTTTGAGGATGGTGACCACGTCTTCTTACGGGTCTCACCTCGACGTGGTATTCGGAGATTTGGCCGAGGCGACAAGTTATCTCCGCGCTTCATCGGACCCTTCCAGGTCCTCAGCAGGGTTGGTGAGGTGGCTTATCGCCTGGCTCTACCACCTCAGTTACACCGGGTGCACGACGTCTTCCACGTGTCTCAGCTGAGGAGATACGTGCACGACCCGACGCACATCTTTGACCATGGGGAGCTTGACGTTGACGATGGGGCGACTTTTACGGAGGTCCCGGTGGAGATAGAGGATCGACAGGAGCGGGTCCTACATGGGCGATCGATTCCTCTTGTGCGCAACAGATGGCGGCACGGGAATCTCCCGGAGAGCACATGGGAGCGGGAGGCTCAGATGCGTGCTCAGTACCCTCTTTTGTTTCCCTAGTTTTTGATGTATCTTTACGGGGATGTAAAGCCCTGAGGTGGGAGTAATGTAAAGACCCGTAAAATTCAAGGGAAATTTTTTCTTAATTTTCTTTAGAATTTTACAAGAGCGCGGTTTCAGACAGCACCTGATTCCGAGGCCCGGAGTGCCCGGAATTAATTTCCGAAGTTTGGCTCGGGTACGTTCAGTGAACGAACGAGCGGGAATTCCTAACTTTTGATCCGGTGCTCGGAATTGAAATCCGAGGGCACCGATGAACTCGCAGCGCCGATATTCGCTTAAAGAGACCTTTTCGGGAGTTGCGTTTGTTGCGGGTTGAAAGTTAGTTTTTGGGTTTTTAGTTTAAGTTAAATAAAATTTGTGAGGAACAAATTTTATTTTTAACTAGTTAAGTCCTACCAAAGGGAGTTGGGAGTGGGACCCACATCCACTTAACCTCCCTTGGGAGGATTAAGTGAGGTGGGGTCCACACGAACCCCAACTCCTCAAATTCTCTCAAAACCTCCCCTTTAACTCATTTCATTAATTGTTGTCAACTTGAGTTACTTAATTAATTATGGGAGTTTAACCTTTTTGAATTTCAAACTTTTGAAATTCTAATGTGTATTGTAATAATAAAATAAGAAGTTGTCTTATTTTATTTTGGGGTTGTTTGTTTTGTCTCCTTGAGAGCTTTTGGAGAGCCTCTTCTTCTTCTTCAAACTCAACGAAGAACGCGAAGAACGTCGTTCTTCAACGAAGAACTTCTCCGCCGAAGAACACGATCCATCTGCGACGTCGTATCCGCGACGCGACGTACTTCTTCCGCGTCATCTCTTCCGCGACGGTTTTCCGCGACGAACGCCATCGACAACGACTCTTCCTCCGACGTCAAAGGAATCGACACCGATATTCCACGACTCCGTCAACGTGCGACTATCAAGGTAAGGGTTCTTGAGTTCGTTGTTTCCTTTTTATTTGACTTTCCTCGAGACTTGACGTAGAACGCTCAAGTTCCGACGAAGAACGCCGCTCCGCTCTTCTTCGTCTTCGGTGTCAACAAGAGAGAACACCGCACCTTCCTCGGACAACCTTCGTCGGCGTACAAGGATTCGCCAACGACGTGCCTCTTCGGACGCGCCTCTTCGTCGTTGAATTTGACGAACGACGACTGCGACGCCCGACCTCCGCGACGTCGTCTTCCGCGGACATAGTCAAATCCTCGAACTTATACCCGAGGTAGGGGATGTAGATTTAATATTTAATTATCTCATTCTTGCTCGCGGTTCGTATGACTAACGTGAGGATGTTGTTTATTTAAAGTTGCGTTATTAATTTAACGTGAGGGGGTCGGACCGTACGAACACGGCCAAACCCCCTCCAACGTTCTTGTTTGTTCTTGCGGGTGGAAGCAAGTGGCGTGGTGCCGTCGCACCACGCGGTTGATCGTGCATTTATTTTACGCAACGCCGTCGCGCGCACACCATGGAAGAAACATCAAGAACGCGACGCCGTCGCGCCGCGTTGAAAGAAATTAAAGTGCGGCGGAGGGGCGCGGTGTCGTCGCACCGCGCCGGACGACGAACGCCGCGGCCGGTTCCGGGCCGCGGCGGAATGAGGAGACCGCGGCCGGTTCCGGGCCGCGGCGGTAGAGAAGACCGGCGGCCGGGCCGCAGGCGTCGGAAGCCGAAGAGGGGACCGGATTTTTCCGGTCCCGATGGGGAAAACCGGCCGGCCAGCTGGCTGGCCGGATGCCAATAAACCGGGGGAATTAATCCCCCGGCCACCTCATGAAACCCCCTCTTAAAGAGGGGGCGGTTTTCTTGTGGGGGGCAAACCCCCCCCGTTTCTGCCAATCAAGCCCCCCACTTGGTGGGGGCGGTTCTTTGAAGAGAGGGAGGGGGGGCATCCGGCCCCCCGGTTCGTTCCAGCAAGCCCCCCACGTGTGGGGGGCGTTTATTTTTTTTGGGCGCGGCACAAAGGCCGCGCCACCTTGAAGAGGCGGGGGCTGAGCCCCCCGCATGCCACCCTCGTGCGGCGCCAGGCGCCCGCCGCCGCGGCCCGCCGCCGCCGCCCCGGGGGGGGGGGGGGGGGGGGGTCGGGCCGGGTCGGTTCGGACCCGGACCCCCCCCCCCCCCCCCCCGTTTCGAACCATATTTGGTTTTTGGCCCATAACTTGAGCCTCGGACCTCCGAATGACGAACCGTCTGCGGAAACGCGATCCTTGGATCAAGACGGTCGTTTCGGTATATCGCACTCAAGGTTTCGGATTACTTTGAGTTCGGCCGGGTTGGTTCGTTCACGAAACCAACCGGGCCTTCGGAGCGGAAACGCTCATATCTTGAGCCACGAACGTCCGATTGACGCGCCGTCAGTCGCTTAGTGTTCCTCTTAGTGAGACGGATCTTTTGGCATACTCCGCCCGAGGTTTGGATGCTGGTGGAGTACGGTCAGGTTGGTTTTGCCTTAAAAACCAACCGGGCCCCGGAGACGACAATGCCAATAACTCTCAGACCGGGCGTCCGATCGACGCACCGTCTGTTGCATTGAGTTCCTGTTTACGATACGGAACTTTTGGTATCCTTCGCCCGAGTTTTGGATACAGTTAGTAGAGGCCGGGTTGGATCGCACCCGAAATCCAATCGGGCCCCTGGAACGGGAAAGCTAATATCATCCAGACAGGACGTCCGCTTGACGAACCGTCAGCGGCGTTGGTGGTTACGTTGAGTAACGGTCCCTTTGAGTATACCCTATGGGAGTTCGGGGTACAGTTGAGATACGGTCGGGATTGGTTTCGCTCACGAAACCAACCGGGCCCCTGGGACGAATAGGCTAATAACTCACAGACCGGGCGTCCGATCAACGCGCCGTCTGTTGCGTTGAGACCCCTGTGACGAGACGGACCTTTGAGACACTTCTTCGCGGGACCTTGTGATACTTGGAGTATCGACCAGTAGCTCGTGGAGCGGACCCTCCCGGAGACGAGCGTGCAGAGTACGGAGACCGTGTAGCTAGCTGAGACCTGACGACTGCTTGACCGACTCGACTTGGAGTGAGTCGACTAGCCCAGTGGACGGAGCACTACTTTCTGAGGTGCAGACCCATGGCGGACGGAGCACTACCTGTGTGACAGTGCAGACCCGCGGTACTCGTCCGGAGAGTACCTCAGCAGGCTACTAGGGGGTGTGCACTACGGTGTTTGGGTGACATACCTCGGCGGGAAGCACTACTGTGTTTGGGTGGCTGGCCCGCAGTACTCGACAGGAGGAGTACTTCAGCAGTCTTAGGTTAGTGAGCAGTACCTCGGAGTCGTGACAGGACCACTGTACACTTCAGAGATGGGGCTCTTCAGCAGTTACGGTTTCGATAATGAAAATCCTGGTTTGAGCTGAGACTTTTGACCTTTGTGTTTCCTCATGATTGAGATGGGTTACTTGATAACTTAGGTATATGTATGGGCATATACCTGGGTAGTGGTTATCCGTTGATCTCATGATCCTTGTGTTTCCTCATGACTGAGATGGGATACTTGATAACTTAGGTATATGTATGGGCATATACCTAAGTAGAGTTTAACTGTTGATATCTTCTTGTGGTTATCCTTGTAAGTTTTAGTGAGACCTTGAGGGTCTCGGGGTCCCTACTGAGTATCGTTATACTCACCCCTGCACGGGCTATTCCCGCACCTCGTTGTGTTGGTTGCAGACGACGGCCAGTACTGGCAGAGGCCGAGTGTTCGAGGACTGGACGGTACCTGGAGGAGGACTATACGACGAGGCGGGTACCCAGAGGCAGACCACTGGGCGGGACATACTCGGAGCAGACAGCGGGACCCGAGGAGCAGAGGAGCTATCTGTACCCACCCTTCAGGTGGGATTTCCAGTGGACAGCTCGGCGTAGCAGCTTTACTTTTCAGTTGCTGTTTTTCCTTTCGAGCTGTACTTTACAGTTGGGCTTGTATTTCCGGCCCCTTTTTACTTTCCGCACTTTTAGTTGTACTCTGTTTTTGCTTAGTGTTACTTTCCGCTTGCTTACTCTGTGGTGTTTGATTACTTTACAAAGGCAATGCCTTCCCTTTTTACCGGGATTTACGCCTTGGTGCTAGTCGCCAGCCCCTGGCCTATGGAAGGCGGGCTTGGGGTAGTCACGGCACGGACCCCGAGGGCGGGTCGTGACATGGTCCATGAAAATAATTACTCTATCATGGGAGAATTTTCCATCAGGGAGATTATTTGCATAAGAAATTTTTTAAAAGGGTATAAACCAATCTCATATATAATATAGATTTATAGAACCAATAATAAAAATAAAATTGGTAAAATATAGAAATAAATATGTCTAATTAAAGTTAAATTGATATTACATGCACAATAACAAAGAAACATGTAGTATAAAAAGAAGAAGAGAGCCCTCTTGGAAGAGATTATTTCCACAATACTTCCTTATTTCAAATGGATAGAGAGGTTAAATGGAACCTATATTTTCATACAAACCCTCTTAAATCCATGATAAAAAATTCCCAAGTTTGAATAAATCAAATGATTGGTGTGGGGAGGGTTAGGGTTTGAAATGTCAACAAGAGTATATACGGAATTTTTCCTCTAAAATTTACTCCATCTCAAGATGCATTTTTTACCAAATAACCCCTGAACAAACAATAACTCTAGTTTAATGAAATTATATAAATTGTGTTCTTTAATATCTAGAAAAAAATTAGATTATTATGAGACTAGATGAAAATTTTATCTCCCAAATAGTGAGGTGAGGTCCAATTTTTCGAATCTAGTCTTGCATTAAATTCATGGATAATTTTCACCCTTCAAACTTGGGATTGAACTAGAATGGATAAAATAAAAAATATATCCCAATGATTTTAGAATATATACATGACATTTTAATTTTAAAGTCTTCCAAAACAAATTATGATAAAACAATGGGGTGAACTTAAAAGAAAAAAATTTCAATTTTCATGGAATTTTCAAATTCAAGATCAAATTAAAAATTATCATTAAATATTCAAATATAGATCCATGTGGGGAAATTATATAAATTATTATAAAAATAATATTCAACAAAAACATGGTTTATCAATTTTATATCATATCAAAATACAATAATACGACTTACGCTAACCTCTACATTTAATCACAAACTATAATACTCTATAAAGAACATCAGTGAGGGATAATATGATACATTTTACATTATTAAACTCATTTTGGAATTTAAAAAAACCATAAGTAAGTGAATATAATATATATATATATATATATATATTGTATACTTCTAGATCAACCTTATGTTTTCTTCACTTTTAAGGATATTTTTAAACTCATTACACCTCTATATAATTCTTGTTGTATCCCAATGTAACCACATAATAAAATCCTACCACTAAACTCTTTAGTTAGTAACATAAATGAATAAATATAATTTGAATAATTGAGATAATTTGGAATAATATTCCTAATTTTCAACTTCTTGATCATATTCAAACACCATAACTCCAAAACATTTAATGTTGTGATGTTAATAACTTATGTTGGCTAATTAGAAATCTTTCTAAGTTCATCATTATCATCCTTTGAACTTATTCCATCAAATTTTTCCTTGAAATATTTTCATAAATAATGTGACTATATTTATTATTACTTCATTTTTGGGACTAAATTGATTATAGGCACCCTGAGTGGGTGTGAATTAGGGTGAACACCTATTAAAACATTTATCCTATTCTAAGTCCCCTATGATGCATCTATATTTTTTCTTCATTGGAATAAAAACAACCAATCTCTCTTTCTATTGTCATTAATCACACTAAATGATAAACATGAATGAAAAAATTAAATAAACATCACACATAGTGATTTTACTTAGTTCAACCCAAAGGGATAATCCAACATACATACACATGATGATATGTCGGTGTACCAGAATCCACTATACTCACTTTCGATGGATATATGATTTTAGATCATGATTACTCTATGGAAAGGTTTACTACCCTTAAAAGGTTTATGACAGATTCACTATATATCCTTAGACCACTCCCTCTTATTCTACTATTCACACTAATTCAATGGAGGAAAATTTAGTTTATAGATGTGAGGGTCTCACCATGGTCAGTATATAAAACATGATTTATATGCATCATCAATTCCAAGTTGATACTCTATTGACTTACATGTTCACACACTCTTATTATCTAGATATAGATGAGATAATTATATTTTTATAATGATTTACTCATTGTCATCTACATAATACATTACTAGAATTCTAGATATTTGTGATGGGTTATTTGCGACGAGATCCCGTCGCAAATAAGTTTTTGCGATGGGGTCCTTCCCCGTCACAAATAAGTCTCTGATTATATACTTTATATATATTTAAACTTTTTTTTGATGGGCCCATCACAACAAGTATTTGCGATGGTCTCGTAATCCCGTCGCAAATACGTTTATAAAAAAAACTTATTTAGATTATTTGCGACATGCCCTTCGCAAATACTTTTTTGTGACGGGTCCCTAATCCCATTGCAAATACTTTTTTTAAAAAAATATTTAGACTATTTGTAATGGGAACCCTTCATAACAGATCTTGTTGCAAATAATAAATAAATTTAAAAAAAATTAATAAAATTATGATTATTGAAAAATTAATTTTAATATTATTAAATTAATTAAAATAAAAATATATTAAAATTATCAATATTCACAAAATAATATTAAAAAAATCATAAAATATTATTATTAGTAAAATAAAAAAACATTAAAAAATATAATACTGAAAAAATTATTTAATAAAATTATTATTAATGAAATAATAATATTAATATTATTAAAATAATAAAAAAAATAAAAATTATTAAAATTATTAAAATTCTCAATATTCACAAAAAAAATCATAAAATATTAAAAATTAAATTATATAATATTCGCACCAATATAAAAGACAAAAAATGTAAATTCTTCATATTACAACAAATGTTAAATTCAAATGTTTTTAACATAAAACAAACCACTGAGGGGTCGTCTTCTGGAGGAGGTGGAGGAGATGAAGGAGATGGTGGAGGAAACTCCATCCCCAAAATACGAGTCAGATGGCACATGTACTCCATCTGCTCTTAATGTTGCTGCTTCCATCGACGCATCTTCTCCTCGTGCTGCTGCTTCTGCTGCTGCTGCTGAAGCATCTCTTCTTTCGGCTTCTGCAAACTCTCTATAATGTCATTCTAAGCTCATAATTGCTCCTGATACTGTGAGGCAGAAGATGATTCCTCTCCATGAGCTCCTCTCGAGCTGGACGCCGACATCGCAGCAGTACCATAATAAGTATCAGGAGTTACATGAGAGCCGATACCAACTACTCGACCCTTCTCAAAGCCATACTGAGTCGCCTGCATACATACTGCCTCATCGAAATGGTGTGCACTGGTCTGATCAGTCGCCTCATCCTAACCGTCATCATGTGTCTGAGAGGTCGCAGCCTCATATGACTCCTTCAATTCCAATTTGAAATTAAAATTGTGAAAATATTATATGCAGTTAATTGTCAAACAAAAAAATAATACTAACCACAATCTGATGTTGGCGATCACCTCTAATCTCTCCAGTGGCTGGATCACTATACATCCTCCGATAAACATCGAACTCCGTAATATCGGGATGCTCTACTACCTATAGAAATATAAAATAAAATTTTTATATTTAAATTTTTATAATTGTTTTTTAAAAATATACTTACAAAGATCCTCACTATGCATACTGAATGTACGGCTACCAGCTCGATGCGTCACCTCCTGTCTCCCCCGGTTCTTCCGACCCAATGAAGACCTTCTCTGAAATCCACCACCCAACCAGTGTGGACATAATCCATCCCAAATCTAAGATGAAATATACTCTGGTCGGTGGTCTCTACACGACTCATCAAATATTGTCTCACCTTCTTTCTTAATGGCCTTATTTCTCAAATTGTGCAAAAACTGACGCAAACGCTCATGCATAGCCACCTCCCATGCTGCATGGATAGTATCATGCATGCTATCCTCAATGGGATACCATAAAACCTACATATAATTTATAATATCAAGTTATTAATAAAATAAATTTGAAAATAAATATTATTCATTTAAGTACCAGCCAATGATTATACATGGCGAGTTGCACATCAACGGGAATCTGTTCCCATGTGATCCATGGCTAAGAAAAATAATTGTGAAAGATAGTGCTACCCTCTCCAATAGCTACATGCACAAAACTATGAAAAAAGAATAAATAATCAAACAATTAGTATATATATAAATAAATTAATGAAAAAGATAACTAAAATATATAGTTTATCATACCTCTGTGTGCGTGGATCGAATCCAAGACTTGGAAGTCGCTTGGGGATAGGGTCAGGAATCATCAATCGCGCAAGACCGTGCCCCCTCCATGTACCTCCTGATCCACCAGTAGGCTGAGGGTCAGAGGATCCCACATCCCCCTCATCTAAAGGTAGATCAGCCTCCTACAACTCGCGAAATAGATCAGGATCCATCTAAAACACAAAATGATTGTTGTTAGCAGATAGTTGAAAATAACTATTATATATAGATATATATTAGTTATGATCATAACCGGCATTTAACTATGTCAATGTTCACCTTCATTTTCATCTTCATATCTGACGATGTCAATGTCTTCATATTCTTCCTCGGCATCATCAATATCTATATGAGTTTCACTTTCACCATCCCTTGTCATTTCAAATTCATTTGTAACATCATTAACATCTTCATCACCATCGACCCTTAATTGTGGGGTTTCATCATCAATATTAACGCTTCTTTGTGAAAAAGATGGATTTTGATGAGTCTCTTGAAAAATTTCAATTCCTTCCACTTCATCAGAACCACATTAAGTTTGAGTAAATTTATTTTCCCAATATTTCATTTTAATTATGCTCCACTAATCACTCAGGTCTCTTGAAGTAGCACAGTACTTTACATAATAAATTTGATGTGCCTGTTAAGCCAGTAAAAATGGTTCATTTACTGCAATAAGACTTTTATATTTAATATAGACGATTCTATGAGTCGGATGAACATGCAAGCCTCTCTCAGTATCCAACCACTGACATTTAAACATCATTATATAATTCTATCCAAGATAAAATTGCTCAATAATTTCATCCAGAATGTCGTAAAGGTTGACTTCAGTTTCTCTATGATGCGATCCTCTCAAACAAACTCCATTGTTCATTGTTTTTTTGATTCCCCATATACACGTGTATGAAATCAAAAACCATTCACCACATATGCATTATAAGATTTAACCATTTTGGATGGTGGGTTACTCAATATACACAATCTATTATCAATTTTATCAGCATGTTGAGACACCTAAAATTTTTTAAAATGATTATCAATATAATAAATAGTAAACTGAATTGATATTAAACAATAAATAATTTATATTACCAGTATTTGAAACCACTGAGAAAAAAAAATGTTTGCGTTCTTCAAGAGCAGCTGTTGTAATTTGGGGAAGTTGTTTCTTGATATGATTATCATATAACCTAAAAATAAAATAAGTTTACATACTATAATATAAATTATAAAATAATTGATAGAAGCACTCACAGTAAAACTGTTGTCATTTCTTCACAGTTGAGCAGAACATATGTATGATCTCTATGATGTTCATCGTCTAAAATCCATCGTTCTTTAACTCCACCGAAGCCAAGATCTGGCTGATTAAAAACTGATAATTGATTTTCCATTTTATCATTAACATTTCCCTCATTCCATACCATGAGGTTTTGTTTTGAGGTATATCTAGATTCAAAATATTGAGAGCAGAAAAAAAAAAGCAATTTCCTCTTACAAATAAGCTTCAGCAATTGAGCCTTCAACTGATGATTTGTTACGTATTTTTTTATTCAATTTCTGCATGCATCTCTTGAATGGGTACATCCATAAAAACTGTATTGGACCTCTACATTTAGCTTCATGTGGAAAATTTAATATCATATGTTCCTTTGAGTCAAATAAATCAAACATAAAGATTTTTTCCAGTTTACATAAAATTACAGCAACATCTTCTTCGAGTTTTCTTAGAACATCGTAGTCTGTTGTCGCTGCACAAATGTCTCGAAAAAAATATGATATGTCTGTTATCAAATCCCAAATCATATAATTCAACAAAACTCTAAATTCAATCAGCATAAGTCTTTCCATTATAACATGACAATCATAAATTTTTAATCTGGTAATATGACCATTCTTAACACATCTTCCCAAATTGGAAGCATTGCCATCTAGAAGTCTCAAATCTGCAATCCACTGAAAAAATAATAAGCGACTCTCTTTGGATAGTGTATAAGCCATTGTTGGCTTCATTGACCTCTGTGATATGACATTTTCAAATAATTCAATTTCTGGTCGCCTGCAAATTTGGGAAAGATCTAATCGTTCTTTTATAGTATCTTTGGTCTTACCTGGTGTATCCAAAACGGTATGAAATAAATTATCAAAATATTTCTTCTCAATATGCATGACATCCAACATGTGGAAGACCAACAAATCAGACCAATATGGGAGATCCCAAAAAATGATTCATTTTATCCAATTATGTTCTTTCCCAAAGCCATGAATTTTCTATTTGGTTATTGTTGTCCTAAATGTGATGGGAGGTAATGAAAATACAACAGATTTTAACTCTGTACCTGAGATCATTTTTGGAGGTTCATCCCTTTCAATTATGCCTTTTCTGAAATGATATTTGTTCCTTCGAAAAGGATGATCGGTTGGAAGAAATCTGAAATGACAGTCAAAATAGCAAGGTTTTTTTTCCATTGACAAGCATAAAAGCTTTTTTGTCTTTCATATAGTAAGGACATGATTTTGGACCATGTGTACTCCAACTAGATAACATGCCATATGCTGGAAAGTCACTAATCGCCCACATCAATGTATCTTTTAATGTGAAATTTTATTTTGCTGCAACATCATATGTACTAACACCATTACTCCACAATAAATTTAACTCATAAATTAATGGTTTCAAATAAACATCAATATTCTTTTTCGGATGTCCTGAGATTAATAAGGTGAAAAAGATATAGGGCTCCTTCATCAACATCCATGGAGGTAGATTGTACAGAGTTATAAAGATAGGCCAATATGAATACTGACTACCATAAGAACCAAACAGACAGAAACCATTAGTAGAAAGACCCAATTGCACGTTTTGGTCTTCTAAAGCAAAAGACGGATGCAGATGATCAAAAATTTTCCATGAATCACCATCATATAGATGATTCAATATTTTACCGGTTGAAATATTTGTTTTGTTCCATGACATCATTGAAGTTGTGTTATTAGACATAAATAAACTTTGCAGTATAGGTGTAAGGGGGAAATATATCAACTGTTTTACAAGAATCGATCCAGACTTCCCTGGTTGAGCTTCTTTATATCTCGATTTTCCATATGTGGGACAACTATCCAACAAATCATTTTCACCAGAATATAAGATGTAATAATTTTCACATGCATAAATCTTCTGATAAGTAAGGCCTAGATTACGAACTAGCCTCTTGCTCTCATAGTAATTTACAGGAAATACATTTCCTTCAGGTAACAGTGTTTTAACCAAAGAAAATATCTAATCAAAACAGTTGTTTGACATTTCATTATCTAATTTAATAGCCATAAATATTTCAACCTCTTCTAATTTTCTTATCTTGCAACCAGGATATAATGCATCCTCAGCAGACCTCAACAACTCATAAAATTCAGATGGTTCCAACTCAGGAGTTAAATCGATATCATTGTGAGTTTCAGTTTGTTGAGGAGATGGACCTGCAACATCATGTACTAAATGTTGGAACCATGATGGATCCGGAATCAAGTTATTAGTACCTTCTTTGGAACTGCGTTCACCGTGTTGATACCAAAAAACATAATCTAGTTGAAAACCAAATCGTAAGAGATGTCCCCCAACCTTGTCAAATGTGTCAAATGTTCTCAGAGCACATTTTTTACAAGGACACTTAATTGTGCCTTCGGAAACATATTCTGGTATTGATGATGCAAATGCTAAGAAAGCTTCAACACACTCAATATATATATGATTTAAACCAGAACCATTTGGATTTTTGTGCTAATTTATCCAATCGTAATCATCTAATAATGACTGATGTCGACTTCCTTATTCCATATTTTTCTACAAAATATAAAATCATCACTATTTTTTAATAATTTGAAATTATAAAAACACTATCTGAAAAAAAAATAACTAATTACTACTACTTATTAATAATTACCATTAATTAAGGGATACATAATTTCCAGTGGATTGACGGCTACTCTTTTGTCTGACGGCTCATTTACTTGCATCTTCCTCACACTGAAATCACAATGAAGAATCTGGTCAAATGTATGCATATTCATTCTCGTATGCATGAGAATAAATATGCATATCTCCGACCAGATTCTTCATTTTAATTTCAGTGTGAGCAAGATGCAAGTAAATGAGCCTTCGGACAAAATAGACCCCTTTTGGTCGATGAATCATCTTCTTCCAACGGTCACCGCCTGAAAACATTATAAAAAATGTGATACTATAAATGCATATCCAATCCCGTGCATATGAGATTGAATATGCCTATGTAGTAGCACATTTTTTATAATGTTTTGAGTCGGTGAGAGTTGAAAGGAGAAAAGTCATCGAACAAAAGGAGTGTCATCAATCCACTGGAAATTGTGCCAAGTTCTTAAAATTTATTAAAATTTATTAAAATTTCTTTCTAACTATTCTTAACAAATTATTCCTATTTATTACAAATTATTCCTATTTATTACTAATTATTCCTATTTATTACTAACTATTACTATTTATTACTAAGTATTAATATTTATTACTAACTATTACTAATTATTACTAATTATTACTAATTATTATTAATTATTACTAATTATTACTAATTATTACTAATTATTACTAATTACTACTAATTATTACTAATTATTACTAATTATTACTAATTATTAATAATTATTACTAATTATTCATATTTATTACTAATTATTCCTATTTATTACTAATTATTCCTATTCATTTTTAATTATTTCTATGTATTCCTAATTATTAGTATTTATTCATAATTATTAGTAGTTATTAGTATTTATTACTAATTATTAGTATTTATTACTAATTATTACAATTTACTACTGATTATTACAATTTATTACTAATTAATATAAATTATTCCTAATTTTTAGAAATTATTCCTATTTATTACTAATTATTCCTAATTATTCCTAATTATTCCTATTTATTACCGATTACTGCTCTTTATTACTAATTATTTCTAATTATTAGTAATTATTACTAATTATTGCTATTTATTGCTAATTATTTCAATTTGTTGATAATTATTGTTATTTATTGCTAATTATTGCTAATAATTTATATTTATTGCTAATTATTGGTATTTATTTCTAATTATTGCTATTTTTTTGCTAATTATTGCTATTTATTGCTATTTGTTGCTATTTATTGCTATTTATTGCTATTTATTGCTATTTATTGCTAATTATTAGTATTTATTCCTAATTATTAGTAATTATTCCTAATTATTACTAATTACTCCTATTTATTACTATTTATTGCAATTTATTCTTAATTATTGCTAATTATTAGTATTTATTCCTAATTATTACTAATTATTCCTAATTATTCCTAATTATTCCTAATTATTCCTAATTATTCCTAATTATTCCTATTTATTACAATTTATTTCTAATTATTACTAATTATTACTAATTATTACTAATTATTACTAATTATTACTAATTATTACTAATTATTACTAATTATTACTATTTATTACTATTTATTACTAATTATTACTAATTATTACAAATTATTACTAATTATTAGTATTTATTACTAAATATTACTAATTATTAGTAATTATAACTAATTATTACTAATTATTAGTAATTATAACTAATTATTAGTATTTATTAATAAATATTACTAATTATTACTAATTATTACTAATTATTAATTTTTATTACTAATTATTAATGTTTATTACTAATTATTACACTTTATTACTAATTATTACACTTTATTACTAATTATTACAATTTATTAATAATAATTAAAATTTATTACTAATTATTATAATTTATTACGAATTAATACAATTTATTACTAATTAATACAATTTATTACTAATTAATACATTTTATTACTAATTAATACCATTTATTACTAATTAATACTAATTATTACAATTTATTACTTATTATTACAATTTATTACAAATTGTTACAATTTATTACTAATTATTACAATTTATTACTAACTATTACAATTTATTAATAATTATTACAATTTATTACTAATTATTACAATTTATTACTAATTATTACAATTTATTACAATTTATTACAATTTATTACAATTTATTACAATTTA
This sequence comes from Viscum album, assembly GCA_963277665.1. NCBI lineage: Eukaryota > Viridiplantae > Streptophyta > Magnoliopsida > Santalales > Viscaceae > Viscum > Viscum album. The sequence goes on along the minus strand of OY728143.1, from coordinate 1,363,641,597 downwards.
TTACAATTTATTACAATTTATTACAATTTATTACTAATTAATACAATTTATTACTAATTATTACAATTTATTACTAATTATTACAATTTATTACCAATTATTTCAATTTATTAATAATTATTAAAATTTATTACTAATTATTACAATTTATTACTAATTATTACAATTTATTACTAATTATTACAATTTATTACTAATTATTACAATTTATTACAAATTATTACTATTTATTAGTAATTATTACAATTTATTACAATTTATTACTAATTATTACAATTTATTACTAATTATTACAATTTATTACTAATTATTTAAATTTATAACTAATTATTACAATTTATTATAATTTATTACTAATTATTACTAATTATTACTAATTATTACAATTTATTACTAATTATTAATAATTATTACAATTTATTACTAATTATTACAATTTATTACTAATTATTACAATTTATTACTAATTATTACAATTTATTACTAATTATTACAATTTATTACTAATTATTACAATTTATTACTAATTATTACAATTTATTACTAATTATTACAATTTATTACAATTTATTACTAATTAATACAATTTATTACTAATTATTACAATTTATTTTTAATTATTACAATTTATTACTAATTATTACAATTTATTACTAATTATTCAAATTTATTAATAATTATTACAAGTTATTAATAATTGTTACAAATTATTACAAATTATTACAATTTATTACTAATTATTACAATTTATTACTAATTATTACAATTTATTACTAATTATTACAATTTATTACTAATTATTACAATTTATTACTAATTATTACAATTTATTACTAATTATTACAATTTATTACAATTTATTACTAATTATTACAATTTATTACTAATTATTACAATTTATTACTAATTATTACAATTTATTACTAATTATTACAATTTATTACTTATTATTACAATTTATTACAATTTATTACTAATTATTACGAATTATTACAATTTATTACTAATTATTACTAATTATTAAAATTTATTACTAATTATTACTAATTATAACAATTTATTACTAATTATTACAATTTATTACTAATTATTACAATTTATTACTTATTATTACAATTTATTACTTATTATTACAATTTATTACTAATTATTACAATTTGTTACTAATTATTACAATTTATTACTAATTATTACAATTTATTACTAATTATTACAATTTATTACTAATTGTTACAAATTATTACTAATTGTTACAATTTCTTACTAATTAATACAATTTATTACTAATTATTACATTTTATTACTAATTATTACAATTTATTACTAATTATTACAATTTATTACTAATTATTTCAATTTATTACTAATTATTACAATTTATTACTAATTATTACAATTTATTACTAATTATTACAATTTATTACTAATTATTACAATTTATTACTAATTATTACAATTTATTACTAATTATTACAATTTATTACTAATTATTACAATTTATTACTAATTATTAGAATTTATTACTATTTATTACTCATTATTACTATTTATTACAATTTATTAATAATTATTAATATTTATTACTATTTATTAATAATTATTAATATTTATTACTATTTATTAATAATTATTAATATTTAATACTATTTATTATTATTTATTATTATTTATTACCAATTATTATTAATTACTACAAATTAATTATATACATTATTAATTATCGTTAATAATTACTAATTACTACTAATTATTAAAAATTGATACTAAAAATTTCAATTTATGAGTACAAATAAATAGTCATGACAAAACAATTTAAATTCAATTTAATTACAACTAATCAACAATAATAAAAATTAACATAAAAATTGAAATAAATAATAAATTAAATAAAACATAAATACCATTAAACTTGATTTGATATTGATGTAGACGGCTTCACAAGTTCTTCGCGTCCAAAAAAATTAACTTAGAAAAATTTTCCCTCTCAAATCAGAGTTCAGAGAGAAACAAGATCTAGGAATTGGGTGGAATGAGAAGAAAAACGGATGGGGTATATATAGGTTAGATTATTTGCAACAAGACTATTTGCGACGGGTTACCCGTCGCAAATACTTACGTCCGCATTAATTACTGTCGACGGTTAAAAAGTTATTTGCGACGGGTCCCGTCACAAATAGTCCCTGCCGACACACCTTTTGCGACGGGAGGACATCCCGTCACAAAAATCTATTAACCGTCGTCGGGTATTTACGACGGCCCCCGTCTCAAATACTTCACTATTTGTGACAGGGGGATCCCCCGTCGCAAATAACCTTCGCGCGGTTTGGTGCGCAACTCGCGCCAAACCTTTTGCGACGGGACACAAAATCTCATCGCAAATAATCAGTTATTTGCGACGGGTTGTTACCTCTGTCGCAAATAACCACTTGGATAGACTTTTTGCGATGAGATTTATTCCCGTCGCAAAAAGCTCGTCGCAAAAAGTCCTTTTTCCGTAGTGATATCAACAGTGACAAACCTCTCCAGATGAAGATAATCCCATACTGGAATTATCTTTTTTTTCTCCTTCAACAGTCGAATGGAGTAGTGTAACCCTTGTACTCTTTGGTATTTTGTCCTTGAATATAACCAGATATTTCAATGTAAATCCTCTTTAGATATACTCTCTATTTCTTCATATAATTAGATATGTCAATATGTTTAAACTCTTATATTTATTCTGAACTTCTACAAGTTGTTTTTATAAAGTCTTATATCCATCCAACTCTGGATTCAATAGTTGGTATCAATCCTTCTTCTTATGTTCCTCCATGATCATGCCACATGTACAACACATTTTAATGTGGTAATAATGTTCTAATAAAATAGATTCAACTTCTTAAAATCTCATGACATATCCTCATTTTAAAATCTAACTTAATCTATTTGATATTCTAGAAATAACATGTTCATGATGTGTCTTCCTCACTACAGTGTGATATTATACTTCCTTGGATTGATCATGACATGATATCATTCCTCGTGGTGTGATTCTTAATTTAAAATTAGATCCATTAAATCCACACACTATCTTATATTTAAATCCTTTTAATATCATGGAATGATCCCACAACTCTTCTTAATCCTCAAACCTATTACAACATGACAAAGTTCTTCATGATGAAATATTGGTTTATGTTGTTAAAAGGATTAGGACTTAACTTTCATGGACCTAATTATTTCTTCATAATATAAATATCTTGGCATGTTCCATTTAACCATGGTGTAGCCTCTGTATTTATATGTGGTCAAATTACATATTTTCTCAATCTCCAAAAATATTGTGGCGTGAACTTATTCCATGGAGTGAGAATCTAAAAATAGTAAGAACCGTTAAAAATTACCTAAACCATGTCATGAAATAGCCTCCTTCCCATGGCATGGACGCTATTTCACAATGTAATATAAAATGGAAAATTATTATATATCATCCAAATATATTATGTATCTCAGTGGTTTTTTTATCTTTGTTTCATTTCAATATTACATCTCTTCAAGGTGCGGACATCCTTCCCACAGAATATATAACTCTCAAGTATAAATACTTTTACTAAGGTACACCTACACATTCTCTTTATCCTCAAATGGTAAAGGAAAATTCTTTATGAATTATCTAGAAACTCTTACATATTAATGGTTTAAGGTGTAACCATCCTTCCCATGGAATGAACAATTGTTATGTATTAATAAAAACATTGAGTTTGGGACATTTCCATTTTCCCATCATCTAATAAACCCTTATGTATTATAGTATAGTTCATCAATTGTCTATTTTTATAGAATAAATGATCTTATATATAAATATATCTTCAACACATAGCCAATTTTCTATGTACTCTAGAGAATATCTTATGTATATAAAGAGTTTTACACCTCTTTTTTGTGAACTCTAAGGCTTGGAGGAGTTATTCATCTTCTGAATATCCAACCTACTTTACTTTTGGAACATATTTATCTCCTCTTCCAGAATTAATTTTGAAACAAATCCAACTTCTAGACTTCAAATTTTCAGAACAAATCCTCTTTTAGAATAACTTTTGGACTTCGTCTCTACCTTATTTACTTTATACTCTTCCAAAATATTTTTTGGAATATCTCAAAGTCCATAACAACTTTTGATCTCTTACTCTAAAATATAGATATTCCTTCACACTCCAAAAACATTGTCTCTTATTAAATGGTCTTCATTCTATTTGTGTCATTTCCATGCTTCCTCGACAACCCAAATGTGGTTCCCATAAGTATGGTAATCATCCTCTTCTTTATCCATGTCACTATCACTTCTAATGTCAAATTTAATTCACTGTCAAAACATAAAACAATTATTATCAAAAAATCCAACAAAAAACCTAATAGTTACAATATTCTCACCCTTCCTATTTTTTTTAACAATAACACAATAATTCATGCTCCACATTTTAAGTCCTAATTCTTTAAATCGGTGTAAGGATATATTGTTCATTCTGATCACAATCTATTTATCAATAAAATGAAGTGGGTCTTATCACTCCTTGGTTTTTCATTCCATTTACTCCCCCTTTATAACTGGTATTAATGGATAAATATTCTCATCTCTACTCTCCCTTTGTTAATATTTTTTTTTCAGATATTCTTTATGTTCCCCACAAAGTTCTTGTTGTTATAAGATAACTCCCATTAACCTCTGAAAAAAAATTTATCTTTTGAACTTTTGGCTCTATCTACCACATTACCACCTTTATTTTCTCTCTCAAACCCTTATTTATTGAACCTTTGGATCTTTTAACCTCGGTGTAACTCTATATTTTTTACTTCATCATTGGTACTACTTGTTGAACAAAATAATTCTAGATTTTTTTCCTTTCAAGTTCTAAAACACTTCCTAAATATTTATACATTTTCAAAAATATTTTTGATTAGTGAATTTTACACTTGGAATTGAGTTATAAACAAATACTCAAGGATTACTATGTTAGAACTTAGTATAGGAAACAAGATCTTAAGTCAAAAAAATAAAAGTTTTCCATGTCACTCATTTACTTCCAAAAAACATGTGCAACTTGATCTTTTAAATCATTAAAAAATATTATTATGGTCTTAAATACACTCAAAAAACCATCAATTAATAAAAAATAAATAACCAAGTGTGTGAGTCATAATTTATGTTGAAATAACTGGTACCACTTGTTTATGATAAACTTATTATGATATTGGTATCTATGTACATCCTTTATTTACAAGGATTGTCATTTTTTATGTGAGGAAAAAAGTCCTCAAAATAATAATCATCAAATCCCCCTAAATTATTTCATTTCTTGAAACCAAGTATTGAGATAATTTCTAGCAAGGGGAATCCAATTTTTGGCTATAAAACTTTCTTTCTAATAGTTTTTGGTATCATAAAAAACAATCAGTTGGTACCACATTAAGTACCTGAAAAAATAAACATGAATTCCATGAATTTTTTTTATTCATATTTTGAGTTATCTTATCTATAATTTTTTGGTCTATTACCACTTTATATATGACCTAATATCATTTTTTTTATCACTAATGTTGTCTTAATACCACTTAATATTTTATATGGGTATTTGACATCACTTTAATTTCAGATCGGACTCTACATCATTTAAACTTCTCAATTGCAGAATTAAATTCCATATTCAACTTTGAAATCCAAAGGTAGTGGCTTAACACCACTTATTAGTTCATTTAGAGACTTTATATCGTTTTATATTTTTAAGGCTAGATACCAAATGTAAACTATAATAAATCTGACCCCAGTTATTATAATTATCTCGTTTCAACACAATCACAACTTCATTTAGCTCATACAACCCATAGATAGTATCTCCCCCCTTCAATATGCATCACTTCAAATGGTAATTAATGTATAGGAAGATGGTTACTTCATTAATATTCTCATGATGAGGAATTATTTGTCTTGGGCTTCACCACCATTGTGAGAGTAATACCATTTTTATATGTTTCTCCTATTTATTTCTTCTTGATGCACCTGTTATCATGATTACTCTACCATAAGAGGGATATTCCAGCTACCTTTACATTTTTTCATGTGTTATAATTTTTTAAATCACTTAGGAATTCTTTTTGTTTGTCCTATTTGATATCCATTAAATCCACCACGTAATTTTTAATCCTTGGGGGATCTTTTATAACATGATCATACATATTTCTTACAGCTGGAGAAACTTCCTTATTTCTCATCTAAATTTGTTTTTGTTATCTAAAATAAGGATATTGTAATTATATCATTATTTTATTTTTTGTGAATCTTTCATTGTAATCCATCATTAACTCCCTATAATGTAGTAATTTTTTTCCATCACAAAAAAAATTCTTTTGGTGAAATTTTCTATTCCCATTTTTAATAGGAATAAATGAATTCCTTATAAAACCTTTATCCCCACTCTTACAAACATTTTAACACATATATAAATGTTTATATAAAATAAAACATCTCTCCTTAAATTCATACCTTGTGTATTTATTTCTTGGTTAAGATATTTATACAATAGTTTTTCTTCCATATTTGAGCCCTTGGGCTTCTAGACACACTCATGGTGTGTCCCATGGTTACAAAATAGTACCATTTCATAGATAGATTTCTTTTAGTTCCTAACGTTATTGTTTTATCAATAACCTTTCTTTTAATCAATAATTCTATATTTGTAACTTTACATGCTTCACTTATTGAGGCTTCTATGATGGGAGTTCCTACCTCTACCTTTCCTTTCCAATAATTTAACTTTAAATCAAGATTCTTTATCATCATTTATAAATCCTTTAATTAATAAGCCATATTTTCCAACTTTTATCCAACTAATTTTTTGGATTGTATCCTCTCTTAAATATGTGTTTTGAGAGGGATAAGTATTTCTTTCAGATCATTCACTATGGACATTTGTTTTACCACTTCATGTGAAATTTATTCAAGTAGGTTTCTTTGGAACTTTATTTTTTAACCCATTTTCATAATGTATTTATTAAAGGTCACTTTTATTTCTTGAATATTTTATTCTCTAAATTCATGTCTACAATGAACATATAGTCCACTCCAGTGGTAATTTTCAATTGATTCTTCTTTTCTTGTAAGGAATGGATATTATCTTTTTTATAATATGTAAACTCTTTGAATTTAAAACTTAGTGTCATTTCCACTTATTCTAATAAATCATCATCCTCTACAACTTACATGAGGGAATATAAATATTTTTATTTGAATTATTATTATAAAACAAAGTGAAAACCAGAATTATCAAATAGAATCTGAATCATTTACCTTGATTGGAGAGTCCAACTTTTCATGAGTCTTATTATTATTTATCCTCTTCTTAAATTTAAATATAAGGTTGTATACACTAAAAAATTTATTTTTTTTTCATCATATTTATGTTCAACTCTTGAGGTCTCATGCACAACTAAGTTTAATTCTACTGAATTTCCATAAATTTTCTCTTACACACTCCAAATATCTAAGGTACTACTAAAGTGAAAAGTCTTTTTAAAACCCTCATTATATATACTTATATTCAATATCTTTTTCATATCAAAATACTAAATTATTTCAATTTTCTTACAAAAATTATCATCATAAAGAACATATTCCATGATCTCCTTACCACAATCCTTTAGGAAATTAAGCATCCAATTTTTACAACCATCAAAGTTAGTAACACTGAAAAATGGAGTCTTTATAATTAAATCCATGTGTAAAAAATAAAAAATCAAATTTAGATATTTAACACAATGTCATAAACTTTTGGATATAATATGAATTTTTGGGATGAAACTGACTGAAAACTCCCTAAGAGGTGGTGAATCATGGTGCACCCCAATTAAAACTTTTCTCTTATTCTATCCCCATAGGTTGTAAGGATCATGTTCCCTAATTGGAAGGAACATGTTAAAAATATCTTTATCATATCACTAATCACACTAAATGATAAAAAAGAATTAAAAAAATCAAAGTACAAGAATACATAAGGGTGTTAATTGGTTCACCAAAAATGGTAAACCCAATGATAATACACACAGTGATGTTCCACTATACCAGAATCCACTATACTCACTTTTGGTGGATATATTCTTGTAGATAATTATCACTCCATTCTAAAGAATGCTACCTTTAAAATGTTTAGAAAATATGTGCTATTCATCCTAGGTACACTCCCTCTTTTTCTCTTATGTGTACTACTTTGGTGAAGGAAAATAATTTTATATGCATGAGGGTATCACCATGATCAGTATAGAAAGCATTATTTTTATTCATATTCAAGTCTATATATATGATCTATTGACTTAAATGTTCACCACACTCTTTTTCTTCAGATTCATATGAGATTATCCTCTTTATATGAGTATTTACTCTTTTTCATCTACAAAATTACAAAAGAGACTAACCCCACTAAATAGAGAAAATCATGTACTATAATTATATTGTTTTTATCTTTATTAAACAACTAAATATAATTGTTCATACCTTGTAATATTTGAACCTTATTCCTATAATTTAATTAGATATGTCAATGGAAATTCTATATGTATATCCTTATTTATTCTTCTTCCTATAATTAGATATATCAATATGTTCAAAATCTTATGTTTTTATAAAACTACTACAAGATTTTTTTTATAAATTTTTCTATGCATCCAACCCTATTTTAAATGATTTGGATCAATCCTTATTCTTATGATCTTATATGATTATGCCACATGTAACACACATGTTAATGTGGTGATAATGTTCCAATAAACCTAAGTCAACATTATGAAATCATGTGTTATATTCTCATTTTAAACTCTAACCAAATTTATTAGATATTCTGAAAATAACATGTTAATTATGTAACTTCCTCATTGTGGTGATATATTTTACTTTTTCATCTCTATCACAGTGTGACATCATTCATCATGGAATGATTATCACTCTATAACTAAATCCATGAAATCAATATAGTAACTTATGTTTAAATCCTATGAATATCATGGTGTGATCCTCCAACTCTCCTTGATCCTAAAACCTATTATGGCATGGTAGAGTGTTTCATGGTATGATACTGATTTATATTTCTAAACATCATGGAGTTTAACTTTCATTTTAAACTCTAACCAAATCCATCAAATTTTATTGAAATAGCATGTTCATTATATAGCTTCCTCACAGTGGTTTTATCTTCTACTTATTCATCCCTATCACATTATGATATCTTTCATCATGGAATTATTCTCACTCTATAACTAAATCCATGAAATCCATATAGTACTTTATATTTAACTCCTCTAAATATCATGGTTTTATCCTTAAAATCTCCTTGATCCTAAAACCTATTAGGGAATGGAAAATTGTTTCATGGTATAATGTTGATTTATATTGATAAAGATCCCAGAGCTTAACATTCAATGATCTGGTTCTTTATTCATGATTTAAACATCATGTTGAATTACCTTTAATCATGGAATGACCTCTGTATTGTGGTGTGATCAAATTCCAAATATTCTTAATATCTAAACATGTTGAAGTTTTTACTTCTTCCTTGACATAAGAAAATCCAATGATGAATAAATACTAAAAATTACATAAACCATTTCACGGTGTGGCCATCCTTCCCATGGTATGGCTTCTATATTGTAACACATGGAAAAGGTAAAATTATTATATATCATCCAAATATATTACATATCCTATTGAGTGTTTTAACTTTGTTTTATTTTTACTTTCTATCTCTTTATGATGTGTCCATTATTCTCATCATGTGAATAACTCTTAAGTGTAAAGATTTCTTATGAGGGACCCCTTCACATGCTCCTTCTACTCAAATGGAAATAGAAAATTCCTTATGCATTATCTAAAAACTCTTATGTTTCAATAGATTATGATGTGACCATACTTCCCACACCATGAATAATTCTTATATATCAATAAAAAACATATGTTTGGGAATCTTCAATTTTCCCATAAACCAGATCAAAGATTATATATTATAGTGTAGTTCAATACTTTGATATTTTTATAGAATGTAGGATATTATGTATATAGGGAGATTAAACACTTAACTATTTTTATATGAACTCCAGAGAATATTATATATATATATGTGGAACTTTATTCCTTTTTTATTTTTCTATGAAATCTAAGTCTTGTCTGAATTATTCAACTTCTAAATATTCAACCAACTTTACTTTTATAACATATTTATCTTGTCTCATTAAATTACTTTCATAACAATTCTAATATAAAAACTTCTAATTTTTAGAATAATTATACTTCCAAAACAACTTTTGGACTTCATCTCAACCTTCTTTACTTCTAGTATATTCAAAAATAACTTCTGGAATAACTCCAAATCTTGCAAAGCATTTTAAATATTTCTTTCAAATCTATTTAATCCTTCACAGACCAAAACATGATCTACTCCTAAGTTCTCTTCATACCGTGTATGTCATTTACAGACTTCCTAAACAACCTAAATTTGGTTCCCATTAGTATGGTAACCATACTATTATTTATTGATGACACTATGAATTTTAATGTCAACTATAATTCATAATCAATAAATCCAACACTTATTTTCAACAAATCCAACACACAACCTCTCAGTTTCAATATTCACTAACAAGTCCTAAACTCTTTTCTTATAAAGTGAAATTCACTTTAAGATACACAAATTTCATTATGTTATGAAATAACACTTATTTAAGTGATAGTATTTAATAAATAAACCATTGTTTCCATGTCTTTTATGTATTCAATGTTTTTAGATAATTTACTTGAAATGACGATTATTCTTTAAAATATACCATTGATGATAGTGGGATCAAATCTCTCATATTTTAATACACATATGAATAAAATCCGTTATCCTACATATCTTATTCTCAAGTATATTATTGAATCATATGAATTATAAACCATGTGTATTGAATTCATTATCTCATATTTATCATAACAATACTTAGTCATTAAATAACTTCTCTTATCACATAAGATAAATGAGATAACTATACACATCCTTTATTCATATCCATGTAGGCTTGATAACTTACTTTTCATTAAAATATATGATTTATCTTACCTTTTCATCATTATTTGAATATAAACTACAATATATATCAATCCTTCTCTAGTTTTTTAATTCATGTTTATTTACAACACTTATAAAATATATAGTTGGTATCATATACTCTTCAAAAATGAAAATTTTATTTCTATAACACCAGTTCCTTATATGGTTAATCCATGGAATTTCTAAAAAAAATTAGGTGTCCTATAAAATTCCATCAAATAGAATATTACTCCTTCCTAATAACTCTATGTTTCAATAACCTTTATGGGATACTAGAACAAACATTGTTGGGATTTACAAATAACATTTCTTCTTTTAGTTTGAAATTTTACCCACTTGTATGGTCAAAATAGCACCATAACCTAGATATCACAATAACATAGACATCACATTCCCCTTGTACATCACATACCCATGTTCAACTATTTTTAACACTTTGAGAATATATAGTAAACCTTTATTTAATTCATTCACATTTTCATAACATTTTCGTTAATGAAAACATAATGAATTACATGGAAAGAATAATCCTTAAGGAAAACTTGAGTGAATCATACCATTATTCTCATAATCATATATATTCACATGTTGAATAATTTTAATAGTTCATTTATTTATAAAGGTGTTTTACCAACACATAGATTTTTATTACTTAATAATTGTTATTAACTTTCCATACCAACCTTAAAAAGTTTCTTACATTAAGATTCTTATTTCTAAGAATTGATTTCAAAGTTAAGTTTGATTATTATTATAATTATATAAAAATAAAGCTTTTATCAAATGAGTATCATGTTTTAGAAACATTTAATGAGGACATTTACTAAATTTTTTCCCACTAAAATAATTACCCCTTTTTAAACTCAGAATATCTATTAGCAAGAAATATTCATATGTCACTATGTTTTGGGTCCCTTTGGTATTTCTTCCATCACTTAGCTATTTAAGTAGCCAAATATGTCAATCATTTCATATATAACTCTTTTATGTTTGAGCATAAAATACTTTTTCAAATCCATCATATAGATAAATTAAATATCATTCCTCTGGTAACCTAATTCTATTAGGGTCTCTCGTCAAAGTGTAACCTAAATAAAACACCTTAAACATGTACCAAATCCTATTAGAGTCACCAATTAATTTTTTTCTTACATAATATAATCATGGGGAACCTAGCTTTACCATGACCTACTTGGTTGGATGATTGAGGTATTAAAAAGTTTTTGTTTTTGAAATTAATCTCATACTCAATATTTTTAGAGAGGATTTAATCTCACCATATTTTCTCTTGTTATTCCCTTTACATGTATGAATGTTTTTAATGATTTAGTTTATAATCCTATTCCCTTTACAGAAAATCAATATGATCAAATCATGTTAATGTGTAACTCTTTACACAACTCTTGAACAAGTCAGAGTTAATGAAGAAGAAAATTGAATTCAATTAGCATACCTAGCATATAACTCCTTATATGTATGTATGTCATTTTATAGAATAAGTTTAACCATTTAAACTAAATCACAAAAAAAATATTCATAATATAAAATATTTATATTTATGAATAATTAACAAGGTAATAAAATAAATGAATGAATAATTTATAAATTTAAACATGATATAAATATTTATAAACAATTATAAACACTTTATAATATAAGTATATATTATATACATTCCATAAATAAATAAATATCAACACTTTATATTTATTATCAATATGAACACTTTCATATTATTCATTTATATGTAATTTTATTTAAATATATGATATTAAATTAAAGATAATCATTTTATATCCCATAACTATTATGAAAATAGTTTACGTAACCTAAACATCACATATTTAATATCTATTTAAACCTTGATCAAATAAATTATCAAAACTCCTTTTTGATATGGTTTTAATTATTTCCTCAAATAAGGCCTTTTAATTTGAAAAAATCAAACTAATTATTATGAACAGTTCATAATATTAAATATAAGTACCTTTATTTTTTTAATTTATAAACCCTTTATTAACTACCCATATAATTTCCATAAAAAAATTTATAAATAAATTATAACTCATTCTATATAACTTGAAAAAGGTATTTTCATAATAATAATTAATATTATGGATAATTAATAAATAAATTTTTTAAAAAAATTGAATTAATCAATTACAAACATTTTATAATTGATTAAATTATAAACTTTTTTATAATTTAAATAAACTATTAAATTAAATTTATAATTGAAATAGTGGAAAATAAAAAAATTTCTAGTTTATCATTTTTAATGATATATTATATATTTTTTGTAATGACAGATAGGTTTTGATGGTTAGACACTAGAAATCATAATATACAATTGATAATTCAGTCTCTGATAGATTAATGTAATTTACATAGCCCATGTAAGAATAAAATTATTGGTATGGAAACTTGTGACATACAATAGGCATCACATGTAAGATTAATTTTCAACATGTTATCCTATGTGAGGATAAATATAAGCCTCATCTATCATAGGCTATTATATAGGAACTTTGGTAAAGAAAAATAGTGTGTGCTATTCTAGTGTAAGAATAATAAAACTAGGATAGTGATCGCATCTTATAAAAATTCATTATGTTGTATTAATGCAGTGTTTATCCTACGTATGATAAACCCAGCGCGCTAATCTATCTCATAATATGATGTGCACTATATCATATTAATGACATCATACTCAATTTTTTAATACTTCTTTGGCGCCACCATATGCAATAATATATTGAAAAACCATAGAACTAAACTAAGTTGTTTCCTATAATATCATATATCATATGGAATTACTTAATTATAGAATATGAAATATTATATTTTATGTCCTGTTGAAGAAAAAAATTATATCTAATTTTAATGATAGGCACTACGATATCAAAAACGATATCTTTTTATTCAATTTAAACATGATTTTGAGAATAAAAGATCCTGGTATGGATCGGATACCACTGTTTTGTTTCTAAGGATAAATTAATACTTAATCTAAGAAGTAGAAGCACTAAGAAATAAAAAACCTAATAATACCATTCCTTTAAATCCAAAACCATGCATAAACATTAAAATGGAAACTTTTGTGCACCTTACACTCATGAATGTTGGTTCATCAATATTCAATCATATTTTAAATGAAGATCCCTATTGAGAATCTAATGGAATCCTCCCTCCATGGTGTATTCACAAGTTTATATGAATCATCAATATCATGGGTGGGAATATTCTTCACTCCATGGAATGCTAGTTTCTCCCAAGGTAAATAAGGAAGAAGAGAAGAGCTCATGGTCTGGGAGGATTGGTAGCAGGCAAGGCAGGCTCGAACCACACAGTCCCAATGGTGTCTTCTTCCTTATATAGCCATAAAGTTTCTACAATGCATTAACTCATACATTTATAACATATGAGTTAACACTTTATCTAACTATACATTCATATCATGAATATAGTGATCCTACCACACTACTAGAAAAATAGGTATTTGCGACGGGCTATTTGCGACGGGATCCCGTCGCAAATAGTCATTTGCGACGGGGTCCCGTCGCTAAAGCCTTTTTTTACGAAGGACATTCTCCCCGTCGCAAATAGTATTCCGTATTTTTGTAAAAAACTTTTAAAATAGTTTTTGCGACGGGACCCGTCGCAAATACCGTTTGCGACGGGTCCCGTCGCAATCTCTTTTGCGACGGTTCCGTCGCAAAAACTATTTTTTAAAAAAATAAAAAAAATTAATAATACTAGTATTTGCGACGGGACCCGTCGCAAATACTATTTTTTAAAAAAAATAAAAAACTATTAATAATACTAGTATTTGCGACGGGCATAGTATCCCATCGCAAATACTATAAAAAAAATAAAAAAAATTATTAATAAATTATTTTAATTAATATAATAATAGAATTATAATTTAGAAATGAAAATAATAAATTATTTTAATTACTATAATAATATTAGAATTATAATTCAAAAATAAAAAATAATAGAACTTTAATAAATGATTTAATTAATATAATAATATTACAATTATAATTCATAAATAAAAAAAATATTAATAAGTTATTTTAATTAATATAAAAATAATAGAATTATTTTACATTCAAATATTAAAATAATTCAAGTATTACAAAAAAAATATTTAAATTTTAATATTATAAAATTTTAATATATATATAAAATTTTAATATATATATAAAATTTAATATTATAAAATATAAATAATATTATTATTCATATTAATATTGTTATTTAAAAATATAATATTATTAATATTTTATAATGAGACAGAAATTACGAATAGAAAAAAAAATATTTTGATTTCACAAATTTTATAACAGAAATACAAACTCTAATCCGAAGGAGGGGGGGAGGGGGGGAGGTGGGGGATCTGCAGATGGTGGTGGAGGAAACTCCATCCCTAAAGCATGAGTGAGTCGGCGCATGTACTCCATCTGCTCCTGATGCTGCTGCTGCCACCGACTCGCCTGCTCCTCGTACAGCTTCTGCTGGTGTCGACGCTCATCCTCATGCTGCTGACGCATCTGCTCCTGCTCCTGTCGGAGACTCTCTATCTGTGTAGTCTGAGATCGCAACTGATCCTCATACTATGTAGAAGAAGATGCACGATCTCCTCTCGAGCTAGACGCCGACATCGCAGCACTGCCATAATAATCTCCGGGAGTCAGTCGAGAGCCGATACCAACTACCCGGCCCTTCTCGAAGGCATACTGGGTGGCCTGCATCCATGCCGCCTCATCAAACTGACGGGCAGTGGTCTGATCTGATGACTCGGCCTGACTCTCAGTCCGGGCCTGTGCCGCTGCGGCCTCATATGACTCCTATAGTTGCAATTTAAAATTAAAATTGTGAATATATTATATGCAGTTACTTTTTAAACTTGAAAACAAATAATACTGACCACGATGTGATGCTGACGATCACCTCTGAGCTCCCCAGTAGCAGGATCACTATACATCTTCCGATATACGTTGTACTCTGTAATATCGGGGTGCTCGACAGCCTATAAGAATAAAAAATAAACTGTTAATATTTATAGTTATATAAAATATTTATAAATAATGTACGTACCAGATGTTGTCTATGAGTACTGAAAGAACGACTCCCAGCTCGATGAGTCACCTCCTGTCTCCCCCGATTCTGCCTCCCCACCGATGATCTCCTCTGAAAGGCACCACTCAAACAGTGCACACATAATCCATCCCATACATGGGATGAAATATACTCTGGTCGGTGTGCTCTACATGACTCCTCAAAATCTGACACTCCTGCTTTCTTCATCGCAGCTTTTCTTAAATTGTGAAAAAACTGACGAAGACGATCACGCATGGCCACCTCCCATGCCTCGTGGATGGCGTCACGCATGGTATCCTCGATCGGATACCATAAACCCTACAAATAAATCAAAATATCAAGTTAGAAATGAAATAATTTTCAAAATAAAAATTATTTATTTACATACGTACCAACCAATGGACGAACATGGCCTGCTGCACATCAATTGGAATCTGCTCCCATGTGGTCCACGGCTGAGAGAAATAGTTGCGCAAAATAGCGCTGCCCTGTCCGACTGCTATATGCGGAAAACTGAAAAAATAATAAACATTTATTATGTGAATAGATTAATGAAATCTTAGTCAAATCCACATGTTATCACACAGGTTATCACACCTCCATGTGCGTGGATCAAACCCAAGACGTGGATGTCGCTCGGGGATGGGGTCAGGAATCATCAATCGTGCAAGACCGCGCCCCCTCCGCGTACTCCCTGGAGCGCCTGCAGGCTGAGGGTCATCTGTCAGCAACTCATCCGCATCAAAAGTCAGTTCAGCATCCGCCAACGCACGAAATGTGGCGTCGTCCATCTGAAACAGAAAATGTTAATGTTATCAAATAATTGATAATTACTATTATATATACATATATACATATTATGATTGTATATAAATACCATGAAATGCTATCAGTGTTCATCTTCATCATCATCTTCATATATGTCAATGTCATCTTCATATTCCTCCTCAACATCATCGATATCCATTCGAGTTACAGTTTCTTCATCTCTTACCATTTCAAATTCATATGTGACATCATTAACATCATCGTCATCACCGACTCTTAAATGTGGGGTGTCGTCATCGATACTCATGTCTCTTTGTAAAAAAGATTTATTTTGAGTACTCTCTTGAAAAACTTCAATTCTTTGCACATCAGTGAAAGCACATTCACTTTGACTACACTGATTGTCTCGAATTTTGATTTTTATTACACTCCACCAATCAGTCAAGTCTCTTGATGCTGCACAGTACTTTTCATAATAAACTTGATATGCCTGTTGAGCCAATAAGAATGGTTCATTTACTACGAGAACACTTTTACATTTAATATCGATGATTCCATGAGTCGGATGAACACGCACGCCTCTCTCTGTATCCAAACACCGACATTTGAACATGGTTATGTAATGTTGTCCAAGATAACAGAGTTCAATGATTTCATCAAGTATGCCATAAAAGTTAACTTCATTTTCTCGATGATGAGATCCTCTCAAGCTAACTCCACTGTTCATTGTTTTTTTCGATTCCCCATATGCATGTGTGTGGAATCAAAATCCATTTACCACATATGCATTATAAGTTTTAACAAGTTTGGAAGGTGGGTTACTCAATACACACAGCCGTTTGTCAATTTTATCAACATGTCGAGACACCTGAAAATTTGTGAAATAATTATCAATATAGTAAACTATACATTGAATGAGTTGCTAAAAGACAAAGAATTTATGTTACCAGTTTTTGAAACCACTGAGAGAAATTTTTCAGTCGACGTTCTTCGAGAGCAGCTGCTGTAATTTGTGGAATTTGTTTCTTGATATGATTATCATACAACCTATAAAAACCAAAGTTATTTACTGTAACATAAATGACAGAATAAGTGATATAAACACTTACAGTACAACTGATGTCATCTCTTCACAGTTGAGCATAACATACGTATGAGCTCTATGATGTTCATCATCTGAAAGCCAGCGTTCAGAAACTCCACCAAAACCAAGCTCTGACTGGTTGAAAATAGATAATTGATTGTCGATTTCATCAATATTCCTCTCATTCCATCCCATTCAGTTGTGTTTTGAAGGATACTCAGATTCAAAATAATGGGAGCAGAAAAAAGATATTTCCTCTTGCAAATAAGCTTCTGCAATAGATCCTTCAACAGATGCTTTGTTGCGTACTTTTCTTTTCAATTTTTTCATGCATCTTTCAAATGGGTACATCCATCGAAACTGTACCGGACCTCCACATTTGGCTTCATATGGAAAATGTAACATCAAATGTTCCATTGAGTCGAAGAAAGATCTCGGAAATATTTTTTCCAGTTTACATATAATTACAACAACATCTTTTTCAAGTTTTCCTAGAGCATCATAATCTGCCGTAGCCGCACAAATTTCCTGAAAAAAATGAGACATGTCTGTTATGGAATCTCAAATCACAGAATTCAACAGACCTCTTAATCCAATGGGTAGAATTCTCTCCATTATAACATGACAATCATGACTTTTTAATCCAGTAATATGACCATTCTTTACACATCTACCCAAATTGGAAGCACAGCAATCTGGAAGTCTCAAATCTGCAATCCACTGACAAAATAATAAACGGTTTTCTTTAGACAGTGTATAAGCTGCTTTTGGTTTCAGTAACCTTTCTGTTCTGACATTCTCAAATAGTTCCAATTCTGGACGCCTGCAAATTTGGGCAAGATCTAAACGTGCATTTACATTGTCTTTGCTCTTTCCTGGCGTATCCAAAACTGTATGAAACAAATTATCAAAACAGTTCTTCTCAATATGCATGACATCTAACATGTGTCGGACCAACAAATCAGACCAATATGGCAAATCCCAAAATATGCTACGTTTAATCCAATTGTGTTCTTTCCCAAAACCAGAAATTTTCTGTTGATTTATTGTGGGACCAAAAGTGATGGGAGGTAATGAAAATACAACTGATTTTAACTCCGAACCTGATAGCATTTTTGGAGGTCCATCCCTTTCAACTGTTCATTTTCTGAAATGAGATCTGTTTCTGCGAAAAGGATGATCAGCTGGAAGAAATCTGCAATGAAAGTCAAAATAACAAGGTTTCTTTCCATGAATGAGCATAAATGCTTTGTTCTCTCCCATACAGTAAGGACATGATTTCTGACCATGTGTACTCCAGCCAGATAACATCCCATAAGCCGGGAAGTCACTTATTGTCCACATCAATGCTGCTCTCAGTATGAAATTCTGTTTCGTTGCAACATCATATGTACTGACACCAGTACTCCACAATAAATTTAATTCATCAATCAATGGATTCAAATAAACATCAATATTTTTCTTCGGATGTCCTGGAATTAGTAAAGTCAAAAAGATATATGGCTCCTTCATCAACATCCATGGAGGTAAATTGTACGGAGTTAAAAAAACAGGCCAACATGAATATTGACTACCATAAGATCCAAACGGACAGAAACCATCAGTGGAAAGGCCCAGTCGAACATTTCTAGCTTCTAAAGAAAATGATGGATGCACTCTATCAAAATGTTTCCATGAATCACCATCGGCTGGATGATTCAAGCTTTTATCAGTTAAAATATTCTCTTTATGCCATGACATCATTGTCGCTGTATTCTTAGACATGAATAAACGCTGAAGTCTGGATGTAAGCGGAAAATATCTCAACTGTTTTACAGGAATCAAACCAGACTTCCCGTGTTGTCCTTCTTTATATCTCAGTTGCCCACATGTAGGACAACTATCCAACGACTCATTTTCTCCAGAATATAAAATGCAGTCATTTGAACATGCATGAATCTTCTGACAAGTAAGTCCCAAATTTCAAACCAGCCTCTTACTCTCATAGTAATTTGCAGGTAAAACATTTCCTTCGGGTAACAGTGTTTTCAGCAAAGAAAATATCTGGTCAAAACAGGTGTTTGACATTCCGTTATCTGATTTGATAGCCATAAATTTTGCAACTGCTTCTAATTTGCTCATCTTGCAGCCAGGATATAATGCATCCTCAGCAGATTTCAACAACTCATAAAATTCATACGGTGCCAACTCAGGATTTGAAGCTATATCAGCCGGAGTTTCTGTATGTTGAACAGATGAACCTGCAACATCATGTACTAAATCTTGAAACCGGGATGGATCCGGAATCAAGTTGTTATCACCTGCTCTGGAACTGCGTTCACTGTGTTGATACCAAAAAACATAATCTGGTTGAAAACCAAAACGCAAGAGATGTTCTCCCACTTTGTCAAACGTGTCAAACGTTCTCAATGCACATTTTCTGCAAGGGCATTTTATTTTTCCTTCTGAAACAAATTCTGAATTTGATTCCGCAAATGATAAAAAAGTCTCCACACCCTCAACATATACTGGATTTAAACCAGAACCATTTGGATTTCTACGTTGATTTATCCATATGCGGTCACCTAATAATGATTGTTGACGACCTCGTTGTTCCATATTTCTCTATAAAATATAAAAGCATTACTGGTTTTGAATAATTTGTTAGAAAAAACACTCAAGTAAAGATTGAATATATTGAGAATAAAGAAAAACATGTTACAAATATTGATAATTTTAATATTATATTGATTTTTTATTATTTTAATAATACTAATATAATTTTTTCATAAACATTAATTATATAATAATAACATTATTACATTATTAGTATATTTTATTATTAATATTAAAATAACATAATTTTTTATATTATATACAATTCTCCTTTCATCTGTGTGTTTAAAATTCTGTCTCCACATGTAATATTTGCATTCACTTTCACCTCTCCATTGGCGAGTAGGTTGATAATTTTGAAAAAGAATGCGAATATTACATGTGGAGACAGAAAACACACAGATGAAAAGAGAATTGTATATAATATAGAAAATTATATTATTTTAATATTAATAATAAAATATACAAATAATGTACTAATTATTGGTAATTATTACTAATTATTACTAATTATTGGTAATTATTACTAATTATTACTAATTATTGGTAATTATTACTAATTATTACTAATTATTGGTAATTATTACTAATTATTGATAATTATTACTAATTATTACTAATTATTACTAATTACTGGTAATTATTACTAATTACTGGTAATTATTCCTAATTATTACCAATTGTTACTATTTATTACTAATTATTACTAATTATTACTATTTACCGGTAATTATTTCTAATTATAGGTAATTATTACTAATTATTGGTAATTATTACTAATTATTGGTAATTATTACTAATTATTGGTAATTATTACTAATTGTTACTATTTATTACTAATTATTACTATTTATTACTATTTACCGGTAATTATTCCTAATTATTGGTAATTATTACTAATTATTGGTAATTATTACTAATTATTGGTAATTATTACTAATTATTGGTAATTAATACTAATTATTGGTAATTATTGATAATTATTGTTAATTATTGGTAATTATTACTAATTATTGGTAATTATTGCTAATTATTTCTAATTATTACTAATTATTGGTAATTATTACTAATTATTGGTAATTATTACTAATTATTGGTAATTAATACTAATTATTGGTAATTAATACTAATTATTACTAATTATTGTTAATTATTACTAATTATTACTAATTATTGGTAATTATTGTTAATTATCCCTAATTATTGGTAATTATCCCTAATTATTGGTAATTATTACGAATTATTGGTAATTATTACTAATTATTACTAATTATTACTAATTATTACTAATTATTGGTAATTATTACTAATTTTTGGTAATTATTCCTAATTATTGGTAATTATTACTAATTATTAGTAATTATTACTAATTATTCCAAATTATTGGTAATTATTAATAATTATTGGTAATTATTACTAATTATTACTAATTATTGGTAATTATTACTAATTATTGCTAATTAATACTAATTATTGCTAATTAATACTAATTATTGGTAATTAATACTAATTATTGGTAATTAATACTAATTATTGGTAATTAATACTAATTATTGGAAATTAATACTAATTATTACTAATTATTGGTAATTACTGGTAATTATTACTAATTACTGGTAATTATTACTAATTACTGGTAATTATTACAAATTACTAGTAATTATTACTAATTATTGGTAATTATTACTAATTATTTGTAATTATTACTAATTATTACTAATTATTACTAATTACTGGTAATTATTACTAATTACTGGTAATTATTCCTAATTATTACTAATTATTACTATTTATTACTAATTATTACTATTTATTTCTCTTTACCGGTAATTATTACTAATTATTACTATTTATTACTATTTACCGGTAATTATTACTAATTATTGGTAATTATTACTAATTATTGGTAATTATTACTAATTATGGGTAATTATTACTAATTATTGGTAATTATTACTAATTATTGGTAATTAATACTAATTATTGGTAATTAATACTAATTGTTACTAATTATTGGTAATTATTACTAATTATTGGTAATTATTACTAATTATTGGTAATTATTCCTAATTATTGGTAATTATTACTAATTATTGGTAATTATTACTAATTATTCCTAATTATTGGTAATTATTAATAATTATTGGTAATTATTACTAATTATTACTAATTATTGGTAATTATTACTAATTATTGGTAAATAATACTAATTATTGGTAATTAATACTAATTATTGGTAATTAATACTAATTATTGGTAATTAATACTAATCATTGGTAATTAATACTAATTATTGGTAATTAATACTAATTATTACTAATTATTGGTAATTACTGGTAATTATTACTAATTACTGGTAATTATTGGTAATTACTGGTAATTATTACTAATTACTGGTAATTATTACTAATTATTGGTAATTATTACTAATTATTGGTAATTATTACTAATTATTGGTAATTATTACTAATTATTACTAATTATTATTAATTACTGGTAATTATTACTAATTACTGATAATTATTCCTAATTATTACTAATTGTTACTATTTATTACTAATTATTACTATTTATTACTATTTACCGGTAATTATTACTAATTATTGGTAATTATTACTAATTATTGGTAATTATTACTAATTATTGGTAATTATTACTAATTATTGGTAATTATTACTAATTATTGGTAATTATTACTAATTATTGGTAATTATTACTAATTATTGGTAATTATTACTAATTATTGGTAATTAATACTAATTATTGGTAATTAATACTAATTATTACTAATTATTGGTAATTATTGGTAATTATTACTAATTATTGGTAATTATTACTAATTATTGGTAATTATTACTATTTATTGGTAATTATTACTAATTATTGGTAATTATTACTAATTATTGGTAATTATTACTAATTATTCCTAATTATTGATAATTATTGGTAATTGTTCCTAATTATTAGTAATTAAATGAATAATTACTAATAATTAGGAATAATTACCAATAATTACAAATAATAACATTATTAGTATAT
This sequence comes from Viscum album, assembly GCA_963277665.1. Lineage (NCBI taxonomy): Eukaryota > Viridiplantae > Streptophyta > Magnoliopsida > Santalales > Viscaceae > Viscum > Viscum album. The sequence continues at coordinate 1,363,617,900 of OY728143.1, read as the reverse complement.
TTTATTATTAATATTAAAATAATATAATTTTCTAATTTATATACAATTCTCCTTTCATCTGTGTGTTTTCTATCTCCACATACAAATAATACATGTGAAGACAGCAAACACACAGATGAAAAGAGAACTGTATATATATAAAAAATTATATTATTTTAATATTAATAATAAAATAGACTAATAATGTAATAATGTTATTATCCCTAATTATTGGTATTTATTACTAATTATTAATATTTATTCTTAATTATTAAAAATTATTACTAATTATTCCTAATTACTATTAACTATGAACAATACTAATAATTTAAATTTATTAAGTAATAAAACAATATAAACATAATTAAATTACAACTAATTAAGAATAATTGAAACTAATAAAAAATTAAAAAAAAATATTAAATTAAATTGAACATAAATACCTTGAAAATTGATCTGCTCTGATCGTTCTTCAAAACTTTAATATCAGCTCTGAAGAAAAAAATTAAACTGAAGAAAAACTCAACTTTAGAAACACAAGTTTGAGAGCAGGAGAAGATAGAGAATGAGAATGATTTGAAAAAAACGGATGGGGGTATTTATAGGTTAGATTATTTGCGACGGGTCCATTTGCGACGGGAATCCCGTCGCAAATAGTGTTATTTGCGACAGTACCCGTCGCGAATACCTTAGCCAACATTTATTACGGTCAACGGTTAAATAGTTATTTGCGACGGGTCCCGTCGCAAATAACCACCTGCCGACATACTATTTGCGACGGGGGAATATTCCCATCGCAAATACCTTTTACCGCCGCCGGTTATTTGCGACGGGAAAATATTCCCATCGCAAATAGTTTTCCCGCGATTTGGCGCGCATCACGGGAAAACTATTTGCGACGGGGAAAGCAATCCCGTCGCAAAAGCCTAATTATTTACGACGGGTAAATACCCCCGTCGCAAATAAGTTTTTAACGGGACTATTTGTGACGAGATTTATTCCCGTCGCAAATAACCCGTCGCAAATACCCATTTTTCCCGTAGTGTCATGTGATTCAACACATGAAACACTTATATTATTGATATCCCAACATTGAATATTCTTGAATGATAATAGTTATCATTCAGTTTCCAACTAATCATAGAATGTAAGCAAATATTTTATGACATGATTATGCTTAGAAAATCCTATACAATATCATCCAATCATAAAATATGATTGGATAATGTATTGGTATGAAATCTAAATTCCATGCCTTATGATATGGACAAATTCATTGTATGTATAATGGTTTTAGGTAATATCTACTTCAGGTAGTAATGGTAGACCCTCTTTTATATTTTTGATCATACTAATTATTCTCATTTCATTCCTACAAATAAAGTAGAAAAATAATTATAATACATCATAAAATACAAGAGAAAGAAAATATGCTTAGTAGTTGAAAGGTATTTCTAATTTTAGTGAATTCTAGGTGTCCATCACTGAAAAAAATAATACATAAAGAGGAATGAAGTAACAATGTAATTTAAAAAAATAAATTAGATAAATAAAAAACATTGTTTTATTGAAAACATGGGTTTACTCCCATGAAGCACTACATTATAATTCCCTGGTTAGACTCCTTCCAAAATAACTAACCATAATCAGTTTTAAGGTGATATTTTATAGTAGAAGTGTCATTTTTATTTTCTTAAAAGCTTCAAAGAGAGTTAAGGATAATTTTAACTCCCACATTCAACCAAAACTTCTATTTTTCTTTCATTATAATATGAACTAGGTTGTTGTCCAAGGATTTTAGAAAGATTAAAAAATCATTTCCAACACTAAAAACATGTGAAATAAACATAGAAAAGTGACTTAAAGGGGAGGTATCACCCTCACTACCCTCTACCACCTTAGTGGTGTAAAAAATATCAATAATAGCTTTAAAATATATTATGACTAGACCTATAATCCTAAATTCATATTTCAAAGTAGACTAAAAATCAAGTAGTGAGGCTGATTCTCACTTAAATAAATTCATTTTGAAATTATAAATGTATTATTCAAAATCCTTACTTGAATCAAAAAATCTGAAGCTCTAAAAATCATTTTTAGATCACTTATCAAAACATTAATCATAGTAGGTGAGTGGTTTTTAATTAAGAAAATATATTAAAGTTGAAAATCATCTTGATTTTCATTAACTAGTGACTAATTCCCAATTCCAAATTCAATAATCTTTTTAAGTTCACAATCAATTTAATCAATGTCAAAATAAGACACTTCCTTTACTAAATCAACTCTAGAATATCCTTTAATAGGTGTGGGTTTATTTTTAGTTTCAAATAAATTGATCCTATAATTTTCATCAAAAATATTAAAGACCAATTTCCCTTTAGAAACATTTATTGTAGCCCCTCCAATAGATAAAAATATTATACTGATTATGATAAACATCTCTTTATCACACTCTATACCCAAAATTAGAAAACCAGTGGGTGTGACCAGCTCACCCACCTTGAACTGATTTCATCAAACCTTCCAATTAGGTATGTAATAAAACTATCTTCTATTGAATAGTAACTGAGGTAAGTTTAACTTATCTAAGCTTCAATTACTAAAACAAAAATAAGGAATGATATTTAATATTTCACAAAGGTTACATAAGATATTTTTCTCTCCAATACCCCCTAAACTATAATGTATGAAAAATATTATAAGGATATGAATTTTTTAGTTATTTTATTTTAAAGGATGACACTATACCCCTCAGTGAGGGATATTGTAAATAATTCTTCCAAGGTCTTCTTATTGTTAAAACCCACTACTAGAAATATGGTTTATACTAATGGACCTATACCAATGGTTTGAGAAACATTTTGTATAAGTACCTTATATCAACCCTTTTAATATATTATTGTTATTTTTTTCTATATACCAATGGTTTTAATTAACCATTAGTATAAGTAAAAAGATTCATGGACCTATACTAATGATTTTCAAAAACTATTGGTATAAGTTATACCATTATTTATATATTTTTATGTATAATAATTATAAATACTTCAAAATTTATAATTAATTTTATACATACATATATATATATCTTAAAATATATACATTAAAATATTTATAGTTTGGTGGTTAAGTCATTGAATAATAAAGGAGAGGTCATGGGATCAAAACTCAATGTTGGTTCTTTTTCATTACCTATACAAATATTTTTCGAACCATTTGTAAATATTTATATACCAATGATCTTTTAAAACTTTGATATAGGATTATACCAATATTTGTATGCCCAATGGCTCATAAACCCATTGTTATATGCTATAAAAATAGTTTTAGAGCCTATACCAATAGTTCCAAACTATTAGTATAACATTTATTTTTAGTATTGAGTGATTATAAAGAATTTTATACATGAATTAATGTGAAACAAAGCATCAATTAATGAGAAATAAACTTCTATCTTTTTAAACATCTCAAGAAACTTTATATGGTTTGGATTAGTATTGTATTTATAAGTCTCTTTTGAAAAGATATGGGTGGAGTGGAGTTTCTCATGTCTGTAACATGCTCATCCTCAACATTTTTTCCTTGACTGGTCTTCTTCCATTTCTGTAACTCCCTAAAAATCTAAAGTAGAAATATTGTATTCAATAGCATGTATGACACATAACACAAAGCATGTAAGGAAATATAATACCCCAAGACTTTATAATATATTTACTATTTTAAATAAATTCAATCTATGATATCACCTAAAATGCATGCGATACTGAGTTAACGTATGTCATACACAATAATTAGTTTTTATAATGTATTGTGTTACACGCATGACTGAGTTTTACCAAACAATAATATATTATTAAAATATTATTATTTAAGATAATAATACTTAACCTAGAATTTAAATTTATGGTTATGAATAGTATTAACTAACTTATGCAAATACATGGTTTAAAAAAATTTAAAATGAATTAATAGGTTACCAATTAATTAGAAATGAAAATAAAAACCAATTAAATATAAAGGAAATATTATTATTTTTATGCTCACAAAAGTGTTTTTTCCTTAATAACTTAAATTAATTACAATTAGTGAATGGTATTAATGAAATATATATGTTATATATTCAATAAAATATTTTTTATAATTATCCAATAGATTCTATTGAAAAAATATAAGAATAAACTCAATATTACACATAAAAACCTATATTTTTATTAAAAAGATTTTACCACTTTTTAATGGATATACATTTTAAATCTAATTTTTGACCCTTTTATAAATTTCATATGTAAAAATAAACTTCATATTTGAAATATAAACAAAAAAATTAGATTAGAGTAATTTTTTGGTATTTTTTTATAAATATTCATTTTTTAATGAATAGTGAAAAATATTGAAATTTAATTCAAAACAAATTTTTCATCTAGTTTATTTATAAGGTTAAATTATACTTCTAATTTATTTAATTTTAATCAGATAATATTTTTATTAATTAATACAAGTTATTTCATTGTAAAATTGACTATAAAAACATAGCAAACTTTAGGATGTTTTTACTTTAAAAACCTGCATTGTCGTCACATCTACAAGATTAATTTAAATTTGATTTATTCTACTTATTTGATTAAAATTTAGAAAAATGGATTCCATATTTTTAATAATCATAATTTATAATATCCAATAAGTTCAACTTAGTTTTTTACAAAAAATATAAGTGAATGTAATTAAAATTAATTACAACGATTAAGGTTAAATTAAACTTAATAAGGGATTAAGCCATAACCCTAATACACAAAACTACCTATAAACTTGTAAAAAATCCATTTTATAACTTTATTTCAACTCTATCCTCCATTGGATCTAATTTTTACTATTATGTATCCACTTTCAACAAAAAAAACATGGTTGGGGTTCCTTTCTTTTAAAATATTACAAGAGAGCCACTTGTCCTCCATTATAAAAGGCCACCTTTCTTCCCACTTCTTCACACCTATCAAGAAACTTAGGTTCAGAAAAACTCTTCCCAATTCATTCCTAAACATTCATCCATTACTCCTTGAATCCTCTATTTGAGAATAAATCAATCCAAGGAAGTCTTTTGGTGCAAACCAAAAGGAGTTACCCGATTAAGAGGTAACATCTTTCCTAAAGCTCTTTAATTTTATTTCCATCCTCCGCTACCTCAAATATTATTATTCCATATTTATATAGAAAGTACAGTATCCTAAATATACTAGTATGTTTTTTTGATAATTTTTTGACCTAAACTTACACACGCCTATATCTAATGGGTAACAAACATATTGTTTACATGTATGGTAGACTATCGCCTCACGAAATGATGTTTGTTCATTTTTTCATTTACCACCTATCATATTGGAAATTATGATAGACACTCTATTTATATATTATATTTATTATTTATTTAATTTTATTTAATTTCTTTACAACACATATCTTTATACTTTCCATTTTGTATAAAAATGATAACTTTGTTTGTGGAAGTGCGGACTACCGCCCCCTCAAAGTGATGTGATTCATTCACACTATGCATGGAATGTATAAAGGATGATTTTAATTAAACATATGATACATAAAAAACATATATATGATATTAATGACATAATTACCTTTCTCGAAATATATATATATATATATATATATCATTTTACTTATTATACTTTCACACACTAAAAAGTGATAATATCGGTCATGGATGTGTGGACTACCTCCTCCTCGACATGATGTGATTCATTTTTACATAACAATAATTATATATATAAGTATATATGACTAAATAATATGTTATTTAATACATAATTATCATTTTGGAAATATATAGTGCTACTTAGCTTCTTTCCATAATGATCATTGAAAATGAGAATGTTACTCATGCGTGTGTATGGTCTATAGTCTCCATGATCATAACATTGATTCATTTTTCATAACCATATTTAATGATTTTTATATATTAAAATTTATGTATAAATATTATAATTATTTCATTATTATTATTCTTGATATATTATATAATAACCCCTTTTACCGTAGTTGACCTACCAAAGTTTTTTTTGACACATAAATCGAATTTTGGTCAAAACATCTATTATAAACATAATTGTTTATGTATTTTATAAAAAATAGTAATAAGTGAGATAAAATTAATGATAAACATGAAAAATATTCTCAAAAAAGTATAAAATTACCATTATTTTATTGTACGGTAAGTTAAATGATGTTCACCTGAGAGGAAACACAAGGTAAGGGATCTTTGTCTCAATTTACATTCCATTGAAACTTAACTATTGTTATACACCTAGTTTCTTTTATATGGGGTATATACTGCCTTTGACATGTTATATCATGAATCCCTTTATTCTAATGATATTATAAGTTTCTTTTAATATTATTCCTTCATGAGTCTTATGACTTAAAATGTTTCAATGTGTTATGGGATTCTTTGGAATGTTTAAAATTTATTTTCCTCAAAAATAATACAAATAATATTTCAATGGTATTTCCATTTAAGTAAATTAAATAACCATTTTTTAATAAATTATTTTATTCTACTCTGGTTATTTATGACCATTTTCATGTATTTGTACAATTTTTTTCACTCTTTGGTACTCAAAATGTTTTAAAAATGTTTTTAAGAAAACCAGACTTTATTTCTCTCTTTAGTTAGAGAACACGTTTTCTTCTAAAAACCATAATTTATTAAAAAAATCAAAAAAATGATTTTAAAACGATTTTTAAAGACATTTTTACCCTTTTTTATTTTACTAAGGTTTTCAAATGAATATTTTGTAATTTTCTAAACATGGAATATTTTTAACCTTTAACCGTGCAAAAGGAATTTCTTTTTTGCCTCTCATGATTTGTATGGATTTACCCACCATCATTTATTTGAATCTTCCTATGCATGTTTAAAAGGTTGATTTTTAAAGAAAATATTTTCAAAATTTATTTTCAAATAAAATTTTTTCATAATAAAAGGATATTTTCCTAAAAAATGTTTTTAAAATATCTCTTTATAATTTTTTCCTTCATGATTGAAAACAACCCTTTATTTTACTCCACTTAGGGTATGTTGTATTGATACCATCCTTAATATTCCTCTATATGTTTTATGATTGATTTATTCAATGATATTATTCACATTCACTTCCTTGATTCCTTTTAGTCCCCTTAAAATATTTAATTTCTTATGATCATTTGACATTGAATTCCCCTTAAGTATCCATATCATTTATCATGGATATTATTATTACCTAAACTATATACCATTTTACATATGGTGTTTACTTTGACAGTTATTTAATCAATTGGGGAATTATTGATAATTCTATATTTTCTACTCCATATAGATATTTGATAAGGCACTTTTTTAAATTGATTATTAAATATATGAGGAATGTTTTTGGACTGGTATGACATGGGTGGGGATCGGTTATAGATAGTTCCTCGATGCATTGGTAGTATCATGGGATGAGTCATTTGGATAATCACATTAGATGGGTTTTCACCTGATATTTTGCAAACATTATTGTGAAAGGTATTGACAGTAAAGGTACCATGTACCTAGGAAGCATGGCCTCTAATAATTAAGCATTTACCTCATTTAGTTTTAGTTATTATTCATTCATGAGATTTTTCATCGACATATCTATGGATACATTTCATTTTTAGTTCATTGATTAAATGACATGTTTTTAGTTTCTTACCTTGCCATATTTATTTTTCCTTATCTATTTATTTGAATGGAATGTGTTTCTATTTATTACCTTTCTATACTGTTTATGCACTTCCTTCTTAGTTTGTTGATTACATGGTATGTGTGTTTATTAATTTACCATGACATAATTATTACTCTCATTGATTAATTATTTCTTCTATTATATTATGCCCCTACTGGTCATTTGATCTCACCCTTATTATGTTTCATTTCCCCAGTAATCTAAGAAGCATACTATGAATGATATTTAGGGGTTTACTAGATGGATTAGAGTTATCCTCAATGTTATTTATTTATTTAGAAATAAGTAAAAAAATGTTGTGATTAGTGAATTCATTTGTAAGATAAGAATCATTTATATGTCTGGTTTACCAAGACTAGTAAACTTATCAGTCCTTCGGAGCTTGATTCCCTGTAATCATACTGATGTAATTGATAGCAGACACCAGTTATGGTCCTTCTAGGGATGGGTCTCTATAGTAGGTATTAGAGGAAGTTTATTAGCAACCTTGGTAACTATAATAAATAAAACATAGATTATGGAATGTAACCCTAAGGTCTAATTTGAGGATACGTATATAAGAACACTATATAATTTTGGTAAAGTATAGATTATGTGGGTCTTCTTAGAAATACATCTCTGTCTGGATACTATAAGTGGATGTGGTTCTGGAACAGATGTAAATCAGAGTAACAACTCCGACAAGGTGTTCTGGGCCTGACTCAGGGTAACCTAGTACACAAAAACAGGCCTTAATGTGCACCTAGTTTGACACTCTCACGGGATATGCTTAGAATAATTGACATTTTCCTTATAAACCATTATGAAGGATTTTGGAAATGAATGACCTAGGTTAAACCTAAGGTTTTTTATATTGAAGATAAGGTTTCATGATTTAGAAATTAAACTAATGATATTATCAATAATTCTTATACCAAATAAAGTACTGTGTGAAATAAAACAGATGAAGTATTTATGTATTATGGTTATATTGAAAACCTTAGTTAAAATACTATTAGGCGATTTATCTTATTTAAAGGATTTCCATCAAATTTATTTTGGGAAATTATATTATTATTTTTTTAGAAAATTAAAGCCTTTATGTCATGTGACAATTAATCAAGTCCATCAAGTTCATAGGTCTTGAACCCTTGACCTAAGGACGATAAGGTTTTCACACCATCCACTAACCTACATAATGTCCTGGTTAATTTTTCATTGTTTTTAGTTAAACAATTGGAAGAATAAATGTTAATGATGAACAAATAGTATCAGTTTTGAGTATTATAAATTAATCTATTAACCATATCGGTTTTGAAAGATATTTAAAGACAAATAGTTAGACTTGTCACACTTTTATAGGCCTTATGATCCTTTAAAAGTTTCTTCTAGTGCTTCAAACATCAAAATTAATTTTTAATGAATTAGAAATTGATTGAAGCATAAAAAAAGATGAAATTTCTCTTATGAAATTGAAATTTATAAAGAAATTATATTTCCTTGTATTCTTAGGTAGTAAAATAATTACTCAAAATTAGGAAAATGAAAAAAAATGTGTTGTCCTAATACCTTTTTTTAACCAATGGTCTACTAAATCATCGAAGATTTATGGGTTTGAGGCCCTAAACTTTTTGTTGATCATTAACTTGTTTGTGATTGATGACCTCATTCACTCTCTATAAATATGTACACTTTTACTCTAAGTACATATCTATACTTTTTACTAATGTTATCCTACTTAGAAACCTAGTTGCATGTTAGTCCATGTGAACCTTGCACTTCCACTCTCTCTCTTCTAGAGGATTCCTTACGAACCCTTCTCACGATGTGAGATTTTCACATAGGAAATATTAAAAAAATTATTATTAAGATAGTGTTTAAATTAAAAGGATTCAATTTAATTAAAGTGGGGAGAATATAACACCTCGAAAATATAAAGTGTGAATATTGTATTCAATAGCGTTTATGACACGTAACGCCAAGCATGTAAAGGAATATAATACCTTAATACTTTATAATATATTTACTATTTTAAATAAATTCAAAATATGATATCAATTTAAATTCACAGATATTGAGTTAGTGTATGTCGTACGCAACAATGATTTTCTTCAATGGTTTGTGTTACATGCAAGACTGAGTTTTACCAAACAATAATATATATTTAAAATATTATTATTTAATAGAATAATACTTAACCTAGATGTTAATTAAGCAGTTATAAATATTATTAACTAACTTATTAAAATATATGGTTTACCAAAATATAAAATGAATTAATAGGTTAATAATTAATTAGAAATGAAAATGCAAACCAATTGAATATAAAGGAAATATTATTATTTTTATCCTCACAAAGGTGTTTTGTCATAATAAATTAAATTAATTACAATTAGTGAATTATATTAATGAAATATATATTTTATGTATTCAATAAAATATTTTTTATAATTATCCAATATATTTTATAGACATAAGATAAGAATAAACTCAATATTACACATAAAAACCTTTATTTTTATTAAGGCACTTTTACTGCCTTTTAATGGCGAACCCATTTTAAATCCAATTTTTGACCCTTTTATAAATTTTATATTTCAAAATAAAATTAATCTTTTAAATGAAAACATAAAAATTAGTTTTGGGTAAAGTTTTAGTATTTTTCTCTAAAGATTCATTTTTTAATGAATAATGAAAAATACTAAAATTTAATTCAAAATTGATTTTTCATCTAAATTATTTATATGGTTAAATTATAAAAAAAATTATTTTAAAGTTTAATTAGATAATATTTGTATCAATTAATACAATTTATGTTATTGGAATAAATTTCACTTTGAAATTGACTATAAAAACTTAGCAAACTTTAGGACGTTTTTACTTTAAAAACCCACATTGTCGTCCTGTCTACAGGATTAATTGTTATTTAATTTCTGCCAATTTTATTATTGGAATTAGGAAAAATGGATTCCATATTTTTAATCATAATAATTTATAATTTCCAATAATTTCAACTTAATTTTTTACCAAAAATATTAGTGAAATCATTTAAAAATAGTTACAACAATTAAGGTTAAATTAAGATTAATAAGGGACTAAACCATAACCTTAATGCCCAAAATGACCTATAAACTTGTCCAAAATCCATTTTATGGAAATATTTCGAAATTTTCCTCCCTTTTATCTACTTTTGACCAATATTTATCCACTTTTAATAAAAAAATGTTGGTGGGGTTCCTTTCTTTTAAAATATTACAAGAGAGCCACTACTCCTCCATTATAAAAGGCCATCTTTCATACCACTTCCTCACGCCTCTCAAGAAACTTAGGTTTAGAAAAAATTGGCCTAATTCACACACAAAAAATCCATCCCCTCATCCTTGAATCCTCCCTTTGGTTATAAATCAGTCAAAGAAATTATTTTGGTGCAAACCAAAAGGTGTTACCTGATTAAGAGGTAACATCTTTCCAAAAGCTCTTTAATTTTATATCCATTATCCACTACCTAAACTCTTTATATTCCATGTTTATATAGAAAATATATTATCCTGAATATACTAGGATGTTTTTATGATAATTTTTTTACCTAAACATACACACACCTTCATCAAATGGGTAACGAACATACTATTTATGTGTATAGCGGACTACCACCTCATGAAATGGTGATTGTTCATTTTTCTTTTACCACCTATCACGGTGGAAATTATGTTGGAAACTATGTTTATATATGATATCTATTATGGCTTTAATCTTATATAATTCTTTTATAACACATATCTTTATACTTTCCATTTTGTGTAAAAATGATAACATTGTGTGTGGAAGTGAAGACTACCGCCCACTCAAAGCGATGTGATTCATTAACACTATTCATGGAATGTATAAAAGATGATTTAAAGTAAAAATATGATAAATAAAAAAATATGTGATATTAATGAAATAATTACCTTTATATATATATATATATCATTTTTCTTATTATCCTTGCACACGCTAAAAAGTGATAATATCGGTCGTGGGTGTGAGAACTACCACCTCCTCAACATGATGTGATTCCTTTTTACATAAAAATAATTATATATATAAGTACATATGAAAAAATAATATGTTATTTATGATATAATGATAATTTTTTAAAGATATAATGCTACTTAACTTTTTTCCATAACTATCATTGAAAAATGAGAACGTTACTCATGCGTATACACGGTCTACTGTCTCCATGATCATAACATTGATTCATTTTTCCTAACCATATTTAATGATTGTTTTTAAAAGTATAATTAGTGTATAAATATGATAATTATTTCATGATTATTATTATATATATTTTATATTATGACCCCTTTGACCATATTTAACCTACCAAAGTTGTTTTTGACACACAACCCGAAGTTTGGTCAAAACTCCCAATGTAAAATTAATTGTTTAAATAGTTATATACATCATAGTAATAAAGGATATAAAAGTAATGATAAACATGAAAAAAATTATCAAAAAAGTATAAAATTATCATAATTTTATTATACATGAATTTAAAGGATGTTCACTTGAAAGAAAATGCAATGTAAGGGATTTTCGTCTCAATTTTCATTTCATTGATACTTAATTGTTGTTATGCACCTAGTTTATTTTATGTGGGGTATATACTATATTTGAAATTTTGTATCATGAATCCATTTATTCTCATGATATTGTAAGTTTATTTTAATATTATTCCTTCATGAGGATTATGACTTAAAATGTTTCAAAGTGGTATGGGACACTTTGGAATGTTTATAGATTATTTTCCTCAAAAATAATACTAAACATATTTAAATGGTATTTCCATTTGAGAAAATTAAATAACCATTGTTCAATAAATCATTTTATTCTCCTATATTTATTCATGAACATTTTCATGTATTTGTACAATTTTTTCCACTCTTTGGTACTCAGAATGTTTTAAAAAAAATTTAAGAAAACTCAACTTTATTTCTCTCTTTAGTCAGAGAACCTTTTTTCTTCTAAAACAATGTTGTATTAAAATGATTTCCAAAAATGGTTTTAAAATTATTGGGTAAAGAAATTTTTACCCTCTTTTTTACTAATATTTTCAAAGTAATCTTTTTATCAGTTTTTTAACAAGGAATCTTTCTAACCTTTAACCATGCAAAAGGAATGACCTTTTTACCTCATACAGCTTGTACAAATTTACTTGTCATCATTTATTTGAATCTTCCTTTTCATGTTTAAAAGGTTAATTTTTATAGAAAATATTTTTAAAAGTGATTTTCAAATAAAAGGTTTTTCAAAAGGTTTTTCATAATAATTAGATATTTTACTCAATAATGTTTTTAAAATATATATTTATAATTTTTCCATTCATAAATGAAAAAAACCATTTATTTTACTCCACTTGGGTTATGTTGTATTGATACCATACTCAATATTAATCTAGATGGTTTATGATTTATTTATCCAAGGATAGTATTCACATTCACTTCCTTGATTCCTTTTAGTACCCTTTAAAATATTCAATTTCCTATGATCATTTGACATTAAATTTTCCCTAAATATCCATATCATTTATCATGGATATTACTATTTCCTAAAATGTATACTATTTTACATACAGTGTTTACATTGACATTTATTTGATTAACTAGAGAATTATCAATAAATCTTTATTTTCTACTTCATATGGATATTTGATAAGGTACATTGTTAAATCGATTATTCGATATGTGAGGAATATTATTGGATTGGTACGACATGGTTGGAGCCCAGTTATAGATAGCCTCTTGATGCATTGGTAGTATCATGGGACAATTCATTTGGCTATCCTCCTTAGATGGGTTTTCACCCAATATTTTTTAAACCATCTTGTGAAAGGTCTTGACGGTAAAGGTACCATGTACCTAGGAAACATGGCATCCAATAATTAAGCATTTCCCTCATTTAGTTTCAATTATTATTTATCCATGATATTTTGCATCGATATATCTAGGGAAACATTTCATTTTCAGTTCATTGATTAAATGGAATGTGTTTTAGTTTCTTACCTTTCCATATTTATTTTTCCTTGTATAGTTATTTGAATGGCAAGTGTTTATAGTTATTACCTTGTCATATTTTTATGCACTTCCTTATTAGTTTTTTGATTACATGGTATGTGTGTTAATTTATTTACCATGCCATAATTATTACTCTCATTGATTAATTATTGATTCTTCTATATTATGACCTTACTAAGAATTTGAGATCACCCTTATTATGTTTCATTTCCCTAGAAATCCAAGAAGAGAACTATGAATGATATGCAGGGATTTACTAGATGGATTAGATTTATCCTTGATGTTATTTATTTATGTATAAAAAATGAAAAAAAAAATATTTGTAATTGGTGTATTCTCTTATAATAAAAGACTCGTTTATGTATTAGGTTTTCCAAGAATACTAAACTGATTAGTCCTTCAGGGCTTGATTCCTTGTAATCATGCCGATGTAATTGATATCAGAAACTAACTTCGGGTCTTCTGAGGCTAGGTCCCTACAATTTATGGTCACTTTCTTAATGTTTTTTAAGTGAAGGATTGGATTGTATCCCTATTTGGACCTTGTTGTCTAGTTTTTTATATTAGATAATTTCATGCATTTTAATCCCAGATTCATCATAGCTCTCTATTCAGTCTTTCCTAACCTAACTCTAGCCTTTTATTATGTTTTTAAGTTAATTCTAGTTATTATAGACATGATATTCTCCATAAGATTCATCTTATTAGTACAAAGAATCTTACCCCTGTCTCCCTCACTCAAATTTTTATCCACTTTACCCAGCTAAACCTTCTAACTATGGATGCTAAATAATTGAGAATCCAATTTAGTGATCAAATATCTTACTAAACCTTTCAAATCAAATTTATAATTAGAATTTCATGTAGTGTTCTGATATTTAAATATTTATTGATTTGAGTATCTTGGGGGAGAAGGTTGTTTCACTACCTATTGTTCTCTCCCTGAAACGTTCTTGTGGTTTTTATAACCATCATTATAACTATTTTAAAAAAGATAAAAATTATCTTATTATTTTTCCCATGGATATAAAATCTTTCACTTTTAGTGGTTTATATAAGTATGAAAAAAATTAGATAAAAAGATTATAATTCACATAAATTTAAAAAATTTCACATTGGTTACTTAGTGATCTCTCTTTATTGTGAAAAATTTCATGTTTGGATCTTTGGGACATCAATGTTTTGAGAAATTGTTTAATTTTAATAATTTGAGCATCAATTTCCATCCCTGAATCATTTTTATTATCACCCCTATTGTCCCTTATTATCCTAGAGGACTTATGTTGTGAGTTTTGGGAAATAATGTTATATATTTCGTTGATTTACTCATCTGACTTATTAGAATAGTTTCTAAAAGTATCTTGGTTTACTAAATTATGAAAATTTGGTATGATTCCCTTATAAAATGTTTTTATGAGAAAGTTTGTAGGAATTTGATTATGTGGAAACTACATTTGTATATTTCTATATCTATCTTAGACCTTATAGAACAACTCACCGGCATCTTATATAAAACTAGTTATCAACTCATAATTTACTCCACTAACCACTTGGGATATAATTTTATAAAAAAATGTATTTAAAAGTTAATCCCAAGTGTTAAAATTGTTTTCATCAAGTTAAAGGAAATAATTATTAATAGTTTTTTTCAAATAAAAGGGTAAAAATATCATCCTCAACTTATCCTTACTCAATCCTTAAAGTGGTAATTATTGAACCACTCCATAAAAGTATCTAATGAATGGAAAGGTGTCTTCATTAGTTAAATCATTAAAAAAGTGTAATAGTGAAAGATAGGTTTTCTTGAGTTTGTAATTCCTAAACCTTTGAGAAATACTAACAAAAAAAGGATTTAATAAAGTGATTGGGAGTTTTAACTCTCTAATTATAGGTATTTCTACATCCTTATACTAATATTGTAATTAATGCAATATTCAACTATATTTTAACCTCATAGTTTATTGTATTGAAGTGTAATTTTTAGAGAACTGAGTTTTTCCTAATCAAGACTTAGCACAATTTTGTGTTTTGGAGTCTTAAAACCTTCCTAGGGATAAAATGGTAAATTTATCCTAGTATATAACCTAATAAAAATTATTTGATAGTTATTTTTATTTCACGGTGAATTTTTTACCCTTTATTTGAGACGGTGTGAAATTTCAATCATAGAGGGGCCTTGAGAAAAATACATTAAGTGTAAAAATATTATTTTTAGCTCTCATGCATGTATATGTAATGAAATGACTATATATATTGAATGGATCATCATATAGGAAAACCAACACCTTGATTGAGACAAGAAAATGGGTTTCTATATGCATCAAGTCTCGTGGAAGTTTTCAATCATGGAATGAGTTAGAGGATTGAATTAAATAATTAATTAAATTATTAAATTAATTCATTACCCTAATAATTTCTCTATATAATCTTATTTTAAGAAAATTTCTAGGATTATCCACATAACCCTGAAAAATTTGAGAGGATTCATCATAGGAGAGTTCACTTGGTGTGGATTCAATGAGAGATTTGTAAAATCAACAAACGAACTTGATAATAATCACCAATGACTCCAACATGGACTCATTATTCTCTAATGGTCAAACCATTTTTGAGTTAGGTATTTCTTATTGTTGTATTTCACTCTATTTATTATTATTTCCAAGAATGAATTGATAATATTCACCTAATTCCTGACCTTTTCATGGCCCTATTAATTTATATTTGTAATTGAACTAGATTAATTTTTTAGCATTTTTTTTAATATGTTATTTGAATTTTCATACATATAATCTATGTATGATTTCACAATGGACATCAATTATATTCACCTTTTTATTTATTAATTTTTCTCCCATAATTTTTCACAAATCTATCATTATCCTATGGTTATGTTGGTGATTCAACATTATATTGATGATATGAACTGTGATCGAATCATTGGACCATGTGTTATTCTTTATTAATGATGATGAAGTTTTTGTCGAGCTAAATGATCCTTTTATGATAATGGAATGGGAAATTCAAGGTGGTTTGGATTCACCATCAGGAAATAATGTATGGGAAATACATGAAGGGGTGGAGGATTCCATTTCCAATTACTGGTAGCTGCAGATCAAAGTTTGGTGATGTTACATCCATGATAAGGTCCTTAGATGAAGATATGAGTGATATTGAAGGAAAATATGAGAATAAATTGGATTTTTAGGAAAGAATATGAATCTAGTTTGGAATATAAAACTACAATGTTAGTTTGTAAGAACACAGGCCGTGTAACTCGGGTGTTGCAGAAGTTAGGGTTTCATTGTGATTTAAATATCACACATTTCATGTTTTGTGGTATACATCATGTACCACCCGATGTGACCTTATTAGATTGTATAGGTATTAAATGTCTAGGTTTTTATTTGGCCTTACACACCATGTGGTCCAGGACTACACTCCATGTATCTATAGAACATGACTCAAGGTGTGGTGTTAAAAGTCGGGTGCTCTGTATAGACTAATATGTTATTTAGTCTATCCTACACACCATGTAGAGGGTCCTTACATGCCATGTGTAGTTCCTATACAGAGTCAAGTCTTCTTCTTAGGGACTACATATCATGTACCCTATAGAACATTTCATGTGCTTCTTCCAAATCTTCGGAATTATTGCATCTCCTTGATCAAAATTAAGAATTAGAAATGTAAATAGTCTAAACTAAGTGTTTTTTTATTTATAATATGATAGAGGACACTATTTTAGTATGAGATATGAGGGTAGAGGTTATGAAAGTAGTTTTCTTTCTTTTTAGCTTTGGGTAACCAAAGCTTGGGATCAAGCTTAATTTTTTGGGAGTGTTCTTGGGGATAATAACCCACCTTAATAGAAATTTCATTTTAGGTCATTGGTTTATCTCACTATTCTCATATAGGGTTGGTATTTTACTCATTAGGACTAGGATCTTCTACCTACAAATAGGGTAGAGTCGGTTATTCACCCTTATAGATATAAGGTCAAGATCTATAGCCTTTGAAATATATAGGGTCATTGTTTCACCCACATACATGGGGATGGGATTCTTTATCTATGGAGTTAGTATTTTACTCATCTAAGAGATCTTATGGGGATGGTGTCCTCTACTAGATTTGGTATTCCTGTTCAACTACTTGGGTGATAGGATCCTTCATTATATCTTTAGAGATGTTATGTGGGTTGTATGGAATAGGTAGATGGATACTTGTTCAGTAGTGTGATATGGATGGACCAGAGGGGTAGTACTTTTCTATCTAGTGAGTGTTATTTAGTGATGAATTGTCCCCCCTTTTCATGTTATAGTGGTTTCATGGTTGTTGGAAGTATTTTTAGTACATAGTTCATTGAGGCTTGTGACCCCCCCCCCCACTCTAACACCCTATTGTTTCCATTGATATGTTTCGTGTAGATTGATATCGGATTCAAGATTTAAAGACTCTTCAATGATTTGATATTTCTTATTTTATCATGTGGTATGACTATCAAGGATTGGAGTAGGGATGATTGGGAACTTTCTTTTTTTCCTTGAGTATTCTTGTCAGGAAAGCTCATCCAGAGACAAAGTCCCTGACCATTTATTAAAATAAAATAAAATTACACAAAGAAAACAACACAAGCCATGAAAATAGATACATATCATAGAAATAATTCCCATATCAATAACCATGATCCATTGCTTCATCTGCAGTAGCCAACTCCCATTATGAGCTATCATATTGTGTTAGGACCTTGACATACTTCCTTATGAGATTTAACTTTTCCAAATATAAGAGCTCCTCAGAGGACCTCATTCCTTTTCCTTTGCTGGAAGAGGACCAAGTAGTCATCGGCTTCGGCATAGAAGAATAATCCTTCCTTTGCTTCCTCCTTGGCAGATCAGTCCCAGCTTTCTCATTCCCCGACACATTCTTCTTCTCTCCAAAAACAATCTCACTATAAGAGAGTCAGGTCCTGCCACTATTGTTCTCCTTTTCACTATCTGAAAGATCCCCCCATTTTCCAGAGGCGTGCACTTCTTGGAAACCATTATTTTCTCCTCTCTCTTTATCAAAAGGACTATTAGTATCAATAATTTCAAGATATTTCATGTTTTTATCACTATGAGAAATACTAGGATCAACAAAAGGCTCCCTCTCCACTGTCGCTTCCACTTCTCCTCCTGTATTAGTGATAACATCCTACAAGACACCATCTTCAGTCATCTTTGGATCTTCCAGCATTAGCGGAAGCTCCTCAGATTCCAGATTCTCAAACCGGTTTCAGGTCACAGGGGTACCCATATTCTTAGAACCCAAAGCCGAATTGTCCAAAGACTCCTAAGGAATAGGAACCAACTGCAGATGGCCTTCCCCATCTGCTGCAGTTTGGGACTCAACACTAAGGTCCCCTCTCAACCTGTCAAAAACCTGCAGCACAGTTGGGTTCAAATACACCTCCACTGCCTTCATACTACAACTAGGACTCGGCACAACAACAGTAAGACCTTGCCTCATCTCCCTCTCCAAATTCCCATCAGAAATATCCTTAACAAGTGCCAAATCAGTGCAGGAAACCTCCAAACGAGCGCCCTTCCAAGAAGAATCTCCAACATCGGAACACAGCGTAGGTTCCATAGGAGAACTCAGATCCCCATTCACATTCCCAGACCCAACCGAATCCGTCCCAAATCCATCCTTCACAACCGCCTGAGGAAGCCTCTCATCAACACCAATATCACAGCCACCACTACACTACGTCTCCACCACCCGAGATAAAACACCCACCTTGGCATTGTGTAAAATGGCCTCCAGGTTCCCAAACCATCGACATCCAACACATAACTTCATCCACAATTCAAATACAACCTCTTGCATCTAGCGAAATTCCTCCCCATCGGTAATCCAGACACAATGCAAAGGCGTCTTGGCGACGTCAACCTCAACACAGATTCGCGGGAAAATTGGGTGTGTCACAGACTTAGTCTGTTGATCCAATCATAAATACCTCCCAATCATATTACCATTGGCACGGAGAATAGAAGGATTTTTAATTGAAAGTGGAAGGCCAGGGAGACTTACCCAATTTGCAACCGAAGAGGGATCCTGCCACATGTGAAAATCAAAGCTCCACCAGAATAAAAATAAGGAAGATTCACCACACCTCCGAGGATCCATGGACCAAGCGGACACCAAATCCTCCTCTGACCCAAAACGTACCATTATGTGTCTTCGGTCAATCAAACCGATGACCAATCGCTCCTTGATCTTCCAAGAATCAGAGACAAACTGGGAAAACACTTCAACCGAGGGTTGATGAGGACGAAATCGAGCCACCAAAGTATATTTGAGAAAATCCTTAGTGCTATTAAGCTCTTCTAGAAGCAGAGATAACTGCGGTGACTCCCAGAAGAGATCTGGGGATTTTGGGGAAAGATAAATCCTAGAGAAGGGTAGAGAATGATCAGCATCCTTCTCAGACACTGACGAACGCGAGCCTCCCCCCTCCGATTGGGAGGGGGTAGCAAGACCCGATGGTATGGATCTAGGGCATCAAAGGGCCAGTGATCACGACGGTGATAGCATCCTTCTTGAGTATTCTTATTGTATGGAATATCTTGATTATTATTTCTTTAAGTATATAGATATTTGAGTTGACTTAGTGTTATGGTTTTTATTTGTGTTTTTAGAGAATCCTACTAGGTATGTTTATAATCACCCCTACATGTGCCTTATGCCCACACTTTTTGTGTCTGTGCATACATCATATAGGTTCGAAGATAGGATGGATAGACACGGAGCTAGTGTGACTTATTTGAATAATATGCCTAGTGATTATTAGAGATACATTATAGTTCATGGTGATTTATGATAGTGTGGGGGAATTTCACCCATTGTGTGATTTAGAATTATATACAGTGTGGTGAATCTTCTTAGTGCCTTTTGTTTTGGATACTTTTTTAATGTACTATTTCCCATGTATTTACCTTATGGGGTTTTATTGTAATTGTTGTTTAATGCATGCATTTTATACAATTTATTGAATATATATATATATACATATTGTTGGTAATTTAGTTCTATCATGTGTATTATAGATGTGTATATTGTAGGTTTTTATAGGCTAATACCGTCCATATTATAAGAGATGTACAATCAATGCTAACCATTATCCCTTGGCCTTTTGAAGGAAGGTTTGGGGTGGAATTCTTGACTTTATATCAACCTGGGTGTGGCCCTGATAGGTTAGGTTATATTAGATTATAATCAAAATGGTTTGACCTAGGGATGGAATTTGGAATTAATAGTCATGTGAGTATTGGTTTGGGAACATTAGGGAAATGATATTAAAGGGTTCTCGAGTTCGTTTATCAAATAAAGGAGATTATCATGGGTTCATCATTAAATGTATCCTTTATTTGGGACTTTGATGGTCTGTTATTCTACCTAGAACTATAATACATTGATTTTGGGGTACAGGAAAGTTGGTACATGCATCATATAATAGTCAGTTGTAATATTTCATGTTCATCCTGGGTTATCTCATCAAGATATGCTCTAATCCTTATGGGATCATCCTATTGAATTATGGGTGCTACCCATTAATTTCTAGCTCATATACAGAGGTGGGGTCATGAAGAGATTGTGACTATATCTAGGCCTCTCTCTATAAAATAGTGAGTGATGAGGAATTTTTTTAGACTTGGTTGAGAGACAATCTTTCCCTATGATCAGAGGCTATTTATCTCTCCATTGTTCTTAGTGCATATCATTATTATAAAGAATATGGTATTTTTTCTTAGTTATATGAGACTACAAGTAGGTTGGATATATTATGTGTGTTATGAAGGCAAAGGCCTCTTAGTTTTACAAAGAGTGTGATAATAAAGTAAATGAGGTTTTTATCAGAGTCTGAGACTCATGTTTTCATATGGATTGGGCTTTTTACTAACTAGGTATCAATTCTTGTATTGAGATTCCTATGAGTCTTGGTGGTTTGTTAATGGATGGTGTTTTCTTAAAATTTAAAGAAGATTATATATAGTGTGTGTAGTTTGATCTTTGGTATGGGGTGAAGGTTTTATCTTAGAATATTTAATCCTAAGTTGGGAGTTTGACCATGACAAAGTACTCATCGAGAACTGTGGAACTTATAAGGTATTCTGAAGATATTTTTTGCAGTGGTGTTTTTTAAGATCATTAGTTCAAGTAGATATTCTGAAGGAGGATATTATAATATTTTTTTGTGCCTTTAAGCAACAATACCAATATTAGAGTCACTAAATAGATCATTGGTAGATCAAGGATTCTTGGCAGTGATATATTCCAATTGTACATGCAGGTGGTCGTTTCACCTAAAAATAGCCCAAGTGATGTCATGGATGGACTATCATAAGGAAGATAACATTGAAAATCTGAGTTCCTCTTATTTTAGGTAGTGGAATAACAGGGAGTGTTTTTTATAAGGATTTTATTAAGGAATGATTCTATGGTGCAATATGTTTTAGAGATAAATGATACATTGATCCACTCCCATGAACATTATTTATACCAAGTTTCTATCAGGCATAGAGTACTAATAGTCAAAGTTTTGGGATGATGCATGATAGATATCATTTTTAACTTGTTAACCTATAGTTAATTATGATGTCCAAATGATCCACTGCTAAAAAATCCATCAAATAATCCATTACTAAAATATTATTCAATAATTTCTAATAATAATAGTTGTGATGGCTTCTTCTATAATAAAAAAAGGGGTATAATAAGTCAGGCATTTAATTTTTTAGGAATGTATGAATAAATTTATAATGATGGAATTTTTATCTAGCGTTAGGGATAGAAATGGGGTGGGAATGAATTTTTCCCATGGATATTTCCTTGTGGGGAAAGGATCTTATGAAAAAATCACCCTACAAAGACAACATTTTCCTAGAAGTAGATTATGGGGATGGGGAAATATTTCATTTCCTTTACACATGGGACCCTAAAAAATAAAAAATATAATTTTATCATGATATTTGAAGGTGATATACATATTAAACATATTTATGGTTTTAAAACTTAAAAAAAATAATTTTATATTATGTTGTATATTTAAATTTAAATTTGAAAGTATACTAACCATTTTTCATTCTAAAATTTTCTTATCATGATCCATTTGTTATCTATCATTGCAAAAAAATAGCATTATATCTACTTATTTCTATTTTTGAATTATAAATGGGGTTTCTCACATGAAATATCCACCATAAAAAACACATTAGACACAGATTCAATATGATAACTCTTAATGAATATCAATAGACCAAAGAACTGATCCAAAAATAGACACCCAAGCTAAGGCACCATGAAATCTTAGGTGTATTATTACAAAATCACTGAAGATGATATGAAATAAAAAGTTCCATTTTTGTGATGTAACACTTAAAATGTAACAAAATTTTGTCACAAATAGTCATTTTGAATAGGTTTTTTACAATGGAATAATATTTTCATCACAAATATAATTTTTTGAAGTGAATATTTATTATATAAAAACATCCAATTGTAAATACTTTTTATGGAAATGTGCGTACATTGATGGAAAATATACATTTTCTGGAGACTTCATGTTTCCATCACAAATACCTTTTTCATGATAGGGTTATTTTTGGTAGACTAGCCAATCCATCACAAATTTTCTAAATGGAAATAATTATTTAGATAGAAGCCATATTTAAATTATAGATAATTTTCTCATGAAAGGAATATTTGTGACAGACTAGCCAAACAATCGTAAATAGTTTGGAGGTGGGTTTATTTGCGGTGGAGAGTTTCCACCACAAGTTTTTTTCAGATAAGTGGAACATTATTTATGATTCTTACCTATTGTGATGGATTTTAAGTGTGTCAAAAATTCCCAACACAAATAGTTCAAATGATAGACTATTTATGAAAAATTATTTGTTGTAAATATTCCATTCTAAAAAAACACACTATATATGCCCACCTCCTCATTCTAAAACTCTCAAACTCTCTCTAAAATCTTTTAATTGTTTCCAAAGATATATTTCAGGGTTGGAGATCAATTATTTAAAGTCCAAAATTTGGTTTAAAGGTATTTTTTAAACTATTTTTTTAAATAATTGTTAATTTAATCTACTAATTTGTTCTTTATTATATAATTTTTTAGTTAATTTAATTTAATAGACTTTAATTATGTTTTTATATTGGATTGTTAACTGTCATTTTAAATTATTATATTATTAATTGTTTAATTTATTATAATTTTTAATATAAAAAATATATTATATTTTAAAATTCTTGTTAATATTTATTTTTAAATTAATATTTTATTTCATTATTATTATTATTATTATTGTTAATTATAATTTAAAAATTTATAGGATTACAATTTCTAGAGCCTTTCACGATTGTAATACTTTCACGTATTAGTTATAATTTTGGAAAAATAACAAAAATATAAATAATTTAATATAAATAATAAAAAATTAAAATGAAGAGTTTTTAATTATTATAAATTAGTATAAATTATTAAAATTAATCTAAAATATTAAATTTTAGTTAAAATTAGTTAATATTTAATAAAAATAATAAAAATGTAAATAATTTGATATAAATAATAATAATAAATGATAAAATGAATAGAAATATATTTTTTAGTGGTTTTTCTTATGATATAGGGATAATAATTTTGGGAGACTTAAATATTATTGAAAGAAAACTCCATATCAAATATTTGGGAGCCTCCCTCACCTCTAAGAGTATTTCTATTTCAAACAATATTCCAATGGTGGGGAAAATCACCACTCACATTTGTTCTTACTCATCTAGATTCTTGAGATATATTGGGCGAGTGGTTCTTATTAAAGTTGATTGTAACTCTTTTTTTGTATTGGGTCATATTTTTACTCTTCCCAAAAGCACTCTTAAAATTATTAATTCTATGTGTAGGAGTTTTATTTTTTCTAGGAAGGAGAAATATAGGAAATCCTTGGTTTTGTGGAATAATATTAATCTTACTATTAATTTGGGTGTCTTGGGTATCAACTATGCTTTAAAATCTAACACTATTCTTATTTCGTAACATATTTATAAGCTATTTTTCATGAAAGAATATTTATGGGTTCGTTGGATTCACCATTAATATCTTCATGGTTCCTATTTTTGGAGTATATCTATAAAAAAGTATCCCTCACATGGGTATTTAAAGAAATTATCAAATTGAGGAACAAATATATCCTTTGTGTTGATAATGTTTATAATTTTACTAGGTGGAAAGGAAAGGGTCATCCTTTATGGATACAGTGACTTGGAAAATTATTTTTCCAATTAAGAATCATGACAAGCCCAAATGACCATTGTTTTCTTCGGGGTCATTTGTTACAAAAAAACATGGGTTCATTTTTTGGTTTTTGTCTCAATAATGGTTGTTTACAAGGGTGAGATGTTCTAAAATTACTAATATTGACTATATTTTATACTTTTTCTCTAATTTGGTTCTGGAAACTAGAGATAACAAAAAAAAAATAATGCTCTTTTATATACCAGGTTATTTTTAAGATCAATAATTTCATGCATAATTCAATTCTAGCCTATGGATAATTTGATTTTATTGAATTTATTTTAAAACACTTGTTATCTTCGTGCACTTTTCATCATTTTTATAGAATTTTGATTGGTTGGGATACCTGCATGATCTAGAAATCTAAAAAATTGATTCTTTTCTCTTATAACAAGCCATTTGATATAAGTATAATTATTAACAAGATATATTTATCTCTAATAATAAACCTTGCATGAATTACTAATCACAAAGATACTCATTAAAATTGAATGTGGAATCAGTTTCATAGATTTCCTTTATTTTTATAATACGGTGGTTATTGGTTTTGTTTTGGTTTGATGAGTAGTTTTCATCTTCTAATGGAGGATGGATTTTTATATTTTTTTAATGTTGGTGATTATCCCCAGGTTCATTTTGGTGGTTGGTTCTTGTTCTAATTTTTACTCTTGGTCTAATATTATTTAAAGGTGTGGAGACTGGGGTTTCTATCCACTATGAATAATTCCACTGATGTGAACACTCATTCCTTTTACTATAGTGGATCTAGAGAATGATCTAGAGGTGATTGAAAAGCATGAGGGTGATCTGTTTTGGGTGTGATGATTGTGACTATGAAATTTTTTAGATGGGGATCTGGCATCTTTTGAAGTCTGAATAACACTAATAATCACTAACTAGAAGCCAGATGAGTTTGATTCCTACTACGGTTAGATTTGGGTGTTTCAATCATGGGTACCTTGTGGTGTGGGAACCTATACCAAGTAGGTATACTAGGTTGGGACAATCTTTCTATTTTATTTTTTGTGTTGTTTCATGGATTCCAATTTGGTTCCCATTAATATTGTTGGAATGTCCATCCATGATGTATTTAACTTTAATTTTTGTCTCTATTTCTATGTAGGGGACCATATTTCTTGATATTCAGCCTCATTTTATTCTCTTTGTGAGGGTACTTGTACTTTTATTTGATCATTTAGAATAAATTCAATTTTTTCTATAAAAAATAAAAAAATTAATTTTCATTAATTATTATAAATTATTAAAATTAATATAAAATAATAAAATTTAGATCAAATTAATAAAAAAAATAAAATATAAAAAATATAAAAAATTAATAAATTAAAAATTAATGGTCATTAATTATAATAAATTAGTATAAATTGTTACAATTAAAAAATTTATTTGATTACAAGATTTTAATCCTTTTGCGACTCTAACACTTTCACGAATACAATGTTTTCACAGACATAATGTTTTCATGACTATCACGCTTTCATGACCACAATGCTTTTATTACCAAAATTCTTTTGTATCCATAATGATTTCACATTTTCACTGCTTTTGTGACTACCATGATTTCATGGCCATAATGATTTCGCAATGGCCATGCTTTCACAACCGCATCACTTTCCTGATAGCAATGATTTCATGATCACAATGCTTTCACAAATGAAATGCTTTAATAATTGGAATGCTTTTATGACCAAATCACTTTCATGATCATCATGATTTTATGACCATGAAACTTTTTTATGGAAAAACTATCACAATCATCATGATTTTTTGAATTCAAAACTTTCTTGAATTCCATGATTTTTTGACTCTAACACTTTTGTGACCAAAACGCTTTTATGAGCACAACACATTCCTGACTATAATGATTTTCCAACCATAATTATTTCCCATCCTCAATTCTTTCCCAACCACAATTCTTTCTCAACTACATAGTTTTTTCAAACGAAATCCTTTTTCATATTATTAAAAATTAAAAAAAATTAAAATTAATATAATTAATTTAATATAATTTGATGTGCCCAGATATGGTTAGATTAAGAAGAATGGGAATAAAGTAATGATCCCTTATTAAAAAATATTTATTTTTAATTTAAACTCTACAATAATTTAAGATCTCAATATAATCAAAATTTGTATCTTGATATTATATGAATATTGAAAAAAGTAAATGGAATAGGACACAATAATTTTTACAGCTTTTAACCTTAAATCCTTCTCCTTATCATAATTGGTCTAACACCCCAATCATGGATTATTCACTATATATGAAAGTAGATACACCATAAACTTTCTCATTACCATAATCATAGAGTCTCACAGTGATTCTTCTAGAGTCCCACTATAAACTATAGTTTCTCACAACATGTACAAAAACTTTCAAAACAAAACAAGAAAGATTTTCATTTTCTCCTGGTTTTTTCTTCACCACTTGAAATATATCATTCTTTACGAGCCTCTTGGATAAAATATTTTTTTATGATAATATATTTAAGAAATTTTTTGTCTAATACTCACAAATAGATCAATCGTTACAACCTTCCAAATTTAGTAACTTCTGGTTCTTCTTAATTTTATCTTCTGAACCCACACTGATCTCTATTCAGATATACTCATTTTCAACCTCATCTTCTACTCAAATTTTTCTTCAAGTATTTTTAGTTTTGGTGAACTAAACACAAATAAAATCTTTAGATATTCCACACAACAAATTTTCACTATTGATTCTCACTTTTAGTAAACTCACTTCTTAAAATGCAATTACACTACTACTCCTAGTATTTTCAACTCAACAGCTCAACTCACTTATGCCTCACACAGTTTCTTCTCTAAGTAATTTTCCTCATGTAAATAATTTTTCATGCACTCCATATGATGTTGTATTCATTCAAGGGAAATTCCTTACATGGTCTTATTGAGATATTGGTTCGAAAAACAAAACTTCACTCTTTTCCTTCTAGTGTCTAAATCTTCAAAATTTTGGTATACTGTTTTTTATTTTCACAAGTATAATGTGCTAATGTTTTCTCCTTCATGCAATAATACAAGATTGATATCACTATAATCATTCAAAATTCACATTATTCATGATCAGTATAAAAAACATGAATTTTTCATAGCCTATTGTTTGTGTAACCTATTTCTTCTTCACGCAGTTAAAAGAGTACGAGAACCTCCATGCACATGATGATCATTTCATGGTATTCATATAATACTCGTTTAAAGTTTTTTCTTCACATAGATGTAATGAAGTGAATAATATTTTCATAGTGAAATTTTTTTATAGGACTTTTTTCTCAAATATAGATCCTTATCTACCCATTTATCTATCTCAATATATCTCTATCTAGTTTTGTGTATTGATCTCCTTAAAATGATGGGGATAAGGGAATTTATAGAGGAATTACACTGACATACTTAACTTTTCCTTATAAGTTATTTATGTACCTCAATTTTCTTCTTTTTTGTGGCATCTATTAATTAAATGTCATCATTCCTCAAAGGAAACACAATTTTCTCTTACCTTATTCTTTTTTATATCTTTGTTTAATGTTTTGACTTGAATACATCCACTTATCTTCTACTTGAACTTCAATATTCAAGAAATTCTATAATCACAAACTCATTTGTAACTTCTCAACATGATTCTCATTTCCATATCATTTTAAAATGGTCATTTCATGTCTTTCACCTTCTCAGGATCATGATCCCTTATGTGACTGTTACAAGCTTGGCATTGATCCAAATAAAGAAATTTGAATGTAACAGATGTGATTTAATCTCTCCTTACATGTAATAACCCTAGTGTTGATGTAGGATACAACCCCTATCATGTTGTTTCAATCATGTATCACATGTGTATGATTTTATTATAGTTGATGAATAGTACACATAATAAAATGATCCCACATCAGAAGAAATCTTAGGAA
This sequence comes from Viscum album, assembly GCA_963277665.1. Classification (NCBI taxonomy): domain Eukaryota; kingdom Viridiplantae; phylum Streptophyta; class Magnoliopsida; order Santalales; family Viscaceae; genus Viscum; species Viscum album. Next base: position 1,363,588,844 of record OY728143.1, on the reverse strand, counting down.
TGTAATTCATAATAATACTCAATGTGTTACCATATCCACATTGAAACCCAATGGAATTTTCAACACCATTGGTTCAAATGCTCCACCCCTCACAAAGGTCTCTAAACTTCTCTATGATCCACCATGCACACCTTTTGCTTGTGTTCCCCAAGCACATGAATTTTTCCTATACAAATCCAACCATGACTTTTTAACTCATGATTTAATTATCACTTATCCCAAATTAAACCAAGAAATATTCTCCACATACTATAGTAATCCTCATGTTGAATAATATTTTAATGGAATCACAATTATTTAATATAATAGGGCCTTCTCTAATTATCTTTAAGACATGCAATAAATATAAAGATGATCTTTATAATCCTTATATGTAAGAACAGATTAACATTCATTTATATAACACTATTCACTACAAATACAACTCTAGCTTCACTAATCCATATAGTTTCTTTAATATCCCCCATTATATTTGTTTTCAATACTATTATACTCAATACCATTTCACCTTATAAAGTAAATGTTCTTATCCCAATTATTGATAATGAATGTAAACAAATATAAGTGAAGGTATTTATCATTTTATTCTTCTAATTTTTTATTTTTTATAAGAAATTTGTATCCCCTATTTTTTTAGAAATACATCTAGGCCTGCTAATTTGAGAGAAGAATTAAATCACATGTGAATTAGCAGTGAGACATTATTCATTAAACTCTCAGTCTATATGGGCTAACTGGAATAGAAAAAAAATAGTGAATTAACCTAGATATCAATGATGTCTATTAATAGATATATCATGTAATACCACTTCAAATTTCACATTTCAGTATTTATATACATAGATTCATTAAGAAAAGTATATCATAGACTCCTCTTAACCAAACATATTAAAATAATTCAAGTGAAAGATACACAACTCCCTTATTTTAATTTATTATTAATAAACCATCACTCCACCTTTTTCAACATATTTATCATAATCACAATAAGAGTATAAGGTTCTGATTGGTATACCTAAAATTATAACCATTATAAATGTTTTATAATTTCTAGATTTACACAAGATAACTTTTTATGAAATATTTTTTCACATAAAATATCCCACTCAATGGATGCACTCAATTATTTATCATAGGAGTTAAAAAATTTCATGATTGTCATTTTTTGTTATTGCGCAATAGATAAAACACTCATCCATATTACCATTTAATTTTTCACCTTAAATTATATGTATGTTAGTACAAATAAAAGATACAATGGAATAAATAGAAACCTATGAGCTCTTTAGTTAAAATAGTATGGTTGAATTGAGATATTTTATTATTTTTAATCTCAATGTGGGAAGAATTATTCAGGATTCCTTTCCTATAATAAGCTTTTATAGAATTCATGGTCCTCTTCTTCCTTTCAACTATTTCCTTGTGTGGAGTTTTTTTCTTCACACCATATATTATGGAAAATGAATCACCTCATGCATACATTGTCTTTTTCATTAATTCTTCTTGATCTCTTAGGAGGGTCACACAATCCTTTAAACCATGTATATTTTGATTTCACATTCCACATAGATTCTATTAAATCTTTGGGTTATAAATTTTAGATATCATATCATGAAATTTTACTGCTTAATGTGAGATTAATTACTTCCCATTAGAAATAGAATTCACTTTTTCTTTCTCTATACTTATAGCCTTTCTAATTATGGTGGTCAAATAGTTAAGCACTAATTTTTACCATGTTAAACTATCTTGGGTTTTGTCACATGGTATCTTGGTAACTTCATCAAAAGATGATTTTTCATCATTTACCTTTTTATATATATTCCCATTCACACTATAAGGAATTTATCTAGGTAATCTAGTCTTGTATTCCTTGGTACTATGAACATGTGAATCACATCCACCACATATTTATTCTAAGCATTCATATATATTTTTTATTGGGAGATTATATGTATTCTTGGTCACAACTTTCTTTATTTGAAAATATGATCTCATATTCTCAGAATATATCCCCTTTGGTTCATGTATATTTCTTAGTAGTGAAATGTTAAACCATCAAGAATATTCTTTATTTCCAAATTCTCTATGGTACTATCATTATACTATAAACCTCAATCCTTTATACTGATAATAATTTTATTATAGAGATTTTTTTTATTATCTTTCCATAAATTGTGCCTGTATTTTCTCTAGGTAAAATTATATTCTTGAAGTATTATTCTCTTACTTTGATTTAGAATAGGGAATTATAATTTTCATATTGGTCCCAATTAGTCTAGGTTTGGTTTTAGAACCTTCATTGTTAGAGGTAAGTGGTTTATTTTGAGATTTTTTAGGAGTGGAATTAACCTGACACTCTGGACCCCTATTTTCTCATACATGAGATGACTCAACTTTAACCTCAACTGACTAGTTTAATTCTTCTCTGATATTCTTAAAATTATTCTAATCTTTAATACATTTTTATTGTGTCTTGGAAAATTCATCATCTCTTAGATTAAGTTTCTCTTCAAGGTATTTCTTTATCTTTTCCTATTCAATAAATTTTAACTTGAACTTCTTAATCTCATCAATATAATTTGATTTTTTCTAGGAATAATCCTATTTTACCTCATCCAAGTTATCCTTATATTTTATCAACTTCCTATTCTCCTTATTGAGTTGTGTGTTCTGATCATGATAGGTTTCCAACACATTCTTCAACTTATATTCCTTCTTGGTTGGTAATCCTTCATTATTATCATTATTTGAGGTATCAAACCCCTTTTCAACATGATCAAAAAAATAATAATTTTATCATCTAATTTTTCATTTTATTAAGGAGACATGTTATTCTTATTTACTCATGAAATTTATTCTTTTACTCCTACTGAACATTTTCCTTCTTCCATCATATTTGGTTGAATATTTTGAACTTTTACCCCATTTATTTTTTTAGGTTTCTCATCATAATCATCTGATTCATACTATATATTTTTCTTCTTTAGATTGTTTTTTTCTAAATTTCAAATAACATTATATTTATATCATCTCCATTGTCGCTTTTATTTTCCTTTAAATTTTCCATTTTTAACCCCTTTGAAATAAGGGTAATAATTATATTGAATTCTTCATCATCAGAACCACTTGATTCTACAACTCCATCATCTCTAATTTTGAGCTCTCTCAAAGCCTCAAATTTTATTTAATCTTTTAATTTATTCTTAAAATTTTTGTCCTTTTTCATTTAATAGGAAATGATAATATTATGAAATTCCTCCAGAGATAGGTATTATCTATCTTCTAAGGCTAAAACTTGTGTATCAAGTCTATCTGAAAATATTCTCATCGGCTTCTTGAAAATAATAGATTCATCTAACTTCTCACCAAATACCTGAATATTGATGAAAATATAATTGAATCTTTTAAAATAGTTATAAATATTTTCATTATCGTTCATTTTAATGTCTTAAAATCTACTCCTCAAAACTTTAAATTTTGATGCTTTGACTTTAATTTTTCCTTCATAACTACTATTAAATTTATCTCAAATTCCCTTTAAAGTTTATAGTCCTGTGATTTTTGTGTAGAAATTTTTTGAAAGGGGTTTTAGAATGGAATTTTGATAATTTTTGTAAAATTCCACATTTATATCATTATAAAGAGTTATATGATCACTCTTAGGAATGATTGGAAATCCCACCATTGTTGTATCTCTTAATTCCAAGACAAGTGATTGAAGGTAGGGTAACATCTAATTCCTACAACTATGATAGTTATTTCCATAAAATATGATAACATCCCTACTATTAAATGAATTAATATTTTCTATTCTATGTAACTCTTGGATATGATTGAGGGAACATGGGTTAGCTATGATATTAATTGAAGTTCCTATATATTGTTAGATCACTGAGAGGGGGTGAACCAGTGAACATTTTTATGAATTATTTATTTTTAATTCATCCTATGTGATCAATTAATATCTTAATCCACTAATTTTGTGTTTCTCATACTTACTCTAATATTTTAGAAAATAAATATCATAAGACATAGAAATTTTTACAAGGTTTTTTCTTAAAATACAACTCCTTATTGTGGTTGGTTAGATTCTCCAATCACATATTCTATTCTATATACACAATAGGTTACACCAAGAAACTTCTTGGTACCATCAACATATAGTCTCACTATAAACCTTACAAATTCCCATTGGAAACTAAAGCTTCTCACTACTCATTACAAAAAATTTCAAACCAAAACAAGAAAGATCATTTTTTCATGGTTGCTTCTACACCACTTAAAATAGATCTTTCTTAAAACTATTTTTGGATAAATTTTTCTATACATTATCACTTATTCAAGAACTTAATTGTGTGATACTCACTAATAGATCGATTATTATTTCTCATTATCTACCATATTCAGTGACTTATGGTTCTTCTCACTTTTATCTTTTTAACCCGCAATGGTCTCTTTCTAGATATACTCACTTTCTACCTCAGATTCTTCTCACCTTCAAATTTTGGTATTTTTAGTTATGGTGAACTCAAAACATCTCAAATATTCAACTATTTAATGTAACATCATTGAACTACTAATTATAACGTTAACTAAACTCACTTATTCCTATGTACTTACATTATTGCTTCTTGTATTCTCAACTCAATAGCTCAACTTTCTTATGCATCACACTATTTATTCTTCATAGCAGTACAATCATGAAAATAATATTATAGGCACTTCATATGATGTTTTATTTGTTATGATTCATTGATCATAGAGAAAGGTAATTATGGAAGAAAGTGGGATGAAAATATGATTTATTTCAAATTGAAAAAATCTTACAAAAAACTCCCTCTCAACACCTCTATCTCTCTACAAATGGATCTCTCAAGCATCTCTCACTGGATGGAAGAGTTATCTTAGCTTGGATATAATGACTTGTAAGGTTATCTTGATCTTCATTTTATATCCAGGGTGGGAGGTTTCAAGTTTGACATAGCTCGCACCAATACCCACTAATCCCTCACCTACTATGGACTTATCCCATAGATTTCAAAGCAATATGGGAAACACATATAGAATGTGCATCATATATGTTAGAAATATTAGGTTGGTGAGGTTGTCTCACCAAACACTACCAAAGAAACTAGAAAAACTAAATAAATTCTCCCCCTCCATATACAATCCATTGTAGAATTTGCAAAAGGTCCATCATTGCTTGTGAAACCACCTTTATCAACATATCTATTGAGTTGTCCTTCATATGGATATTCACAAGTATCAGTATATTTTGATCCTTCACTTTTTTTATCCAATTATAGTGAATGTTTATATTCTTCTTCATATCCTTTTGGAGCCCCCTCATCATTTAGCATCATGTACTCTAACTCTATTTATTTTTTTGATAAAATCCTTCCTTGTGAAGATCTTCAAACCTATGAAATTTTAGGTTTATAAGGAACAACATCACCTATCTCATGTGATCATTCTACAACTTTAGTGGAGATTATTGAGTCTCCCCATAATAAATATCCTCCCACACTACCTCATAGTTTTTTGTTGATAAGTATTCTTTCACCTCCTCCTCTTTAGTGATAGGTGGTGCTGGTATAAGTGTGGGATCAGGAATTTATTTCATGATACTTTCCCTTTGAGATATATTTGGATTTTTAATATCCTCAATCATTTGGTTCTCATGGAACACAACATCTCAACTTTTTATCACATTCTTATACTTTGGTTCCCAAAGTTCTTATCTGAACTTCTTATCTCTGTAGATGATGAAGATGCATGGAGTAGATCTATCATTTAACTTCTACCTAAGTTCCTTGGCTACATGTGAAAATAAAAAAAATCCAAATACTCATAAATTATAGTAATATGGATGTTTACTAGACCATATATTCTATATATTCTATATAATCTTGAAATTTAGTGGGACCAATGGTGATCTATTGATGAGGTCACATGCAACCTGAACAGCTTCTCCCCAGAATGCCTTAGGCATCTTTTACAAACTCATCATGCTCCTAACCTTCTCCATGATGGTTATGTTCATCATTTCTATAACTATATTATGTTTTAGGGTGCACAAAACCTTCCTGTCATGTTATATTCTTGGAATCATACAATTATAATAAAATCCCATGGATGTGTACTCTCATCTATTTTCTGAATAAAGAAACTTCATTTTCCTTCTAGTTTTATGATACACTGTGGTGTGGAGCATCTTAAAGTAGTGTAGTACTTAGTCTATATTATTAAATAAGAACACCCACAACTTTTGATATGCATCATCAATAAAGTATATGAAATATTTCTTTACTCCCATTGAATCTACCTCCATGGGACTACATGCATCAAAGTGCACCAGATCTAGGAACTCTGATCTCTTTGATGAGACAGTATTGAATGAGACTCAATGCTTCTTCCAATATAATTATTATTTTCAAGTATTAAGTGATAAATCAATCTCAACATTGATTTATATCTTTTTCATCAAGGTATATAACCCACTTTCACTCATGTGACCAAGTCTCTTATTCTATATATTGGATGACGTCTTTTATTCCACCATGTTGATGCTATCGGTACAAATATTCACATGATTTTTGTATAATTTACCATATATATTCCCTTAGGAAATGATTATAGATCCTTTCTTCATATTCCATTCCCCATTGTAGAATATTTTTTCAAAGACTTGTCAATCAAATGTTCTTCCTGATAATAGGTTGATTCTAAGACTTATAACATGTCAAACATCCTTCGGGGTGATTGTGTATCCAATATTTTTCTTGACTTTGATATAACTCATGACAAAAATCTCTATCGAATTGGTATTTCTCATATTTATTATTCTAAATTCACAATATTGATAAGTTAATAAATACTCATGATGTTGATTGATGTGGTATGATGTTTTAGTATCGATCACCCATTATGTGTCCTGGATTGATATATGAAAGCATGTATCTTATTCATATTTGGAAAAAATAATGATTTATTCAATAACTATCATATGAGGGTCTTAATTTCTTCATTTTTGGTTTTTACTTTGACCCTTTTCTTGTAAAAAAATTCTACAGTTCTTCTTCAAGTTTCCATCAATGTTGCAATGGTGTAATTTTTATATTGGTCTCCTTTCATTAGTGTACCTTACTCTGCTCTGGTTTTTTCCACTTCTTCTAGACCCTATACCACATCTCATAGATGGTCCCTCCATTGAATTTTAATTATATAAATAATTTTGAAGAATTTTGAAAAATTAAGTGTGATGTTGCATCTATAATGGTCTAAAATGGTGGAATCAACTCCTATATAATTAATCAGATTCTTATTTATCAAGATATGATCAAATTAGTGTTAATGTATGAGATTTAATAATGACATGGAAGTGATGTGGTGATGATTTGGCATTGATGTGGCACATTGGAGTAGCTATTGAAATATCTCTATAAATGTCGTAGGTGTTGGAATATCTTCATCTTATTTAGAAAGGGGGTACTTTAGTGCCCAATATTTGACCAAATTTTTACTCAATCTAGAGATATCATTTTAGCTATTTTTCAATGTCTTTTTCACCATTGTAATCGCCTAAAAATTAAATTTAAAAATATGTATTCAAAACATGAATTCAAGATACTTGAATTTTTTGGCCATTGGAAAATCTCCACTACTCACTGTTGTTTCTGTATAAATGGATCTGATGCCACTTTTTATGATTCAATGATCACAAAGAAAGGAAAATGAAGAATAAAATGGGAAGAAAATGGGTTTTATTTCAACTTGAACAAAGATTAAAAAAACTACCTCTCTATACCTCTATCTCTATACAAATGGAGATATCAAGGATCTCTCATTGGATAGAGGAGCTCTATTGGCTTGGATATAATGATTATGGAAGACTCTCATGACCATCCTTTTATATCCATGGTGGCAGGTGTCAAGTTTGAAATAACTTCCACTAATCCCCTGCCTACCATGGACTTATCCCATGGCTTCCAAAGAAAAAAAAGGAAATTTGTAGCATCCATGTGGTAAATCTTGGGTTGGTGATGTTGGTTCACCAGCCACCTACTAAGGCAGTCAAAAAATACTCTATCAGTCTTCATGCAAGTGAAATTCCTTGCATAGCCTTCTTGAGATGTTGTTTTGAAAAAACCAAACTTCATACTTCCTCTAATTTTGGTATCTGAATCATTAAATTTTTAGTATAATGCTTTTTCTTTATTAAATTATATCGCACTAATTCTTTCTCCTTCACAAAAAAAATATAGGTATGATATCATTGTCTTTATAAAAACTTCATGTTATGAATGATCTTCAAAAACCACATGAACTTCAAATATCCTACTATTTGTGTAAAGTCCTTCTTCTTCATCTAGTTAAACAAGTTCCAGAACCTTCATGAACATAATGTTAATTGCATAGTCTTTGCACAACACTAATTTATAGTGTTGTCTTCATGAAAATGTAGTAGAGTGAATAAACTTCACACATCACAATCATATCTTGGGACTCTTCATGAAAATTTACATGAATACAAAGCCTTCTCTACTCGCTTCTTTATCCCATTATCTCTCTATCTTGTTATATATCTCTATATCCTACAAATTAATTTTCCAAGGGTATTTATAGAGGAATTATATCAACATACTTCACTCTACCTCAAACATGCATTGTGCACCGCCTTACTCTCTCTTCTTCTTATTAGTATATACTAATGTGACGTCAACATTTCACAAATCAAACTCAGTTCTTCTCTTCTATTATTCTTTAGGGTGTATATGTTTAATATTATGACTTGCATGCATGAACTTAACTTCTTCTTGAACTTTTACATTCAAGAATTTCTATAACAACAAACTCATTTATAACTTATTGTCATGAGGCTCATTTCCACCTCGCTTCATAAGGGTCACTACATTGTTTATAACTTTTCTGGATCATAGTTCCTTATATGACTATTTGAATCTCATCATGGATCCAAATGAAGCAACATGAACATAAAAGATGCAATGTGGGATCTCCCTGCATATAGGAACCCTAGCGCTAACATATGAGACAACCCCATGTGCCTTTATTTCAATAAGGTATCTCATGTGTATGGTTTTTTTAAGTGGGTGAATAGTATGTTAAATAAAATGATTCCACATTATAAGAATCATTAGGAATATTCTTCTTAATAATACCATAAATTCTACCATATACTTGTTTTAATCCAGTAGAGTCAGGGTTGGCACTAATTTTTATTATATTTTTTTGAACACTTAACAATTCTTATAAATCTAACCATAAATCCTCCTCTAATAATTCCTTCTTATCAACATATTTTTGAATTTGGTGTTCTAGAAAAAAATGTTTGTACTTTATATTACATGTATATTTGAATTTTTTAATATTAATAAAACATATTATTATATATTTTTCATTGTTCTTCATGACTTTTATATAATAATTTCTTATGGTATATGTTGCATTGATATGGTCATAGTAGTTTTACATTATGATGGGAACCTTGAAGTGTCATGAATATATTCTTAAATATTGTTATATGGTTATATAACATTCTATGAATGGACACATTATGTGTATATTATCAAGTGCGAGTACTCATAAGTGAATGAGACTTCATCTCATGAATTTCGCACTTAGTAATCTCTAATATAGGATATTATGAGAATAGACCTTCTAGTAATAATTCCACATGTTTTTAAGTCATTATATATTCCTATATATGATCATGTGTAATAGTTTGTATACATTAAGATTATTATTAATGCATGTCATCACTCGAGCACTTAGATTTACTAACCAAAATTGTGATGTCATATGTTCGTAGGAAGTAGGGTATGTTGGGTGTGTTATGAATGAAATGTTATTAATGAATAAGTTGAGGAGGGATTTGTCCCATCCATCATTATGGAAGTTTATATCTCAGCCCTTTGATTTGAATAAAACCATCGCATTAAATTCCATGTCCATGGTGTAACAACAAGTTTATTTTAGATAGTCAAAGAATGATGTATCAATCATATTTGTTGACGATGCATAAGTGCAGCCTTCTTGATGAGATATTGTGACAAAGGGGTTATATTACACAATTAACATTGATATGTGGTTATCAATGTTTTAACATTAAGTAGTTTCTCTTGGGTGCCTTGACCTATTTCTAGACAGTGATTTTGGAATTTAGGTAAGCCCGCCTAATGACAATGAGAAAGAATCCTAGAGGTACTCACACTAAGTGTTTCCATTGATCTCAATTAAATTATATTTGAATTTAAATAATGGAATAAATATTATTCTCAAAACTAAATAATAGTTTTGTTAAAGTTTTATCAGTCACATAAAGTAAATAAATATTTGTTCACTAGATTGTGAATAAAATATATTTATTTTATTTATTGAATATTTAATAAATATTTATTCACTAGTTTGTGGAAAAAATATTTATTTATTAATATAATATTTATTTAGGTATTAAATAAATTTCAAATAGTTCAAGTGGACAAAGATTGTTTCTGGCTATAAATATTAATTTACAAGCTGGTAAAATAATTTTATCATTGTGTGAGTTAGCGAACACTGTAAAATAATAATATTATTATTATTATTTTATATAATGGGGTTTTTTAAGGATTATAATATTATTTAAGGGTCAGTATGCAACTAAATAATATTTTAATCTAAACTCTAGCTCTATAAATAAATGGTTATGTCTATTGTATTGGGTTAATTGAGAATTGAGAATCATTGAGCACAATGGATTTCTATCTCAAATTCATCCTCTCATATTATCAATAATGATTATAATTATTTAAAACCCAAAGGATCTTTACATGACCATAAATAACCATATAGGATGATTGATTCACCGTGATAGCACTTGGAAATCAATCTGTGTCATTTAGAGATCAAGGAATCATGTGTGGATCATAGCTATTGGGACTCTACACTTGGATACTCTTTTCATAATAAAGGTAATCTGAGAAGTGTTCACCTACGATCAACATTAGCATGGAAAAAAGTTCCTTGAAAAGGTAAAATTTTTCTTTTGATCATAAATAAATTAATTATAAATTTAACATATAAAGATCCACTCTCTAATTTCTGGGTTCCCTCGTATCACTATTTAGTGGGAAAAATATTATTGATCATGGTGTTCACGTCATGTACTATATTGTGAATGATCCACTAAATTGATAAAACCTTCTTTTCTTATCTCCCACCGTGGTGATGTCGCTACACCTGAAATGTTCAAGTGGTATCAGAGCGATCACATTTCAAATTTATAATTAATTATTTTATTGTTGATCTAATGTGAAATAGTGTCTAGATATTTCATTTTAGGAATATTCATTAGTTAATATATTTTTAAATTAACATGTTATCAAAATTTTAATAATCATATCTCAGTGTTTCATTTTCTTAAAGGACTAAAAACATATGAATAATTACTAGAGAATCCATCAGTAAGTGCCAAGGATTTTCAGTCGATAATACAGGATTACATGGCATGTAGCCGGAGTACATGGCATGTACCCATGTGCATTGCATCTGGTCATGTCGCAGGATACACGTGTAACACCCCAGAATAATAAAGGGTTAAATGACTAAATGATATGACTCGTGTCAACAAGGTGAACCTTTATTTTTAGGATCATTTCTGATTAAAACTCCACAATTAAGCGTTCTTGGACTGGAGTAGTGATTAGGATGGGTGGACTTTTGGGAAGTTTCTATTGGTGTGTACAAGTGATGAAAAAGAACACTAGAAATAACATGTGTTGGCCTCTGGGGACAATCATTAGTCAGATGACTCATTGGGGAACATGGGTGGGCCCCTAGGGTGGGGACCACATGTCTACGGGGTAACTGGTGGTTCCTAGTAGGCCAAGACCCGACGACCATGTTAAGGCAGGGTGTATGTGCTGTCAGCGGGGCCCAGTTGTTGCATTTGGTATCAGAGCATGAACCCAGCCTTAAGTGTGGTGCACTGCCTAGGTTGAGATGTAAGGTCCACAATGAGGATGTGGTGCTCTAAAGGGGTTGAATGTAACACCTCAGAATGATAAAGGGTTAAATGACTAAATAATATTACTCATGTCAACAAGGTGTGCATTTCTTTTTGGGAGCCTACCTGATTATAACTCCACAGTTAAGTGTGTTTGTCCTGGAGTAGTGATCAGGATTGGTGACCTTCTAGGAATTTTCTCAGGGTGTGTGCGAGTGAGTACAAAGCACATTGGAAAGAACATGTGTTTCCTTATGGGGAAATTCATTAGTAATATTATCCATTCGGGAACATGGGTGGGCCCTAGGGTGGGGACCACATGTCTGCGTGGTAACTGGTGGTACCTAGCAGGCCAGGACCGGACAACCATGTTAAGGTGGGGTGTATGTGGTGTCAGCGGGGCCTAGTTGTTGCATTTGGTATCAGAGAATGAACCCAGCCTTATGTACAGTGCACTACCTGGATATAGATGTAACGTCCATAATGAGGATGTTGTTCTCTAAAGGGGGCTGAATGTAACACCTCATAATGATAAAGGGTTAAATGACTAAATAATATTACTCATTTCAACAAGGTGCACCTTTCTTTTTGGGAGCCTTCTTGATTAGAACTCCACAATTAAGTGTGTTTGGCCTGGAGTAGTGATCAGAATGGGTGACCATTTAGAAAGTTTCTCAGGGTGTGTACGAGTGAGGACACAGCACATTGGAAAAAACATGTGTTGTCTTGTGGGGACAGTCATTAGTCAGATGACCCATTCGGGTACATGGGTGGGCCCTAAGGTGGGGACCACATGTCTACATGGTAACTGGTGGTACCTAGCAAGCCAATACCAAACAACCATGTTAAGGCGGGGTGTCTGTGGTGTTAGTGGGGCCCAGTTGTTACAACATGATGCACCAAATAGTAATTGCACACAGTGAATTTAATGAAAACTGCAAGTAGACTGGGCCAATTTGGAACATTGGAAATAACATGTCTTGGATTGTGGGGATAGTCATTAGTCAGATGACCCATTTGGGCACATGGGTGGGCCCCAGGGTGGGGACCACATGTCTGCGTGGTAACTGGTGGTACCTAGCAGGCCAAAACCCGACAACCATATTAAGGTGGGTGTATGTGCTGTCAGTGGGGCCCAGTTGTTACAACACAATGCACCAAATAGTGATTACACACAATGAATTTAATGCACATTGTATATAAACTCTTCCAATCTTGAACATTGGAAAGAACATGTATTGGCTTATAGGGACAGTCATTAGTCAGATGACCCGTTTGAGCACATGGGTGGGCCCCAAGGTGGGAACCACATGTCTACATGGTAATTGGTGGTACCTAAAAGGCTAGGACCCAACAACCATGTTAAGGTGTGGTGTCTATGCTTTCAGTGGGGCTCGGTTGTTACAACACGATGCACCAAATAGTAATTACACATAGTAAATTTAATGCACACCGCATATAGATCGGGCCAATCTAGCACACATCTTATCATATTACATGGTGTGTCTCATGTATTCTATATAGTTTAGTGGTGAAGCTCACACAAACTGTGTGGTCAAATACATGGTCAAAACCATGTGAGACAGACATCCTGGAACATTAATGAAATATACGATGTGTAGCTGGCATACAAGGCATGTAGGGTCCACAATGAGGATGTTGTGCTCTAAAGGGGGAGTTAATGTAACACTTTAGAATGATAAAGTGTTAAATGACTAAATAATATTCCACATGTCAACAAGGCTCACCTTTCTTTTTGGGATCTCGCCATATTATAACTCCACAGTTAAGTATGCTTTTCTTGGAGTAATCATCAGGATGGGTGACCTTCTAGGAAGTTTTTTAGGGTGTATACGAGTGAGGAAAAAGCACACTGAAAAGAACATGTGTTGTCTTGTAAAGACAGGCATTAGTCAGATGACCCGTTTGGGCATGTGGGTGGGCCCCAAGGTGGGGACCACATGCCTGTGTGGTAACTGGTGGTACCTAGAAGGCTCAGACCCGACAACCATGTTAAGTCGGGGTGTTTGTGCTATCAGTTGGGCCCAGTTACTACAAAAAAATGCACCAAATAGTAATTACACATAGTGAATTTAATGCACACTGCATGTAGATCAGGCCAATATGGAACGCAGCTTGTCATTTTACATGGTGTGTCTCGTGTAGTCTATACAGTTTAATGGTGAAATTCACACAAACTGTGTGGTCAAATACATGTTCAAAACCACGTAATACAGACATCCTAGAACATTAATTAAATACACATTGTGTAGCTGGTGTACAAGTCATGTAGTTCATTATTTCCCATGTCTGAAATACACATAGATTATATTATCTAGTTTTTTGGACACATGGAATGTGAGATACACAACGTATAGATAACTTATACATGTTTTGTATTCTCATGTCTAATGAACATGTGGAGTCCTTTGGTGAGTTTTTTGTACACATGGAATTTGAACTATATGGTATATAGCTTGTGGGTATATGTCATGTGATCTGGTTGAGATACACGTCGAATCCCCAAGAGTTTAACCCAGACACATGGAATGAGGAACACATGGCATGTAGCTGGTTAGTACATGTCATGTAGAATGGACAAGGTACACATAGAATCCCTAGTTTTTTATCCCTAAATACATGAAAAATGAGTTACACAATGTGTAGATCAATTATACACATCATGTAGTCTTATAATAAAGGAACGAATCAAAGTACATTATATTGATAATTTTAGCATTAAAATGTATTATATTGATTAGAACCAGAAGTTTTTTATAATTTAATAATGGTTTTAAAGAATCAATAAATGTTCAATTAATTTATTATAATTATCTATGATTATTTGTTTTGTCATTTATTTTCCATAAATGAATTAATGATGAGTATCTCTAAGAGAATTTAGATAGTCATTAAGATAAAAGTGAGTTAATTAATTAATTAATGCAGGAATATTTATCTTAATAATAAAATAAAAATAGAAATGAATGTTAACCAAATTAACTTTTTCATATTAATTTCATGTGTATTACAATTCATGAGATTTATCGAGACATGTGTATGCATTGGATTTATTTAATTTAATTTATTACATGGGTTTTTCAATTATTAATTATTAAAATAAATATGATGGCCTACGATTCATCTCTCTCTCTCTATTATTATATAGGACCTATGTTTCCAAGGTTATTTATCTGATTCTAGTTAATAAATTATAATACCCCATTACCTTTCTATCATGTATGTTCTGATCTTTGTCTTTAGTTTCCCTTTTTCATTGGGTGGGTATTTTCAGCCCTAAATTGGGAGGATACCTATAATGGTGAAGTCCTGGATTTTTTGGATTTTCAAAATTTCCCTAGGATTTTTCTGCTATTTTTTGGGAAGTTACACAATGTATGTAGGGTTTTACAACATGTAATGTTGGTTGGACTCGTCCTATGATTCAAATTCACAGCATGAGTTTTTACATGGTGTGTGAGGGATACACATCGTGTAATGTGAAAACTGTTTTTTAATTAAAAAGGTGACATATTTTTCATTATAACTCAAAATTAAAGGGATTTATGACATGTAAAATATTACACACTATGTAATTCCCAGATTTCCAGCTTTTAGGGTGTTATGCAGGTGTTTGAGGGATCACTTGTGTTTTCAGACTCTTCTACTCTATAAGAGCTCTTACCCTAGGCATTTTTGGGTGTCTTCCTTCTATTTAGATCGATTTTTTTAGTGAAGGATCAGCAGGGTTAGGTGCTTCATCTTCCAGAGTAATAATTTTTCTTGGTTTATCTCTCATTTATGGTTGTGGCATCATTTTTTATAAGGATTGGTAAATAGATGGTGTTTTTTATCAATCCTTTTCAGTTTTTGATTGTGCCTAGTCTTTTGGAGGTATATATTATGGTTTATAATCACCATTGTCAAAGGTGGTTAGGTTTTCTACACTATTGAGGTAAGTGGATCAGTTTAATTATTTTAGTTTCTTGAATTTATTTAGGTTTGTATTGATTCCTTGATATTTGAAATGGAATTTCATGTGTTAAAATTGAAAGTGGAATGCGTTCATGTTTTAAAGGGGTTTTCCTTGAAAACGAAATTGCCTATATTTTAAATGGAAAATATATTTTCAAACTTGAAATCATATTATCTTGGCCTTAAGAATTGTATTAAAAAATGTGAGAATAGTTTTTTTTAAATAGAAATTGAAAAACATTACACGGTGAGAACCTTGGGTATGTTGATATAGATAAACGGGTAGCCTTAGTGTGTGTGAAATCACTATAAGGTAACCTATTATATGTTGGTAGTTTATATAAGTCCCTGATGTTAGTTTAGATCCAAATTTATTCCTTGTTTGAGCTTGTGAGTGTCTAGTATGTATTGTCCCATAGGCTAGATCCCAGATGGTAAGTGCATTATTGTTTCTAGTTTTTTAATTCATGATAGTTTATTTTATGGATGTTGTATCACATGTATATTTACTTTTCATTATATTTACCATATTTGTTTCTATATTTGTTAGATTTAACATTAATTTTTTGAAAAACTCAAGGATGGTTTGAAAAGGGATTTCAATTTTATTTTTTTTATAAAAATCCTTGTAAAATTGTTTTGTTTTAAATCTTGAACTTGTATATTCTTTTCATTAGAAATTTTAAAGATTCTTTTGGTGGTATCCTACTAGGCCTTTTTTCCACACCCTATTCCACCTATGGGTGGTTCTAGAATTTGTTTTATAGGATTCATGTAAAGGAAATTACATTCAGTAGTGATGTAGGTTTTATCTTTACATCATTGTTCATTTTAGGATAGTTTGGATTTGATGCTTGGTCACATGGATACTTGTTTTATAGACTTGTTGTGTTCTTTTAGTTTATCTAGTTTGGATCAGTTGTATCTTTCATTTTTTTCTTCATAGTACTCTGGTTATATGTCTTGTTTTACTGATATTGAATACTTGTTTGTTTTCTTTTTTTTACCCTGCCTCGTAATGGGCTAGCTCGGGTGACTAGTCTGGTTGTCTTGGGTTGGTCTGTCACAATTTGGTATCAAAACCACACTCAGCCTGAAGTGTGTCAGTACTGCCTGAGTTGTTTCAGTATCTTGGGTAGACATGTGTAGGATTGTCAGAATTCAAATAGTAGGTGTGTAAAAGGGGCATGGATAGCTCACTCTTGTTACTAAATTTGGGTTTCCATGGGTGTTCATAAAATATTTACTAAGTTTTAGACCAAGTATTTAGGTACATTTGAATAAATTGTATGGGAAGTTTATTTAAATTAACCTATGTACAATTTCTGAGTACTTGGTGTGTGTAAGGTCATTTGAATAAACTAAGTGGGTAGTTTATTTTACTGGGCTTGTGCCTTTCAAAAGGTGTTGGCCTTTTGTGGTATAATTCATAACTACTTTAAATTCTTATTGTTCTAAATCATGGTTTTAGATTATTGTTTTCAATTTGATGGTTTTTGAATTTACTCATGGTTTATTGGATATTTTCTTATGTTTAACAAATAATGCCTCTTAGAAGAGCTCTTCCAAATATAAGAGGGGAATCTGTGAGGAAGGTTCTGCAAGTGTATCCTCTAATGGAAACTTCTTTGGATGAAGTAGTGATTTGTACCATCTAGACTTTGGGGTCAGTGGGTTCTGTGAAACTAGGATGGATAGTGGATCACAGATCGAAATTTACCAAGTGTCATCCACCTATCTTCTGTAGTAAAAAAGGACCAAAATAGTTAGAGGATTGTCTTGAATGGATTGAGTGAATCTTAAACTTTTTTAATAATCATGAGGATTCTTGGGTGGGTTTTTCCATTTATATGCTTGAAGGACCAGGAAGAAGATGTTGGGACTCAATAGTGTAAGCTAAGTTGCATAAAGGTCTTACCTGGTTCTATTTCAAGAAGATATGTAATTAGTAACTTTATCCTAAGACTTTATGTGTGAAAAAGACATGTGATTTTCTGAAATTCGAACAGGGGGAGCATACCATTCTAGAGTACTCCACCCACTTTGCTGAGTTAGTACATCTAGCACTAGAGCTTGTCACCAATGTTTTCCTGAAGGCTTAGAGGTTTGAGAGGGGCTTAGGGCCAATGTTCAGTCAAGGATTGTTCCTTTTTTCATTCCAAAATTTGTTGAGGTACTAGATAAATAATCTTTGGTTGAGGTATACATAGCTGGGAGGACAGGATTAGGTGGAGATTCAATGGGTGCAGCAGTTATCTAGGGTGCTTCTTCCAGTTAGAAAAGAAAGTACAAGAGTGGATATTTTACTATAGGACCAATTTCATGGGCTTCTATAGGTAATAAACATGTTATTTTATACTATTGTGGGAGGAATGTTCATACCAGGTCTTAGTGTATGGAGGCTCATAGAAATTATCATCATTGTGGGTGATCTAACCATCCAAAGCGTTTCTATGATAAGATGTCCCAAGGTAGTAAGGCGGGATTCACTTTAACCAAGGGTCTCAAGTTCATGTTGATGATTCCAAGGGTTGTGGGTCTCATTGTCAGGCCAAGGGGGATGTTTAAGTGGCTAATTATATATGGATTTATGCAACTGAGTGTGCTTCAGTGGAATCTAATGTAGTTCCAGCTAATGTTAGAGGTACGATGTTTATTTCTTCTTCTATGGTGTTATATTTTTTTTATACTGGTGCTACTCATTCTTTTATATCATCAAATTTGTTATATTTTTTTATCTTGTGTTCAAATCTTATTTCATTCTTATTAGATCTTTCCAAACCTTTGGTAAAGAGGTCCAAACAAGGTTTCAAATGTCCCGCATATCAGGTGGTGATCGGTGTCTTTTAGGTGGTTCATGACTTCTTAGTGCTTGATCTTGACATCTTTGACTTGATCATGGGCAAGGATTAGATGATTAGAGTAAAGGCCCAGATGGACTATTATCATTATTCAGTATAGTTCTTATCTACCGATGGGGTCACTCATGTTTTTCTAGGTGAGTGGGACTCAAGATCGGGAAGGGTAGGGTCGATTGTTCCTTATGATGATTTAATCTCATGCCAATAGTCATAAATTTTTCTTGATGTAGTTGATTCATGCATGGGTGTTCAACTACCTATGGTTGTGTGTTCATACCCTGAGGTCTTTCTAGAATATTTTCTTGTCTTTATGGCATAGAGTGAGCTTGAGTTTACTATTGACTTATTACCTAGAACGATGTTTGATCCTATGTCATCCTATCAAATAGAACCTACAAAGTTGGTAGAACTTAAATTCTATCTTGAGAACCTAGAGGTGAAAGTATTTATTCATCCTAGCATGTCACTATAGTATTCTCTTATACTCTTTGCTAAGAAGGGATATGGGAGTCTTAGACTTTGTATTGACTATCAAAAGTTGAATTAGGTGACTATTAAGAACAAGTATCCTTTACCTAGAATTAGTGATCTCTTTGATCGGTGGAGGGGGTCATTGGTTTTCTAATATTTTTCTATGGTCAAGGTACCACTAGTTGTGAATCCAAAAAGAGTATATGCCCAAGACAACATTTTAGATTTGATATGGTCATTTCAAGTTTATGGTTATGCCATTCAGAATCACTATCCCTCCTAAGGTGTTCATGGATTTGATGATCTAAATAATTCATCAGTTCTTGGACAATTTTTTTTATCATATTCATGGATGATATCTTGGTGTACTCCAAGATAGAGGAGGATAATAAAGATAAATTAGATATCATTCTTCAAACTTTTAAGGAATATTTTTGTATGGTAATCTTTCCGAGTGTGATCTTTATATCTGAGATGTAAAGTTTTTGGGGTATGTGATATTTGAGAGGGGAATATCTATTGATCCTAAAAAGGTTCAGGAAATTATGTCCTAGGAGCAGCCTAGAAACATGTTTGATATCCAAAGATTCTTGGGATTATTAGGTTCCTATAGCCAGTTTGTTCGGGACTTCTCCAAGATCACTTCTTCTATAGCATATTTAACTCGTAAGGATGTAGAGTTTGAATGGAATGAAAATTTTCAAATATATTTTTGAGGAGATGAAGATGAGGATGACTTTAGCACCAATTTTGATTCTTTAAGAACCATGTTCAGGTTACGAATTTTTCTGTGATTCTTTTAGTATGAGTTTGGGATGTGTCTTAATGCAAGGGAAACAGGTTGTGCCTTAATGCTAGATCTAGTTATTATCTTATGAGAAAAACTACCCCACCCATGATCTTGAGTTGGAATCCATTATTCATGTTCTCAAAACATGGAATCACTATCTCTTTGGAGAGTGTTTTATGATATCTTCTGATCACAAAATACTAAATTATATTTTCACTCAAATAGATCTGAACTTGTGACAGAAATGCTAGTTATAGTACCTTGAGACATTTTATTTTAATATCATATATACACCCAAAAAGGGAATGTGGTGGCTGATGCATTGAGAAGAAAATTATCAACATAATTCATGAAGGAATCAGTTGATAAGTGGTCTCTAATGGGTTTGTTTTCTTAGATGACCTTGATAGTAGAGGATGTTGGTGGATAGGTGTTCTTAGATTTGATAAAAGTTCACTCATATTTTGACGAAGGAGTTTAACTTGATCAGACAACAAACACTAAAAGACTATTATTAGGATAAATCCTAAATGGTAGGGATACCTCTTATGAGTTTTCTCAGTCTCCCAGTGGATATTTGTGCTTCCTTGGTAGGTTGGTTGTTCCATTTTCCTTGAGGTAGGAGTTTCTAGATAGTGGACACCAATCTTTTTGGTTTGTGCACCCTAGGGAAACAAATATTTACCAATATTTGAGAGGTCTGTATTAGTGACCAGGGATGAGGTGGTCAGTTGTAGTTTTTATATCATGGTGTCTCACTTTTAAAAGATTTAAGGAGAAGCACCAGAGACCTATAGGTTTATTGAAACCTTTACACATTCCGATATATAAGTGGGATGATATTTCCATGGATTTGGTCTTTGGTTTACCGAATAATCCTAATAGGAAGGATGTGATTTGAGTGATTTTTGAAAAACTCACTAAATCAATTCATTTCTTACCAATAAAAGAGACAAAAAAAAGTTAAACAACTTGGGGGCTTGTATGTATAAGAGATTATGAAGCTTTATGGGGTTCCCTCTAGAGTTTTTTCTGATAGGGACTTGAGGTTCACATCTAGGTCCTGGAAAGGTTTGTAGGATGAAATGGGTTCCCGATTGAAATTAAGCACAGCTTATCATCCACATATGGATGGAAAGATAGAGAGGGATTTCTAGGTTCTTGAGGATATTATATGGGCTTGTGTTCCTGATTTTGTAAGATCCTGGGATATGAATTTTCCTTTGGATGAGTTTTCCTATAATAATATTTATCAGGCTTTAATCAAGATAACACCCTTTGAGGATTTTATGGGAATCCATATCTATCTCCCTTATGTTGGGAAGAGTTGGGAGAGTGGTCCTTGGTTGGGTTTAGTGTTGTTTAGGAGATGAAGAAGGTAGTTTAGTTGATCTAGAGGCATTTGATCATGATATAGAGTCATCAAAAATCCTATGTGGACCATTATCATTAGCCACTGGAGTTTGAGGTTGGTGATTAGGTATTTATAAGAGTTTTAAATTTATTGGGACATTGATGGTTGGGTAATAAGGGTAAGTTATCATCATGGTTTTTGGGGCCCTTTGAGATTATTGAGTGACTGGAGAGGTTGGCCTATCAGTTTCTGTTACCATCTGGATTGAATTTTATACATGATGTGTTTCATGTTTAATAGTTGAGGAGGTATATAAAAGATCCTTACTATGTGATTAGATGGGATGATGTTTTTATTGAGACCGATACTACTTTGGTTGTGCAACCAGTTTATATTATTGATCACTAGGATAAGGTACTACACAATAAAACGATTCCCCTGGTCTGGGTACTGTGGAAGTGTGGACAGGATCACCACGAGAAGTGGGAGATTAATTCATTGGTGAATAAGTAGTGGAATACTCTTCCTATAAATATAGGATCTTGATATCTTTCTAGGGATATAAATATTTTATGGTGGGGAGATTGTAACACCCAATTACCTTTCTATCATGTATGTTCTGATCATTTTCTTTGGTTTCCCTTTTTCATTGGGTGAGTATTTTTGGCCCTGAATTGGGAGGATACCTGTAATGTTAAATTCATGGATTTATTTTATTTTCAACTTTTCTCTTGGATTTTTTTTCTATTTGTTGGGCAGTTACACAATGTTTCAAAGGGTTTCATGATGTGTAATTCCTCCTATAATTATTTCATGAGTTGAATTCATGGTGTGAGTTTTTACATGTTGTGTAAGGGTTATACATCAGAAAATGTGAAATTTGGTTTTTGATTAAAAAGGTGACATGTTTTTCGACATAACTCAAAATTAAAGGGATTAAAAATCTATAAAATATTACACATCGTGTAATTCCCTGAGTTCTCATTTTTAGGTTGTTGTGGGGTGTTTGAGGGATCACTTGTATTTTCATCCTCCTCCACTCAACCGTAGCTCTTACCCTAGGAATTATCGGATGTCTCCCTTCCATCCAAATTGATTTTTTCAACAATTGATCAGTAGGGTTAAGAACTTCGTCTTTCTAGATAATCCTTATTCTTGATTTCTCTATCATTGATGGTTATGGCACCGTTTTTTGTAGGTATTGGTAAATGGATAGAGTTTTCTATCAATATTTTTCAGTTTTTGGTCATTCCTTGTCTTCTAGAGGCGGATCCGATAGTTTATTATCCCCATTGTCAAAGGTGTTTAGGTTTTATACTCTCTTTATGTAGGTAGATCTATTCAATTATTCTAATTTATTTAATTTCTTGATGTTCTTATTGATTTCTTGATATTTTAAATGGAATTGCATGTGTTAAAATTGAAAGGGGAATGGGTTCTTGTTTTAAAGGGGTTTTCCTTGAAAACAAAATTTCCTGGATTTTAAATGGAAAATGGATTTTTAGACCATGAAGAATATTGGTTTGGATTTGAGAATTGTTTTATAAAAATGTGAACATGTTTTTTTAACCAAAAAATGAAAAAAAAATGCATAGTAAGAACCTTGGGTACGTCGAGATAGAGACACAGGTAGCCTTAGTGTATGTGATACCACTAAGAGGCAAACTATTATATGTTTATGGTCTATGGAAGGCCTCAATGTTAGTTTAGATCCAATTTTATTCTTTTTTTGGGATTGTGGGTGTCTAGTATGTATTGTCCCATAGGCTAGAGCATGGATGGTACGTGCATTGTTGTTTATGGATATTTATTTCATGATAGTCTATTTCATGGATGTTGGATCACTTGTATATTTTATTTTTGGCATCTTTACCTGCTCTCTTTATGGATTTGGAATATTTAGCATGAAATTTTTGAAAAACTAAAGGATTGTTTGAAAAGTTATTTTAAATTTATTTTTTTATAAAAATGATTATAAAACTATTTTGTTTTAAAGCTTTAACTTGTGCATTCTTATCATTAGAAATTGAATAGATTCTTTTGGTGGTAACCTACTAGGACTTTTTTCTCACACCCTACTTCTGCTTGTGGGAATCTATATACTTTTTTGTATGATTTAGGTAAAGTGTATTTGGTAGTGATATAGGTTTTCTCTTTTTGTCGATGTTTTTTTGGTATAGTTTGGAGGTGACGCTTGGTCACAGGGGGACTTATTTTCTAGAATTGTCATGTTCTTTTGGTTTAAACATTTTGGATCATTTGTATATTTTAATTTTTTATACATAGTACACTCATTATGTGTCTTATTTTTCTGATATTCAATACTTGTTTGTTTTCTCTATTTTACCCCATCTCGTAATGGGTTGGCTCAGGTGACTTGTCTGGTTGACCCAAGTTGGTCTATTACATCAATCCTTTGGTTCCCCTCACCTATGTGTGAGTTGTAAATACTTGTAATAAATAGAGTGTCTCAAGGCATGTAGAGGTTGTTCAAGATAGAACCAAGATGATTCCAACTCAGGTGATACAATTGTGGATAGGTGGAATATTGTAACTCATGCCAATACTGACATAAAGATTTTTTTCCTAGGTCATATATTTATTTATTGTCCACTCAATAAATCAACCATTAGATAAGCTCATGATTGAGTCATTTATTTATTTATTTATATATTATTCATTATTTATTATGGATGCAAGACTATGATCACATAAATAAGTGAATTAATAAAAAAATATGGAATATAAATAAATATAATGTACTTAAATATTTTATCAAAACATGGATAATCACTTAAATAAAATCCAATTAATATTAATAAGACCTGTAAAAGATAAAATAATAAAAAATTTACACATAAAAAATAAAATATATCAACTAAAGATTAAGTTAGACTTGGAATTCCATTACTTTATTAGGAATAAAACCAATGGAATAAAGTGTTTGGCCAAACCTTTTTGGGAAACTTACTTTTATAAGGGGTTTCATATGAAATTTTTGGGTTGAATTAACCATTTTACATCAAGAGAAGTATATATTTCTAGAATTGGTGTAACTTGGAGGCAACTGTTGAGGAAATCCTAGTTAGGATTTCATGATTGGTGAATCCACTCAAAGGATCAAGGAGTTGAAAGCCCGCTGTTAGAAAATACCACCCTACCTAAATACCTTCAATTAGATTGAAAAACCCTTGTTATGATTATAATGAAAGATAATATGGATCCTTTCCACTAGAATTTCTAAGTAACTAGACATTCTGAGTTCAATGGTGAGGGATGTTGGAGCGCTCTCCCGAGAGTGCTACAACTCCATCTAGGGTTCATCCCCCTGGCCTTGGAATGCCTCACCTCCCTATCTCATTTCTCACCTTCATGATTCTCTTTTTCTTCTCTCTGAGGTTGTTTCAGCCTTCTCATTTTATAATATCTTCTTCAACGACCTCGATTTCCCCTTCTTCGTCTTCTTCTCCTTAATCTGATGGTTTGGGTTGTGGTTTCCGGCTGTCTCATCCCGTTGAAGATGATTTTTCTTCAGTCCTTTGATGGTGATTTCAGATGGAGTCACGCTCGCTTTTTTGTCAATGATGGTTCGTTGGTGATGTTTTCTATAGGGTTGTTGGTGTTGGTTTCTTCAAGTCTTGTTATGGAGGTCCGGTCCACTCTAACTCTCTCTGGATTCCAGATCCCTTACTCTTTTCCAGGTCAGTTGAGTGTAAGGTTTCAGAGGAGCTTCTAGAATGTGTTTGTTCAAGTGGTCAATGCTTCAGAAGGCATGTTTTGTGGAGGTCTTATTTTCTTTTAGTTCCCTCGGTGGTTGTTCTTATTTTTCGGTGATTCTGTTTCAAGTGGTTCTGATGGCGATGGTTGCTGATCACAGTGAAATTTTGTGGATCATTTCCAGTGCTTGTCCTCTGCTCTGGAACCAGGATCCCAAAACTCTTCTCCCAGTCATACTTGGGTGATGGTTTGATGGTGTTTTGGGATGTGTAGTTCGAGCATTTTACAGCGTTCCAGGAGGTGTTTTCTGTGATTCCTTATTCTCTACCTTTAGGTCTCTGTAGGACATGTTCTCAACAGATCTGGTGATTCAACGATGGAAAGGTTGTTGGTGTCTTTGGTGTTCGTGGTTTGTAGCTTCAGTGGGAAGATTTATGGTGATCTTTTCCTGTAGTGTTGATTTTTAGTTAAAGATGGTGATTTTTCTTTCGAGGGCGTGGATCAAGGTGTACTGCTGCTAGAGATTTGGTTACTCGAGGCGGTTCGATGGTGATTGGTCCAAGGCTCATCGTTTTGAATTTCAAATGTGGTTATTGTGGATCTCTTTTGAATTTCAAATTTGGGATGTGATGGTGTGATGGATGAACAGCTTGAATGTGAGGTTCCCACTTATCTATAAAGTGGACTCTTAGAAAATACCAAAAAAATGGATTTGGAGTATGGTGAGGGATGTTGGGACTTGATAAAATAGTTCGAGAGTTAATAAAATTAATTATTATTTCTTAGATAATTTGTAATCAAGAAAAGTACTAATAATATGTTCTTTTATAATTTTATAATAAATGGAAATTTCATTATCTATATTATCCCTACGATCAATATTTTAGAAAGATCATCTCCTTACTGGTAGTAATTTTCAAAAGTGGTTCAGATTCCTTCAGGTTGAATTGAACTGTGAATAGAAATATTATATGTTAGAATCTTCATTAACCGATCTTCCTACTGAGGAGGTGAGTGGTGAATAGTTTTCTATCTATGAAAAACACTTTAATGATGTGGTCGATGTTCAATTTTTGATGATTTATTTTATATCTAGTGAACTCATGAAGTCTTAAAAAACATTTATGTTTATAGCATGCTCAAGTATCTTTGTGGTCTATACTAAGAGAGATAAAGGCATGAATGGTTTGAGATATTCAAATAACTATTTCACATTAAGTTTGGTGAGGGTTTACCATATGGCCCACATGTATTCAAACTCATTTTCTATATTGAGTGTCTAGAGTTTATAGGTTTTAAACTTCCTGATGAAATATGCACTGATCTCATTCTTGCATCACTACCTCAGAGCTTCTCCATGTTTACTATTAATTTTAGTATGAACAACATTGATAAGACTCTCCCAGATCTTCTCACTCTTTTTCACTAATTAAATAAGGATATGAAGTGAGAAAATTCTTCCATTCTTATGGTGGATAAACAAAAAGGCTAAGAAAAGAGCTCTAAGCCCAAATATTATTCATAACACCCCTCCAAGAAGAGAAACATAGAGGGGAATGAAAGGGAGAATGATGTTATCTGTTTCACATATGGGAAGAAGGTCCACTGGAAGAAAAACTTCTCCCATTCATATAATCAAGGGGAATATTCAGGTACATTTTTTATCAAGTACAATTTATCTATTTCTACAAATTGGGTATTAGATATAGCTTATAGTTCTCACATATTTCTTTAAATATAGGAACCAATTAGATTTATAAAAAATAAATGCGGATATATATGAGCATCAAATGGAGCTAAAATTTCTATTATAGTTATCATGGACTACCACCTTGTGTTATCGACTAGAATGATCTTGGTTTTATAATATTTTTATTATGTTCCATCCATTAGAAAAATCATTATTTTTTTATCCAAAATTGATATGGATGGATTTATTTTCAACTCTAGGAATAAATGTTGATTATTTTATAAAGATATAATTTTTTATGGTAAGGCATATTTAAATAATGGTCTTTATGTTTTAGACTACAAAAAACAAGTAATGGTAATTGATAATAAAACTACTTCACATAACTCATATCACACCCAAATTTGGTATCACCATCTAGGTCATGTAAAAAAAACATTTGACTAAATTACATCAAGATGTATATTTATATTCCATTGAACTAAAAACACTTGGTGTATGTCACTTAGGTTTACAAGGAAAAATGATGAAATCCCAATTTAGTGGAAAATGTGAAAGGACCAAAGAGATTCTATAATTAGTTCATACTGATGTGTTTGGAACATTTCCTATTGAAGTTAGGGGTGGGTACTCATACATCATAAGTTTTACTAATAATTTTAGTAGATATGGATATATATACTTGATGAGGTATAATTAAAATTCCTTTGAAAATTTTAGGGAATACATGAATGAAGTTGAGAACCATCTTGGTAAGAATATTAAGAAACTATTCTTAGACCATGGTGGAAAATATATTAATCAAGACTTCATTAACTATTTATGGGAGTTTGGGATTTTATATCAACTCACTCCTCCTTATAAACCTCATTGGAATGGTGTAAGCGAATGGAGGCACCATGCCTTGTTAAATATGGTGAGATTAATGGTGAGTGATGTGAATCTTCCATTATCCTTTTGGGGATATGTGTTATAGATAGTATCATGTATAATAAACCAATTTCCAACTAAATTGATAAATGGTATTCCATTCAATATTAGAATTATAATAAAAATAATGTTTTCAAATTTACATGTGGGGGATTATGAATCATTTTTTAAGGCCTCTTCAGGTAATAAACATGATCTCAAAAGCAAAAAGTGTACCTTTATAGGATACCCCAAAGAAATATGGGTTTATTACCTATACAAACCCTTGTAAAAAAAGTTATAGTGGAAGACATTCTATATTCCTTAAGAGGGATGATGTCTATAAAATATATAGTGGAAGTGAGATAGACTTAGATGAATTCAAATCTCAAGGTCCACAAGAGTTGTAATGGTAAAAAAAATCAAAAAAACCCATGGAAGAAGATGTTCAAGAGATACAATTACTTCATAGAAGTACAAGAGAGGTTAGAGAAATAGAATCATATGGATTTATATTCACCGAGTATGGTGACTTTTTATTAGCTGACAATAATGATCCTATAACCTACAAGGAAATAGTAAGCAACACAGATGTTTCCAAGTGGAAATAAGTTATGAATTCTGAAATTGATTCCATGTACTAAAACCAAGTCGGAATTTTAGTAGATCCTCCAGTGGATATAAATCCTATTAGTAGTAAATGGGCATTCAAGAAGAAACTATACAAGGATGGACAAGTCAGTGGTTATAAGGCATGACTGGTTACAAAAGGTTTTAAAAAATGTCAAGGCATTAACTATGATGAAATATTTTCACTAGTTTCTATGTTAAAATTCATTATAATTCTACTTCACATCACGAACTTCCATGATTATGATATTTAGAAAATGTATTTGAAAACAACCTTCCTTAATGGGAACCTTCGTGAAGATGTCTATATCACATAACCTGAAGGGTTTGTGAATCCAAAAGATGCTAACAACGTTTAAAAATTGAAAAAAATAATTTATGAATTAAAGTAAGAATCCAGTTCATTGAACATTCATTTTGATGATTTCATAATGGAATTTTATTTCATAAAGAATGAATGTGATCCTTGTGTTTATAAGAAATTTAATGGGAGTGTAGTCATTTTCTTAATAGTATATGTAATGACATATTAATTATTGGAAAAAAATACCAGTCTTATGATCTGTTAAATCCTGGTTGAATAAATGATTCTCCATGAAGGACTTAAGAGAGAAATCATATATTCTTGGGAATAAGATATATCATGATATATCTAATAGAAAACTTAGCCTAAATCAAGGAACATATATTTACAAGTTACTAAATAGATTCAGTATAGATAAATCGAAGAGGGTATTGTTTCCAATGTCCCATAGAATACATCTTTCTAGGAAAATGTGTCATCAAACACATGAGGAAAGTTATATAATAAAAAGGATACCATATGCATAAGTGATTGGGTTAATCATGTATGATATGCTATGTACTGGGCTAGATGTCACCTATGCCTTGAGTGAGGTAGGAATATATCAAGCTGACCCAAGTGACCACCATTGGATGGTAGTCAAAACTATCCTTAAGTATTTGAATCATATCAAGGATATGTTTCTATTAGATGGAGGATATTATGAACTAGACATAAAATGATATACATATTATAGTTTCTAAATAGATCAATATGATTTGAAATCATAGACAGGATACATCTTCACTCCGAATAGAGGTGTTGTGAGTTGGAAGAGCTCAAAGCAAGCTATGATCACAGATTCTACAATAGAGACTGAGTATATTGTGGTATCTAAGGTAGAAAAAATATAGTTTGGATATGAAACTTCATCCAATATCTTGATGTTTTACATAATAGTAAAGATCATATCAAACTCTATTATGATAATGTTTCAATAGTGTCTCTTTCTAAGGAGCCAAGGTCGCATTAGTGGACAAAGCATATACTTCATAAGTATCATATCTTGAGGAATTTTTCTCAAATAGGTGAGGTTATAGTAATTATAATATCTATGGAAGACCATGTGGTAGGCCCCTTGACTAAATCTTTGACTCGGTAGAAACATGATCATCATGTGAGGTTTAGTAGACTAAAGGTTTTAGGCATTTACCTCTAGTCTAAGTGGCATTTTGTTAGAGTTGGTATTCTAGAACCAATTGTTTTTACTTTATATTAAATTTATATTTTAATATTAATAAAACATCTTATTACATATTGTTCATTATTCTTTATGATATTGATGTAATAATGTCTTAGGGTGTATGTAGCATTGATAATGATAAGGTCGTAGAAGTTCCCTGCTATGATGAGAACCTTGAAGTGTCATGATGATATTCTTAAATATAGTTTTGTGGTTAGATAATGTTCTATGAAAGGACACATAATATATAAACTATTAGGTACGTGTACTCATAAGTGGATGAGACAATGTCTCATGAAGTTTTCACTTGGTGATCTCTAATATGGGAGATTATAAAAACAAACCCACCAGTAGGAATTCAACATGTTTTAGTGTCATAAAATATTCCTATATGAAATCTTATGTAATGGACCTTATACTTTAATATTATTATTAATTCATGTCATGACTCGTGCACTTAGATTTACTAACCAAAATCGTGACGTCATATGTTCACAGGAAGTAGGGTGTGTTGTGTGCATCGTGAATGACATTTTCTTAATGAATAACTTGAGGAAGGATTTGTTCCTTACATATATATGGAAGTTGATATCTCAACCCTTTAATTGGAATAGAACTGTCTCATTAAACTTTATGGTCATTATGTAATGATGTGCTTATTTTAGATAGTTGAAGAAATACATATCAAGCATATATATTGATGAAACAGATATGAAACCTTCTTGAGGAAATATTGTGATAAAGGGATTATATAACATAGTAAGTGTTCATATGTGGTTCTCAACATTATGGTATTAATTTCATTCTCTTGGGTGCCTTGACCCATCATTAGATAGTAATCTTGGACTTTAGGCAAGCCCGTCTAATGCCAATAAGAAAGAATCTTAGAGGGTCACATACTAAGGGTTTCCATTGATCTCAATTAAATTCTATTTAAATTTAATAAATTGGATAAATATTATTTTTAAGATCATGGAATAATTTTATTCATGTTTTTATTGATCGCATAAATTAAATAAATATTTATTCACTATATTATGATTAAAATATATTTATTTTATTTATCGAATATTTATTGAATACTTATTCACTGGTTTGTGGATAAAATATTTATTTATGAATATAATGTTTATTTAGGTATTAAATAAAATTTTAAAAATTTAAGTAGACTAAGATCATGTATGATGATAAATATTACTTTACAAGCTAGTAAAATAATTTTATTATTGTGTGAATAAGCACACGTTGTAAAATATTATTATTATTGTTATTATATGGAATGGGGTTTTTTAAAGATTATAATATTATTTAATGGATGGTATGAAATTAAATAATATTTTAATCTAAACCCTAGATATATAAATATATGGTTATGTCTATTTTGTAGGGTTAATCATGAATTGAGAATTGTTTTGAACAATATAATTCTCCATCAAGTTATTCCTCTTGTCTTATCAAGAACATGAAGAAATCCCTCAAGCCTAAAGCATCTTGTTGTGATCAAGATAAACAAAATAAGATGATCAATTCACCATGCTAGCACCTAGAAATCAATCGATGTCATTTAGAGATCAAGGGAGTATGCGTGGATCTCTACTAGAGGGATTCTACACTTGGATCCTCCTTGCACAACAAAGGTAATCCGAAAAGGGTTTAGGTATGATCAATATAAACATTAATGAAAGTTACATGATGAGGTAACCTTTTTCATCTGATTATAAATAAACTGATTATAAATTTAATTTTCAAATATCTTTTCTTTGGGTTCTGGGTTCTCTCATGTCAATATTTAGTGGAAAAAAATTTGTTGGTCATGGCATTCACGTCATGTACTATATTGAAAATGATACACTGAATCGACAAAAACTTTATGGTTATTCTCTCTCCAAGGTTCTTTCGCTGCACCCAAAACCTTTACATATTCCATATGAAATACTCAAATTAGAGTATTCTAAGTGGATTTAATTCCTTCTTAACTCATTATCTAATTCTCACTTCTCCCAACTTCAACCAAAAAATGTTATTCACATACTAAAGCAATATTAAGGTTGAATCATCCTTGAATGGATTGAAAATTATTGTAGACAATAATGACTTCTCTAATTATCTTTAACACATGCCATAAACATAAACACCATTTCTAAAATTATCACATGTAACCGCACATTAACTTTCCTTTATAAAACCTTATTGGTAACAAATACAACTCACTAATCCACATGGGCTCTCCATAGGTAATAAAAAATAGTCATTAATCATTATAAATGAGTATAAATTATTAAAATTAATCTAAAATACAAAATTTTAATTACATTTAATTACAATTTAGGTAAAATAATAAAAATAAAAATAATTTATTATAAATAATAATAATTAATAATTAATAATAATTCATTATTATAAATTAGTATAATTTATTAAAATTATTATAAAATAATAAATGTTAGTTAAAATTTAAAAAATAGTAACAATATAAATGATATATGAAAAATAATAAATAAATAATGAATGGTCATTAATTATTATAAAATAGTAAAAATTATTAAAAAAATATTATAATACCTAAATACTTTCACATGTGTAATATTTTCATAACAGTAACACTTTTACGATTGCAATGATTTTGCGATTGAAATACTTTCATGACTGCAACACTTTCTCATATTAGTTCAAATTAAAAAAAATAATAACTATAAAAATAATTTAATATAAATAATAATGAATAAAAATGAATAGACATTAATTAGTATAAATTAGTATAAATTATTAAAATTAATCTACAACACTAAATTTTAGTTACAATTAATTACAATTTAGGTAAAATAATAAAAATATGAATAATTTTATATGAGGATGGGTTCCGGTTGAGAGTTTCACTCTCTATGCTTCCATGGCGATTAGGGTGTCGATCTCATGGCATCCTCATCCATTCCTTCTCTAACTGAATATTTTATTTACCATGGGAATTTTTATATTCATAATTTTTTTTATGAAGGTAAGAAGATAAATAAGATCTTCTATGGTGGGATTACTATGGATGCTTCGATCTCAAAGAATGTATTCAGTCACTCTTTCTATTTCATCAAGGATTCCATCATTTGAGATATCCATTATAAGGGAAGTGTTACTCATGTGAAGGCATACCCAGATGCGATCTCAGAATGACTATGTATAGGTAGGCACTCTATTATAATTTGAATTATTTTACTAAGTGGTTCCAAACCATGGAGAATCAGTAACCTGATGGAACATCTCTCATAAATTTTAGGATTTTTGAACTGAAAATGCATCTATTTGGGTCATAGTTTCTTTCACGTTATTTTCCCCTCTGAAGAATTTAAGATGAGAGTGTGGGGTTTTGTATTGGTATCCTTAAAGCTGGGTATTCTCACATCTGGGAGTGGGATCATAATTTTAATCCATTGGAGATATATAACTCCTATTTTCAAACATGGGAAAAGGTACATGGATTAAACTGGATACATTGGCACCAAATAATTTTCCATGACATCGCATTGCCCATTAGCGTCCCTATAAAAATAGATAAGGAAACAGAGTTGGTTGGGTTTGGTAATTACCCATATTTCTTAGAAGAAGTTGACTTGAGTTCTAATCTTGTTGATAAAGTTATTATATCAACTGATAATAATGGATTTTATCTAAGTATTGAGTATGAAAGAATCCACCAATTTTTTATGGATTTAAAATTCATTGTGTGTGATAATTTGAATTGAAAAAAGGTTTATTATTTTTTCTTTTTTCTCTACTAGAGGGGACTATGAGAGCTTGTGCTTTAAAAAATTTAAGAGTACAAAACCCACTGGTCCCAATAATGGATCTAAAAGTGTTGGGAAAGGACGGATTTAGGAAGGTGTAAGTATCCTCATTTGAACTTATAGGGGAATAGAATTGGCTATGGGTCTAGGAATTCTTGTTTGGGATAACCTACTAGTTTTTTTGTACATTCAAGGGTTGTTTTCCATAAAGATCCTCCATCTGATGTTTCTCTAACCAGGTATGGATTCACTCAAATGGATAAGATATCTCATGCATCTGGATCTATGCATATGGTGAGCTCTAGAATGTTGGAATCTTCTAGTTTTCAAATAAATATTTCCTCCCCTATGTCACATGGTAAAACCCTTAATATTTATTCTTTTATGGAAGATCTGAAAAAACAGATTTCTCGTACATGATCAAATGAATAGGTCTAGAAAGAAAATGGTTTCAATATGTCACTTATGCTTAAGGGGTGGGGATATTATCCATCACCTCTTCATGGGTTGCGGATTTTCTTAGGAGCTCTCGATGTATGATGGAAACCTATTCAGCATTGATATAGGTACATGCAGGTAGCTGAATGACTTCATGGTATTCATTATTAAATCTAGAAATAGTAACGAGATTCAAAATATTCTCATTGTTCTTACTAAATCTATCTTTTCCTATGTCTAGATATCAAGGAATGCAAGATTGTTTGACAAAAATCCCCCCCCCCCTATTCATTCTGGTATCTCTACCATGTATAGGGAAATACATGTTGATGCAAAGGTAGAGATGGGATAAATGAATAACAGTTTCACTGATCTTGATATCATAAGAAAGTTGGGTGTTCTAAGAATTCCTAGAAAGCCTATGGGGATAAAATTTGTACAATAGATCCCTTCAACCTCTTCATGGATGAAGGTAAATTTTTATGGTGTAGCCTATGGAATTCCAGGACCCTCAGGTTATAGAGGTGTATTCCACACCCATATTGGCTTTATCAAAGGTTGTTTTCATCACTTTATTAGACTAGGAATTACATATAAAGCTGAGATATGGGACATGATATATGCCATAAATCATGTTGTCTAGTGAAACTAGAACTCCATTTGGATTGAATCTGATTCTGAACTTATTGTTAAAGCTCTTAAAGCAAGAACTAAAAATGTTCCTTGGACAATCCTAACTCACTCGATTGAATGTATCAACCAAGACAATCATCTCAAATTAAGTTTTTCACATGTATGAAAAGATGAAAATCAAGTGGAAGACACATTTTCAAAGATATCGATCATGGAAATGACCACGATGTAGTCATTTAGAGCTCCTGATTACTGTGCACCTATGGTGGATGCTGATATACCGAGAGTGATCCACTCCCATCTTTGTAAATCCCCTTGTAATACTTGAATTGTATGTTTACTTTTAATTTAATAAATTTTAGGTTCAACTTTTCTCAGACCTTGGATCTTCTTAGTAGAGGGGTTATACACAACCCCCACTAATCATCAAATTTAGAGGGGGGTCACAACCCCCTCTATTTTTTTATCATTATTTTTTTAATATTTGGTTGGATTTTAGAGGTGTTTATGCCAAAACTATCACTAATTTAATAATTATCGGCACTATATATTCGGTTGGATTTTAGAGGCACTATATATATATTTATATTTATATTTATATTTATATATATTATTTGATTGGATTTTAGCAGCACTATACATATATGTCATATGGAATTTTTTTTCAAGAAAATAGTGGGGGTTCAAAACCTCCTCTAATCTCTTAAATTAGAGGGGGTTTTGAACCCCCCCCCCCCCTCTTATTTAAGATATTAGTGGAGCTTCATAATCAATGTTAATCATTGATATTAATAGTGATTGAAAACCCCTCTAATGTCTTAAATTAGAGGGGGTTGTGAACCTCCACTATTTTCTTAAAAAATTAGGTATAATATATATATATATATATAATTAATTAATTAATTAAAACACAATATATAATTATATTTAAATATATTATTTGAATATATTATATAAATATATATGATTTTATTTAATCTTATTTATATTTATAAAAAAATATAATTTCATAATGTGTACATTAATATATATTTTTATATATATAATTATATTTAATATAATATTAATTATAATATAAAATCATAAATATATTATATAAATATATACATAAATATAATTTATTTAAAAGATGTATCATATAAAAACCCTTATAGTTTTTATAATTTATATATTAATAATAATAATATATTATAAATATACTTAGACAAACATGAATATAATTATAAGGTTTTTTGAACCCTCTTTAATTTTTAAGATTATAGAAGTTTAAACCTTCTCTAATATTTTTTATTCTTTTTAAAATATATCAAATTATATAATATGTGTACATGTGTCCTGTAAATACATTATATAAATGTATTTAAATACATTATAAACATATTATATAAATACATTAAATAAATACATTAAATAAATAAAAATATATGTAAAAACATAAATGTAAGTGTATAAAGATAATTATAAAAATATATATATTATATTATATTACATATATATATTATCTAATTATATTATCTATATATTATATTATATATATATCCTATTATTAAATATATAAATTCATTATATATAGAAATAAATATTTACAAATAAATAAATAAATTTTATTAATATATAGATAATTATTCAAATTAATATATTAAATATATGTGTGTGTACATAATATAACTATATATATAAATATAAATATATTTATAGATATATTTATATTTATATGTAAATATTCATAAAATTTTATCTATATATAAATATTATATTATATATATAATATAAATATTTTATATATTTTTTTAAGTAAAAAAAGAGGGAAATATATTAAGAATCAATCAAAATAGAATTTCAAAGCCTGTTAGGAAAATGATTGAGCTAAAAATTTCCACACGAATCTTTCCCAAATCTAGCCAAATAGTGGTCCACTTGATTTCCTCCTCACTTAATGAAAGATAATCTGTAGGAGGAGAAATCATCCAATAATGATGAGATATTCCTGAGAATAAGTCCATATGGATGAAAATCCTCTCCATGTTTAGAAATAGAATTAAGAACAGAAAGGAAATTAGATTTCACAATCACTTTATCCCACCAATTATAATAACCTAGGAGAATATCATAAAGAATTGCTAACGCTTCCGCTATAGAGGTATCCCAAAACTCCTGAATAGATAAACATTGAGATACCAAAATCTGCCTATTATTTTGGTGAACAAGGATCCCAATACCCACCCTGGATCCTAAAACAATAATATCATCTGAATTAACGTTGATAGAACCTTGTGGGGGAGGATCACAAACAGATATTCCCTGCTAAATATGCTCATTAGAGGAAACATCTTCATTAAAAGTCCAAGGATTCATCCACTCTAAGGACCTCTCATACCAAATTCAATCTTGGTTAGACTTATACTGGAAAACCCATTCATTCCATCTTGTCTACACCAACCATGAGATTATAAAAATCAGTCCCATCACCTATGGATAAAAGGAGGAAATGTAGTTATACAAATTATTATCAAGATCAAGAGAAGAATTAAATAATTCATGTAAATTCACCCTCTTCTCCTAAACCCCTTCCTCTTTTGGAAAATAAGAATATAATAAAACAACGATTCAACATCAAAAATACATATGGGACAAGTATCATCCATATATAGGTTATTATAAGTAAGAAAACCTTATGTTTTAAGAATACCATAACAAGACTGTCACCAAAAAAATCTCACTTTGGGTGCTACCTTGAGAGACCAAATACCATTCCAATAACCATTAGGTGGAACATGGGGTGAGTATTTCACCAAAATATTATATCCATAACAAATAGAATAAATTTCAAATGTTTCCCATTTCTAATAAAAATGATCCTTACCTATATCTAGAGTAAGATTAATACCAATAATGAGGTGAATATCTTTCACATTGAACCAACTAAAAATCTTATCATGATCCCAAACCTTCAAATAATCATCAAAAAAATCTCACACTCGGGCATTCGCCAATCCCATGACAACATGAGAGGAAACTCTCAAATCAAAGCTATCTTACATCCATAGATCCATACAAACAAAAACATCATATACATTTATAATCATCCAATAAAGACCTTTATCAAGTAGGGACTTATCTCCCCAAATACTCCTCTACAAATATCTTAGCCTAGGCCCAAAGAAAGAATGAAAAAAATCAACATAAAAGAAATATTTAGCTCAAAAAAGCCTTGAAAATAGGGAGTTCTGATGGGATAGGAGATGATAACCTTACTTAGCCAAAATAGATTCATTAAAAATCTTCAAATTCATGAAACAAATCCCACTAGAAAACTTTTATACACAAATATTACCCCAATATGTCCAATGAATATCATGATTCCCACTATGTGACCCCCACCAAAAATTGGAAAATCAAGAATGAATCTAGTCAATAAGGATGTTCAAAAATCTGAATAAATTCATCATATATGAAGGAATATCTTTATAAAACACCTTAATAAGGATCTCATTACTTGAATTTTAAACCTTCCTTCTTGACCATAAACAAATATTTTTATCTACTCTATCAATAATAGAATATACAACACGTTTCTTCAATCTCCCAGTAATTTTCAGAAGACCAAGATATTTTTGGTGTTTCTCAACCACTAGAAATCCACATAACCACTTTAAATCCTCCTTCCTTTATGATGAAACTCCAAAAATAAAAAACATTTCTGAATTTTTAGTATTAACATGTTGACTAGAATCCATTTTATATATATATGAATAATCTTGAAAACTGAGCATCATTCTTGAGGAGTGGTGTGTGCAAATATAAGACTACCATTTGTAAAGAAGATATAGGAAATGGGGGATACTACAATATAACTTATCTCTATGAATGACCACTTAATACACTAATCTTAATAGAATATCATACAAGATTTTCACCACCAGTATAAAGAGGTAATGTGATAAAGCATCCCCTTGATAAAAACCCTTTGAAGGTTTGAAACAATCTAAAGGCCTCTGATTAACATTAATCCTAAAATACATCGAGGACAAAAAATTAATTATATTATCAATCCATTTATCCCCAAATCCCATTCTAATAAGGACCAACTCAATAATGGTCCATTCAAACCTATTATAAGTTTTCATAATATCAAGCTTCATCGCCATTACTCCTCTTTTAGAAGAAGATCGATTTTTATAGAGTGAAATAATTCATATGTGATAGCTAAATTATTTATAATAGATCTATTTGTGAAAAAACACACTTTGATGTTTATTCATAATAAGGGGGAGGAAGTACCATATATGAGATACCAAAATCTTTGAAAAAAAATTATAAACAACATTTCAAAGGCTAATGGATTGGAACTCAGTGATTTTATGGGGGTTATGGACCTTTTGAATAAGGGTAATCAGAGTATCATTCAAATAGTCAAGATAATATCACCCTATCCACAAATCCTTAATTAGAAAAACCACATCAGTGTGAAAAATATTTGAAAAATTTTAAAGAATAAGGAATGAAACCCATCATGACCAGGTGCCTTAGAAGAATGAATATGCTAAAGAGCACTAAAAATTTCTTCATCAGTGATATCCATTTCCAATTTCTAGATCATATCATCAATGAGAAATTTAAGGATGAAATTAGCCAAAATAGAATGGACATCAGTACCCTCATCCCTATAAATATTTCAAAATAAATTCAGAATGATGGGATATATTTCGCTCACATCATTAGAAATGCTTCTCATTAAATCCTCCAGTTGTGAGATCTCATTATTCCTCTTCCTTAAATATTTTTTTGGTGGAATAAGGTCATATTCTAATCAGCAACCCTAATATGAGATTCTCTATCCCTCATAAACCAGTATATATCCTTCTATCATTTATATCTTTTTCAATAAAATGATATCTTTATAAGAACTGAATCTCTACATGGAAGAGAGATAAATTTCTTCAAATAGTTCTCCATTAAGTTGATTTGCCTGTCAAAATCCCCATACCTCAGATCATTCCACCTCTAGAGATCAGTTACCAAATTTTTTATTTTTGGAGTGAATCCATGGATCTAAGTAGCCTAGGAAGATTGAATAATCCCATTAAATCTGTTATCTTGAAGCCACAAACTTTCAAAGTGGAACAACCACATAGGTTTCCCACACTCCCATTGTGAAATCATGGAAGGAAGAACTTGGATGTGATGATAAGAGATCAGAGACAAGTGAGAAATCAATAATGATTAAAAAATATTCTTTCAGTCATCATATCTCATTAAAATTTCTAGGCATTCGTCAATACATCAATCAACTGAACTACCTCTAAACTATGTAAATAGGATTCTAAAAAATCCAATACCATGTAAGTAATTCACAAGAAGAGAGTCCCAAAACAAGTCCACAACGTCATATCTTCTATCATTTCCACCATATTTTTCATGGTAGAAGAAAATTTCATTAAAATATCCCCCAATAATGAGAGGCCTAGGGAGGAAATAATGTAATAGTTTCAAGAGGCTCTGGGTATTAGTTTTATTAATATGGTCAGTCCAACCATAAAATCCTACAAACTAGGGTGGGGACCCTAGAACTGAAATAAAATTTTCAATATGATTATAATAGTAGTTAATAACCTTAACATCTAGCTTTGTATTCCATAATAGGCAATTTTCTCCAGCTTTCCCTTATCATCTAATGGGAAATACATTCCTAAATTCAATATTCAAACCCAGATTATAATAATCCTTAATTTAAAACATAGTTTCAGATACAAAAATTGTGTTAAGGTGGTATTTTGAACTCCATAAATGGAGGATGAGAAATTTTTAGGGATTTCTAATCCCTTGACAGATTTAGTAAAGGATTTTCATTTTACCAGGTGATATTGAAGTGTACCCACCTCCACCTATATGGAAGTATATATCATAAAACAATTGAACTGTATCTTCTTTAGGGGAATCAAATTATCCTCCTCTAAAGCT
The DNA here is from genome assembly GCA_963277665.1 of Viscum album. NCBI lineage: Eukaryota > Viridiplantae > Streptophyta > Magnoliopsida > Santalales > Viscaceae > Viscum > Viscum album. The sequence goes on along the minus strand of OY728143.1, from coordinate 1,363,548,106 downwards.
GATGTAGAAATACTGGCGATAACAATGAAGAAGATAAATATTTAGAAAAAACAGTGATGATATTGTAGGATAAAATCAAGCTGATGATGAATTCATCAGATGATTTGAAGAACCGATGATCCAAATAAATCAAAATCCAAAAGATCCACCAATATTGGTGGTCTACTGATCTGATGATCCAAAATTCGATGTTCTGAAGATACATTGATCCAGAAAATGAAGAGGTTGTTGATCCATAAACCATGGTATGATGATCAACTAATCTAGTGATCCAATAAACCAAAAAACAATACATAAAAATTAATGATCCGCTAATCTGAATAAACTGATGAAATCAATGATATAGAAGGATGTGTTTGTACCAATCACCAAAAAAATAATCAATTATACATCATAAACTGATATGTGGAGATGAAACCAATAAATATAATAGGTGTGAAAAACACCTACGATCTGAGGAAATCAAGAAATAAAATGTCTGATGAATCAAAACAACTAGTGAAACAAGGAACCGATTTCCAAAACTAGGAGAAACCCTTGATAGAAACTCCTATGAAGAGAAGACCAAAATTCCTATATAGAGGAGACTTATTAAAGATGGTTACATATCCTTGATAAATATTATATATATATATAATATATATTTGTATATATATAAATTTATTTATAAAATATATAATATATATTTTTATTCATGTAATATATACATATATTATCTATATATAAAAATGTATAAAATATATAAATATGTATTTAATTATATAAATAATTTATATAAATATATGTGTATATACATAACATAAATATAATTATAAATATATGTAAAATATATATTTACACAAATATATTTATATTTATTTATATTTATATTAACATACATATATGTATTTAAATATATAAATTAATATAAATATACTCATATAAATATATAGTTTATATAAATGTTTAAACTTTAAAAAATATAAATTTATTATAAATACATTAATTTATAAATTTATATATAATATAAATTAATTAATTTATATAAATTTATACATTAATTTTTAAATATATGTATACATTAATCTTTTATAAATGAATACATTAATTTATATAAATATATATATAGGTTATATATTTAAATTATTTAAATATATTTTGGAAATAATATTTATTTGAATAAATATAAATATATACAAATAATATATATATATAATAAATAGAAAATTAGTAATAGTGGAGTGGTAAGGGTGCGGGGGTTTTATTCGTGAAACGTGTATTCAAAACCTTGTAGGGTGGGTTTTCACTGGGGGTGTTTGTGTGGGCATGGGGGTTATGTGTACATAGGGGGTAGGGTGGGGGCCACATGCATAGACAAAGAGGGGTTGGGGATGGACCACATATAGAGAAAATAAGGGGGAAGGGGGAACTCGTGGGGTGCTGATTTAAAAAAATAGAAGTGGTTTGAAAACCACCCCCTAAATTTTGTTTAAAAATAATTTAGGGGTGGTATCTAATGGACCCTAATTTTCTAAACAAATTAGAGGGGGTTTAAACCCCCTCTAATAAATATGTTGACGATCATCTTGGAAACCGCCCCCAAATTTATGTTTAAAAATCATTTAGTGGAGGTTCAAACCTCTCCTAATTTATCAGATTCTAAAAATATATATATCAGAATTAGAGGGGGTCTGAACCCCCACTAAAATAGTTGCTACTAAATTCCACCTTATCTTACCAGTGGTTCATAAAAACCAACACTAACAAGATAAAGTAGACACATTACCAATAGTTTCTTATGACCACTACTAATGTATTTAGAGGTGGTTATTACCCCATCTAATAACAAAAATAATCCCCTATATGACTACATTTTTTTAGAAGATCTGGGAGCTCAATTTTATGGTGATTATCAACTTTAGAAAGAATATAAGATAAATTATTATATAAATAGTAATGTTAAAATGAAAATTGATTCTCCTCTACCAATAAAGAATAATAAGATTGGACCTCATTCTCTTAGCATTAATGAGGTGGAAATTTCCATCTCTAAGGAGGATATGATTGATGAAAAAGGATTATAAACTCTATTGGAGTCCGCTCGAGGTGCTTAGACAATGACTAAATCTGGGAATCTGGTGAAGAAAACTATACAGGATGTGGGTGTATTTGTAGGTGAGGCTTGGTCACTCCTTATAATCAAGCACCACATAAAGATTTAAACCGAGAGAAAGTAACTACATCCAAACTCTTTGGATTGATTGACTATAAGGCCCCAGCCTTAAACATTACATAATACTAAATTAAGTTAATAATTCACATTGAGGATCTTTTCAAGTTTAGAGATTTAGATAATTAGTTCATAATTTATACATAACATCTTTAATATTACAAGTAGACACTTCAACTCGTTATCCATTTTTTCCATAAAACAAAAACTATTTAAAACAAAACATGACATTGTTTCATGTTTTAATAGAATAACGTTTCCCTAATCCCATATGTGACTCTATTCTTATTAATGTACTATAAAAAACATATCAAAACTTGGGATGAGCATAAAAATCTCAGTAAGGGATATATAAAGAAAGAAAACTATTAGTCTTTAAATAAAATGAAAATTATGAATACTTTATTATAAAGTAATACTTTTCACCTTTAAGAAGCAGTAAAAACACTTCACTAAATATAAGCTCATTTATTACCCTTTTTGTAACCAAAATATTACCATAATCCCTTATAATGAAACATATAACATATAAAGGTAACTTGGGATATAAACTTACTTAAATGGAATAACCATATGGTCGAATTCCACACATATCACTAAATAGAATAGTCATATGGCTCATATACATACCCAATGCATTGGAGGATATAACGTAACCACCCATCCTTGGTTTATCACAGAACCACCCATCATTTGGTTTATCATGTAACCACCCATCAAATGTCCAAGTACCATTATATAATCATCACACATAAAATATTTCAAATATCAACATTTCAAACATAAATTTCATTTTCAATCACAAGAAATAATTTCAAGATATTGAAATAATAAATCCATTTCAAATTCAATACCAAAACACCCAAAAAGGGAATAAGGAATTTATTTTCCTTTTAAAAACATTCAGACTTATAAAGGAATCCAAATAACAATCATGTCGGTGGAGAGGTCATTATAGCCGCAAAAGTTAAAAACAATCCTTTTTTTGTTTAGTAAAATGCTTCATAGATAAAAGATTCCCTTTGAATGAAAGTAAAATTCAAAGAGTTTTATTATACATTGTGTAAAATAAGGAGGTGTATATTATCAAAATATACCTCAATGAAATGAGATTGAGACGAAGTCCCTTACAGGATCATTTTGTAAATAAAATAGATCAATTATGTGTATTCACTATAAGTACACATAAATAAAGTATAAATACAAGATAAGATATCAAAATTAATTTCTCACATAATCATAGCATGACATAAACAAGAATTCTAAGATCAACCAAAAGAATGGAAATTAGGTTAAGTAGTTCCCTTACCTTGAGTCTGGCTCGTCATATATGTTCCTTATTATTCCTGAATAATAAACTCAAGTTAATTTATACTTTATTAAGAAACTTTTTCAAGTTTATTATTCCTTTTATATCACTTATTACCACTTTATAAACATTACATAATTATTTAAGATAATATCGGTCATTTTTTCAATATTTGTTACTTGAGTCAAAAATGAACTTGTTATAATTACAAATTGTCCATGTGGTCAAAAGTCCATTATCTCTAGAATTATATTAATGATTTAAATATCATATATATACAGTATATATTTATTTAGAATAGTCTATAACATTTGGATATAAGTAATGAAAAGCACTGTTCATGGAGACGGTAAGTCGTACATAAACATGAACTCTACTTTCATTTCTTTTTCATATTTAAAGGAATGAAAACTAAATGATACATAGGTATATTATAATTCCAGTATAATATAATATTTAATATACATTAAATAAGTTCATTAACACCATCCTTTATATGTTACATGTATAGAATGAACGAGTCATATCACTTTGAGGGGGCGGTAGTCTGCACTTCCTCAAATGAAATTATCGTATTTACTCATTATAAAAACCATAAAGGTATGATATAAATGAAAAATAAAGAATCATAGAGAAAATATAAATATAATACATATCAAATATAAATACATTTCCATCATAATATCCATCATGATAGGTGGTACGGAAAAATCGAAGAATCGTCGTTTCGTGATGCAGTAGTTCGTCGTACACAGAAACAATATGTCTATATCCATTATATGGAGGTGTGTGGAAGTGTAGTTAGAATAATTCAAATAAAAACAACCTAGTATATTTAGGATACTAATGTTTTTATATAAACAAATAATAGGAAGATCATAGGGAGTGGAGAAGGAAAAATAATGGAAAGAAACTTGAGAGAATACGTTACCTCAAATCGGGTAACTTCTTTTGATTTGAGCCAAAGGGCTCTTTTTAATTGACTTATGCCTAGGGAAAGGCTTATAAAAGGAATAGAGGTATGTTGGGAGATTATTTGGGCAGAGTTTGGATGATACAAGGGTCTGTAAAGGTGTAAGAAATGGGTTATAGGTGGTTTCCTTTTATAAGAGGGAGGAGGGGCACTTAAGGAATATCTTGAATTATTGTTTTATTATAAATTCTATTTCAAGTGTAAATGAGTCCAAATTCATTTAGTTTTAATATAATATGAATATAAGTCTAAATAAAATAATAAAATAATAATTATATAGGTTTTGGATATTTTTTAATCCTTATCTTTTTTTATTTAACCCTTTTTTACTCTTACTGTTTTATCAAGCATTTAATGCTTTGATAATCAAAATAGTTACCAAAACAAGAAAAATATCCAATTAAATAGTCAATAATAAAATTTTAGACTTATGATAACTATTTTTATGAATCTTATATTTTTTTAAATTTTATAATATTTAATAAAATATTTTATATTTTAAAATATGAATTATGTTAATTTTGACACTATTCATATCATGACTTTTTTAAAAATCCATAACAACTTAATTAATTAGAAAAAACTTCATTAATTCAAATATAAAAAGTCATAATTATCCCTAAAATTCTTGGATAGCATAAAAATTTTCAAAATAAATTTATTTTAATATTTATAATCTCATTTATTTAAATTATTCATTAATAAGGTAATCACTACATCATCGTTGTGTCATAAATATATTTATTTATTTGATATATAAAAAATATAAATAAAATACCATAATTTAGGAAATGTTTTTAGATTTCTAATTACTATTTATATTCGAATATATCACTTATATAACCCCATATAAAAAATGTCTTAGTAAAAGATACATGTTTAGGTTATATTTTTCTTAACTTTAAATTAAAAGTAATTAAATGTCATTTTCACACACAAGTGACTCCATGGGGTCCTAAAATCAACCCAATGATTCCCATGGTCGGAAATATCTCATTAAATAGTGTTAGGACATGTGTTAGGGTAATTTAATATTATTATAATATTATTTTTTACCCTTTTTACCAGATTTACCCTTTAACCATGGTAAATAAAATATTTGTTGAAGTTACTATTCATAATGTCTAAAAATAAAGGTATCTATTTACAAAATTTGGATATCATGATTCAAAATATTTAATCCATTTTTCCAAATTCAAAACACATAAGTTTCATAAATTAATTTAAAATTAATTCTTGTTGTCAAAACCAAAAAACGCGTTTTGAAGAAGTAAAAACTACGAAAAGATTGACATGTGTTTATGTCCAATTTCAATGTGAAATTACTTCCAATAACCATAATTGGATAAAATGATAAAAATATAATCTAATAAAACTTTAAAACAATTTAAAATTACAATATTATCATATAAATAAATTATATGAAAAGACAGTTTTGATATAAAATGCAGTATTTTTCATTATTTATTAAAAAAATAAACTTTAGCAGAAAAATACCAAAATTTCATCCAAAGTAAAATTTGATGTTTCAATTATAAATAATAAGTTTATTTTGTAAAATAAAACATATAAAGGTGTCAAAACTATATTTAAAAATGGTTCTCCATCAAAAGGTGGTAAAACTCCATTTTTAGAAAAATACTTCTTTTATCCGAAAAAATGAATTTATTATTATATCATATCTAGAAAGCATATAAGATGAATTTAAAACATTACATTGAATATATATCATATATTTTTAATTAAATAAAAATACATAAAGAGTGATATGAGAACACAATTATTCTCTTTTAAATAGGTTTTCATAAAAACACATCAATTATATTCAATTGGTTTTTATTTCTACTTATAATAAATTTTATAATCAATGAATCATCATTTAAACAAGTGTAAAACATATTTCAAAATTCAGTTGATACTATTCATTCTCTCCATTCCAACAGCTAGGCGTTAACTACCATTTAAAATAATAATATTATGATATTATTTTTTAGTATGACTTAGCCTTGTATACAACATGAGATTTTGGAGAAACTCATTGTTTCATGTTGGGTGCGCCATAGAAAATAGAGTCCCCTTTAAATTAAAATCAATATATTATTCATAAGTATTAATAGAAATCAAAATTATTATTCTATAAATACATGGTTTGTTACATCCTTCCCCCCTTTTGAAAATCCCATCCTTGTAATTTTAAAATTGGGCTCAGAAACTCCATTGAAAGTCCCACATCAGAAAAAGAGTCAATAAAACTATCACTTTAAAAGAAAGAAAGATAAGTACAAAGGTCACTCGAGATAACACATACGAGTATTCAATATAGGAAAACATGGATATTGAAGAGAAACTAACTCTCATAGATTAATAGAGAGTGATAGAGAACTTGATCATGGAATGTTAACCACCAAAATACTATAAATTTGTGGTTTGGTAAAAGTCTGATGATAAAAAAAGTGTATAACATTTTTGCTTCAAGATCCTTTTCAAAGAGTTGAAGAATTTTATTGCTACCTAGACTAAGATCATAAGGAAATATACTTTCTTGAAAAGTAGTGTTTTATCCTTTAATAAAATTTCTACCACAAACTCATCTATTCTCTAAATGATGAGTATTCAATATGACTTGGTCACATATAAAGTGCTAGAATAAACTTCTAGAGAATCACATAATCCAAAAAAAGAACTATATATTTCCCATGTCTTTAGACATTAACCAAAACCAAAATAGTTAGTATAAGAGTATATAATCCCCAAAAAGTATAATACTTTATAAAAATAAATATTGCTCTTAATCTTTAAAATTCGACAAACAATACCCACAGTTCAACAAAGACCATTCAATACAAAATTTCCCTTAAAATTTTTCAAAATAATCTAACTAAGATTGAAACCCAAAATTTCATAAGGATTTTATCACATAGTCTTCCACGATAAATCTTAACATTTATCTCCAAAAAAAATCGACTAATCTTAAAGGTTCATACTGAAAAGTAATTAACCAAATCACATATTCTCTATGATAGGTTAATCATTTCATAAATAACCCAAATATCCATATGTCCACAATAAAACATAGATTCTTCCAAAATACTATCCCAACCACTACGCCAAAAATTAAATTCCATAGTATTCTATTTTCCTTAGGTATATAGTGTTCCCAAAAGAGAGAATTTCCTCCAAAATAACATTTATCACTTAATCACCAAATCATTTTCCTATAATAAGGATATCCATTTTATAAAACATAAGTTTAAAAATAAACTTATTCTTGATTCATAAAATCATTTAACTAAAAGGAATAATTCATACTAACCAGCGACTTCACATAGGTTAGTGGTAGGCAATAAATCTCAATCGCACTTTGGTTGTGGGTTCGATTCCCGCAACTTTGTCTAACATGACAGGTTGTCATGCAGTCTGCATATCATCCTTTTTCAAAAACTATATAATTTTATAACATTACAAAAAATGAGATAAATTCCTCAAAAATATCTATAACATATTTTAACAAAAAAAATTATCTCATACCTCGCATTTTCATCCCAAAAAGTAGTAACCTGTAATTACCTCAAATTCAAGGATCATATAAACCGAAATTGTTCTTTATAACTATATCCACAAAAGGAAAGATAATTATTCCTTGAATAACATTTTCACATATCAAATTTTAGGTTTACACATAATAGAAAAAGTCTTCCAAAGTAACTATATCATTAATACATTTAAACTTATCATCATATATAGATCCAACATAACTATTCAATTCATAAAATGTAGACATCTTAATCATCGTACATTCTTTATGATTCTTTATCCATGTTTTTTCATATTATTCTTTTATACTTCTTTCCTACAAACAAAATTATGCATAATGTTCTAATATTTCAGTAATGTCAAAACATGAGCTAAGAAATAATCCATACCTTTCATAGGTCATTTTCAGTTTCCTCATCTTCAATTAGAATGACATTAGGAATTAGTAAACATACATTTATATGATTCTAATGATCCCAGTTTCAAACCTTATTCATAGTAAATCTATTTTTATAATGACCATGGACACCACATTTAAAACATTCAATTGATCCTTCAGAAATAACTTATTTCCCTTTCTTGGAGTTAACTGGATGCTTCCTTTTTTCAGGGTAGGTTATTGCTTTATGACCTTCATTACCACATTTGAAACATCTTCCCATCCCTTTGAAGCATTTTCCTAGGTGTTTCTTTCCACATCCTTGACACATAGGTTTTTTAATATACTTACCTTTATGATTATTACCTGAACTTCTATTGGGATTCATTCCTCGCATATATAATGCCTTAGAAAAATCACCAAGTTTTAAGTGGTTAATCATGATTCCAGATAGTTGTTTAAGAATAACCACAAGATTTCTCATTACAACTCCCATTTCATTCAGCTTCTTATTCAGAAAACTATCGCAGTTTCCTTCACATTCATTGTTACTTTGGTTCCTACTGGATCCAGCTATTTACTAAAACCAAAAAGGTTAGTATGAGTATATTAGTAAAATCATTATATACTATCTTATGAAGAGGGAAAACACTAAGATATGCTTATTCAGGTTATCTTAAACTCATTCGATTTATCTAAAATAACTATGAATCATTCTAATATTCTAACCATTATGGTTATGTCACTTATGCTTAAATAACACCCTAACCTCTAAAGTTATCTAAACCGACCTATGATACCAACTATAAGGCCCCGAACTTAAAAATTATATAATACTGAATTAAGTTAATAATTCACATTGAGGATATTTTCAGGTTTAGAGATTTAGATAATTAGGTCATAACTTATGCATAAAATCTTGAATATTAAAAGTAGACACTTCAACTCACTGTCCATTTTTTTCATAAAACAAAAACTCTTTAAAACAAAACATGACATCGTTTCATGTTTTAACAGCATAACGTTTCTTTTATCCCATCCTTGACACTATTCTTCTTTATGTCTTGTGAAAAACATTTCAAAACTTGGGATGAGCATAAAAATATAAATAAGGGATACATAAAGAAATAAAAATGTTAGTCTTTAAATAACATGAAAACCATGAATACTTTAATATACAGTAACACTTTTCACCTTTAAGAAGTAATAAAAACACTTAGCTGAATATAATCTCATTTCTTACCCTTTTTGTAACCAAAATATTACAACAATCCCTTAGAATGAAACATATAACATATAAAGGTAACTTGGGAAAAAAACATACTAAAATGGGCTAACCATACGGTCGACTTCCACACATATCACTAAATGGAATAGCCATATGGTTGACTTCCATACCCAATGAATTGGAGGTTATAACGTAACCACCCATCCTTAGTTTATCATAGAACCACCCGTCATTTGGTTTATCACGTAACCACCCATAAAATGTCCAAGTACCATTATATAATCATCACACATAAAAGATCGCAAATATCAACATTTCAAATATACATTTAATTTGCAATCACAATAAATAATTTCAAGATATTGAAATAATCAATCTATTTCAAAAACCATTTTCAATACAAAAACTCCCAAAAAGGGAATAAGGGATTTATTTTCCTTTAAAAACATTAAGTCTTGTATAAGAATCCAAATAATGATTACATCGGCAGAGAGGTCATTATCACTGCAAATGTTAAAAACATTCCTTTTTCATTTAGTAAAACACTTCATAGATAAAATATTTCCTTTGAATGACAGTAAAAGTTGAAAGGTTTTATTATATACTGTGTAAAAGAACGAGGTGTATATTATCAAAATATGCCTCAATTAAAGGAGATTGAGATGAAGTCCCTTACAAATATCATTTTTAAATAAAATAGATCAATTATGTGTATTCAATATAAGTACACGCAAATCAAGTATAAATACAAGATAAGATATAAAAATTAATTTCTCACATAATCATTTCACGACATAAACAAGAAGTCAAAGATCAACCCAAAGAATGGAAATTGGGTTAAGAAGTTCCCTTACCTTGAGTCTGACTCGTCACGTATGTTACTTATTCTTCCTGAATAATAAAATTAAGTTAATTTCTACTTGATTTAGAACCATTTTCAAGTTTATTATTCCTTTTATATCACTTATTACCAGTTTTTAAACATTACATAATTATTTAAGATAATATCGGTCGTTTTTCCGATATTTGTTACTTGAGTTGAAAAATAACTTGTTATAATTACAAATTATCCATGTGGTCAAAATTTTATTATCTCCAGAATTTTATTAATGATTTAAATCTAATATATATATATAGTATATATTTATTTATAATAGTCTGTAACATTTGGATATAAGAAATGAAAAGCACCGTTCATGGAGACGGTAAGTCATACGTATTCATGAATGCTACTTTTATTTCTTTTTCATATTTAAAGGAATGAAAAATAAATGATAAATAGGTATATTATAATTCCAGTATAATATCATATTTAATATAAATTACATAATTTCATTAATACCATATTTTATACGTTCCATGTATAGCATGAACAAATCATATCACTTTGAGGGGGTGGTAGTCCGCACTTCCTCAAATGAAGTTATCGTATTTACTCATTATGGAAACCATAAAGTTGTGCTATAAATGAAAAATACAGAAGCATATAGACAATATAAATATAATACATATCATAGATAAATATATTGACGTCATAATTTCCACCATGATAGGTGGTACAGAAAAATCGAACAATCATCATTTCGTGATGCAGTTGTTCATCGTACACAGAAATAGTATGTTCGTATCCATTAGATAGAGGTGTGTGGAAGTGTATTTCAAATCCTTCTCATAACAAAAACTTAGTATATTTAGGATACTAGTTTTGTTATATATAAAAATAATAGGAAGATCATAGTGAGTGGAGAAGGACAAATAATGGAAAGAAACTTGAGAGAAGACGTTACATAAAATCGGGTAACTTCTTTTGATTTGAGCCAAAGGGCTCTCTTGAATTGCCTTCTGCCTAGGGTAAGGCTTCTAGGAGGAATATAGGGATGTTTAGTGATTATTTGGGTATATTTTGGATTATCCAAGGGGCTTGAGAGGTGTGATTAATGGGTTACAGGTGGTGGTGCCCTTTTATAAGAGGGAGGAGAGGCACTTAAGGAATATCTTAAATTATTATTTTATTATAAATTATATTTCAAGTATAAATGAGTCAAAATTAATTTATTTCTAATATATTATAAATATAAGTCAAAATAAAATCATACAATAATAATTATACAGGTTTTGGATATTTTTTAATCCTTATCTTTTTTTATTTAACCCTTTTTTACTCTTACTGTTTTATCAACCATTTAACACTTTGAGAATCAAAATAGTTAACAAAACAAGAAAAATATCCAATTAAAGAGTCAATAATAAAATTTGACTTATGATAAATATTTGGCCTAATATTATATTTTTATAAAATTTATAATATTTAATAAAATATTTATAATTTAAAATATGAATTATGTCAATTTTGACACTATTCATATCATGACTTTTTTAAAAATTCATAAAAACTTGATTGATTCGACAAAACTTCATTAATTAAAATATAACAAGTAATAATTATCCCTAAAATTCATTTATGGCATAAAAAGTTTCAAAATAAATTTATTTTAATATTTATAATGTCATTTATTTAAATCATTCATTAATAAGGTAATCACTACATCATCATTATGTCATAAATATATTTATTTATTTGATGTCTAAAAAATATAAATAAAATACCATGATGTAATAAATATTTTTATATTTCTAATGACTATTTATAGTCAAATATATCACTTATATAACCCCATATAAAAAAATTCTTAGTAAAAGATACATGTTTAGGTTATATTTTCCTTAACTTTAAATTAAAAGTAATTAAATGTCATTTTCACACACAAGTGACTCCATGGAGTCCTAAAATCAACACAAGGATTCCCATGGCTGGAAATATCTCATCCAATAGGGTTAGGAAATTTTTTAGGGTAATTTAATATTATTATAATATTATTCTTTTACCCTTATTTACCATATTTACCCTTTAACCATGGTAAATAAAATATTTACTGAAGTTACTATTCATAATGTCTAAAAATAAAATGTATCTATTTAAAAAATTTAGATATCCTGATTCCAAATATAAAATCCATTTTTTCAAATTCAAAAAATATAATTTTCAGAAATTAATTTAAAATTAATTCTTGATGTGAAAACCAAAAAGCATGTTTTTGAGAAGTAAAAACTACCAAAAAAATGACATGTGTTTGTGTTCAATTTCAAAGTGAAATTACTTCCAATTACCATAATTGGATTAAATGATAAAAATATAATTTAATTAAACTTTTAAACCATTTAAAATTACAATCTAATCATATAAATTAATTGGATGAAAAGATAGTTTTGACATAAAATGCAGTATTTTTCACTATTCATTAAAAATTAACCTTTGCAGAAAAATACCAAAATTTCATCCAAAGTAAATTTTGATGTTACTCTTCTAAATAAGAAGTTTATTTTTTCAAATAAAACATATAATTGTGTCAAAAACTATATTTAAAAAGGGTTCTCCATTAAAAGGCGGTAAAACTGCATTTTTAGAAATATACTTCTTTTATCCAAAAAAATGAATTTATTATTATATCATATATAGAAAACATATAATTTTAATTTAAAACATTACACTGAATATATATCATATATTTTTCATTAAATAAAAATCCATAAAGAGTGATATAAAAACACAATTATTCTCTTTTAAATAGGTTTTCATAAAAACACATCCATTATATTCAATTGGTTTTTATTTCCATTTATAATAAATTTGGTAATCAATGAATCGCCATTTAAACATTTGTAAACCATATTTCAAAATTTAGTTGATATTATTCATTCTTTTAATTCCAACTTCTAGGCATTAACTACCATTTAAAATAATAATATTATGTTATTATTTTTCATTATGACTCAGCCTTGTGTGCAACATGAGATTTCAGTGAAACCCATTATTACGTGTAGGGTACGTCATCGAACATAGCATCCCATTTAAAGTAAAATTAACATCTTATTCATAAGTATTAATATAAATCAAAAGTATTATTCTATAAATACCTAGTTCGTTTTATTGATTCACTAAATGAATAGCATGAAGGTGGTGAACATGATGGCAGATAGGTATGAACTAATTCTATTTCCCAAGGAAATGTCTTTAGAGAGGAAGAAGTCTAGGCTAGTGAGGTTCAGACCCACATATAGAGGGGGATAATTAGTGAGGATGATGACCTCTCTAAGAGGGAGGAGGTTCAGATTAATGTTTTCAAGAGTCAATCAGTGGACCCTGATGGGCTTTGGTAATGTGTGAAAACTTAGAGGAGAGGTTGTCATCTAAGAGTTCGAGGCCATAGTCTTGGTTGTATTAACTAGGCAGCTTCGTACAATAAAATACTTGATTCTTAGGCTAAGATTATTAAAAAACTAGTTATATGAATTTCTATAATTGATAAGGATGGTTTTACCTCATCCTCTTTGTAACGAATCTTATTTTTCCATTTATTTAATTGGAATATTATATGGATTGTTTTTAGAGATAGGCATTTAGACGGTGTGATATTTTGAAGCCTGGTGAGCCCAGGATTAATTTTTAAATTATATCAAATATATTTCATATCACGCATATGAAATTTTCCTAAAAAATTAGAATAAATCTAAAAAGGAGGATTGGATTAGAAATATGAGGCCAATGTTGTGCTCAGAGTGTGGACATCACCTTAGGGGGGATGTGAACTTTGTTAGCATCAAGAATTTGGTTAAAAGTTTTTACGAGCGTAAATAATAAAATAAATTTATTTATTTATTTATATTATTAATTGATGCAGTGACCTAGTTATTTTCTCTATTTAAACATTCTTATGACCAATTATCGGGGTTAAACATATAACACTAATAATTGAGATGGTGTTGGATAAATTCTTGAAAGATAACATTGAATCAGATTGGAATCGAGGATCAGTGTACTAAAAGATTTTGTGGATCTCGCCAATGATAGTGATGTGTGATAATTTTTCACTAATTATTGATCCAAATCGAGTTATGATGTTGTTTTATTTCAATTTATCCCCTTTTTATTTCTCCTACGATGAACGTGAATCAATCAACTAATGGATTGGTTCACAGTTTGATCGTATTATGGGTGAAGGATTATTTTGTGGGGATTATTGGGAGAAATTTATTATTTATTTTGAATATTCATTCATTTTTATAATGGAAATAGATCGAGGATAACCCAAAAATGTCCAAGGTTCATTCACCTTTTTCATTTATTAGTTTTCTCCCACCATTCTCCATGCATTCATCATCAGTGTATTGTTTGACCAGTGGTTCAATGAATACCTGATAAATCAATTGTTGTGCATATGTTTCTTGGTGCAATAGGTTGATACCACAAATATGGGTTTGGATCGATTATGGGATCAAGTGGCTATGATGGATGGTCAATCGGGGGTAGATTTGGGGATACTTGTTCTATTTATTTTCAGTGTGTGATGATGGTGCAGCTCGATGGTTGATTTTTTAGCAAATTGAGGCATAGTTTCTGATGATCAGGTCATGGTGAGACTCATTCATAATAGATCTGTGATCTCTGGGTGAGATCAATGGTAGAATCAGAGGTGACGGTGGCATGTTTGTATTCATAGGAAGAACCGTGGGTTCTATGAAAACCCAGGTTACATGGCATGTCATCCAAAATTACATGCCATGTGGGACCCCATATGAGGTTTTAGGGTTCCATAGAGAAGATAAATATCATACGGCACATGATAGTAGTCACATGGAGTATGACCCTTACTTGGCGACCCAGTGTGTACCTCTGAGGGTACATGGACATGACCAGGAGTACATGGTCTTGGACATGTTGTGTGCTCAAACACAGACACATGTAGCCAAACACAAACATGAATAACCATACATAGACATGATCAGAAGTACACAGGATCATACATGCCATGTACTCAAACATAGACATGGGAATTGTCCATGATACATGGGTAGGACTCAGTGCTAAAGGGTCACACCATATACTATGAGTACATGTCATGTACTGCTTCAAAGATGGATTAGATCCCTTGTTCATTTTAGCTTGGAAAATTTTCATTAGGGTATATTCCCTTGAATCTTTTAAACTGAGGGTTTGGTATGGAGTTGCTTTCTATGCATAGGATGGTGATCCCCTGTGAGGAAATTTAGTATTGGATAGAGTTGTTGGAATCCTTCCATGAGGCCCAAAGTGAGATATTATATCATAATCATTACCCTAGGTGTGGTACTTGGTATCTTCATGACCAACACTACATAGGCATCGATCCCCTACTTAGTGGATTAAACCAAATTGGGTTGTTGATATACCCCATGACCTTGGGTGTGATACCCATGTGTGTATAGGTCTCTTAAAACTTCTAGCATGTACTTCTTATAGTGAGACCCGATAAGCAAGACATCTTGGATGGATTCCATCGATGTTATCTAACTCATGGATTGTGTTCTACCAAACAAGTGTTATATGGAACCTTCAAGAAGGAATACTATGTCGGTAGTACATTTGTGATCTTACTTGAGATTGTGTGTCTTTTATGATTATATCTAGATGTTATTGTTATATATGCCATTAACATATACATGTGATGAGACGAATTTTATTCTTGATGTTATATGATTAGTGATTTCTAGGTTTCCTACTGGGTATTTTTATACTCACCCCTGATTGGGCTTTTCTCACATGTGTCATGTCTTATGTAGATGACTGGCCTTTTGGCGGAGTCCTAGAGGGACCAAGATTAGGCATAGCTTAGTGGCCGAACAAACTATGGTGCGTTCCTATGGTTACATTGACAATAGTCCTCACCCATTTTATATGTTGGACTTGTTTTTAGTTTCTTTATGGTGGGATTTTATTTGGACCTTTGACTTTCTAGTGATTGTTGTCATACTTTGATAGTGTGATTATAGATGTCTGCATGCATGGTTATTGATTGTTTTACATTTCAACATTGTATGGTCTTGTAGATGGGTGTGTATGTATAGGTATATTAGGCTAAGGCCCCCCATGTGTGTGATATTCCTATTCAGTGCTGATCTCCAACCCCTTGACTATTAGAGGTGGGCTTGGGGTAGTTATGGCATAGGCCCTGTTGGGATGGGTCATGATAGAGTGTTATCAGTATAGTTAGTTCTACCTTAGGACCAGAGTCTTTAAAATTGATTTGGGGAAATAATTTTAAGTGTTTCAAGTTTAACTCTTAGGCTAGTGACTCTAGTGTTGGTACGGTGACTAACATATCCATTCACCAGGACTTTGACAACCTGTTTGTTGAATTGGTATATGTTGACACTTATTGTAGGGAAAACATTAGTACACTCATCATATAGGAATGGGTTTTGGTTTCCATATCCTTGTTAAGTCGTATCTATAGATAAAATCATTGATCGTCATATATCTTGTCAATTTCATAATGCCTCCATGACATTTTCCAGTTGGGATTCAGCATTAGGATCATGAGGATTATCCTCTCATCAATGAGGCTTTGATATAGGGACTTGTTTAGGATATGTTTTCTCCATGTGGTGTACCAGTCTTACAACCACCTATTGACCAAAATATCATATTGGTAGTACCAGTAGAAAAGGTGTGAAAGTTTAGTGTGCTTCATGATTTTCAGCGTCAGTGACCCCTCTATTTCAGGGGTGATTCATACCCATAGGTAGCTAAGGATTGGCTTGAGGTAGTGATTTGAGTCTTCCATCTCATCAAGACACCATCATATCATATTGTGGTCCTAGTAGGGATCCTTCTTTATGGCTCTGTAGAACGATGGTGGGTCTTAGTGACCTAGTCATATGATGAGGTGAATCTTGAATGCTCATATTTTGAGAACCTTTTCAAATATTATTTTTCTCCATCTATGTTGATTTTTGTGTGCATCCAGGAGCTTCTATATCTTTACTAGGATAGTGTGATTATGGGTGGGTATTCATCGAGGTTCACCAACCTATCTTGGTACTCAATGGATATGGTGTGTGATTAGTCCTTTTGGGATCAGAACTTTGAGTTTGGAATATGTAGAGACATTCAAGCCATTGTGATACCTCTATGCATTTCTACCTATGTTGGGGTGATAGAGTTTTCCTAGGTAGTTAAGAGTTTTCTGGCTAAGCAGGCACAAACATTTGGTGTCATAATGGGCATGGGGGATTTGAGACATCAGCATAAAGTAGACAACGACGAACACAATGACCTAGAAATGAAATATTTTTTAGGAGGAGATCTGAAGGTAGAGGTTTTGTGGTTCAGGGCTCACAAGATGGTTCTAGTGAGCCTAAAGAGAAGAATTGTTATTATTGTGATGGCATGGGACATCTCATGTGGGATTTTCTAACCTATAATATGACTGATAGATAGATAGTTTATGTTCCACTGATGTAAAGGAAATAGTAAGAACAGATAGATTCGTGAGTAAGAGGATGTGGCAGAGGAGCTGGGAGATTAGTTGTAGGTGGAAGATGTTATGACTTGTTACCGACACCACACCCATGTGGCCCGAACCAGGCTTAGGGAGCTGGGGGAAAATGGTGAGGGAAGCTGTAGGTGATTAATGTTTATGACCCAGAGGCTCCAAGGATGATATGAGGTACAATATATATCTTTTTTACCTTAGTTTTCATACTGGTAGACATGGATGTGAGTCATTACTTTATTTCCACTTGTCTGGTTCAAGACTTATAGATTCTAGTTAAGCCCTTAGCTCAAACCTTGAGTTTGTAGATTCCTACTGGGGGTGACTCGATGATCACACACTTCTATTGATAGCGTGACCTAACTCTTAGAGGCAAGAGTTTCTTTTAGGATCTCTTTATAGAAGTGATAAGGCCTTACGATGTTATCTTAGGTATAGACAGGTTATCTACAGTTCACATCTAGATAGACTATTTGGAATATAGGATGTAGTGTGTCTGAAGTGATGGGATAAGGTTTTCCTTTGTGGGTGAAAAGGAAACCTAGGTAGAGTAATATGGTATTAGGCATAAGAGGGTGTGGTCGATTACACACCATTTTTCTAGTATGAATCTAGGTGAAATGGATGCTATGAGCTTTCAGTTTCCTATAGTGGTGGTGGAGTATGATGACATAATTCTTGATGGCATGTCAGGATTAACTCCCCACTGAGAGATAGACTTCTAAATTTATCTACACCTCGGTACAGTCCCGATATCTACACCAACATATTGGATGGTTCTATAGATATTTGTAAGCTGGGGGTGCATTTGGAGGACTTGAAAATGAAGGGCTTTGTCAGACCCAGTGTTTCACCCTAGGCAGACCCAGTTTTATTTTCTAAGAAGGTAGATGGGATCTTGAGGTTATGTGTATATTACCATCGCATAAACTAGGTGACCATAAATAACAATTATCCACTATCTAGGATTGATGACCTCTTCGGTCAGTTGAGAGGGGCATGATGGTTCTCAAAGATTGAGCTCAGATCATGCCATCACCAGCTATGAGTATAGGATGAGGATATATTGAAGATGGGTTTTTGATGTCGTTAAGGTCACTATGAGTACTTGGTGATGTCATTTGGCACGAAGAACTCCCCAGTAGTGTTCATGGAACTCATGAATCATATCTTTTGACCTTAATTAGAGAAATTTGTGGAAGTCTTCATTGATGATATCCTAGATTTCTTGTCATCCAAGGTGAAGCATGTGAGACACTTGAGGATGGTCTCGGACATACTCTCAGAGCACCAGATTTAAGAGAAGCTCTCAAAGTTCCAATTTTGGATTCAAGAGGTCCACTTTCTAAGACATTTTATCTTAGTAGATGATGTAGCAGTAGACGTGATGAAGGTTGAGGTAGTGCTAGCTTGGGATCCACCCAAGATTGTTATCGAGGTGTGGAGTTTCCTTGGATTGGTAGGATACTATTAGAGTTATGTACCTTATTTCTCTAGAGTAACAGCACCCCTGACAAATTTGATTGTAAAGGGGCGGCCTCTCATGTGGTCAAAGAGGTTATAGTAGGCTTTCCAAGAGTTAAGGTAGATATTGACGAGTGCTTCCAGCTTGATATTTCCAGAGGTGGGTGTTGATTATGTAGTGTTCTATGTTGCATCAAGGACCAAGTTTCATTGCCTTATGATGCATAGATAGATGGTGATTGCCTATGGTTCATGTCAGTTGAGACCACATGAGTAGAACTATGCAATTTATGATCTTGAGCTAGCAACAGTAGTCTTATCCCTAAATATGTGCTAACACTAACTTATGGGTGAGTGGTTTGTCATCTATTATAACCAAAAAAAGTCTCAAGTATATATTCTCTTAGAATGATATTAACTTGATATAGAGGATATGTCTAGAGTTCCTCTAGGAGTATGAGTTCAAGATTTTCTATACTCCTAATAATGGGAATGTGGTAGTAGATTCTCTCATCAGGAGATCTTTTTCACAGTTACTAAGTGAGGCATTAGAGTAATTGACCTCATTATACTTATCCTTTATGGATGGGGATGGATAATATTAACTCCAATTGATGGTTGTTTCCATTCAAATTTTATAGTGAGTTAGGGAGGCACATTTTGGGGATACTGATATTGAGACCCTACATACTCAGATATCCACTGGACATACTCCTGATGTATTTTCTAAAGTTGGGGAATGTCATTATTTATAGAGGGTGGACGATGGTACCAGTTTCACTGAGAAAGGAGGCGCTGAGGTGGTTTCATAATTTACCCTTAGCGGTATATCTAGGTGTGGTGAAGATATATCAGGACCTTCAGCAGAAGTTATGGTGTCCAGGGATAAAGAAGGAATTTGTTGATTTTATCTCTTGATGCCCTACTTGTTAGCAAGTGAAGGCTGAGCACCAGGTTCTAGTTTTTTTAGCTCAATCCCTTGAGGTTAAAGAGTGTATGTGGGATGGTATATCTAGAGACTTTGTGACGAGGGTACCATGGATGTCTATAGAACATGATCCCATCTGGGTGATCATAAACCAACTCATCAAATCATCCTACCTCCTAGCTATTTGAGAGAAAATTACAGTAGAGATATTGGGATGCCTCTATGTCTAAGAGATAGTACGAATCCATGGAGTTCTAATGATAATCATTTCTAATAGTGATGCTCTCTTCACATCTCAGTTAAGGAAGGTATTATAGGAGTCCTTTGGGACTCAGTTATGTTTGAGCATGGATTTTCACCCCTAGAATGATGTCTAGACTGAGTGGTCCATTCAGGTCCTAGTGGAAATGTTTCGGGCTTTCATGTTAGACTTTGGTTTTATTTAGGAGGATCACCCACTATTGGTGGAGTTTATTTACAAAAAATACCATTCCACCATCTATATGTCACCATTCAAGGCCTTGTACGAATGACCCTATACATCACCACTATGCTAGACCAACCTAGGAGAGTCCGCACTTATGGGTCTGGAGTTAGTGAAAGCCACTACAAAGAAGGTGTAGATTATCCAAGACCAGATGAGGACTACACAAATCCATTATAAGTCCTATGTAGACAGAAAATGGAAGCCTTTGGAGTTCGAGGATACTATGTGTTCCTGAGGGTCTCACCTCTATGTGGATTATAGAGATTTGGTCAGGGTGTCATGTTATCTCTGAGATTCATTGGCCCTTTTTAGATACTATGTAGAGATAGTGAGGTGGAATACTGATTAGCTCTACTACCATAGTTAGACTGGGTACATAGCGTCTTCCATGTGTCGTAGCTAAGGAGGTACGTGCATGACTCATCACATGTTATCGACTGGGGTGAGATGGACATCAAGGATGGACAAACTTTTTTAGAGTACTTGGTAGATATTGATGATCGGTAGGATAGGATCCTCCATGGGTGACCAATTCCTTTAGTGTGTGTCTGATGGTAGTATGGGAATATTCAGGAGAGTACCTAGGAGTGGGAGGCTTAGATACATCTCATTACCCACATATCTTTGTGTAGTCTTTTTTTAGCTTTCAAATACATAAAACCCCAAGGTGGGGAGAATGTAATGACTCTAATTTTTTCCTGTATTACTTTAGAATATTATATAGATTATTTTTTGAGTTATTCACTGAGGCGGTGTAAGATTCTGAGGCCTGGTGATCCTGAAATTAATTTTTGAAATATATTAAATATATTTAATATTACACTTGCATAGTTTTCCTTAAAAAGTGTAATAACTCTTAAAAGGGAAATTAGATTAGAAATATAAGGTTTTCATTGAGCTTAGAGTGTGGGATTCACCCTATGTGGGATATAAACTTTGTCAGTGTCAGGCGTTTCATTAAAATTTGTTGCAAGAATAAATAATAAAATTTATTTATTTATTTATTTTATTAAGTGACACAAAAACCTAGTTATTTTATATATTTAAACACTCTTATGACCAATTCTTAGGGTTAGATATATAACCCTGAGAATTCAGAGAACATTGGAGAAAGTCTTGGCAGATGACACCAGATCGGATCAGGATCAAGGATCGGTGTACCAATAGAACATGTGTATCTTTCCAATGATAGTGGTGTGCAATCATTCTTCACCAAAGATTGATCCAAATCTAGGTAGGATTTTGTTTTATTTATATTTATCCTCTTTTTATTTCTCCTATGATAAATATGAATCAATCGACTAATGAATTGGTTCTCGTTTTGATCGTATTACATTGTGGGATCATTTTTTGGGGATTATTGAGAGAAATTGTCTATTTTTTTGGATTTTTGTTTGTTGTTATAATGGTAATGGATTGAGTCCAACCTGAACATGGTTGAGGTTCGTTCCACTTTTGTTTTTTTTTTGTTTTCTCCCACTATTCTTTGTGCTTTCATCACTGGTGTATTGTTTGACTAGTGGTTTGATGAATACCCAATAAATCAATCATTGTGCATCTATTTCTTGGCACAATAGATCAATACCACAAATCCAGTTTTAGATTGATGATGGGATCGAGCAGCTATGATGGATGATCGATTGAGGGTGGATTTGGGGATACTTGTTCTATGTGTTTCCAGTGTGTGATGGCAGTGCATCTCGACGGTTGATTTTTGAGTGGATTGAGGCATGGTTTCTGATGATCAGGTAATGGTGAGGCTCGATTAGACTAGATTTGTGATCTATAGGTGAGATTAGTGGTGGAATCGGAGGTGAGGATAGTGCGGGTATATGCATAAGAATAATTGTGGGTTCTATGAAAACTTGGGTTACACTGCTTGTAATCTATAATTACATGTCGTGTGAGGCCCCCTATGTAGTGCTAGGGTTTTGTAGAGAAGATGAATATCACATGGAATGTGGCAGTAGTCATAGGGCATGTGACCCTTACTTGGAAGCTTGGCATGTAACTGAGAGGGTAAATGGACACAGCCAAGAGTACATGGTCTTGGGTAAGTTGTGTACTCAAACATAGGCATGGCTAGACAAACATGAACACAACCAACCGTACACAGAAACGGTCAGCAGTACATGAGTTCAGACATTCAATGTACATAGACATGGACACGGGTATGGGTTAT
This sequence comes from Viscum album, assembly GCA_963277665.1. NCBI lineage: Eukaryota > Viridiplantae > Streptophyta > Magnoliopsida > Santalales > Viscaceae > Viscum > Viscum album. Next base: position 1,363,525,041 of record OY728143.1, on the reverse strand, counting down.
GATACATAGGTAGGACCCAGAACTGAAGGGACATGTTATGTACTACTAGTACACACCATTTACTTCTTAAAATACAGTTTGAATCTATTTTCTTCTTCAGATTTGGATAGGTTTCATTAGGTTATATTCCCTTGATCCTTTATTTAAGGGTTTAGCATGGAGTCGCGTCCTATACATAGGATGGTGATCCCCTCTAAGAAACTTCAGTCTTGGATAGAGTCTTGGGAATCCATCCATGAAGCCCAGAGTGAGATCCTTTATCATTATAATTTCCCTAGGTGGGGTTCTTGGTATTGTGATGACTAATGCTACATGGGTGTCGATCCCCTACTTAGCAGGTTAATCTAAATTGGGTTTTTGTTATACCACATGGCCTTGGTTGTGATTCCCATATATATATTGATCTCTTCTGACTTCTAGTATGTACTTATTATGGCGAGATCCGAAAAGTATGACATCTCAGATGAACTCCCTCAGTGTTATCTGACTCATGGAGTGTGTTCTCCCGGATGAGTGTTATATAGAACCTTCGAGTTAGAATCCTAGGCTGGAAGTACAATTGTGATATTACTTGAGATCATGTGTATTTATGAGTATATATGGATATTATTGTTATATATGTTGTTGATATATACATGTGATGGGATGAATTTTATTCTAGATGTTATATGCTTAATGGTTTTGGGGTGTCCTACCGGGTATTGTTATACTCACCCCTACATGGGATTTTCCTACACGTGTCATGTCTTATATAGACGACTAACATTTTGGTGGAGTACTAGAGACACCAGGACTATGTGGAGATTAGCGAGCTGAACTAACTGAGGTGTGTTCCTATGGTTACATTGACATTAGTCTTCTCACATTTTATAGGTTGGAATTGTTTTCAGTTTCTTTATGGTGGGCTTGTATTTTTCCCTTTTTATTTACAGTGCTTGTTATTATACTCTGATGGTGAGATTCTAGATATATGGATGCATGGTTATTAGGTATTTTACATATCAGAATTTTATGTGCTTGGAGATGGGTGTGTGTATACATGTACATTAGGCTAAGGTCTCCCATTTGTATGATATGCCTACTCAGCACTCGTCACTATCCCTTGGCCTATTGGAGGTTGGTTTGGGGTAGTCGTGGAATGGGCCCCATTGGTACGGGTCATGACACACTTTGCTTGTGGTTTTTTTTTCAATAAAGGGGCTTCAACCTGGGCCTTTAAAAAAATTAATAATTTAATATAAATAATAATAAATCAATCAATAAATCGTCATTAATTATTATAAATTAGTATAAATTATTAAAATAATAAATTTTAGTTAAAATCAAGAAATAATAATAAAAATATAAATAATATATAAAATAATAATAAATAATAAATGAATGGTCATTAATTATTATAAATTAGTATAAATTATTAAAATTTAAAAAATATATATAAAATTATAATAGCCAAAGCCTTTCATGGATATAATTTTTTCATGACTCAAATTCTTTCGGGGCCTCAAAGCTTTCCCATATCACTTAAAATTAAGAAAAGATAATAAAAATATAAATATTTTAATATAAGAAATAAAAAATAAAAAATGAATAGTCATTAATTATTATAAATTAATAAAAAAATTTAAAATTAATCTAAAATACTAAATTCTATTTACAATTAGTTACGAATTAGGAAAAATAATAAAAATATAAATATTTTAACATAAATAATAATAAATAAATAATGGATAGATATTAATTATTATAAATTAGCATAAATTATTAAAATTAATATAAAATAATAAATGTTAGTTAAAATTAAGAAAAATAATAAATAATATAAATAATATAAATAATAATATTTAGAACAACCTAAGGATAGAGCCCAGAGGCCCTAACCCATTTATTTAAAGAAAAAAAATACAGGAAAAGTTGAAGAAGATGGGGTTAGACATGGAAACACTACCCTCATTAAGGAAACAAACCAACATAGTATACATTGAGTAAGAAGTATGAGACAATATGTTATTTCTTATTTTGTGCCTATATCATCCATATTCTTAGGTTTACCTCTATCATGAGGATAATGATCACTTCTCTATGTATTGGTGTTTTACTAGGGTTTGGGATCATCATCATATGACGTATCAGAATCGTCTGTCATGATATATTAAACACTATATTGCCATAATAAATCCTAAATGTCTAACTATGGGTTAGATTGGATACTTTCATAAATATTAGAATATATGAATTTTAATAATTTGAGATAGTCTTATAGCCAAAGGATTCAGGATCAATTTTTTCATAAATAAACTCAACTTGATTTTCAAAATAATCTGTCATTCGGGTAGCCCTCTGAAACCCATTTATCACCCTACACACTAAACCCATCACCTATCCTTAATAGAGGATTTATCATTATAAACTCCACTTTAAGGGTAATTACATGCTATTAATTTTTAACAAGTGAAGAATCCTGACCAGGCCTAGATTTCCTATGTATAACCTATTAGAAACCTTCATCATCCACCATTATAATCTTACTCATGACCAGTGAGGACTTAAAATAGTTCTTATGTACTGGATGAACACACTACCCAAAATCAATCCCCCTAGACTATGAACCTTCCTCAAGGGCAGCATCACCTGAAACTGTAACTAGTGTGCCTTGGTTTCCCACCAGTGTATGTTTAATATGGCATTCGGGTTTCCCCTATGCAATAACTTAAAAATTAGACCCCCTAAGCTATGAAACTTCCTCCTAAATGTTGTTTTTAACCTCCAAGTTATCCAAAGCTTATTCAATATCCTGCACTACCTCCCCAACTGATGTGTTATGCATTTTATGGTAATTAGATTTCCCTTGAGTAGACACTTCTATTTCAAACTACTCAACAAGTTCATTTTCAATGGTTGAGAGGTCTGGAGACCCATGCAGCACACTGTCCTCCACAATATGACCTGTAGACCCTACTAGATTTTGGTTCTTAATATATTCATGGGTGGAATCACTTCCCAGGTAAGGGTGACTCCCAACATTCATAAACCTCTTCATGTAATTGTCTGAAGAGTGCCCTTTTGAGATCAAGTAGCACAGACAGACCCCTTAAGTAATTTCTCTCAAACTTGTCCAATTTATTGACAATTGAAGCAAAACAAAGGCACATTCCCATAAAAAATATTTCATATGAGATCATCATCATTAGTTAAAAGAATTTCATTTTCTATCAGGGTATAATTCAGATTAATTTTTATAATAAATCTAGAAAAATATCCAAAATGTGCCTCTCATGTGGCTCTATATAATTTTATGGGAACATCAATAGCTAAAGAAATATAATATAGTATTTTTTTGGTGGCATAGAATCTAATTTAAACCAAAAACTCAAACCTAGGATTGGATTTTGGTGTTCTTTATAGGGTTCAACCCATGTTTTTTTTTCAAAGAAGAGATAAACTCAGATAAAGGGTTTTGAATATTTTCCTCTAGCATCACGTGGTGGGGTAGATATTTATTTATCCCATGGATATCTTTTTTAAGATAAATAATTATATTTATTTTGAATATTTGAAATGATGTTGCACACATGTATTTTAGGGAATAATTCACCTATAAAGGGAGAAGAAGGGGTGTGATGTTTTGGTGTAGATATGTGGTTGAAAGTTTTTGGCCATGGGCAATAAGGAGCAGCATCAATTTGGTTTGTGTAACGGCTTATTAAAGGTGTTTTAATGATGTTGCATGTTCAGTTTTGATCTCCAGGGGGTCATGTTTTTTTCACAAGATAGTTTTCAGAGAGAAAGAGGGGAATATTGGGGTGTAATTTTTACAAAGGTTTTTCTACACTCTCAATGTAATTTAAGTTTAGAAATTACTTGTATTTTTTACTCTTTAATTTATAGTGTATATTTCATAGTTTCCTCATAGTTTTTTAATTCTACGCATTAGAGGTTTTTTCATGTTAAAATATTTGTCTCAATTTATATCATGCTATTTACTTTTGAACTTCCATTCTCATTTGATATTCTCATAATATTTTGTCGAAATTGAGTTATTATACTAGTACTGATCTATTTCTTCCCCAAAAACTAGTATTATAGGGATTTATTTGTGTTTCTTGTGGATTGGTTATGGTTGATTCACTCCTTGTCATTTCTACTCATATCAAAAAATTTAATGGGAAAATTGATTTTACCCTATAGAAGTAATGAGTAAAAAATATTATTTCCCACCATAAGGTAGTTAATTTGTTAATGAAAAAATTAGATAAGTCGAATACCATGAGAGATGGTGATTAGATGGATATGAGAGAGTTAGTAAAAAGCACAATCCAAATGTATTTGGCTAATAATACACTATGGGAGGTGATAGATTTAATAGATACAAAGGATATTTGGGTGAATATTGAAAGCAGGTATAAATAAAAATCCCTTATAAATCATTAATATAAAAAACACTGGTTGTATCATTTCTGAATTCCTGATAATGGAGTTTTAGGCAACCATATGGATGAGTTCTCCAAACTTCTAATGGACCTATCTTCGATGAAGGTCAAGATTGATGATAAAGGTTACACAGTACCTATTAAAATGGAAGAAGAAGAAGAAAAATTGCTTCTCTTGGGTTTGTTACCTAATTCATATGATAATAGTTTCACCACATTGTTTTTCGGGAAAGACACTCTAAAGTTGGATGATTTGATTTCATAATTGTTGATTAAAGAGACTCAACAAAAGTCTAATGATGGTGATTCTTCTAGTAATAGTGGTATTCTTGCTCTGACAGATGGATGTGGTAATCAAAGAGGTTGATCAAAGATAAGAAGAGAGGTCAAGTGCTTCTTTTACAGCAAGGAGGGATATGTGTAGAGAAACTGATATGCTTTGAAAAATCATAATGAAGAAAAGAAGACACACTAATTAAGATGATATCAGTGTAAGTCTTATATAGGGTGAGGGTGATTTACTTTCAATCAGTGTTGATTGACATAGGTTGGATCTATACACTAAATGGGCAGTTGATTCAATGGCATCATACCATGTTTCACTAAAAAGGGAAATATTTTTTTATATGAAGAAGGTGACTTTGATAGATTGAAGATAGGCAATGAAGATTATGTCAGTTTAATTGGTGTTTGTGATATTTTTATCACTACAAATGCAAGTTTTATGTTGGTCTTAAGGGATGTGAAACATGTTCTAGGTATATGACATAATTTGTTATCTTATTTTGTTCTTGATAATGATGAATCTAGAAGTTCATTTGGCAATGGAAAATGGACATTGTCCTAAAGATTGATGGTATATACGTGAGGTAGAATTGTTGAAATGCTTTACAAGACCAATGTAAAGGCATGCAATGAAGTGAGGAATACAGTTGTGAAGAGGAATTCATTGGATTTTTGGCACAGTCGATCATCATGCATGAAACAAAAATCATCGACTAAGATGAAGAATATTTGGAAGCCAAAGCAGGTTAGGTTAGGTGTTTCAGGTCTTACACTTTATTAGTTTTCTTCAAAGAGTGTCACTAGTTGAAAAATAATTAAAATAAAATATTGAGGTGATGTGTTAGGAGTTCCATACTACTTAGAGGATGTTGAGAAGAGGGACAAATTATTTTATATAGATACTCCTGATTATGTGGTGATCACTGTTATGGGGGAGCTAGGTGTTATTAGTTCTAGTCTTGTTCATCAGGGCAGTGCAGACATAAGTATGATGAAGAATTAGGCATTTAGATTTCTTTTATAAGAGCTATCAAGTTTCTATTAGAGTTGCAAAAGGGTTTCATCATATTTTCTATAGAAGTTGATAGTTGGTGCGATACTAAATAGTTTTCATTCCAACGGAGTTTGTTGGAATTCATCTCCTTATTTTTCAGGCTGAAGGGGGAGATTGATAGTGTTCAATCTAGGATTTTATTTTCAAAGAAGATATAAAATTGAATAAAGGGTTTTGAATATTTACCTCTAGCATCATGTGGTGGTGGATATATTTATTTATCCCATGGATATATTTTTTAAGATACTATCATTATATATATTTTCGAATATTTGAAAGGATGTTTCACACATGGATTTTATGGAATCCTTTACTAGTAAAGGGAGAAGTAGGGTGTGCAACTTTGGTGCAGATACGTGGGTGATGATTTTTTGGTGTGGCCAACAAGGAGAAGCATCAATTCATTTTTTGCATTGGATTAGTAAAGGTGTTGCAACGATGTCACGTGTTTGGTTTTGATCTCTAAGGGGAGACTTGTTTATCACAAGACAATTTTCAGAGATAAGGCTGAGGCGTATCAGGGTGTGATTTTCATACAGGTTTTTCTATGCGCTCAATTGTAATTCAAGTTAGGTCATTACTTGAATTTTTCACTCTTTAATTCATAGTGTGTATTTAAGAGTTTCCCTGTGGTTTTTTATTCCTTCGTAATGGGGGGGTCATGTTCTGCGTCTTAATTTTTTTCCTACTATTTACTTTTGCACTTCTTTTTTCATTAGAGATTCTCACAATATTTTGTCGTAATCGATTTATTCTCCAGGGACTGAATTATTTCCTCCCCAACAGTTCTTGGCTACAAAGGGGTTGAATCAAGGGTCTCATTCTTGAATGCAGAGTGCGCCAAACATGAGATAAATTTAATCGAATCCCCATGCCTTATGCTTTGAACTATCAAAAGGAAAGACAAAATGATAAAAACTCTGCCCCATCAAAATGTGTTTCCAATCCATGAAACCCCAGATGGAGAGAGGTAACGTACTAGGTCATCATTCTTCCATGGTATATTGCCCAAAGGAAGGACCATTCCCATTATGATTGAGAATTTACAAAAAATAAAATCTATCAGAGATCAAAACCTTATTAGCAGTAAGATGAATGATGTTACCATGTCTGGTGATGCAATCTATAGCACCATCATTCAGGGAGGAAAAATTACATATGTGATCCCTAACTTCAAATGTGTCCCTACTAAACAATTGTGCAGAATTGGACTTGGAATTCAACCAAGGACCACCATGCACAACCGAGCCACTGTGAGGGCCGCCACCTAGCAAATCGATTCCAATGTCCAAAGGGAAGACCATCAAACTAGTTGAACACTAAGGAGATCAAGAATCGCCATCCCCATATCTCCATAGCAGCCCCATTTCCTCCATATAAATAATAATAAATAAATAAATAATGAAAAGTAATTAATTATTATAAATTAACATATATTATTAAAATTAAAAAATAATATTATAATAATTGAACCCATTGGCAGCTGTAGTGATTTTGCAACTACAACACTTTCGCATATAAGTTAAAATTAAGAAAAAATAATTTAAAAATAATTTAATATTAGTAATAATAAATAAAAATATAAATAATTAAATATAAATCATAATGAATAAAAAAAATGAATATAATTTCATTATTATAAACTAGTATAGATTATTAAAATTAATATAAAATAATAGATTTTAGCTGAAATTAAGAAAAAAAATTAATATATAAAAAATATATAAAAAATAATAAATTAAACATGAATGGTCATTAATTATTATAAATTAGTGAAAATTATTTAAATTAAAAAATTTATAATACCATAATAGCTAAATCCTTTCATGACTACAATGCTTTTTCATATTAGTTAAAATTTAAAAAAAAAAAGGAAAATATATATGATTTAATATAAGTAGTGATAAAAAAATGAACATTCATTAATTAGTATAAATTAGTTTAAATTAATCAAATTAATCTAAAGTACTAAATGTCAGTTACAATTAGTTAAAATTTAGAAAATATAAAAATACAAATATAAATAATTTAATATAAATAATGATGAATAAAAAATGAATCATCGTTGATTATTATGAATTGGAATAAATTATTTAAATTAAATAATAATAATAAGTGTCGACTAAAATTAAGGAAAAAACAATAAAAATATAAAAAATATAAAAAATAAAAAATAGAAAACAATGCTCATTATTTATTATAAATTAGTATAAAATATTAAAATTTAAAATTTTATAAGATTATAATCATCGAAGCCATTTGCGGGTGCAAAGTTTTTGTGACTCCAACACTTTCATGAGTGTAATGCTTTCACGAGTGCAATGCTTTCATAGGAGCAATGCTTTCGTGACTGTAGTGCTTTCTCAACTGTTTCGCTTTCGCATAATAGTTAATATTAAGAAAAAATAATAATAACATAAAACATTTAATATAAGTGATAAAAATAAAAAATAAATTGGAATTACTTATTGTAAATTAATATAACTTGTTAAAATTAATCTGAAATATTAAATATTAGTTATAATTAGTTACAGTATAGGAAAAATATTAAAAATATAAATAATTAAATAATGATAATAATAAATAAAAAATGAATAGTCATTGATTATTATAAATTTGAAAAAATTATTAAAATTGATATAAAATAGAAAATGCTAGTTAAAATTAAGAAAAAAATAATAATGTAAATAATATAAAAATAAAAAAAATGAAAAGTCATCAGTTATTATAAATTATTATAAATTATTAAAATTAAAAATTTATAAGATCATAACATCCAGAGTCTTTCGTTGTTATAATGCTTTCATGACTTTAACACTTCTGTATATTTTTTTAAATTAAGAAAAAATAATAAAAGTATTAATAATTTAATAAAAATAAAAAATTATTAGCCATTAATTATTATAAATTAATTTAAATTATTAAAATTAATCTAAAATACAAAGTGTTAGTTACAATTAGATAAACTTTTAGAAAAATAATAAAAATATAAATAACTAAATATAAATAATAATAAATAAAAATGAATAGTAATTTATTATTATAAATTATTAAAATTAATATAAAATAATAAATGTTAATTAAAATTAAGAAAAATAAATAATAATATAAAGAATAATAAATAAATAATGAATGGTCATTAATTATTATAAATTAGTATAAATTATGAAAAAAATAAAAATTTATTAGATTATAAAACCTAAAGTCTTTCGCAACCGCAACAGTTTCACGGTTGCACTGCTTTCACAATTGCAACACTCTCATGACTATAACACTTTCACCTATTTATTAAAATTAATAAATAATATAAATAATTTAATATAGCTAGTAATAAATAATAAATGAATTATTAATAATTATTATAAATTACAATAAATTATTAAAATTTATCTAAAATAAAAAAATGTTAGTTACGATTAATTAAAATTTTGGAAAAATAATAAAAATATAAATAATTTAATACAAATAATAATAATAAATAAATAATGAATAGTCGTTAATTATTATAAATTACTAAAAAAATTAAAATAATATATGTTGGTTAAAATTAAGAAAAACAATGAAAATATAAAATATATATATAAATAATAAATAATAAATGAATGACCATTAATTATTATAAATTGGTATAAATTATTAAAATTAAAAAAATATATATATAAGATTATAACAGCTGAAACCTTTCACGACTGTAATGCTTTCACGACTACAATGTTTTCATGACTACAATGCTTCACTACTACAATGTTTTCACATATAAGTTCAAATTAAGAAAAAATGATAAAAATATAAATAATTTATATTAGTAATAAAAAAATGAATATTCATTAATTATTATAAATTAATAAAAAATATTAAAATTACTCTAAAATGTTAAATGTTAGTTGCAATTAGTGAAAACTTAGGAAAAAAATATAAATAGTTTTATATAACTAATAATAAATGAGAAATGAATAGTAATTAGAAATTATAAATTAATATAAAATATTTAAATTAATATAAAATAATAAATTTTAGTTAAAATTTAGAAAAAAACATAAAAAGAATAAAAATATAAATAATGTAAGTAAAAATGTTGAATAAATAAAGAATAGTCATTAATTATTATAAATTATCATAAATTATTAAAATTAAAAAAATTACTAGATTATGATTTTTGAAGCCTTTCGTGACAACACTTTCACATGTCTGTTAAAATTAAAAAATAATAATATAAATATAAATAATGTAATATGAGTAATGTTATCTAAAAAATGAATAGTAAATAATAATTATAAATTAGTATAAATTATTAAAATTAATATAAAATAATGAATGTGAGTTAAAATCAGGAAATACTATAAAAATATAAATAATATATAATTGATAATTGGTAAAAAATGAATGGCCATTAATTATCATGAATTGGTATAAATAATTAAAATTAAAAAAAAGATATGATATTATAATAGTCGAAGCCTATTACGACTACAATGCTTTCACATATTAGTCAAAATTAAGAACACACACACACACAAACATATATATATATAATTTAATATAAGTGAAAATAAAGAAAAATCATTCATTATTTTTTATAAATTAGTATAAATTATTAAAACTAATCTAAAATACTGAATGTTAGTTATAATTATTTACAATTTTGGAAAAAATAATAATAATAATTTAATATAAATAATAATAATTAAAAAATAATAGTTATTCATTATTATAAATTAAAAGAAAATAATAAATGTTAGTTAAATTTAAGAAATATCTAAAAAAAATATAAATAATACATGAAAAATAATAAATAAAAAATGAATTCTTATTAATTATTATAAATTTCTATAAATGATTAAAATTAAAAAATTTCAAGATTATAATCGGTGAACCATTTCATGATTGTAATGTTTTTATGAGTACAACACTTTCATGACTACAATGTTTTCGCGGTTACAACACTTTTGTGAGTACAACACTTTCATTTATTAGTTAAAATTAAGAAAAAATAATAAAAATATAAATACTTTAATATGATAAATAAAAAATAAAAAATGAATAGTTATTAATTATTATAAATTAATATGAATTATTAAAATTAATCTAAAATACAAAATGTTAGTTATAATTTAGGAAAAATAACAACAATATAAATAAAAATAAATAAATAATGAAAATTTATTAATTATTAAAAATTAGAATAAATTATTAAAATTGATATAAAATAAAAATGTTAGTTAAAATTAAGAAAGAATAGTAAAAATATAAATAATATAAAAAAATAAAAAATTAATGATCATTTATTATTATAAATCAGAATATGTTATTAAAATTAATATATATATATATATATAAGATTATAATAGCCAAAGCCTTTCGTGGGAGCAACATTTTCACTATTACAACGGTTTCATGATTGTAACGTTTTCACGACTATAATGTTTTCCCATATTAGTTAAAATTAAGAAAAAATAATATAAATATAAATAATTTAATATAAGTAATAATAAATAAAAAATGAATAGCTATTAATTCTTATAAATTAGAATAAATTATTAAATTTTATTTAAAATATTGAATGCTGGTTACAATTTCTTACAATTTAGAAGAAATTATAAAAATATAAGTATTTTAGCATAAATAATAATAAATTAATAGTTAATAGTCATTGATTATTGTGAATTTATAAAAATTAATAAAATTCATATAAAATAATAAATGTTAGTTAAAATTAAGAAAAAATAATAAAAATATGAATAATATATAAATAATAATAAATAATTGATTAATCAATTATTATAAATGAGTATAAATTATTAAATTTTAAAAAAATTATAAGATTATAATAGTCCAAGCCTTTCTCAATGCTTTCATGATTTCAACACTTTCACGACTGCAATAATTTTACATATAAGTTAAAATTAATAAAAATTAATAAAAATATAAATAATTCAATATAAGTAATAATAAATACTAAATGAGTAGTCATTAGTCCTTATAAATTAGTATAAATTATTAAAATTAATCTAAAATAGTAAATGTTAGTTATAATTAGTTACAATTTACATAAAAAATAAAAATATAATTAATAATAAATAAAACATGAATAGTCATCAGTACTATAAATTAGTATAAATTATTAAAATTAATATAAAATAATAAATCCTAGTTAAAATTAAGAAAAAATAATAAAAATATAAATAACATATAAATAAGAATAAATAAAAATGCATGGTCATTAATTATTATAAATTAATATACATTGTTAAAATTAAAATATATATATTATATTATAATAGTGGAAGTCTTTCACGATGGTAACACTTATGCATATTAGCTAAAATTAAGAAAAAATAATAAAAATATAAAAAAAATTAATATAATCAATAATAAATAAAAAATGAATAGTCATTGATTATAATAAATTAGTATAAATTATTAAAATTTATCTAAAATTCTAAATGTTACTCACAAATAGTTATAATTTAGGAAAAATAATAATAATATAAATAATTTAATATAATGAATAATAAATAAAAAATGAATATACATTAATTATTATAAATTAGTATAAATTATTAAAATTGATGTAAAATAATAAATATTTATTAAAATCACAAAAAAAAATTAATGATATATTATTAATAATAAATAAAAAATGAATGGTCATTAATTACTATAAATTAGTATAAATTATTAAAATTAGAAGATTGATAAGATAATAATAATCAAAGCATTTCACGACTGCAACGATTTCACGACTGCAATGATTTCACAATTGTCAAAGGATTTCACGACTTATAAAAGCTTTAATGATAACCAAAGGCTTTCACGACTACTATGGACTTTCATGACTATCAAATACTTTAGCGACTGCTAAAGGCTTTCAATATTGTTAAAGGATTTCATGGATATCAAAGAATTTCATGGCTACTTGATTAGCCACTGTAAGAGGATAATATTCATTTCTAATATATGTAGTTTTCATGTGCCTTTCTATTCATAAATACCATTTTAGTGCATTTTACATTTTGAACACCCATTCACATCATTTGTGCACTTCATGCCTAATGTGCACCAATTTAGGCCCAATGTTTCATCTGATTTTAAAGAATGTAACTATCCATATTTTAATTTGATATTTTTTGAAATGTATATTCACTTAATTATGAACATTTTTTATTCAGGGATCAATGGATTATTAATAAAGGATGATGGAGATATTTGGCGATTAAAGGAAACAATTATGGAGAAGTCAGATTGGATATCATCCCATTGATCGGACTATGGGGCACACAATACAAGCCCAATGAAGCCCACAATTTATGGAAGGATAGAAGAAATATATGGGAACAAATCATTCTTCTGGAGCCAGTTCTAATTCGTCTTCAATGGTGGTGATTAAGGTGGCCCAAGTTGAAGATTTAATTTTGGGCCAGAGTCTGCGGCCCAGAAAAACAGCCCAATATTTCAATCATATCTCCCGAACCACATAGTATTTTCGGCTGAAATTTTACATTCTGTTAGGGGACATCTGGGGTTTCATTTAAGTATTCTAGGGCCCACTCATATTCGGCCTTATAGAAGGTCCTTTAGGCGCGTCTCTCCGGTGGATGCAAGCTGGCTGCAACTTCGGGGCAAGAAGTGGAAAAGTCTCTCATCATTAATGTTCCACCCACATTTCCCCAACATAATTAATTAAAGGCACATGGTATGTTGGGGGATCAGACAAGGCTTCATTTTTTCCTATTTAAGGCAGGAGTGGTGGTGGATTTAGGGATTTTGGGTGCTTTCTTTTCATTGTAATTTTATTATGCCAATTTTCCTTTGTAATGTTCTTCCTTCTCATGTAAGTTGTTCAAATCACCTTAGTCTTCAATAAAAGTTCTTCTTATTCTCTTGTTCTGTTCTTCTCCTTATCACCTTGATACCGTTGCCTCAAGGTGTGAATTTATTCACACCAATCCTTGTGATTTTGTTCACACAACGGTGGAGTGATCGTTATTTTTGTTGTTTTTACTTCTTCAATTCCACCCTCATAAGTCTACTTTCCGCTTCCGTTGAGAACTTGTCATCAATGGAGGGCTAGCTCTTTTATGGGTTGATCCAAGGGAGTAGCAAGGGGCTAGATTGAATATTATTTCTCATGCTCTAAATGTTATTAATTTCTTTTAATTTAGTTTCTTTCATTCAATGATATTTATTCTTCCTCTTCCTTATTGAATTTATTCACCCCACTTTCATGCGCTAATTACATCCTTTACCTTGGAGTGCTCATGAAAATGATCATAAAGTGTATAGGTGATTATCATATGTTTTAAAGGTGTTTAATCAGTAATTTATGAGGTTAGTTTTAATTCATTGCATGAATCCTTCTCGAGTTAATGAAATTAAAATCGTAAAAAAAAAGAATTCATTCAATCCACCCCGAGCAATAACCTAGGATCAACTCATTTTCTCATAATTTGAATTCACATAGATCTTTTAGTGCTCTTTTAAAACAATCTAAAATCAACCCAAGTTGGCCACTTCATAGCCAAAAATCCATCTCTTTTTATTGAGTGTCTAAAGGTTCTTCTTAGGTATCTGAGGATTCGACAACCCAAGCTACACTACAAGCGACTGCTTGACCCTTAAAACTTCGGTAAATTTGGGAGAGACCAAATTTTGGTGCCGTTTCCGGGGACCAAGTAAGTTCCTTAGACAAAAACCTTCTTTCCTCACCCCCATTCTTCTATTCTCACCCAAGATCTCTTATCTTTTCCCTTTCTCGCTTTTTTTTGGCGCATGTCCGCCTTCACACGCGATAACTCAAACAGACTAGTTAGGGTGGAAAGTCATAGGATAGGGGAGTCAAGTACACCATTGGATACTAACCTTCCTAATACCCCAGAGTTAAAGATTGAGTCAATTTCAATAGAGGGTCTTCAAAGAAACCAACTCATAAACCCGGGCGGGAACCAAAATGGAAATCCAAATGAGGTAGCCCCAAATTTGGGGAATGCAGTCGATCAAACCATGAATGACTACCTTACACCTACCTGGACCAATTCACCCTCTTGCATTAGGCATGATGCCCAAGGAGATTCCCACTATGTCTTTAAACCTCATGTCCTAAACCACCTTCCAACCTTCCATGGGATGGAGTCAGAAATGCCTTACATTCATGTCAAGGAGTTCAATGACATTGTTGAAACCATGTGCTCACCACATCAACTTGAGTCAGCTAAGATGAGGCTCTTTCCTTTCTAACTTAAGGATCGAGCAAAGAACTGGTTAAATAATCTGAGACCTTCACCAATCCACACTTGGAACCAACTGAAAAGAGAATTTTACAAAAAATACTTCCCCCATCACAAAACCATTACACTAAAAAAGAGCATCCAGAATTTTTTTGAAAAAGAGGGAGAGTCATTTTATGAAACATGGGAGAGGTTCAAAGACACCCTAAACATGGTTCCACACCATGGTTTTTCTATTCCTGAACAAGTAATAATTTTCTATGAAGGTTTGGGCCCGGGGAACAAACAATTCATTGAAATGATGTGTAATGGGACCTTTAAAAACAAATCCCCAAATGATGCTTACGAGTATCTAGAAATCCTTGCTGAACAAAACCAAACATGGGGAACATCACCTTATACTGAAAAGCCTCAAAGAACTAATGGAATGCATACACTTAGGGAAGAGGAAATCCTTAGGGCAAAACTTTCAGCACTCTCTAGGAAGGTTGAAGAGATAGACCATAGGAAAATCAATGGAATCCAAACTGTAGACCTTGTTTGCAAAATCTGTGACAAACATGACCACAAAACAGACAACTGCCCAACCATTCCATCCATCAAGGATGTTCTTTTAGGAGGACCACCTGCTGAATTCAATGCCCTAAACTTTCAAAAGCCTCAATACCCAAACACATTCAACCCAAGGTATAATGACCACCCAGGCTTCCGATGGAAAGATAACCAACAACCTATCCAACCACAAGGACCAAACCCCTACCCTACACAAAATTTTCAAAACCATAACCAATTACAACCACAACCAGTCCAATACCAACATACTCCAGTCCAATACCAACAACCCATCTAACAACCAAAGTATCCCCCTGGGATAACCTAACCAACACAAACCCCTTCCCAATCTGTCCCTCTCCCAATCCTTGAACAACTGTGAAAAAAAATGGAAATGATGAACTCAGAAGACTTATCCCTTAAACAAGAACTTCAAACCATCAAAACTGGAAAGGCACCCATGCCCACACAGGCCATTCCACAACAAGCGTCAAGGGGGGAGACAAGTTGCACTCAAACAACTCATGAACAACTAAAGGCTTTGACAGTTTTGAGAAGTGGGAAATCAATTGAGAAACCTGAACAAATAGTTCAAAACCCACCTGAAGATTCAAACTCTAATGAAAATTCAAATGAAACACATGAACAAACTGAAGATACTAATAAAAATGTGAAAGAAAAAACTCTTCAAAAAACAACCCCACAACCTTCCCCATTTCCTCAATGCATGAGGGGGAAAACCATGCCTGAATTGAGTGAAACATTGAGGGAAATATTCTCACAAGTCAAGTTGAACATTCCACTCCTCGATGCCATTAAAACCATTCCTACATACTCAAAATACCTTAAGGACCTCTGTACATTTAAACAGAAATTCTCACATAAGAACCAAGTCCTTCTGGCATCAAATGTTAGCACAACAATCCAAGGAACCCTTCCTCCAAAGATGAAAGACCCAGGATGCCCTTACATAAATGTTGAACTAGGAGAGAAAAAAGTTGTCAAAGCCTTGTGTGATCTAGGAGCCAGTGTGAACCTCATTCCTCATGCTATGTATTGTCAGTTAGGGCTCGAAGAACTCCAACCCACATCTGTCACTCTTCAACTTGCTGATCGTAGTATTCGAGTTCCAAAGGGGATCTTAAAGGATGTTTTGGTGAAAGTTGAAAATTTCATTTACCCAGCTGACTTCATTGTTCTAGACAATCACCCAAGCTTAGGTCCTAGGGAGCAAACCCCAATCATCCTTGGTCTTCCCTTCCTTGCAACAATCAACTCTGTTATCCGAGTCCGAAATGGGAACATGACCATCACCTTTGGAAACATGAGTCTAGACTTGAACATCTACAATGAAAACTCTCAAATTGGTGATGATGAAGAGATCCATGAGGTTAATTGGATAGGTAGTGTTGATAGTGAACTCAAGGAACATCAAGGAATTACCGAAGGATGTTTAAGTCAAGAAGAGATTGCTTTTCTTTGTTCACATGAGGGAAATTTGTCTCCTTGGCTTGAATCTCTTTCAGATTTCTCTATTGATGATTTTCTAGAATCACCAATCAATGATACCATGGGTGAAATCAATAACATCGAGTCCATATCCCTTCATGAAACTACTCTAGCTAATTTAGTGGATGAAAATTCTCTTCACAAGGAACCAATTTTGTCAAGAAATGTAAACAAAGAAACTGAGTTCAATACAAAGTCTCATCCTTTATTGGAAAGTGATAACCACTCTGATCTTGAATTTAAGGTTTTACCTTCATAACTCAAGTATGCGTTCTTAGGGGACAATCAATCCTTTCCTGTTGTCATTTATTTCTCTCTTGAAGACAATCATGAGAGGATGCTTCTAGATGTCCTTAGGAGACACAAGAAAGCCATTGGATGGACCCTATCAGATATTCCTGGGATTATCCCACTTATCGGGACTCATAGAATTGTTCTAGAATTCGATTCAAAGCCATGCCATCAACCTCAGCAGCGACTCAATCCTAATCTCATGGAAGTAGTGAGAAAAGAACTTTTGAAATTTTTAAAAGCTGGTATCATCTATCCTATAGCCGAGAGTGAGTGGGTTAGCCCAATCCATGTGGTTCCAAAGAAGGCTGGAATCATAGTAATAACCAATAATGATGGAGAGATGCTTCCAACAAGGGTTAGTAGTGGATGGAGAGTCTGTATTGACTATAGGAAGCTCAACTCTTGTACCAAGAAAGACCATTTCCCCTTGACCTTTATAGATCAAGTCCTCGAGCGAGTGGCGGGTCATCAATTCTACTACTTCCTAGATGGATTCTCAGGGTATAATCAAATCGAAGTCTCTTTAGAGGATCAAGGAAAAATGACCTTCACTTGTCCATTCAGCACTTTTGCCTTCAAGCGTATGCCCTTTGGGTTATGTAATGCCCCTGGTACCTTCCAGCAGTGCATGATGGGAATCTTCTCAGACATGGTGGGGGATTGTTTAGAGGTCTTCATGGATGATTTCTCCATCTTTGGGGATACTTTTGAGGGATTCCTTATAAATGTTGAAAAGGTTTTGTCAAGGTGTGAGGATAAGAATCTTATACTAAATTGGGAAAAATACCATTTCATGGTAAGGTAAGGACATGTTCTAGGTCATTTGGTATCTGGTAGAGGGATTGAAGTTGATAAAGCTAAGGTTGACATCATTCGTCACCTTCCCTCTCCTCAAACTGTTAAGGAAGTAAGGTCCTTCTTAGGACATGCTGGTTTTTATAGAAGGTTCATTAGGAATTTCAGCTCTATTTCTCGACCACTTTGTGCTCTATTGGTAAAAGATGCTCCATTTTTATGGAAATAAAGCTGTGAATAATCATTATCTACACTCAAGTCAACTCTTATATCTCCACCTATCATGAAATCTCCAAATTGGAAACTTCCTTTCGAGCTCATGTGTGATGCAAGTGACTTCGCTGTAGGAGCAGTCTTAGGACAACGGTGTGAGAAAACTCCATGTGTCATTTCTTATGCAAGAAAATATTTAAATGATGCACAAATAAACTACACCACCACTGAGAAAGAGCTTCTTGCTATTGTCTTTGCTTTAGAGAAATTCAGGTCTTATCTCTTAGGATCACCCATCATTGTCTTCACTGACCATTCAGCCCTAAAATACCTTTTCCAAAAACAAGATGCCAAGGATAGATTGATTAGGTGGGTCCTTCTTCTTCAAGAGTTCGATTTAACCATTAAGGATAAAAAGGGTGTTGAAAATGTTGTAGCTGATCACCTCTCTAGGATGGAATTCAAAGACAACTCACACCACCTCTCTGTGTCTGATTCATTTCCTGATGACCACCTATATTCAGTGAGTGATTGCCCTTGGTATGCTGACATAGCAAACCATTTGGTGACGGGTGACATTCCAAAATTCCTGGGGACCCAAGATAAGAGGAAATTCCTTTCTAATGTCAAACACTACGTGTTTGATGATCCTTACCTCTTCAAGTTCTGTCCTGATAAAATCATCAGGAGATGTGTTCCCGAGTCTGAGCAAGAGTCCATTCTAAAATTTTGTCATGGAGAGGCATGTGGAGGCCACTTTTCTACAAAGAAAACCACTGCAAAGGTCCTCCAAAGTGGTTTATACTGTCCGAACCTCACTAAGGATTCCTTCCAATACTGCAAAAGTTTTCCTCAGTGTCAGCAATTAGGATCCATTTCCAAAAGAAGTCAAATTCCCCTCACTCCCATTCTAGTCGTTGAAATCTTTGATTGTTGGGGAATTGATTTCATGGGACCCTTTCCAAACTCTAAGGGATACCTCTACATCCTCTTAGCTGTTTATTATGTCTCAAAATGGGTTGAGGCCATTCCCACCAAGACTAATGATCATCAAGTTGTGATCTGATTCCTAAAAGAGCATATCTTTTCTAGATTTGGAATTCTGAGGGCTATAATCAGTGATCGTGGAACCCATTTCTGTAATCGCCCATTCTCTTCACTCATGTCTAAGTATGGAATTTCTCATAAAGTTTCCACTGTGTACCATCCTCAAAGAAATGGTCAAGCTGAGTTAGAAAATAGGGAGATTAAGCAAATTCTTGAAAAAACTGTCAACCCCTCTAGGAAATATTGGTCTGAGAAACTCTTGGATGCTCTTTGGGCATATCGTACAGCATTCAAAACCATCCTAAAAATGTCACCATATAGGTTGGTTTATGTAAAATCATGCCATTTACCTATTGAAATTGAGCATAAGGAATTTTGGGCAATCAAGAAAATGAATTTTGACATTTATTTAGCCGAAGAAAAGAGGAAGTTAGATCTTAATGAACTTGAGGAACTTAGGATGGAGGCGTATGAAAATTCAAGGATAAATAAAGCTAGAGTTCAAGCCTACCAATCTAGGAATGTCAAAGTCAAACAATTTGAACTGGGAAAACTTGTGCTCTTGTATAGTTCAAAACTTCATTTACACCCAGGAAAGTTAAGGTCTAGATGGTCAGGTCCTTTCATAGTGCATCATGTGTACCCCCATGGGGAAGTAGAGATTCAGGATCCCACAAGTGGTAACATTTTTAAGGTCAATGGTCATAGGTTAAAACCATTCATTGAATCATTCAATAAACAGGAAATAGAGGTAGAGTTAACAGAGCCAACCTATGAACCAGGAAAAAATTGATAGATTTAGGATCCATGTCGGGCTAACGACGTTAAAAAAAGTGTTGCACGGGAGGCAACCCGTGGTCTTCATGTTTCTAATCTTTGTGAATCATTTTTTTTTCTTCTTTCTTTCTTTCTTCTTCATTTTGTTATTTAAAATATATATATATATATAGACTATTGACATGTTCTTCTTTTATGAGTAAGGATGGGTACGAAAGGGGAGCACCGTATTCATTCGTGTCACGCGGTGTGATCCCTGAGTAATACCTTACCCAGAAAATATAAATAAGACAATGTATCATCAGTTTATTTTATTTTATTTTATATTTTTGTTGGTATTTAAAAAAAATAGATTTTTGACATGTTCTTCTTTTATGAGTAAGGATGGGTATGAAAGGGGAGCACCGTATTCATCCATGTCACGCGGTGTGATCCCTGAGTAATACCTTACCCATAAAATATAAAGAAGACAATGTATCATCAGTTTATGTTATTTATAAATTTTTTTAGGTTAAAAAAAATACAAAAAAATATATATATTAAAAAAAATTAAGGAATGTCATAGGTCATTGGGAAAAGCTGGTCAAAACCATCCAAGCCATTGGAAGATAAACCAGAACTGAAGGGAGACATGGGAATGCATTTTCAACATCAACCACCAGGTGACTTCATTCCATAATTTTCATTTTCAATGTCTTCGTTGAACTTCTATCCTGCCACTTCAATGTTTCAATTCTTTAAACACTGGGGACAGTGTATTCCAAGATGGGGGGGAGATGAAAATGTGTGGAAGGAAAAATTCCATTAACCTTGAACATGATAACACACATTCCAAACTCTGAAATTGGATATCAAATAATTTTGCATGCCTTGATTCTGATTTTAATACAAGTTTATGTTCATGTGCATAGATATTGGAAAGTGCGGTTGTCTGATGTGATTTTTCACTGTTATATTTTCATACATTTAATAAAAAAACACAATGCACATCCTCTAGATTGTGGGGTTTTAGTTTGAGTTCTTGGGGACCCATAATAAATAGTATAGGATTGGCGATCATTTTAATTTTAACATGAGTATTCAAAAAAAATCAATTGCGCGTAGAGCAATGAATTGACCTAATGTGTGGCTTTCGGCACTTGGGGATCGTGACTCCATAGTTTTCTGGCCCAGAGTTGGGAATTTTATCTCTATTTGTGGTAATTTGAATTCGTTTTTGATTGAGTTAACTCGAGATGATGCCCGAGTATGTGAGCTTCACTTGGTGCCCTAAGGTCTTTGAGCCTGGGAGTCATCGTCAAAGTCTTGCTACATGGGTTGACTCGATTGAGTTCAATTTCAATTACCATGGCAAAATTGCAACAAAAAAAAAGAGAAAATAAAAAAATGAGTACTCATCTTATTATTAAAATTTTATTTCTCCTAGCGCTTCCATCTTTTCTCCCTCGAATGTAAATGAACCCCCATGTCTATTGTTGTAACGCCCCGACCCCAGCTACCCAGAGTCGGTGCATTACTTAGTAACATTGGCATGATCACAAAAGATCAAGTCTCGAAAGACCGATTAGTTTAGTAGCCTTGGAAACACTAGATACATTCATAAATGTTACATTACATCACAAAGTGAAAAACTATAATAACATAGTCTCCATAGTCCACACTTCTATCCTCTTCGGACTATCCCTGCAGGTCATTCATAAAATACTTCTTCACATCCTGGAAAATATTAAAACATTGAAAGGGGTGAGCTCGGATGCTCAGTAAGGTTAACAATATAACGGAAGCTTTCATAAATAAACATTAACATTTAAGGCAATGTATAACTAAAACAAAAGCCTTTTAAGCTTGAACTTCAACATAATATGGAAAAAGTAAAATGAGATAATGCCATTCACTTCTTCACATGGATATTCTACTGGTCGAAGAATCACATGCAATATCAATAACCACTTTCATAATAATGGAATGCATAATTCCAGACTATCATAACCACGTAGCCAAGGCCTCGTGCCAAGACCACAAATAAGATTTTGTCAAGGCCTCGTGCCAAGACACTAGTTTGTCTCATGAGACCTGCCGATGCAATTTTTATAGAAGATACTTACATTTGAAATTGCTCAAATATACTCCAGTGTTTTTTTTTTTTGAAAACATTAAGAAAGCTTCTGAAAACAAAATAACTAATTCTGAGACTACTCGACTAATTGCAGGCCATGATGGGTCCACGCCCAATCCCTTCCTGTCTACCACACTCGAGAGTCAGGTTTTCTAACAACATTTTTAAGCTTGCGTTAAATATGTATACATTTTCACTGGATTTTCATACATTTGAGAGAAATATCTCTCATTTTTGAAATCATTTAAAAATCACATAATTATAAAAGAAAACCTTTTGAATAAACGTAAAATTCAAAGGGGTTTATACACCGTATAAAATAAATTTGAGTATAAAACAAAATATGCCTCAATGAATGGAGATTGAAAAGAAATCCCTTAAAAGATAATTTTTAAATAAAATATATCAATTATGTGTATTAACTATATGTACACATAAAGAAAGTATAAATACAAGATATGACATAATATTATCATGACATAATTTTAAAGTAGGAGATTAACTCAAAGAATGGAAGTTGGGTTAAGAAGTTCTCTTACCTTGTGTCTTGTCCTGACTCGACCATTCTTTAACCTCCTGAATAATAAACTAGAGTTAATTTTTATTTACTTAAGAACCTTTTTCATGTTCATTATTCCTTTTATATCCCTTATTACCATGTTATGAACATTATTTAATTATTTAAGTTAATAACGGTCGTTTTGTCGATCTTTGGTACTTGAGTCAAAAATAAACTTCTTATAATTACAAGTTGTTCATGTGATGAAATATCCATTATATCCAGAATTATATTAATGATGTAGATATCATATATATAATATATACAGTATATATATTCATTCATAATGTCACGTAACATTTAGAGGTAAGAAATGAAATGCACCGTTCATGGAGACGGTAAGCCGTACGTACGCATGAACGCTACTTTCATTTCTATTTCGTATTTAATGGAATGAAATCATAATGATATAAATTTATAATATAATTAAAGTATAATATAGTGTATAATACCATTTAATCCATCCTTTATACATCCCACATATGGCATTAACGATTCAAATCACTTTGAGGGGGCGGTAGTCCGCACTTCCTAAAATGAAATTATCGCGTTTTACCCATAATGGAAATCATAAAGTATGCCATAAATGAGAAATACAGAAGCATAAGTAAAACATAAACATATTATATATAATATATAAAAATAGTTACATCTTAATGGCCACCTTTGAAGGTGTTATATGAGTGTTGAACAATCATCGTTTCGTGTGGCAGAAATTCGCCATCCACAGAAACCGTATGTTCTTTAACCATTAGATGTAGGTGTGTGTAAGTTTAGCTAGAATACTTCTTATAACAACATCCTAGTATATTTAGGATACTTTTTTTGTTACAAAAGAAATTAATAAAAAGAGTTTAGGGGGTTGGAGAAGAAAAATAAAACAAAACAACATTAGAGAAGACATTACCTCAAAATCGGGTAACTCTTTTTGATTTGAGCCAAAGGCTTCCTTGGGAAGAGTTCTTCCCAAAGTGAGGTTTCTAGGAGTAAGAGGGGGAAGTTGGGAGAGTATTTGGGTAGATTTTGGCCGAGAAAAATGGCTTGAAGGTGTGAATAAGGTGGGAGAGGTGGGGGCCTTTTATAAGTGGAGAGGAGGGGCTCTTTTGGAAAGATTGAAATGTTACATTATTACACAATGCTTTTCGGATTCTAAAGGTCCCACACTTATATAATTCGTGGCTAAGGTAATAAGGGTTCTAAATCTACCCATACAATAGTCTTTGGACAAGTGTAAGCCTTGGATTTTACATTATCTTTTCATTTTATTAAAATCGTTAAATAATGAGGTCATCGCTGCATCATAATGATGTCATAAATAATTTAATTTATTTAATGTCTAAAAATTATAAAAAAAATACTATGATGTAGGAAATATTTTTAGATTTCTAATGAATATTTATAGTCAAAATTTGGACTTGTGTAACCCCACTTAAAAACTGTTTTAGTAAAATAACTCATGTTTGTGTCAATTTAATTTTAACATTAAATAAATATATATTAATGTCATTTTCCAACTAAAGTGGCTCCATGGGGTCCCCAAGTTGACCCATGGGTTGTCTTGGTCGGCCATGACTCATCCAATAGGATTAGGAAAAGTTTCATGCTCATCTCATATTATTAAAACATTATTTGTACCTTAAACTACACTAATTACCTCTAATCGCGATTAAGAACTTAAAAGTTACTATTCACCAAAAAATTATTTTAATCTCATTGAACCAAATTTTACTTCTTAATGAAAACCATGTATGTAGGATTTTTGAAAATCAAATCACAGAAGTGGTAATATTTCATTTAAACGAAAAATCAGTTATTTAACTACCACTTAGTGGTTTCACTATTCATCAAAAATTGAAGTTTTTCAGAACAAGGCCAAAATTTCACCCTAAGATATAATTGATATTCCGAATTCAAAAATGATATATATTTTACAAAATTCCAAACATATAAGTTTCATTAATTAATTTTATAATTAATTCCCGCTGTTATGACAAATAGCGTGTTTTTAAGAAACAATTTATATCAAAAGATTGGCAATTGTTTATGTCCAATTTCAATGTTAAATTAATTCTAATGACCACCATTGGATAAAATGGTAAAAAATATATTCTAATTATACCTTAAAACCACTAAATATTATAATTTATCACTATAAATTATTTTGATTAAAAAAGTTGTTTTTAAGTATTTTCACTATTCATAAAAAATTAGAAGTTCTCAGAAAAATACCAAAAATTCAACATAGGCTAATTTCGATATTCCGAATACAAAAATGAAGTCCATTTTGAAATATAAAATTTCTATAATTTTAAAAAGTGTTTATTACTATTCATAACAACTACTATGATTAGTCGCGGTGTTTTAGAACTCGAAGTTGCGTACAATACAAGCTATTGCATTATTTAATGAGAAGCGTATTGTGGAAGCTCGGGGTGTTACATTCTCCCCTCCTTCAATAAATTGCGTCCTCGCAATTTGAAATTTTTCTTGGAAAATAAAAGGTTGAAAATAGAAAATACCTTTGAGGAAAACCCACATCGGAAATAAGATTAATAAAATTTAGCCTTAATAAGAGGGAAAGGGAAATGAAAAAGTCACCACCCAATTATGATCTCGATTAGGGGAACATTGGTGGCAATTAGAGACATATAATTAGAGGAAAAACGTAAATATTTGTAGGGAGTGATTGAGGTCATCAATCACAATCAACTGTCAAATTGAGGGCCTCAAAGCCTTCAATCTATGTTGATTTAAAATATCATCAGTTCAACAAGACATAAGGAATTAGGATAACACATTTTTTTTTAATATCCCTTTACTAAAGTTTAAGAATTAATTTATTCATTGAATAAGAGATAGGTATATATATATTTATGCTTGACAATTAGAGTTTCAACCTTCAACTCATCTTTCACTCAAAAAGATAATAGAACTCAAAAATATTATACTTATCCTAATTGTATAAGGTTCCAAATGTTAACACATACCATTTAGATTAGTAATATTTTTTTGTAATAACCAGGGACTTCCTGTAGGCTAGTGGTAGGAAATAAAGGCATGCCGCACCATGATTGTGGGTTCGATTCCTGCAGCTTTGTCCGACGTGACGGGTTATGCCCCACCCTGCAGGTTGTCCTTTTCCTAAAAATATAGTACTATACTATTCCAAAAATAATCTTCATAAATGTTTTAACCTTAAACAATACTATCCAAAGTTCAACTTAATCCATTCCAACCTTTATAGTTATCCAAAATACCTATGTCCAGACTTTCTCTAAAAGGTCTCTTAATTCCAAAATCAATTTATCAGATTCCCCAAACAAAGTAAAGTTTCTCTTATTGTCACATACTAAAAATATAATTACCTTCATCATATTAAAACCTTACTGAAATCAACAAGTACTGCAGTACAATCCTTATATATATATCACATTATTCTAATAACCAAAATATAATCCATGAGTCCAAAAGCACCAATACATTAGTTATTCTGCTTCAACTGTAGTAACAGCATAAGATTGTCCTTGATCCCTTGGCCTTTTCTGAGGTAAGTTTCCCTGACGCTTAGGACATTCATTTGCATAATGACCCATTTCTCTACAATTATAGCATTCAACATTGACAGCCTCTTTCTTTCCCTTGCAATCACGAGCCTGGTGACCCTTTTCTCCACATTTATAACAAACTCCCATTCCTTTCAGGCACGTACCAGGGTGATTCTTCCCAAAATTATCACATAATGGAAAATCCTTCTTTCCCTTTTTCCCTTTATCTGTCTCTTGTTCCACAGTTCTCTTCTTCTCTTGCTTTACTTTGTTGTCATAAGACTTAGAGAATTCCTTTTCTGTCTTGATAGCACATGAGACAATATCTTCGTATGATGAGAAGGATTGTGATACTAAAGATCGACAGAGAAATGGTTTTAACCCATCAAAGAAACGATCAATCTTACTCCTTGGGTTACGTATATAATTGGCAGCATGCCTCGCTAACCTTGTAAAGTTAGCCTCATACTTTGCGACATTCTCATCCTCCTTCTGCCTCAGACTCAGAAATTACCTTTCCATATCTGCTCAATGGTCACGAGGAAAGTATTTTTCTAATAAAAGCTCTTTGAACTCCCTCCATTCCATATTCGATACGTCATCATCTTCCTTTGTGTTTTGAATCAGCGACCACCACTGGTCGGCATCTCCAGTGAGGCGGTAAACTGCCATGACAACCTTCTCCCTTTCACTACTCCCCAAGGCATGGAATATTTTCTCTAAGGAATTTATCCATTGCTCAGCCACTATAGGATTTGTACTCCCATTGAAGGTTGGTGGTTGTTGCCTCATGAAGCGGTCTAACATTGATCCTCCACGTTGCGGATCAGGGTGCTCTATACGAGTAAGGTTATTATTCATAACCTGAGTGAGTTGTCTCAGTATGGTAATAAGTTGATCAGCACTAGTTGTATCTCCAGATCCACAATAATTATCTTGAGCAGGAGGGCAATCCCTACATGGAGTGCGTGCATTGATACGGTTTCCATTTCTTCCACTAGGCGCCATTTCTAAACAATGGCATAAACTAGATCAGTTTATGAATCAAAATACATAATCTCATACTTATAAAACACTTAACATAAATTGAACTATTTATGGATATAATCCATAATCATAAAAATGTTTTCTTTGAGGAAGTATATACTCATAAACCCTTCATAATGATTTGTAAAGAAAATGAAAGTTATCCTAAGAATATCCCCCGGGAGTGTCGTAACCAAGAGTGCAGCAAGGCCCGTTGTCGTGCACCAGTTCCCGTTCGAGTCTAGCTCAAAGCGGTGTTTTCGGGTTTTACCCCTAGGAACATCTGTGCCAGAGCCGCCTCTACCTGCTCGTATCCAGACAGGGATGTATTCCTCGGAAAACTCACAAAATCTCTACAATACCAAAATTCTAGGAAGTTCTTCTATACTAATCCTCAAAGTTCATCTTAGGTCTACGTGCTCTAATCAGAGTTTATCTAAATCTAGCTTCCAAGGTTAGTACTAAACTGCCTTTGATACCAACTGTAACGCCCCGACCCCAGCTACCCAGAGTCGGTGCATTACTTCGTAACATTGGCATGATCACAAAAGATCAAGTATCGAAAGACCGATTAGTTTAGTAGCCTTGGAAACACTAGATACATTCATAAATGTTACATTACATCACAAAGTGAAAAACTATAATAACATAGTCTCCATAGTCCACACTTCTATCCTCTTCGGACTATCCCTGCAGGTCATTCATAAAATACTTCTTCACATCCTAGAAAATATTAAAACATTGAAAGGGGTGAGCTCGGATGCTCAGTAAGGTTAACAATATAGCGGAAGCTTTCATAAATAAACATTAACATTTAAGGCAATGTATAACTAAAACAAAAGCCTTTTAAGCTTGAACTTCAACATAATATGGCAAAAGTAAAATGAGATAATGTCATTCACTTCTTCACATGGATATTCTACTGGTCGAATAATCACATGCAATATCAATAACCACTTTCATAATGATGGAATGCATAATTCCAGACTATCATAACCACGTAGCCAAGGCCTCGTGCCAAGACCACAAATAAGATTTTGTCAAGGCCTCGTGCCAAGACACTAGTTTGTCTCATGAGACCTGCCGATGCAATTTTTTTAGAAGATACTTACGTTTGAAATTGCTCAAATATACTCCAGTGTTTTTTTTTTGAAAACATTAAGAAAGCTTCTGAAAACAAAATAACTAATTCTGAAACTACTCGACTAATTGCAGGCCATGATGGGTCCACGCCCAATCCCTTCCTGTCTACCACACTCGAGAGTCAGGTTTTCTAACAACATTTTTAAGCTTGCGTTAAATATGTATACATTTTCACTGGATTTTCATACATTTGAGAGAAATATCTCTCTTTTTTGAAATCATTTAAAAATCACATAATTATAAAAGAAAACATTTTTAATAAACGTAAAATTCAAAGGGGTTTATACACCGTATAAAAGAAATTTGAGTATAAAACAAAATATGCCTCAATGAATGGAGATTGAAAAGAAATCCCTTAAAAGATAATTTTTAAATAAAATATATCAATTAGGTGTATTCACTATATGTACACATAAATAAAGTATAAATACAAGATAGGACATAATATTATCATGACATAATTTGAAAGTAGGAGATTAACCCAAAGAATGGAAGTTGGGTTAAGAAGTTCCCTTACATTGCGTCTTGTCCTGACTCGACCGTTCTTTAACCTCCTGAATAATAAACTAGAGTTAATTTTTATTTACTTAAGAACCTTTTTCATGTTCATTATTCCTTTTATATCCCTTATTACCATGTTATGAACATTATTTAATTATTTAAGTTAATAACGGTCGTTTTGTCGATCTTTGGTACTTGAGTCAAAAATAAACTTCTTATAATTACAAGTTGTTCATGTGGTGAAATATCCATTATATCCATAATTATATTAATGATGTATATATCATATATATCATATATACAGTATATACATTCATTCATAATGTCACGTAACATTTAGAGGTAAGAAATGAAATGCACCGTTCATGGAGACGGTAAGTCGTACGTACGCATGAACGCTACTTTCAATTCTATTTCATATTTAATGGAATGAAATCATAATGATATAAATTTATAATATAATTAAAGTATAATATAGTGTATAATACCATTTAATCCATCCTTTATACATCCCACATATGGCATTAACGATTCAAATCACTTTGAGGGGGCGGTAGTCCGCACTTCCTAAAATGAAATTATCGTGTTTTACCCATAATGGAAATCATAAATTATGCCATAAATGAGAAATAAAGAAGCATAAGTAAAACATAAACATATTATATATCATATATAAAAATATTGACATCTTAATGGCCACCTTTGAAGGTGTTATATGAGTGTTGAACAATCATCGTTTCGTGAGGCAGAAATTCTCCATCCACAGAAACCGTATGTTCTTTAACCATTAGATGTAGGTGTGTGTAAGTGTAGCTCGAATACTTATTATAACAACATCCTAGTATATTGAGGATACTGGTTTTGTTACAAAAGAAATGAATAAAAAGAGTTTAGGGGGTTGGAGAAGAAAAATAAAACAAAACAACATTAGAGAAGACATTACCTCAAAATCGGGTAACTCTTTTTGATTTGAGCCAAAGGCTTCCTTGGGAAGATTTCTGCCCAAAGTGAGGCTTCTAGGAGTAAGAGGGGGAAGTTGGGAGAGTATTTGGGTAGAGTTTGGCCGAGCCAAATGGCTTGAAGGTGTGAATAAGGTGGGAGAGGTGGGGGCCTTTTATAAGTGGAGAGGAGGGGCTCTTTTGGAAAGATTGAAATGTTACATTATTACACAATGCTTTTCAGATTCTAAAGGTCCCACACTTATATAATTAGTAGATAAGGTGATAAGGGTTTTAAATCTACCCATCCAATAGTCTTTGGACAAGTGTAAGCCTTGTATTTTACATTATCGTTTCATTTTATTAAAATTGTTAAATAATGAGGTCATCGCTGCATCATAATGATGTCATAAATAATTTAATTTATTTAATGTCTAAAAATTATAAAAAAAAATACTATTATGTAGGAAATCTTTTTATATTTCTAATGAATATTTATAGTCAAAATTTGGACTTGTGTAACCCCACTTAAAAACTGTTTTAGTAAAATAACTCATGTTTGTGTCAATTTAATTTTAACATTAAATAAATATATATTAATGTCATTTTCCAACTAAAGTGGCTCCATGGGGTCACCAAGTTGACCCATGGGTTTTCTTGGTCTGCCATGACTCATCCAATATTAGTAGGACAAGTTTCATGCTCATCTCTTATTATTAAAACATTATTTGTACCTTAAACTACACTAATTACCTCTAATAGCGATTAAGAACTTAAAAGTTACTATTCACAAAAAAATTATTTTAATCTCATTGAACCACATTTTACTTCTTCATGACAACCATGTATGTCGGATTTTTGAAAATAAAATCACAGAAGTGGTAATATTTCATTTAAACGAAAAATCAGTTATTTAACTACCACTTAGTGGTTTCACTATTCATCAAAAATTGAAGTTTTTCAGAACAAGGCCAAAATTTCACACTAAGCTATAATTGATATTCCGAATTCAAAAATGATGTCTATTTTAAAAAATTCCAAACATATAAGTTGCATTAATTAATTTTATAATTAATTCCCGCTGTTACGACAAATAGCGTGTTTTTAAGAAACAATTTATATCAAAAGATTGGCAATTGTTTATGTCCAATTTCAATGTTAAATTAATTCTAATGACCACCATTGGATAAAATGGTAAAAAATATATTATAATTATACCTTAAAACAACTAAATAGTATAATTTATCACTATAAATTTTTTTGATTAAAAAAGTTGTTTTTAAGTATTTTCACTATTCATAAAAAATTAGAAGTTCTCAGAAAAATACCAAAAATTCAACATAGGCTAATTTCGATATTCCGAATCCAAAAATGAAGTCCATTTTGAAATATAAAGTTTCTATAATTTTAAAAAGTGGTTATTACTATTCATAACGGCTACTATGATTAGTCGCGGTGTTTTAGAACTCGAAGTTGCGTACAATACAAGCTATTGCATTATTTTATGAGAAGCGTATTGTGGAAGCTCGGGGTGTTACAATTGTGACGCACAACACTTAATCATGCTTAATTGAATTTGGATGAAATATGGAAATGAATTTGAAAAAAGGAATGGTCTTGGGCTTGAGATATGCCTGTGGACATAGCTTGTTTTAAATGATTTTGATGGGTTTGATAATTGTTTAGTATGTGATCTTTGGCTGAGAAATGTGTATTAAAATGTTTTTGGAAAAGGTCATTCGAATTTCATTTTTGTGAGATATATTTTGCTCGGGACTAGCAAAACTCAAGTTGGAGGGTGTGATTATCCACTGTAAGAGGATAATATTCATTGATAATATATGTAGTTTTCATGTGCCTTTCTATTCATAAATACCATTTTAGTGCATTTTACATTTTGAACACCCATTCTCATCATTTGTGCACTTCATGCCTAATGTGCACCAATTTAGGCACAATGTTTCATCTGATTTTAAAGAATGTAACTATCCATATTTTAATTTTATATTTTTGTAAATGGATATGCACTTAATTATGAACATTTTTTATTTAGGGATCAATGGATTATTAATAAAGGATGATGGAGATATTTGGCGATTAAAGGAAACAATTCTAGAGAAGGCAGATTGGATATCATCCCACTGATCGGACTATGGGGAACACAATACAATCCCAATGAAGACCACAATTTATGGAAGGATAGAAGACATATATGGGAACAAATAAGTCTTCTGGAGCCAGTGATAATTCGTCTTCAATGGTGGTTATTAAGGTGGACCAAGTTGACGATTTAATTTTGGGCCAGAGTCTGCGGCCCAGAAAAACATCCCACTATTTCAATCATATCTCCCGAACCACAAAGTATTTTGGGCTCCAATTTTACATTATGTTAGGGTACATCATGGGATTCATTTAATTATTTTAGGGCCCACTCAAATTCGTCCTTCTATAAGGTCCTTTAGGCGCATCTTTCCGGTGGATTAAAGATGGATTCAACTTCGGGGAAAGAAGTGGAAATGTCTCTCATCATTAATGTTCCACCCACCTTTCCCCAACATAATTAATTAAAGGCACATGGGATGTTTGGGGCTCTGCCAAGGCTTCATTTTTTCCTATTTAAGGTAGGAGTGGTGGTGGATTTAGGGATGTTGGGTGCTTTCTTTTCATTGTAATGTTATTATGCCAATTTGTCTTTGTAATGTTCTTCCTTCTCATGTAAGTTGTTCGAATCACCTTAGTCTTCAATAAAAGTTCTTCTTATTCTCTTGTTCTTTTCTTCTCCTTATCACCTTGATACTGTTGCCTCAAGGTGTAAATTTATTCACACCAAACCTTGTGATTTTGTTCACACAGCGGTGGAGTGATCGTTATTTTTGTTTTTTTTACTTCTTCAATTCCACCCTCATAAGTCTACTTTCCGCTTCCGTTGAGAACTTGTCATCAATGGAGGGCTAGATCTTTTATGGGTTGATCCAAGGGAGTAGAAAGGGGCTGGATTGAATGTTATTTCTCATTCCCTAAATGTTATTAATTTCTTTTAATTGAGTTTCTTTCATTCAATGATTTTTATTCTTCCTCTTCCTTATTGAATTTATTCACCCCACTTTCATGTGCTAATTACATCCTTTACCTTGAAGTGCTCATGAAAATGATCCTGCAAGTTTATATGTGATTATCATATGTTTTTAAGTTGTTTAATCAGTAAGTTATGAGGTTAGTTTGAATTCATTGCATGAATCCTTCTCGAGTTAATGAAATTAAAATCATAAAAAAAAGGAATTCATTCAATCCACCCTGAGCAATAACCTAGGATCAACTCATTTTCTCATAATTTGAATTCACATAGATCTTTTAGTGCTCTTTCAAAACAATCCAAAATCAATCCAAGTTGGCCACTTTATAGACAAAAATCCATCTCTTTTTATTGAGTGTCTAAAGGTTCTTCTTAGGTCTCTGAGGATTCGACAACCCAAGCTACACTACAAGCGACCGCTTGACCCTTAAAACTTGGGTAAATTTGGGCGAGACCACTACTAAAGGATTTAATGACTACTACGCCTTCACAACTATCAAGATTTCATGAATGGGAGTCTTTTAAAAGGGAAAGGCTTATCTACAACAAAAAAATTAATGTCCATCAAAACATGTATAATTTGTGAAGGATTTATTAATCCATCATAATTACTTATTATGATGTAGTTCATCACAAATATTTCTTCATGAAAACTCATTTGAAATGGAAAAATTAGTGAAACTAAAGTGTATAATATATTTTTGACATTTTATATAATAAAATAATTATTGTTAGTTTTTAGAAAATTTTAGATCAAGGAAATAGATGTTAGTTTTTATATTTATATTGTGATTGGATAAATAACTACAAAAAATCACATAGTTCCAATATAAATTCTATCTACACTGAGGATTTAAAAATGTTTATATCATTCACACCATAAAATTGAGAATTTATTTTAGAAGGGATAATAAATTTCCCATGTAAGAAATGTGGTTTTAGGATATTTAAAACTTCAGATAATGTTAGAGTTCTTCTATTGCATGTTGGTTTTTGAAATATGATTGTGTTTTTTGGTATCAACATGGTGGATAGAATTCAGAAGAAAATAAAATAAATTGTTTGAAATCTATCATTTTTTTAGAATTTAGTATGTGAGTTTGTTAGATCATATTTTTAGGAAAGATAAACTCATAATGATAATTCAAATTCTGAATTGGAAGCATCTCAATTTTATGATTAGTCGAAATTTGTTGAGGATCCTTTATATCCTGAATAAAAGATAAGAAAATATGAAGTTGTTACATGATTTATGGATATTAAATAAGATTTTAGAATTTCAAATAGTTTTTTAAATTAAAAAAAATATTTAAATTGTTGTTTCCAAAGTAAAATACACTGCCTGTAAATTTCTTTGAAAGTAATATGTCGGTCCATAATTTGGGTCTTAGTTATACAAAGATTAATACATGTTGAAATTATTACATCTTATATTATGGTGAATACGAGTCATTAGTTAATTTTTTAATATGTGTTAAATTGAGGTAAAAAGTGGTATAATAAGGAAATTATAGATTTTTTCCTGCTAAATAGTTGAGGTATTTTCCAATTGCACCTAGATTTCAACGTTTATTTATGTCTTGTAACACAGATGCATTGATGACCTGACATGGATCTAATATTTTTATCAATAAAATATTAAATAATACAGGTGATAGTGATTTGTGAAAACAATTTTATTAGTTGTATTAGTCTTTTTCTTTGAAATCTCATAATGTACAGTCAGGTATTCCTATCAATGATTTCTATCCATTTGGTTCTTACAATAGTCAATATTCATATTATCCTATTTTCACAACTTTGTACAACTTACCTCCTTGTATGATGATGAAGTAACCATATATCTATTTATAATTATTAATTCCAGGGCATCCAAATAAGAATAAAAAAATTTATTTGAAGTCATTGATTGAAGTATTAATTTTATTATGGAGTTACAATGTAACTACATATGATTTTGTTGTAGAGTAGAATTTTACACTAAAATTTGTAGTAATGTGGACAATTAGTGTGGGTTTAAAGGCATAATGGAAGCGTGTTAGGTGGTTCTCGAAAAAAAAATTCCATCAACTTATTCATATTTCTCCTTAGAATTAGATAGAAATTCATTTATGGAATCCAAAAGGATGAGATATTTTTACATATATTTTGTAATTAATTTATATAGTTAAAGAATTTTATTTCATTGAATTATTTCTTCATCAATGAATTGATAAACCAATATTGTCATATCATCGTTGTGTCTATGGATTCAAGAGTAGATTCTCTCTAGCAATGATCCATGTATGCTTAAAAAACCTTTGATCATTTTTGTATATTCTCTAAGCACTGTCATGGATGTATCTAATGCTTGATATGATCATCATTGATCACAAGTGAATCCTTAAAAGGAGAAAGATTTTTTTTAGTGGAGGAGGATAATTACTCTTATTTATTTAGAGAATTCTAGAGGAGGGATATTGAGGGCTTGATAGGATTCTCTCTATATTTTTTTGTACACAACAATGGACTGAAGCTAGGTATTGAAAAAAAATCATAATAGAGTTTTTAATGTTTTTTTAATAATCTAATGAAAAATATCAGATCAAGCAGAAGAAATTAAAAACCTTGTTTGAGGATCTTTTATGCACAATAATATAAAACTCATGATAAATATAGAAATAAAGAAACACTGTAAAATTGATCATAATGTTCACTAAAGATCCATAACAACATTTTATCTTCATCTTCATATGTGTTTGATAAAGATCACATTATTGGGGGGAAAGCATCCCACTTCTATGATGTGTCCATGGGCTAACTGAATCACATGTTGTGCATGTTGGACTCTCCATCCTTCAAAATATGCTATAAAATCATGATGAAAACGTGGTAAAATAAAGAGATCTTTAGGTTATGAAAATTCTCGACCATGGATGAAGCATGCCCACACCTCATGACCATCATATGATTGTATATTTATAAGCCTCAAGGATTCTACTTGGGTTGTTTCATTTATTCATGCATTAAAATTCATGAATAAATACACTGAATAATATATATACATTCATCATATGAATTTTTCAACTCCCATACATTTCATCCCATGAAATAGTATAATAAATTATAACTAATATAGTATAATAATAAACGAAAAAAGTTTATCATTTTTTCCACAAATATTCATGGGCATGAAAATCAAAATTTTCATACAATATGATATTTCTTATATATATATATATATATCATATATACATATAAGGCATTAAGTCATATTCCCATCGATATCCCACTTGCACTAAAGCCTAAAATACTTTTCATAATTTCATTATATATTGTATCGTATACAATAACTTGTGAAACCATATCTAAAACTCCTTTTGGATATCATCCAAATAAATTTTGGAAAGTTATCATTAACTTCACCTTGTATCATATCATATATAATACCATGTGAACACCCATACAAAACACTTTTGGATTAACTCTAAAACACTTTTAGAGTAGATCTTTGTGTAAAAATAAATCCCAATTTAGTCAAACATGAAGTTTGAACCCATGGGCCTTTATAGCATTGACAACAAATAAGAAATTTCGGATCCATATATGTAAGTAAAGAGTAGCCTATAGCAAAGTTTCAATGCTACTCTAACTATAAATGGATCTGGTGTGATCTCCATCAAACACATGTATCTTTATTCTCATTTCTACCATTCCAAATCATATGCAAACATACATTATCATATTTTACCTTTTTCCAAGACATCTAATGACCACAGGACACAGAACATGTCAATCCCATATATCCAACTCATTTTTCATTAACTCTCAGAGTATAGACTGATCTAATCGATGAATGCATCTCATGTCATTCGTCTTTATATAGAATCACATTACATGTCCCTTATCCATATAGATATATAATGTCTAGGTGTGGACGCACACTCCTACAATCTATCTTAATCGAGGGATTGAATATCATACTCATCATACAAGAGGAAAAATATCATCTTTGATAAGATTCAACCAAATACATGATCAAAAACATACCCAACCACCCTTGTATAAGCTAAGTCAATATGTAAAATTTTGTAAGTAAGCTATCAAAGTATGAAGGTTGTCATGCTAGGTATCTTTACAACCTTAGTTAGTGGGGACTAAAATATGATATATGAACCCCTTGTATACCAAAGGCATGTGTGTATAACACTCCATGTGGTATACTTAATAGGTCATCTAGCACACAAAAATAATTATATTATTTATTTTTTGTCTCATGGTCATATTATGTATCTCTATACAAGAATACTACTCATTATAACATTAACATATTATCATAGCCTATAATACTCCATGATGAGCATCGGTTAGGGATAAACTCAAAGTCATACTTTTAGAGGTTAATTATCATTTAACTTCACAAAATGAATATCTATATATACGGTTATGTATCCAGCATAAAAGAATATTAAAATGGAAGTTTCCTTTAATATAATACATTTTAATATTCTTAAACTTTTTAATAATGTTAACATGATACCTTTTAATCTTATTAAACTCTTTAATAATATTTAACAAAACTAACATAAGCACTGGTTTATCATATCATATATGATAAACTGCTAGACCAACC
Source organism: Viscum album (assembly GCA_963277665.1). Lineage (NCBI taxonomy): Eukaryota > Viridiplantae > Streptophyta > Magnoliopsida > Santalales > Viscaceae > Viscum > Viscum album. The sequence continues at coordinate 1,363,487,351 of OY728143.1, read as the reverse complement.
TTATGTTTACTATACTTTGTGGGTTTTTTTAACAAATTACATCATATATAATCCATGTCACATATCTATAGACCATATAATAAAACACTCCCACTAAAATATTTAGTGAGAAACATCTATGAAGAAATACATATTGAATAATAGTGAGATTTAGGAATCATATTCCTAACTATTCAACTTCTGAACATATTCAAACTTTTTAACTTCACAATATCAAATGTTACGATGTTAACTTCTATTATCTACTTATAAATATTTATATGTTCATTATCATTATCCTTGTAACCCTATTCCATCAAAAAATTTATTTGAAATAATGTAACTAATTATATTATTATTTATATGTCCTCCTAAACTCTTTTAGGATAAAGTGATTATCACTTTAATACAATAACTAAATGCTACTCTTACATTTCTATTTACCACCATACCCTAAACTCATTTAGGATAATAAGTGTAATTCAATTTTTTTACTGGTATAATACTTCAAGAAATAGTGTCTTTCATGTTTCATGATAACTAAATGTAACTTTTTACATTTTTCTTTATCATCACATATCCTAAATTCTTTTAAGATATTGAGTGAAAAAACATTATAACTTTAGATTGGTATAATATCGTTATCCACTTTTTAAATGGAAACTAAATGTAGCACTTTACATTTCTCTTTACTGTCACAAATCCTAAACATTATAGGATATTAAGTGGAAAATAATTTAACTTAAGATTAGTGGTATCCTTTATTTGTTAATTTTGAACTTTTATAAGTCCAAACATACTCACACTAGCCTCTTAGACACTATATTAAATCCAAAATATATTTCTAAGAAACACAAACCATTTTATGTTAGGAAATAACATTTATTTACTTTTAGTATGAATATTTAACAAATAAACTATTGCTTTCATATCATATATGGTATTCAATGTGTTTATAAATTTTTTCAATTAAAATAAGACTTTATTAAAATATACCACAGATGGGTGGTAGGAAAATATTCTCAAATATTTTAAAAAAATACTTGGATAAATATTTTATCTTGGATAAAACACTTTTATCCATATATTCTTCTCAAAACATGTTATAGAAATTGATTAATCAAAAACCATGTGTATAAAATTAATCATATCATACTTGTTCACAATAACACTTTGTAATCGAACAACTTATGAGATAAAGATACATATCTTTTACTTAGATTCATTTGACCTTAATAAAATCCTTTACTTCCAAATCCTTGATGTAGTAACTATTTACTACATATAATGAATATAAAATATAATCTCAATCAATTTTTCCTTTGATTTTTAATTCCTATATATTTACAACAGTTTATAAAATATACATTTGGTATCAAATACCCTTCAAAATCAAATAATTAATTTCTATAGCATCCATACCAGACATGGACATTCCATGGAGTTTCCTAAACACTTTTAGGTATATCTTGGATAATCCAATCATATTGAAGTATTATTATTCCTTCTTGACAACCCTAGGTTTAAATGACCTCAATTAGCTTCTTGAAGAGATATTGTTGAACTTCTCAATGAAATTTTCTTCTCCTTCTTTGAACTTTTACTTACTTGTACTGTTTATATAGTACTTTAGAACCTATAAATCATATGCCTAGTTCATATATATTTCCAACACTTAGAATGTTGAGTAAATATTTTTTGAATTAAATCATATTGTTAAAACATTTCCATAAATGACAATACGATAAATTCCATAACCAGAAAAAAACCAATTTTAGGTCTCTCCTTAAAGCATGTTATAAAACTGAACAAATCATAATTATGTGTATCAAAAACACCTTGCATAATTTTATTAGGCAACACTACAAAAACTAAAATTTAGCGACGTTTTTTTAGCATTTTTTTTAAATGTCGCTAATTTAGCGATGTTTTTCAGGAAACGTTTCTAATATATATATAGATCATTTCCCCACATCGATATAAATATATATTTATATATATATATATAAACACATATATATTTTAAATTTAGTCATGTTTTTAAGAAAATGCAGATATTTTAGTGACATTTTTATTAGTATTTTAAAACATGGCTAATTTTATATATATATAGTTATAATTATAATTATATGTATGTATGCATACACATATATATTTACACACACACGCACACAGATATAAACATATATATATAAACATATATAAATAAAATATAAACATATATATATATATTAATATAAACATATGATATATATAAAATATGAACATGTAATATATATATATATAATATAAACATAAAATATAAACATATATATATATAAATATAAAATATAAACATGCATATATAATATAAAATATAAACATATAGATATATAAACACACATATATATAATATAAACATGCACACACACACAAATATATATATTTATAAAATATAAACATATATATAATATAAAAACTTATATATATATATATAAACGTAAATATAAAATATAAAATATAAACATATATATATTAATATATATATATTAATTTACAAAAATTATATATATATTTTTTTTATATTAATTTTTTAAATACTGACACATATATATAAACATATATAAACACAAACAGCCCCCAGGGTGCAGCTCAGTTGGTAGCTGCTTCTGTGGGTCTCGGCGAGGTCTCGAGTTCGAGTCTCACCGAGTTCATCCATGTACTGCTTGTTGCATGATTTTCTTTGTACTATAGCCCCTTTCCCAAATAAACTAAGACTTTGGCCTCAACTTTGTATATAAACACAAACACACATATATATATATATTAATATATATAAACACATACACATATATATATAAATATATATATAAACACACACGCATGTATATATATATATACATATATTTATATATAAAAACACATATATATTTTAAATTTAGTCACATTTTAAAGAAAATGTGGCTATTTTAGTGAAATTTTTACCAGTATTTTAAAACGTGACTAATTATATATATATATAACTATAATTATATATATATATATATATACATACACATATATATTTACACACACACACATATATAAACATATATATATATAATATAAACATATATATAAACATAAAATATAAACACACACATATATATATAATATAAAATATAAATATATTGATATATAAACCCTCACATATATATAATATAAAAATATAAACATATATGTAAAATATAAACATATATATATAATATAAACTTATATATATATATAAACATAAAATATAAAATATAAACATAGAGATATATAAACACACACATATTTATAATATAAAATATAAACATATATGTAAAATATAAACATATATATAATATAAACTTATATATATATATAAACATAAAATATAAAATATAAACATATATATATAATATATTAAATTTTTAAATACTAAAATCTATTTATATATATATATAAATATAACATAATACAATTTTATATTAATAATTCACATAGTTGAGTTGGTTAGGTCTTTGGGTAACCCCAACAGGTTTTGGGTTCAAATCCTTAAGGAGGAAAATTTGATTATTCCTTATCATGTGGGAGAAAGGGTGGGGTGTGCAGCTAGTGCAGAGAGAGGGTGGAGGGTGGGAGGGAGTCATCATGGGGTGGGGGTGTTCAGCCAACTTTCCAGCATAGAGGGAGGGTGGGAGGGATTCATCATGCGAAGTGTGGGTAAATGGGTTGGATGTGGATTATATTTTTTTCTTGCAAACAAAAATTATAAATTTCAAAAAAAATATGGACATTTTTTAAAAACGTCGGTAAATGAGGTGTTTCTAAATAATGATGTTTATAAACATTTTTAATTTAGTGATGTTTCTAAAAAAACATCGATAAATGAGGTGTCACTAAATAATGAAGTTTATAAATGTCGCTAATTTAGCAACTTTTATTTACCAATATTTCTCAAAAACGTTAGAAAATGAAACATCATAAAATTAAAGACACCTCATTTACCAAAATTTTTCAAAAATGTTAGTAAATGAATTATCATACTTTTAAAATGTCGCTAATTAGCATTTTTTGTAGTGAAATAATTGTTTTTAGGCTCTTCTCGAGAGTTAAATGAGATAAAATACACATAATATGATAATTTTATCCAAGATTAATGTATCCAAGTTATCGATGAAGCAACTCCTTTTATCCATTACTTGAAAGTAAACTTCAAGTTTAAATTCTTTTTATCTTCTGACCATCTATATATTTAAAACACTTTGTAAATCATATGGTTGATATCATATATCTATCAGAATAACATAATTGAGTTTCTATAACTAATTAATATTTAAGGAAACCTTTAGTCTCATCAAGTTTATATTTAATAATATTGAATATTATTTGTTATACCCAATCTTATTGAGTATATGATACTAAAATCATTGATTTACCCAATCATATTGAGTACATGAATAGAGTCTAAGATTCCATTGATCATTTTTGCATATAATTCCATTAAAACCTTAAATTAATCACTCTATGATTTTATAATTATTTAAATTCACTTATTGAACAATTTTATCACTTGTTTACTAAGGAATGAACTTTTCTAACATAGAAAATAATTCTTAAGTAATTTTCTTAAATTTCCCATATTTCTTAAGAACTTTTCTCAAGTTACTAGTCTTATGAGTAACTCACATTATGCTTCTCCTTGTAAAGGATTAATCACAAAGTTTATCTTGATAATGATGATGATATTTTATATAACAAAAACTTTTATCATATAAGTATCATATATTATTAACCATTTAATAAGGAATTTTATTAAATGGCCTCCCACTAAAATGATGATGACTTTTTGAAAGAAAAAATTCATCATAACCATTAGTGGGACAAGATCTGCATTTCACTAAGTAATGAGTCCACTTTATCATTTCTCTCACCACTTATTTATTTAGGTAGGGAATCATCTCAATCATATCATGTATGAATATTTGATAGTTGAGTGTAAAACCCTTTTCATAATCCATCATATGAATAAATTCAATACCATTCCTTCTATAACCTAATTCTATTAAGGTCTCTTGGCTAGTGTAACCCAAAGTAAATGACAAAAACAAGCTAAAAGGGAAAATCCAAGGGAACCCAAATTTAGAATGAAATGCCCATAGGACAATATAGAGTCACTAATTATTTTCTTTCCTTACACAAGACAATCTAGGGGCACCCATATCTATAATGACCTACCTGATAGGATAATCAAGGTCTTAACAAGTGTTTCTTTGGAAGGAATCTCACACTTAATATTTGTGGGTGATTTTAATATCACTATATTATCTCATGTTATTACCTTTCATGTATGAATTATTCTATTAATTTAGTTTGGAATCATATTCCCTCCAAAAAAATTGATTTGTTCAAACTATATTGATGTATAATCCTTTACACAACCCACAAGTTTATGTTACTTACCCAAAAATAGAAGTCAAACATATACATACATATCTAGATACATAATATACATAAGGTACATGAACAATTCATGTAAAGATATAGAGTTATCCACATGACTAATCTCAGAATGATAGATATCCAACCTCATTCACCATCCTAGACAAGTCATCAACCTCCAAGTAGTTGGGTAGTTTGGCCCTAAGTCCCTCTACCTGGGGATACTTTACCCAAGATAAAATCAAATTAATCATAAATATAACACATAATATGTAAAGACAGTATTCAAAAACTAAACTCAAGATAATAAATATTGAGACCAAATGTTGAATTTATTGTTTATGGGTCAAAATGTGAAGTGATGATGCTTAGAGAATTGTTATGGATTCACTTTATGGCTTTATATTTCATTCTTAGACATTTCTCCTTGTTAAATGTGATAATTTTTGAACCGTTATTTATACCAAAGACATATGAAAATTGTGTTGAGAGGTTTCACATTGTATAAATCATTTGAAGACCATGAAAATATTTATTTTCATAAAGAATAAGATTTGAAGTAGTCCATGAAAATGTTTATTTGTATTGAGGTGAATGCCATGAAAAAAGAGAAGGCCATGAAAAATATATATAATTTTTCAAGACAGTGAAATTGGTAATTTGGCTTGGCATATATTTTCAAATTATAATATAATATTTTCCATGTGTTTTGGAAAAAACAATTTCCAACCACCTATCCAACTAAATGGTGCCCTGCAACCACTACTTAGGTGGGTAGGGTTAACCCCTATCCATCCATGGTGGTGGAAGAAGAGTATAGGTAGATGAAAAGAACCCACATGAGCGCGCACAGGGTGTGCATGGCATGCATAGAGTGTGCATGGAGGTGCCTGGGTAGACTGTGAAGGTGTGGCATGACCTAGTGAGGGTGTGTGTGTAAGGTTTTATGAGTGTTGAACCCCATTGCTGACTAGAGAAATTAGTGGGAAGGATTTACTTATTAAGTGTACCATGTCTGAAGCGCAAACCGATGTGGGTCACAAGAAAGGTTTCCCATTATTCATTCATTTAAAAAGATACAAATAAAAGGTTTTCCATCTGATCCAGCTAATCTGAGACATCTGATCATCATGGGAAATCATTCTATTCCTTTGAACATTAAAGGGTTCAATTTCACATGGGTTATCCACCATTTATGAGTCATGTAAATCATGTTGAACCATGATAAATGAACTGAATTCCTCTTATAAATTTAATAAGTCCATGTCAATACTAATATCTAGGTGATTTTTACATTCATGTTGCACAAGATATTCATGCATCTGACATGATTGAATAGAAATATTTTGAGTTATTTCTTCATCTGATGAAGTTGAGCCTGCGAGAATTTATAATGCATAATAAATACATTATTTTCATCCAATATGAGTCATGTGTGATAATGAGACCGTATAATGTGATGAGAAGCCACAGGTATTCAAAATGAATATGTCTTGTAAAGAATGAAGAGAATGAGATTTCGGGTATTTAAGATGATTTGTGGTATTTTTTTGTTGTGTGATAAAATGAGAAGTTGTATATTCATTTATAATAAATATTAAATATCACAATTCATGTATATTGTGCATGACAAAGATCCCATATGATGAGTTATTGTATTTGTAGTGATGAAGTCGCATGAAGAAGAAAGTGATCCCAAGCCCTTAAGGAATTTTAATGAGGATAAAATGTCATCTATAATACTTCATTAATAGGAGAGATGAGTTTCATGTTGTGTGAAAAATTGAAGATAACTGAAACCCTTTAGTATTTAAAATGAGGTTCATGATGCTTAAATATGGAAGAATACCAACAAAAATAATCATGTATTCAATATGAGTGTGAGGAAATATAATACCAAAAAAACAATGAATATTTATATTTAAATGATTAAAATAAATGTGTTATTTATAAACACATTTAATTCATGTAATTATTGAGATCTCATGCACATTTTTTTTGTTTTGTGGATAAATGTGTGCATGTAAGTGGTGAATATGTTGAGGAAAATATAATGTAAGATACCTTTAATCCATTGTACAATAAGTATTTTAAGAAGCCTGATACATATTTATATTGAATATAGAAGGATAGTTTTAAGACCATTGTAACTGAATCTTATTGGTTTTTAATGAATATTTTAAAGGAGTCTCAAGATCAACATTGTTGAAGTTCTAGAGGAAATACACAAGTAAAGGGGAGTCTAACTTTCTTGTGGAATAAGACTATCTAGAAAGAAGATGTTTCAATCTTTGGATCAAAATTGAATAAAAATATTGTATTTGGGGTGCCTAACCAGCTACTAGAGTCTTGTGATTGGGATGTATAACCAATCATAAGAAGAAGAGTAGTTCGGGGTGTTTAACCAATTGTGGAGTGATTGTAACTGGTTTTTCTAACCAGTTTTATTCACTTACAAAGATAATGAATAATCCATGTTTAGGTGTCTAACCAATATAAAAATGAGTGGGCCTTTATTTTGAACCTTGTGAAAAATATTTGTTTCTCTCTCTATTATATTACTACTGTTTAAGAGGTGAGATTGAGATATAATCATTGAGTGGATCAAGAACTTTAACCAGTTCAAGAGGTTGAATTTTAAAGGAGAAGAATTTGTAAAATGAGGGTACCACTGATCCCCCCCCCCTTAGTGTCACCTAAACAATCCTTAGACTCTATAATTGGTATCAAAGAGTGTTTAATATAGAATCGGATAAATATTTCAATGAGATCATTGATCTCATTTCAAAAAAATAAAAAATGGTAAAGTGAAGAAAAAAGATAGAAAGAAGAAAATTGATGCATCCTTGTCATCCTAATTTAGATATGAAATCAATCATCATTTATTTTATGAGAAAATAAATAATAATAATGAGTATGTCAAGAAATAAAAAAACATGCATTAATGAGATTAAGAATCATAAGCTTATAAAAGCTAAATAAGAAAATATTATCATTAATCTCAAGAAGCAATTGAATATAATGGAATAATAACATGCTAAACTATTTCAATGTGTCTTCTTATTTAATATGAGATAAAAAAATCTAGAGGTCGATTTACCAATTCATAAGAAGAAAAATCGGATACCTCTTTAGCCAGTGAGAAGAAAGATCCAAGGGAACAAGGTAAATTTTTTATTTCTAACAATGTAGTTGTTAAAGATAAATTTGAAGTTATTTGGTAGAATAAAGATGAGAGGAATTCTTCCTGTCAAAGGAGATGAGATTAGGTTGATAAGATCACAACTCCCCAGATAAAAGAAGGCTTATTTTGGAGTAAGAAAACAACAACATAAAAATGGAAAAAATCTATAATCAAATAGGAAATTTAAAATTCTAATGGTTTTACTGGTGTTGTAGATTGTATGGACACAAATTCTGCTCTTGATGGATTAATATTTATTATCTAAGAAAGAGGAAAGAACTAATCATGGGTTATGGTTAACAATTAAGAACAAAAAATCAGAGTAAACAATCAATGGACAGAACTCCATCAAATCAAAAGGAAGGTCAAAAATCTTGCATGAAAAATATACCAAGATAGGATCCCTATATTTTTTAAGGGAAGAAATTTAAATAGAAAACCAGTTATAAATTGTGAAAACTGTAAAAGACTAAGATGGAGAAAACAAATCCACATAAGGAACTAATTTATGGGAAGGATATATGTGAAAAAATCATGAATCCTATCAAGAAGAAAGAAATAACATCCCATAATGAGATTGGAAATAAAAAGAAAGGATGAGAGAAAACTCTCACCTTGAATAATTCCTCTAAAGAAATAAAAGGTTCCTCCTTATTCCTTATTACTTTATTTTTATGAGATAACATGCAGGGAATTAAAGGAGAAGTTTTGTTTATCATGGAGTTCATAAATTTCCATAATGATGGATGAGTACATCCCTTAAGGGGGCTTACATGAGAATTGAGGTATTCCAATCACACTTTCATCCCCCTTTCTTAATTTTATTTTTTAATGGGGGTGTTTAGTTGATGAAAAATGAGGCAAAGATGGAGTTATTATTATACACCCGAACTTTATGATTTATTTGTTAAATTATGTTAAGTATCATGCATTTCTTGTTTTAACAGCCCCTATCTTGAGTTTTGAGGATTTCTGAACATGTTATCACATGTGAGTATTTTATAGACAGCTTAGAAAACCTTGGTTATTTATATCTTGTTTTCTATAATAGGTTATCCCACACATAATTAGAGTTGATTAAATAAAGTATCTTTTCCAAGTATCATGTGATATCATCGTTTCTTTTAAAAAATAATAAAATATGTTTTTAATAAGAAACATTATATAAAATGACCCCATTTATCCTTTGAATTTGATTATAAATAAGGGGGAGAAACTTTGGAGCACCACATATCGAATTGTATGATGTGAGGGGATATTGAAAATAAAATACAAAGGGGGGTATTTTTTTGTCTAAGTATTTTATTTTTTTCAGTGGGTAAATATGTAAAGTGATGGTGCTTGGAGAATTGATATGAATTCACTTTATGGAATTAGAGGTCATGATTTCACAATTCTCCATGTTAAATGTGAAAATTATTGAATTGTTCTTCATGATAAATACATGTTCAAATTATGTTCAAAGGTTACAGATTTTATAAACCTGGTGAAGATCATGAAAATATTTATTTACATAAAGAAGAAGATTTGAAGTAGGCCATGCAATTGTTCATTTTCATTGAGGTGAATGACATGGAAAAAGAAAAGTCCATGCAAAATATATATTATTTTTCATGAAAAATATTTGAAGATGTAGTTTTGAATTTGTATTAGCATTTATTTTCGAATTATAAAATAATATTTTTTCTAATTTTTTTGGAAAAAATTGTGCCAACCACCTAGCTAGCCGAAGGGGACCCCACAAACACTACTTAGGTGGGAAGGTTCAACCCCCATCCAGCCATGGTGGTGGTAGAGGAGTGTGGATAGATTATTAGTACCCACAAGAGTGAACACAGGGTGCACATGGTGTGCACAAGGTGCGTATAGAGGTGCTCAGGTAGATCGCAAAGGTGTGGCACAGACCGGTGAGGGCAGGTGTGCAAGGTGTTATGAGTGTCAAACCCCATTGTCAGCTTGAGAAATCAGCTGGAAGGATTTAATTATTAAGCATCCCATAAATTAAGTGAAAACTGATGTGGGGTATAAGAATTTTTCACAATATTCATCCATTTAGAAAGATACGAATAAATGGTTGGTCATCCGATCCAGCTGATTTGATTCATTCAATCATCACAGGTAATCATCCTCTTCCTTCAGGTATTCAAGGGTTTAGTTATTCATGGGTTATCCACCATTGATGAGTCATGAAAATCATGTCATACTACAAGTATTGAACCAAAGGCCACTTCCATATTGAAGAAGGCCACATCAACCCTAAGATCCAAGCGATTCCTAAATACATGTTGTACAAGATATACATACATCTACCATACATGAACAAAAATATCATGATATGTGTTGTCATCTAATGAATTTGAGCCTATGGATGTTATTAATTCATGATAAATACATAAGGTTCATCTGAGATGAATGGAATTTCATACAGTTACAATTTCATGCATGTAAACCAAATTAAAAAATGGAATGAAGTTCTATAGAATCTATAAAAAGGGTGTATCTAAGAATCCAGTTAATGAAATATTCATTTTTTCAATATTAAAGAAAATTTAGACATTAAAATAAAGAATTAGGTGAGATATAGATGATAATGAGACCATGTTATGTGATGAGAATACATAGGTATTCAAAATGAATATGTTGAGTGAAGGATAAAGGGACCTAGCTTTTTGGTATTTAAGATGAGTTGCGAAATTTATTTACCATGTGATAAAATGAGAAGTTATAGATTTATTCATGAGAAATATTAAAGATCACAATTCATGCATACTATCCATGATAAAGTTCTTATGTGATGAGTTATGGTATTTGCAGTGATAAAGCCACATGAAGAAGAAAGAGATCTCATTTCCTTTAGGCATTTTAATGAGGATCAAATGTAGTTTGTTATACTAAATTAATAGGAGAGATGAGATGCATGTCATGTGAATAATTAAAGATAATTGAAACCCTTTAGTATTTCAAATGAAGTGTATGTTTCATAAAGATGTAATAATACCCACATAAATAATTGGGTATTAAATATGAGTGATTAAGTATAATACCCAAACAACTAGTAGGTATTTATATTTAAATGAAGTAAATAATTGTGTTATTTATAAATGCATTTAATTCATGTAATTATTGAGGTCCCATGAAAATTATTTTTGGTTTATGGATAAATTTATGCATATAGATGATGAATATGTTGAGGGGAAAATATTGTGAGAGACCTTGCATCCATTGTGTAAGAAGTATTTTGAGAATCTTGATACATCTTTGTATCAAATATAGAAGGTGATTTTTGAGACCAATAGAGTTGATCCTTATTGGTTTCTACTGAATATGTTAAATGAGTCTTGAGACTAGTACTGATGAAGTTCTTGAGTAAATACACAAATAAAGGGGCATTCAAATGTATCTTGGAGGAAGACTATCTATGAAGAATATATTTATATATATGGATCAACATTGAAGAAGAAGCTTGTAGTTGGGGTATCTAAATAGCTACTTGAGACTTGTGATTGGGGTGTATAACCAATCGGAAGAAGAAGAACAGTTGGGGTGTCTAACCATTAAACCAATTATGGAGAGATTGTAACTGGGGCATCTAACTAGTTATATTCACTTATTGAGATAGTGAAAAATCCATGTTGGGTTGTATAACCAACATAGAAAGGAGTAGGAATTTATATCGAACCTTATAAATATAATGTGATTCTCTCCCTTATATTACTACTACACCTGAGGTGAGATTGAGAGATAATCATTGAGTGGATAGAAAACTTTAACCAGTTCAAGAGGTTGAATTTTAAAGTAGAAGATTTTGTAAAATGAGGGTACCACTAATTTATACCCACCCCCATAGTGGAACATAATTGATCCTTTAACTCTGCAATAACTTCAATTACAAACTGATGTCAATGTAGATAAAAGAATAAATTCCTTATCATACCTAACATGTAATACAAGGCTTTATCCTAGAAGCATTTTAACATTTTAAAATAAATCATACACAATATGCATATCACTTAAACATTTTTCTAAACATGATATGGAAATTAATAACCATTAAATAAATGAAAAATTCAAATATTTAAACATGAGATAAATATTTATGAACAATTCGTAAATAAAATCTAATTAAAAACCATTTGAAAATTTTATCTTTAAAATTATGGACATTCCATAATTATGAATATAAACATTTTATCTTCATTAAAATATGAACTCTTTCATATTAATTATTATATGGAATTTTAATTTTAAATATATTATTCTATATGAATTATAAACAATTAATAATTCAATTTATATTATGTAAACATTTTACATAATCTAAATCTCATATACTTAATTATTATTTAAACCTTAATCATATAAATCATTAAAACACTTGTTTATGTGGCTTAAATAATACCCAAACAAGGTACCCTTTTATTTTGAACAAATCAAAATAATTAATAATGAAATATTCATAATTTAAATATAAAAAATTTATATTTTGGCCTTATTTCATAATTTATAACCCTTTATAAATTATTTTCTTATGATTTATAAATAAACCCTTTTATTTTTATATCATAAGAATTTCCGTATAATTTCAAATCTATTTTAAATATTAACATTTAATATTTGGGAATAAAATGTTTCATAAATAATTATTTAATTAATTATAAAAAAAATTATAATTAATTAATTTATAAAACTTTTATAAATTAAAATATCCCAAAATACCTTTTATAATGATTTATAAAAATTTTATAAACCATATAAATCATTTTAAATGTTAAAAATAATTTTTAACAATTTTTTTTTTGTTTACCCTTACGCATGAACTCATTCCTACATAAAGGTAAGATCACTCTACCCTTAGATAGACACTATGAAAAAGGGTAAACCAATTTTGGAGCCCCTTTATAAATGTAAGTCAGTTCTTATCGTTAAATAGCTTAAAAATAAAGCATTGTGTAAGGGTACTACCTTTACATAGTCGGCACTATGTTAGGGTGCATCAGGTCTTATCTTTACATAGTTGTGTATCATATGAGGGTAAATGGATTTTTACCCCACTAATAGAAGTACACTCTATACCCATGGTTTTAAAACGTTGTTATAGCCCCTAAAACCACGGGTAGAGGCTATAACCATGATTTTCATAAGCGTGGCTAATGGAGACATCGGTGTAGACATGTACCCAAGGTTTCTATACAAATTATGGGTATAGACCCTAGAGATTCTATCATACCCAAGGTTTAACCAAAATTGTGGGTATATATCTATACCCACAGTTTATAGAACTATGGGTATAGCTTATCCCGATAGAGATCATATACTCACGGTTCTCCAAACCGTGGGTATAGGTATTTTTCCCATTTGGCAGCAGCAGCAGCAACACCTCTTCCTCTACCTCCTAAACCTGTAAATCAAATAAAACACATAGTACATATTCAATGAAATAAAAATATTGTATATTAATAATTCAAACAACTAATTTTAATAATTTTCAAACCATTTACAACAATAAAACACATATATACATCCATACAACCAATCAATTCAAGACATTAAACATGTTCCACATGTCTCATGACTGCTAAGTCAAAAATGGAGGGGATCAATATCTCCCACATAACCAACATCCTCATCCTCATCACTAGCACCAACATCATCATCACCATTTACAACATCATCATCACCAATAACATTATTTGGAGCAGCAAAAATAACATATGGAGCAACAACCTCATCAACAGCATCCTCAACAACATCACCACCACCACCATCAACTCGATCACCACTAGGAACCTCATTGGAATCACTCAAGGCATAGTTTAAATATCACATTGATTCCATATATGAATCAATATTAGTAGTATCCTCTGATGTAATTGATCACTTGATGATCAACTTACTTATTCCGTGATTCTATTTACTTATTTCAAACTTCTGAAAGCTATTGTTTTTCCTCAGATACTTCTGTATAAGTGATTTATAGCTCAGTGGTTTGATAGGTTTGAGAAGAGCCTGATGATAACCAATACCTATAGGGGGTGGGTTTTTTCTCTGGTCAACAACAGACTCCCCTATAGTGCTCCTCACCTAATACCTAACTCAAATGATCATTTGGCCTGAAGTTGTTACCTTTTTTATCATATTGGGACTCTAGGGTAGACTGTTGAAAATATAAGCAAGATATTTAATTATGAATTTCATATAAATATTTTAAATATAAATAAAAATACTTACAATCTTTTCTTATGTTTTTTCATTTACTTCTCTTCCATCATTTTTCTTCCCACTCGAACAAAATAATTTTGCTTAAGGCACACAACCTTCGATTCCCAATAACGCTTGTTGAAAAAGACATTGATTAGTATACACATATTCAAAACATAAAAATTTTATAATCTTGAATAATAATAAAAGGGAATAATTTTTAAATGAATGAAAAATTAATAAATTTAAACATGTGATAAATATTGATGAAAAATTAATAAATAAAATCCAATCATAAACACTGTATGATTTTAGATACTCATTATGAATATTATATAAATATAATATATTATTTAGTGATGAAAATAGAAATAAAATTCAAGGGGAAACTACCAAAATTGATTGAAAGTGAATATTACCACAGTAGAACAAATTTGGAAGAGGTTTATAGTCTCTTGCTTGTTAAACTACTAAATTGATATTTCAATAAATTGATGGAATCCCCAAATCCAAATTAGCAGTCTTAGTGAGCGATTGAATTTGAAAATATGGGTAAATCTAATACATGTCTAGTCCATAAATTTTATGTTAAATAATTTAATAATATATTTCTAAATAGATAAAGATGAAGCAAAAAAAGATAAGGAATCATACACCATGATAACTCATCAGTAAGAACTCAAATGAGAGAAATAATATATTATGATTAATGAGATTTTTATTATATATCACAACTGTAAAATGGAATATAAGTACCTATCTAAGATATGGAAACCATATCACAATATGTAACTCAAATATTTGAATATGAATATAGGAACCAATTATGTTGAGAAAGGTTATAATAATTAATGTTAACATTTTAATATCATAACATGACATAAGTAAGAGATTTGCAATATCAAAAATTAATGATGAATAAAAAAATAATACATGAAAATATAAATATCTAACTAAGTAACAACATAAATCTAGATATTATTTCTATTCATGTTAAATTACCTAACGCTTCTCATTCTTGGGTATTGTAGTGCACCCCAATGTGTGCAGATACATCATTGAATCTTTGTTCTTTTTGTTTTTTCCCAACATATCCTAAAAAAATTCAATACAAGTAATAAGAATTAAACTTTATATGAAAACCATTAAAAATTTGGAATACCTTAAACTCATAAATCTTCCAATATGTGAATATTTTTTTATATTTTTTTTTTGGACAATCAGGGAATATGGGTACAACCCCTAAATCAGAACCAACTCTGCTCCTCCAACAAACATATAACTCATTCTTATATGATCACCATAACTATTAAAGATTCATCAACCTTACAACCTTAGTAACTTCACCATTGGTAAAGTTAAACCACCTCTGAAACGAACATGTTAATTCATATAAATACAACAAATAATATAGATATAAATTTATAAAATTTTCTTACCCATGTCTACGCCCATGATTTTTCCTTAATGTCATTACTGATATGTCTCCATGAGACTGGTTCCACTGAAATGATATCATTGTACTTGGATAAATTTTATATGAAACTTCTACATTGACTAAAATTTTTACCTATCATCTGATTTTCTTCATTATAATCTATCATTATCTGTGTTTGGCAATTCCAGGCTTCTTGCATATAGGTGTGTCCACGTCGCCTACTAAAAGATACCACTGAATAAGATAATAGTGGAAAAGAATAATTAAGTCACGGTATAATAAGACAAAAATGAAGTGATATAATTTGACATTGTTATAATAAAAAAAACTTGATTTAGGCTACTTAATAAGCTTTGATGTATTTGTGGGTTGTCCTCAATTAATAGCCTCGGAAGGATTTGTTTGTTCTAATGCATGATCTAGGTGATCTGTATGCACTGGAGTGGAAGATAAAGTAACAAACTCATCAGATCCTAGATTCATGGTAGGAAATGGATGTGGAATATACATAGAAGAATATGGGTAGTAGACTTGGAGATACATCAAAGGATATGGATATAGTAAAGGTGGGAACATCCGTGAAGGTGGAGTAGACATGGTAGGGGAATAAGAGGCTAAATGATATGATGATGGAGGCATGAGTGGGAACATCCCTAGAGATAGTGTAGACATTTTATGGGAAGAGGAGGCTAAATTATATGATAATGGATGCATGTGTGGAAAAATCCCTGGAGGTGGTGTAGACATGGTATGGGAATAAGAGGAAAAATGAGATGATGATTAAGGAATGGATGGGAACATCCTTGGAGGCTCAAGTGTAGGATGGAAAGGTGTGGTAGATGGGGTTTCCTCAGGTGGATCAAGGTGGAACTATGTATGATGGGTGCTCCATCTAGGTCTAGGAGCATTCCCTGCTCAAAACCCATGCTAGTAGGATGAGGAGGAGTCAACTCTGGTTGAACTGAATGTCCCTAAAAAATTTTGATAAAGAATATGAAAATAAAATTATATGTAATGTAGAAGAAAAATATTACAATTATTATACACAATAAGGGAAGCAAAGGATGAAACGCATACTTGCACATCTGTCGATAAACATCAAATAATCACTTCCTTAGAACTTATGAAGTATTTTTCATAATATGCATAAGAGTGAAATGTAAATTTTTTATAAATAGTTTTTAAAAATCATGAATACAACTAAGAGGTCAAATAACTCATAAAAAATGTCATAATATGTTTTAGTAACAATAACTTAAAAAAATTATACATTTTTCAAAAACCCATTTTAAACCCAGATTTCTGAATTGAAATAAATCTAATTAAATTCAACAAAATCAAATAATACTAAAACAAACATATCCTTCCAAAGTGAAACTAAATTAATGTAATTACAGTAATACCAACCTGTGAAACTCATGTCAAGGTAAACTAAATGAACTATGAACATATATGGTTGCTTCTATATATGAACCACCAGTACTTCAGGTTCAACATCAACTCTCACAATGGGAAAATTTGAGTCATAAAATACAATATTTTGATCAACACTAATGGGGTGTCAATTTCATCCCCATCATCATGAAAAATATGCCTCAGGATTACATCATTAATGACATAATAATTAGGTCTTAGATGATCTTTCACATAAAACACTTATTTTTACATTGATGACAAAATTTCTGGTTTATTAGTAGCTAGGAATAAACTCATGTCAATAACTCTGAATCCACAATCATCAGTAAATATACCATGTCACGTCATTGAATTATACCATTTACATTTCATCATAGTGACTCAACCTTGAGAGTAGTAATCTAATAACAATATTTTATCAACAAGTCCATAATAATAAACATCTTCATATCAAGGTCGATTATCCGATGCAGTGGCATAAAAGTCCGTTATAAAAGTTAACATAACACCATCATGTTGTATTCTCATTTTCACTACTTGGTCAGTTGTAACAAATTTATACCCATTGATTATTAAATATTTTCATTCACAAACCAAAGAATTGTGACCAAAAGCCAATGATTTTAATACCTAATAAATAGAGTCAATTGGTACACTCAATACCTAAAATATATATCAATAACACAATTAAATGGATATCTATATTTTAAGTTAATTAAAGTAATGGTCATACCTTTGATTTCAACCAAGAAAAAAACTCTGGGATATGAAAATCCTCTCTCATCATAAATTGAAAAGATCAATGAACTCTACTTATAATTTATTTATTTTACCTACATAAAATGATAATAAAATTATAAGTTATATGTGAAATGACATAGTATGAGATAACATATAAATACCCAAATTACTTACTTGATATAGTCATTGAACAAACCATAGTTAAACAATACTGTATGATGTTCTATATCCTACTCTTCAAGGCTCAATGTAGCCAATATATATGAACTATAAATCCTTCTTGTTTGGGGAAGAGATGGAAATGAGGTCTTAATTTCCCCGTACTTATCATCTTCATCTCTCATTAGATAGTTATGTCTTGTAATCACATTAGACAAATACATTGAAAAAAACATACATTCTTGACCAAGATAACCTCTCACAATGAAACCTTTAGGATAATTCTTATTTCAAAAATAAGATTTCATTATTCACATATTTCTTTCAGTAGGATACATCCACTGAAAAGCAATGGGTCCCCCAAGAAGTCTTTCAGTTGGAAGATGGAATATTAAATACAACATACAAGTGAAAATGATGAAGGGAATTTTTTTTTCCAACTCATACAAAATTAATGGCGCCTCTTGCTGCATTTTTATCAATAATGACTTGGATAACCTTTTAACACAAAGGTCTCTAAAAAATGGATCAAGTTAATCATTATCACCCTTAAATTATTGGATAATAAATGTTGAATTGCTATTGGAATAAATTCATGAAGAAGGATGCGATAATCATGAGTTTTTAGGGATTTTAATTTCAAATCCCTTCTGTTGACTCATTTAGATATGTTGATGGAATATCCATCAGGAACCTTGATATTCTCCAATACTTCAATAAATTTATTTTTCTCTAATGATTTCATCACATAAGAAGCACAAGGAACTTTCCATTTGTTTTCACTGATACACACAGGATGAAATTATAGTCAAATACCTCAATACAACAAGTCCTGACAAGATCAGAAGTCATATTTGGTCTTCCTCTTGATATTTAGAAGAATTGAAAGAAACATTTCACACATATTTTTTTAATGTTCTTTACATATAAATAATGATGTAACAAATTGGTAGACCAATATGGAAACTCAAAAAATATACTTATCTTTTTTCAATTATAAGTGGATTCAGTGTCAACATTCTTCCTCTTTTTAGATTTCATCTGACCTTTCCCAAATGAAAAACCAAAATCTTTAAATTCATTAAGCACATCACTTACTGAAATATGTTGAGGTGGTTTTTCAATGTCAATATTATTATAAAACCTTTTACAATTCTTCCTTTATTGATGATCCATTGGCAAGGATCATTGATGCCCCATGAAAATGAAACTATGATGATATTTAAACCTTCTCAATCATGTATTCTTTATAAAAATATTACATGATAGTTTTCACTTTGTGCTCTAACCAGACATCATTGCATAAGCAGGTAAATCATATATAGTCCATAGAAGGGTAGCATGCATCTGGAATATTTTTTTGAAGAAGCATCGAATGTGTGCACATCTATATCCCAAATCTACTTCAACTCTATTATTAAAAGATGAAATTAGACATATATATCATTTTCAGGATCATAAGGTACATATATCAGTATACTCAAGAAATTGAAAGTTTTTTCATACACATCCATGGAGGAAGATTATAAACATGAATATAAACTGGATATGTGTTGTTAGTGGTAAGAATCTAACCAAACAGATTAAAACTGTCACAGGATAGACCCAACCTGACATTACGCACCCCAGCTGCAAAATCAGGATGTTTTTTATCACATTACCACCATGATAATCCATCTCCAAGATGAAATAACTCATCATTACATTTAATTATCTCATCATCATTCCGTCGTATATTGTCTAAGATTTCTATAGACATGAATAGATTTTGAAGCTTGGGAATCAATAGAAAGTTCCATGTGGCACATGAGATAGTGTTCCATCTACATATTCCTTCCATTGAGATGTAACACATTCTTTACAGTCATTAAGTTCAATTATTTCCTTCCAAAATAAACTACAAACTTTTGAACAATCATGAACTTTATAAGTAAAAAATCTAAATTTCTTAATTAACTTTCATGCCTTATAATTATTTGATGGAATATCTACACCACCAGGAAGAAAGTTATTAAAAAAGGTAAGAATATAATCAATGAAATTATTAGAAATTATATACATGGTTTGTCCATGATATAACCACATTAATATTTTCAACTTGGTAATTTTAGTACATTCCTTATATACTAGAGTTTTGGCATCATCCATTAAATTTTTCAATCTCTTAACATCATCATATTTAATATTTTCCTCATGTGTATTGATATCATTGCCTTCTTACACTAGAATATTATCTCTCTCGTAATGATGAACAAATGTAAACCAATCAAATATCAAATTCTCCATACCAATTTTTTTCTTTTCATTCACAAATAGTAAAAGATTGTCTCGTCTCTCCATGGTAATACCAAACATAATTGTTTTTCTAAAATCTAACTTTTTTTATATGGTAGATAACTTATTCCAAGATTAAACATAGTATCCCAACACATTTATGTCATGGACACTTTATAAAACCTCCATCCAAAGCATTGTTAAATGATAAATCTAAAAAAAATCAAAATTCTTTTGAAACTCGGTTGAAATCCAATCGATATGATACATCCAAATTCTATCCATTCTATTACTAGGAAAAAATTTATGTTCCAATAAACAATTAAAACCATAATTAAAAAATTCATTAAAACCAATTTTAATATGAAATTCATTAAAGCATGCTAGTAGCTATAAAAATAAAGAATAAGAGAAATAATATATTCTATAAGCGATGGCTACAAATAAAAAACCAAGGTGGGTATCCCTGAAATTTAAGAATTCACTATCATGGTGGATAAATTGAATAAATTTGAGACACTACAATCCATATTATTCCATTATACTCACTTATGTTTTAATAAACCAACCTTATATATCTATCCCTATACTTGATTTGGTCTACCACAAAGCTTAAATTTCATTGCTGGTCAACAAGGTATAGCAAAAAGTTCCAAGGAAATCAACTTAAACAATGGAAATGGTTTCACCTGAATAAAAAGGCTAAAAAAATTAATTCCATCAGGGAACCTAAGATGAAAACTTCATATATTTTTCATTAATACATATGAAATAAAGTTTTTTGAAATAAGTAATATTCAAACATATAATAATAACATAATGAAATATTAAATGTAATATAAAACATAAAGACATCAAATATAAAAATAATCACTATATTTTAAATATATGCAAATATCATATAAAAATTCCAAAACAATGGAAAAGGGGGATTTTAAGATTAGGAGGCTAGGAGCCTAAAAATGTAAAAAAATCTAAATTAGAATAGAAAACAAACTACATATACCCATATAAATGTGGAAAGTATGCATATCCCATCTATTATCTCATCCAATCATGAAAAATACTCTGAATACCCATTATTTGAAGGCAAATATTTTTCATTACATTCATGAAATGAGACCAAGTCCATATACATGTAAATTGTGTATAAAGGTTTTTAGAATTGATTCCCTTTAGGATTCCACCAAATTCTCTATACACAACCTTTAGAAAAAAAATGACATTCTATTTTGAAATTCATATAAGTAAAACAACCATTTAATTATATGAAATAAAAGTAACAAAATAAAATCACATATAAATAATGTTTACTTAAAATTAAAATTCACATAAATACATTTATAAATAAAATAATTTGATTACATAATTTATTCCCAAACATCAACGGATATTAACCACATTCCCAATGAAAGGATTTCCCTGATTCTTTTAGTCAATACATAAAATAAATGTAGTCCTGTAACTAAAGAATGATTTTAAACTAGAGTTGAAGTAACTATCTAGTGCATAATCTAAACTAATGAGGGTATCCCAAAAGAAATTATCTATAGCATAATCCTAAACTGGTCTATCCTGGCATGAGTGTAATTAAAACTATGGAAAATCTAGGTAATGTGTAACCAAACCTAGAAAGTGTACTTATTTATAGAACCCCATTGAGTATAGAAGTCTATTCCATGATGTTTTCTAAATATATTCATCAATAAATACAAGAAAAAACGTTTAAAAACCACTCACCTAGTCTCTAATAACCCTTTAATTAAATATCCCATTTTCATATTTAAATACAATAACAGTTAGTTTGTATAAAAATATTTTTTATAATGATAAATCATATAATAAAAGGGGAAACAATATAAAGGAAGTGAATCGTGAAATTAAAAATCTCTTGAAACAAGAAAAAAAATAGCCCCATACAATTGGAAAACATTTATTAAACAATTGTATTAAATTTTTATAATTATTATTAAATCATTACATAAATAAAATATTAATTATTTGATGATAACCTAGTATTAACATTTCATCAAACACATAGTAGATGACATTTACTCAAAATAGAATTTATAATAAATCATATCTATTACACATACTTTTACATTATTATTAAGATAAATATACATAAAAACACCAAAAAATATAGTGGTCTACTGTATTTAGGAAATTATGAACATAATACATCACTTTTGGAGGTTTAATGGAAACCCACACAGTAATAAAGGCACAAAAACTTTCAAACAAACTCCAAAACAAATCTAAAAAAGTACAAGCAATATACCTATACTCAAACAGCCACACACACTACCACTCTAAGGAGAAATTCTAAAAACAACATCTACAATGCTATAAAAAATAGATAAACCAAAAAAAGTCATGAAACTAAAAAGAACATCAAACCACATCCTGAAAATTTTAAAAGATTTGGAATGGTTTACTTCTTGTCATGAATAAAAACTCATAAAGTCTATAATGTAAAAACATGAACCAAAATTCAATATATATATATTTAACCAGTATAAAAACAAAGATTATATTAGATCAATAACATGATAATATAGATAAAAATGAAAACAATATTAAGAAGAAGAGAGGAAAAATTCTGAAATCACTTATGTGATGTTGAAGAAGATTCAAATAAAAAATGATTGAAATATAAGAGATTGTTGTAGGAGATGGGAGGTCTCCACTTGATCGGGTGTCCACTCACTCAGGTGGTTACTCGCTTGGGTGGTCGCTCACTTGGGTGAGAGGGAAATTAGGGTGGGGATGGGGGGACGTCGAAGATCGCCTTCGGAGGGGAGGAGAGGACGCTGAAGATCACCTGAGGAGGGGAGGAGAGGACGCTAAATATCACTAGAGGAAGGGAGGGGGACACTGAAGATCACTTGAGGAGGGGAGGGAGAGGAGAGCTAGGGTCTGAATGAGGAGGGGGAGGAGGATCCTGAGAAAGGTTTCCTAACTAAAGAACTATGCTCATGGTTTTTAAAAAAACCATTGGTATATCTCAACCTATACCAATGGTTTTTTAAAACTATGGGTATAGGTTTGGGAAGACAATCTATACCCATGGTTTCTTTAAATTGTGGGTATATCTCTATGGGTATATAGTGGTTTTTCAGTAGTGACCTTATGTTTCTTTGATAAAAACTTGGATGCCCTTACATAACACCTTTACATAAGATCCCTCCTATATTTAAAATAATTTATACCTTTATACAACCACTATTTACCTTTATGTGTGAATATAAAACCATGCACTACCTTTATGCGTAATGGTAATCACCTTTATGCAAACCATGGGTTACTTTTATATAGCCCAGTGCATAAGGGTTAACCTTTTTTTGTATTTTTAAAAAATTTGCTAAACAATGCTCTATTTTTCAATTTTTTCTTCATTTCAATGTAATATTTAATATATCTAAATAATAAATTATAATTGATACCACTTAATGTTTTTTTAGAATCTAATAACAATTATCAGATCAATTGGAAGCAATTAAAACCATTGTTCGGGGATCTTTTATATGCGATAATATAAAACATGGGAAAAATACAGAAATGGTCAAATGCTGTAAAAACGTGCATAATGTTCAATGAATATCCAAAAAATCCTTTTATCTTCCTCTTTATATGTGTTTAATAGAGATTGTATGAGTGAAAAAATGCACCCCACCTTCGTGGTGTATCCACAGGCTAATTGAATAACATGTCATACATGCAGGAATTTGCATCCTCCATGATGTGATTGTAACTCGTGATGAAAAGTAGGCATAAGAAAGAAATATACTAGTTATGAGGAGTCTTAGGCATAGATAAATCATTTCCATGCCTCATAGATATCATATGGATGTGAATCTATAAGCCTCAAGGATACTCCTTGGGCTGTTTCATTTATTTGTGCATTAAAATGTATAAATAAATGCTCCAGCCAATATATAAACATTCATCATATGAATGTTTCAACTCCAATATGATTAATCTCATGAAATATTATAATAAATGATAGTTAATATGGGAGAATAATAAATAATAATGGTTTATCGTTTTTTTCATAAAAATGCATGGGTATGCATATCACAATTTTCATGCAATATGATATTGCATCTATTTATATTTCATATATACATATAAGGATTTAGGGCATATTCCCATTAGTTTATATAGTGATAGGTTTAGAAAATAAATAATTATAAAAGGGCCCTTATTATTTTCTCAATTCATAGCTAACACTAAGTCTAAATAATAATAATATTGTTGTTGTTTACTTAACATATGCTAAACTCACAGATAAAATAAATATATCACACTCACAGTCCATTAACAATCGTTATGGACATAGACTTAATTAGGAAGTTAAATTCTCATCAAAGGTCCTGATATATCAACTTCTATATAAATAATATAAGGGATAAATCTTTTCTCACATTATTCATTAATACAACATCACTTGTGACGTACCCAACATATCCTACCTCATTGTGAGCATATATCATCACGATTTTCATCAATACATCAATTTACATGACTCATGACATGTATTAATAATAAATTTAAAGTATAAGGATCATTACACATGTCCACAGATAGTAATATTCAATAACACATATAAATGTGGATTTCCTATTGGCGGGTCATGTTCTTATAATCTCCAGCACTGGAGATTACCAAAGGTGTACACCATGTGAAAGTGTCTCGAAGTCCTATAAGTATCCACCCCTAATAGACTGTATCATTTGTGTCCCATAAAATGATATAATATAGATATATAACTTATATTTAAGAATATTATTGTGGAATTTACAGGTTCTCATCATAGTAGGGAACTACTATGACCATTTAGTGTAACAAGTTCCCTCGGGACATTATCACATACTATGTCACATAGAAGAACAATCACTATGTGATAATATATTTTATAAATAATCAAATATATGAGTACATTTAATCATAAATTACTTATAAGTTAGTTCTAGGGAACCGACTCCAACAGACTCTCACATACACTATATCCAACTACTAACAACATTCAGCATACTATCTCTCACATGATGTTCATTCTTATGCTAAGATAAGGCTTTAGACAAGGGGTCTTCCATGTTTTATTCTATGGAAAATCTCCTCACAATGACTTCATCCCTTTGATAAAAATCCCTCAAAAAGTGGTATTTTTGGAGTATTTTCTTTATCCTTTGATGTGACCTTAGCTCCTTTATGAGATTCGTCACTGTAATATCATCACAATACAATGTGATAAGATCTCTACTATTAGGGACCACATCAAGCTCTTATAAAAAAGTTACAAATCCAAATAGCTTCTTTGGTTGTATCAGGGGCCACTATATACTCGTGATCCACCATAGAATCAGTGAAAACTAGCTACTTTGAACTCTTACAACTAATTTATCCTATATTTATACTAAATACATATCCTAATTATGACTTCATAACATTCTAATCTATTTGGAAACTAAAATCAGTATATCCTCTAATGACTAGCTCCTTATCTCCTCTATATACCACGAACATATCCTTAGTACATCTCAGATACTTAAGGATAGCTTTAATAGCAAACCAATGTTATTCTCCTAGATCATCTTGATGTCTACCTACCATACTTAAATCATAGGAAATATTAATCCTACTATATATCATAACATACATGATAGATCCTATCATGAATGTGTATAATATCATACTCATTATCTATATCTCTATCTCTTTCCTATTATATCCAAGTAAATATTTTATTGTATAGATATATACCATGTTACATTGGGACTAATCCTCTCTTTTATTATTCCATTCTAAATCTCTTTAGTATATGGTCAATGTATATATTTTAACTTAGTCCAAGTAGTCTTTTGGATCTATCATGAATGATCTTGATCCCAAGGATATATGCTACTTCCCCTATGTACTTCATGGAGAAGCACTTGTTTAACCAGTCCTTAAATGACTATAAGACTATTTTTTGTTTTTAAAAAGTAATATTTCATAAACATATACTACTAGGAATACAACCACACTCCTACTAAACCAATAATAAATACATGTATTACATTCATTCTTTATGAAACCAAATTCTCTTATGGATTCATCAAACTGAATGTTCTACAACCTATATGGATACTTTAAACCATAAATGGATATATGAAACTATCATATCTAATTGGAATTTCTTAGAACCATAGACACTTCAGGTTGTTTTATATAGGCATCTTTCTTAAGGTTTCCATTAAGGAAATCTATTTTGACATTAATCTTCCAAATATCATATTTATGGAAAGATGAAAGGGAAAGTATAATTCTAATTCATTTAAAAATTGAAAATAAATAAAAGTTTCATCATAATTAATACCTTGATTCTATTTAAACCCTTAAGCCACTATCCTTTCTTTATAGGTACTAAATTTACCTTTCATGTCTATTTTTCTCTTGAATACCCATTTACACCCAATGGGCTTTACATCAACTAGTGGATCAACCATAACCCAAACTTCATTGTCATATATGAAATTCATCTCAAATTTCATGGATTCTTTCCATATTATAACTTATGATCTCTATACTACATTCTTGTAGGAAATAGGTCATTAATCTTAACCAATAATGAGTCACCATCTTTGGTGTTTAGAAAACCATATCTTTATGGTTCTCTAAACTCTTTAGTGCTCCTATGTAGTACTTTTGTTTCAGGAATAACATCTTCTATAGGGAGTTATAGAACCTAATCCTATTCCAACTCTTGTATATCTTGAGTATCAACTTCATTTAATTCGATCTTACTCTTACTATCCTTCTTGAGTATGTACCCCATCTCAATAAAAATGGCTTGTCTTGTATCATTCACCTTTTTATTTAAGGGGTTGTATAGATAGTATCATATTGTTTCCTTGGGATAAAATATAAAGATAAACTTCATGCCTTATGGTGTTAGTTTGTTTCTATAGTTTTCCTTAACAAATGCCTCATAACCCCAAGCATAAATATGTGACAAAACGAGTTTCATTCTCCTCTATAACTCAAAAGTAATACCATTTTCCTCTTTAGTTGGTACACAATTTAGTGTGTATATTGTAGTGTGTAATGTATATCCCCAAAAAGATAATGGAATAATTGCATGGTTTAGTGTGTATTATATCATTGTGCCTAATGCTAGGGTGGCACCTGTCCACTCACCAGTATACCTAAGGTCACCCATGTGAAATCAAAAATCAATCTACATATATCACACTCACAGTCCATTAATAACTAACAAAATTCATATAAACTCATGCCAAAAATCAATGGAAACCACAATCACAAAACACATTCCTCTCTAAAACCTCCTTTGAAATTACATTGATAACCAAAAAAAAATTTGAAATTGATTTTGTAGTCAAGACTTAATTTGAAATATTCCATCAAACAGATTTAAGGTTCAATTCTGTTTTCATTTGAAAAACCACTTGAAAACACCATTTATTTCAAAATCAACCAATAAACACACTAAATAATTACTCAATAGCCCGCATTAAATCATAACAATCATAATAAATCAATTTAAACCAAATAAAAAAACATGAAGTAAAGGTATTACATGGGAAAGTCCCATTAAGTATAGACAACTACCTCTAAACTAGAGATAAACCCATCGCCTTTATTGTAAAACATAAGAAATGGGTAGAATGGATCCCTAAAAACAAATAATGATGAGAAATTTCATTAGGTGATCACCCTTAACCCTAGGTTCAGCCCCCATGGCCACCTAGGGTTCCAAACCCCAAATAAGAAGTAAGAACATGGGATTGTAGGGGAAAGAGAGGAGAAATAACAAGAAAATAAAGCCTTACCTTAGAGTAATCCACCAATAAGGGAATCCAACATGGAATAAAGGAATAATGGGATCTTAATTGAGAGGCTACACAACTGAGGGGGGATTTAGGGGAAAGAGAGTTAAAAAAATCCAAGGGAATAAGGGTAAATTTAAAATTTTATGTGCATGGGATAGACCACATGGTTGGCCAAACCGTGCGCCAACCATGTGAGTCACCCCTTCCTTTAAAAACTTGTTACAAAGTTCCCCAGAGATTGTTACATGGTTTACCTAACTATGTGTAAACTATGTGAAATAACACTAGAACCCCTATACCCCTCTTGCACAGCTAGGTACACAGTTAGTACTAACTGTATGTTAACCATTTCCCATAGTCATACTTCCCAAAATCTCAAAAAAAAATTACCACCAATGTCCAAAACTCAAAATATAAATACAATAGAAAGAAAATTCAAATTAATGAACAATAGTGACCTAAAAGGTGTCACAATTATCCCCACTATACCACTTTATACCCCCAGAAACTCCCTAATTCTTCATGTTAATGAGAAGGTATGGTCAGAGATCTATCTCACTAAGGTTTGGCACTCCTAGAAATTAAGGCCATAGCAGAACCTACACTTTGAAACACTAATTAATAGGCCTAATAACCACAATTATTTGGTCCCAATAGTCTAAAGACATAAACAAATGAGACAGTAATAGGGATATCATATCTGATTCCCAAAGTATTCCATGAGTTGGAGGTCTAACCAAACATAGCACCTTGATTCTCCCAAATGGAGGGGTCTTCACTAAAGTAATCCTTAAGAATGATATTTGATCATCAAATTCAATATCCAAAGAATAAAATTAAAAAATATAGTAAAACTTCAGCAGTCATAAATCATATCTAATTCTACCAAGTAAAATGATTGCACCAATCATCTTCAGAATGATACTCAATCTTAACTAAAAGTATTCTATAAAATTTTATTAGTATAGAGAAGATTAACATGACTACTTTGAAAGGTGTCAAAATGTAATATATATCATTGTTTGATAACTAATCATGAATTAGGTTGGGCCCAACACTAGATACCCTCCCTTACTCCACCAAATTCAAGAATAAATTCTTAACACCTATATGTCTAAGAATCTAGTTGGACTACATAGTGAAACCATCTCTTAGAAAAGCCACAGTGAGTTCAAATGAAAAGATACTTACTCCCCAAACAAATCATCGCTAGAAAAGATTATATCTACACAAATACCCAAAAACAGAGGTTCCCCATTGAGCACCAACCATTATTATCCTACCAAAATGATACTTTATCAAGGAAAACATAACCTAAGATAAAATACAAAGTTACAGGTTGAGGTTTGTAGGTTTATTGACAACTTCTAATCAAGAGGGAATGAGATAGTAACCTGACAACATGGTTCAATTAGAACTATCATGGGCCTTATACTTGGGTAAAAAAACCAAATCATACCTCCCAGGTCCTCCCATGATAGATCCATCAGAGTCAAGCCACTTTATTACCCTTCCCCATACACTCAAGCCTTAAAAAACACACATGTCATGCAACACAAGGGCGCAACTGGCTAAATCTCCACTCATTGGGAGTAATCAAGAATCCCAAAAATAATAAACCAAAAGAGAGTTATCCCAAATCACCACCATGGAAATTCTAGATGCATCCTCAGGGATGATTTTACCAGTCCTGAAACTACAAACCTAAGGTTCAATGAAGGCATCCACTAGAAAAATTGACCTGGAAAGCATGACTCGTGACTCATTCAAGGATAAATAATGTTGATTCTGAGAAATGATTGACACACTCCTTCACTAAATGCTCACTTATATGAGTGTATTGAAATTTTGATTATTTCTCCCACCAAATCACCACCCTTAAACCAACCCTGTATCAATAGGCTCTCAGGATGGGCTATCTTGTGGGTGAGTTGGGATAGTGACCTTCCACCAATCCTGAATCAACTCATCATGCATGGATATATTGATTTTTACTCTTCAGGACTCAATAATTTCAGGAGTATCAGAGGTTTCCCTCACACTCTCTAATCAACCACCTCCCCCAACCAAATTCATTCATAATTGAAGGAAAATTATGATGATTTTCAAGAGTTTATACAAGGTCTAAAATCATAAGGTCCATGATTCCACTTCTTAATTTTAAGTCTGGTTAGAGTATAAAAACAAGGGATCACTCTTATGTATAAATGGGAATCACCTAGAGGACCAATCCTAAGAACTAACTCTACACCTTTCATTAAGTCCTTCCCAAGAAATATACTCCAAATAACATAAAACACAAACCCATTCAATTTATATCTCACTGAAAATATTGAACAATTCCATCATAATACAAAAAAAATCAAAATCACAATTACTAAGAAAAAACATTTCAAAAACTCCACATTTAAACCCAAAACTAAACAAAGGAGTCTACCCACTCCATTAAAAAAATCACACTCCCTCAAAATAATTTATTTTTTTAAAACATCCCATTTTAAACATTTCTAAACTCTTACACAATTTAAACATCACAATTACTTTTCTCATAATTTTCTAAAAAACACATATTATCTTTGAAAATACCTTACAAATTTAGTTTCCAAATACTTTACTTGATTAAAACATCAACCTAAAGTTTTAAAACTTCTTTTTCACATGATACAATTTTCAAAAAATATTTGATATTTGAAAGCATTTTTTATAATTTAGAAAACTCCAAAAATATCTACTTTATGAACTTATCACAAGTTGAAGATGTTATACCCCTTTAAAAATAAAAAATACACCCACTTCAAAACACTTAGGTGGTTAACTACCTTTTAAAAAAATTCAATAAAATCAAATATTACTTTTCAATAAAACCAAGAAATATCAGTAAAACATTTCTCAAAAATAATTCTTTAGGATAAAAACATCTCATAAAAGCCAAAAACCATTTGATACTAAGATATAATGCCTCATTTCAAATTGAATTGACCTAAAAACCCTATTTTCAGAAATACTATGAGAGTTCCATAATGGTCATTTATTCCCACTTAAAATTTCATCTCATATATCAAAACTATTTTAGAACAAACCCCTAACTTTCAAAAAAACTCATATCCCAAAATAATTTCATAGTCGTTCTAAAAATTTAAGTTCCAAAGTTAAAAAACATTATAAAAATCCTTTTTAAAATCAATAAATTTTATTAAATTCTTTTCTGTAACATTAAATAAACACTCAAAACTCATATTAAACAAAATTCAATGAAAACCACCCATCATAATAAACTCCCAATCACCAATACCTTGTAAATATCAACCCAAAAAATTCAAATATCATTAATTTCATAATAAAAACTCCCTCATACAACCACAATTCAAGGGTAGACACCATTATAGTTCACTTGTAAAGAAATGGAATCAAAATAAATAATTTGGGGGTGTTATAGAGTTATGTATAGCCTGTCTTCATGGTTTTAAAGACCGTACACTAACCATGAAATATACTCTATAGGGGTTTAAATCCATCTTCATGGGCTCCACAGGGTTTTACAGTCCATGTGAGATAATTTTACAACCATGGTTCCTTCCCCGCTTGCACCACAAAACTTGAACATACTCAAATGACCCATAAAACTCCAATAAGGATCAACATACCATCACCTCAAAAAGATATGTATGGAAAACCAAAAATAAAACTAAAAACCCAACTTCCCTTATGGTAACTCAAGTTTCATCATGGGAGGTGTTGATCTGGAACACACCCATGTCCGCCTCATATGCTCTAATGTTTTCATTATCCTTTTTATCATGATATAACCCAAATAAAAAAGGGGTATTTTATTCCATTTTGTAATGAATTGGACCAAGTTAACCTACCATGTCACCTGTTTTATCCCTCCATAAGGTCTGAGGTGAATTCCCAATCTCCCCAGGCTCGAGGCAAGTTCCAGAGTATCAAAATATAACACTTGGGAATAGTTTCACCCTTGGAATCTAAATAAAAAATTCCTAGATTCCATCGAGATTCTGGAATGACCCATCCATAAGTCAGGCCTCCACACTATCAAATGAAATTGTTTTATTATATATAAATGATAAATAAAGTATAACATTAGCAACAATAAAGCATAATTTAGAAACAATACACCATAATAATAACCAAAACAATAACCAACATCACATATAAAATAATAAACAGGATATAACTAATGTCCCATAAGATGATATAAACTAAAAGAAAATAACCAAAGTCGGATAGGATGATGCATACAACCCAAAACCACTAAGGATCCCATAACACTCCACGTAATCCCAACCTCCATGTGATACTCAATCACCAACAGAATCATACTCACGGAGGATGATGATCATCAAGATGAGTCATCATACACAAGAAACTACATTCCCTACTAATATCCTACAACACAACTATGAATATGCCCAATAGAATATGTATTATGTGAGGTAAACCCCATTAGGATTCCTCCATGAATATATGTAATGACTTTATCCATGAAAACTATTATCCCAAGTTTTAAAAATAATAATTGAAAATCATTTTTTATTTAAAAATAGTTTTATCGAGCCCCTTTGGTTTTTCTTAAAATTGATCCAATTTTCATAAACAACTCATGCCAACAATCACTGGTAAAATAGAAGGCATCACAATATAAAAAATATTTATCTAAATAAATAGGTGATAAATAGAACACCTATCAATCTAATTCAATCAATATATCATCACAAATATAATGAAATCAACATGGGGGGGCTCTAACTTATAGACTCCAAAGGCACTAGGACTCTCTCATATAACACTAGACAACTATGTGAAGCTAAATGAATAATAAAACATGTACCTCTCAAGGTCACTAAAAATGAAACCTATTTATCATCATGCCTAAATCTATAGTTTCACCCATCCACTCACCCAAATACCTAAGGTCACCCATGTGTAATCAATAACCAAACCACATATATCTCACCCACACTCCATTAACAACCAAAAAACCTCACATAAACCCATGCCCAAAATCAAAGGAAACCTAAATCACAAAAAACATTCCTCTCTAAAACCTCCTTTAAAATTACATTTACAGCCAAATACATTTTTAAAATCATTTTTGGATTCAATACTTACTTTTAAATATTCCATCAAACACCTTTATGGAAATTTTTTGTTTTCATTAGAAAAAACACTTGAAAACACCATTTTTTTTAAATCAACCAATAAACACACCAAATAATCACAAAAATCCTACAATAAATCATAAAAATCATAATTAACTAATTTAAACCAAAGAAAAATCATAAATTGTAGGTATTTTATAGTAAATTCTCTTTAAGTAGAGACACCTACCTCTGAATTGGAGATAAACTGATCACCTTCTTTAAAACCCATAAGAAATGGGTAGAAGGGATCCCCACAAACCTATAATGATGATATTACCCTAGGTTCATCCCCCATGACCATCTATGGTTTAAAAACCCAAATAAGAAGGAATAATAAGGTATTATAGGTGGGGAGAGTAGAAATCACAAGGAAATCAAGCTTGAACTTGTATTAATCCACTAATAAGAAAAAAAATCCACCATAGAAGTTGTAAAGAAGGAGCTCTCGACCAAATAGTTGTAGTGCGCACGAGGAGGATAAGTGAGGGGAAAGTGGGTTAAAAATCACTAAGGGAATAGGGGTAATTTTAAAATTTTAAGTGTATAGGACAAGAATCACAGTTGGCTAAATCATTCAACAACCATGAAAGTCACCCCTTCCCTTAAAAACATGTCACATGGTTTTCTGGAGACTACCACATGGTTTTTCTAACCATGAAACAATGGTTAGAAATGACATTGGAACCCCTGCACCCCTCTCACATGTCTAGGTGCATGATTAGTACTAACCATGAGCTAATTGTTCACCCTAGATAGACTTCCCAAAATCTCAAAATTTGGACCCCTAATATATGGAAAATCCAAATATAAATAGAATATAAAGAAAATTCAAATGAATAAAAACCAATGAACTAATTAGTGTCACATGTGTGACCTGGATGACTAGCTAAGTTTCCTATAAAATTTAGTGGGGACTGATGAGATCAATATATATCTAGTACATGTACAGTAAATAGTGAAATGTACATTGTATCATGATTGTGTATAATATATTATAGTTTTACAAACTGTTAATCCTATTTAATGAAATCTTACTAACTGTTTGGTTAGTTTAATGTAATATTTTTTACTTCTAATGAATGAAAAGAAAGTTATAGTGTTTTTCTTATACATTTAGGAAAAATTATCTAAATCATGTTAATCCCTTGTATTATTTTCTTTCTTCATGAAATTTTATTTCTTGAATTTTTATTTCTTTGTGTGTTTTTCAATTTATGCTAAGGTGTGTGTGAGGATGTCTTTATGCACTAGTTTAGGTACCTTTACTTCCTACTTCCAATACACTTAGTTGAGGAAAGTGAACTTATAGAGGTTTGGTTTTCTACAGTGCTACTATGAGAAAAATTCTAGTGGTTTGATACATTAAAATTCTAGTGGTTCTATTAGAAGCTCCAGCAATTGGTTTTTTACCAACAATTTGTATCAAAGTGGTTGTTTAGTGCTCATTCATCACACTGGCACAGCACGAGCATGTAATTATATTAATGGATGAACTGGATTTATAAAATTGTAGGAATTAAGTTTAGATTCTAAAGGATATAAATGGAATATTATATTATCTATAAAGATATATAATTATTGTTAAAATTTGTTAAACATGAAACAATTTATAATGTAGAATAAGAAAATTTGGATATAAAGACCTTGGCACTGGTAAGAATGTATTTAGCATGAATTTTTTTTCAATATTCACAAGAATAAAACCAAATCGGTTGTTATAAAGGCTTTTATGGGTATGTATAAAAAATAAAATATCCTTTAAAAAAGTTTTAATGTTGTGATAGTTGTTTGGTTTAAGATTTTTCAAAGGAAGACCAATAACATATCATGTGAATGAATTCAATGTGATCTTAGGGAATCTCAAATCAGTGAAGGTTACAATTACTGATGATGTATGTGAACTAATCTTATTATCTTAACATCTAGAAAGATGGAATGTTATGGTTACTGTGGCTAGTAACTCTAATGGAAAAATATATTTTTTGTTTGATAATATCCATAATTTTTTCTTGAATAAAGAGATCAGGCATAGGGAAGTTCAGGCACCATCTGATAGTGCCCTTAATACTGATGTAAGGTTACAATCACCCCTTTAGAAATATAAAAATAATTTGTTTAAGTAATTTGGCTGGTCCTGGTCCTATATTCTCAAAATATGGAAGGAAATGACATATCAATAAGGACTGTAAGAGTTACAAGGATGTCTCTATAAGAAAATATACTTCTAGAAGTTCAAATTTCATTAGAGTAATGGAATGTAGAAAAAGGTTTTTTTTTTAGTGTAAATGCAATAGTATAAGTTTTGGTAATTGACTCTGGAGTTTATTTTCATTAAATAGGAAAATAAGGATGCATGATCAACTATATATCTATGAAGTTTGGAAAAGTTCTTCCAGTGAATGATGAAGCTTTGAATTTTTTTTTGGAAAAGGATATTTCAATATCTATATTAAAAATAATGGACTCTTGGAGTTAAAAGAAGTAAGGAGAATCTATGGACTTAGAAGGAATATTTTTTTTATTATATATCTTTATGTAATTCTTTACTTGACTCAAAATTTAGTTAGAATTATAGTTGTTGGAAGTTTAACTTCTAAAGATTTTGAAGTTTGGAATTGTAGTTTTAGTCAACTCAGTGAGAATAATATGAAAGTTCTATTAGAAAAATCTATATTTAATATTGAACACAAAGAAATAGAAAAGTGTAAAAATTTTATTTTAGTGAAATAAAGAAGATTATATTTCAACTTAGATGGTAATAAGCTCGTATTCTATAAATTAGAGCTTATAGACTCAAATGTTTAGGGACCTGACCTTGTTTACACCTATGAAGGTTAAATTTTATCTATTACATTCATTGATGATGATACTATAAAATTATGTACTTACCTTTTGAAGCTAATTTTGATGTATTTCTGGTGTTTATTCAGTGGAAATCCTTGGAAAAAATGGAATGTGATTGGAAGTTGAAGTGAATCTGGATAGAAAATGGTGATGAGTACATAGGATACAACTTCTATAATTTCTATAAGAATAAGGTAATATGGAATGAGAATATGGTTCCATTACTCCATAATAGAATGGAGTGGCTGAAAGAATGAATAAGACTCTAATGAAGAAATCTAGAAGTATGAGGCTGCACTTGGGAATGCCTAAGGTGATTTGGGAAGAGGTGCCTAACATAATAGGATATCTCATCAATATAAGTCCAGTATTGGTAGTTGGGTAGGAACTTCTAGAGTAGTTATGGTCTAGAATACAAATTAATTTTGATCATATTAAAAAATTTGATAATTTATCATATGTACATGTTGGTGATAATGAAGGGTATAAACTTGAATCAAAATCCAAAATGAGTTTTTTTATCAAATGTGAATATAACATTTTTTAATATTGATTATTAGATGATGATATGAAGCAAGTAGAAAAAATCATAGATGTTTTCTTTATTGAAAAAAGTTTTGTGGGAGGATCATAATTTGGCAGGGAAGAAAATTGAAGGTGATAAATCAACAATCAAAGTTCAAGTTGATCAAAGTAAAAGTACTAGAATATTACACCTTCTAGAGAACTTGGATGTGAATGATGGAAGTACTAAAATATCATAATTAAGACCATCATAAGATATATCATAAAGTTCAAGGGACATTGATGCTCGAGTGGGAGTATCAAAAGTGCAGGCTCTGGAAGTCAGAGTACTAGAAGTTCAGGTACCAAAAAGAAGAGTTGAACCAATCAGTATAATTTAGCTAAATCAACTAGGTATATTAACCAATTTTATAAATCCAGTTCAAATATTTAATGTTGATGTTAATGTTCTACTCTTAACAAATGCATGATAACCTAAATGCCTAGAAGAAGTGACAATACTTAATGAATCGAAATAGTTTGAGTTAGCTATGAATGAAGAAATAACTTCATTGAAGTTCAAAGAAATCTTGGTTATAACTAAACTTCTAAAATGTAAAATAGAACTAGAAAACAAGTGGGTTTACAATATTAAAGAAAAGGGTGGTGGAAAGAAAAGGTACAAAGTAATACTTTTTATAAAGTATTTTCAACAAAAGGAAGGGGTTGATTTCTCATAAATTTTATCACTAGTAGTTAAACACTAAACTATCTGAACAATTCTTAGTATGGTAGCATCAAAAGATCTATATCTTGAATATATGGATGTTAATATGACTTTCCTTCATGGTCATTTGGAGGAAGAAATTTACTTTAAATAACCAGTATTTTTCACATAAGATGAGAAATGGAATTTTATAGGTAAACTAAAGATGATTTTGTATTGATTGAAGAAATTATCATGACAGTGGAATCATAAATTCGACTCATTTATGTTGGAAAAAGGATTCAATAGATGCAATGCTAATCATTGTTGTTACTGGAAGCAATGGTATGATAGTAATTTCATCATTTTGTTTTCATATGTCAATGACATGTTCCGAGTTAGAATAAATGATAAGAAGATTCAGAAATTGAAGAATAATTTTTCAAGAAGTTTTGAGATGAAATATCTTGAGCAAGCCAAGAAGATATCAGGGGTGGTGATCAAGAGAAATGGTAAAGATAAAAATTTCATGTTATCTCAGAAAGTGTGCATCCAGAAGATAATAAAAATATTTTCGATGATTGGATGCATGAAAGTATTGACTCCTATTTTCAAACATGTTAAACTATCAAAAACACAAACACCAACAATGGAATATGAATATTGGTACATGGAGAAGGTTCCATATACTTCAGATGTTCGAAGATTAAGGTGAAGTTTGGTTTCTACCTAACTAGATATAAATTTTTAAATTGGTGTTTTTAGTAATTTTATGTTAAATTCTAAAATTTAACACCAAGAAGTTTTAAAATGGATCTTTAGGTATTTAAAAGGAATTAAAGATACAACTTTATGCTTTGGGGTGGAAGATCCATTAAGGGGATTTTTTGACTTGGACTTTGTTAGATATTCAGATACTTGAAAAATCATAAACAATTTTTTTTAATTATGGTGGAATAATAGTTATTTGGATGTCAAAACTATATAATATTGTTACATTATGTACCACAAAATCTGAGTATATATCTATAATAGATGTAGGGAAGGAGATGGTTTGTTTGAAGCAGTTGTTAAAGGAATTTGTAAAAATCTTGGGAGGAGGGATTCTTTTTTATGACAACTAAAGTATGATATAATTGGATAAAAATATGAATTTTAATGTAAGAACAACTCATGTCGTCTTGAAGTTCCACTTCATTAGAAACATGCTAGAGGAGAAAGGGTTAGATCTTTGGGAGATAACTTGTATCCAAAATCTAATAGACGTGTTCACTAAAACATCGGCTCAAGAATATTTGATGCAACATCATGCCTCGATATATATCAAGAGAAAAGAAGAAGGTTGTAGAAACACTACTACTACAAAGAGAAAGGAAAAAAATTTTACTGGAAAGTTTCCTAAGTTTTCCCTAAAATAGTATTCAATTGGGATATTTTTGGGATGTGAATCCTGGTTTCAGAGTATCATAATTCCATCCATCAAAATTAAGTTCACCAATATCATTTCATAAGAATTTCAATCATTGGATGATTACTTGGCTCAGTGTGAAGGAATTGATAGTTCATCTCTGTAGTGGTAGCAGGGTCATCAGAAGTTCAAATTTACCAATGATTTCAAGAGCATTCTAGAATGTTCAGCTAACTCTCTGAGAGGAAATCTCTCAAATGAATACTTTAGAATTTTATTGATGCAAGCAGTCAAGGTTAATAAGGTTACTGAGAATCAATAGTGACATTCCATATGGAGGCTCTCCATGAAGGTGGGAAGGTGGTGTGACATAGACAACTGACTGAGTTTCTTATAAAAGGTAGTGGGGACTAAAGGGATCGAGATATGTCAAATACATGAACAGTGTACTGGTGGAATGTACAGTGAACCTTGTAGATCCCTGGGCTGGATCAGGTTCCACTGAGAGGGGTTGAATCAATGGTACACTACTTTTATGAATTCTTTTACTTTTTAATTTAACATATTAAACTTTTTTAGGTTCTCAATCCACTCATTGATGCTCATAGTATCACCTCATATGCAGAAATGATAAAAGAGAGCACAACACATGATATTTACAAGGTTTGCTATAAATTTCTACACCTTTACAAATTGGTTATACCCCCCAATATGGATTCTCTATAATAATATTTTTATCAATTATAATGGTTTAGGAAGAAACTATTTATACCCCCTATTAATCGATCCTCTAGTTAATTTTGGTTATACCCCCTAGCAATCCAACACCTATTCCTCAGTTGGTTATACCCCCCAACCATCTCTTGCTCCTAGCTCCAACTAAGAGACTACTAATTCTAACTCTGATTTAAAACTTCATATAATTCCAACTCCAACTAAGATACTTCTACCTTTCCTAAAGTCTTGCTCCACTCTAAGATGATCTTTTGATCTTCCTCCATGATCTTTTTGAATCACAATTTCTCATGTGCACTTTAAGCAGTTTATAGCTTATTGATCTCACTCAAATATATGTAATCACTTGTATTTGATCAGTTGCCTTAGTGAAACCATGATCGAGTCATTATTGCTTCTTTATATGAATATCTGGCCTCACTTAATGTTTCCAAGTATGCACACAAGTTCTAAAATATTTTTTTCAGTAATAATCCTTCCATAATTCAACTCAATTCTTTCAATTACACTTTATGCATGGATATTTCATGGTCTACTCATATAAAAATCCTAGAACATATAATATTTTTATTTTTTATTTCATGTACTATCATTTATTATTTACTTCAAGTTCCACACTACCTTTTATTGAATAATATTTTAGTATCTCAATGTTCTCAAGGATTTCACTTATGCATGTAAGAATGCATGTTGTTTCTCAAACTCTTGTTCACTGCCTGCCACATGCACTTTCTTCCTTTACACAAATGTATTATGATAACCTATATGTATTTTCAACGTCTTAGTTCCACATGAAAGTACATTGTCCCTATCTTCTTTTATTATTACTCTACAAGCATATGGACCTTCGTGTGAGGGTGCAATATCAATTTCATTCTACTTCACAAAACATGGTTTGGTAATTAACACTATTTGTCTTAAGGAGTTCACTCAAAAAACAATGATCCATTGTGTTAGGGTAATGTA
The DNA here is from genome assembly GCA_963277665.1 of Viscum album. Lineage (NCBI taxonomy): Eukaryota > Viridiplantae > Streptophyta > Magnoliopsida > Santalales > Viscaceae > Viscum > Viscum album. The sequence goes on along the minus strand of OY728143.1, from coordinate 1,363,446,378 downwards.
CAAACCTGAAAGACTTTGTAGTTTTTAGTTTTTTCGTGAGAGCCTTGAGTGTGAAATTCTCATTTCATGAGTCCTATGGTATCCTTCTCTTATGTGTAATCTAAAAACTTCATGAAACATGATTCATAGATGCACTATTTTCTTTAGAATATGATATCCCTTATCAATATCATTGGAACCTCTCTCAGATTAGATGATTGGTATTTATAGGTGAATTCCACCACCTTTGATCCAATAAAAATGCCATCTTAAATCTTCACTTTTTATATCATGTCATGGTTCTATAATAATATTACTGAAGTTTTTGGGAATACTAAATATACACTGAAAAACATGGAATGTTTTCTTATGTAAGATCCCTTTGCGATGAAACACTCACTTGCATATAATTAAGATTATGTGCTTCTCTCTGTTTTAAAACTCGAACATGTCATGTGTTTGAATGGCCTTCTACAAATTCATTTTCATTTTTACATGTCGACTTCTTTGAGTTATTTTCATACATTAAAGATAGAGATTACATGAATGGAGGTTCGAAGCCTCACTATCTCAAAATATCGGCCTCAGAACAACTATGGAGACCTTTACTTTGATTGATGATGGTTTGATCATCTATTATGGTAGAAATATTCCTTCGAGTGTCACTGGAGGTTGAAGATGACTTGTTGAGGTGATCATAAAACCCACATTGGTTGGTTCAGACAACTGATATAATATCCATAACATTTTAAACTAGGTGAATAGTGCACCACTTTTCCTCTATTCCACATCGACCAAAACTTCGAACTTACACTCTTTAATAAGTAAATCAGTGTTGTAAAACTATTATGTCAATAGTGGGAGATCGATACCTGAAACACACCACACACACTTCATGGGTTGCGCCACACCTGTGATGGCCCACCAAAACTCCTAACCCATGTGATCACACCCAAGCATGCTCCTATGAGCCTACACACCAGCTCATTATTTTCCACTATACGAGCTATCTTGTCTGGCACCCTGTATGGTTGAGGCCTCCCACTACAAGAGCATAATTAATCTATCTAGGTTGGATCATGTGGTTGGCCCCATTTTTTATATACTCTAATAAAAACTTATCCAATATTACATGAAATGGGATAATACAAAACTCAATATTCTTCTTTATCACCTATTCATCCTTAAATATTATTCATGGCCATACATTAATTCATCATTAAAATAATAAAATATTGCATGGCCTTCACTTCTTTTTCCACTATTGTAAAAAATGTGTCACTACTGACACAAGTCTTTGAACTTAATATCACTTCAAAAATAATCATAATTTGCAAGGAGAATTATATAATCAAGACATTAAATTCCATAAATTGAATACATAACAATTATCCAAGCATTACCACTTCATCATAAACTCACCAAATTCATATTGACACAACATTGAAAAAAAATGCAACAACAATCCCAACAATCTCCCCCTTTGTATTTTGTTGTCAATATCTATTCACATATTTAAAAGTAAATATGTGTGATCAATCTTTATCCCCTTATTGGAAATCAAATTCAATGGGTAAGTGGAGTACTATCATCTCATCTTTATTCACAAAAATATTTTCTCCTAAATTTTAAGATTGTTTCTTGAATTCTTCTAGGAGAGGGATGATATCAAATGGTTCTATTAGTAAAGAGACTTTAGTTAATAAAATATAAGTCTAAATGGGATAACCCGGTGTAAAAAATATGATAGATATAACCAAATATGTCTCAGTTATCCATAAAATACCATGTATGTGAAATCATGCTAAAAAATTATCAATTCTCATTTAAGGGAATGTAAGTAATCAGATTTATCAATAAAATGCTACATCTTACCCACACTTTAATAAACACATTGAAAAGTTTAGGTGAAAAATATATATCTTTCCCTTTGTATCATCTTATCAACAACCAAGTAATTACATTTAATTGATATGATTAACTTAATTAATAATGAAGGATGAAAGTTCCATTAGAATACCACAACATCCAATTTTATAAAGTTGTTCAGAAGTTCCATATTCACTATGGGGAATAAGGATGAACCTTCTTATTCTTCAAGAGTAAAATTCATTATGAGAATTCCCTCCCAACCTGGGATATTATTTTATATTAATCTCAACATTTACTTTTTGTGAAATCTCTTATTCAATTGTAGTCATCTGAGAACATGAAGCCTCAGGTGATTTCATTTTATTTTAAAAAAGTTCCAACTATTTAGGAAGGCATGTCAAGTATTTGTTGGTTATATATTATGACTTATTACACCTTTCACATAAGACACCATCCACCTTAGTTTCTATAGTCACTTTCTTTCCTTTATATTTGGAAAGTTTTTCAGTTTCCTCCAATTTCTTATCCAATTTTATTTGATTTGGACAAACAATAGGCACTCTTTCCAGACATTTTTTATCTTCTCAAAATATTCACATGGCTTGCCATTTTTTTTTGTTGAAGCCTCTTCCCTTTCTCAAAATTTGGAATATATCTTGGAAATATTATCATGCATTTCTTAACTATGTGACCCTTCTGCTTACATCTACCAAAAAATTATTTTAATAATTTATGTTTGTTCTGAATTGGTAAATTGGATGGGTTCTTGATCACAACATTATTTCTTTGAGAACTTGTTCTCATATATTTATCATAACTCCCCCATTGATTCATGATTGTTTTCTAGAAATGACATGTTATACAAAAAAGAGTAGGATTTGTTCCCATAATTTTTATAGTTCCATTAAAAACCTATAAAATCAAATCTTTCACCATGATATGCATTATATTTAGATACTTATTGTTGTTGTAAATCTTCAAATTAAGCCTTTTTTTTCCTGTGGGAAATGATCTTCTTAAAATATTTATATTTCATTTTGATTTGGGAAATGATATCTCATTTTTATTCTTGGTGTCAGTTTTTTTAACAATCTTATTGTTTTATTCACATCACAAGGATGGATTTTCACCTTTCATTTTCTGTGGATTTTGATTGTATGGTGCATGTATTCCATTTTCTTTATCTTTTCTCTACCTAAATGTAGGCCTTATGTTATCCTCATGAATTTTAATGTTGTTCCAAAATTCCAATGCCTTGTGCATAAACTTCCAACAACACCAACAATAGTCCATGATCCTTCTCTTCTTTTATAGTATAGTTTGTTTATATTTCATAGATTGTGAACCTTTATATTTTTTAATGGAACCACCACTCTTTGTGAAACTTCTTAGGGAACAAATATTAATGATTATTTTCATATCCACCCTTTATGTGGTGGGTTTATCATTATTTTTTACCATATATACTTTCCCATAGTTTGGTTTAAAACATGTACCAACACTTGAAACAACATTAGAACACAATATAGTTTTTGGTTTATGGGATACCTTCTTCTTAGAGGATGATTCCATTTCATTAGAGGATGATCTCATGCTCTTCTTATATTCATGATCCTCAACAAAAACTTGTGTGGAAATATCTATTTTTCAACAATATGGGAAGTTCTGTATTATAGTTATTGTTAATTCTTCAATTTCACCTTCAGCTCTAGGAACTTCATGTCAAGCGAGTTATTTTTGTCCTTAATTGATCTTAGATTGTCTTCCCAATATTCATTCATATTATAGACTTTTTATTTATACATTTACCTTTATTCTTATAAATAATTTTCAAGCTCCTTTACCTTGTATGCTTTATCCTCTAGATGAGTAGCTTTGATAACTATAGAAACTTTGTGCAGCTTTTTAAGTGCATAGAAATATTCAACAAAAACTATCTCAGAAATAACTTTATCATACGCATACTTTTGTAATTATTTGGTTTCAATAATGGATTTCTCCCTTTATTCTAGTAGGTATTTGAGAGTGATTCACTTTTTTAACTTCTTACTTAGTGCATCCTCTAGTTATTCAACTTCTTATTCTAGTTGTACTTTATCAGAATGAAGTCCCTAGATGCCTCTAACAATGCGATTTACAACTTATGTGGGAAATTTCCTAATATTCTATTTTAATACAAAATGAATATCACTAAGTGGTGCATCATAATCACAGAATGAATAAGATTCATTAGGATAATAATAATCAAAATAATTATTTTAATTTTTACCCCTTTGATTACCTTCAGTTGGTGGTGTATCTACCTTTACTATAAGATTCTTCTTCAGATTTTTTGTTAGCCTTTTATTTATGTTATTACGAGTCTTGGAAGAAATATCCATCTGATTTAGCTCACTTATTTTCTAAATTCTTCACTTCATAAAAACTTATTTGTATCTTTAGAGGGAACCTAATGCTTTAATACAACTTATAGATCCCTAGGATAGATCAGGTTCCACTAAGAGGGGGTGAATCAATGATACACTCATTTTATAAATTATTTTAATTTTTAATACAACCTTTTAAAATTATTAAGGTTCTCGATCCACTTAGTGATTCTCAAAGTCTCATCTCATATATAGAAATTATAAGATAGAGAACGACACATATAATTTACAAGGTTTGGTACAATGACCCACTTCTTTCCATGTTAGCTATAACCCCCAACATGGATTCTCCACTATAATATTTTCATCAATTATAATAGTTTAGGTGAAAATTTGTTATACCCCTAGTAATAAATCCTCCAGTTTAATCTAGTTATACCCCCCAACAATCCAACTCTTCTACCTTAGTTGGTTATACCCCCCAAATGCCTCCTACTCCTAGCACTAACTGAGAGACTTTTGCTCCCAACTCTGACCGAAATAATTCCACTACTCATAGCTCCAATTGAGACACTTCTACATTTATTCAAGGATTGATCCACTGCATGATGATATTATGATGGTACTTCATATTTTTTCTAAATAGCACTTGCTCATGTACACTTCAAGTACCTTTGCAACTTTCTGGTATTGCTCAAATATATCTGATCACTTGTATTTGATGATTTTTTTTAGTGTAACTATGCTCGGGTTGTTCTTGCTTCTTCAGATGAATTCCTGACCACACATAATGTGTGAAAGTAGTGTACACAAGTTCTTAAATATTTTATGTAAGAATAATCCTTGCACAATTCAACTCAATTATTTCAAGTACACTCCATGCATAGATATTTCATAAGCTTCTCATATAAAACCCCAAGCACATATAATATTTCTTACTTTTATTTTATGTGTTACCTTTCACTATTTTACTTCAAGTTCCACATTGCCTTTTAGTGAATAATATTTGGTTATATCAATGTTCTCAAGGCTTGTGCATATGCAAGTAATCGTGCATGTTGTTTCTCAAACTCTTGTTCATTTCCTGCCATGTGCATTTTATTCTTTAACACAAATGTGTCATCAAAACCTATATGTATATGTAGTGTCTTAGTTCTTCACATAAGTAAACTATCCCTATATTCTTTCAAGCTTACTATACAAGTGTATGTACCTTCATATAAGGGTGTAATATCACTATCCTTCTCCTTCATGAAACATAGTGTGGTAATGAAATTTTTTTCATGTTTTCTCAAGGAGTTCATATAAAAAATAGTGAGCCTTTGTGTTATGGTAACGTGAAAACCTGAAAGGATTCATAGTTCTCAGTTTCTTCACAACAACCTTGAGTGTGATATTCACATGTTAAGAGTCCCTCAATATCCTTATCCAATGTGCAAGCTAAAATATTCATGGATTCTCTTCATAAAACAAGGTTCATGGATGCTCTTCTTTATTTGAAAAATGAGAAATCTTCTCAATATCATAGCAACCTCTCTCATCCTAGATGATCAGTATTTATTGAAAAATCAAACCACCTTTGATCTAAGAAAAATATCATCCCAAATATCTTATTTTTATGTCATGTAATAATTTTATAATAATATTACCGAAGGTTTTGGTAATCTCAAATATACATCAAAAAACATGGCATGTTTTCTTATGAGATATTTCTTTGCGGTAAATCACTCACATGCATGTAATGAATATAGCATGTTTCTAATAATTTTAAACCTCAAACACATCACATATCTGAATGTTCAACTACAAATTCATTTCCATTCATCTATATCAACTTCATCAGGTTATATGCATGCATGTAAGATGGATATTGCATGCATGGAGGTTTGAAGCCTTTCTGTCTCAAAATATCAGCCTATGAACAACCATAGAGACCTCGTATTTGATCAAAAGTGGTGCATCCATCTACTCTAGCATAAATATGTCTTCGGGTATCATTGGAGGTAGAAGACGACCTGCCGAGGTGATTTTATGTCCCACATTGGTTAGATTGTATGGCTAATGGAATGTCTATGACATTTTAAAGTGGGTGAACAATGCACCACTTTTCCTCCATCCTATATCAATTATTGCTTTTAACTAACACTAAGTAAATTTGTTCCACAACACTCTTAAACCAACGGTGGGGGATCGACACCCGCAACACACTACACACGCCTCACGGATCACACTACACCTACACTAACCCATGAATTCCCCTGGCCCATATGCTCTCACTTGAGAATGCTCCTATAGGAGTACACACTATCCCATTCTCTACCACAATATGGGTTGGCCCAACCAGATCCCATGTGTGGTTGAGGTCTCCTCCCACAAGAGCATAGTCGAGCTATATAGGTTGTCTCATGTGGTTGGCCCCATTTTTTATATACTCCAATAAACACTTGGCCAATATTACATGAAATGTGCCAAGCCAAAACTCAAGCATCTTATTCATATCCTCTTCCTCCTCAAATATTCTTCATGTAAAATGTAAATACATTTTACATGGAAATATTTTAATTCTTCATGAAAATAACAAAATATTGCATGTCCTTCACTTCTTTCTCCATTGTTGTAAACAATTTATCACAATTGACACAAGACTTTAAACTTAAGATCACTTCAACAATCATTGTGATTTGTAAACAGAATTGTCGAAGCATGAAATCCAATTCCATAAAGTTAATACAAAATAATTATCCAATCATCACCACTTCATCTTCAACTCACCAAAAACATATTGACACAACATTGAAAACAACTGCAGCATTGGTTCCAACACATCTTTATTACATACTATACATCTGAGTTTTACAAAGTTTTAATCCTATATAATAAAATCTTACTAACTTTTTATCATTTGAATATAATATTTTCACTTTTGGTGAATAAAAAAGAAAGATTCAGTGTTTTTTTTGTTCATATAGGACAAATTTTTTGAAGCACATTAATATCTTGTTTTCTTTTCTTGCTTTATGCATTTTCATTGCTTGAATTTATAATTATTTGAGTGTTTGTGAGTTTCTATTAATGTGTACATGAGGAAAAATTTATATGGTGGGTATGGTGCCTTAACTTCCTACTTCTAATACACTTATTCGAGAGAATTGAACCTCTAGAGGTTCGGTTTTCTATTGCACTAATGTGAGAAAACTTCTTGTGGTTTGATACGTTGAAATTATATTAGTTCTATTAGAAGCTCGGTTTATGGGGTTTTCCCCAAAAAATAATATGTTTTTATTTTTTAATAATATTTGATATGGTGAAAACCAACCAAGAGTATGTATGTTGGAGTTATTTTATAATCAATGTTATCAATTGAAGTAAAATTTGTTGATAGTTAAGGAAGGATGTCAATTAAAGGATCAAAATACAATGGTGGAATGTTGTCAATTAAAAAAATGGTTATATGTTAAAAGATAAAAAATATAGAATGTTATAACCATGAAGAAATTAAAGTTAACATGAGAAGACTTTGATATTAATGAAGGGGTATAAATACAGAAATCATGGATGTAAACCATGGTTGGTGGAGAAAGAATGGTTGGATACTTACATGGGTCAAGAAGTGATAAGGGGGTATAGGAAATTGTTATATGTTAAATCAGTGTGTGAAAATGATTATGGTAATACTTGAAATACTAGGAGAACAAGTATAACCACAATGAATACATGGATTTTATAGTAAGGAATAGGTGAAATTATCTTAACATAGCAAGTCTAAGAGAGGTTTGAGAAGAGTTGAAGATGACTTGAAAAGTAAAGATTTTCATTCTAGTTTAGATGACTAGGGTGAGTGATCTAAAATATTTGTTCTTACTTATTTAATAATTGAGTGAAATTTGAATAGATTTGGATAATTTTAGAGAAGTCTAGGGAAAAAATTTTAAAAGAATAAAAATACACACTGTATCAGTATTTATCAAGATATAATATTTCTGGGAGAATTTTTAGAAAGGGTGGATTAAATATTATACTATGAAGGAAACTTTTCACACCATAATTTATGTTTTGTAATATTAAAAGGTTAAGAAGTGTGTTTCACTGTGAGTTATTCTCTAAACTTCATGACACAAAGTTTTATTTTAAACTAAATCATGCTATAAGGAATGGACATTATGCCATGAAGGATAGTGAGCTTATAAGGTGGTTCAGCACTAAACGTTACACCCATATGGTCACACCACAATATTAAGAAATGATTTTATTTAAGGTTTAAGGTTATGGTTTAACATATGTGGCTATGTCTTAATTTATTTTGGCTAAAAATATCTTGATATATTGACCTCATAATTTATGAAGTTCAAATTCAAATTAGGTTCTTATTTTTAGAGGACCTTGTAACTGAGTCACGTTATGTCGTAATGTAAGATGTCACGTCATAATTATTTAAACATATGGGTAACTTATATATTTATATGTCTTGGAGATAAGGAGAGATATTAATTGATATTTGGAACCTTGATTCCATATTCCCTATCAGTGATGGCTAGAACTCTGATTATCCCCTATGTCAGGTTGGTTTAGAAATTCAATTAGTGGCATACTCTCATATTCAGGAACTAAAAGAAGTTTTCTATAAATATTTAAGTGGTTGAAACCCTTTCATATCACATATTCATAAATATTTGGGTTAGAAATGACATAAAGTTTAGTGAATCTAATTAAAACAAAGTGGTTTTCTTCTTATAGAGATTTATTAAATTTGGTTTTTTTGAAAAAACGGTATGGATTTTTTTATTTGGTTTATAATTACATATTGGAATGCCTTAATTTATACATGCTTGTTATTTTTCATGTAGGAAATTTTGTAAAATATGTCTTGTACCTATTTTTTAGTAAAATATTTAAATTATGAGCATTTTTATTGTATTTTCTACTAACCAACGTGCCTAGACTTTATAGTCTAGTTTGATAAAAAAATTATGTTATAGATTTAATTATTATGATTTGGTTATTATATTTGACATTTAAGGATGATACTGAATCTTTTAAAGGAGTATATCATGCTTGAATAAAAGGATTATTAGGTACACCCATTATATACAAATATGTTGATGGCTTGGGATGGGCTTACAACACCATAACTTATTATACACCTTACCAATTTATCCAAAGAGATGGGTATCAACATTACCCATATTATTATAAATGATTCATTTTCCCTGGGATGGGTGTAAATGTTTCCCTGACTTATTATACATTATTCTCTTTTCCCCTAATAAAGGCTTGTATGCCTTGACTTATTATACTCATTCTTACCAGGTTCTTGAGTATAGGCTTGAAGAAATTATATCGGGTATGGATCATCTCAATATAGGGGATTTGTTAATATCATTAATTTATAAACTAGATGGACATGTTAAAGTATATTGTTAGTTGTAATTCTTCTCCCCCTAGCCTTGACTTATTGTTTTATACACTTAAGATTATGGCATGTGGTTAAGGGGTAGGTATTGACTACCTACTGGATATGATATACTCACACCTTACATGGGCCCCCATGGGATGTGTTTATATCATTTTGTATGTGACCCAAGTAAATGTAATGTAGCAGTTAATAAGAGTTAGTTCCACTTGAAGTATAGAGTCTCAGTGAAATCTTTTGATCCTTTATGGAAAAATGGATTGGATGTGTAGGGGATTTTCATAGATGTTCACTTTGGAGTTTCTACTTAGGAACCTCACCTTTTTTGTTCCTTATTAATTTTTTATTTTTTTTACTTTTTATATATCACATTTTTCAAATTCTCAAACTTTTTGTTGACAATTTGGTTGTTTTGGATTGTCTTGATGTGTTTATTCATGTAAATTATCTCTTGTATCTATTTTTTTTCTTTTTTATCCATATTCTTCAATGTAGGTTAACCAAAATATGATCATAGACCCTAGACCTTTATTTAAATGGTATTATTAAGGGAAAAAACCTCCTACAAATTGATCCATTACCCCTCATCATTTACACTGTCCTCTAGCGGTTAGGAGTTGTGCTTGAGGTGTTATGGTAGCCTGGCCTAATGTTGTCCAAGTAATTGGGTCATGATCATTATAGGGGAGGCATATACGAAAATAAGAAAAATTTGTTGAAATAAAAAAAATAGATCCATAGTGTTGAATGATTGCAAATATGTAAGGTAATAGAGTGTGCATCATGAACCATTAATATAATTTGTGCAATAATCATCATAGAGATAAAAAAATTAATAATGGATGATAAAGAAGATAGTTTCACCTATTGTGAGAAATAATGATGAATACTTGAACAAAGATTCACCAAGGATAAACAAGTTTGAGTTGGCCTTATGGGCTCTCAAAAGGGTGAAGCATGGATCATGTCTTTTTGGTTTCACAAATATCATTATAAAGTAAGATAGAAAGACTGGTGGGGTAACTCTCTTATGGGTAAATAAAGTTGGAGAAAGATACAATGATGATGCATCAAATGAGGAATCATGCATTGGTAAGATTAGTCTCATATAAAATATGAATCCCCATCCAAATAAATTGGATAATGAAAAATCAAATATCCAAAAATAATTTTTTGCATGTGTTGTTTCTCAAAGGATGGATATAAAGAAGGAATGGAAGGAAGTTTGAATCAAAGGGTTGGTTCATCAAGACCAGACACATTCCTCTACTTGATGATGTATAGGAATAACCCCTCTCCTCATGTATTTAATTATTATAACTATTGTTGGATTAATTCAAGTTTAATGGGTATATACAATCTATAGGGTGAATACATTGAAATATTTGAGTTCATTGTATGGAATGATGAATTTGAAAAGTTTTGTTGAATTAGAGAAGGATGAAAATACTGAATCTAGAATCTAAATTGGTATTAAGGCACAATCTAAAATTTCAATTGGTGTTAGATCAATTCATTTTGTATCATTTTTTTTGTTGATAAAATCCATAATTGGCATCGATCCTAAGCTATAAAGAATAATTAGTATCATAAAAATGTCAAGTAGCTTCAAACCTTAAATAAAGTGGAAGATTGGAAACTGCTGGAGAAAAACACAAGTTAGAAATTATTGAATATATAGAATTATGGTGGGGATATGAGTCTATTTTCAACATTATTTATGTTCTTAATTTGATCAAAAAGTTTATGGATTGATGGAGAAGAAACAATATTCAATGAGGAGTTAATTTTTTATTTATTTTGGTTTAAAAAAAGTTGTATTATCTATTTTTTTAGATGATTAAATTTGATAAAATGAGACTCCCAATGTGAAAAAAGTTCTTATAATTGGTTTTAAATATGAATTAATCAAGTGTATTTGTAGCTCAAAATTTCTAAGAATGATTGGCCTCATATAGAAATGGAGATAAGCTCTATAGAAAAGGAAGGAGTTGTCTTAGCAACTTGTATGGATCGCACACTTTTTGATTTATTGTTTATTACTTGATTATATTATGAAAGTGTTATTAATATAGCATAGAGAATTATAAAACAAAGTAAACACTCAAGTTACATACATTTATAAAATTAAGTGAGCGTAATAAAAAACATTGAAGTTTATAACCTATCCTCTTATTTTCTACACTGATATTTGACTTAAGTTGGCTTAGAGGATTTTTTATGACTATTTATAAATTAAAAAGTTCACTCATTGAAAATATTTGATAGGTTAAACTAAAATTGTGAAAATTATGGGATTCATAGGAAAATATTTAATTTTTCAAAATTAGTGGTGTTAAATCCCTTGGTAACACAATAAGTGGTTTCAAATATGGAGCTAAGAAGATGTAGTAGAGTGTTAACCAAGGAGGAGAATATGTGAATCATATAATGGAAATATAGTAAATATAAATTAGAGTTGAATGATAAATTTTACAATTAGATAATAGAGATGAAGGTTATGAATATATGGTGAAAGAGGAGTTATATGACATGGGGTGGTTAAACTCTCAAAATCTAGAAATTTTTATGCATTGATGTGATGAAGATTCCTTATTGAAAAACCCAGTGCATGTATTTCATTGAAAAAGTGGGGGAAATCCAGTGAATATGACCTTTGTATTTTATTGAAATAGGGGAGAAGGTGAGGACAACCTCTGACTCAATATGGATCTTGATATTAGGGATATTTCATGGAAATACTGGATTGATACTTATGAATCAAAGTCTAATGATACTTATTGAAGTTTTATCTTTTGATTTTAGTTGTTGGATTTCTATATTTTTTTGGTTTGTGTATTATTATATTTTGTAAGGGTTCCCACTCCACCCTAAAATATATACTTTTCAAAAATTCCAAAAAATCAATTGAAATGGAGAAGGTGAAGTACATAACTTATTATACCTTTAAGGAGAGAAATTCCATTTGTAAATATGGATTATAATGAAATGGATTCATGGGAGAATTATTCATATATGGATTCATGGAAGAATTGTTAACAAAATTCAAAAGGGGAGAATATTGCAACCAAATATTATATGTTTTATTTTTAAATAATATTGTATATGGTGATATCCAACCAAGAGGAAGTATGTCAGAGTTATATGGGAATAAATGATGTCAATTGAAGCTAGATTTTTTTATAGTTAATTAAGGATGTAAATTAAAGGATCAAAATATAATAGGAGAATTTTGTCAAGTAAACAAGTTGTTGTATGCTAAAATATCATGTAATAGATAATTTTACAACCATGAAGAATTTGAAGTTGGAATGAGAATAATTTGAGATTCATAAAGAGAGATAAAGATGGAAATCATGCATGAGATCCATGGTTGATGTAGAAAGAATGATTGGATGCTTACATGGGTTAAGAAGTGAGAATGGGGATGCAATAAATTGTTATACATGAAATTAGTGCATGAAAATGAGTGTGGTAATACTTGGAAGACTAGAAGGACATGTATTAAAGTAACAATAGTGACTACATGGAGTCTATGGTAGGTAAAAGGTTAAAGTAGCTTAGGATGACATTACTAAGGGAGTTTTGAGAAGAGTTGAAGATATCTTGGAAAGTGTAGATTCACAATTTGGTTTAAATTATTGAGGTAAGGTATTTAATATGTTTGGTGAGGCCTATATAAGCATCTTGTGAAATTTGAAAATATTTGGAGAAGCTTATAGAAGTCTGGAGGAAATTTTTTGAAAGAATAAAAATACACATTGAAACAGTATTTATTAATTTATAATATTTATGGGTGAGTTTCTAGAAAGAATGAATTAAATATTTCACTATGAAGAAAAAAAATTATACTAGAATTTATGTTGCATAATATTAAAATGTGAATAAGTGATTGTCACTATCATTTATGGTCTAAACTTCACATTGTAATGCAGTGGTGGAATATAGAGAAAGTTTTGGTTTAAAATAAATCACATTAAAAGGAATGTACATTACTCCATGAATGATAATGATCTTAAAAAGTGGTTTATCACTAGATGTTACACCAAGATGGTCATGCCATAATATTAAGAAATGATTTTATAGAAGTTTGAAGGCTATGTTGTAACCTATATTGTTACATCATAATGTATTTGGGCTAAAAATATCTCAAGATATCAACCTTGTAATTTACAAAGTTCAAATTCAAATATGGTCCTTATTTTCATAGGACCCCATAATAGAGTCATGTTACACCATAATAGAATGCATCAAATCATAATTCTTTAAACATGTATATAACTTAGAGATTCATATATCTTGAAGATAAGGAGATATATGACTCGAGATCTGAAAGGTTGACTCAACTTAGTTAGATAGATTTGATTACACTTAAACGAGTGTAACATATGGAATAACCTTGGATGACTTGGAGAACATGGATTGATCTCAACCATTGGTTGAAGGAAATAGAGATAATAATCCAATAAATTTTCTATTGTGGTATAATTGAAAATATAATTAAAGAACAAAATTATTAGATCCAACTTTATATAGAGAAAAGTGATTCATAATAGATTACTCATTGATACATTTGATTAATTTAAGGAAGGATCATTGTTGATGTAGTTTTATTAATTACAACTGGTTAGTTGGTTAAGAATATGAAGTGTACCAAAGATAAATCCTTTTATAGGATTATTCTTATCTGGGGGAGTTTTTTTTTTGTTGTTTCAATCATTTAAAGTGCTAGGATTCATTCTAAAAATGAGTTAATCTTGCAAGAATTTTGAGAAAGAAGGCAATATGGTGGATATCAATGTCACATAAATTATGGAATTACTTAATGTAAAGGAGATCTATTTACACATGTTTATTAAATAAACCTTTGTTTTTGTAAATTGTTTAAGACTTCCTTGAAGTAGTGCACATAGTGGAAGAATAAGGAGTGGCCCTTGGAAGAGCAACGATCTTTCCCTAAATCCCTTGTAAAGATAGTGAAACTTGACATGGAGTGACCAAAACCTAGACATCTTATCCACTAAAACAATGCATTAATAGTTGATTTTGGTATATAGAAAAATCATAATGTGTATGCTCGTTAGTTGTAACTTAGTACCGATGAACCAAGTAAAATCCTTTTATTCTTGTGTGCTTTATTTTTTGGATATGTGTTAGATATTCAATGTAAGTGAGATTAAGGGCATGATATACTAAGCATTTTTTTATAACAAGGTAATAAGATCTAATTATGGGTGGAAGTTATGTGATAAAATGTTTGAATGAACAACACCTTGATTCACCCCCTCAATGTGTCTTATAACTCATGTTATAATATGCTAGTCCCGACAATCATGTTTTTAGAAAAAATCCCATAATACCCCTCTAAAAAACCATGGATATAGAGACCCATACTAGACTTAACATAATTAGTATAATAATATCATTATTTAGATTATACATCTCATAAATAATCACAAAACCCAATGATTGAAAGATATATTTTCTTAGAGATTAACTACATAAACATCTTATTTTACAACACTTGCAAACATTTCGTTATATTCATGCTCCTATAGACCCTTTCTAGAAATCTCACATGATATATTAATCTTCATAACATGGGGATTGGAAGCATAATAAAGGAGTGATCTTAAACGCTCAGTGAGGGAAAAGACATATCATAAAGAGTTAGATCTTAAACATGAAGGATAATATGAGGAAAACATAAATTTATTAATAAAATATCAAAATACCATGTATAATAATCATAAAACATGATACAGTAACATAAGATAATAAAAAGATCATTAAGGAACCATAAAATACATGAAATGACTCAAATAACATATCAATGGTCATATAACATGTGCACAAGATATAAAACTGTGGAATAATTTAAAAATAAATAAGTTGTAATCATGAAAACATTACATTTAATAGAAATAAAATGAATCTTTTAAATTTGTAATTACTTGATAAACAACTTGGAAATGTGGCACAATCACCAGCATTGAAAATCTTATGAATAAATCTTTATTCATCATGTTTACACAACAACTTATGAACATATATTCCCACATATCATCCATTCAATAAACTTGTGAAAAAATATCCCTATATCTCATTCACACAATAAACTTGTGAACAAATATTTCAGCATCTCATTCGCATAATAAACTTGTAAATGAAGATTCCCACATCTCATCCACAAAACAATCATGTGAACAAAGTTTCTTGAATCTCATTTACACAACATTACATTGTCTCATGTGATATTAAACCTTAAAAAATGCAATTTATGGTGATATAGTACCCCACCCTTCATTATTCATACATATGAGTTCCATAAGAAAATCAAACATTCATCATCTCATAAAGACCATCGAAAAAGAGTGGGTTTCTTAAAATATTCAAAAACATCACATGACATGAACTTAATAAATTATATAATATCAAAAAATCATTTTCCAAAAGAAATAATATCATAATAAAATATAAAAGTTGATCAAAATATCACTTCATGAAAGATAAACCTTGGAGGGTAAATATAAGATAAAATACAAAAGTTTTCACAAAACCTTTTAAAACATTGTTATAAAATATGAATTGTAAATTGCTTTGAAAACACATTTTTGAGAATAGAAAGAGAATAATTTTTGAAAAACTTATTAAAAAAAGTTACAAATAAAATATCCTTTAAAAAATATAAGGTTTAAAAAAGGATAATTGAAAATATTTTGAAAACATTTAATTTTGAAAATAATCTTTGATAATGGAAACTTGAAAAGAATATAAAGTTTTGAAAAGGGAAAGTGAAAATATTTTTAAAAAATTTACTTTTAAAAATAATCTCTAATAATGAAAACTTGAAAAATACAAAGTTTTTTAAAAGTGAAAGTGACAATGCTTTAAAAACTTTTACTTTGAAAAGAATATTTAATAATGGAAACTTAAAAATGATATAATGTTTTCAAAAAGGTTAGTAAAAATACATTGAAAACTATTACTTTTAAAAATAATAATTAATAATGGAACCATGAAAAGGATATAAATATTATCAAAATAAAATGTGGTGAGGAAGACAAAACTTTTTATTTTGAAAAGATATAAAAACCTTTTGAACATTTTGAAATAACCTTGTTAAAAACTCACATCATTAAAAAGATAGTGAAACCTTTTTTTAATGAATAAAGAGGAATAGAAGGATCATTAGAGATAAAAATAATTTTATTTTACACTAGTTAAAGGAGAACATTAGTGGGAAGTAAAAACATGGACATGGAATAAAAAATCATTAAAAGAAATGAAAATTATTCTTAACAAAAATGCATTTTAATGAAATAATAGAATCATCATGAAATGATAATTTAGTGTGGATCATGATTTAACCATAAAATAATGTGTAAATACAACATAAAATCATCATAGTTTATAATAGATCAATATTGAAATATTATAGTCAAAAAAGAATGATTATGACCCAAGGAAAAGATTTGAGTCATGAAAAACCCTTATAGTCTTTGTAAAATTTGAATCAAAACAAAATGAGAGGTATAATGTTAAAAAGAATACTTAATATCATGAAATTTAAGATAACCATGATATAAAATGACAATAGGTCAGTATTTAAACCATTGAAAAGGAAACATGGTGTATATCTTTAAAATATATCAAGATATTCAAATTTGAGACAAAGAAACCCTTATGGCTTTAGAAATTTTCAAATAAAAACCCCTTGAAAAAGTGGGCTTGAAATTAAACTTCAAATAGAATTATTAAAATATTATTCATGATATTATATCTCAAATAGTTTGTATATGAATCACATAAATGAAATTAGGTGCATAATACCGAATATGTCTTAGAGAGAGGAATTTTGAGAGGAAAACTCTTACATTGTTTCTACGCATTCTAACTTCCTATAAAACAAACATAGATATATTAATAATTTATTTAATAACCTTATTCATATATTTTACCTTTTACATTATTAATTTATAATTATTTATTATGGCTATATTGGTTAGTTATAGCTTATTCCATCCATCAAGTGTTAATAACTTAACTGTTTTCGCATGTTTTATAGTGTTGATATCATTACCTGTAACGACCCAATATTTCTTCAATGGAAATTCCTTTATTATAAATATGTCATTATCACGTCACAACATAATTAACTTCTAAGTGATATGTTACCCTTAAACATAAGTTTTTCACTTTTGTGATGTGAATTTCAAAAATCTGACATACACGGTTGCGATCAGTAAGTTATTTGGAGTCTAATAAGAAAAACTAATTTTTTTTGTGAATAGTAACCTACCCTTATGAATATTAACATACCCTTATGAATAGTGATATACCCTTATGAATAGTAACCTTAACTATGATAGTATATAAATAATATTCAAGTGGAAGTACAATATACCTATGTTTTGGAATAAGTAAATAAAGGTTTTAAAACTGTTTTTTTAGAATAAATTATAATTTTAATTAAATATTAAATTAATCATATTTATATAATTATTTTTGAAAAATAAATTTAATTTTTGGATGGTACACATCAAAAAATGGTTTGGGTGAATTTTTGGTATTTTTCTAAAAAACTTGAATTTTTTATGAATAGTAAAATATGATAATTCACAATAAATGCTAAAACCTGAATTTATGCATCATGCTTGAGTCATGGATGATGTAAGACCACTTGGTTATAACTCAAATTCATTTATTACTATTATTGGTCATTTAATCATCAATATTTCTTGTCTTGAGGGAAATTAATAAACTAATGATTAAAAAATTATGAAAACCCTCCTCTCCTCCACTATAACCCCCCCCCCCCTCACTCTCTCTTCTCTTCACTCCTCTAAGCCTTGAATATCCTCAATTTTTTTCCCAAATAACCTCCCCTAGTCACTAGAAACTTCTAGTAAGCTCTTGGTCTTACCAAAAGACCAAAATCCCTTCCCTTAAGGAGGTTCTCAAAGAGATTATTTCAAGAGGTAAAGCACCTTTCTTTTTCATCTAGTTTCATTTCAATTTATCTTCCTTTATTATCCTCTCCTCACCTCCTCTATCCAAATGAACATTATATACCAGGATCATATATATACTGGAATTATATCATGTGAATGGTCATCATCAATATCATTACTCTCTCTCTCTCTTATTTTATAAACGAAATCAACGTCCATGAGGTTCCAATTTATAACCTTCGTGGACGATGAAGTTTCATTCTTCAATTTATCCTTAACTAATGGTAATGAAACCATTTTTATGGTTTAAATAGACTATAATATAGGTATTATAACCTAATTAATTTTTATTAACTATTATACGTACATATTATTAAATCATATGACCAAACTAGTTCCTAATAATCAAAATATTGCTAAAATAATCTAAGTGAATGTCATAAATATTTCATCTAATATTCATCCTCTTTCCATGTAACCAAATGATATAAAATAACACTAACACTTATGGATTTTAAAAAATAATATGTAATTTCAATTCTGTAGATTTACATCCATTACACATGAAGTCCATTACTTAAGAACAAGTGAACCGATTATGAAAATAAAGAAACCGAACACTCTGGAACGATGAAATTCAATATAATAATTTATCACTAAGGGCATAAATGAACTAAAAATAATTATGATAAAATAAATACATGTATAATAGGTTCTGAAATAATTTATTAATAAGTCTAATTTCATATTTCATGATCTTAAGTTCAAGAGCGGAACACGTTCGGACTTAAGGTAAGAGTTTTCTCACTCGAACCTCCATTTTCATTCGAGTTACTTTTATTGTCTAATTACCTCAATGAAATTCTTTTATATTATTATTTAATCCTAATAAAATATGTTTTATTGTTATTTATATTTTTACCAACCATAAACCTTCCTTATTTTGTGGATATTTACACGTTTTAAAAGGAACTTTCAAAATTGTTTCCAAAATACAAGCCTGATTCTAGGGAATTTTTCAAATTCTTACCTGTTTTCTAGGGCACTCTATAATATGATTTTTGGAAAACATTATATTTATAAAATCACTAATTTTATTATTAAAATACTATATTACTTCACTTATGGTTTTATACAAATATTTTTTTCAAAAGAACTCTTCTTTTCAAAATAAAAGAGTATTTATCTCAAGAATTGCTTAATGATTTTATAAGAGTATTTTCGTCTGATTCAACACTCTTGTTCATTATTATGTATTGGTGGGTTTAATAATTTATGATGTCATATACTATATTTTATTTAATGGTTTATGACTAAATTTATTGTGGATGATCTATCCTAAAACCATTCACCATATTACTCGGAATGGTTAGTGTTTTATGTTTAATGATTGGGGAAAGTTAGTTACATTTCATATTATAGTTTCAATATGAATGTATATGTTGTTTATGTTTATCCCCACTCATATGAGGAATGAATTGGACTTATTATGTGATGGGTTGGGTCTGCTTTATCCCCTCTATGCATCGGTAGGTCTCATGAGACAAATAGACGTGGAATTGGCCGAGGACTTTCCCAATGTGATATATAGATTTGGCCAAGCCCTAAATCATTTTTAGACGTCTTGGTCGAGGCCTTGAAAAAATGTTTCAGAATGTCCGACATATGAAATTACCTCATTATGAATCTAGTAATTGAAATTTCATGTGGTTATTTGACTAGTAGAATACCCATGATTATGTTTTATTTATGGCATTATTTACTCATCCCATATTCCAGCCATAATGTGTTCAAGTTTATTATTTTTAAAGGCAATTATTTTATATTATTCACCATGTCTTATGTTTATGCTATCTCCCACTGTATTTTTTACCCTTACTGGTCATTTGAGCACACCCCTTTCTTATGTTTCATTTTACCTAGATATGAAGAAGTAAATTATTAATGACTTATAGGAATAATCTAGGAGGCTTAGATGTCTCTAATGGAACAAATTAGTGTTGTTTTTTCCTTCATGATGTAATGTTAAACTTATATTTATGTATCTTGTTTCCAAAATCTACTAAACTACTTGGTCTTTCGGGATGCATTTTCCTTGTTTATATGCCAATGTAATAAAATAAGTCACCAGCTCCGGGCATTTGGGGTCAGTTCCTTAAAGTTGGTATTAAAGGAAGTTTAGTAGAAAACTTGGAAAGTAGATTTAAAAAATGTTTATTAGGGAACAAATCCCTAATACAATCTTTGAGGATAAACATACAAGAACATCCTGGTATTTTGGTAAGGAATAGATTATGTGGATCTTTCTATAAAATACATCCTTGTATAGATACAAATAGGTAAAGTTGGATCTGGAACAGATGTACCTAAGAGTGAAATCTCTAATAAGGAGTTTTGGGCTTGAACTAGGGTATCCTGTTACATGACAATGGGCCTTGTTGTTCTCTTGGTATTGACACTCCGAAGGTATATGCTTAGGATAATTCACATTTCCTTTACAATCCATTATTAAGGATTTAAATTCAAATTTTTCCTTAAAGAATCCATTTTTGTGATTATGGGATTAGACATGTGTAGGATCTCAATTTATGCTAAGTATTTTGTTAAGTTAAGATTATACATTATGATTAATAACCTAATCTAGTGTATTTCATCATTTAGAAATGGAACCTAGTGGAAGAAATGGAAACTGCATGAACACGTGTATCTCATGTAGGGATTACCCTTCGACACAAGATAATGATGTAGGCTCTGCGATTGGTGCAGAGTAGCTTATAACTATACTGGGACAACTTACTTAGGTTATGAACAATAACCTTACCCATATGAATAATCTGGATCCTCCATGTGGAGGATATTTTTTATATCTCTTTATGTGAAAACAACCTCTATTATTCAATGGGACTACAAACCCATTTGTAGTTGAGTAGTGGATAAGTTTCCTAGAGAAGATATTTTTCACTTTGGGATGTAACGAAAGAGAGAAGGTCATAATGGTAGTTTATTATCTATCAGGAGATACATATTAGTAGTGGTCGTTAATCTAAAACATAAAGGAGGAAGAATAAATAGAGGAGATGGAATAGAGGGACTTTAAGGAAATATTCCTAGAGAAATACTTTCCTCGTGAACAACGAGCAGATATGGAAAGGTAGTTTATAAATTTGAAGAAAAAGGAAGATGATAATGTTGCAAAGTATGAATCTAACTTCACAAGGTTATAAAGGCATGATGTGGACTACATACGAAATATGACGAGCAAGATTTATCGATTCTTTGATGTACTAAATCCATTCCTTTGGCAGGCTCTGTTCTCCCAGAGTTTCTCGTCGTATGAAGATATAGTTTCATGTTCTATCAAGAGGGAAAAGGAATTTTCCAAGTCTTATGACTTTAAGGGAAACTAAGAGAGTAAGAGGGATTCTGAAAACTCTGGAAAAAGAAATAAGGAAACAAGGAAGAAGGGAAGAGTTGAATTTCCACCATGTGATAATTGTGGAAGGAAACACCCTGGTATGTTCTTAAAGGGAAAAGGAGTATGCTAAAAATGTGGATAGAAAGGCCATCTTACTGGTGATTGCAAGGGAAATAAATAAGCTATTAATGTTCAATTCTATAATTATCGGGAGTTGGGTAACTATGCTAATGATTTTCCAAAGAGTCAAGGAATATGCAACAGAAAAGGCCAAGGGGGTAGGGAAAATCTTATGCAATCACAACTGTAGTGGTCAAAGTTCTGAATGATGTGGTGGAAGGTACTTTAATAGTTTCATCAAACTTATCCAATGCTTTATTTGATTATGGATCGTCGCATTCATTTATATCTTCCTAGTTTTCCAAGAAAATTAGATATGTCCAATTTGATTTAATAAAGGAGTTATCAGTCAAAACTCCTAGTGGATGTATCATTGCAATAAAGGTGTGTCAATTAGTCTCCCTCATGACACATAAACACTATTTAGTTGCTAACCTTATCATCATACCAATGATTGACTTTTATATAATTCTCGGTATGAATTGGCTATAAAATTATGATGCGAATATCTATTGCAAGAATAATGAAGTTGCAATTTTTGAGAATGGTGTAGAATCCCTTATCTTTATATTAGAAACCTCACCATATAATTTTCATCTAGATCCACCCTTAGTAGCTCTACTGAACTCAATCATTGGGGAGGAAGGGAATGCAATAAATATGGGTGAGTAAAATAATTTTCAAATAGAATATGTACCTATTGTACAAGAATATATAGATGTATTTCTAAAGGATTTACCTAGACATCCTCCAGAGCAGAAAATTGAGTTTTCCATTAACTTAATTCCTAGTTCAAGGCCCATATCAAAGACCCCTTATATAATGTCCATTGTGGAGTTAGTGGAACTAAAGAAACAACTAGATGAATTGAGTGATAAAAGATTTATTCTCCCTAGATTTTCTCCATGGGTATCCCCTGTTTTTTTCGTTAAGAATAAATATGGGTCTATGAGGTTGTACATTGACTATAGGGAGATCAATTTTATAACAATAAAGAACAAGTATCCCCTACCTCACATTGATGATTTATTTGATCAACTTCATGGAGACAAATATTTTTTGAATATTGATCTTCGATTTGGATATCATTTGTTGCTTGTGAGGAAGGAAGACATTCCAAAAACAGCATTCTAAACTAGGTACAGGTATTAAGGATTTACAATAATGCCTTTTGGACTAACTAATGCACCATCTATTTTCATGGATCTAATGAATAAAATTTTCAAGGAATATCTTGATGACTTTGTGGTAGTGTTTATTGATGATATCCTGGTATAATCTAAAAGCTATGAAGATCATGAAAATCACTTTTGCACTATTCTGAAGACTCTTGGAAGAAATGAATTATATGGGAAATTTAGAAAGTGTGATTTTTGGCTTCAATCGGTTTCCTTTCTAGGCTATATTGTCTCTAAGGATGGAATATCTATAGGTCTTGTGAAGACAAAGGCTGTGCAATAATGGCCTACTCTAACAAACATAACTAAGGTATGTAGTTTTATTGGTTTAGCAGGTTATTATTGGCGTTTCGTTTAGAACTTTGCCCATTTATCCAACGCAATGACCAAGATTACATAAAAAGAGGTTAAGTTCATATGGGAAAAAGAATGTGAAGAATGTTTTAGAGAATTTAATACAAGATTAGTAAATGATCCAATCTTGACTCTACCACCAGGGAATGATGTATTTGTGATCTTTAGCGATGTATCAAAGAAAGGACTTGGTTGTGTCCTTATGTAGAATGATAGAGTGACTGCCTATGCATATAGGAAGCTAAAAATTCATGAACAAAACTATCCAACTCATGATCTTGAGTTAGCAGTGGTAATCTTTGCTATGAAGATTTGGAGACATTACCTCTATGGAGAAAAATGTGAGATATATACAGATAATAAGAGTTTGAAATATATCTTCTCACAGAAAGAACCCAACATGAGACAAAGGATATGGATTGATCTCCTCAAGTATTATGATTTCACAATACACTACCACCTGGGGAAGGAAAATAAGGTGGCAGATGCTTTGATTAGAAAGGACCACATAATTTTGAACAAGATGAGAGTAGAAAGGAATCCTCTATTCATGGATCTAGTAAATATGGATATGGGAATTATTAAGGAAGGTAACACATCACAACTTTTTCAAATGGTTTCCAAACCTTCTTTACTAGAAAGGATAAAAATTTATTAGGCTGATGATGAGGAGTTTCAAAAGAAAATTAAATTTGTAAATGATGGGAAGTTGATTGACTTCGTATATAAAGGTGGAATTTTGAAATTCGGAAATATATTTTGTGTTCCCGCTATTCTTGATCTAAAGAGAGAACTATTGGATGATTCTCATAGCTCTAATTTTTCTATACACCCTAGTAGAACAAAGATGTATAGAGATATAAATGACATTTTTTGTGGGAAAACATAAAGAGGGATATTGTTGATTATGTATCGAGATGTTTGGTTTGTCAACAAGTAAAGGCTGGAAGACAATGTCTTGGAGGAGTCATACAACCCCTTCTTATTCCTATGTGGAAATGGGGTGATATTACAATGGGCTTTGTCATGGGGATACCAAAGACTCCAAGAAAAAGTGATGCGATATGCATCATTGTCGACCGTCTTACAAAATCATCACATTTTCTTGGTATAAGAGAAGATTTACCACTTGAACATTTAGCAATACTATATGTTAATGAAGTTGTGAGACTTCATGGTGTAACCTTATCAATTTTATCTGATCGTGATCCCCATTTTACATCACAATTCTGGAAAAGTCTTTAGAAGTCCCTATATATTGATCTTCGTTTGAGCACTGCCTGTAACACCTCGAAAACTTGTACCTCTTGTTTTGATAAGTTTAAGTTTTAATTTTGTTTGAGTTCCTTAATAACTAAACAAACTTGTTTCTCTTGAGAAAGTAATAATATGGTCTTAATTTATATTAGAATGAAACCGAGTAAAATACACAAATGGACACAAGGCTTTTCATAATAAAAAGAACATCATAGTGTTTACAATGTGTTAAGATCACAAGGAAACATCCTACCCAAAAATGCCTAATAATAATCCTATTAGAACTACAGGAAGGCACCCTACAAAGACAACAAAACACGGTAAATAAAGAAGATCCTTCAGGTAAGTGAAAATAAATAACAACACCACCATGATCATATAAAGTGTGTTGAGAATCAACGGTATGACAAGCACAATCTCCTTATTCTTCTTGAGTTTAGGACACTCTAAGGCATGGTTTCATAGGGAATCATCCCGACCGTTGCTCTGGTGACCGTTAAAAGCTAACGGTTATAATTATCGTTGTTGGAATTTGTTAGTATAATTGAAATTATTTAAGTATTAATTAGTTTCCAAATATTTAAGTTATGATTAAAATTATAATTAAACCATCATTTATGAACTCTAAAAGGATATGAGTTAGAACTTTGTTTCACCCTTACGTGATTTTGAAAGGTATTAAGGAATTAAAAACACTTTGCGAATATTTTAAATACAATGTAATGATTTTCATTTCTTAAATAATGTTATAAACTATGTTTAAATTCTTCAAATTAAATAATTTTTTGGATTAAATTAAGTTTTCTATGATACTAGTACAAAAATTATCATATAGGTTTATTAAAATCTCTTTTTTTATAAATTTTTCTGTTAAAAAGGTTTAGTGTTTATAATTTTATAAATACTTTTAACTAAGACAAAGTTTATTTTGTATTCATTAATGTTTAAGAGTATAAATTCTATATAGTTTTAATAAATGAATTGTTTTCTCTTCTTTAAAACTTTTTAATTTTGAGTGTAGGATTTTATAAAAAAAAATAGGCCCGCTAGGGCTAACCCTTTATGGCTAGGTATGAGGGAGGTAGATCACACGAAGTGGCTGAGCCTAAGCCCTCAGCTGAAGCCAAGGCCGGCCTAAGCTCGGATAGAGGTCCCTTGAAGGGCGCATGGGAGTAGGAGAGTGTAGGCGCACCACCATGGGGGAGAGGCCGCGGTGGAGCTTGGGTAGGCTAAGGCCTGCGGGGCGGGGTGGGATCCCTTGTATAGGGCCCCCTTCGTGTGTGTTGTGTGTTTTTTGAGTAGTCATTGGGAAGATCGGGCTTATAAGGGAGGCGAAAACATCTCACTATTTTGATGTGGGATGTGTTTTTTTAGTCAAAATGCGATCTAGGCCATTGGATTGCATCGCGCATGATCTGGACCGCCGATCACGATCTCGTTTTCGACCTTCAGCAACCGCGGTTTTACACCGTGTTTTTCTACGTCGTTTGATCTACCATAGATCTAATTGCGGTCATCAGTGTGTTTAAAAATGCCACGTCGAACCGGGAACATTCGATGAAACTCAAATTTAATCTGAGCCACCTGTTTCCTTTTAAAAAATGTGGATGTGCCTCAGTCCTTGGATCAATATCAGGTTTGATCTAGACCATCCTTTTTTCTCCAGATTTCAATTTTTCCGCATCGTCTTCTTCCTCCTTCGCATGGGTTTACACCATTAACCCTACACCTATGTCACCATCTCGTTTTCTTCACCACTGACCATCAGGGACCCACCTTGTCTCCCCTTTTCTTCAAGCACAACACCACCCATTTAATGCACCGCAAGGGGGTACATTTTTGCGTGAAAAGTTGTGTTTTATTTTTAGTATATAAGTAATCGGTTGTTCCTCAAAGAACTCCCGGTTCTTCTCCCCGCTCAAGCCTCCAGCAAGTCCCAGCTAACCTCCCTCGAGTTCTCCTCCCCCTGGTTTTAAAGTAAGGGTTTTAGTTTTTCCTTGTCTTTTTTCTTTGAGAGTATATACACATATATACTCATAAAAAAATGTATTTATAATTTCGTGGTTTAGTTCAAACGTTCATCCGTACTGAACCTGGCCTTCAGGTTTTTGTGTTCAGATGGCATAAAGGATATAAGGGTTATATTTTGCCTTTTTTTGTTGTTTTGAATATAAATATATATATATGTGTGTGTGTGTGTGTGTGTGTACTCATAAAGGTATGTATTTTAAATAACCCCACGGGTTAGTTGAGATCCTTCTTATAACCGAACCTAAGTCTCTAAATTTTGTATTTTCAGAGTATTTGTAAGATGTTTAATGTTTACAAATCTTAAGGCATATTATATATATATACACATATATATATATATAGTTATATGTACTTTTATTATATATATATGAATAAGCATAGCCTTTCGCTTTTTAGTATAGGCCCACGAACACTCCATCCATGAAGAAAATATTTCAAGATAAGAACTTTAAATGCAAGAGTAATATTTGCGTATAAAGTTTTTATATAATTGATTATGCACTATGCATATAAATATACACATAATTTCATATATGTATATATAAATATATATGGAAAATGTTTTATATTTTCAGTTCTTAATAGAATTGTATGGGTAGGTATTCATAAACAAAATTTTATGACCAAGGGCATGACCTGCCCTATATAAAACATTGTTAAACTAATATCTTTAGGGGGTTAATGCACATGGATGTGCCAATATTTTTAGTATGAGTTCGGTTATATACATATATCTTATATGTTTCATGAACCTTTATTATACCCAGTTTTGAGGTCTTTACACATTAAGTCCCGAGTTTAAGTGGAGATTAAAACATAAGAAATGTTGTGCTATTCAAAACTTATATCCACATTTATGACTCACTTATTTTCTTATATTTTAAATAATTTTGATTATGGTGAAGATTCATACTTTCTATTATGGACATTATTCTGTGGTATACAAAGGCTTATCAGCATTGAATGATTTAGCATCTTCATGCTTAAAACCCTACATGAATTTTTGGTTTACTTTTTAATGAATTGGTTAATAAGGTTTTAGAATTATGAGAATAACATTGAATGTGACAAATTCTATTTTTGTTTTTCTTTTAGTACCTTGAATGTCAATCTACGTGCCATAATCTACCTTTGTTTTTACCATTTAATGACAGTCATATAATTGTTAGCTCTATTTTTAAACATCTAGATGCATGTCTCACTTTATAAGATATGTAAATGTTAAAGGATGAAATATAATTACTATAACCAATTATGTATGAATTTATCCAAAGTAGTATACTTTGAATAATTAAAAATGAGTAATTAAATATTCAAAATGGTATGGGACATTTTGAATATACAACCCTTTTTGGAATATGAGGAGTGTTTTGGACTAGTAAGTTCTTGGTTGGGGACCAGTATAAGTAAGCCCTCCAGGTTGGAGTCTGGTTATAGATGCTCTCTGGGATAGAGTCCGGTTACAGATGCTCTCCGGGTTGGGGTCCGGTTACAATTATCCCTAGGTCTTGGATTAAGGCCTTGACATAGAAGAACAACTTTTTACACTCCAATATTATGCTTATGATAATTAATTAACCTAATGGGTATTCGACAAGTAGAATATCCAAGGTTAAGAGACAGTACTTATGAGTATCAGAAAAGTAAGAGTTTATGGCATGGATTATGTTAAACACTCAATGAATTAGTTTCCAATATATTAAATTGAAGTTGTTTCCTTTATGCGCAACTCTAATTATTCATTGCACTTAGCTATTTAATTTGTGCTTACATATTCTTAGTTCTTACATGTTTAGAATGTCTTTTATTTGTTACACCAAATAAGCATTCCTATATTTGAATCATATATCCTTATAACTCTATTAGAGTGTTTTTAATCGATCACTTTTATGACATGTTACATATGTTAAAGCTTTTCTTTAAGAGAAATGTTCTATGGAAAGTTTTAAAGAATATTTTCAAAAGTTACATTGGTTTATTTTAAAAACCCTTACTGGGCATTCGTATTCTCACCCTACATTTCGATCTAAATTTTTCAGGTAACAGCTTTTAACAGATGAAACATTTCAGAAGTAGTCGATTTCCCATAGCCCGAACTGAATTCGATCCTCTATATGGGACATGATGTGTAGTCTATCAGTGCATGTTTTTATTTGAACATGACACATCATGTTTAGAAGGCATCGGCTCCTGGTTTTCTAGGGTTGGGTCTTCACAGTTGGTATCAGAGGATTTGGTTCGGATAACTCTGGAAAACCAGAACTGAAACAAAGAAAAATTTACTTAAACATTACTAAATATGAAGTTTCTAATTTTCAGATGGAAGATTAAGGTACTAATATTCTGTCTCTTCCCAATAAGGCCCTAGAAACCATAATTTCAATAGCCAACCCTGAAAATTATATAAACTATGCCCATATCTGTATGTCATGAAAACATCTCTATGATATATCCAATTCTACCTGAGTACTTCAACTCCATCGAAGAGTGGGTCTGGATTACATCTTTATGATGCAAGCCCAATTTCCATCCTACACACGATGGGGAAAGTACTACGAGGGACTTTTCAGATGCTTCACCACAGAGGAAGGCATCCAGTCCCTCACGGCCTTCCAAGAAGCTACAGTAGCGGGAGACCTCCACGCGGCGTATATGTGTCAAGTCCTGTCCTATGGCCACTACGGTCAAGTAATGGACTTCGAAGTTCTTGAATATGAAGCCACCCGATCAGTGTATTGACATCAAGTACATACTAATGTATCTCATCTATACACCCCTCATGTCAGACTATGGAGATACTATAAGTGCTCCCATGATATTGAACATGATTGATCGGGTTGCATATGGTTTTAGGAGATCAAGAGTTTTGAACTTGATCTGGGGATTCATGTATTAGGGAAGTGGGGAAACCATTAGCCTTTCTCTTTTTATGAACAAGTGGTGATATGAGAACGCAATTTTTTATTCCTTCTTTACTTCTGTTATCTTGTTTGTGTTTATGTTTCTGAATAGGTTTCATCAAGTGAACTTTTATCATAAATTTTTAGATGGAAGGACAAACCCACATGTTATCTCTTCCTGTTGAGATACTGGAGATTATTGCGATCAAAACCTATGAAGAAGAGTAGTGTCCCTTAGAAAATCTGTGAAGAACGTGCAAGAAACTATATGAGGTGACAAACAGTCCAGATATTCTCTACACCTGTCAAGGGAATGCATCCATCTACTACCACATAGGCTCTACATAATAGGTTGAGTGTAGGCGAAGAGTAAAATACCACGAAGGACTTTTCCTATGTTTCACCCTAGTCCAGAACTATACGGCCGAAGTAAGATTTTGAGAGTCTTCTTTAAAGAGAAAAGTTTGTGTGACCTACATGTACCAACTCCTCAGTGTTAGCCTATACAACAATATTTATAACTTAGATGTCCTCGATCAAGACATAGTTCGGAGAGTTCTTTGTGTGTTGGTCCATTCAGACATTTCCAAACTTGCTACCGTTTGAGCCTCCCTCTGGAAGCCCGAGTGTTCGATGCTTGAGTTCAACCCCTTCTATCTGAGGTGTGTCTGGGTTAGAGAACTAGAGGATTTGAGCATCAATTTGGGTTTCCCGCTGAACAAACCTGAGGATCCTCTGTGATGGGGGATGTGGTGAGAACATCATAGAACCTTTATGGTTATATGAAATGAATTGCGAGGACGCAATTCTTCATAGGGGGGTAATGTAACACCCCAAAAACTTGTACCTCTCATTTTGATAAGTTTAAGTTTTCATTTTGTTTGAGTTCCTTAATAACTGAACAAACTTGTTTCTCTTGAGAAAGTAATAATATGGTCTTAATTTATATTAGAATGCAACTGAGTAAAACATACAAATGGACATAAGGATTTTCATAATAAAAATAACACTATAGTGTTTACAATGTGTTAATATCACAAGGAAACATCATACCCAAAAATTCTTAATAAAAATCCTATCAGAACTATGGGAAGGCCCCCTATAAAGACAACAAGACACGGTAAATAAAGGAGATCCTTCAGGTCAGTGAAAATAAAGAACACCACCACCATGATCATATAAATTGTGCTGAGCATCAATGGTATGACAAGCACCATCTCCTTATTCTTCTTGAGTTTAGGACACTCTAAGGCATGGTTTTATACGGAATCAACCCGACCGTTGCTCTGGTGACCGTTGAAAGCTAACGGTTATAATTATAGTCGTTGGAATATGTTAGGATAATTAAAATTATTTAAGTATTAATTAGTTTCCAAATATTTAGGTTATGATTAAAATTATAATTAAACCATCATTTATGAACTCTAAAAGGATATGAGTTAAAACTTCATTTCACCCTTAAGTGATTTAAGTATTAAGGAATTCAAAACACTTTGCGAATATTTCAAATACAATGTAACGATTTTCATTTCTTGAATAATGTTATAAACTATGTTTAATTTCTTCAAATTAAATTATGTTTTTGATTAAATTAATTTTTCTATGATACTAGCACAAAAATTATCATATAGGTTTATTAAAATCTCTTTTTTATAACTTTTTGTGTTAAAAAGGTTTAGTGTTTATAATTTTAGAAATACTTTTAACTAAAAAAAAGTTTATTTTGTATTCATTAATGTTTAAGAATATAAATTCTATATAGTTTTAATAAATGAATTGTTTTCTATTCTTTATTACTTTTTAATTTTGAGTGTAGGCTTTTATAAAAAAATAGGCCCGCTAGGGCCAGCCCTTTATGGCTAGGGCTGAGGAAGGCATCTCACACAAAGTGGCTGAGCCTAAGCCCTCAGCCCAAGCCAAGGTCGGCCCAAGCTCAGGCAAAGGTCCCCCAAAGGGCACATGGGAGCAGGAGCGCGTAGGCGCACCACCGCGGGAGTGAGGCCACAGCGGAGCTTGGGTAGGCCAAGACCTGCGGTGCGGGGCGGGAGCCCGTGTATAGGGCCCCCTTCGTGTGTGTTGTGTGTTTTCTGAGCAGTTGTTGGGAGGCTCGGGATTATAAGAGAGGTGAAAATAGCTCGCCATTTCGATGTGGGATGTGTTTTTTCAAGCGAGATATGATCTAGGCCATTGGATCGCATTGCCCGTGATATGGACCACCGATCACGATATCATTTTCGACCTTCAGCAACTACGGGTTTCCACAAAATTTTTCTACGCCATTCGATCTACCACAGATCTAATCGCAGTTGTCAGTGTGTTTTAAAATATCACGTCGAATCGGAACCGTCCGATAGAACTCAGATTTAATCTGAGCCGCCCATTTCTTTTTAAAAAATGTGGGCGCGCCTTAGCCCTTGGATCAAGATCGGGTTTGATCTAGACCGTCTGTTTTTCTCTGGATTTCCCTTTTACCGCATCGTATTCTTCCTCCTTCGCATGGGTTTACACCAGTAACCCTACACCTATGGCACCCTCTCGTTTTCTTCACCACTGACTGTCGGGGACCCTCCTTGTCTCCCCTTTTCTTCAAGCACGACACCATCCATTTAATGCACTGTAAGGGGGGTACGTTTTTGCGTGAAAAGTTGTGTTTTCTTTTTAGTATATAAGTAACCGGTTGCACCCCAAAGAACTCTCAGTTCTTCTCCTTGATCAAGCCTCCAGCAAGTCCCAGCTAACCTCTCTCAATTTCTCCTCCCCCTGGTTTTAAAGTAAGGGTTTTAGTTTTTCCTTGTCTTTTTTCTTTGAGAGTATATACACATATATACTCATAAAAAATGTATTTATAATTTCACGGTTTAGTTCAAACATTCATCTGTACTGAACCTGGCCTTCAGGTTTTTGTGTTCAAATGGCATAAAGGACGTAAGGGTTATATTTTTCCTTGTTTTGTTGTTTTGAATATACATGTGTGTGTGTGTGTGTGTGCTCATAAAGCTATGTATTTTAAATAACCCTACGGGTTAGTTGAGATCCTTCTTATAATCGAACCTAAGTCTCTAAATTTTGTATTTTCGAAGTATTTGTAATATGTTTAATGTTTACAAATCTTAAGACATACTATATATATATACATATATATATGGTTATATGTACTTCAGTTATATATATATGAATAGGCATGGCCTTTCTTTTTTGAGTATAGTCCCACGAACACTCCATCCATCAAGAAAAGATTTCAAGATAAGAACTTCAAATGCAAGAGTAGTATTTGTATATGAAGTTTTTAT
Organism: Viscum album; assembly: GCA_963277665.1. NCBI lineage: Eukaryota > Viridiplantae > Streptophyta > Magnoliopsida > Santalales > Viscaceae > Viscum > Viscum album. The sequence goes on along the minus strand of OY728143.1, from coordinate 1,363,413,252 downwards.
ATAATTGATTATGCACTACGCATATACATATACACATAATTTCATATATGTATATATAAATATATATAGAAAATGTTATATATGTTCAGTTCTTAATAGAATTGTATGGGTAGGTATTCATAAACAAAATTTTATGACCAAGGGCATGACCTTCCCTATATAAAACATTGTTAAACTAATTTCTTTAGGGGGTTAATGCACATGGATATGCCAATCTTTTTAGTATGAGTGCGGTTACATTCATATATCTTATATGTTGCATGAACCTTTATTATACCCAATTTTGAGGTCTTTACACATTAATTCCTGAGTTTAAGTGGAGATTTAAAACATAAGAAATGTTGTGTTATTCAAAACTTATATCCACATTTATGAGTCACTTATTTTCTTATATTTTTAATGATGTTGATTATGGTGAAGATTCATGCTTTCTATTATGGACATTATTATGTGGTATACAAAGGCTTATCAGCATTGAATGATTTAGCATCTGCAAGCTTAAAACCCTGCATGAATTTTTGGTTTACTTTTTAATTAATTGGTTAATAAGGTTTTAGAATTATGATAATAACATTGCATGTGACAAATTCTATTTTTGTTTTTCTTTTAGTACCTTGGATGTCAATCTACGTGCCATAATCTGCCTTTCTTTTTACAAGTTAATGACAGTCATATAATTGTTAGCTCGATTTTTAAACATCTAGATGCATGTCTCACTTTATAAGATATGTAAATGTTAAAGGATGAAATACAATTACTATAACCAATTATGTATGAAGTTATCCAAAGTAGTATACTTTGAATAATTAAAAATGAGTAATTAAATATTCAAAATTGTATGGGACATTTTAAATATACCACTACGGGAAAAATTAGTATTTGCAACGGGATATTTGCGACGGAAAGAAATCTCGTCGCAAATAACCCGTCCTGGAAGCTATTTGCGACGGGGAAAGTAGCCCGTCGCAAATAACCAAGTAATTGCGACTGGATTTCGCCTCCCGTCGCAAATAGTTTGACGCAGTTTGGCGCGCAAGCCACGCGGTTTGGCGCGCAAGTCGCGCCAAACTATTTGCGACGGGATTTTGTCTCCCGTCGCAAGCGCCAAACCGCGCAGGGGTATTTGCAACGGGACCCGTCGCAAGTACCAGGCGGCGGTCAATACCCTTTTGCAACGGGATGTCGTCCCGTCACAAAAAGACTGTCGGCATGTACTATTTGCGACGGGTCCCGTCGCAAATAACCTTTTAACCGCCGACTGTAATTAATGCGGACGAGGGTAATTGCGACGGCCCCCGTCGCAAATACAACCATTTCTGACGGGAAGCTCGTCGCTAATAATCTCGTCGCAACTAATCTAACCTATATATACCCTCATCCGTTTTTTTCACAAATCATTCAGATCTTGATTTCTCTCTCTCTTCATTCTTCAGTTTTGAAGAGACATTTTTTTTAGTTGAAGTTTTTTATACAAAATCAATCGGTGGGCGTCAATATCTTCAGAATATCAAAGTTTAAGTTATTTATATTTTATTTTTTTATGTTTATTTTATTTTCTTATGTTAATTTTAATTGTTGTTTATTAGTTCGAATTTAATTTGATTTTTATTGATTTTTATTTATATTTAGTTTTACTAAGAATTTGATATTGTTAGTTATAATTATAAATAGTTAGTTATAATTAATATTAATTAGATATAATTAGGAATAAATAGATATAATTTGGAATAAATAGATATAATTAGGAATAAATAGATATAATTAGAAATAAATAGATATAATTAGGAATAAATAGATATAATTAAGAATAAATAGATATAATTAGGAATAATTAGATATAATTAGGAATAATTAGATATAATTAGGAATAATTAGATATAATTAGGAATAATTAGATATAATTAGGAATAATTAGATATAATTAGGAATAATTATTAATAATTAGGAATAATTAGTAATAATTAGGAATAATTAGTAATAATTAGGAATAATTAGGAATAATTAGGAATAATTAGGAATAATTAGGAATAATTAGTAATAATTAGGAATAATTAGTAATAATTAGGAATAATTAGTAATAATTAGGAATAATTAGTAATAATTAGGAATAATTAGTAATAATTAGGCATAATTAGTAATAATTAGGTATAATTAGCAATAATTAGGAATAATTAGTAATAATTAGGTATAATTAGTAAAAATTAGGAATAATTAGTAATAATTAGGAATAATTAGTAATAATTAGGAATAATTAGTAATAATTAAGAATGATTAGTAATAATTAGGAATAATTAGTAATAATTAGGAATAATTATTAATAATTAGGAATAATTAGTAATAATTAGGAATAATTATATATAAATAGTAACAATTAGATATAATTAGGAATAAATAGTATTAATTAGGTATAAATAGTATTAATTAGGTATAATTAGTATTAATTAGGTATAATTAGTATTAATTAGGCATAATTAACTATAATTAGGTATAATTAGCTATAATTAGGAATAATTAGCTATAATTAGAAATAATTAGCTATAATTAGAAATAAATATATATAATTAGGAATAAATAGATATAATTAGGAATAATTAGATATAATTAGGAATAAATAGATATAATTAGGAATAAATAGATATAATTAGGAATAAATAGATATAATTCAGAATAAATAGATATAATTCAGAATAAATAGATATAATTCGGAATAATTAGATATAATTCGGAATAATTAGATATAATTCGGAATAATTAGATACAATTAGGAATAATTAGATATAATTATGAATAATTAGATATAATTAGGAATAATTAGATATAATTAGGAATAATTAGTAATAATTAGGAATAAATAGTAATAATTTGGAATAAATAGGAATAATTAGTGATAATTATGAATAATTAGTGATAATTAAAAATAATTAGTAATAATAATTAGTAATAATTATCAATAATTAGGAATAATTAGGAATAATTAGTAATAATTAGGAATAATTAGCAATAATTAGGAATAATTATATATAATTAGGAATAATTAGATATAATTAGGAATAATTAGATATAATTAGGAATAATTAGATATAATTAGGAATAAATAGTAATAATTAGGAATAAATAGTATTAATTAGGTATAAATAGTATTAATTATTTATAATTAGTATTAATTAGGTATAATTAGTATTAATTAGTAATAAATATATATAATTAGGATTAATTAGGTATAATTAGGATTAATTAGGTATAATTTGGAATAATTAGGTATAATTAGGAATAATTAGATATAATTAGGAATAATTAGATATAATTATGAATAAATATATATAATTAGGGATAAATAGATATAATTAGGAATAATTAGATACAATTAGGAATAATTAGATATAATTAGAAATAATTAGATATAATTAGGAATAATTAGGTATAATTAGGAATGATTAGATATAATTAGGAATAATTAGTAATAATTAGGAATAATTAGTAATAATGAGGAATAATTAGGAATAATTAGGAATAAATAGTAATAATTAGGAATAAATAATAATAATTAAGAATAAATAGGAATAATTAGTAATAATTAGGAATAATTAGGAATAGTTAGGAATAATTAGTAATAATTAGGAATAATTAGATATCATTAGGAATAATTAGATATCATTAGGAATAATTAGATATGATTAGGAATAATTAGATATAATTAGAAATAATTAGATATAATTAGGAATACTTAGGGATAATTAGAAATACTTAGGAATACTTAGCAATACTTAGGAATACTTAGGAATAATTAGGAATACTTAGGAATACTTAGGAATACTTAGGAATACTTAGGAATACTTAGCAACAATTAGGAATACTTAGCAATAATTAGTAAAAATTAGCAATAATTAGCAATAATTAGCAAAAAAATATATATTATCAATATTTACGAAAAAAAAATATTAATGTTATTAAAATAATAAAAAATTTATAAAATATTGAAATTATCAATATTCGCGACAGGCTTTTCTCTATTCTTAACATGTTCAAATATCAAAGGGTTGCCAATTGTCAGGTCATGTGCAATAAAAAGTTTGTGTCAGCCATGTCCAATGTAAACTCTATAATTGTCCTTGCATGGTTGATCACCTCGCAAGTAATGTTAGAGACGAGAACGTCATTACTTTGGTCGTCCTATTGCAACACTACTTGCAAGATGATCAACCATGCAAGTAAAATTATAGAGTTTACATTAGACATGACTCACACAAACTTTATATTGCACATGACTTGACAATTGATGACCCTTTGAGATTTGAACATGTTAAGAATAAAACAAAGTCTGTTGTGAATATTGATAATTTTAATATTTTATAAAAAATTTATTATTTTAATAATATTAATATTGTTTTTTCGTAAATATTGATAATATAAGTTTTTTATTACTAATAATTAGTAAACGAAATCTGCTTGGATAATGAAGGGAAATTTGTAATCATTTCCACAACAATGATTACCAAATTTCCTTTCATTATTCAAGTAGTTTTCCTTTTGCTAAGTATTGCTAAGTATTGCTAAATTAGTAATAATTAGTAATAAATTGTAATAATTAGTAATAAATTGTAATAATTAGTTATAAATTGTAATAATTAGTAACAATTAGTAATAAATTGTAATAATTTGTAATAATTAGCAATAATTAGGAATAATTAGGAATAATTAGCAATAATAAGTGTGAGAAAATGCAATTAAATGAGCTGTCGGACAAAAGAGTAGCCATCAATCCACTGGAAATTGTGTCATCCTTTATTAATTATAATTATTAAGTAGTTGTAATTATTTATCTTCTTTTTCAGATAGTGTTTTTATAATTTCAAACTATTCAAAAATAGTGATGATTTTATATTTTATATAGAAAAATATGGAACAAGGAAGTCAACATCAGTCATTATTAGATGATCGATCTTGGATAACTCAGCGCAAAAATCCAAATGGTTCTGGTTTAAATCCTATATATATTGAGGGTTTTGAAGCTTTCTTAGCATTTGCATCATCAAAACCAGAATATGTTTTAGAAGTCACAATTCAGTGTCCTTGTAAAAATTGTGCTCTGAGAACGTTTGACACATTTGAAAAGGTTGGGGGACATCTCTTGCGGTTTGGTTTTCAAACAGATTATATTTTTTGGTATCAACACGGTGAATGAAGTTTCAGAGAAGATCCTAATAACTTGATTCTGGATCCATCACGATTTCAAAATTTAGTACATGATGTTGCAGGTCTATCTGTGCAACAAATTGAAACTCACGATGATATTGAATTAACTCCTAAGTTGGAACCATCAAAATTTTATGAGTTGTTGAGGTCTAATGAGGATGCATTATATCCTGGTTGCAAGATAAGCAAATTAGAAGCGGATGCAAAATTTATGGCTATTAAATCAGATAATGAAATGTCAAAAAACTATTTTGATCAGATATTTTCTTTGGTTAAAACATTATTACCTAAAGGAAATGTGTTGCCAGAAAATTACTATAAGAGAAAGAGGCTGATTCGTAATTTGGGCCTTAGTTATCAGAAGATTCATGCATGTCCAAATGATTTCATCTTATATTCTGTCGAAAATGATTCATTGGATATTTATCACACATGTGGACAATCGTGGTATAAAGAAGCTCAACCAGGGAAGTCTAGATCGATTCTAATAAAATAATTGAGATATTTCCCCCTTACACCCAGGTTGCAACATTTATTTATGTCTCAGAACATAGCGTCAATGATGTCATGACACAAAACCAAGATTTCAACTGATAAAAGCTTGAATCATCCATCTGATGGTGATTCATGGAAACATTTTGACCGTCTGCATCCGTCTTTTTCTATAGAAGCCCGAAACGTGAGATTGGGTCTTTCTACTAACGGTTTTTGTCTGTTTGGTTCTTATGGTAGTTAGTATTTATGTTGGCCTATCTTTATAACTCTGTACAATTTTCCTCCATGGATTTTGATGAAGGATCCTTATATCTTTTTGACTTTATTAATCCCAGGACATCCTAAAAATAATATTGATGTTTATTTGAAACCATTGATTGATGAGTTAAATGCATTGTGGAGTGATGGTGTTAATACATATGATGTTGCTGCGAAACAAAATTCCATATTAAAAGCTACATTGATGTGGACGATTAGTGACTTTCTGGAATATGGCATGTTATCTGGTTGGATTACACATGGTCTGAAATCATGTACTTACTGTATGAAAGAAAGCAAAGCCTTTATGTTGTTCAATGGAAAAAAACCTTTCTATTTTGATTGTCACCATAGATTTCTTCCAACCGATCATCCTTTTCAGAGAAACAAATCTCATTTCAGAAAAGGTACAATTGAAAGGGATGAACCTCCAAAGATGATCTCAGGTATAGAGTTAAAATCAGTTGTATTTTCATTACCCCCCATCACATTTGGACCAACATTAAACCAACAAAAAATTCATGGATTTGGGAAAGAATATAATTGGATAAAACGGAGCATTTTTTGGGATCTTCCGTATTGGTTTGATTTTTTGGTCCACCACATGTTATATGTTATGCATATTGAGAAGAACTGTTTTGATAATTTATTTCATACAGTTTTGGATACACCAGGTAAGACCAAAGATACTGTAAAGGCACGATTAGATCTTTCCCAAATTTGTAGGCAACCAAAACTTGAATTATTTGAAAATGTCATATCACAGAGGTTAATGAATCCAAAAGCATCTTATACACTATCCAAAGAGAGTCGTTTATTATTTTGTCAGTGGATTGTAGATTTGAGACTTTCAGATGGCTATGCTTCCAATTTGGGCAGATGTGTTAAGAATGGTTATATTACTGGATTAAAAAGTCATGATTGTCATGTTATAATGAAAAGACTTATGCCGATTGGATTTAGAGGTTTGTTGAATTATATGATTTGGGATTCGATAACAGACATATCATATTTTTTTCAAGACATTTGTGCAGCGACAACATACTACGATGCGCTAAGAAAACTGGCAGAAGATGTTTCTGTAATTATATGTAAACTGAAAAAAATATTTTCACCGGCTTTCTTTGACTCAATGGAACATCTGATATTACATTTTCCATATGAAGCTAAATGTGGATGTCCAGTACAGTTTCGGTGGATGTACCCATTCAAGATATGCATGCAGAAATTGAATAAAAAAATACATAACAAAGCATCGGTTGAAGGATCAATTGTTGAATCTTATTTTCAAGAGGAAATTGCTTTTTTCTGCTCTCAGTATTTTGAATCTCAATATCCCTCAAAACAGAATCGCATGGGAAAAAATGATGGGAATGTTAATGATGAAATGGACAATAAATTAACAGTTTTTAATCAGTCAAATCTTGGTTTCAGTGGAGTTCATGAACGATGGCTTTCAGATGATGAACATCACAGAGCTCATACATACGTTCTGCTCAACTATGAAGAAATGACATCATTTGTCCTGTGAGTGCTTCTATAAATTATTCTATAATTTATGTTACAGTATTTAAACTTACTTTATTTTTAGGTTATATGATAATCATATCAAGAAACAACTTCCACAAATTATAGCAGCTGCTCTTGAAGAACACAGAAAAAAAAAATCTCAATGGTTTCAAAAACTGGTACCATAAATTAATGATGCTTTAATATAAATTCTATTTATTATTTATTATATTTATAATTTTTTTACAAATTTTTAGGTGTCTCAATATGCTGATAAAATTGATAAGAGACTGTGTATATTGAGTAACCCACCATCCAAAATGGTTAAATCTTATAATGCATATGTGGTGAATGGTTTTCGATTTCAAACACATGCATACGGGGAATCAAAAAAACAATGAACAGTGGAGTTTTCTTAAGAGGATCACATCACAGAGAAACTGAAGTTGACTTTTATGGAATTTTGGATGAAATTATTGAGCTGTGTTATCTAGTACAGAATTACATAAAAATGTTTAAATACCGGTGGTTAGATACTGAGAGAGGTTTGTGTGTTCATCTGACTCATAGAATCGTCGATATTAAATATAAAAGTCTTCTTGCAGTAAATAAAACATTTTTACTGGATCAACAGGCACATAAAATTTATTATGCAAAGTATTGTGCTACTTTAAGAGACTTGAGCGATTGGTGGAGCATAATAAAAATGAAATCTCGGGAAAATCAGTTTACTCAAACTGAATGTGGTTCCGCTGAAGTGGAAGGAATTGAAATTTTTCAATAAACGGCTCAAAATCCATCTGATTCACAAAGAGACATGAATATGGATGATGACACCCCACAATTAAGGATCGATGGTGATGAATATGTTAATGATGTTACAAATTAATTTAAAATGACACGAGATGCTGAAACTGAAACTCATATGGATATTGATGATGCTGAGGAGGAAGATGAAGACATTGACATTGACAGCTATGGAGAAGAGGATGAAGATGAACATTGACATAATTAAATGTTGGTTATAATCATAACTAATATATATCTATATATAATAGTTATTTTCAACTATCTACTAATAACAATCATTTTGTGTTTCAGATGGACTCTGATCTATTACGTGAGTTAGAGGAGGCTAAGCTACCTTTGGATGATGAGGATGTGGGATCAGCTGACCCTCAGCCTACTGGTGGTTCAAGAGGTATGCAGAGGGGGCGTGGTCTTATGTGACTGATGATTCTTAACCCTATCCCGAGCGACGTCCATATCTTTGTTTCAATCCACGCACACGAAGGTATGGTAACCTGTATATTTTAGTTAGATTTCATTAATTAATTTATATATATACTAATTTTTTGATTATTTATTCCTTTTTCACAGTTTTCATCATGTATTTATTGGACAGAGGAGCGCTATATTGCACAATTATTTTTCTCAACCATGGATCACATAGGAACAGGTTCTCGTTGATGTGCGACGCGACATGTTCCAGCATTGGCTGGTACGTAAATAAATAATATTTATTTTGAAATTTATTTTATTAACTTGATATTATAAATTATTTGTAGGGTTTATGGCATCCTATCGATGATAGCATGCGCGATGTTGTCCACTCAGCATGGAAGGTTTCTATACGTCACTGTTTCTACCAGTTTTTGCACAATTTGAGGACAGTCATTAAGAAAGCAGGGGTGACAGAATTTGATGAGTCGTGTAGAGACCATCGACTAGAGTACATTTCATCTCACTTTTGGGATGAATTATGTTTACACTGGTTGGTTGGTGGATTTCAGAGAAGATCTTCAGTGGGACGACAGAACCGGGGGAGACAGGAGGTGACGCATCGAGCTGGTAGTCGTACATTCAGTTCGTATATAGAGAATCTGGTAAGTATATTTTTTAAATATTTTATATAACTTTAAATATAAACAGTTTATTTTATATTTCTGTAGGCAGTTGAGCATCCCGATATTACACAGTTCGACGTTTATTGGAGGATGTATAGTGATCCAGCTACTGGAGAGATTAGAGGTGATCGACAGTGTCAGATTGTGGTTAGTATTATTTTTTCAGTTTAACAATTAATTGCATATAATATTTTGACAATTTTAATTTTAAATTGTAATTGAAGGAGTCATATGAGGCTGCGACCTCTCAGACACAGGCTGAGGGTCAGGCCGAGGCGGCTGAGCAGACCAGTGCTCACCATTTTGATGAGGCAGCATGGATGCAGGAGACTTAGTATGGCTTTGAGAAGGGCAGAGTAGTTGGCATCGACTCTCATTTGACTCCTAGTACTTATTATGGTACTGCTGCGATGTCGGAATTCAGCTCGAGAGGAGCTCGTGGAGAGCCATCATCTTCTGGCTCACAGTATCAGGAGCGGTTGCGAGCTCAGGATGAGCATATAGAGACTTTGCAGAAGCAGCAAGAAGAGATGTGTCGGTGGCAGGAGTAGAATTACGAGGAGCAGATGCGTCGATGGCAGCAACAGCATCATGAGCAGATGGAGTATATGTGTCGTCTGACTCGTAGTTTAGGGATATAGTTTCCTCCACCATCTCCTTCAGCTCCTCCACCTCCTCCAGAAGACGACCCCCCCAGTGATTTTTTTATGTTACAAATAATTGAATTTAACATTGTAATATGAATTATTTACATTTTCTGTATTTTATATCAGTAAAAATATTACATAATTTAATTATTAATATTTTTTATGTTTTTATATTTTTTTGTGAATATTTAGAATTTTTTTTTTTTATTTTTTTTTTTTTTTAATAATAGTAATATTATTTTTTCATTAATCGTAATTTTATTAAATTTTATTGTTTTAAAATTAATTTATTATTTGCGATGGGACATTTTGCGACGGGACCCCGTCACAAATAGTCTAACTAAATATTTTTAAAAACATATTTGCGACGGTACTACTTGACCGTCGCAAATAATTTGTTGGGACGGACTCGTCGCAAATAGTTTTTGCAACGGGCCCATCGTGAAAATGTTTACGTATATATAATACATATAATCGGAAGATTATTTGCAACGGCTATGTTTCCCATCACAAATAACATTTTTTGTGATGGGCCCATCACAAATACTTGTATTTGCGACAGCGTTTTCTGCAACGGGCTATTTGTGACGGTATCTCATCGTAAATATGTCGTCGCAATTATTAAGAATTATAGTAGTGTACAAATCTTTTTGGCATATGAGGAGTGTTTTGGACTAGTAAGTTCCGGGTTGGGGACCGGTATAAGTAAGCCCTCTGGGTTGGAGTCCGGTTACAAATGCTCTCCGGGATAGAGTCCAGTTACAGATTCTCTTCGGGTTGGGGTCCACTTACAGTTAGCCCTGGGTCTTGGCTTGAGGCCTTGACACAGAAGTCTAATTTTTTACAATCCAATATTTTGCTTATGATAATTAATTAACCTAATGGGTATTCGACTTGTAGAATATCCAAGGTTAAGAGTTTGTACTTATGAGTATCATAAAATTAAGAGTTTATGGCATGACTTGTTTTAAACACTCAATGAATTAGTTTACAATATATGGAATTGAAGTTGTTTCCTTTACGCGCAACTCTGATTATTCATTCCTCTTAGCTGTTTAATTTGTGCTTATATATTCTTAGGTCTTACATGTTTAGAATGTCTTTTATTTGTTACACCAAATAATCATGCCTATATTTGAATCATATATCCTTATAACTCTATTAGCATGTTTTTAATCAAGCACTTTTATGACATATTACATATGTTAAAGATTTTCTTTAAGAGAAATGTTCTATGGAAAGTTTTAAAGAATGTTTTCAAAAGTTAAATTGGTTTATTTTAAAACCCCTTACTTGGCATTCATATGTTCACCCTACGTTTTGATCTAAATTTTTTAGGTAACAACTTTTAACAGATGAAACATTTTAGAAGTAGTCGGTTTCCCAGAGCCTGAACCAAATTCGATCCTATGTATGGGACATGATGTGTAGTCTATCAGTGCATGTTTTTGTTTGAACACGACACATAATGTTCATAAGGCACCGACTCTTGGTTTTCTGGGGTCGGGTCTTCACACTACCTACCACCCACAAATTGATGGACAATCAGAACGTACGATTCAAACTTTAGTAGACATGTTGAGGTCTTGTTCACTTGACTTTCAAGGTATGTGGGATTAGTATTTACCTCTCGTAAAATTTCTATAAAATAATATCTTCCATTTAAGTATTCAGATGGCACCATATGAAGCGTTATATGGAAAGAGATGTCGTACACCAACTTGTTGGGATGGTGTTGGTGAAAGAAAGCTCGTAGGCCCAGAACTTGTTGAGGAAACAACAAAAAAGGTTAATATTATCCAAACCCATATCAAAACAGTTCAAAGTAGGAAAAAGAGCTATGCTGATAACCGAAGGAAGGATTTGTAATTTCAAGATGGATATATCGTTTTCTTAAAGGTATCTCCATGGAAGGGTATTATACGATTCAGCAAGAAGGGAAAATTAAGTCCCAGGTACATTGGACCTTTTGAAATTCTGGACCGAATTGGAGTCGTAGCTTGCCATTTGGAAATGTCGCCAAGTCTCTCCAAAGTTCACAATGTGTTCCACGTGTCAATGCTAAGGAAATACATGCCAGACCTAACACATGTACTCACTTAAGAATAAATAGAACTTGAGCCTGATCTGTCTTATTGTGAAGATCCTATCAAGATTTTTGATACCAGAGAACAAGTATTAAGAAATTGAACGAATCGTCTAGTAAAGGTTCTTTGGAGGAACCATAATATGGAGGAAGCAACATGGGATCCTCTCGAGCTTATGTTGAAGACATACCCGAATCTTTTTAGGTAACATTTTGTGAATTTCGGGGATGAAATTTTTGTAAGGAGGGGAGAATGTGACGACCCAATATTTCTTCAATGGAAATTCCTTTCTTATAAATATGTCATAATCACATAACAACATAATGAACTACTAAGTGCTATGTGACCCTTAAACATAAGTTTGTCACTTTTGTGATGTGAATTTCAAAAATCTGACATACACGGTTGCGATCAGAAAGTTATTTGAAGTATGATAAGAAAAAACTTAATTTTTGGTGAATAGTAACCTACCCTTATGAATAGTAACATACCCTTATGAATAGTGATATACTCTGATGAATAGTAACCTTACATATGATATTATATAAATAATATTCAAGTGGAAGAATGATATACCTATGTTTTGGAATAAGTAAATAAAGGTTTTAAAACTTTTTTTTAGAATAAATTATGATTTTAATTAAATATTAAATTAATCATATTTAGAACTTTATTTTTAAAAAATGGACATAATTTTTGGATTCTACACATTGAAAAATTGTTTAGGTGAATTTTTGGGATTTTTCTAAAAAACTTGAATTTTTTATGAATAGTAAAATACGATAATTCAAAATAAATGCTAAAACCTGAATTTCTGCATCATGCTTCAGTCATGGATGATGTAAGCCCACTTGGTTTGAACTCACATGCATTTATTACTATTCTTGGTTATGTATTAATCACTATTTATTTTCTTGAGGGAAATTGATAAACTAATGATTAAAAATTTATGAAAACCCTCCTCTCATCCACTATAAAACCCCCCCTAAATCCCTCTTCTCTTCACTCCTATAAGCCTTTAATCTTCTCATATTTCTGCACAAATAACCTCCCCTAGTCACTCCCCACATCCAAGAAGCTCTTGGTCTTACCAAAAGACCAAAATCCTTTCCCTTAAGAAGGTTCTCAAAGAGGTTATTTCAAGAGGTAAAGCACCTTTCTTTTTCATCTAGTTTCATTTCAATTTATCTTATTTTATTATCCTCTCCTCACCTCCTTTGTCTAAATGAACATGATAGATCTAGTATCATCTATATACTGGAATTATATCATGTGAATGACCATCATCAACATCCTTACTCTCTCTCTCTCTTTTATTTTATAAACGAAATCAACGTCCATGAGGTTCCAATTTATAACCTTTATGGCTGAAAAAGTTTTGTTCTTCAATTTCATCGTAATTACTAGTCATGAAACCATTTTTACGGTTGAAATAGACTATAATATAGGTATTATAACCTAATTAATTTTTAGTAACCAGTATATGTACATATTATTAAATCATATGACCAAACTAGTTCCTAATAATCAAAATACTGCTAAAATAATCTAAGTGAATGTCATAAATATTAAAAGACCACTAAAAATTCTAGATGTTCATAAATAATATTTAATTTAAATTCTAGAGATTTAAATCCATTCCACAAGAACTCCATTACTTAAGAACAAGTAAACCAATTATGAAAATAAATAAAACAAACACTCTGGAACAATGAAATTCAATATAATAACTTATCACTAAGGGAATAAATGAACTAAACAAAATTATGATAAACTAAATGCATGTATAATAGGTTCTGAAATAATTTATTAATATGTCTAATTTCATATTCTAGGAGCTTAAGTTCAAGAGCATAACACATTCGGACTTAAGGTAAGGGTTTTCTCACCCGAACCTCCATTTTCATTCGGGTTACTTTTATTATCTAATTACCTATATGAAATTCTTGTATATTATTATGTAATCCTCATAAAATACTTGTTATTGTTCTATATATTTTTACCAACCATAACACTTCCTTATTTTGTGGATAGTTACACATTTTAAAAGGAACTTTCAAAATTGTTTCCAAAATACAAGCTCAGTTCAAGGGAATTTCTAAAATTATTACCTATTTTCTAGGTCACTCTATAATCTGTTTTTGGAAACCATTATCTTTATAAAATAAATCATTTTATTGCAAAAATACTATCTTACTTCACTTCTGGTTTTATACAAATATTTTTCCAAAAGAACTCTTCTTTTCAAAATAAAAGAGTATTTATCTCAAGAATTGCTTAATGATTTTATAAGAGTATTTTTGTCTGATTCAACACTGTTGTTGATTACAGTGTATTGTTGGGTTTAATAATTTATTATGTCATCTACCATATTTTATTTAATGGTTTATGAATAAATTTATTGTGGATGATTTATCTTAAAACCATTCACCATATTACTCTGAATGGTTAGTGTTTTATGTTTAATGATTGAGGAAAGTTAGTTACATTTCATATGATAGTTTCAATATGAATGTATATGTTGTTTATGTTTATCCCTACTCATATGAGGAATTCATTGGACTTATTATGTGACGGGCGGGGCCCTCTACAGCCCCTCGATGAATCGGTAGGTCTCATGAGACAAATAGACGTGAAATTGGTTGAGGCCTTTCCCAATGTGATATATGGATTTGGCCGAGGCCTAAATCATTTTTAGACATCTTGGTTGAGGCCTTGACAAAATGTTTCATAATTTCCGGCATATCCAGTTCCCTCATTATGAAGCTAGTAATTGAAAGTTCATGTGGTTATTCGACTAGTAGAATACCTATGATTATTTTTTATTTATGGCATTATTTACTCATCCCATATTCCTGCCATAATGTGTTCAAGTTTATTATTTTTAAAGGAATTTGTTTTCTATTATTCACCATGTCTTATTTTTATGCTATCTTCTGGTATATTTCTTACCCTTACTGATCATTTGAGCTCACCCCTTTCTTATGTTTCATTTTCCCAGGATATGAAGAAGTAAATTATGAATGACTAGCAGGCATAATCTAGGAGGCTTGGATGTCTCTAATGGAACAAATTAGTGTTTTTTTCCTTCATGATGTAATTTTAAACTTATATTTATGTATCCTGTTTCCAAAATCTACTAAACTACTTGGTCCTTTGGGATGAATTTTCCTTGTTTATATACCAATGTAATAAAATAAGGCACCGACTCCGGGCATTTGGGGTCGGGTCCTTATGTTTCCCATCATTTGGAACAAAGTTAATCATTAATATATCATGTAAGATAATATAATATATGTATTTTATTGATTTATAAATCTCTTATATCATTATATAAGCGTTTTAGTTAAACTGTGTGGAAATGGAAGCAGTGTTGGCTTATTTCGGTGATTTTAGTGAACAAAAAAAATAAATACTTTAATAATAAGTTAAATAATTAACATAATATCTCCAAAACCATACACCAATAATTATTTTCTTATTAAATTATAATAATAGTAGTTTCCATGTTCTCGTATTCATCCATAATAGAGTTTTATAGCATCGTTCATGTTGGTGGTTAAACTGATCCAAACTTGAACTCACTTTAACTCGATTGGTGCATATGATTAAGGAGGTGTTTTTTTTAAAATAATATCATTATAATAGAATCATGATGATATTATTTTTATCTTTTTATGATGGTGAAATGGATCAATTCTGCGTGGAGATGGTAGTTTACACACACAAATGATTAACATTCCTTTATTTTTCTAAGTGGATGGAAATGAATAAATAAGGGTTGTATCATTAATATGAAAACATATCAATATAATAATTATACTAAAGGAATTTTATCATTATGGTAATAATATATTTGTAAGAGTAATATTGAGAATAAAATTTAAGAAGGTGATAATACTTATGTTGGAGACTTTATTTTTCCATTGAAATTCCCTTGAAATTGAAGGGATTAGGGTAACTATGAGTAACCAGGTAATTATGTTTTTGGGAGGGTTCTAGGAAGAGTAAATTTGTAGAGTTTAAAGTATTAATTTTAAGGATATGTGTGTGTTTAAAAGGGTGAAAGTGACCCCCTTTTATAAGAGAGGAAAAGAGAACTTTCGAATACATCCTTATATTTTAATAATTTTATGACACTATTCCATGGTCAATGACTCCAAAGTTTCGAAATAATTGAGTGCATAGTGTCTTTGGGTTTATAAATATTCAATAAAGTCTTTCCACACATATTTTAAACATGTTATATGCTTTTTACCATTAATATTTTACATTGTATTCTTACTTTTAAACTAGGTAACTGATTTTTAACTAAGTGGTATTATGTTTTTTAAAAATATAAAATAACTCATATAACCAAATTTGGGTGTTATATAACTAAATTTAATATCCATTTAATCCAATTAAATTTCTAAATATTATAAAATTAACTTTTAAATTAAAACAGATAATGTGCTGAAAAACTATTTTAGTAGAAAAATGAAATTTTGATCATTTTGGTTTCTTAATATTATTTAGTATTGATTAACAATTAAATGAGTGTTAATATTTCTAATTTTTGTTTATACATTATATTAGATTCATTATTTAAATTATTTTAATTTAATTTATTCGATAAAAATTCTTTCATATTAATAAAACAAATTTTTTTAAATAATTGTTTCATAATTATTATGGTAATTAGCATTAATCCTAACAATCTAAATTTAATACCTAAAAATGAAATTACTCATATTAAATAATATGAAAATTATTATCTTTAATATAATAATAATTTTATTAAATTAACTTTCAATGTGTATGGAAATCAATCATAACATTAGCACATGTAACGCATAAAACCCCATTTTTTTAAAAAAAGTTTATTTTTAAACAAAAAAAATTATGATTATGATAGAATTATCAATGTCATTGATTCAAATGAATTTAAAATAATAATTATCATTCAAAGAGTATTTATTTAACATAAAAAATAAAAATAAAACTTTATTTCATCAAGTTATAATTAATTAAACAAAATAGTTGAAAAGGAGTTTTCATTAAAACGCTACATAAATTTCCAAAATGTTGAGCATGAGTTTCTAAATTCAACATAGTATTTAAAAATGTGTTATTATACTTTATAATATATTTTTTCCTAGGAAAATATTTCAAAACTTTATAAGTCTTATAAAAATGATGATACTAGAAAAATTAGTATTTTCGCTATTCACCTAAAAAACAATTATTTTAGAAAAATATCAAAAATACATCCTAAGTTAATTTTTTTGTAATGAATTAAAAAATGAATTTTACTTTATCAACTTAAATTCTGAAATTTTTAATTTTAATTTTTTTAAAGAAAATATATAATATGAATAAAATGAATTTTATTTAAAATAAAATTTTTAATATTAACTCATATTAATTATTTAGCTTATAAAGGTAATAAATATTAATGGTTTACCATATTAGTATTTATTATAGTTTTATTAATAATGTATTCTTAATGTGCCATGGTTTGGTTACACTATAGTGTGTGACACAGATTATAGAACATAGTATGTATTTTAAAAGTTCCAAAATCCCTAGTTGTTACATTGGAAGCATCAAGTACCTCATGCCCTATTAGCCACCCAATTCAGAGCCATTGACCAACTGGTTGCTCATCCAGGGGTTTTATTACCCTTGGAATAGTACCAAGTACCTAGTAGTGTCTTTTTCCATATAACAATATTATCGCCTCTCGAACACCTGAGGATTTTAGGTTCCAGGCATAATGAAAGTGTGCGATGGGTGGTGCCCAACTTTAATTTTTTCCATAATCAATGATCAATCTGAGATCTATATGATAATGAACGTCATGGTCCATATAATTGAGTAAAAGAAATAGACAAAGAAGAATTGCACCGAAAATGAGAGAGAAGGATCGTCACATATTGTTTATAATTAATTTAATTAGATAAAGAATTACCTCTAAGGAATTATTTCTTCATTGATGTGTTTGGTGATAGATATGTAGTTCACCATCATTGTGTTATAGAAACCAAGTGTAGATTTCCTCTAGCGGTGATCCGCACATGTTCCACAAATCTCTGAACGTCACTGAAGGAGTCTTCGGGTGCTAGCATGGAAGATCCTTATGTTTGCATTGTCTACCTTTGATCACCTTGAGAACTGCTTCCAAAGAATTCTCCTTGATCTGGTAAAGGAGGATTATTATCCATTCTTTAGAGTGTTCTTGGAGAATATAGCTCTCTAGTCTTGAGAGGTTTTTCTCCAAATTTGTTGTGCACAACCAAATAGGCTCATGAGAAAATAACATAATTGGGTATTTGTATTGATAGGGTTAAAATAAAATAATTTCACAAGTACCCTTATTATTTATATAATCCTAGAAAAACCCCATGTTAAATAATAATATTAAAATTATTATTTCTTGACATGAACTGAACTTGAAGATTAAAATTAAATATTATTTAATTAAATAATATTGAATATTATCATTTCTCACTGGACCATTAAACTCGATACGACATTTCTCCAAAATATTTATTAAGCCTTGAATAATGTCTATTTATTTATTAAATAAATATTACTGCATTATTCACCTATAAATAAATAAATATTATATTCACTAAATAGAAAATAAATATTTATTAAATATTTCACTCATAAAATATTTTATCGAATAACTAGTGATAGAATAAATGTGATCAAGCATACATAAATAATTATTAAATCATGTATGGGAATAATATTTATTCAACCTGTTAAATAATAAATAATAATATATTATTCAACTAAGATTTTGGACACACTTAGTGTGTGGCCCTCTAGGCCTCTTTCTTAGTGGCATTAGGTGAAGTATCCTAAAGTCCAAGGTTAGTATCTAGAAACACGCCAAGTCATCCATAGAGAAAGAAGTTAATACCACAACGACATGTCACCTCATAAGAACACTTACCATGTCATATAATTCCTTTATCACATATCTCTAATCAAGCAGGTTGTATTCTGGTGTCATCAACCTATGTGTTAGATATCTCTTTCTTTGATTTTTGGGAAATATAACTTGCCTATAGAACACCATGTCCATGTATTTATTTAGACTATATCATTTTCATCAAAGGGCCTGAAATATTAAAATTTGTTAATGAATAGAAGGTATAAATATTTTCTCTCATTATTCATTAATGCAATATTACTCGTGACGCACCCAACATATCCTACTTCACCACAAACATCTGTCATCATGATTTTTTTTCAATACATATAAGTGTGCAACTCATAATACTCATTAATGATAATCTTAAAATCTAAGGACCAATACACAAATTTGAAAATAGAAACATCCAATGACACATAGAAATGTGGATTTCATATTGGCGGGTGTCATTCTCATAATATCCATACTGGACATTACCAAGGGTGTACACCATGAGAAGGTGTCTCAAAGTCCTATGAGTCTCTACCCTTGATATCATGTATTATTTGTGTCCCTTAAATGATATCGTCTGAATATAGAACATATATATTCAAGAATAGAGTCGAAGCACTTCTGGGTTCTCATCATAGCAGGGAACTACTATGACCTTTTAGTATGACAGATACTCTTAAGACATTATCACATACTATATTATACACAAGAACAAACATGATGTGAAAATGAGTTTATTAATATTCAAAAACCATGAATACAAGTTTATCATAAATTACAAAGAATTTGGTTCTAGGGCACCAACTCCAACAGACTCCCACTTTCACTAGAGTCAACTACTAACAACCTTCAGTATACTAGCTATCACATGATACTCATGCTTCTACTAAGATAGACCTTTAGTCAAGGGGTCACCCACTTTATATTTTTTGGGTAATCTTCTCACTGTAACTTCACCCCCTCTGATAGAAATCCCTCAAGGGGTGATATTTTCATAGTATATTCTTTGTCTGTTGGTGTGACCTTGGATATTTTTCAAGAGTCACCACTACAGTATTATCACAATATAATGTGATATGGTATTTACTATTAGGTACCACATTAAGCTCCTAGAAAAAGTTCCAAATCCAAATGTCTTCCTTGGCTACATCAGAAGCTGCTATATACTCAGACTCTACTGTAGAATCAACGACAAGTGGCTACTTTGAACTCTTCCATCTCACAGCTCCTCTGTTGAGATATAAAACATATCCTGATTGTGACTTCAGATAATTTTGATCTACGACAACTGGCTATTTTGATCAACGACAACTGGCTATTTTGTTCTCCCGCATATAATGCAAACAAAAAAATTCAAACCCGCCCCGCCCAGCATAAGTCGCGGATTGTCTGCAGGTTTCCCACATTTTAAAAAAATATATACTATTTATAATAATTTAAATATAGTATTTTTTTCTCATTCGTAATGGTTGTTGTTGAGAGAAGTATGGATTGAAAATACCTAGATTTTTAAGGGATGTGATGGAACATTTTTATAGGGGTTAATGGTGGCATGTGGCGATGAAGATGTGGTGGCGAACTGTAGTTATGCAAAGTAGGTGAGTGATCGGTGAGATGTGACGAATGATAATGTTGATCGTGTAGTGATGCGAACGGATGGAATAAATGATGACTTTCCAAATAAAAATTGATTTCAAAGGAGGGTATTAGGGTCCCCCTGAGGTCCTTTCCTATTATCTTAATAAAAGAATAAAAATAAATAATGACAAAATTAAATGGACCTAAAAAATATTATGATTATAATAACTCTTATAATTGAAACCATGTTCAAGAGAGATGAGTTCCATTTTTCAAGAGGTGGGGTGACACATCATGTGAATATGGTGAATAATTACAATATAAATATTATAATATCATATTAAAACAATAAATATAAACCTATTTAAAATTCATGTGTGAATGAATGGTGAATTAGTATGATAATTACGGTGAGAAATCGTATGTCGTGATTTAATCATAATTTTTTTATTAAAAAAACTAAAATATTAAAGAAGCATATATTGTAAAAAAATATTTTTTTAAAATTAGGCTTGCGGGTAAGCCTGTACCCGCATGAGCTCAACCCGCCTTGGCCCACACTCGCACGAGCTCAACTCGCATTGGCCTGCACTCTAAACGATCAAATCTTTTTGGCCCACCCTGCCCCGCATTTGCCCCAAACCTGCAAAGCCCGCAGGTCGTGGGCCCATTTTTCATTAGTATCTTCAATCCATAAATGGATATTTTCAACTTGAAAATCCTTTTTGCATCACCTGGAGTCACAAACCCTTTTGGCTGTGTCATATAGACATCTTTTTGAATGTTCCCATTAAGGAATGCAGTTTTGACATCCATCTGTCAAATCTCATAGTCATGGTAAGCTGCTATAGAAAGTATGATTTTGATGTATTTAAACATGAAAACTAGTAAAAAGGTTTCATCATAGTCAATCACTTGATGTTGTTTTAACCCTTTAGTTGTTATCCTGTCACGAACCAACCTGGTTCGACCCTGAACCGGTCACCTGAGCCGATCCACAGCAATGCCTGGGAGGCGTTCCCGATCCTCCTGGGCTAGCGACAAGCACCAGGATATCAACAGAGATGATGGGAATGATTTTTCCCAGTACAAATAAATAAAAACAGAGGAAATAATAAAGAGTAACTTAGAATAAATAAATCAAACAAATAACTACACAAGAGCTGAAGAAGATAAAACTAACCAAACTCGACATCCAAACTAACTCTGTGTGACCCCACGGGTCACTCCCCGGCTCAATGATCAAGCATCGCCCAAGGAGAGTGCACCCAAGGTGGATCCTGTACAAACACTAAAAACATAAAATAACTATAGGTGTGAGTATTAAAACTCAGTAGTCTAGCCCGATATCTATTCTCAATGCACTACCTATAAAAATAAGAAACATCAATTCTAAGTTTGAACTACAATATATTAAAGTATGCATTTCTACAATTTTTACTTGAAAATAAAGTACAAATCATTTCCCTTTGTCATTTTAAAAACCAGAACAAAAGAGTTTGAAACACATTTTCTTTAAAAAAACACATTTTCATAGGAGTTAAGAAACCAAAATATCACTTTTCATGAAAAAAAACACCACACAAAGGTACCAAGGAAGATACGATAAGGGAAATTTAAATAGGTATGCTAGTATCTCAGTAACATTTCAATAGATAAAAACCACTAAACATAGGTGAACCTAAGAGATCGAGAATAATCCAAATGACACTAATACCTGCAACCCCATCTATAGTATCATGCCACATACGATGAAATCTAACGCTCTAAAATGCTCGGTCATCCTTTATCAGGCAGGTCGAGGGAAAATCCCATAACAATAAACCCAAACATATTCGCCTACTATGGGCCACTGGTCAGTACCATAACCTACCAGTGCAGTACTCGTCTCAGAAAAGTCTCTCAATATGTCGGGTTCGTAGGTCGCAAGTATAAAAGGAGGTGAGCCAATAGATGTCGCTGAGCATCAAATCACAACCCATACTTATAATAATATTTCATAGTAGGTCTCACCCCGAGTCTCCCCAAGGTCTACTCTCATGCCTTAAAATAAATATATTACAAATGGTTCCCAATCGAGGAACCCACATACTGGAGCTCAGGGATTCCACACCGAGGACATCCCAACCATTCCATGTTGGCAATGCATGAGGAGCAACCATCAGAGGTTTTCATAATAATCACTACCCCTTATTTTCACAAAGTGGTCAAATAGGCCCTTAAACATTCCATAAATTCATTCTCTACCAAAGATGAAAACCAATTTCTGAAGAGGTGAAAGACACACTATTTACCAACTAAAAGAATTTGTAAAACCCCTTCAAAACATTTCTGAAACACTTTCAAACAAAACCAACTTTTATGAAAAGCCCTAACCAAGCTACAATTCCTTATCACAAAATAAAACAAATTTCTTTTAAAAAACTAACTTCACACTTCACTTAGCTTAAAACATTTGAAACCTTTTCAAGAACCCCAAAATCCATTATTTCACAAACAACACATTTATCATCAAAGCCAAACCACTTTGGAAATCCATATAAAGACCCCAAAACATGATTCCGCATGCATCCAACACTTTAACAAAAGAAAAAAAACATTTTATATCACTTTTAACACCTAAAATCCAATCGGGCGCCATTTCAAAGACCAAACATGCAATGCTCAAAAAAACAACTTTAGTAGACACTCACAAAGTCATAAAACACCAATTTTCATGTCAGGAACTTATTCAAAATGCTAAACCATGTTCTAAAACTCACAATTCAGGTGCGGACCAAATGAAACATTTAATTAAAGAAAATAGTGTGCAAAACTATAACTGAATGATACCATTTTCATAAAACAAGGTCGGAACTGCCCATTTTTCAAACAAAGTGAATTAACCAAATGTTGCACAATGAAATTTAACACCTAGACAAAGGGAGAAAAAGAATAAATAGATGAAACTCAAATTATAAGGTCAAGCGCAATATGACCCTACATTCATTGTGCGCTATTTCACAAAACATGGTAAAAAATCATCAAACAAGCTTAAAGCAACGCTTACGCCAAAAATCAATTTAGACTAAAGATTAACCTTAGCACATATTAATCATAGAAGGTGTGAAAATCATAAAATTTATGATTCTTAAATTAAAAAGGACTAGTGCATGGGAATCCTACCTCGAAACCAAAGAGCGACAACAATGCAAACTCGGAACTTGAGCGAGATCTCATTCGCACCTCAACCGCATGCTCTAGAAGCTGAATCCATCCCCATGCTACCAAAACAAACCCAAAATAAATGAAAACTCTAATCAAAATGAAGGGGAAAACAAGGATAAGATAAAATAAAGAAAAAGGTATACCGAAAGGGGGCAAGAAACGCATTGTAAGAGGGAAGTTGCAACCTAAAAAGGGTCATTGGAGACTATGTGTGCCGAAGAAAAGGGCGTTGGGGGTTTTGGGTTGGCCGGAGAGGTCGCGCTAGAGGTGGGATCGCCAGTTGGGGCTACCGCGCACCAAGTAGGGAGTTTGCGCGTTAGCCGGAAGAGCTGAGGGTCAGTCGGCCGGAGCAGGGAGGTCGCGTGGGGAGGGAATCACAACCGAAATTTTTCCGGTCGGGGGGGGGGGGAGCTATGCTGCTAGTGCGCGTTGGGCAGGAGGGTCGGCGGGGGAGGGTCAACGCCAGAACAAGAGATGGACACTAAAGGATAAGGTTGTGGTGGGGAGACGTGCCACTGGAGTGCGCTGCAAGGGAGGAAGTGGCGGCGTCCGGGAAGCAGGGTGTGGCTGCACCATTGGGAGCAGGAGGCACTGGATGGCATCGGGGGATGTTGTAAGGGATGGATTTGGGGTCGGCTGGCTGTTGCGCAAGGGAAGAATCAAGGGTTGGCCGAGGGGAGAGGGGTGTTTTCCGCTGCAATGCAAGGTAGGCTGAGGGCAGGGGTTGCTGCTCGGTGAGAGGGAAGGCGGTGGGGGTTGGTACGCGAGGCAACGAGGCTGCTACAAGGAGGCCGAGGGGGGAGCCCTGCTTACTCAGAACAAAGGGAGGGTTGGGCACTACGTTGGGAGAAGGACCGGGGGAAACTTTCTGAGGCCGGTGACATAGTGCAAGTGGGAGAGGCTGTGATGGGGGAGGCCAGGCATTGTTCTGGGGCGAGGGAGGAAGAGTCAGCCGGCGGGAGGTGGCATGCTCGTGCACTGCAAAGGGAGCTGAGGCGGAGTGCTACCACACTGTGAAGGAGGGAGATGGGGAGGGAAAGATAGGAGGGAGGTGGTTGGGTCTACTCGCGTCGCACATTATGGAAAAGGAGGGACAATGGGGTAGCGCATAGAGGCTAGGGTTTCTTAAAAAACACCCAAAAAATCTAATTAAAATATAAATAAAATAATAATAATAATAATAACAATAATAATACTAATAATAAAATCATGATGATAAAAATAAAAATAATAAAATTATTTATTTCATTTTAATAATAATAATATTCTTAATAAAAAAATTAAACGATGCCATAGTTAACATATTTTTTTTAATCTCAAGAAAAAAATTACCCGATTTAATTTTTTTTAGAGACGAACAGGTCGTGCAGTTGTTTGTGTAAAGCTGTGTGGTATCACACTCCGCTCATATTCCCAATGACGTCAGACCCAAAAGTTCACTTTTTAACATAGACTCAAAAATTTCATCTGGGACTCACCCCGGACCCCAGCAAAAATATTTAAAGGTGGAAAAATAATTAAAATAAAATAATCTCATAGGTCAGGGTGTGACAATTCTCCCCACCATAACGCTTTCCACCCCCGAAAAGACACAACACTATACAGATAATCAATCAATGCCTAAGGATTTCACATATACATGATCCAACCTCTTAACCCCAGGACATCCTATTGACCACCAACGAGACTCAACCCAATTGCACGAAATAAATCACCAGCAGAGGAGAGGCTTGAACAGAATCCCCACTATAAGAACTCAACTAGCATCTAATAACAACTTATGAGAAAACCCAAAGAGACTCATGGTGGGTCTCCCCACCATAAAGAACCAACCTACAAATGACCAAACGGAAAACCAACTTATACCTGAACTAGGCCTTACCCCTGCTAAAAGAAACACAGTAAGAATACTTAAACCACTCACTCATGTCCGAAAGGGATAAGAGTTAAACTAAAACTCTGCATGGACCAAAAAATACTCACCCCATGGGAAAGGAGGGAGGTCTCAAGGATTGGATCAATGAAACTACGATGGACAACTATTCACAACTCACCACTTTGGGGTGGACACAAACCAAAGCCACAACTAATTCACATGGGTGGTCCACGTAAGTCCACTGATCGACAAATCACATCCAAAAAGGCACAATTACCAACATTGCATGAGGGATAAGTCCATCATGCTCTTTTCGACAAGAGGGGGATTACAATAACAGAGAAACCACAACAGAAACACTAAAACTATCTCATCGCAACGATAGAGGTACAACCTTAACCATGCTCCTTAAAATTCATCGAAGTTCCTAACTATGCACCGACTTCACTAAAAATCATTTTGGCTGGAGTTCTAATGGATGAAGTGTCTCCTTCCTCGTAGTTAGGTTCTGATAATTAAAATAAGAAACATACATTTTTTTATTTGACAAAACAAAGGACAAGATTTTGAAATGAAAACCATGCTGGCATTGAAAACCAGAGTTCATAAAAAGACCCACGACATTTTCATACATTTAAAAACCCAAAACACCATCAGTACAACTGCCACAACAAAATATCCCTTACACTGAAAGGAAACTTACACCAAAAACTTTAAACAAAAACCCTACAGAACATCACTTCTGATAACTTTCCCAGCGACGCTTTCTAGAAACGCCCCGAAAGAATCGCCACAAGTGACCCAGACACCCACACACCTGGTAGGGCTTTGGATCATTTTCACATGATGAATTTTTGTGACCCGTCTTTCCACTCTGATAACACATAAAAATATCTCACTCTGATTAGGTTGATGAAAGATCCTAAGGCCTTTTGATTCCATGACTTTCTCTATCCACTTTCAATCGCTTCCTCGTCTCCTTTTCAGAATCTTCACCACTACTCATAGGGATTTAAGGAGGGAGTACTACTTTGAGCACTCCTACCATCATGGGTTTGACATGAAAATCTTGTATCTCCACATCGACAAAAGAAGTTAGGTTGGACTCTGACACCTTCGACTGTAGATTGGGGTAGAGACCTACCTCGAAATTCCGAGCCTTTATGGAATAACCTTTGGAATACCCTAAATCATAAGGAACTAACTCCACAAACCACTAGAAATATTCCAACATAGATCTATCTCCCTGCTACAGATAACACATCTCCATCCTCTTTCTCACCCTTTCTTATTTAGAGAAATAATGAAGAATGAACAAAGCCTTGAAAAACTCCCAAGTAATCTCTTGATGGGGCTTGTTCCGAGACACTGTCTTCTACCACATCCATGGTGAACCTTCAATCATGAAGGTTTCAAACTTGAACTTCAACAACTCGGGCAACTCAACGAGGTTAAAGTCCCTTTAAATCCTCTGCATCCGCTCCTCCATTAAGGAAGAGTCCGCTTGACCATAAAAGAGAGGTGGATATAGCTTCTGAAACTCAAGCATAAAATCCTTAGGTTGATCAATCGAACTACGATAACCCATTGAAGCTTCAAGGGGGAAACCGCTGGGCAAGAAAAGTCAAGAAACCAATCAAGGACAACTCAATAAATAAAAATCCTCAAAATAAAACACCACATAGGTGACAAGCTCTAAACGCAAGAAAACAAGCTATCATAACATCAAAACTTTTCTCTTTGAAAACGTCTTTAACTTAAAACAATATTGGTGGGTTAAACCCTCACCATTGGTATTATTTATAATCTCACTCACATGCACGTTTCTGTGCCACCCTGAGCATCCATCCACCATACCAGGCATCTGTTCATATTCCAACATACCATTATGCATGTGATCACCCATAAGAACACCAAGGCCAAAAACAAAGCAACTTTATTTTCAAAAAATAAATCATTCATCCCATTTTCTTTAAAACAGTCCTCAAATTAAATATGTCATTTCAAACAACCTTTTTTTTCAAAACCAACTTTTTTTTATTCAATCAACTTTCAAAAGTCAGAGGAGACCCAAAACAACTCAAACAGGGAACTAGTCGGTGGGTGACTTGACCATATGGTTGGCAGCCATATGCCAAACACATCACCGACACGGAGAGCCTTTTAGGACCATGCCCCTAGCTCTACATGGCTTTCCAGGCTGTTCGGGTCATGAGGACTATTATCCCAACTCCCCTTGTCATATCCCAATTACAAAACATATACTAAAAACTCGAATAAACTAATTAGACCAGACGTCCCATGGAAACCTGAGGATCAGAACACACAAGAGCTTGTGACGCTCTTCCTGCACCTACCCCTCGAGTCCCGACAATCCTAATCCATCTACCTTGACATCCCAAATAATAAAGGGCACTCTGAAAAGAGAGGTTCTCTAAGAGATGACCTCCTCTGATACCATCTTGTCATGAACCAACCCGGGTCGACCCTGAACTGGTCACCCGAACCAATCTGCGGCAAGGCCCGAGAGGCGTTCACGATCCTCCTGGGCTAGAAAAAATCACCACGGCATCGATAGAGAAAATGGGAATGATTTTTCCCGGTACAAATAAATAAAGATAGAGGAAATGATAAAGATAAATGCATAATAAATAAACCAAAGAAACAACGACACAAGAGTTGAAGAAGATAAAACTGACCAAACTCGATGTCTGAACTAACTCTGTGTGACCCCATAGGTCACTCCTTGACTCAACGATCAAGAATCACCCAAGGCGAGTGCACCCCAGATGGAGTGTAGGATCACTGGCTGGGGCTACTTCGCATTGAGCAGGGAGGTTGCGTGTTAGCGGGAAGAGCTGAGGGCTGGTCGGTTATAGCAGGGAGGTCGCAGGGGAGGGAATCGCGACAAGAAGTTGGTCAGCCGAGGGGGGGTTATGTCACTGGTGCACGTTGGGAAGGAGGGTCAATTGGGGGGTCAATGCTGGAATGAGAGATGGACACCAGAGGAGAAGGCCGTAGGAGGAAGACGTGTCGCTGGAGTGCGCTGCAATAGAGGAAGCGATGACGTCTGGGAAGAATGGTACGGTTGTGCCGTTGGGAGAAGGAGGCACTAGACGGTGCTGGAGTTGCTGTAAGGGAGGGAGTTGGGGTCAGTTGGATGATGTGAAAGGGAAGAATTGGGGGTTGGTAGAGGGGATGGGGGTGTTTGCCACTGTAGTGCAAGGGAGGTCGAGGGCAGGAGCCGCTGCTCATTGGGAGGGAAGGTGGTGGGGGTTGCTGCGCGGGGTGATGAGGCTGCTGCAAGGAGGCTGGGGGGAGCCCTACTCGCTCGGAATGAAGGAAGGGTTGGTTGCTGTGCTGGGAGAAGGATCGGGGGAAACTCATTGAGGTCAGCGGAACGGTTCAAGTGGGAGAGGGTGTGATGGGGGAGGCGGTGTGCTGGGGCTAGGGAGGAAGAGCCAGCCATCAGGAGGTGGCCTACTCGTGTGCTGCAAAGGGAGCCAAGGAGGAGTGCTACCATGCTATAAAGGAGGGAAACGGGGAGGGGAAGATAGGAGGGAGGCAGTTGGGTCTACTCGTGTCGCACACCAGGGGAAAGGAGAGGCAATGGGGTAGTGCATAGAGGCTAGGGTTTCTTAAAAAATACCCAAAAAAATATCTAATTAAAATATAAACAAAATAATAATAATAATAACAACAACAACAATAATAATAAAATCATGATGATAAAAATAAAAATAATAAAATTATTTATTCTATTTTAATAATAATAAGATTCTTAACAATAAAAATTTTAAATGATGTTATAGTTAACATTTATTTTTAATAGCAAGAAAAAAATTACAAAATTTAATTTTTTTCAGAGACAAACAGGCCGCACAGTTGTTTGTGTGAAGCTGCGCAGTATCGTTCTCCGCTTGTGCACCCAATGACGTCAAACCCAAATCACACACTTTTTAACATAGACTCAAAAATTTCATCCGAGAATCACCCCATACCCCAGTAAAAATATTTAAAGGTAGAAAAATAATTAAAATAAAATAATATCATAGTTCGGGGTGTGACATAGCCTTGCTTTATAGGTACTTACTTTACCTTCCATGTCTAGTTTTCTCTTGAATACCCATTTTCATCCAACATGTTTTACATCAACTAGCGCATCAACCAGAACCCAAACTTGGTTCAGATACATGGAATCCATTTCAGAATTTATAGCTTATAGCCATCTTGTAGCTTTTAAACTCTCTACTACCTCCTTGTGGGAGAGAGGTTCATCATTGTTAACCAATAATGAGTCACCATACTCTGTGGACAAAAAACCATATCTCTCTGGTTCTCTTACCACTCTTGAGCTCCTAAGTAGTACTTGTGTTTTAGGAACTACTTCTTCCACGGGGACCTGTGGAATCTATTTCTATACCAACTCCTATGTATCTTGAGAATAAACTTCATCAAAGTCAATCTTTATCCCATTATCCTTCTTGAGTATGTGCTCCCTCTCAAAAAAGATGACTTGTCTAGCGATAATTACTTTATTGTCTAAGGGGTTGTATAGGTAGTACCCATTTGTTTTCTTATGATACCCTATAAAGATACACTTTGTGCACCAGGGTGATAGTTTGTTTCCTAATAAGGCCTTAACAAATTCTTCGCAACACCATACACATGTATGCGATAAAATGGGTTTCCTTCCACTCCATATCTCGAAGGGAATTTCATTTTCCGCTTTAGTTGGTACTCGATTTAATGTGTATGTTGTGGTTTCTAATGTATATCCCAAAAAGGATAATAGAATATTTTCATGACTCATCATTGACCTTACCATGTCCAACAAGGTATGTTTCATTCTTTCACTAACACCATTCCACTATGGTGTATAAGGTGGATTTATTTGAGATATAATCTCAAACTCTCATAGAAAGTCGATGAACTCTTGGTTAAGATATTCACCACCTTGATCTGATCGAAGCTTTTTTTATCTTCTTACCAAGATGATTCTCTACTTCATTATTGAATTCCTTGAATTTCTCAAAGGACTCAGACTTATACCTAATCAAGTAGATATAACCATATATACTCAAGTCATTGGTAAAAGTTATGAAGTAAGAATATCCACCTCTAGCTTCTATAGGAAATGGTCCACACACATCAGTGTATACAAATCCTAGAATCTCTATGTCCATTTCACCCTGTCCACCAAATGGTGGTTTAGTCATTTTTCCTTGTAAACAATCATGATGTCTATAAAGTGTTTTTAGCTCAGAAGAGTTTAAATAACCATCTTGACAAAGCTTCGTCAAATTCTTCTCATTTACATAACCAAGATGGTGATGTCAAAGCTGGATGTTATATGAGTCATGTGAACTTGATTCGTTATCAATTTCTAACACTTAGTTTTTGTAATTTAATACATACAGACCATTATTTAAATGTGTCATTCCATAACATATGTTGTCCTTATAAAAGAAACAAATTTTATTTCCAAACTTGAAAATAAATTCATTTTTATCTAAACTTGATATAGAAATTATGTTTTTGGTAATAGTAGGTACATAATAAAAATCACATAAATCCAAAATCATTCATGTTCGAAATAAAAGGTGGTAGTAATCAATGGTAAGATCAGCCAACCTCACACCATTGGTAGCTCCCAGATCCACCTCTCCTTTGGCAATTTTCTGGAATCTACTTGGTTCCTACATTTGGATATAGATGTGAGCACCACAAGCTGTATCTATTACCCAATGTGTAGATATGGAAAGATTGTACTCAATAACAAAAATGCCTTTAGATTTTATATGTTTTTGGGTGTAGTTCCTCTTCAGTGGCCTGGCTTGCCACATGAAAAACACACTGCCTCATTTTTCTTTCCCAGCCTCTGGATCTTCTTCTTCTTGGTAGAATGGTGCTTAGGAGTTTTAGACTATTTATAAGTATTGGGCCTCTTTTCCTTGTCCTTCCTCTTCTTATTCACCATAAGGATTGCAGGTTTGTTACTCCACATATCCTTATCCACTTGGTGAATCAAGGTTAGAATTTTCAAAAGACTCTTCTCATTATTACTCATATTATAATTCACAATAAAGTTGGAGAAGATCTTGGGTAGTGATGAAATTATGAGATCTGTACACAACTCATCCGGGAATTTAATCCCTAAGATTTTCAGGAATTCAATGTAGCCAATAAGCCTGAATACATGAGGCCCAACTAGCGCAGACTCTCCAAGCTTAGTGGTAAACAAAGAATTGGAGATCTCATACCTCTATTTCCATGCCTTCTCTTGATAGAGATCCCAAAGGTGAGACATCATGCTATATGCATCTATTTCCTCATGTTGCTTTAAAAGATCATTTGATATGGATGATAGCATGAAGCACTGAACAGATGTGTTATGAGATATAAATAAATGTTATAGTCTGGGTGTAAGGGGGAAATATCTCAACTGTTTTACAGGAATCGATCCAGACTTCCCTGGTTGAGCTTCTTTATACCTCGATTGTCTACATGTGGGACAACTATCCAATGACTCATTTTCACTAGAATATAAGATGAAATCATTTTCACATGCATTAATATTCCAATAACTAAGGCCCAGATTATGAACCAGCCTCTTTCTCTTATAGTAATTTGCAGGCAACACGTTTCCTTTAGGTAACAGTGTTTTAACCAAAGAAAATATCTAATCAAAACAGTTGTTTGACATTGCATTATCTGATTTAATAGCCATAAATTTTGCAACCACTTATAATTTTATTATCTTGCAACCAGGATATAATGCATCCTCAACAGACCTCAACAACTCATAAAATTCGGATGGTGCCAACTCAGGAGTTAAATCGATATCATCGTGAGTTTCAGTTTGTTGAAGAGATGGACCTGCAACATCATGTACTAAATATTGGAACCATGATGGATCTGGAATCAAGTTATTAGTATCTTCTCTAGAACTGCGTTCACCATGTTGATACCAAAAAACATAATCTGGTTTAAAACCAAACCGTAAGAGATGTCCCCCAACCTTTGTTGGAGTTGGTGGTCTAGAACCAACTACTTTGTACTTTATTCATTAAATAAAAGCCTTATCACATCTTGATTATTCTTCTGCGTGACATGTCATGTGATAATGTCCTAAGGACAGCTGTTTCATTAAAGGGTCGTAGCGGATCCCTACTATGATGAGAACCCGGAAGTGCCATAGAACTGTTCTTGAATGTATGTTCTATGGCCAGATGATATTATTTGAGGGACACAAATAATACAGGTCATTAGGGGTGAGGACTCATAAAACTTTGAGGCACCTTCTCATGGTGTGCGTCCTTGGTAATATCCAGGAGGATATTATGAGAACGAGACCCGCCAGTAGGAAATCCACATTTCATAGTGTCATTGGATGTTCCTATCTGCGGACGTGTGTACTGGTCCTTAGACTTTAAGATTATTATTAATGGGTATTACAACTCGCGCACTTAGATGTATTGACGAAAACTGTGATGACACACTGTTCGCAGCGAGGTAGGATACGTTGGGTGCGTCACGAGTAATATCGCATTAATAGATAATGCGAGAAATGATTTGTCCCTTCCGTTCCATAACGGAAGTAGATATCTCATGCCCTTTGATGGAATTGATACAGCCTAAATAAATCCATGGCTATGGTAAGGTATGGGCAAGTTCAATTCTAGGAAGTCAAAGAAAGAATAATCAAGCACATGGGTTGATGGCACTAGCATGCAACCCGCTTGATTGGAGATATCGAGACAAAGGGATTATATTACACGGTAAGCGTTCGTAGGAGGTGACACGTCATTGCGGCGTTAACTTCTTTCTCTATGGGTGTCTTGGCATGTTGCTAGACACTAACCTTGGACTTTAGGCAGGCTCAGCCTAATGCCACTGAGAAAGAGGCCTAGAGGGTCACACACTAAGTGTGTCCATGTATCTCAGTTAAATAAATATTATTCCCGACTGTGGTTTAATAATTATTTAAGGATGTCTGTTCGCATTTATTTTGACACTAGTTATTCTAGAGAATATATATTATGGAAGAAATAATATATATTTATTAGCGAGTAATGCAGTTACATTTATTTAAGAAATAAATAGCTATTACTCAAGGTCTAATAAATATGGTGGAGAAAAATAAATAAAACTGAAAAATAAAAGTACACGCCATGTATATTTATATATACACGCCATGTGGTTTATTTTTTCGGGATTCATGAGAAAATATTTTTTATTTAATTAAATGATATTAAATGTAATACGTTGGACGCATGTCAAGTAATAATGATGGTCAACTGTCATTATTAAGACATGGGGTATTGCTAAGAATTAAATGAAATGATTAAATGCTTATGAGCAATTAATTTATTTTATTATTTTAGGTATTATAAATCCTAATTACATTATTCTCAAGGATTAGCCATTGTTGTGCACAATGAATTTGGAAATACTCTCAAGCCAAGAGAGAATTCCCTTTCCACCAAGAACGCCCTCAAGTTACGAGAGCAAGATCCTCCATCGGATCAAGGCGGTCGAAGGCGGACATCGCAAGCGAAGGTTCTTCCACGCTAGCACCCGTAGATCCCTTTGGCGATGTCCGGAGATACGTGACACACGTGTGGATCACCGCTAGAGGAACCCTACACTTGGATTCTACGACGCAATGACGGATCACCAAATCGTGACCGAACACATCAACGAAGAAAGAATTTCAACGAGGTAATTCTTATGAATTAATTAAATTAATTATAATCAACATATTATGATCCTCCTCATGGGTTCTGGGACTCTTTTTTTATTTTTCTTTCTTCGTTCTATTCCAAAGATTCAGCATTTTAAATCGTGACGGATCTTGGATTGAACGTTGTTTAACGTTAAAATTAAAGTTGGGTAAACCCACCAACGCGCTTCCGCTGCGCCCGGAACCTACAACCTTGTCAAATTTGTCAAACGTTCTCAGAGCACATTTTTTACAAGGACACTTAATTGTGCCTTCTGAAACATATTCTGGTTTTGATGATGCAAATGCTAAGAAAGCTTCAACATCCTCAATATATACAGGATTTAAACCAGAACCATTTAGATTTTTGCGCTGATTTATCCAAGTGTGGTCATCTAATAATGACTAATGTCGACTTCCTTGTTCCATATTTTTCTATAAAATATAAAATCATCACTATTTTTGAATAATTTGAAATTATAAAAACACTATCTAAAAAAATATAGCTAATTACTACTACTTATTAATAATTACCATTAATTATGGGTGACACAATTTCCAGTGGATTGATGGCTCCTCTTTTGTCCGACGACTCATTTACTTGCATCTTTCTCACACTCAAATCACAGTGAAGAATCTGGTCTGAGGTACACATATTCATTCTCGTATGCACGAGAATGAATATGTGTACCTCAGACCAGATTCTTCAATGTGATTTCACTGTGATAAAGATGCAAGTAAATGAGTCGTCTGAAAAAAGAGCCCCCTTTTCGTCGATGAATCCTCTTCTTCCAACTATCGCCTCCTGAAAACATTATAAAAAATGTGATCCTACGAATGCATATCCAATCTCGTGCATACGAGATTGAATATACCTATGTGGCAGCACATTTTTCATAATGTTTTGAGTCAGTGAGAGTTGAAAGGAGAAAAGTCATCGAGCAAAAGGAGTGTCGTCAATCCACTGGAAATTGTGCCAAGTTCTTAAAATTTATTAAAATTTATTTCTAACTGTTCTTTACTGTTCCTAACTAACTATTCCTATTTATTACTAACTATTACTATTTATTACTAACTATTACTATTTATTACTAACTACTACTTTTTATTACTAAATATTACTATTTATTACTAACTATTCCTATTTATTACTAACTATTGCTATTTATTACTAACTATTACTATTTATTACTAACTATTACTATTTATTACTAACTATTACTATTTATTACCAACTATTACTATTTATTACTAACTATTACTAATTATTACTAACTATTACTAATTATTACTAATTATTACAATTTATTACTAATTATTTCTCTTTATTACTAATTATTTCTCTTTATTGCTAATTATTGCTATTTATTGCTAATTATTGATATTCAAATCTAATCATATCTAATCATATCTAACCATATCTAATCATATCTAATCATATCTAATCATATCTAATTATTGCGAATTATATTTAATTATTGCGAATTATATCTAATTATTACAAATTATATCTAATTATATCTAATTATTACTAATTATATCTAATTATTATTAATTATATCTAATTATTACTATTATAAAAAAATTATACTATTCTAATATTAATAATAAAATAATACTAATTATATCTAATTATTACCGATAAAAAAAATATATTATTAATATTTATGAAAAAATAATATTAATATTATTAAAATAATAAAAAATTTATAAAATATTAAAATTATCAATATTCGCAACAGGCTTTGCTTTATTCTTAACATGTTTAAATCTCAAAGGGTCGCCAATTTTCAGGTCATGCGTAATAAAAAGTTTGCATCAGTCATGTCCAATGTAAACTCTATAATTATCCTTGCATGGTTGATCACCTCGCAAGTAGTGTTGTAATAGGACAACCAAAGCAATGTTGTTCTCGTCTCTAAGAATCATCTTACTCACTTTATATAAATCATTCTTCCTTAAAAATTTAAGGAGACTTCAGTATCTTTCCCTTAAATTTTCAAGGAAGAATGGTCTATGTAAAGGGTCATGTGAGATAATTCTTATAGATGAGAAGAGCATGACTTGGGTTGTCCTATTACAACGCTACTTGCAAGGTGATCAACTAAGCAAGGACAATTATAGAGTTTACATTGGACATGGATGATGCTTACTAATTATTACTAAGTATTACTAATTATTACTAATTATTACTAATTATTACTAATTATTACCAATTATTACTAATTATTAGTATTTATTACTAATTATTAGTATTTATTACTAATTATTACAATTTATTGATAATTATTACTAATTATTACTAATTATTACTAATTATTACTAATTATTACTAATTATTACTAATTATTACTAATTATTAATGTTTATTACTAATTATTAGTGTTTATTAGTAATTATTAATGTTTATTAGTAATTATTAATGTTTATTACTGATTATTAATGTTTATTACTAATTATTACACTTTATTACTAATTATTACAATTTATTACTAATTATTACAATTTATTACTAATTATTACAATTTATTACTAATTATTACAATTTATTACTAATTATTACAATTTATTACTAATTATTACAATTTATTACTAATTATTACAAATTATTACAATTTATTACAAATTATTACTAATTATTACAATTTATTACTAATTGTTACTAATTGCTACAATTTATTAATAATTACTACAATTTATTACTAATTATTACAATCTATTACTAATTATTACAATTTATTACTAATTAGTACAATTTATTACTAATTATTACAATTTATTACTAATTATTACAATTTACTACTAATTATTACAATTTATTACTAATTATTACTAATTATTACGCTTTATTACTAATTATTACACTTTATTACTAATTATTACACTTTATTACTAATTATTACACTTTATTACTAATTATTACACTTTATTACTAATTATTACAATTTATTACTAATTATTACAATTTATTACTAATTATTACAATTTATTACCAATTACTACAATTTATTACTAATTACTACAATTTATTACTAATTACTAGGGGTGTCCAGACCTGACCCGACCCGACCAACCCGACTCGACCCGATCGGGTTGGGTTGGGTTGGGTCGGGTTAAAAAATTTATTCCACGGGTTGGGTCGGGTTGGGTTATATCATGGTCGGGTTGGGTCGGGTCACGAGTTGGGAAAAAATTGAACCAACCCGACTACTATGAGTCGCATCTTCAGAACTCACCCTCTCCCCCTGCCCCTCGACCCAATTCCCCCTCACCCTCGCCCCACGCTGATGTCTTTCACCTTTCCTACACCATTCATTGACTCCATACCATCGCCCACCATTACATGAATACTCTATTAATCACATAGATGATTGAATCCTCTATGACATTTCTAAGACAAACATAAAATAAATTCAAAGGAATCGAGACATGTGAAATCAGCGGAAAAGCAATGCCCGATCAATAAACAAAAACATGAAGATAACTGGATTTCATTCGATTTTGATACGAAAACTAAAGAATAAGCAAAAAAACCAAAGGAAGATAGAACAATTTTAATGATTCGAAGATCCGACGGTGGAGGATCAACTAAGAAAACGATCATTGAACATCTCTCTCACCCTCACCAGTCCAGTGTATCCACCGCGGTGCACCTGCATGTACCCCCTGCCTCTTCCACCACCTCCATCTCCATCACGACTGTGTGCGGTGCCAAATCTATCAGTGTCAGGCACTACCCCATTCTCATCACCCTCTTGGTCTCGCCTTGAACCTCCTCAAACCTTGATAACGACTTGCAGGCTAGCTAATCACATCACACCATCGAGTCGCAGACTGACGTTTTTTTGGGTCGATTTATTACAGGGCAAAGGATGCGGGCATTCCGTAGTGTGGCTAAGAAGATGAAGTAGGGGAATACGTAACCCGATCAACCCACGGGGTGATAGCAAAAGAAAGAACTGAATAATTTTTTTTGGCGTTACCCGGTCAACCTGCGGGTTGGGATCATAAAAAAATACTGAACAATATTTTCTTCCTTAACCCGATCAACCCAACCCGACCCAACCCGATTTGAGACGGGTCGGGTCGGTCGGGTCTGAATACAAAAACATCTCTGACCCGACCCAACCCGACCCGACCTATTTTGCTTGGGTCGGGTCCAAAATAACCCTCAACCCGACCCAACCCGACCCATGGACACCCCTACTAATTACTACAATTTACTACTAATTACTACAATTTATTACTAATTACAACAATTTATTACTAATTACTAAAATTTATTACTAATTACTATAATTTATTACTAATTACTACAATTTATTACTAATTACTACAATTTGTTACTAATTACTACAATTTCTTACTAATTACCACAATTTATTACTAATTACTACAATTTATTGCTAATTACTACAATTTATTGCTAATTACTACAATTTATTACTAATTACTACAATTTATTACTAATTACTACAATTTATTACTAATTACTACAATTTATTACTAATTACTTCAATTTATTACTAATTTCTACAATTTATAACTAATTACTACAATTTATCACTAATTACTACAATTTATTACTAATTACTACAATTTATTACTAATTACTACAATTTATTACTAATTACTACAATTTATTACTAATTACTACAATTTATTACTAATTACTACAATTTATTACTAATTACTACAATTTATTACTAATTATTACAATTTATTACTAAATATTACAATTTATTACAATTTATTACAATTTATTACTAATTATTACAATTTACTACTAATTATTACAATTTGTTACTAATTATTACAATTTATTACTAAAACATCTCTGACCCGACCCGACCCGACCCGACCTATTTTGCTTGGGTCGGGTCCAAAATAGCCCTCAACCCGACCCATGGACACCCCTGCTAATTACTACAATTTATTACTAATTACTACAATTTATTACTAATTGCAACAATTTATTACTAATTACTACAATTTATTACTAATTACTACAATTTATTACTAATTACTATAATTTATTACTAATTACTACAATTTATTACTAATTACTACAATTTATTACTAATTACTACAATTTATTACTAATTACTACAATTTATTACTAATTACTACAATTTATTACTAATTACTACAATTTATTACTAATTACTACAATTTATTACTAATTACTACAATTTATTACTAATTACTACAATTTATTACTAATTACTACAATTTATTACTAATTACTACAATTTATTACTAATTATTACAATTTATTATTAATTATTACAATTTATTACTAATTATTACAAATTATTAAAATTTATTACAATTTATTACTAATTATTACAATTTACTACTAATTATTACAATTTATTACTAATTATTACAATTTATTACTAATTTTTACAATTTATTACTAATTTTTACTAATTATTACTATTTATTACTATTTATTACAATTTATTACTAATTAATACAATTTATTACTAATTAATACAATTTATTACAATTTATTACTAATTATTACAATTTATTACAATTTATTACTAATTATTAGAATTTATTACTAATTATTACAATTTATTACTAATTATTACAATTTATTGCAATTTATTACTAATTATTACAACTTATTACTAATTATTACAATTTATTACTAATTATTACAATTTATTACTAATTATTACAATTTATTACTAATTATTACAATTTATTACTAATTATTACAATTTATTACTAATTATTACAATTTATTACTAATTATTACAATTTATTACTAATTATTATAGTTTATTACTATTTATTACTCATTATTACTATTTATTACTATTTATTAATAATTATTAATATTTATTACTAATTATTAGTATTTATTAGTATTTATTACCAATTATTATTAATTACTACAAATTAATTATATACATTACTAATTATCGTTAATAATTACTAATTACTACTAATTATTAAAAATTAATACTAAAAATTTCAATTTATTAGTACAAATAAATAGTCATGCCAAAACAATTTAAATTCAATTTAATTACAACTAATCAACAATAATAAAAATTAACATAAAAAATTGAAATAAATAATAAATTAAATAAAACATAAATACCTTTAAACTTGATTTGATATTAATGTAGACGGTTTCACAACTTCTTCGTGACCAAAAAAATTAACTTGGAAAAAATTTCCCTATGAAATCAGAGTTCAGAGAGAAACAAGATCTAGAAATTGAGTGGAATGAGTAGAAAAACGGATAGGGGTATATATAGGTTAGATTATTTGTGACGGGACTATTTGCGACAGGTAACCCGTCGCAAATAGTATCTCTTGCGACGGGACCCGTCGCAAATACCTACGCCTGCATTAATTACCGTCGGCGGTTAAAAAGTTATTTGTGATGGGTCCCGTCGCAAATAGTCCCTGCCGACACACCTTTTGCGACGGGAGGACATCCCGTCGCAAAAAAGTTATTAACCGCCGCCGGGTATTTGCGATGGGGGGATCCTCCCGTCGCAAATAACCTTCACGCAGTTTGGTGCACTACCCGCGCCAAACCTTTTGCGACGGGACACGAAATCTCGTCGCAAATAATCAGTTATTTGCGACGGTGTTAACAATCTGTCGCAAATAACCTCTTGGACAGACTTTTTACGACAAGATTTATTCCCGTCGCAAAAAGTCATTTTTCCCGTAGTGGTGTACTTCACAAATGATTACACGAATTACATGATTTTTCAGTCACGTGTTATACTTCAATGAACATGGATTAACAACCTGTAATACGACTCATACATGATATTAAGATCCTGAACATTACACAGATATTATTTAAACATTTAAATATTTATGTATATTAAAAACTATCGCATGGTGTGTCCTATCTTTACGACCACATGCAAGTGCATGTCTCAAGATTTGCATAGCAAAATAAATAAATTTTAAATATGCGTAACTTGGTATAAGTACATGGTGTGTAGATCTAATCTACACGGCGTGTACACCTCTCACAATCTATCTGAGACACACGCCTAGGGACTCAGCGTGTAGTATGTGCCTTGAAAAAATTGGAGTACACGACGTGTCCAATGGGTCACACGCCGTGTTGACTCTGTGTTATACGATCATCTGTCACGTAGGCCATGTATTGAATACACGGCTTGTCTTTGATGCAGAGGGACCACACTTTGTGTCCAGTGGGCCACACAACGTGTAGTCCGACTGACCGTGTGCCAGTATTTTCTGGTCAACACATGGTGTTAGAATTAATTACATTGCGTGTCATTAATTCACACGGGTTGAGTAATTTCTGAATTAACTTCTGGTGCATTGAACACAACTACAAAACATGTAACTGTGATTGCACGGTGTGTACTGTTGTGTTATCCAGGTAGAATCCTTAGCTCCACCGAATGAGTTCGATTTTATTTTAATCAAAAAATTAAACATCTCGATTAGATCTATGATAAATGAATGAGGAATAAGTAGATCTCGCAATTCAGATTAAAATAATGATTAAACTTGAATTGAAAAACTAAATTATAAATGTATAAATTACCAACGATCTTAAATAATTATAAACAATTATATGTCCCCCTCTGATACCACTTGTAGGTTCCGGGTGCTGTGGAAGCGTGTAATGGGCGGTGTCCAATTTTTTCTATAATCAATGATTAATCTGAGATCTATACGGCGATGAATATCGTGATCCACGAAATTAAGTCAAAGAAATAGACAAAGAAGAATTGCATTGAAACCGAGAGAAAAAGGATCAGCATGTACTGTTTATAATTAATTTAATTAGATAAAGAATTTCCTCTAAGGAATCATTTCTTCATTGATGTGTATGGAGACAGATCTACAGTGCATCATCATTGCATTGTAGAAACCAAGCATAGATATCCTTTAGCGATGATCCACACATGTTCCGCGAATTTTCAGACGTCGCTGAAGGAGTCTTCGGGTGTTAACACGGAAGATCTTTCTGTTTGCGTCGTTCGTCTTTAATCGCCTCAAGAACCACTTCCAAAGTGTTCTTCTTGATTCGGTGAAGAAGGATTGCTCTCCATTCTTGAGAGCATTCTTGGATAATAGAGCTCTCTAGTTTGAGATGTTTTTCTCCAAATCTATCGTGCACAATCGAATAGGCTCATGAGAAAATAACATAATTGGGTATTTGTATTGTTAGGGTTAAAATAAAATAATTGCACAAATGCCCTTATTATTTATTTTATCCTGGCAAAACCCCATGTCAAATAATAATAGTAAAATTATTATTTCTCGACATGCGTTGAACTTGCGAATTAAAATTAAATATTATTTAATTAAATAATGTAAGAACCCGAGTTTTTAGACTGGGTCAAAATCCCGACCCTATTAGAATTTTTGACTTGTTTCTAAGAAAACTGGAGAAACTAGAAAGTTTCTGGAAATTTCTAGACTACATGTCGTGTACTCTAAGGTACACTCCATGTATGGGTTAGGTGAGTGTCGGTCGTGTGCTCGCCGAATACATGTTGTGTGATGACTGTGTAGGAATTTCTTACTACACGCTGTGTAGCTATAGACGCGCCATGTACCCATGACCGTGTGGAGGCCATACATGGCATGTGGGTGTGTTGGCCGGGTAGGATCGTTTAACCAAGTACATTTCGTGTCCTCCTTGGACATGCCGTGTAGTTTAGCCGTGTATGAGGGATATACATGGCGTGTGGGTAAGTCGGCGAGGAAGAAAAGAAAAACTAAGTACACACCATGAGCTACCTAGTACATGTCGTGTACTCATGCCAACAGGTTCTAGAAAGTAAGTCGGCGAAATATCAGCCATCTTATGAATAGTAAAATGATACAGGATGTGTAGTCCTAAAGTACATGCCGTGTATTTTCTTTTTTTCTCTAAAACGGGTAGTATCCTCGTATTGAGGCAGAACCTCAAACCCTCGACGAGTTTGAACGGGGAGAGCCAACTGGAGCTCGTTCTTGCTCTCGTTCCTTCGTCCAAGACCCGATTCGAACATCGTTTGATCCATTGGAACCCCCTCGGTAAGGCCTTTATTCCTCTTGAGTCGTTCTTCTTGATTTCTATTCTAGAATTAGTTATAGGGGTTTGAGCAGTTTTGATTCTTTTGTAGATCTACCACGTTTTTAGATCTAATTGGAGGATGTTATCGGAGGAGTAGCATCGTAAGAGTCCCAGGTAGGTGGTACATACCTCTTTTTGTGTTTTCATGGTCATTTGGGTTGAACGGCCTTCGACGTGTTTTCAAGTATTTTGAGCGGGACCCAGTTTTATATGGTATTGCATATTACATTGTTCATTAGACTCGTGGGATGCCTTTGGGTATTCCCTTTACCTGTTTTGCTTGAACGGGGTCGGGCGAGGGGTCGTTGCTCAATTTGGGGCATTTTGGCCGGGGGAAGCCAAAATAGTTATGATTGAACTGAGATATTTTATCTGACAAGTTTAGTTTATTAAGCCTTGATATGAATTGTTAGAGGCTCTCAAGACCTCGATGCTGGTATGAGACAACACCTTGCTAGTGTAATTCAATTGTTCCATTGTTTGTCTGTTTAAATTTTTCCATTGTGATTATATATGTGATGTGTGATATTGCATATTCTGTAACCTTTGGGTTGGGCTAGGCATGGACTGGGTATTGTTGAGTGATGTTGATCACAGGTTGGGCTTGGCCCGGGTTACGTTGGGTGGTTCTGACCACAGGATTGGGCGTCATGGGCGTCGGTTTAAGGAAGGATGACTGTCAAGTTGGGCATGGCCCGAGTTATGGGGATGGTAAGACCATCAGACTTGAGTGGCATGGTCACAAGGACATGAGGTGTCAGAGGTGTTGTGGCTTGGGTACTATTTTAGTGATTAATGCTCACCCGAAAACTTTGAGTAGTGTGCACACAGAGAGACTCTATAATGAGGTGGTTTTGACCACTCGTGTGGGTAGAGGCCCCCATTATTTTCGGTTTACGTACTATTGGTTTGGGGGTGCTTGTCATAGGAAGCCATGTGGAAGGTGAATAGCCTTCAGGGGATAGCATTGCGGCTATCAGGTTGGGGGTAGAGGCTTGCTATTATCTGAGGGCAGATATCATTGTTCTTCCGGATACTTTATTTTGAGGGAAGACATCATTGTCCCTCCGCCTACTTATTTTGAGGGCAGACATCGTTGTCCCTCCAGTTACTTATTGAGGACAGGCATTGTTGTTCCTCCAGGTTACTGTTTCTCGGGCGTG
This sequence comes from Viscum album, assembly GCA_963277665.1. Classification (NCBI taxonomy): domain Eukaryota; kingdom Viridiplantae; phylum Streptophyta; class Magnoliopsida; order Santalales; family Viscaceae; genus Viscum; species Viscum album. The sequence goes on along the minus strand of OY728143.1, from coordinate 1,363,368,600 downwards.
TATTCGGGACGTCGGTACTCGAGACACGCGGTGTTAGGGGGCACATGGTGTCGGGTTACATAACAGAGATTCCGACATTGGCTGAAGCAGGTGACACTCCATGGTGGATGTTGAGCACCAGAGCAGTTTGTGTTTATTTGTGCATCGTATTGTTTAATGTTTTCTTTATAAATGTTTCCTGCTTAAACACTTATATTAGGTATGCATCGTTGGGTGGTATCCTATTGAAATTCGTCTCACACCCTGTAGAGGCCCTTCGAGACGCGTGTAGACTTTATGGATTTACATGCAGGAAAGAGGCCATCTTCAGGAGCTGGGATGCATTAACTGTTGCATGGAGTTGGTATGGACCTTGAGGTCTTGCCTGGCTGGAGGTTATTCTGTTTTACTTTCTTTTCTATGTCAGCGTGCTTGTTTTGTAGTTACATTTGGTTAGCCATTGGCACCCTTTATATTTAGATGTGTATGACCTTATTGGGATGTATGTTTTGTTGTTCAGTAGTAGTTACAAGTGATCAGCATGTTGTTGTGTTTATTTCTGCTACTGTTGTTTATATTTATTACTTCCGCTGTTTATCAATATTGAATATTCTTCTGCTCTGCAGGTCTGGTTCGAGTCATCTAAGTCGTTTATTCTGATGCATCTTTTTTATTATACTTGGACCAGTACCATTATTATTATCCTCCAAGAGGGTATAGCCTCCCCACTATACCTATAAGACCCTCTCTGCTAGTCGGCAGCCTTTGGCGTTTGGGGAGGTGTGCCTAAGGTAGTAACAACCGACCCGTTTAGCACTGTTCGGGTGGTTATTTGGGTCTGGGTCATTACAAAGTTGTATTAGATGAGTTCTTGACAAGGATTTAGTTGTAGTGTTTTGCTGGCTACTAATGAGATTGAGACTTCTCTTTTATTTTCTGTTGGTTTTACTATTTGGGGATATGGTAGACTGGAGATAGGTTGTAACTGGAACTGAGTTTCTAGCTTGTGCTTGGTGCCTGCAGCCCCAGGTATGAGGGATGAACCAAGTTTCCATGGGTGGGAATTGTTGTTTGCTTTTTTCTCAGATTACAGTTTATACGATTTCCACATCGGTGGCTCACTTGGTGTGTGATGTTATTGATTGTGATATGTGACCCTTGACCCAATGTGGTAGGGGAGAATTGGACCTTGGCCCGGTATGGCAAGGCTTTTTTTCTTGGCTTTTGATAGGCACATTTTAGGGTATTTCAATTTCATAACTGCATGAATGCTTTGTGATGTGATAATACCATGTGGAAAAAATGTTAATTGTCATGCTTTGTACTCTGTTGAAATGTGACTGGGTGAAATTCCTGATAGAGTTACTAGTTTATTGCAGTGGGTTATTCCATGCTTGGTATATTTTTAGAATTGCATGTGGTAGGGTATTTGGGGCTAGCTCTTTTGAGAGTGGGCAGGTATTATGGTTGAGGTGATTTTGATCACCAGGATTGGGCGACTCAGTCATCGGTTTGAGGTAATGTTGGTTGTCGATACGAGCATGGCCCGAGGTACTTTTGATACTTGGCTCTGTTAAAGGAGGGTAAGGAAGTCATGAGGTCGGGATACCATGGGGCATGGTTGCGGTGGGGGAGAGTAATGGTAGTAGTTATGCACTGCCTTTTACTGTTTTCCTTATATGTGTTGTATATATATAAATTGTTATTTGTGTGGGTTGTCTGACCATTTATGGTATTCAGCAGGTTCCTTTTTGGGTGACTCAGATGAAGCATCAGGCGGGAGATGGTACAATGTCACAGGTGCAGGATCAGGTTCAAGATCCGGTGCAGGTAGAGCAGGAGCCGCAGGTATAGGCTCCGGGACAGGATCAGGTTCAGGATCCAGTGCAGGTAGGATAGTAGTTGAGTTTAGTAGCGTTTGGACCATGGCTTGACGAGCATCTCTGAGCTATCTTGGTACGTGTCTTGCAGGGGATCGACATAGGCGCGTACGGTACAGAGCCATCCATGACATATCTGACATGGGAGTTCCATTTGCAGCACCCGCCACTTTTTCAGGGTGAGGGGGTCTGTAGGCAGCTGAGAACTGGATAGAGAGCATGCAGATGATCTTCAAGAAGCTCGAGAAGCCTCCAGGGCGGAGGGTCAAGCTGGTGACATACATGCTGCGAGGACCGGCAAAGCGTTGGTGGGATGTGCATGTTCAGGCTCGCAGGCATGAAAGGACTTCGAGGACAGGTTCTTTGAGCACTTTTACCCAGAGACACTGAGAGCAGAGAGAGATCGGGAGTTCTCGAGTCTTCAGTAGGGATACCTGTCTTTCATGGACTACACAACTACTTTCACTAAGTTGTCATGATTTGCACCTGGTATGGTAAGCGATGACACGACTAGGGTGAGGCGCTTCGAGGATGGATTGCAACACGCCATTCGGATCCAGGTGAATATCTTCAGGCTGGGTTCTTTCTCAGAGGCGGTGAATCAGGCACTCATAGTAGAGGGAAACCAGAGGGATAAAACCCAGGTTGGTCGAGGAACAATTTTAGGTGATAGTTCAGACAACAGAAAGCGGGGACAGGATGAGTTCCAATAGGGCAGTCAGGGCAAGGAATCAGCTAGACCACCTCGCAGCAGTTCTTCAGTGGTTTGCTTTCAGTGTGGACAGCCAGGACATGTTCAGACTCAGTGAGATAGGCCTCCAAAGGAGTGTCGAGCATGTGGACAAGTCGGGCATCTGGAGAGGTTCTGCAAGCAGCCTTCTCAGATAGCCGGCAGGTAGGAACCAGGACAGACGATGTCATCTGGAGTTGGTTGAGGTTCGGTACCAAGTGACGGTAGTTGAGGTTCAGCTGCACGCGGTGTACGTGACAGAGACAGCAGGATCCAGCTGAGGGGTCAGTGGTCGGTGGCTGGAGCAGCACCATATGAAGGTCAGGCATCAGGCAGTCGTACTTCAAGCTAGGTGCACGCCATGGAGCTGCCAGAGGCTGAGCAGGCTAGTGAGCCGACAACAGTTAGAAGTACACGACTGGTGTGGCTATGATTTCCATGTTTCCTTTTTGGCATGACATGTAGAGGCATGTCTATTTTGAGTGCACGTCATGCACAAGATCTATGTGGACTGACTAGATGCTAGTCAATGGGATTGGCACCATATCAGGTGCATGATATATTTATATATATATATGTATGAGATGCGTAGCATTAGGGGCATCAAGGATGCGGGTTACTTAAGGTGTCGTGGGCATCGGGGCATCGAGGATGCGGGTTAATTGATGTGCTAGGCACCAAGTTCTTTTTTTTTCCAGCGTTCATGGGATGCAGGACCTCGTGGAGGCGGACACCGATGTGGTGCGGGGTACGTTGGGTGTCAGGAACGACACAGGAGCACCAATGAGGCGCAAGGGTGACAATGCATCACGGAAGGACTATGCGTCTGGAAAACAGGTTATTGAACCTTTCTTTTTTTTGAGTTTTGTCGTGTTGAGACTGAGTTAGGTGATTCCTAAGATGGGGAGCCCCTTGAGAAATTTAGCCAGAACCTTCGAGATCGGGGTAGTTCGAGATACGTTGTTCGGGGTGGTATGTTCGATGTCATCTTTGGGTTTCGTTGATAGCTCGAGAACGATCTATGTTAAGGTGGGGAGATTGTAAGAACCCGAGTTTTTAGAACGGGTCAAAATCCCGACCCTGTTTGAATTTTTGACTTGTTTCTAAGAAAACTGGAGAAACTGGGCAGTTTCTGGAAATTTCCAGACTACACGAAGTGTACTCTAAGGTACACGCTGTGTGCGGGTTAGGTGAGTGTCGGCCGTGTGCTCACCGAGTACATGCTGTGTAATGATTGTGTAGGAATTTCTTAATACACATCGTGTAGCTATAGACACGCCATGTACCCGTGAACGTGTGGAGGCCATACATGGTGTGTGGTCATGTTGGTCGGGTAGGATCGTTTAACCAAGTACACGCCATGTCCTCCTTAGAAACATCGTGTAGTCTAGCCGTGTATGAGGGATATACATGGCGTGTGGGTAAGTCGGCGAGAAAGAGAAGAAAAACTAAGTACACGTTGTGTGCTATCTAGTACACGTCGTGTACTCATGTCGGAAGGTTCTGGAAAGTAAGTTGATGAAATATCAGCTGTCTTATGAATAATAAAATGATACATGGCATGTAGTCCTAAAGTACACAGCGTGTATTTTATTTTTTCTCTAAAACGGGCAGTAGCCTTGTATTGAGGCAGAACCTCAAACCCTCGATGGGTTTGAGCGGGGAGAGCTGGCCGGAGCTTGTTCTTGCACTTGTTCCTTAGTTCGAGACCCGATTCGAACACTGTTTGATCCATTGGAACCCCCTCGGTAAGGCCTTGATTCCTCTTGAGATGTTCTTCTTGATTTCTGTTCTAGAACGAGTTATAAGGGTTTGATTGATTTTTATTATTTTGTAGATCTACCGCGTTTTAGACCTAATTGGAGGTCGTTATTGAAGGAGTAGCATCATACGAGTCTCAGGTAGGCAGTGCATACCTCTTTTTGTGTTTTCATGGTCATTTGAGTGGCGCGGCCTTTGATGCATTTTCAAGTATTTTGAGTGGGACCCAGTTTTATCTGGTATTGCATATTACATTGTTCATTAGACTCGTGGGATGCCTTTGGGTATGCCCTTTACCTGTTTTTCTTGAGCGGGGTCGGGCGAGGGGTCGTTGCTCAATTTGGGTCATTTTGGTCAGGGGAAGCCAAAATGGTTATGATTGAACTGAGATATTTTATCTGATAAGTTTAGTTTATTAAGACTTGATATGAATTGTTAGAGGCTCTCAAGACCTCAGTGCTGGTATGGGACAACACCTTGCTAGTGTAATTCAATTATTTAGTTGTTTTACTATTTAAAGTTTTCTATTGTGATTATATATGTGATGTGTGATATTTCATATGTTGAAACCTTCGGGTTGTGCTAGGCATGTCCTGGGTATTGTTGAGTGATGTTGATCACAAGTTGGGCTTGGCCCGGGTTACGTTTGGTGGTTCTTACCACGATATTTGGTGTCATGGGTGTCGGTTTGAGGCAGGATGACTGTCAGGTTGGGCATGACCTGGGTTACAGGGATGGCGAGACCATCAGACTTGAGCGGCGAGGTCGCAGGGACACGAGGTGTCAAAGGTGTTGTGGCTTGGGTGCTATTTTGTTGATTACCGCTCACCTGGAAACTTTGAGTAGTGTACATACAGAGAGGCTCTGTGATGAGGTGGTTTTGACCACTCATGTGGGTAGAGGCCCCCGTTAGTTGTGGTTTAGGTATTATTGGTTTGGGGGTTGCTTGCCGTAGGAAGCCACGTGGAAAGTGAGGAGCCTTCAGGGGATAATAATGAGGCTATCGGGTTGGGGGAAGAGGCTCGCCATTATTTGAGGGAAGATATCGATGTCCCTCCGAATACTTTATTTTGAGGGAAAACACCATCATCCCTCCAGCTACTTATTTTGAGGACAGACATCGTTGCCCCTCCGGTTACTTATTGAGGACATACATCGTTGTTCCTCCAGGTTACTGTTTCTCGGGCGTGCCTTCGGGACGTCGGTACTTGAGACACGCGGTGTCAGGGGGCACATGATGTCGGGTTACGTGACAGAGATTCCGACGTTGGTCGAAGTAGGTGACATTCCATGGTGGCTGTTGAGCACCAGAGAAGTTTGTGTTTATTTGTGCATCGTATTGTTTACTGGTTTCTTTATAAATGTTGTCTGCTTAAACACTTATATTAGGTATGCATCGTTGGGTGGTATCCTACTGAGATTCGTCTCACACCCTGCACAGGCCCTTCGGGACGTGTGCATACTTTATGGATTTACGTGCAGGAAAGAGGCCAACTTCAGGAGCTGGGGTGCATTAGCTGTTGCATGGAGTTGGTACGGACCTTGAGGTCTTGCCTAGTTGGAGGTTATTCTGTTTTGATTTCTTTTCTATGTCAGCATGCTTGTTTTGTAGCTACAATTGGTTAGTCATTGACGCCCTTTATATTTAGATATTTATGACCTGCTTGGGATGCATGTTTTGTTGTTCAGTAGTAGTTACAAGTGATCAGCATGCTCTTGTGTTTATTTCTGCTGTTGTTGTTTATATTTATTGCTTTCGCTGTTTATCGATATTGAATGTGCTTCTGCTCTGTGGGTCTGGTTCGAGTCTGCTGAGTCGTTTATTCCGCTGCATCTTTATTATTATACTTGGACAGGTACCATTATTATTATCCTTCGAGAGGGTATAACCTCCCCACTATACCTATAAGACCATCGCTGCTAGTCGACAACCTTTGGCGTTCGGGGAGGTGCGCCTAAAGTAGTAACAACCGACCCGTTTAACACTGTTTGGGTGGCTGTTCGGGTTCGAGTCGTTACAAATAATAATCAATATTATCATTTCTCATCGGACCATTAAACTCGGCCTGCCATTCCTCCAAAATATTTATCGAGGCTTGAATAATGTCTATTTATTTATTAAATAAATATCACTGCATTATTCACCAATAAATAAATACATATTATATTCACTAAATAGCAAATAAATATTTATTAAATATTCTGCTCACAGTATATTTTCTCGAATAACTAATGACGAAATAAATGTGATCAAACACACATGAATAATTATTAAACCACGTACGAGAATAATATTTATTCAAACTATTAAATAATAAATAATAATATATTATTTAACTGAGATTCTGGACACACTTAGTGTGTGACCCTCTAGGTCTCTTTCTCAGTGACAGTAGGCGAAACAACTTAAAGTCCAAGGTTAGCGTCTAGCAACACGCCAATGCACCCATAGAGAAATAAGTTAATGTCGCAACGACATGTCACCTCATACGAACGTTTATCATGTAATATAATCTCTTTATCGCAGTATCTCTAATCGAGTAGGTTGCATGCTAGTGTCATCAATCTATGTGCTCGATATCTCTTTCTTTGATTTTCTGGAAATATAACTTGTCTATATAACATCATGGTCATGAATTTATTTAGGCTATATCATTTCTATCAAATGGTCTGAGATATTAACTTCTGTTAATGAACATAATAGATAAATCATTTCTTACATTATTCATTAATGCGGTATTACTCATGACACGCCCAACATATCCTACTTCGCTGCGAACATATGTTGTCACGGTTTTCGTCAATACATCTAAGTGCACGACTCATAATACTCATTAATAATAATCTTGAAGTCTAAAGACCAATACACATGTCTGCATAAAGAAACATCCAATACACATAGAAATGTGGATTTCCTACTGTCGGGTCACGTTCTCATAATATCCATACTGGACATTACTAAGGGCGTACACCATGAGAAGGTGTCTCAAAGTTCTATAAGTCTCCACTCATAATATCCTATATCATTTGTGTCCCTCAAATGATATCGTTCAACTGTAGAACATATATATTCAAGAATAGTGTCATAACACTTCCGAGTTCTCATCATACCAGAGAACTACTATGACCTTTTAGTGTGACAACTACTCTTAGGACATTATCACATATTATGTTACGCAGAAGAGCAATCATAATGTGATAAGGAGTTTATTAATATTCAAAAACCATGAATACAAGTTTATCATAATGTACAAAAAAGTTGGTTCTAGGGCACCAACTCCAACAAGGATTGCACCGATTGCCTCTGCATTCTCCAAACCCAATCAAAATAATTCCTAAATCAGTTCCCAAACAACAAAAAATCAATGTGAGTCTCCAAAAACCACAATACCCTAGACTCTAGTTCCACTAGAGTTCGGTTTCTCTCCAGATTGTTGATCATTAACGATGCTGGTCGTAGGGGTGTCCAGACCCGACCCAACCCGACCGACCCGACTCGACCCGACCGGGTGGGGTCGGGTTAAAAAATATATACCACGGGTTGGGTCGGATTGGATTGTTATGTGGTCGGGTTGGGTCGGGTCACGGGTTGGTAAAAAATTAACCCAACCCGACTGTTGTGAGTCGTCCGCCTCCCTTCAGACTTCGCTGCCTACTGCCGCCTCTCCCTCCCACCTCTCGACCCGATGCCCTCACCCTCACCCATGATGATATCTTCCTCACCTACGTTGTCCATGGATTCCATGCCATCACCCACCATTACTTGAATACTGAATTAATTGTGAAGATGATTGAAACTTCCATCTTCCATGGTTTTTCTTAGCCAAGCATAAAACAAATTTAGAAGAATCGAGACATGTGAAATCAGCAAACAACGATTCCATTTCCAGATCAACAAACAACAAAAAGATAACTAGATTTCATTTGATTCTACTACGAGGATAACTAAATAACAAGCAAAAAAAATGCAAGAAGACTGGTGGTCGATTAAAGATTTGAAGATCGGACAGTGGAGGATCGGCCAAGAAAACAATCATTCCACATCGACCTCACCCCCTTGTCGGTGTCTTCTTCCTCCAACGTCTCCACCGCACCACATTGCATCTACCACCTGTGCCTCTTCCACCGCCTCCATCTCTGCCACGATTGTGGCCCCAGATATCTGCCTGTGTCAGACAATACCGCATCCTCGTCACCCTGCTAGACTTGCCTTCAACCTCCTCAGACGTCAATGACTACCTGCAGGCTGACGAGTTGATCACACCACCAACCGATGCTTTTTTGGGGTCGATTCATCGCAGTGTAGTGGCTGTGGGCATTCCCTGGCATGGTGAGGAAGATACGCAGCGGAAGCCCTAACCTAATCAACCCACGGGGCGAGATCCTAAATATTAAGCACTGAACATTTTTTTTCTGTAACCCGATCAACCCGACCCGACCCAACCCGATATTGGACGGGTCGGGTCGGGTCGGGTCCGAATTAAAAAATCTCTTCGACCCGACCCAACCCGACCCAACCCCTTGTGCTTGGGTCGGGTCCAAACCCCCCCCCAACCTGACCCAACCCGACCCATGGACACCCCTTGCTGGTCGTTACACTTTAGGTCGGGTTGGGTCAAGTTTAGGGACCTATGAAATACCATATTTCATGGGTGGGGAAAATAATAGATATCATGAATTTTTAGGGGCATTAAAAATGGATTTATGAGAGAGATGTTGGAATCCATGGGAAAAACCAATAACATTATCAAAATTATCATTTTTATCTCATGATGCAAAACGACTACAATAACTTCAGAACTCCACTATTATCTAACAAGGGAATTTATAGGTCTCTAAGAAACATGTAAATCATTGATTAAGATAAGATTAATAAAGTAAATTTTAGTAAAAATTGATATTGATAACTAGGTAATCACATTAATTATAGTTGAAATTCTCAATTTCAAAAAAACAAAAAAAAAAATTAAAATTAACTTTTGGTAAGAACTTTAAATTTAAGAAACAACACAAAGGGATCTGGCTCAAAAATTAAATTCATTTAATGAACTTAAATTTGTTAATGGATAAAACTAAATTTCAAGGTATAGTTTCACTTGTAAATTATTGAAAAATCAGTTTTAAATTTAATGACGAGGGTTTAAAATGTGCCCAGTATATTTACTAGTGAATCTTAAAGCATTTTACAAGCGTACTTCATTGCACTTATAGTCATCATTTTAGTAATCCATGAATGAAATTTTTCATAGGAGAAAAATAATTTCATTTTGATGCGCTTACAATCAACTATTAAACCATATATTTCATTACATTTACAATTGACATTATATCCAAGAGGGGGGGGGATTTTATTTTTGTGCATTGACAAATTCAAGGTTTATAGGTGAATTCAATTTCGTAAACGAGTTATTGAATAATGATTTTTAAACTAATAATGAATTAATTTAAAAACTAGGTGTTTTTTAACATTTTTTTTAAAACTTAGTTTTCATTAAATTTAATTTATTAGCTTGACCCTTTATCCACCAAATTTATTATTAGTTTTTTTGAATCGAAAATCAATGAAATATATATTTTGAGTTGTGAATTGAATTTTGTTATAGATAAGTTTAAGAAATGGATTTATGTGTAGATATGTATGTTTTGAATCGAGCATGTAAATTATACATTTTTTATAATGAAACTAATCACGCATATCTATAATAAGACTAAAAGTGAATATAATTTTAGATGGATGATAATAAATAAAGGCACGGGAAATGGAAACGGCGGAGAAGCGTCCCACATGGAAAGAGAGCGAAGAAAAGAGGGAGCAGGTGGGGCATAAGAGGAAGAGGCAGCGAAATGGGCAACATACTTACCTGGGCGGGGTCAATGGGTGATCATCAAGGCTCATGGCCTAGGCCACTGACTTCCATTGCACGCTGGAAGGGCGATGGCCTAACATCTCCCCAAGCGGGCGACTGTACGTCATAATTTGTGGGAGCGGGGGCCTGCGTTCGCGCGGCCCCTACCCAGACCAGTTAAAGTAAGTTCCTTTCTTAGCTTCTGCATTTTGATGTACCGGACGTTGTTAGATAATTTGGTAAAAGGGTTCTACCGACAACGAAAACAGAGCAGGTGAGATCTTTATTAATTAGCGGTCGGTTAATTGCTGTTTTCATCACATATGTTTCTACTGGTCCGGCGGATGCGGCATTTTCTTGTAAAAATGTGATAAGGGATAATTAAGGAAGATCTTCGCGTTTTTTCTGCATAATCCCAGACTGGAATTCCCTTGATTTCTGTAATGGTATTGGAGCAAACGACCTGAAGTTCCCGAGATTTCTTCCACTGTGGACGAACCGAGGGAGCTGGCGCTTTCGGTTTCTGGCAGCCTTTCGGTTGGTCTCCTTGGATTTTGCAGAAATACTGTTTCTCTTTTTCCGCTTCTCCAGCAAATGTAGAGATCCATAGATTGAAATTGGTTTCTATTATCACGGGGTCTTCTATTTTGTTTTCGTGGTACTGCTGAATTCATAATGCTCATTGTTGGGTCCTGGATCTCTTGGGCATCTGCAAGCTTAGTTGAATTCAGAGGAGGGCTGGGCCAACATTCGGTTAAAGCTGTCTTTGTTGCTGCTCGCATTTCTGACTGCTCTAGCTTCTCTAAATTTTCAATTTGACCGCAGGTTTCACCATTATTCAGGAGGATATATTATTTTTGTCTGTTCCGCTGCAGTGAACTACGGGCATTTTCCCAGATAGCTTTTATTAGGCTTTTGGTATGTTCCGTGATCAATTTTCCATAGTAGTGTTTTTCCAGAAAGTGGTAGAAATTTTCATTTTTTAGTGTACCTTGAATAAATCTCCGGCGGTCAGAATTATGCACATCACTTAATCTGGAAGTTGCTAGGGAACCAGCCAGAGTTATGGTCTCGCCCAATGATTTGTATTTCTTACATTATTTGTATTTAAGAGTCTCTTTAGCCGGTGGCTGCTTGTCCATTGGGATATTGCATGGAAACTATGTGAATTTCTCACCAATGAATTAGAATGGCCAAGTAAAATTGTTTGGTGGATTGAATATGACGTTTGACCTTTTCTCCATTCCAATAAAACTCCATTGATTTGTGGATCCAATTGGTTTGCACAAACCTCAAAGTCTGTAATCATTCCCAAAGCCAAAACCCTTGTCTGGCTCCCTCACATTGGCCAACTCGGTCAGTGCCTTGGATACGTGATTGTGGCCTGTGCCACTGTCAACATCATTGAATATGCATTCTCTCCTCCCATCCTTCTGAATTCCATTTGTTCCTCCTTGTTCCTCTCAATCTTCTCAATGATGTGATGAATAACAGGATCTGCAGCTTCCTGCCATGCTCTTCGTATTCCCATACTGGCAACCTAAGATTTTTGTCCGGGCATTTATATTGATGACTATAAGGCTGTCCACAACACCTTCAATTTCCTTTGATAGCTCCCACTCAATTTTTGTTGCCAAAGCAATCATCTTAACCTTGTTACTGGGCTCGTGGGCAAACAGCTGGTTCTCACTTTCAGGACGCAGACCCCCCATAAACGCACTCATTGCCATCACTCTGGCACTGCTGCTTGTTGAAATTCTTTGCTATCATCATCCACAAGACCCGACTGGTGCAGATTTCAGAAACCTCTATGAATCTTCTTGAGTAGCTTTTCAATATGTATCCGCCCCAGGTTGAGAGGGAGAGGGAGAGTGGTGGTTGATTGAGGGCGGTGGTGTTCCTTGCAGAGGGTATTCCTTCATTGGCATGTCTCTATTTCATGAAAGAAGTGTTGGCGCTTCCTTACTGGAGTATTGCATGCAACGGTTAGTAGACTCTTCCCTCAATTTTTATCACATTACTGTTATTTTTCATTTTTTTAAGAAAACCTCCTAGGGAAACTCCCACCAACCCGTACAATACAGTTACCCCCTGAACTCTTCTTCAGAAGTAGTCATGCAAGTTACCCCATGGACTCTTCTTCAGAAGTAGTCTTGCAAGTGCCTGATGGCGGCGATTCCACTCATTTGAATTACTTGCCATTCATCAGTGGAGTAAACCTGTCTTGCAACCTGAACCAATTACAATTTTCAGAATGTTTGTAATGTAGTTTCTAGTACATATTTGAAAAATGAAAACAAAATATATTTTTTTAAAACAACCCTCCTCTTCTCATATTTTCCACAGACAAGCCCTGTTGATGTATCCATGTAAACCAAGGCTGCTTGTTGAGGTTTTGTGCCTGTAAGTTGACGGGCCTTCATTGTTTGAAAAAGTGATTGAAACTTTAATGGAGTTTTGGAAAATGGAAGGTGCATGGAGCGTTCTTTAATGATTCAACATGAGAACATAAATGAATTATGAGGTAAGTGGAAGAATTCTCAATGTGTGGATAACAAAGCATCTGGATAATTGAGTAACGATCTACTCTGGCTGTTCTACCTCATCTTGCTTTAAGTGCTTTGCACATGCCTCTGTTTGTTTGTGTTTGTTCTCTCATATTTTCTCTCGATTTGTCCTTGTAGTTTTGCTCTATCTTTGTTTAAGCTTCCGCACTCCTGTGACCTTGTTGGTGAAATCGAACCGTCCCTTTAATCTGGGTCGTCCATGTGTCCGCACTTGTCATTGCTGCATGACATTTTGTATTGTTTGTCTGCCATCATTATTTGTTCCTTTGTTCAAAGTAGACATTATGTTCATTATGTGACGAGAGATTTGTGGAGAGAGAAATCTAGAGAGAGCTTGATTGAGTGTGTTTCCAAGTGGGAAAGCTAGAAAAATTGTTTCATTCGAGATCCAGCTCTTGTTCCTCGTGAGTTTGATGCACCAATGTATGTATGATCTATATCACACTAAGTTAAGTTAGAGGCACCAGTACATCAGTTCCATATTCAATTGTAAACAAGTTTTGGTATTGAGACTTGACATTGTAAGAGAGTTTATTTTTCTTTCTTGTTTTTGTTCGTTATATTTTGTTGTATCCTTTATGCTTTGGGTGTGTACTGTGTGTTCGTTTAGTTGGGTGGGGTACTGACTCTTGGTGATGAGTTTTGATCACCACCACCTGTTTTAACTTGGTATGTTTTCTTGGAACCATAGTTAGAGCACATATAGACAATTTTAATAAAATATTGTTAGATCTGTCAAACATAGATGTCAAGATAGGATGACGAGGAGTAGTCATTTTGTTGCGTCACTGGATGTGTGTGCATTTTGTTGCGTCACTGGATGTGTGTGCATTTTGTTGCGTTACTGGATGTCTTAAACCTTGATGTATGGCGAGGACACTTACGCTTAGGGGTTAAATTTGATTTGTTGTCTAAAGAACGTTAGAAATGAGGCCCTGTCAAGACGGAGGCTGATGGATTAAATGTTTTGGGTAGAGTTGAACATAAGGGTAAATAGAGTGATAACAGTCTGTGAATTATGGTATTCGATTTTATGATGTTTTCATATCGAAATTTGTTTTATTTTATTCTGCGAACTTTATTATATTAGTTTGATAATCATGCAGGCAAAAATATTTGCTTTATTTTAAATGCTCAATTTTATTATGATGCTGGGTCATTCTTCCTGCATGGGCCTTTTTACATGGGCCTTTTCCATGTGCTGTGGGCTTTGACCTTCGATGGGGCTTGCTGCCCGCGCTTCTGCTGACTCAGCGATCCTCACGGGTTTGTTTTCCTAACCGTTGATTAGCATCGCCACTTGTTGCCTCAAAACCGTCCACCTGTGCGCTTCACTTAATTATGTTGCTAGCATTCTGTTTCACGTGGCTTTGTGGCACGTTTTGGTTGGCTGAGCAATTATAGATGACAGGCGTTGTCAAGGGAATTGATCACTCCCATGCGTTGTGTCGCTTCAGTCTCTCGATCATTCGGCTCTCCCTCCGGTTTTGGCTCTCGGTTCTCCCAGACGAAACCCTAGCCTACGATCTCGTTTCACTTCATTGAAGCGTCTGTTGCGGCTTGTTGTTCTCTTCGACTTTATCTCGAGCCCAATTTATGGTGGAGACGACATCCTTGGTGGAAGAAGTGCAATCCTTGGCGACTTTTGTGAAGATTGTGTGATGGGAAAGGCAAAAAGAGTTATCTTTAACAGGTTCTCCTTTAAAGGTGTCAGCCCCTTAGAATACACCCATTCTGATCTATGGGGTCCAGCTAGGAATACCTTCCATGCTGGAGGTTTCTATTTTGTCACATTTATAGATGACTTTTTCAGAAAAGTTTGGATTTACATTCTGAAAAATAATATGATGTTTTCTGAACTTTTAAAACCTGGAGAATTACGGTTGAAAACCAAATTTGGGAAAGAATTAAAACCATGAAAACTAATAATGGGTTGAAATATCTATCCACTGAATTCATTCAGTTTTGTGAATATGAAGGTATTAAAAGACATAAGATTGTTAGGGAAACTTCCCAAAGAAAGAATTAATATGACTATTTTAGAAAGAGTTTGGAGCATGCTTGCATGCTCGGGTCTCCCTAAATCTTTCTAGGTAGAGATCGTTAACACTCTTGTCTACCTTATTGATAGGTGTCCCTCTTCGGCTAATCAGTTTAAAACACATGAAGAATTGTGCAATGGTAAGCCCCCCTCTTATACCTACTTAAGGGTCTTCAGTTGTACAACTTATGCTCACTTCGAGATATAAACTTTAGGTAGATAAACCCGGTTGCCAAAAATGCATTGTAAGTAAGGATATAGTGTTTCATGAGTCATCTTCTCTTAAAACGAATTTTGCCACATCTGGTAGCACCGAACCCTTAGGTTGATGAAGATGAGCCCCCTGACTCATTTTGAGGCTGCTGTCCAGCCCACTCCACCTGCATCTCGGCCCACTATTCAGACTGATTTTGAGTCTAGTTTTGGTTCAAATTTTGAACCAGAGCCTCATGCTAATAACATGGACTACCAACTGACCCGGGATAGAGAAAGGAGGATGCCTATACCTCCTGCTTGGTTCAACCAATATGATACGACATCTTATGCTTTTCATGTAGCCCAGGATCTAATAAGTGATGATTTTCAAACCTATTGGCTAGCCTTAAGTGACAAAGACTCAAAACAGCGGGTCTTTGCCATGGATGAATAAATGCAATCTTTAAGAAAAAACCACACTTGGACTATTGTTAACAAACCACCTAATGCTAAGATAATTGGTTCCAAGTCGATTTATAAAAGAAAAGAAAACAACACCTAGGGAAATAAGATTTAAGTATAAAATAAGGTTAGTTGCTAAAGTTTTCCTTCAAAGAGAAGGTATTGATTATTCTGAAATCTTTTCCCCTCTTGTTAAACATTCTTTCATTAGGCTTTTACTTGCTTTTGATGCCTATAATGATCTGTACATTGAACAACTTGATGTTAAAACCGTCTTCTTACATGGTAATTTAAATGAGAAACTTTATATGAAGCCTCATGATGACTACTATAAGGAATTCAAACTGAATCAAGTATGTCTGTTAAATAAATCATTGCATGGATTAAAACAAGACTCTAGGTAGTGGTATATGAAATTTGATTCCTTTATGTTCGATAACCAATTCACCAGAAGCCAATATGATGCATGTGTCTATTTTAAATCAACTAAGAATTGCATGCTTTATTTGCTGTTATATGTTGATCACATGCTTATCATTTGTAAAAACATGAGCCTCATCATTGTTGTAAAATACCAACTTAAGGTAAGTTTCAATTGAAAGACTTGGGTGCAACTAAGCATATCTTAGGCGTTGAAATCATTTGAGACGGACCAAATAAATTATTTTACTTATCTCAACATGGTTACATTTTAAAGATCTTAACGAGATACATGTTTGAATCTCTAAAACCAGTTAATGTACCTCTTGGACAACACTTTAAGTTGTCTTTGACACAAATACCCATTGCTGATGATGATGTTCAATTTATGTGAAAAATCCCTTATGTTAATATTGTTGGTAGCATTATGTACTCTATGATTTGCACCAGACCTGACATTGCTTGCACTCTTAGCAGATTTATGACCACACATGGGAAGCCGCATTGGCATGCCATTAAGTGGCTTTGAAGATACCTGTCTTGTAGTTCTAATCTTTCGCCGTGTTATGGTAAAAATGTGAATACTACTGAAATTATTACTGGATATGTAGATGCTGACTATGCAGGGAATATTGGCATAAAAAAATCCTCAACTGGTTATATTTTTACTGCTTGTGGTAGCCCCATTTCATAGAAGTGCAACATGCAGTCCGTGGTTTCTCTTTCAACCACAAAATCTGAGTACATTTTCTTGACCGAGGCAGTAAAAGAAGCCTTACAGATTAAAGGATTGTCTTATGAATTTAGTCTTTATAATTCTGTTGTAAATGTTTATTCTGATAGTTAATCTGCTCTTCACATGTTCAAAAATCTAGTATGTCATGGTAAATCAAAATACATAGATATTAGACCACACTTCATTAGAGATGTTGTAGAATCTAGAACAACATGTCAATAAGATACACACTGATGGTAACCTAGCTGATAGTTTAACTAAAGCTGTGATATTATCTAAATTCAATTTTTGTTTAGATAGATTGAATTTGGTTTCGATTCTATAACCATAGGTGCAAGAACATCATCAATTTCAATTGAAAATGGTTGAGATTTGTGAATTATGACATTCCATTTTATGATGTTTTTATATTGAATTTTGCCTTATTTTATTATGTTAATTTTATTGTATTAGTTTGATAATCATGCATGCAAAAATATTTGCTTTATTTTAAATGCTCAATTTTATATATGTTGCTAGGCCATTCTTTCCACGATGGTCTTCCAGCTTAGGCCTTGTCCATGTGTTGTGGGCCTTGACCTTCGGTTGGGCTTGTTGCCTGCACCCCTGCTAACTCAGCGATCCTTGTGGGTTTGTTTTCCTCGTTGTTGATTAGCATCGTTGTATGTTGCATCGAAACTGTCCACCTGTGTGCTTCACTTAATTACGTCGTTGGCATTCTGTTTCATGTGTCTTCGTGGCGCATTCTAGTTTTCTGAGCAGTTACAGATGGCAGGTGTTGTCAGGGGGAATTGATCACTCCCTGTGCGGTGTCACTTCGGTCTCTTGATCATTCGACTCTCCCTCTGGTTTTGGCTCTCGGTTCTCCCAGGTGAAACCCTAGCTCGCCATCCCGTTTCGCTTCATCGGAGAGTGTTGCGGCCTGTTGCTCTTCATCTTGAGCCCGATTTATGGTGGAGACGACATCATTCCTTGGTGGAAGAAGTGCGACCCTTAGCGACTGTTCCAGGAGCATGAACGTGAGGTGGAGTTCTTGAATGCAACAAGACTTCGACGATGGCTTCCTCTCTCAGACGTAACACGACGGTCGACATGGCTGAAGAGGCACAAGTGGTGAGTCCTGGTTCGACGACACGAGCATTGGGGCGACGCCTCCATGTATATTTCTCAGGTAGGTCGGTCGGCGAGGCAACACACAATTCAACAGGCGACAACGACGATGATTGGCGGTCCCTTCCCTAAAAGGGGTTTGTCCAACGCAGGATCACAGGCTGTGGCGAGGTCGCTCAGGCGAGCGAGCACTGGCAGCAGCGACTAGTGCTCCCCCTTGTCTGCCAACAACACGGGTGGGTCCCCCCAACCCAATTAAAAAATGGGGGATAATGGGGTGTTTACGGGTGGGCCCCCTTGCCCATTAAAAAAATGGGGGATTAAAAAGGCGCGCGCGCGTGTGTGATGTAATAAAAAAATACCAAAAAAGAGGTGGTTGCGCCCAAATTTACCCAAGTTTTAAGGGTCAAGCGGTCGCTTGTAGTGTAGCTTGAGTTGTCGAATCCTCAGAGACCTAAGAAGAACATTTAGACACTCAATAAAAAGAGATGAATTTTTGGCTATGAAGTGGTCAACTTAGGTTGATTTTAGATTGTTTTGAAAGAGCACTAAAAGATCTATGTGAATTCAAATTACAAGAAAATGAGTTGATCCTAGGTTATTGCTCGGGGTGGATTGAATGAATTCCTTTTTTTTATGATTTTAATTTCATTAACTCAAGAATGGTTCATGCAATGAATTAAAACTAACCTCATCACTTACTGATTAAACACCTTCAAAACATATGATAATCACCTATACACTTGTAAGATCATTTTCATGAGCACTCCAAGGTAAATGATGTAATTAGCACATGAAAGTGGGGTGAATGAATTCAATAAGGAAGAAGAAGAATAAAAATCATTGAATGAAAGAAACTCAATTAAAAGAAATTAATAACATTTAGGGCATGATAAATAACATTTAATCCAGCCCCTTGCTACTCCCTTGGATCAACCCATAAAAGAGCTAGCCCTCCATTGATGACAAGTTCTCAACGGAAGCGAAAAGTAGACTTATGAGGGTGAAATTGAAGAAGTAAAAACAACAAAAATAACGATCACTCCACCGTTGTGTGAACAAAATCACAAGGTTTGGTGTGAATAAATTCACACCTTGAGGCAACGGTATCAAGGTGATAAGGAGAAGAATAGAACAAGAGAAGAAGAAGAACTTTTATTGAAGACTAAGGTGATTCGTACAACTTACATGAGAAGGAAGAACATTACAAAGGCAAATTGGCATAATAACATTACAATGAAAAGAAAGCACCCAACATTCCTAAATCCACCACCACTACTGCCTTAAATAGGAAAAAATGAAGCCTTGATCGAGCCCCCAATATCCCATGTGCCTTTAATTAATTATGTTGGGGAAAGGTGGGTGGAACATTAATGATGAGAGACTTTTACACTTCTTGCCCCGAAGTTGCAGCCAGCTTGCATCCACCGGAAAGACGCGCCTAAAGGACCTTCTAGAAGGCCAAATTTGAGTGGGCCCTAGAAGACTTAAATGAAGCCCCGGATGTCCCCTATCAGCCTGTAAAATTTCAGCCCAAAATACTTTGTGGTTCGGGAGATATGATTGAAATAGTGGGCTGTTTTTCTGGGCCGCAGACTCTGGACCAAAATTAAATCTTCAACTTGGGCTGCCTTAATCACCACCATTGAGGACGAATTAGCACTGGCTCCAGAAGAATGATTTGTTCCCCTATATGTCTTCTATCCTTCCATAAATTTTGGGTTTCATTGGGCTTGTATTGTGGGCCCCATAGTCCGATCAGTGGGATGATATTCAATCTGCCTTCTCCAGAATTGTTTCTTTTAATCGCCAAATATCTCCATCATCCTTTATTAATAATCCATTGATCCCTAAATAAAAAAAATGTTCATAATTAAGTGCATATCCATTTCCAAAAAAATCAAATTAAAATATGGATAGTTACATTCTTTAAAATCAGATGAAACATTGAGCCTAAATTGGTGCACATTAGGCATGAAGTGCACAAATAATGAGAATGAGTGTTCAAAATGTAAAATGCACTAAAATGGTATTTATGAATAGCAAGGAACATGAAAACTACATATATTAGCAATGAATATTAGCCTCTTACAGTGGCTAATCACACCCCCAACTTGAGTTTTGCTAGTCCCGAGCAAAATATATCTCACAAAAATGAAATTCGAATGACCTTTTCCAAAAACATTTTAATACACATTTCTCACCCAAAGATCACATACCAAACAATTATGAAACCCATCAAAATCATTTAAAACAAGCTATGTCCACAGACATATCTCAAGCCCAAGCCCATTCCTTTGTTCAAATTCATTGTCATATCTCATCCAAATTCAATTAAGCATGATGAAGTGTTGTGCGTCACAATAGACATGGGGGTTCATTTACATTCGAGGGAGAAAAGATGGAAGCGCTAGGAGCAATCAAATTTTAATAATAAGATGAGTGCTCATTTTTTTATTTCATTTTTTGGGTTTTTTTTTGCAATTTTGCCATGGTAATTGAAATTGAACTCAATCGAGTCAACCCATGTAGCAAGACTTTGACGATGACTCCCAGACTCAAAGACTTTAGGGCACCAAGTGAAGCTCAGATACTCAGGCATCATCTCGAGTTAACTCAATCAAAAACAAATTCAAATTACCACAAATAGAGATAAAATGCCCAACTCTGGGCCAGACAACTATGGAGTCACGATCCCCAAGTGCCGAAAGCCACACATTAGGTCAATTCATTGCTCTACGCGCAATTGATTTTTTTTTGAATACTCATGTTAAAATTAAAATGATCGCCAATCCTATGCTATTTATTATGGGTCCCCAAGAACTCAAACTAAGACCCCGCAATCTAGAGGACGTGCATTGTGTTTTTTTATTAAATGGATGAAAATATAACAGTAAAGAATCACATCGGACAACCGCACTTTCCAATATATATGCACACGAACATAAACTTGCATTAAAATCAGAATCAAGGCATGCAAAATTATTTGATATCCAATTTCAGAGTTTGGAATGTGTGTTATCATGTTCAAGGTTAATGACATTTTTCCTTCCACACATTTTCATATCCCCCCCAACTTAGAATAACACTGTCCCCAGTGTTTAAAGAATTCAAACATAGAAGGGGTAGGATAGAAGTTCAACGAAGACATTGAAAATGAAAATTATGGAATGAAGTCACCTGGTGGTTGATGTTGAAAATGCATTCTCATGTCTCCCTTCAGTTCCAGTTTGTCTCCCAATGGCTTGGATGGTTGTGACCAGCTTTTCCCAATGACCTATGACATGCCTTTAAATTTTTTTTCCTTTTAATATATATATATATATATATTTGTATTTTTTTAACCTAAAAAAGGTACAAATAACATAAACTGATGATACATTGTCTTCTCTTAAATTTCTGGGTAAGGTATTACTCAGGGATCACACCGCGTGACACGGATGAATACGGTGCTCCCCTTTCATACCCATCCTTACTCATAAAAGAAGAACAGATCAACAATCTATTTTTTTTAAAATACCTACAAAAAATAAATAAATAAATAAAATAAAATAAAATAAAATAAAATAAAATAAAATAAACTGATGATACATTGTCTTCTTTATATTTTCTGGGTAAGGTATTACTCAGGGATCACACCGCGTGACACAGATGAATACGATGCTCCCCTTTCATACCCATCCTTACTCATAAAAGAAGATCAGGTCAACAGTCTATATATATATTTTTAATAACAAAATGCTGAAGAAGGAAAAAAATGATTCACAAAGATTAGAAAGATGAAGACCACGGGTTGCCTCCCGTGCAACGCTTTTGTTTAACGTCGTTAACCCGACATGGATTCTAAATCTATCAATTTTTTCCTGGTTCATAGGTTGGCTCTGTTAACTCTACCTCTATTTCCTGTTTATTGAATGATTCAATGAATGGTTTTAACCTATGACCATTGACCTTAAAAATGTTACCACTTGTGGGATCCTGAATCTCTACAGCCCCATGGGGGTACACCTGATGCACTATGAATGGACCTGACCATCTAGACCTTAACTTTCCTGGGTGTAAATGAAGTTTTGAACTATACAAGAGCACATGTTTTCCCAGTTCAAATTGTTTGACTTTGATATTCCTAGATTGGTAGGCTTGAACTCTAGCTTTATTTATCCTTGAATTTTCATAAGCCTCCATCCTAAGTTCCTCAAGTTCATTAAGATCTAATTTCCTATTTTCTTCGGCTAAAGAAATGTCGAAATTCATTTTTTTGATTGCCCAAAATGCCTTATGCTCAATTTCAACAGGTAAATGACATGCTTTTCCATAAACCAACCTATATGGTGACATTCCTAGGATGGTTTTGAATGCTGTACGATATGCCCAAAGAGCATCCAAGAGTTTCTCAGACCAATCTTTCCTAGAGGGGTTGACAGTTTTTTCAAGAATTTGCTTAATCTCCCTATTTGCTAACTCAGCTTGACCATTGGTTTGAGGATGGTACGCAATGTAAACTTTATGAGAAATTCCATACTTAGACATGAGTGAAGAGAATGGACGATTACAGAAATGGGTTCCACGATAACTGATTATAGCCCTCGGAATTCCAAATCTAGAAAAGATATGCTCTTTTAGGAATCAGATCACAACTTGATGATCATTAGTCTTGGTGGGAATGGCCTCAACCCATTTTGAGACGTAATCAACAACTAAGAGGATGTAGAGGTATCCCTTAGAGTTTGGAAAGGGTCCCATGAAATCAATTCCCCAACAATCAAAGATTTCAACGACTAGAATGGGAGTGAGGGGCATTTGATTTCTTTTGGAAATGGATCCTAATTACTGACACTGAGGACAACTTTTGCAGTATTGGAAGGAATCCTTAGTGAGGTTCGGCCAGTAGAAACCACTTTGGAGGACCTTTGCAGTGGTTTTCTTTGTAGAAAAGTGGCCTCCACATGCCTCTCCATGACAAAATTTTAGAATGGACTCTTGCTCAGACTCGGGAACACATCTCCTGATGATTTGATCAGGACATAACTTGAAGAGGTAAGGATCATCAAACACGTAGTGTTTGACATCAGAAAGGAATTTCCTCTTAGCTTGGGTCCCCATGAATTTTGGAATGTCACCCGTCACCAAATGGTTTGCTATGTCAGCATACCAAGGGCAATCACTCACTGAATAGAGGTGCTCATCGGGAAATGAATCAGACACAGAGAGGTGGTGTGAGTTGTCTTTGAATTCTATCCTAGAGAGGTGATCAACTACAACATTTTCAACACCCTTTTTATCCTTAATGGTTAAATCGAACTCTTGAAGAAGAAGGACCCACCTAATCAATCTAGCCTTGACATCTTGTTTTTGGAAAAGGTATTTTAGGGCTGAATGGTCAGTGAAGACAATGATGGGTGATCCTAAGAGATAAGACCTGAATTTTTCTAAAGCAAAGACAACAACAAGCAGCTCTTTCTCAGTGGTGGTGTAGTTTATTTGTGCATCATTTAAAGATTTGCTTGCATAAGCAATGACACATGGAGTTTTCTCACACCGTTGTCCTAAGACTGCTCCTACAGCGAAGTCACTTGCATCACACATGAGCTCAAAAGGAAGTTTCCAATTTGGAGATTGCATGATAGGTGGAGATATAAGAGTTGACTTGAGTGTAGAGAATGATTGCTCACAACTTTTTGTCCATAAAAATGGAGCATCTTTTACCAATAGAGCACAAAGTGGTCGAGAAATAGAGCTGAAATTCCTAATGAATTTTCTATAAAAACCAGCATGTCCTAAGAAGGACCTTACTTCCTTAACATTTTTAGGAGAGGGAAGGTGACAAATGATGTCAACCTTATCTTTATCAACTTCAATCCCTCTACCAGATACCAGATGACCTAGAACATGTCCTTCCCTTACCATGAAATGACATTTTTCCCAATTTAGTATGAGATTCTTATCCTCACACCTTGACAAAACCTTTTCAACATTTAGAAGGCATCCCTCAAAAGTATCCCCAAAGATGGAGAAATCATCCATGAAGACCTCTAAACAATCCCCCACCATGTCCGAGAAGATTCCCATCATGCACCACTGGAAGGTACCAGGGGCATTGCATAACCCAAAGGGCATGCGCTTGAAGGAAAAAGTGACGAATGGACAAGTGAAGGTCGTTTTTCCTTGATCCTCTAAAGAGAATTCGATTTGATTATACCCTGAGAATCCATCTAGGAAGTAGTAGAATTGATGACCCACCACTCGCTCGAGGACTTGATCTATAAAGGTCAAGGGGAAATGGTCTTTCTTGGTACAAGAGTTGAGCTTCCTATAGTCAATACAGACTCTCCATCCACTACTAACCCTTGTTGGAAGCATCTCTCCATCATTATTGGTTATTACTGTGATTCAAGCCTTCTTTGGAACCACATGGATTGGGCTAACCCACTCACTCTCAGCTATAGGATAGATGATACCAGCTTTTAACAATTTCAAAAGTTCTTTTCTCACTACTTCTATGAGATTAGGATTGAGTCACCGCTGAGGTTGACGACATGGATTTGAATCGAATTCTAGAACAATTCTATGAGTCCCGATAAGTGGGCTAATCCCAGGAATATCTGATAGGGTCCATCCAATGGTTTTCTTGTGTCTCCTAAGGACATCTAGAAGCATCCTCTCATGATTGGCTTCAAGAGAGGAAGAAATGACAACAGGAAAGGATTGATTGTCCCCTAAGAACGCATACTTGAGTGATGAAGGTAAAACCTTAAATTCAAGATCAGAGTGGTTATCACTTTCCAAGAAAGGATGAGACTTTGTATTGAACTTAGTTTCTTTGTTCACATTTCTTGACAAAATTGGTTCCTTGTGAAGAGAATTTTCATCCACTAAATTAGCTAGAGTAGTTTCATGAAGGGATATGGACTCGATGTTATTGATTTCACCCATGGTATCATTGATTGGTGATTCTAGAAAATCATCAATAGAGCAATCTGAAAGAGATTCAAGCCAAGGAGACAAATTTCCCTCATGTGAACAAAGAAAATCAATCTCTTCTTGACTTAAACATCCTTCGGTAATTCCTTGATGTTCCTTGAGTTCACTATCAACACTACCTATCCAATTTACCTCATGGATCTCTTTAGCATCCCCAATTTGAGAGTTTGCATTGTAGATGTTCAAGTCTAGACTCATGTTTCCAAAGGTAATAGTCATGTTCCCATTTCGGACTCGGATAACAGAGTTGATTGTTGCAAGGAAGGGACGACCAAGGATGATTGGGGTTTGCTCCCTATGACCTAAGCTTGGGTGATTGTCTAGAACAATGAAGTCAGCTGGGTAAATGAAATTTTCAACTTTCACCAAAACATCCTTTAAGATCCCCTTTGGAACTCGAATACTACGATCAACAAGTTGAAGAGTGACAGATGTGGGTTGGAGTTCTTCGAGCCCTAACTGAAAATACATAGCATAAGGAATGAGGTTCACACTGGCTCCTAGATCGCACAAGGCTTTGACAACTTTGTTCTCTCCTAGTTCAACATTTATGTAAGGGAATCCTGGGTCTTTCATCTTTGGAGGAAGGGTTCCTTGGATTGTTGTGCTAACATTTGCTGCCAGAAGGACTTGGTTCTTATGTGAGAATTTCCGTTTAAATGTGCAGAGGTCCTTAAGGTATTTTGAGTATGCAGGAATGGTTTGAATGACATCGAGTGGAATGTTCAACTTGACTTGTGAGAATATTTCCCTCAATGTTTCACTCAATTCAGGCTTGGTTTTCCCCCTCATGCGTTGAGGAAATGGGGCAGGTTGTGGGGTTGTTTTTTGAAGAGTTGTTTCTTTCACATTTTTATTAGTATCTTCAGTTTGTTCATGTGTTTCATTTGAATTTTCATTAGAGTTTGAATCTTCAGGTGGGTTTTGAACTATTTGTTCAGGTTTCTCAATTGGTTTCCCACTTCTCAAAAATTGTCACAGCCTTTAGTTGTTCATGAGTTGTTTGAGTGCAACTTGTCTCCCCCCTTGATGTTTGTTGTGGAATGGCCTGTGTGGGCACAGGTGCCTTTCCAGTTTTGATGGTTTGAAGTTCTTGTTTAAGGGATGAGACTTCTGAGTTCATCCTTTCCATTTGTTTGCACAGTTGTTCAAGGATTGGGAGAGGGACAGATTGGGAAGGGGTTTGTGTTGGTTGGGTTATCCCAGAGGGATACTTTGGTTGTTGGATGGGTTGTTGGTATTGGACTGGAGGATGTTGGTATTGGACTGGTTATGGTTGGAATTGGTTATGGTTTTGAAAATTTTGTGTAGGGTAGGGGTTTGGTCCTTGTGGTTGGCTAGGTTGTTGGTTATCTTTCCATCGGAAGCCTGAGTGGTCATTATACCTTGGGTTGAATGTGTTTGGGTATTGAGGCTTTTGAAAGTTTAGGGCATTGACTTCAGTAGGTGTTCCTCCTAAAATAACATCCTTGATGGATGGAATGGTTGGGCAGTTGTCTGTTTTGTGGTCATGTTTGTCACAGATTGTGCAAATAAGGTCTACAGTTTGGATTTCATTGATTTTCCTATGGTCTATCTCTTCAACCTTCCTAGAGAGTGCTGCAAGTTTCGCCCTAAGGCTTTCCTCTTCCCTAAGTGTATGCATTCCAGTAGTTCTTTGAGGCTTTTCAGAATAAGGTGATGTTCCCCATGTTTGGTTTTGTTCAGCAAGGATTTCTAGATACTCGTAAGCATCATTTGGGGATTTGTTTTTAAAGGTCCCATTACACACCATGTCAATGAATTGTTTGTTCCCCGAGCCCAAACCTTCATAGAAAATTCTTACTTGTTCAGGAATAGAAAAACCATGGTGTGGAACCATGTTTAGGGTGTCTTTGAACCTCTCCCATGTTTCATAAAATGACTCTCCCTCTTTTTCAAAAAAGTTTTGGATACTCTTTTTAAGTGCAATTGTTTTGTGGTGGGGAAAGTATTTCTTGTAGAATTCTCTTTGCAGTTGGTTCCAAGTGTGGATTGATGAAGGTCTTAGATTATTTAACCAGTTCTTTGCTCGATCCTTAAGTGAGAAAGGAAAGAGCCTCATCTTAGCTAACTCAAGTTGATGTGGTGAGCACATGGTTTCAACAATGTCATTGAACTCCTTGACATGAAGGTAAAACATTTCTGACTCCATTCCATGGAAGGTTGGAAGGTGGTTTAGGACATGAGGTTTAAAGACATAGTGGGCATCTCCTAGGGCAGCATGCCTAATGCAAGACGGTGCATTGGTCCAAGTAGGTGTAAGGTAGTCATTCATGGTTTGATTGACTGCATTCCCCAAATTTGGGTCTGCCTCATTTGGATTTCCATTTTGGTTCCCGCCCGGGTTTATGAGTTGGTTTCTTTGAAGACCCTCCATTGAAATTGACTCAATATTTAGCTCTGGGGTATTAGGAAGGTTAGGATCCAATGGTGTACTTGACTCCCCTATCCTATGACTTTCCACCCTAACTAGTCTGTTTGAGTTATCGTGTGTAAAGGCGGACATGCGCAAAAAAAAAGCGAGAAAGGGAAAAGATAAGAGATCTTGGGTGAGAATAGAAGAATGGGGGTGAGGAAAGAAGGTTTTTGTCTAAGGAACTTACTTGGTCCCCGACAACGATGCCAAAATTTGGTTGCGCCCAAATTTACCCAAGTTTTAAGGGTCAAGCGGTCGCTTGTAGTGTAGCTTGGGTTGTCGAATCCTCAGAGACCTAAGAAGAATCTTTAGACACTCAATAAAAAGAGATGGATTTTTGGCTATGAAGTGGCCAACTTGAGTTGATTTTAGATTGTTTTGAAAGAGCACTAAAAGATCTATGTGAATTCAAATTATGAGAAAATGAGTTGATCCTAGGTTATTGCTCGGGGTGGATTGAATGAATTCATTTTTTTACGATTTTAATTTCATTAACTCAAGAAGAGTTCATGCAATGAATTAAAACTAACCTCATCACTTACTGATTAAACACCTTCAAAACATATGATAATCACCTATACACTTTTAGGATCATTTTCATGAGCACTCCAAGGTAAAGGATGTAATTAGCACATGAAAATGGGGTGAATAAATTCAATAAGGAAGAGGAAGAATAAAAATCATTGAATGAAAGAAACTCAATTAAAAGAAATTAATAACATTTAGGGCATGCGAAATAACATTCAATCCAGCCCCTTTCTACTCTCTTGGATCAACCCATAAAAGAGCTAGCCCTCCATTGATGACAAGTTCTCAACGGAAGCGGAAAGTAGACTTATGAGGGTGGAATTGAAGAAGTAAAAACAACAAAAATAACGATCACTCCACCGTTGTGTGAACAAAATCACAAGGTTTGGTGTGAATAAATTCACACCTTGAGGCAACGGTATCAAGGTGATAAGGAGAAGAATAGAACAAGAGAAGAAGAATAACTTTTATTGAAGACTAAGGTGATTCGAACAACTTACATGAGAAGGAAGAACATTACAAAGGCAAATTGGCATAATAACATTACAATGAAAAGAAAGCACCCAACATTCCTAAATCCACAACCACTACTGCCTTAAATAGGAAAAAATGAAGCCTTGTCCGAGCCCCCAACGTCCCATGTGCCTTTAATTAATTATGTTGGGGAAATGTGGGTGGAACATTAATGATGAGAGACTTTTCCACTTCTTGCCCCGAAGTTGCAGCCAGCTTGCATCCACCAGAAAGACGTGCCTGAAGGACCTTCTAGAAGGCCGAATTTGAGTGGGACCTAGAAGACTTAAATGAAGCCCCAGATGTCCCCTAACAGACTGTAAAATTTCAGCCCAAAATACTTTGTGGTTCGGGAGATATGATTGAAATAGTTGGCTGTTTTTATGGGCCGCAGACTCTGGCCCAAAATTAAATCTTCAACTTGGACCGCCTTAATCACCACCATTGAGGACAAATTGGCACTGGCTACAGAAGAATGATTTGTTCCCCTATATGTCTTCTATCCTTCCATAAATTTTGGGCTTCATTGGGCTTGTATTGTGGGCCCCATAGTCCGATCAGTGGGATGATATCCAATCTGCCTTCTCCAGAATTGTTTCTTTTAATCGCCATATATCTCCATCATCCTTTATTAATAATCCATTGATCCCTGAATAAAAAAAATGTTCATAATTAAGTTCATATCCATTTCCAAAAAAATCAAATTAAAATATGGATAGTTACATTCTTTAAAATCAGATGAAACATTGGGCCTAAATTGGTGCACATTAGGCATGAAGTGCACAAATGATGAGAATGAGTGTTCAAAATGTAAAATGCACTAAAATGGTATTTATGAATAGCAAGGCACATGAAAACTACATATATTAGAAATGAATATTAGCCTCTTACAGTGGCTAATCAAGAGGGCTTTATCCCTAAGTTAAAAAAAACATACTGAAGTACATGTCTGTTACTTTTGAGACTTTTAAAACTTGGAAAACCAGTGTTGAAAATCAATCAGATAGGAAGTTAAAGACTCTCAATACTAATAATGGGTTAGAATATCTATACAATGATTTTTTTTTGAATTATGAAGGGGTTCTTAGACATAAAACTTGCATAGAAACCACTCAACAAAATGATTTAGTTGAGCGAGGATTATCCCAGAGAGACTGAGAGCCATGCTTTCATTCTCAGGTTTGCCTAAATCCTTTTGGGTTGAAGCTTCCACTACAACAATGTACCCATTAATTGACGCCCTTATATTGCTAATGCCTTGAAAACACATGAAGAAATGTCGATAGGAAGGCCACCTAGTTCAGGACACCTTTGTGTGTTTGGTTGCATAGTTTATGCTTACATTAAGAATGATAAATTGGAACCTATGACTGTCAAGTGTATCTTTGTTGGTTACCCTTAAGGTGTTAAGGGTTATAGATTATGGATAGATAAACTCAGTTACTAGAATTGCATTATTAGTCATGATGTGTTGTTCCATGAGTATGCCTTGTCTAAACAGAAGCATGTTGTACTTGAGAACACTGGAATACCCTAACTTGTGGGATTTGAGGTTCTTCTGGAGTCCCAAAACTAGTCTGAACCTGAGACTGTCTTCATTGATTCTCCCCAACAGGCTCAAAGTAAGTCCGATTCTGACTCTTGAGTCAAAGATAGAGGGAGACGACAACCTTAGGTTTTACTAATTAACTCGTGATAGAGTTAAGAGGACTATCCAACCCCCTGATCAGTTCAGTCACCCTGATGTGACTGCCTATGTGTTTAATATTGTTGAGGATATCAACAGTGACGAACCACAATCCTTTAAGCAGGCTATGAAATCGAGGGAATCCATCCATTGGCTTGTAGCCATGAAAGATGAAATGAATTATCCTTTTAAAAGTCATACCTAGACCTGTAACATCTCGTTACGTTTTCAGGTACTTTTGATGTCTCTAAGTGCCTCTGTTTTGGAGTAGTGACTTGGGGGTGCGTTTGGGTGAAATTTTAAGTAAAACAAAAAGGCAATGGCTTGTGCACGGTTAGCGCACAGTTTGATAAACTGTGCGATCAAACCGTGCCAACCTAACAGCACTGGACAGTGGGGTACGCACGGTGTGCGCACGGTTTGACAAACCGTGCAGACAAACCGTGCGGTCACTTAAAATTAGATCCTTAAATTGTGGATCTCAGCCGTTTTGCCTCTAAATGCTTCATTTTTCCTCCTAAGCGGCCCTAACTCGGGATTTGTCTTCTCTTGGGGTCAGAGAAGGTTCTCCCTTTGTTCCGGAGGTGATCCAAAGGCTCCTCTTGGTAAATCGAAGTGAGATTCTCAAGGTATGTGATCGTTCTTCTTCTTCTTTCTTGATCGGTTTCTTAGATCTACTTAGATCTACTTCCCCTCTTCCCTTGAATTCTTATATCTACGCCTGTTATGGGTAGACCTAAGTGTGTAAATGCCAAAATGATGAGTTTTGGTCTTGGTCTTGCTAGGGGAAGGGATCTAGGACGAGTTTTTGGAGAATCAACCGGGATTCTTGAGTGTTCTTCAACCGTTGTGGTTTTGGTCAAAACTTTCGAGGCAGGTGGTTCCGTACCAACTTTCCGAATTGATTATTTTCATTGCTTGATTTATTTCACTTGTTGATTTTAATTCATTTCCTTTGAATTGAGATATTTTAATTGGTTTTGGCATGAGAATTTGAAAAAAAACCCAAATTCCATTGAATTGGGTGTGTGTGTGTTTATGGAAATTAGATAATTTAAATTGTGGAATTTAAGTTATGTATTTTATGGAAATGTTTTCAATTGAATTGTTGATTTCAATTGTGGAAATAAATTGTGAAATGATGGAATTGGTTTTGAATGGATTTCAAACTGGTGAAAATGGCTTAAAATGTTTTGATAGTTTCCCATTGGTTTTATCTTGCGAAAAAGACATGTTTTTGAATAAAACCTGTTGTGGTTTTAAATGGAATGGAATTGGCACTTTGAAATGGAAGAATGAGATTGATCGTATTTTAAGCATTCTTAAAATAGTTCGTCCATCATATAAGAGCGCATGCAAGCCTTAGGTAGTTAGTGAGTTATTTGGATACACTCTACGATATGACAACATTCTAAAACATACTTGTGGCGGGTCACATCCCCGATGGGTTGGTGATGAGTCTCCTTTGGCCAGTGTCTTAGGGACGTGTGTTGGTTGCGCCCAAATTTACCCTACAGGTATGCGGTTGTTGTAGTACAGGTAGGGGTCGAATCCATAGGGACCGAAGAAGGAACCTAAAGACACTCTGATCTTGGAAGGATTTGGCTATGAAATGGCTAACTATTCAGATTGAATTGATTTGAATAACTACAGATTTAATTTAAAGAAAATAAATTAAAACATTCAATTACTTAGTCTAAAACAATTAATGGAGATGAGTTGATCCTAAGTTGTTACTAGGGTTAGATTGGATATATTTATTTTCTTATAACGTTCGTTTCACTAATTCAAGACGTATCCACAAAATGATATAATTCCTCAACATCATTCACCAATTTAATCCCTACACAATTCCAAGGCTAATCACCAATGCACTTAGAGGATCAATTTAATGATCACTCCAAAGAATTGGATCGTAATATCACTCAAAATGTGTCATTGTCAAAGTTGGTGAAGACGAAGAAGAAAATAACCATCCAATGGAAATATTAAATTAATGAAATGATTACAGAATTTTATATCATAAAATAACATCCAATCTGCCCCATACAACTCCCTAGGACCAACCCATAATGGTTTAGCCCTCCATTGATTCTATGATCTCAAAGGAAGCGGAAAGTAGACTCATTGGGGCGGAATTGAAGAAGTAAAAAACAACAACAACAACAAAAACACGATCACTCCACCGTCGTGTGAACAAAATCACAAGGTTTGGTGTGAATAAATTCACACCTTGAGGCAATGGTATCAAGGTGAAAATAGGAAGAACTGAATAAGAGAAGAATAAGAAGTTTTATTGAAAACTAAGGTGATTGAAACAACTTACATGAGAAGGAAAAACGCTACAAGGACAATTTGGTATAATAACATTACAATGA
Organism: Viscum album; assembly: GCA_963277665.1. Classification (NCBI taxonomy): domain Eukaryota; kingdom Viridiplantae; phylum Streptophyta; class Magnoliopsida; order Santalales; family Viscaceae; genus Viscum; species Viscum album. The sequence continues at coordinate 1,363,336,349 of OY728143.1, read as the reverse complement.
AAACAAAGCTCCAAGATCCTCAAATACTCCATCCATACTACCTTAAATAGACATTTTGGAAGCCTTTGGCCGAGCTCCCATCATCCCATGTGCCTTTAATTAATTTTGTTGGAGAAAGGTGGGTGGACATTTAATGCATAAGAGACTTTTCAACTCTTGCCTCGAAGTTGCAGCCAGCTTGCATCCACCGGAAAGACGCGCCTAAAGTACCTTCTATAAAGCCGAATTAGAGTGGTCCCTAGAAGACTTAAATGAAGCCCCGGATGTCCCCTAACATCCTTTAAAATTTTAGCCCAAAATAATAAACCTTTCGCGAGATATGATATAAATAGTGAGCTGTTTTTCTGGGCCGCAGAATCTGGCCCAAAATTGAATCTTCAACTTGGGCCACCTTAATCACCACTATTTAGGACGAATTAGCACTGGCTCCAGAAGAATTATTTGTTCCTCTATACGTCTTCTAGTCTCACATGAATTTTGGGCTTCATTGGGCCTGTATTGTGGGCCCCACAGTCTGATCAGTGGGATGATATCCAATCTGTCTTCTCCAGAATTGTTTCCTTTTTTTGCCAAAAATCCTCATCATCCTTTATGAATCCTCCATTGATCCCTGAATGAAAAATGTTCATATTTAAGTTTATATCCATTTACAAAAATATCAAATTAAAATATGGATAATTATATTCTTCGAAATCAAATGAAACATTGGGCCTAAATTGGCACATATTAGGCATGGAGTGCACAAATGAAGAGAATGAATGTTCAAAATTAAAATCCACTAACTCAGGCCCATAAGATCAAAAATAAACATTTAATACCATTAAAATGTAATCAAAATATGTGTTTTTATTGGCTAATCACACCCCCCAACTTGAGTTTTTCTAGTCCCGAGCAAAATATATCTCACAAAAATGAAATTCGAATGACGTTTTCCAAAAACATTTTAATACACATTTCTCACCCAAAGATCACATACCAAACAATTATGAAACCCATAAAAATCCTTTAAAACAAGCTATGTCCACAGACATATCTCATGCCCAAGCCCATTCCTTTGTTCAAATTCATTGCCATATTTCATCCAAATTCAATTAAGCATGATGAAGTGTTGTGCGTCACAATAGACATGGGGGTTCATTTCCATTCGAGGGAGAAAAGATGGAAGCGCTAGGAGCAATCAAATTTTAATAATAAGATGAGTACTCATTTTTTTTATTTTCTTTTTTTTTGGTTTTTTTTTGCAATTTTGCCATGGTAATTGAAATCGAACTCAATCGAGTCAACTCATGTAGCAAGACTTTGCCGATGACTCCCAGGCTCAAAGACCTTAGGGCACCAAGTGAAACTCACATACTCGGGCATCATCTCGAGTTAACTCAATCAAAAACAAATTCAAATTATCACAAATAGAGATAAAATGCCCAACTCTGGGCCAGACAACTATGGAGTCACGATCCCCAAGTGCCGAAAGCCACACATTAGGTCAATTCATTGCTCTACGCGCAATTGATTTTTTTTGAATACTCATGTTAAAATTAAAATGATCGCCAATCCTATGATATTTATTATGGGTCCCCAAGAACTCAAACTAAAACCCCACAATCTAGAGGACGTGCATTGTGTTTTTTTATTAAATGGATGAAAATATAACAGTGAAAAATCACATCGGACAACTGCACTTTCCAATATCTATGCACATGAACATAAAATTGCATTAAAATCAGAATCAAGGCATGCAAAATTATTTGATATCCAATTTCAGAGTTTGGAATGTGTGTTATCATGTTCAAGATTAATGACATTTTTCCTTCCACACATTTTCATCTCCCCCCCAACTTGGAATAACACTGTCCCCAGTGTTTAAAGAATTGAAACATAGAAGGGGCAAGATAGAAGTTCAACGAAGACATTGAAAATGAAAATTATGGAATGAAGTCACCTGGTGGTTGATGTTGAAAATGCATTCCCATGTCTCCCTTCAGTTCTGGTTTATCTCCCAATGGCTTGGACGGTTGTGACCCGGGTTCGTTCCCCGGTAACGATGCCAAAATTTGGTTGCACCCAAATTTACCCTACAGGTATGCGGTCGTTGTAGTACAGGTAGGGGTCGAATCCACAGGGACCGAAGAAGGAACCTAAAGACACTTTGATTTTGGAAGGATTTGACTATGAAGTGGCCAACTATTCAGATTGAATTGATTTGAATAACTACGGATTTAATTTAAAGAAAATAAATTAAAACATTCAATTACTTAGTCTAAAACAATTAATGGAGATGAGTTGATCCTAAGTTGTTACTAGGGTTAGATTGGATGTATTTATTTTCTTATAACGTTCGTTTCACTAATTCAAGACGTATCCACAAAATGATATAATTCCTCAACATCATTCACCAATTTAATCCCTACACAATTCCAAGGCTAATCACCAATGCACTTAGAGGATTAATTTAAGGATCACTCCAAGGAATTGGATCGTAATAGCACTCAAAATGTGTCATTGTCAAAGTTGGTGAAGACGAAGAAGAAAATAATCATCCAATGGAAATCTTAAATTAATGAAATGATTACAGAATTTTATATCATAAAATAACATCCAATCTACCCCATGCAACTCCTTAGGACCAACCCATAATGGTTTGGCCCTCCATTGATTCTATGATCTCAAAGGAAGAGGAAAGTAGACTCATTGGGGCGGAATTGAAGAAGTAAAAAAACAACAACAACAACAAAAACACGATCACTCCACCGTTGTGTGAACAAAATCACAAGGTTTGGTGTGAATAAATTCACACCTTGAGGCAAAGGTATCAAGGTGAAAATAGGAAGAACAAAATAAGAGAAGAATAAGAAGTTTTATTGAAAACTAAGGTGATTGAAACAACTTACATGAGAAGGAAAAACGCTACAAGGACAATTTGGCATAATAACATTACAATAAAAACAAAGCTCCAAGATCCTCAAATCCTCCATCCCTAATGCCTTAAATAGGCATCTTGGAAGCCTTTGACTGAGATCCCATAATCCCATGTGCCTTTAATTAATTTTGTTGGAGAAAGGTGGGTGGACATTTAATGCATAAGAGACTTTTCAACTCTTGCCTCGAAGTTGCAGCCAGCTTGCATCCACCGGAAAGACGCGCCTAAAGGACCTTCTAGAAGGCAAAATTGGAGTGGTCCCTAGAAGACTTAAATGAATCCCCGGATGTCCCCTAACATCCTTTAAAGTTTCAGCCCAAAATAATAAACCTTTCGCGAGATATGATATAAATAGTGGACTGTTTTTTCTGGGACGCAGAATCTGGCCCAAAATTGAATCTTCAACTTGGTACACCTTAATCACCACCATTTAGGACGAATTAGAACTAGCTCCAGAATAATTATTTGTTCCTATATATGTCTTCTAGTCTCCCATGAATTTTGGGTTTCATTGGGCCTGTATTGTGGGCCCCACATTCTGATCAGTGGGATGATATCCAATCTGTCTTCTTCAGAATTGTTTCCTTTCTTCGCCAAAAATCCTCATCATCCTTTATGAATCCTCCATTGATCCCTGAATGAAAAATTTTCATATTTAAGTTTATATCCATTTACAAAAATATCAAATTAAAATATGGATAATTACATTCTTTGAAATCAGATGAAACATTGGGCCTAAATTGGTGCATATTAGGCAGGAAGTGCACAAATGAAGAGAATGAATGCTCAAAATTAAAATCCGCTAACTCAGGCCCATAAGATCAAAAATAAACATTTAATACCATTAAAATGTTATCAAAATATGTGTTTTTATTGGCTAATCATATGTATACACATTTTGCTGAGTTCACATAGAGAGTGCGGAATCCCATAACTGATTAATACTATCGTACCTTTTGGCAGATGACCATGTTGCTCGCCTAAATATTTATATGTGATGTATAAATGTTTTCTAATGCTTTTGAACTGCTTTACATGCCTGCTGATTTTACATAAACTGTTTTATGTAACTGTTTTTATTTAATCCATTGTCTTAAAAGTATTTCATCATTGTAAAACGTTGCTTGGTGAACTTTCCTTTACTTGAAAATGTTTAGCATGATTTGTTAAAATATGATTTCCTATTTCTAAAGCTGTTTACTTTAAAATTTAAAGTTTTTCTTTGTATAATCTTTATTTGACATCTGTTATGGAATCTCTGGTGGTATCCTACTGGTCTTAGGCTCACACCCTACTTTTTCCTTCGGGTGTTTGTAGACCTCCTTCTTCCAGGTTCGTGCAAGGGGAAAGGATCACTTGGAGGTGGATCCAACTGTTGAGTTTTCAACGTGGTGAGTTGTTTCCTTGGGGAATTTGGGGTGGTTTTCCTGTTTTATGTACTTGGGTTGTAGTACTTTGGGCTTTCTGTGCCTCTTTGTTTTCTGGTACAATGCTCCCAGTGGAGTTTCTTTGTTATGCATACTGTTTGTTTCACTCTTGCTTCCGCGTCCTTGTGGAAAATTTGTTCCCACTTGTATGTTGTACGATGCCAGGTGCTAGTCGCCGACCCGTGGGGATCTGGAACGCCCTTCGGGCTATGTCAGGGCCGGCTCGGTTATTGGGTTACTAGGGTACCCGGGCTGGTTTGTGACAAATTGGCATCAGAGGGAGGTTTGTTGAACATCTTGCCTTGATGACATTATGCATTTGAGTTTCCTTGTCGGGACTTAGGAGGTAGTTGTGATTGAGTGCCTGACCAGTTCTCACCGCAATGAACCTTAAGTCACTAGGGGTAGTTAGGGAAATATGACTTGTGGATTAGTTCTAGTATTTTCCCTGTTTTGATTTGGATAGAGTGGAATCCAAATCTTGTTTATTCCTTCTTTTAAGAGTAGTTTTCCTTATTACCCAGTTGGTGTCTTAATCTCCGTCTTTTCTGGTGTTGTATAGCATCATGCCTTCAAAAAGATGTGGGAATCAAATCCAACAAGAGGCTGCTATTGAACCTCAGCAAGCGAGACCTATTGTGGATCCGAGTCTAGTTGTGGTGATCGTTCGCACTGTCCAAGCTCTAGGACATGCACCACCTCCAGTCCCTGTTCAGACTCCAGCTTTAGATCCTCAAAGTGATATTCTCCGAAGTCATTCTCAAGAGTTCCTACGCCAGAAGCCACCAGTTTTCAAAGGCTCCACTGACCCTCAACATGCTGAGGAATGGTTGAGTAAGATTGAACGTCTGTTTGGGTTCTTGGAGACACCTGAAGTGATCAAGGTGAAGTGTGCCACCTTCGTGCTGGAGGGACCAAGTAGGAGGTGGTGAGACACGATGGTGACGGCTGGGAAACATGAGGGTTTGGAGTGGAAAGACTTTAGGGTTCTTTTCACTGATCAGTTCTATCCAGAATCTATGGTATTGGCCAAGACTGTGGAGTTTTTCAAACTTGAGCAGACCAACAAAACCGTGACTGAGTACTCAAATCACTTTGCTGAATTGGTACAGTTTTCTCCTGAAATTATATCTAATGAGAGGATGAAGGCTCGGCGATTTGAGTTGGGGCTTCGATCAGATATTCGTTCTCAGGTTTTCTTATTGAAGTTTCCCACTTATGCCGATGTGTTGGATAGGGCGACGATGGTTGAGATGGACATGGCAGGAAAGTCAGGGTTGAAGGGAGTTTCTTTTCCTTCTTGTGACAGTGTTGGTCCCTTTAAAGGGAAACGAAAGCGCGGCATCTCATATGGTAGTTCTCGACATCAGAGTCATTCTAGACCTCCGGTAGCACCAGGGGGGGCTTCTTTGACTTGCTATCAGTGTGGAAAGTCGGGGCATTCTAAGAGGGTTTGCACTGAGGCACCCAAGAACTGTAGCTCTTGCGGACGTTTGGGGCACTTATAGAGATTCTTCCATCACTTCTCTACTCCACGTAGTGGAACAGGATCATCAACACCTCCAGAAACTACGGGGCAATCAAATGCTTTACATGCTAAAAGGTTCCAGCCACAGGCATCAGGAACGAATCTTCTTCACGCAGTGGAAGAATCGCTAGAGGTAGCTGAAGCAGGTCCTGCGACTGTGAGAGGTACCATCACTATAACTTCATCCTTAGTGACATCACTTTTCGATAATGGTGCATCTCACTCTTTTATTTCAACTCATATTGTTAATCTACTTAATCTACCCATGGAACTTTTGGCTTGTGCGATGGATATTACTACACCTCTTGGTACGGTGAGAGAGAAGGGTCTCTGTAGTCTTTCATGCATTTTCTTTCTATCAGATGTCGAGATTGTTTGAGACTTTTTGGTTCTCGACATGAAATCTTTTGATGTCATATTTGGGATGGATTGACTCATCGCCAATAAAGTCTGGATTGATTGTCACCTCCGACGGGTCTACCTTACTACACCGAGTGGTGTGCCTCTTGTTTTTCAAGGAGAATGGGACCCCAGGTCAGGCAGAGCCGAACCTTCTTATCCAGAGTTGGGGAAAAATTATATCAGGGATTGCTTTTGATCTAGAGAAAGATCCAATGAGTGGTGATATTCCTCCAGTCATCGCTGAGTTTCCAGACGTGTTTCCTTCTGACTTCTCTGGTATGACACCGGTAAGGGAGATCGATTTTTCAATTGAGTTAATGCCTGGTACTCAACCAGTTTCTATCCCTTCTTACCAAATGGATCCAGCCGAATTAAAAGAACTGAAGTCTCAGTTGGAATATCTTCTTGAGAAAGGTTTTATACACCCGAGTGTGTCACCTTGGGCAACGCCAGTTCTCTTCACCAAGAAGGCCGATTGTTCTCTACGCTTATGTGTTGATTATCGAAAGCTCAATCGATTTACGATAAAGAACAAGTATCCGTTACCACGAATTGATGTTTTGTTTGACCAATTGAAAGGGGAAAAGTGGTTTTCAAAAATTGATCTTTGATCTGGTTACCATCAGTTGAGGATAAAGGAATCTGACATTCAGAAAACTGCCTTTCGAAGTAGGTATGACCATTATGAGTACCTTGTCATGCCCTTCGGCCTAACAAATGCTCCTGCAGTTTTCATGGCCTTGATGAATCAAGTTTTCCATGAGTATCTAGATACTTTTGTGGATGAAATCCTTGTATACTCCAAGTATGAGGAGGATCATGTGCTTCATCTGAGAACAATTCTGGGTCTTTTAAGAAATCACCGTCTTTATGCCAAGCTTTCAAAGTGCAATTTCTAGATCTGGGAAGTGAAATTCTTGGGACATGTGGTGTCATAGAAAGGAATATCAGTTGATCATGAGAAGGTGAAGGCTGTTATGACTTGGGAACAACCACAGAATGTTTTCAAGATTCGGAGCTTCTTGGGCTTAGCAGGATTTTATCGTCGATTTGTTAAAGACTTCTCAAAGTTATCTTCTCCAATGACTGCTCTGACTCGAAAGGGAGTGAAGTTTTCCTGGAATGACAAATGTTAGAGTTCTTTTGTTGAGTTAAAGTGTCTTTTGACTACTATTCCGGTGTTAACTCTTCCTAAGGCTGGGGCAGGTTATGTGGTCTTCTGTGATGCATCGGGTTTAGGTTTGGGATGTGTCCTTATGCAAGGTAATCATGTTGTTGCCTATGGATCTCGTCAGCTTAAGCCTCATGAGAAGAACTATCCCACCCATGACCTTGAACTTGAAGCTGTAATGCACACACTTAATTGTTGGAAACATTACCTTTATGGAGAAAGGTTTACTGTGTGTTCAGACCACAAGATCTTGAGTTATATCTTCTCTCAAAAAGATTTTAATCTCCGCCAAAGGCATTGGGTGGAGTACCTGCAATCTTTCGACTTTGACATTGCCTACACCCCAGGGAAAGGGAATGTAGTTGCAGACGCGTTAAGCAGGAAACATCCATCACAGGCTGTGAAAGAATATTCAGAAGAGTGGAGTTTGATGGCTCTTTTTACTCAGTTTCATATTGGAGTTCAGTGGAAGGGGAATGAAGTTTCTTTAGCCAGTGTTCAATTGACTTCTGTTCTCCCTGAGTTAATTCTTCAAGAACAACAACTGGATGATGAATTCTACGGCAATAGGGACTCTCTTTATGGTGGGGAGACCGACACCTTGTGGTCTTTCTCCAAAGAGGTTGTTCTGTGTTATCAAAACCGTTACGTTGTGCCGTTATCGGCAAGGAAGGATGTGATGAGGGATTTCCATAACTCTCAGTGGGCTGTGCACCCGGGGACCACGAAGATGTTCTATGATATGCAGCGACAGTTCTGGTGGCTAGGTATGAGACGAGACATTGCTGAGTTTGTATCTCGTTACTATACATGCCAGCAGGTGAAAGCCGAGCACAAGAAACCTTTGGGTTTTCTTCAACCACTTCTAGTCCCTACATGGAAGTGGGATGAAATCTCAATGGACTTTGTGGTTGGGTTACCTCAAACCCAGAGGAAGAAGAATGCGATATGGGTTGTGGTCGACAGACTGACCAAGTCGGCTCACTTTATACCTATTCGAGATACAACCAAAGTTTCGGAGTTGAGAAATATCTATGTGAAAGAAATTGTTCGTTTGCACAGAGTTCCATATGCAATAGTCTCTGATAGGGATCCTCGGTTTACTTCTTGCTTTTGGAGAGGCCTTCAGGAGGCACTGGGATCTCAGGTCCATTTGAGCACGACCTACCATCCACAGTCAGATGGCCAGACAGAGAGAGATATTCAGATCCTTGAGGACATGCTCTGCGCTTATGTTCTCGACTTTGGTGGATCTTGGAATGATCATCTGGGGTTAGCTGAGTTTTCTTATAACAACAGTTATCAATTTGCGATTAAAATGGCTCCTTTGAGGAATTGTATGGCTGTCCGTGTAAATCTCCCTTATGTTGGTCGGAGATTGGTGAAAGTTCTTTGGTAGGACCAAGTTTGGTCCAAGAGACGACAACTAAGATCCTGTTGATTCGTCATAGAATGTTGACAACGCAAAGTCGGTGCAAGTCTTATGCTGACCGCCGCCGTAGACCTTTAGAGTTCTCAGTTGGTGACCAGGTGTTCTTGAAAGTTTCACCCCGTTTAGGTCATCGACGACTTGGGAGGCAAGGGAAGATTGCTCCTCGTTTTGTGGTACCTTTCAAGGTTGTTGGTCTTGTGGGAAAAGTTACTTACCGTCTAGCTCTACCACCACAGCTGACGTCGATACATAACATGTTCCATGTATCGCAGCTGCGGAAGTACCTCTCCGATCCATCTCATGTTGTGAGATGGAGTGATCTTGAAATTGAACCAGATTTATCTGTGACTGAATGACCAGTCAGGATTGTTGATTCTGAGACCAAGGTACTTCGTGGGAGAACGATACCTCTGGTCCGTATACTTTGGCAGGATAGTTAAGATTCTCATGAGACGTGGGAAAGGGAGGCACTAATGAGAATGCAGTGGCCTCATCTTTTTGGCGTGGAGGTTTCTTCATAGGCTTTCTGGGGAAAAAAAGATCTTATGGTGGGGAGGTTGTAACATCTCGTTATGTTTTCAGGTACTTTTGATTTCTCTAAGTGCCTCTGTTTTGGAGTAGTGACTTGGGGGTGCGTTTGGGTGAAATTTTAAGTAAAACAAAAAGGCAATGGTTTGTGCATGGTTAGCACACGGTTTGATAAACCGTGCGATCAAACCGTGCCAACCTAGCAGCACTGGACAGTGGGGTACGCACGGTGTGCGCACAATTTGGTAAACCGTGCGACTAAACCGTGCAGACCAGCAACCCTGGACAATGAGATCTGCACGATGTGCGCACGGTTTGACAAACCGTGCAGACAAACCATGCAGTCACTTAACATTAGATCCTTAAATTGTGGATCTCGACCATTTTGCCTCTAAATGCTTTGTTTTTCCTCCTAAGTGGCCCTAACTCAGGATTTGTCTTCTCCTGGGGTCATAGAAAGTTCTCCCTTTGTTCCGGAGGCGATCCAAAGGCTCCTCTTGGTAAATCGAAGTGGGATTCTCAAGGTATGTGATCGTTCTTATTCTTCTTTCTTGATTAGTTTCTTAGATCTACTTAGATATACTTCCTCTCTTTCCTTGATTTCTTATATCTATGCCCGTTATGGGTAGATCTAAGTGTGTAAATGCCAAAATGACGAGTTTTGGTCTTGGTCTTGCTAGGGGAAGGGATCTAGGACAGGTTTTTGGAGAATCAACTGGGATTCTTGAGTGTTCTTCAACCGTTGTGGTTTTGGTCAAAACCTTCGAGGTAGGTGGTTCCGTCCCGACTTGCCGAATTTATTATCTTCATTTCTTGATTTATTTCACTTGTTGATTTTAATTCAATTCCTTTGAATTGAGATATTTGAATCGGTTTTGGCATGAGAATTTGGAAAAAACCCCCAATTCCATTGAATTGGGTGTGCGTGTGTTTATGGAAATTGGATAATTTAAATTGTGGAATTTAAGTTATGTATTTGATGGAAATGTTTTCAATTGAATTTTTTATTTCAAATGTGGAAATAAATTGTGAAATGATGGAATTGGTTTTGAATGGATTTCAAACTGGTGAAAATGACTTAAAATATTTTGATAGAAACCCATTGGTTTTATCTTGCGAAAAAGGAATGTTTTTGAATAAAACCTGTTGTGGTTTTAAATGGAATGGAATTGGCACTTTGAAATGGAAAAACGAGATTAATCGTATTTTAAGCATTCTTAAAATAGTTCACCCATCATGTAAGAGCGCATGCAAGCCTTAGGTAGTTAGTGAGTTATTTGGATACACTCTACGATACGACAACGTTCCAAAACATACTTGCGGCGGGTCACATCCCCGATGGGTTGGTGACGAGTCTCCTTTGACCAGTGTCATAGGGACGTGTGTATACACATTTTGCTGAGTTCACATAGAGAGTGAGAAATCCCATAACTAATTAATACTATCGTACCTTTTGGAAGATGACCATGTTGCTCGCCTAAATATTTATATGTGATGTATAAATGTTTGCCAATGCTTTTGAACTGCTTTACATGCCTGAAGATTTTACATAAACTGTTTTATGTAATTGTTTTTATTTAATCCATTATCTTAAAAGTATTTCATCACTGTAAAACCTTTCTTGGTGAACTTTCCTTTACTTGAAAATGTTTAGCATGATTTGTTAAAATATGCTTTCCTATTTCCAAATCTGTTTACTTTAAAATTTAAAGTTTTTCTTTGGATAATCTTTATTTGGCATCTGATATGGAATCTCTGGTGGTATCCTACTGGGTTTAGGCTCACACCCTACTTTTTCCTTCAGGTGTTTATAGACCTCCTTCTTCCAGGTTCGTGCAAGGGGAAATGATCACTTGGAGGTGGATCCAGCTGTTGAGTTTTCAACGTGGTGAGTTGTGTCCTTGGGGACTTTGGGGTGGTTTTCCCGTTTTATGTACTTGGGTTGTAGTACTTTGGGCTTTCTGTGCCTCTTTGTTTTCTAGTACAATGCTCCCAGTGGAGTTTCTTTGTTATGCATACTGTTTGTTTCACTCTTGCTTCCGCGTCCTTGTGGAAAATTCGTTCCCACTTGTATGTTGTACGATTCCAGGTGCTATTCGCCGACCCGTGGGGATCGGGAACACCCTTCGGGCTATGTCAGGGCCAACTCGGTTATCGGGTTACCAGGGTACCTGGGCTGGTTCGTGACAAGACCATTGTAACAAAACTTGAAAATTTTAAAGAATTGATTGAAAATGGATTTTAAGCGGAAGGAAGATAATACCGAAGAATTAAAATTCAACTTCAAGGCTCAGTTAGTTGTAAAAGGGTTCCTTCAATGTGAAGGGATTTGACTATAGTGAATTCCCACCCCTGTTGTGAAACATTCATCTATTCAGATTCTTCTTACTTTTGATGCCCATTATGATTTCCATATAGAGAAGTTGGATGTTAAAATACCCCTTTTTCATTGTAAGTTGGATGGAAAGATTTACATGAAGCCTCTTGAGGGATTTTTGAAAGATTTTAAATTGAATCAAATATGGCCTTTACAAAAAAACTTTATAACGATAACAAGACAATGATATAGATGGTTTGACTCTTTCATGACTGAAAATGGTTTTAATAGAAGAAACTATGATGCATGTGTTTATTTTAAGCCCGTTAAGCATGAAATTATTTACCTACTCTTATATGTTGACAACATGCTCTTTATATGTAAAAACACGAGGCTGATTAATTGTGTAAAGGTCCAAATTAATTATACCTTTGAAATGAAAGACCTGGGTACTGAAAAACTGTCATTAGGCATGTAAATTATAAGAAACAGAGATACTAAAGTCTTATATCCGTTGTAACTTGATTATGCTGGGAAATTATTAAAGAGGAACCTGTTTGAACATTTAAACACTTTAAAATGTCCCTTACCCAGTCCCCTAATTGTGAATATGATACAACCTTTATGAATATGATTCCATATGACAATATTGTTGGCAATCTTATGTATCTTGTGGTCTATTCTAGACTAGATATTGCCTTTTCTATTTGTACTTTGAGCAGGTTCATGTGTAACCTTGGAAAACCGCACTAACATGCATTGAAATGACTCCTCAGGTATGTATTTATGTCTTATATGTGCATTTGTTTTGGCAATAACAGTTATGTTAATGATGTTGTTGGGTTTCTTGATTATGACTATGCTGTTAATGTTGACACACTTAAATCAATTATTAGATATGTATTCCTTTAGATATGTATTCCTTATTTGTGGTGCACTTGTGTTGTAAAAATGAAACATGTAGTCAGTTGTTGATGTGTATTATGATAGTCAATGTGGTATTTATTTGTCTAAAAATCATGCTTTTCATGGTAGATCAAAAACATATAGATATTAGATTGTATTTTGTTTGGGAAATTATTGAGACTTACATGGAGAGTGTTAATAAGAAACACACTTCCGAAAACCCGACTTGGAGTTTGACCAAAGTTGTTTCGTTATCAAAGTTTAGACATTGCTCAGGTTTAATAAATGTAGTCCCAATACAATAACATAAGTTTGCAAGAACACCATCACGCATAATCATTTTTATTGCAAAGGTGGAAATTTGTGATATATGATGTTGATGTTTGCAATTAAAATTACCTATCTTACATAACATATTTTCCTTTCTTATATACATGTATTGTCGTGGAATCGTCGGGAGATGCAACGACAGAAACGAGAAAATGAAAGAAAGAAAGAAACGCGGACTTACTTTGTGAATAGTGATCGTCTTCTCCATTTTTTATAGCCCATTTGAGGGCTAGGGTTACTAATGAAAAAAACCCTCTGTAATTTGTGCTCCCGGTATAGTGAAATTCTGCCTCTCCCGTGGACGTAGGGATTATTCCTGAACCACATAAATCACTGTGTCATTGTTGCTTTCTTTCTTTCGTTTTCTTGTTTCTGTCGTTGCATCTCCTGACGATTCCGCAACAACAAAAAAGAAAAAAAAATCCTCCGTTCATCAGTGGAGACCAACAGAGGCACAACGATGCCTCAACTTCTGTATCACCATAGGCTTTGTCAACATGTCTGCTGGATTGTTGGTTCCACAGATCTTCTACAAATTCAGCAACCCATCCTGTATCAAACCTATGATGAAATGGTACTTCAACTGAATGTGCTTCGTTTAGGCATGAAACACTGGGTTCTTTGCAAGATGTATAACACTCTGACTGTCACAGTGCAATACATTCTCCTCACGCTTTCTTCCCAATTCATCCAAGAAGTTCTTCAGCCAAACCATCTTTTTTCCAGCTTCTGTTACAATAATGTATTCTTCCTCTGTGGTGGATTAAGCCACCACCTTCTGCAATTGTGATATCCAACTTACCGCAGTTCCTCCATAGATAAAAACATAACCCATGGTACTCCTCCTGTTGTCGACATCGCCTCCAAGGTCAGCATCCACATACCCCTATAATGAATTTCCTTTCCCAAAGCACAGAGATATCTCATTGCTACCCTTCAAATACCTCAGTATCCACTTCACAGCTTCCTAATGTTGCTTTCCAGGGTTATCCATATACCTGCTCACAACTCCCACTGCATGAGCAATGTCAGGTCGAGTACAGACTAAGACATACATCAGGCTTCCAACAGCTGATGCATATGGAACTTTTGCCATGTACTCCACCTCTTCTGCTGTCTTCGGTGATTTCTCCTTTGATAGTTTGAAATGGCTCGTCAGGGGAATAGAGACTGCCTTTGCTTCCATCATACTGAATATTCTCAAGACCTTCCCAATGTAATCAGCCTGTGACAACATTAATGTTCCAGCTGTGTGGTCTCTCTTGATCTTCATCCTTGGAATCTTTCCAGCTTCTCCAAGATCTTTCATTTCAAACTCCTCAGCCAACAACCCTTTTAGCTCACTAATTCTCTGCATACATGATCCTGCAATAAGAATGTCATCCACATACAGATGCAATATAATGTATTCATCACCAAAGGATTTGATGTAGCAACATTGATCTATGCCACATCGTTTATATTCATTTTTTGACATAAATGAATCAAACTTATTGTTCCATTGCCTCAGTGCCTACTTCAGTCCATATAAGCTCTTCTAGAGTTTGCACACCAGGTCTTCCTTCCCAAAATCTATATATCCCTATGGATGCTGCATGTAGATATCTTCCTCCAAATCTCCATGAAGGAAAGCAGTCTTGACATCAATCTTCTCAAGATGCAAGTCCTCTGACGCCACAATGCTGAGAACCACTCGGATGGTGGTAAGCTTCACTACTGGTGAGAATATTTCCATGAAATCCATTCCCTCCTTCTATTGGAAGCCTTTCACCCCCAGACTTACCTTGAACCTCCTCTTTCCATCTTGTTCTTCCTTAACCCGGTAGACCCACTTGTTCTACAATGCTTTCTTTCCTGTTGGTAAAGGTGTCAGCTCCCAAGTGTTGTTGTCATGCAATGAGGAAATCTCCTCCTTTATAGCCAGCCCCCACTTGCTCGACTCCTTCAGCTGCATTGCCTCTTCAAAGAATTCTGGTTCTCCACCGTTAGTAAATAATAGATAATGTAGGGATAGTGAATACCTCTGCACATGCCTTCTCACTCTTGATGATCTCCTCAACTCCACTGGAGTAGTAGGTTCCACTGGTTCAGATCTCTCAAGCTCAGATACACCTTTAAGCTCCACTTGCTCTTTTCACTCTGATTCAATGTTCCTATTTTCATCTTCAGCTACATGACAATCTTTGTACATGACACCTTCATTGAATACCACATTCTGGATCCTGATGACCATCTTCTTGAGATCATCCCAAAAGTGGTAACCAAACTCGTCAGCACCATAGCCAATAAAGAAACATGGCTTGGACTTAGAATCAAGATTTTACCTTGAGTTAACATCAATGTGTACATAAGATAAACTACCAAAGACTCTTAAATGTGAGAGTTTTACCTACTTACCAGACCAGAGCTCCTCGGGTAGACGTTCTCCCATTGGCACAAATGGACTCCTATTGATCAGATACACTGCCATGTTCACTGCATCAGTCCAAAAGGTTTTGGGAAACCCTGAGTGTAACCTCATACTTCTGGCACGTTCATTCAATGTCCTATTCATCCTCTCTGCCACACCATTCTGCTGTGGTGTTCCTGGGATAGTCTTCTCCCACCGAATTCCATTATCAGAACAGAATTCTATGAATTCCTGACTGCCACACTCTCCACCGTTGTCAGACCTTAAGCATTTCATCTTAGCTCCTGACTCATTCTCCACCACGACCTTCCACTTTTGAAACATTTTAAACACATTAGGCTTACTTTTCAGAAATTAAACCCATACCTTTCTTGTTGAATCACCGATGAATGTCACATAGTATTGTGACCCTCCAAGGGAAAGTATTGGTGCAGGCCCCCAAACATCAGTGTGTACCAGGTCCAGCTTCCCAGACTTTGGTGTTCTACCTCCTTTTGCAAAAGACACTTTCTTCTGCTTTCCGAAGATACAATATTCACATAAGCCAACTTCCAATGACTTCAGCTCTGGTAGCAGCCCTTTTGTTGCCAGCACCTTCATCCCCTTCTCACTCATGTGGCCTAACCTGTTGTGCCACAGTTGTGAATCTTCTACTACTTTGAGTGATGTAACCATGTCTATGAAAGTTTCTTTCATGTTGTATAAGGTACCATTCTTTTCTCCCCGAGATATGACCATAGCTCCTTGGGTGATCTTCCATGCACCACCAGTGAATGTGGTACTCAACCCTACATCATCAAGTTGTCCAACATAAATAAGGTTTCTTCTCAAGACAGGGATATACCTCATGTTTTCTAGAACTATCAGACTCCCACTGTTGGTCTTGATTTGTGCATCTCATTTCCCCACAATCTGCAAGGGCTCATCATCAGCAAGATGTACCTTGCCGAAATTTCTAGAAACGTAATTTTCCAGAAACCCCTTCTCCGATGTAGAATGGAAAGATGCCCCAGAGTCTAAAATCCAAGACTCCATTGGGCTGTCCACACTCAACAACAACACATCATCAGTTCCTTCAGCTGTAGTGTTTGCTCTACTGGTTTCAGGTCCCTTCCAGTTATCTCTGCACTCCTTCTTGACACGTCCTTTCTTCCTGCAAGTCTAGCAGGTTGGACCAGGCCCCTTTGCCTTGTCTCTGCTCTTTCCTCTTGACTTCGATCATCCTCTGCGATTGTCCTGCTGCACATATCTTCCTCTTCCTTCAACATTCAGAGTAGAACCAGATAATCTACCCGATTCTCTTCTTCACATATCCTCACTGAGGATCAGGTCTTGTACATCTTTCAGAGCCAACTTCGTATTCCCTGAAGTACTACTCACAGCTGTTACAGTTTCTTCCCAACTATTAGGTAACAAAGATAATAAAACCAGCGCACATACCTCATCACCCAGATCAATGTCCACTGATTTTAACTGACTTATGATGGTATTGAATTCGTTGATATGATCTGCGACAACTCTACCTTCAACTATTTTCAGGTAGAATAGTCGTCGTATCAAGTGTACCTTGTTAGCTGCAGAAGGCTTCTCGTACATATTTGTGAGAGATTTCATCAGTCCAATCGTCGTCTTCTCTTCTTTTATGTTGAATGCCACGTTTTTGGCCAATGTCAAGCACACAACACCCAGAACCTATCGATCCAGTAGCTCCCACTCCGACTGCTCCATGTCCGTTGGCTTTACACCCAGAAGTGGCAAGTGCATCTTTTTTTGATAAAGATAGTCCTCTATTTGCATCCTACAGAAACTGAAATCAGTTCCATCGAAGCGATTGATCTTCACTTTTCCTTCATCCAAAGCCATCGTTGGAGAATTATGAACTCACCCTCTGATACCAGTTGTTGCAGAATCATCGGGAGATGCAATGACAGAAATGAGAAAATGAAAGAAAGCAACGCAGACTTACTTTGTGAATAGTGACCGTCTTCTCCATTTTTTATAGCCCATTTGAGGGATAGGGTTACTACTGAAAAAAACCCTCTGTAATTTGTGCTCCTGATATAGTGAAATTATGCCTCTCCCGTGGACATATGGATTATTCCTAAACCACGTAAATTACTGTGTCCTTATTGCTTTCTTTCTTTCATTTTCTCATTTCTGTTATTGCATATCCCAAAGATTCTGCAACATGTATTTCCCATGAAATATTATTTGATTTTCCTTTATTATTATTTTACTTAGCTAGGCTCTCTATTGAGGTGTGTTGGGTCCATGACCACCTTCCAGTTAATCCACAAAAAGATACTCCATTGGAACTTCATACATGGAAGAAAATGCTCCGGAATGAATCCCACGCTACGACGTCTGAAGCTTGGAAGCCAACTATACCCAAGCCGCTACATCATACCATAAAACCATCGTATGATGCAAACAAGAACTAAAAAATGGAATAATTTAAAGAAAAGAAAGACACATGAACAACAATAATTACGTGGTTCAGGCTTGTGTCCTAATCCACGAGGGAATACTTCTTTATTATTACACAAGGAAGAAAGAGGTGATTACAATGTTAAGCCTCTCACTCAACTCACTTGTATAATTTCACATCAATGTGATCACATCCTATAGTATATAAGAGCACCCTATAGGTTCTGGGTGCAGCAGAAGCGTGGGAAGGATGATACCCAACTTTAATTTTTTCTATATTTAATAAACAATCCAGGATCAATACGACGATGAACGCCAATATCCATATAATTGAATCAAGGATTTAAACAAAGTAATAGAAACCCAGAACCAAGTGATAGGATCAACATATTTTGTTTACATTTAATTAAATTAAATTAAAGAATTACCTCCAAGGTGGTTTTTCCTTTGTTGATGCGTTCAACCACAGATCTGTAATGCGCCTTTGTTGCGTTGTAGAGATCAAGGGTAAATCTCCTCTAGCGGTGATCCACACGTGCTCTACATATCTCTAGATGTCACTGGAGGAGTCTCTGGGTGCTAGCTTGGAAGATCCTTGTGCTTGCAATGTTCGCCTTCGATCGCCTTGAGAACCGCTTCCAAAGCGTTATTCTTGATCCAGTTGAGGAGGATCTATCTCGTTCTTGAGAGATTTCTTGGAGAGGGATGGACTCTCTAGGTTTGAGATATTTTCTCCAATTTGTTGTGCACAACACAATAAGCGTCGTATGGCTAGTGCTTGACTAATAAGAGAATAATATAACTAGGTATTTAATTCACTAGGGTAATAATAAATAATTTTCACAAGTGCCTTAATTATTTTATTAATTCTAGCAAAACCCCCATGTCAAATAATAACATTATTTTTTCCTCACATGTGCTTAACTTTCGAGTTATAATTAAATATTATTTAATCAAATAATATTCAATATTATTATTTTTCACTGGACCATTAACTCGGTCCGCCAATCCTTCACCATATTTATTGAACCATGAATAATGATTATTTATTTATTAAATAAATATCACTGCATTATTCTCTAATAAATATATAAATATTATATTCACTAAATAGCAAATAAATATTTGTTAATTATTCCACTTATAATATATTTTCTCGAATAACTAGTGTTAAAATAAATGTGATCAAACACCCATGAATAATTATTAAAGAACAACCAGGAATAATATTATTTAACTTGTTAAATAAAAAATAATATATTATTTAACCGAGACACTGAATACACTTAGTGTGTAGCCCTCTAGGCCTCTTTCTCAGTGGCATTAGGTGAAACTACCTAAAGTCCAAAGTTAACATCCAAAAACACACCAAAACACCCATAGAGAAACAAATTAATGCCGCAACAACATGTCACCTCATACGAATGCTTATCATGTAATATAATCCTTTTGTCTCAATATCTCCAATCAAGCGGGTTTGCATGCAAGTGCCATCAACCCATGTGCTCGATTTCTCATTCTTTGACTTCTCAGAAATTGAACTTACCTATAGAACACCATGACCATGGATTTATTTAGGCTATATCATTTCCATTAAAGGGTCTGAGATATCAACTTCCATTATGGAACAGAAGGGACAAATCCTTTCTCGCATTATTCATTAATGCAGTATTACTCGTGATGCACCCAATATATCCTACCTCGCCGCGAACACATGTCGTCCCGATTTTCGCCAATACATATAAGTGCGTGAGTCACAATACCCATTAATAATAATCTTAAAGTCTAAGGACCAATACACACATCCACATATAAGAACATCCAATGACACTTATAAATGCGGGTTTTCTACTGGAGAGTCTAATTCTCATAATATCCCCTAGACATTACTAAGAGCGTACACCATGAGAAGGTGCCTCAAATTCCTATGAGTCTCCACCTCTGATAGCCTGTATCATCTGTGTATCTTTAAATGATATCATCTGGCTATAGAACATATATTCAAGAATAGTGTCATGACACTTCCGGGTTCTCATCATAGAAGGGATCCACTGTGACCTTTTAGTGTGACAACTATTCTTAGGACATTATCACATACAATGTCATGTAGAAGAACAGTCATGATATGATAAGGAGTTTATTAATATACATCTAATGAATACATATTTATCATAAAGTACAAATAAGTTGGTTCTAGGGCACCAACTCCAACAGACTCCCACTTTCACTAGAACCAAAAGTTAACAATATTTAGTCCTCTAGCTCTCACATGATATTCATACTTCTATTGAGATAGACCTTTAGTCAAGGGGTCTGCCATGTTCTCTTTTGTGGATACTCTGCTCACTGCAACTTTACCCCTTTGATAAAAATCCCTCAAGAGGTGATACTTCTGGAGTATATTCTTTGTCTTTTGATGTGACTTTGACTCTTTTGCAAGAGCCACCACTGTAGTATTATCATAATACAATGTGATATGGTCTTTACTGCTAGGTACGACATCAAGCTCCTGGACAATGTTCTGAATCCAAATGGATTCCTTGGCTGTATTAGAAGTTTTTATATACTCAGACTCTACTGTAGAATCAACGATAACTGACTGCTTTGAAATTTTCCAGCTCACTGCTCCTCCATTGAGACAAAAAACATATCTTGATTACGACTTCATATGATTTTGATCTATCTAAAAACCAGCATCAGCATACCCCCTAATGAAAAGCTCCTCGTCTCCTCCATACACCAAAAACATATCCTTAGTTCTTCTCAGATACTTAAGGATAATCTTAATAGTAGTCCAATGCTGTTCTCCTAGATCTGCTTGATATATGTATGCCATGTTCAGTGCATAGACAACATCAAGTCTAGTACATAACATGACATACGTGATAGATCATATCACTGAAGTGTATGCAATCTTACTCATTTTATATTTATCCTGTTGTGTTTGGGGACACATTTTCTTAGAAAGATGTAAACCATGTGACACCGGAACCAATCCCCTCTTGGATTGTTCCATACTAAATATTTTTAGTATCTGGTCAATATATGTACTTTGACTTAGTCCAAGTATCCTCTTGGATCTATCACGAATGATCTTGATCCCTAAAATGTAGGCTGCTTCACCTAAGTCCTTCATGGAGAAACATTTTTTCAACCAGTCTTTAACTAACTGTAAGAATGGTATGTCATTTCCAATAAGTAATATGTTGTCAACATATACTACTAGGATAATGACCAAATTTCTATTAAACCTTTTGTAAACACATGTCTCATATTCGTTCTTAATGAAACAAAATTCCCTTATGGATTTATCGAATCGAATATTCTATGACTTGGATGCTTGCTTCAATCCATAAATGGACCTCTGCAACTTGAAAACCCTTTTGGCATCACCTGGTGTCACAAACCCTTCTGGTTGTTTCATATTGACATCTTCCTGAAGGTTCCCATTAAGGAATGCAGTTTTGAAATCCATCTACCAAATCTCATAGTCATGGTAAGTTATTATGAAAAATATGATTACAATGGATTTAGACATGGAAAATGGCGAAAAGATTTTATCATAGTCAATTCCTTGATGCTGTTTAAACCCTTTAGCCATTAGCCTTACTTTATAGGTACTTACTTTACCTTCCATGTCCAGTTTCCTCTTGAATACCAATTTACACCCAACAATATTTACATCAAATGATGCATAGACCAGAACCCAAACTTGATTATGATACATGAAATCCATCTCAGAATTCATAGCTTCTAGCCATGTTGCAACTTCTGAGCTCTCTACTACCTCCTTGTAGGAGAGAGGTTCATCATTGTCCAACAATAATGAGTCACCATCCTCGGTGATTAGAAAACCATATCTTTCTGGTTCCATTACCTTTCTTGAGCTCCTACACAGTACTTGTATTTCAAGAACTAATTCTTCCACAAGGACCTGTGGAACTTTTTCCTATACCAACTCCTGTATATCTTGAGCATCAACTTCATCGAAGTCAATATTTCTCTCACTATCCTTTTTGAGGATGTGCTCCCTCTCAGGAAAGGCAGCTTTTCTGGTGACAATCACTTTCTTGTTTGAGGGGATGTATAGGAAATATCTCTTTGTTTCATTGGGATACCCTATAAAGATACACTTTGTGACCTGGGGTGTTAGTTTGTTTCATGAGAAAGCATTAACAAACGCCTCGCATCTCCATACACATGTATGCGAAAAAAAAAGTTTATTTACACTCCATAGCTTGAAGGGAATTCCATTTTCTGCCTTAGTTGGTACTTAATTTAATGTGTATGCTGCAGTTTGTAATGCATATCCTCAAAAGGATAATGAAATATCTACATGACTCATCACCGACCTTACCATGTCCAACAAGGTACAATTCCTCTTTTCACTAACACCATTCCATTGTGGTGTATAAGGTGGAGTGAGTTGAGATAGAATCTCAAACTCCCACAAAAAGTCGATGAACTCTTGGTTAAGATATTCTCCACCTCGATCTGATTGAATCTTCTTTAGCTTCTTACCAAGATGATTCTCTACTTCATTCTTGAATTCCTTGAATTTCTCAAAGGACTCAGACTTATACCTCATCAAGTAAATATAACCATATCTACTCAAGTCATCAGTAAAGAAGTAAGAATATCCACCTCTAGCTTCTACTGGAAATGATTCACACACATCAGTGTGTACCAATCCTAGAAGCTCTATGGCGCTTTCACCCTATCCACCAAATGGTGGTTTGATCATTTTCCCTTATAAACAAGCATGACATGTATCAAGTGGTTTTAGCTCATAAGAGTCTAAATAACCATCTTGACAAACATTTGTCAAACTATTCTCGTTTACATGATCGATACAGTGATGCCACAACTGGGTGTTATACGAGTCATGTGAACTTGATTTGTTATCAATTTACAACACTTGTTTTTCATAATTTAATACATACAGACTGTTATTTAAATGCGCCATACCATAACATATATTATTTATAAAATAAACAAATTTTATTTCTGAACTTGAAAATAAACCAATCTATATTAAAACTTGATACAAAAATTACGTTTTTGGTAACATTAGGTACATAATAACAACCTTGTAAAAACAAAAATCATTCCTATTGGAAATATGAGGTGGTAGTCACCAGTGGCAAGAGCAGCCAACCTCACACTATTGGCATCTCACAGATCCACCTCTCCTTTGACAATTTTTCGGAATCTATTTGGTTCCTGCATTTGAATAAAGATGTGAGCACCAAAATCTGTATCTAATACCCAATGTGTAGAAATGGAAAGATTGCACTCGATAACGAACACACCTTTGGATTCCCCTTTCCTTTGGGTGCAGTTCCTCTTCCAGTGGTCCAACTTTCCATATGCAAAGCATACTGCCTCCTTTTTCTTTCCCTGCCTTTGAATCTTCTTCTTCTTGGTCAAATAGTGCTTGCGGTCTTTAGATTGTTTATAAGTCTTAGGCCCCTTTTCCTTGTCCTTACTCTTCCTATTCATTGTAAGGACTGCGGGTTTTTTCACACCCCATGTCCTTATCCACTTGGCGAATTAAAGTAAGACATTCCGATAGACTCTTCTCATTATTTATCATATTATAATTCATAATAAAACTAGATAAGGTCTTAGGCAGTGATGATATTATGATATCTATATACAAATCATCTGAGAATTTAATCCCTAAGATGTCTAGACGCTCAATGTAGCCAATAAGCTTGACTACATGTGGTCTAGCCGGCACAGACTCTCCAAGCTTAGTGGTGAACAAAGCGTTGGAGATCTCATATCTCTCTTGTCTCGCCTTATCTTGATAGATATCCCGAAGGTGAGACATCATGCTATAAACATCCATTTCCTCATGTTGCTTCAAGAGCTCATTGGTCATGGATGATAACATGAGGCACTGAACATCCGTAGCATCATTCCGATGTTTACCGTATACAGAGAGCCCCTGGTGATGCTGTCTGATCACTACTATCATCAAGCGTCGCCTAAATAAGCATCACACCTGAAACATCTCTCATCATATCTCAAAATCCTACGGATGACACCATCATGTTCTATGCGGGAAAACACTCAGGATAGGCTACCAGTGAGCCAAAATCCGAGTCCAAATGAAAGAGATACGAGAGGTTGATTTTTTCTCAAAAGGAAAGAAGGGGTACACAACATGTGAGGGGACCCACACGACGTGTGGTCCCTCTCCATTGCCTGGTCGTGCCCCTACTGGTACATGACTCACTGCCCATTTAGGGTTACACGCTGTGTCCAAGCCACCTGGGGTCTTGCCCATGCACCCTGACCGTGTCCGTGTATCTCAACCATGTTCATGTACTTTGGAACACAACATGTTCCTGGACGTGCTCATGTATGTGTACTACTGGATTACATGACGGTTCATCAACACAAGGACACACTGCATGTGGCGGTCCCACACGACGTGTGTTCTTCGGACTACACGACGTGTAGTCGCAATTTTTATAGAAAGTCAGATCTGCACCCGTGTGCCCAGATTTGGCTTCACCACTTTGAATTAGGCCTAATATTAATCTAAAATCATAGGGTAAGGTCCTTGCTCATCATTTCCGGCCATCCGGTGGCTGGAAAATGGTACTGATTGATCCACGATAGAGCATCGCATGACCCACCCGCACGTCTCCCACCATTCGCCATTCGGTCTCAAATCTCAAATCCATGGTATTCATCACCCGTATCCCGCAACACATTTTGATCCATCCATAAATCATCATTTCTTTCATTGTACGTGAATTCACCGCGAATCTGGGGGTCCGATCGCGTTCGATCTCGCCTGCCAATGTCGAATCGTGACCCCGTGGTCCAACGATGACTAATGAGAAGAAAAAAGGGAGGAATGCACAAGAAACAGAGGTGAAACGATCATTGACCATAAGTTATTGGCTAAAAAATATAGAATTTGGATGCTGGGGTGAGAAAACTGAATAAACAAATTAATGTCAATACATGGGTGCATGCAATGACTCAAAAGGAACGTAGAATGAGGAGTAATATGATATCACTCAATCAATTTAATCAATAGGGTCATAAAACCTGAATTTATGCATCCACCTAAAGACTAGATCGTTCTTTATCAATGAATGCGCTTTCCAATGATTGAGAGGAGTTGTTGCATTCGCTGCATCTCGATCTGACTCGATCCAGAGTCTCGTCGTCGTCAGATTTCGATTCTCCAACGGGAGGAAGAAGATGTTGTCAATTCTCCCAGGTTTTATGTGGCTAACCATGGATAATTACCATAAAAATTAATTTAAAGGCAAAACCTAATTAGGTTAATCAATTTACTAAATAAATTAATTATTTAATTAACCCACTGAATACACCGCCAATGATTGCTATTATCCGAACACCCTGTGCTAACCTATTTTAGGTCATGCCTAGGGTAAACATCGCATTCCAAACTCAACCGTGGTCTCAAATTTATGATATGAGATTCCATTTAAGATTTATCCTATTTTATTTAAGAAACTGTGTGCATGTAATATAAAATTTATTTAATTTTTTTATAAAATTAATTCCAGGCACATCGGGTCTCGGAATCGCACGTCGTCTCAGCACATGACTTCGAAAATATATGTAGAAATATTTTAAAGTCGTATAAGAAAAAAATGGTATTTACATCATTCCCTCCTTCAATATTTTCATCTATGAAAAGAAAAACTAAATAAAAATCTAGGGATACTAAGCCCGCATCTGGCTCTCCCGCTCCCAGGAGATCTCCTTCACGTTTCTGTGCTTCCACAACACATAAACCAAGGGGATGGTTCATCCACTCAGAGTCCTCTCATGTCAACCCTCGATCGCCACCGGGTGCTCCACAAAAGTGGATCCATCCTCGATGTCCAGCTTTCCCCAGTCAATAACACGTGTGGGGTCATGCACGTATCTACTCAGCTGCGACACATGGAATACGTCGTGCACCCACTTCAAATGCGGGGGTAGGGTGATGTGGTAAGAATCCTCGCCAACCCTTTGTAAGATCTCAAATGACTCGATGAACCTATAAGATCGGTTGCCTCCTTGCTCAAACCTCCAAGGGACTATGACATCGATCTGCGTAAGATTTCTGCCTGCTCTGAGCTATCCTCATCCGCTCACGGATGACTTGGACATTCTCTGTCGCTGCCTGCACCATCTATGGACCCACAAGAGATGTCTCGCCGATCTCTTTCTAATACAAGGGTGACCTGTAGGGTCTCCCGTACAAGGACTCAAAAGGTGTCATGCCGATAGTAGAGTGGTAGCTGTTATTTTACGCAAACTCTACCATTGGAAATTGATCCTCCCAACTCCAGCTAAAGTTTAACATGCAAGCACTCAACATATCCTTCAACACCTGGATAATGCACTTGGTCTACCCATCTATTTGGGGGTGGAAGGTTGTATTCATCCTCATCTGAGTCCAGAATTGTAACGAACCAAACTTTTATTAATGAAAATTCCTTTTGATCTAATTAAATGTCTTATTATGTGAAATTTTTATATAACATATGCACTTCTTTGGTTTTATGTTTTTGTATTTTAAAATACCGTTAAGAATTGTGACAATTGATAATATAGCCATTGAACAGTGATCATATGATTAGTTAGTATAAATACAGGGCTTTAACAAATCTAATTTACTCAGACAAAGGAATCGATGACCTCATCTAGTAGAATTGCTCCATATGAAGCCCATTTATTGGAGCTCGGAAAGGAGGTGGCATTATTGGTCTTCGCTCTTTACCAACCACAATCCAAACATCAACATGTTAATCTCAGACAGAACCACCTACGAGAGAAGTGTAATTTGGTAGAGATTACCACCCAAGCAATGTTATCCGAGCCACCCCAAGAGTTTGTCACCATCACACACCTTACCCTTCAGTATTATGTAGGTGTTATAAGGGGTTATGTAACGAGACCCTAGTACTATGATTATGTACATTATTTTTTTATAGAGAATATACATTCATTTTACTACTGTTACTTTGTAAATAGTTTTTAAAGAAAAAATAGTATTTTTAGTTAATATTCAATTAAGAAATATATTTTGATGAATTAATGGATTTTTTTTGAATTAAATAATATTTTAATAAAATATTATTAATAAATTAACTTTTATTAAATATAAATGATTGTATAATTTTTATGAATACGATTGTGATTTTTATTAAGGTTTGGAAGCTATTTTTGTCAAAACTCATGTTTTTTCAATAAATGTCAGTTTTTATTTTAAAAGTAAAAATTCACATATTTAGAAAATTATTTAGATAAAATGAATATTATTTTTGGAATCAAGATTTCTAAATTATCCAATGGTGAATTTTTCATACTTTTCTGAGAGTCGAATTTTTGGGTAAAAATTAAATACCGTTTAAATATATAATGTGTTTTATGATATCATAACCCAATAGTGATGTAATAAAATAATATAAACATCATGTTTAGCCAATATATGTTTTAGAATTAAAATAATGTGATTTTAGGTTTGTTTGATTTATTTTACAAAGCCTTAGTGGACCCTCCAAGACTTATAAAACATTTTAACTTTTTAAATTGATTTCCTTGAGAGTGTGACTCACCTCCACATAATCAACCCTATTATTTTAAGAATTTAGGTTAGTAGCCTTATAAAATAATATTTTCAACTCCCCTTTGGAAAAAACCATAGGCAAAAACCATGGGTTTGGTTTGTGGTTTTGATTAGTTTAATGTGTGGTGTCCCAAACCTAAATAATAAAGAATTCCTTCTCTTTTCCTATATAAACCCACCCAAACTCCCACTTACTCTTCACTAAAAGCCTTTGGAGTTCGTCCAACCTCTATCATCCTCTCTCTAGAATCCTCCCAAGGCACCCCTAGCTTCTAAGAATCCTCTCTCAAGCATTTGGGATCACACTTCCAAGTAAGGGATTTCTTCCTTTCTCATTTTTATCCAAGTTTATTAATATTGTTATGCCCTTTTATTTTCAATTATAAATATTGGGGTATGATTTTTCACCTCCCCCTTACTTTACTCTTTATGTTTTAATGATGAGATACCCCTTTCTCTCTAATCGATGCCTTCCATGTATGCCTGTTACCATGCCGAAATTCCGTAAGGGATTTCTTCCTTTATCATCTTGTCCGAATTTCATTATGTTATTATACCATTTTGTTTTCAATTAGAAATGTTGGGATATGATTTCAAACCTACACCATATTGGACTCTTTATGTTTGAATAATTAGAGACCCCCTTTCTCTCTCATTAATGCCTCACATGCACACCCATTACCATGTCGAAATTCCGTAAGGAATTTCTCTCCCCTCATTTACATTCAAGCAATTTTTTGTATCATGAATCTAAATTCCATTACAATTATTGGAAAATGTATCTATATGATCACCTTACTGTCCATTTCATGTACATATGATGAGACACCCCTTTCTCTCTCATCAACTATTTTTATGAATTTTTATGTCACACCGTTATGTTGCCGAAATTGCACCACGATTTTCCAAGCCAAAGTCATTGTGTAGTGAATACCATGACCATTTCTCTATAAAGGGTATTCACCTTTATGAACATTTACTTATTGTTTAAAAAGTTTCATGTATGTATTCCACATTCCTTTACCGTGGAATAAATGATGATGTTGAATGATTCCATGTTGTATGTTCCATGTGGCATACTTATGCATGAAATGAAATGTTTAAGAAGGGTGCGCCTTGATAACAGTCTAATTCATTGGGTAAAGATTAGTATCATGATACGTCAAGTGAAATGAGGGTTTAATCATACTAATTCAAGTGCAATGAGGGTTTACTCATGCTCCATATGCAATGAGACTTGGCTCATGCTAATACCATATTAAGTGTTGTCGCCACATTTCCATGTTATGATAATCATGCTATATCATCTCTTTATGTTCATATTTCTTTTTATGCTCCATTGATATGCCTATTTCCTAACATGTATTTTATTCTTCTTGTTATGCATTGTTTACTCCCTTACTGGGCTTTATATATCACCATTTTCTAATGCATGTCCTCAGGTTATCCCATGCAATGCTAAGTACGAGGGAATGTAGTGGTCATATAAAGTAAGTTTTCAATAAAGATGTTGTGTTTTATGTTTTAAGTCATTGTGTAATGTTCATAATCCCCAAAGACACTAGAACTCTCGATCTTCTATGTTGTATCAAGTGAATATTTTCTGTATTAAATCATGTTTAAGTGTGTAATAAAGAGAAGAGTTGTTATAGTTGGTATCAAAGGATATGTTTAGTTATTTTTGGAATTAGGATTAGAAAATCCTAGTGAAAGCCTTAGGGATAAGACCAAGTATAATAAAAACTTTCTTAAGTTTTGGTGAGTATTGAGTAAGTGGTTTATCAAGAAAATACATCTCTATCTGGATACATGCAGGTAGAGGCGGCTCTGGAACATATGTACCTAGGAGTGAAAACTCCGACAAGGAATTTCGGGCTTGACCTGAGGTATCCTGGTACACGACAAAGGACCTTGCTGCACTCTTATTTATGACACTCCCGGGGGATATGTTTTGGTAAATTCACAAGGTTAGTTTAAACTATTATTAAGGGAATTCCCCTAAGAATATATGTTGGGAAGTATATCATGGATAACATAGATTGAAGCCTATAAATTCATAAATTAAGGAAATAAAAGTAATTTATAAGTCATCTGTTTTTGTCTCTAGATTACCCTTTATGTGTTACTTATAAATTTCCTTTTATTCCAGCCAATGGCTGGTAATAGGAGGACTCAGGCTAATAACCGATGCGAAGATCAATGTGATGATTATTCTAATGAGATGCCCAATCCAATGGGAGCGAGAATCAAAAACTTTGTCACGATACTCTCTCAGTTAACTCAAGATTTGAATAGAAACACGGGTCAAGAGGAACGTTCAACCCCCCTAAGAAAGAACAAGTCACAATAAAGAGATTCATGAGACAAATGCATCATACTTTTAATGGATCATACGATCCCTCAATTGCCGAATAATGGATCAACTCCATTGAAAAGATTTTCTCCATCCTTCAATGTTCCGAACAAGAGAAATTTCTCCTAGCTTCTTATCGTATGGAGGATGAAGCTGATCAATGGTGGACATTGATAAAAAATATGAAGCCTGAGGAGGAGATCAAGACATTAGAATGTAAGTATTTCTAGAAGATGTTTTTCTATAAATATTTTCTGTGCACCCTCCGACTTAAGATAGAAAGGGACTTCCTTTCCCTCAAGAAAAAAGACGACGAATTCGTTGGAGCATACAAGGAAAACTTCACAAGGCTTGCACGATATTCCTCTGGCTTTGTCGTTACTCCCAAATGCAAGGTTGACCGCTTCTTTGGTGGACTGAAACCTAGCCTACGGAAATCCATAGTGATTTGTGACTTTGATAGCTATGAGGAAATTGTTAGATGTGCCCTCAAAGTCGAAATGGAGATCAGAGAATCCCATGGGTATCATGGGAATATGAAGCGTAAGGTGGACTTCAATTCTGGTGGTCCGATGGATAAATCCAACAGTGCTAAGAAAATCTAGCACCCCACTTTCCAAAGGTACAAAAATAAGCACCTCAGAAATTGCCTAAAGGGGACAAGGAAATGCTTTAGGTGTGGAAGAGAAGGGCACCTGGACATTAACTGTCGATAAGAAAAACCTGCTGCTGCGATAGAGGAGAGGAACACTTCATTCAACCTTCAACGCATTGTTAATTGCTTCAACTATAAAGAACTAAGGCACCTTCAAACCAGTTCCCTAAGCCAAGGGTTTTTGGAGGCAACCAACAACCTCCAAGGCATCAAGGGAGAGCTTTTTCCATCACTACCGCTGAAGTGAACCCCGGCAATGAAGTGGTGACAGGTACGCTAGTTATTCATTCAAGAATATCGAACATACTTTTTGATTCTAGTTCTACACATTCTTTTATATCATGAAAGTTTAGTAGAACAATGCCAACACCACCACAAATCATGGAAGTAAAGATGTTGATGAGTATAAGAAATAGGGTAATCATTGCAACCCCTGAATATAACTCCTCCCCTGTCATAATTTGTGGTATCAACTTCCCAATGAACCTCATCATACTCTCTCTGGTGGAATTTGATGCAATTCTCAACATGGATTGACTTTCCTTATATAAATCCAACATAAATTGCCATTAGAGGGGAATCACTCTCCATATGACGAATTGACTCCCGATTTTATACAATTGTAAGGAGGAAGATGAATCTTCTTTAGCACCATCATCTCAAGCATGGATATTACTACCCTATGAACACGCATATCTGGATCAGATGATTGAGTCTAAGGAAGAAACCATCCTTGAAGACATGCCTATTGTGAGGGAATTCACTGAAGTGTTTCTCTTGAGGAATTGCCTAGTCTTCCTCCTATAAGAGATGTTGAATTCTAAATTAACCTTATACCTGGGGAGTTGCTAGTATCCAAAACTCTGTATAGAATGTTTTTTTTGGAGCTTGAGGAGCTGGAGAAACAATTACATGATAATCTGGATAAAGGGTTTATATGCCCAAGTTCTTCACCATGGGGTGCACCAGTCCTCTTCATCAAGAAGGATGGGTCAATGCGCATTTGCATTGATTATTGTGAGCTCTAAAAAATCAAAATAAATAACAAGTATCCTCTACCATGAATTGATGACTTGTTCAACCAGCTACGTGGAACACAATACTTCTCCAAGGTGGATTTGCGGTCAGGATATTACCAAGTAAGAGTGAAGAAGGAGGATATCCCCAAGACTGCTTTTCATACAAGATACGGGCACTATGAATTCCTAGTAATGCCTTTCAGACTCACTAATGCTCCAACAATCTTCACAGACCTGATGAATAGAGTCTTTAGAGATTACCTCGATAAATTTGTTGTATTATTTATAGATAATATTCTAATATACTCCAAAACCAAGGATGAGCATGAGGAGCATCTAAGAACTGTACTAAAGAACTTTCAAAAGGAGAATCTCTATGAAAAGTACAACAAGTGTG
Source organism: Viscum album (assembly GCA_963277665.1). Taxonomy (NCBI): domain Eukaryota; kingdom Viridiplantae; phylum Streptophyta; class Magnoliopsida; order Santalales; family Viscaceae; genus Viscum; species Viscum album. Next base: position 1,363,304,517 of record OY728143.1, on the reverse strand, counting down.
ATTTTTGGTTGAAGGAAGTCCCGTTCTTGGGTCATATCATCACAAGCAATGAGATATATGTGGATCCCTCCAAGACAGATGCAATTGAGGGATGACCGAGGCCAAAATCGGTAACGAATATCCGTAGCTACCTGGGATTAGTTGGATATTATCGCCGATTTGTGAGAAATTCCTCATGATTGTCCAACCCTCTTACCAAACTAACTCAGAAGGGAGTAAAGTTTTTTTGGAGTGATGAATGCAAAGAGAGCTTCAAGGAGTTGAAAAAGTGGCTTATCACTGCATCCGTACTCACACTACCCACAAGTGGAGAACATTTTGTGATATTCAGTGATGCTACAAAGAAGGTATTGAGATGTGTGTTGATGCAAAATGAAAAATTCATTGCCTATGTTTCAAGGAAATTTAAAGTTCATGAGAAAAACTATTCAACACATGACCTGGAGTTGGATGTAGTGATCTTCGCTTTGAAAATTTGGCGGCATTATCTCTTTGGGGAGAAGTGTGAAATATACACGGATCAAAAAAGCCTCAAGAATATATTCACACAGAAAGAGTTGAATATGTGCCAATGAATATGGTTAGAGATGATTAGTGACTATGACTTCTCAATCCATTACCACCCTGGGAAAGCGAACAAGGTAAAGGATGCTCTAAGTAGAAAGGAACCAACAATTCTATCATTGATAAGAATTGAAAAGGATCCAATATTATTATATTTGATGAAGATGGATATGAGAATCATAAATAAGGGAACATCATCAATCCTTTAACAAATTATTGATCAAACATCTATTTTGGAAAGGTTAAAGGATGGTCAAAAGGATGATGTGAGAATTTAGAAGAAGGTGGAAACTATCAGAAATGGGAAATCCTCGGAGTTCAATGTCAATGAAGAAGGAATTGTGAGATCTGGGAAAAGACTACGTGTTTCATCAAGTTCGGAGATGAAGAAGAAACTTTTGGATGATGCACATAGTTCGAATTTCTCCATTCACCCATGAAACACAAAGATGTATTGAGATATTTGAGAGAATTATTGGTGGGATAACATGAAGAAGGAGATCACCGAGTATACATCAAAGTGCCTGGTGTGTCAGTAAGTGATGAATGAGAGGCAGAAGTCTAAGGGGATGATGCAACCATTACCCATACCAGTATGGAAATCAGAGAACATCACCATGGACTTTGTCACCAGACTTCCGAAGACATCCAAAGGAAACAATGCTATCTGGGTTGTTGTGGATCATCTTACAAAGACTGCACACTTCATTTCTATTTGGGAGGATTTCTCACTGGATTAGCTGGCATGAATATACATCAGAGATGCGGTAAGGCTACATGGAGTACCACTATCTATTGTATTCGATCGAGATCCAAGATTCACCTCTATGTTTTGGAAGAGTCTTCAACATGCTCTGGATACTGAACTGAACTTCAGTACAGATTATCATCCTAAAACTGATAACCAATTTTAGCGGACTATCTAAACACTTGAGGACATGTTGAGAGCATTCTCAATGGACTTCAAAGGAGGATGAGATCAACATATTCCTTTGGTTGAGTTCTCTTACAATAACAATTGTCACTCAAGCATCCAAATGGATCCTTATGAGGCCTTGTATGGGAAGAGGTATAGAACACATGCATGTTGGGATGAAGTTGGGGAGAGAAAACTCCTAGCTTTGGAAATGGTCGAAGAAATACTGGAGAAGGTTAAGACCATCCAACAACACATTAAAGCTAATCAGAGTAGACAAAAGAGCTATGATGATAATCATCAACGAGACCTAGAGTTTGATGTCGGAGACATGGTATTCCTTCACATATCACCGTGGAAGAGAGTTATGAGATTTGGGAAGAAAGGAAAACTTAGTCCAAGGTACATTGGCCCTTTTGAGATCCTTGATCGCATTGGAGCATAGACCTATCGACTAACACTCCCACCGAACCTATCTCAAGTACATGATATATTCTATGTATCACCCTTGAGGAAGTACATACCTGACCCATTGCATGTACTCAATCCCGAGTGGTACCTTTGAATAATGACATCTCCTATGAAGAGAATCCAGTGAAGATCTTATATCGTAGAAAAAAATTTCTACGAAATAAGACAATTCCCCTCATCAAGGTGTTGTGGTGAAACCACAAGTTTGAAGAAGCGACGTGGGAATCAGAGGAAGTGATGAAGCAGAGTTACCCACATCTATTTTAGTGTGGGAAAAAAAATTCAAGGGAAAAATTTCTTAAGGGGGGAAGATTGTAACGATCCAAAATTTTATTAATAAAAATTCTTCTTGATCTAATTAAATGTATTATTATGTGAAATGGTTATATAACATATGCACTTCTTTGGTTTTGTGTTTTTGGATTTTAAAATACTGTTAATAATTGTGACCATTTCTAATATAGCCTTTGAACAGTGATCACATGATTAGTATAAATATAGGGCTTTAACAATTCCAATTTACTCAGACAAAGGAAGCGATGACCTCATCTAGTAAAATTGCTCCATACAAATCCCATTTGTCGGAGTTCGGAAAGGAGGCGACATCATTGGGCTTCGCTCTTGACCAAGCCCAATCCGACCTTCAACATGTTAATCTCAAACGGAACCACCTACAGGAGAAACATAAGTTGATAGAGATTACCACCTGAGTGATGTTATCTGAGCCACCCCAAGAGTCTGTCACCATTATACACCTTACCCTTAGGTCTTATGCGGGTGTTATAAGGGGTTATGTAACAAGACCCTAGTACTATGATTATGTACATTATTTTTGTATATAGAATATACATTCATTTTATTATTGTTACTTTGTAAATAGTTTTTAAAGAAAAAATAGCATTTTTAGTTAATATTCAATTAAGAAATATATTTTTATGAATTAATGGATTTTTTTTGAATTAAATAATATTTTAATAAAATATTATTACTAAATTACTTTTTATTAAATATAAATGATCCTATAATTTTTATGAATACGACTGTGATTTTTATTAAGGTTTGGAAGCTATTTTTGTCAAAACCCATGAATTTTCAATAAATGTCGGTTTTTATTTTAAAATTAAAAATTCACATATTTATAAAATTATTTAGATAAAATGAATATTATTTTTCGAATCAGAATGTCAAAATTATTCAACGATGAATTTTTCATAATTTCCTGAGAGTTAAATTTTTGGGTAAAAATTAAATACCGTTTAAATATATAACATGTTTTTTGACATAATAATGACCCAATAGTGTTGTAATAAAATACTATAAATATTATGTTCGGACAATATATGTTTTACCATTAAAATAATGCGATTTTAGGTTTGTTTGATTTATTTTACAAAGTCTTAGTGGACCCTCCAAGACTTATAAAACATTTTAACTTTTTAAATTGATTTCTTTGAGAGTGCGACTCACCTCCACATAAGCAACCCTATTATTTTAAGAAGTTAGGCCATTGGAATTATAAAATAATGCTTTCCACCCCCTTTGAAAAAAACTATGGGCAAAAAACATGAGTTGATTTGTGGTTTTGATTAGTTTAATATGTGGTATCCCAAACCTAAATAATATAGGATTCCCTCTCTTTTCCTATATAAACTCACCCAAACTCCCACTTTCTATTCACTCAACTCCTTTTTAGTTCATCCAACATCTTCCCTACTCTCTCTAGAATCCTCCCAAGACACCATAAGCTCCCAAGAAGCCTCTCTCAAGCCTCTCCAAAGCCTTTAGGATCACACTTCCAATTAATAAATTTATTCCTTTCTCATTTTTATACAAGTTTTTAATATTGTTATGTACTTTTATTTTCAATTATAAATGTTGGGGTATGATTTCACACCTCCCCTATACTGTACTCTTTATGTTTGAATGATGATAGACCCCTTTCTCTCTCATCTATGCCTTCCATGTATGCCTGTTACCATGTCGAAATTCCATAAGAGATTTCTTCCTTTCTTATTTTGTCCGAAATTTATTATGTTATTATACCATTTTGTTTTCAATTATAAATGCTGGGGGTATGATTTCTCACCCCCCATACTAGCCTCTTTATGTTTAAATAATGAGATACCCAATTTCTCTCTCATTAATTCCTCCCATGCACACCCATTACCATGCTGAAATTCCATAAATATTTTCTCTCTCCTCATTTACATTCAAGAAATTATTTTGTATCATGAATCTAAATTCCATTACAATTTTTGGGACATGTATATATATGATCCCTTACTATCTATTTCATATACATATGATGATACACCCCTTTCTCTCTCATCAACCATTTTTATGAATTTTTATGTCATGCCGTTATGTTGCTGAAATTGTAACACAATTTTCCAAGATAAAGTCATTATGTAGTGAATACCATGCCCATTTATCCATAAAGGTTATTCAACTCTATGCACATTACTTATTGTTTAAAGAGTTTCATGTTTGTATTCCACATTCCTTTATCGTGGAATAAACGATGATGTTGAATGATTCCATGTTGTATGATCCATGTGGCACATTTATGCATGAAATGAAATGTTAAAGAAGAGTGCACCCTGATAGCGCTTCAATGCATTGGGTAAAGATTAGTATCATGATACTTCAAGTGCAATGAGGGTTTACCCATTCTAATTCAATTTCAATGAGGCTTTACTCATACTCAATATGCAATGAGCCTTGGCTCATGCTAATACCATGTTAAGTGTTGTTGCTACATTTTCATGTTATGATAATCATGCTATATCATGCCTTTATGTTCATGTTTATTTTATGATCTATTGATATGACTATTTCCTAACATGTATTGTATTCTTAATGTTATTCCTTGTTTACTAACTTACTGAGATTTATAGCTCACTCTTTTCTTATGCATATCCTTAGGTTATCCCATGCAATGCTAAGTACGGGGGAATATAGCGGTCATGTAAATGAAGTTTTCAATAAAGATGTTGTGTTTCATGTTTTAAGTTGTTATGTAATGTTACTAAGACCCAAATACACTAGACCTCTTGATATTCTATGTTGTATAAAGTGAAGATTTTATGTAATAAATCATGTTTAAGTGTGTAATAAAGAGCAGAGTTGTTATAATAATGCCTCCTATAGGCCTCTCTACAATCGTGATGTGAATCATGCATCATGGTTAGAGAAAGTATTCAAGGGCACCCCATTAAGGTGAACAATATTCCATACGTACATATGCTCTAAAATCTCCACCAAACTCTATTCCCTGATAGAAAGGAAGTGTTTTGACTTCATGAGTCAGTCAAATATCACCCAGATGGCGTCGTAGCCCTTAACTATCCGTGAAAGATTTTTCACGAAGTCCATGGATATGTCGTCCCACTTTCACTCTGGGATCTCAAGGGGTTGCAAAAAACCTGCGAGAACCTAATGCTTAGCCTTCACCTAATAACAGGTGAAGCACCGTGAGATAAACTTAGCTATGCTCTGTCTCATGTCGGACCCCCAAAACTACCCATGAAGGTCTCTGTACATCTTTCCCACATAGAGATGTGAAACCAAAGACGAAATGTGAAAATATCACATAACCTCCTCCCGCATCATGAATGGGACCACCTTCTGTCCTTATAAAAGGATGATGTGATTCCCTCCTTCATAAAATCAATTAGGTGAAACTTTTGAGGATATCTGATCATGCATGACCTCACAATCTTGTCTCCCAATAGAGACTCTCTTACACACTAAAGGAGTGGAGGAGTCAACATCATCAACTAAATAAAAGTTGCACCCTCCTGATCAACCAGGGTCAGCTGCAAGGAAACCAACTGCTCAGAAGCCTCTTACACCAAACAAGCTTGAGACTTCCTGCTAAGAGAATTTTCTACCACATTTCCCTTCTCTAAATTATAGACTATCTTGAAGTCATAGTCCTAAAATAACTCCAACCAGCGTCACTGTCTCATGTTCAATTATCTCTACATGAAGAAATACCTGAGACTCTAATGGTTTGAATAAACCAAAAAATTCCCTAGAAGATAGTGCATCTATATCCTCAGGGCAAAGACAACCGCTGCCAGCTCTAGGTCATGAGTCCCATAGTTATGCTCATGGGGTCTCAACTTCCTCAACCCGTTTGTGACAACTGCCTATCTCTACATCAACACACAACCGATCCCAACTCCTAAGACATCACAATACACTACATACTCTATGACCTCCCCTGATAGTTTCAAAATAGGAGCACTTGTCAGCCTCAACCTTAACTCCTCGAAGGCTCTCTGGCACTTTTAAATCTAGGTAAATGGCCACCCTTTCCATGTTAGAGTGATCAAAGGGGTTGCAATCCTAGAGAAGTCTGCCACAAACCTATGGTAGTAACCCACCAAGACAAGAAAACTTCACACCTCTGACACGCTCTTGGGTGGCTCCCAAGTAAGAACTGCATCGATCTTCACTGAGTCCATAGCCAAACCATGCTTAGAAATGACATGCCCCAAGAAGTGAATCTTGTGAATCCATATCTGGCACTTCAAGATATTTCCATAAAGATGGTGCTCCCAAATCAAATCTATGACCATCATCAAGTTCTCTACATGCTCCTCCTCTGTCTCAGAGTATATGAGTATGTTATTAGTGAAGATATTCAAAAACCGGTCCAAGTACGGCTAGAATATTCAGTTCATCAAATCCATAAAAATGACAGGGAGATTTGTCATACTAAAGGGAATCACTAGGATCTCATAATGTCTATAGATACATTGGAATTCCAGCTTCAGAATATCAGTTTCATGAACTCTCAACTGTGGTAGTCAGACCAGAGATCGATCTTCGAGAACCACATCACACCTCACAATTGGTCAAAGAGGTCTTCAATCCTCGGAAAGGGGTACTTGTTCTTTATTATGTCCTGATTCAGGAGATTATAATCTACACAAAGCTACAAGATCCCATCTTCGTTTTTCACGAACAACACTGGGGCTGCCCAGGGGGATACACTAGGTCTGATGAAACGCTTCTATCGAAGGTCCTCTAACTACAACTGTAGCTCTTGAAGCTTGGTAGGGGAAATCTGATATGCCATAGAATATATCAGCGTGGCCCTGAGATGCAAGTCGATACAAAACTCTATCTCCCACCTCAGAAGTAGTCCTAGAACATTCTTGGAGAATACATCCATAAAATCCTTCACAACTGAAGGAATCCAGATACCTGAAGAGCCTGCTTCACTAAGGGCTATACTCGCTAACTAATGGGTGATGGGCTGCAGCCAACTGATCAAAGAACCCACTCTTCCCACCATGATATCTCTCTCACCCACAAAGAAGAATCTCATCCCATCAGTATGAAGTCATCTGACTCATCTGCGGTGATAGTCAATCTGATCTCAGATCACAGATAACAAATCCATACCCAAGACGACATCATAGGGTTACACCGTGATGACCAAAAGGCCCAACACGAATCTCTCTCCACCAAGTGATAGCTCACACTACCGACAAATAAAAGATGTAGAAGAAGCATTCCCCATAGGAACATCAAGACAAAGCCTCTGGGATAACACCTTAACTGGGAGCTCCAACTCTCGCACCAGGAGTAATGATATGAAGGAACGAATTATATTCGTGTCTACTAATACTGAGGCAAGAGTAGAATAAATACTGACCATACCTCTAGTCATCTCATGTGCCACTGGATCATAAGCATCTATCACCTGCAACTATATGTGACCCCAGCTGCAAGCTTCCTGATCTTGACGTGGTCTGTCTGGTGGTGGTGGTGGAAGGATTTCATAGCATCACCCACCACCCACGACTCCTCCTAGAGATCCATATGCTCCTATTACATCTCCGCCTCCCTAGGGGACACCTTGCCCTCTCCTAGGAGATCCCTGATCACGATACTACCTCTGCCGTGGCAGTCCGTATTCTATCTACCTTTGCTCCTCAGCATGTCTGGTCAGGCAGTCACGCATCATGTGACCTCAACCGTCACATGCTTAACACTGCCCCTCTTTAGGCTGCATTGGTCCTCTCTCCTATCCTTGCTCAAACTTTTGTGCTCGAAAGTATCCATCCCAGATCACATCAAGGGAGTACCACATAAGGTATTTGAACCTTGTCTCATACTCTACCCCTATCATCCCTCCCTTATATAGGCTCTAAAATCTCCTGAATCTGAATTGAGCACAAGAAGGAGGGGTAATACTTCTCACGGAATAACTGCTAGAAGTTGGTCCATGAGAGTGTCGACTCATCGTGCATCTGGGTAACAAGGATCCACTAGTGCCTGACTACTCCATGGAAAATTCTAGCTGCCAGCATAAATGCCTGGTTTGTCAGTAGCTAGATAAGCCTAAAGACACAAATCATTGACTTTAACCAATCCTACTCTATCTGAGGATTTTACTTGTTGCGGAACCTCAGCGGCCTCTAGCACTGGAACTCACAGAGCACACTAAGCCTGCACGCATACTCATCCTACCTTGTTTGTTGGTAGGATCTATTTCTAGACATGTGGGGGTGCTCTTACCTATCCACCTGGAGGAAGGATCTTGCGGGATGGACCCTGAACTGAGGCCTCATCACTCATTGGATTGTCGTCACGATCCAGAATTGGTAACATGGCTGGCTATCATCGCAAAGGAATCCTAAAAATTTAATCAAGATGTACCACGATCAGCTGAGCATATATATAACAATGGGGAGATGAATCAAGAAATATAGTTAAAGTCTCAATCCTATATGATGCATGTATCATTGATCCCTGCAACCAATGTATCGGTATGCCGAGTTGACAAGCAAGTAGTCAAGGTCCCAGTGAATGGATACGTCAGCCACCGCACCAACACTAGATTCTATGGCCTGAAATCTGAACTCAAAACACTGTTTCCCTAATCCCAACCAAATCCTCGTAAGGGGACTACTCCAAATACCGTCCTAAGGATCGAACCAGCTTTGACACAAATCTGTCACGACCCGATCTAACGGGGCTCGAACTGCAACTACCCCAAACCCGCCTCCATAGGCCAGGGGCTGACGACCAATGCCAAAAGACATATCTAACATGGGAGGCCTTTTCCTAATGTACCTGTACGAACACACCTGACCATATCAATGCAGAAGTGTAGAGTAATAAAGGAAATGGATTCAATATCTAGAATATAACCATGCATATGAAAAACCTTTAGGGGGTGTATAAGAGTATGACAATGCAAAATGAAAGTAAAGGAGAAAAATGCACGACCAACTAGAAATATGTCCCAACCTGAAAAAACTGGAAAGTAAATGAGAAAAATGCACGACCAATTAGAAAGATTTCCTAACCTAACAAAACTAAAAAGTAAATGTACTGAGAGAGACCAACTCATGATCTCCAAGCTACAACCATCATATGTGGTCCAATGCACCAGGTATCCCTAAGCTCCTCTGTATTCACCACCAACCTGTCTGTTATCTACATAAGACATGACATGTTCAAACAAAGCCCATGTAGGGGTGAATATATACATACCTAGAAGGATGCCTCAAAAGCTAAAAGGGGAGTATTTAGTGACACAATAGGAATAGATAAACAGTAAACAACTCAACCCAAAGTAAAAGAGTAAACATAATCCAACAACATGGGTAAAAATATGTATATGCTCAAAAAAAATAAATCCAAACGATAGAGAAAGGGATCTCTATCTCACAACCCAGCCCAGTAAAGAGTACCATCAATTCCAGAAGTCCATATATTATGACCATCATCTCATGCATCTTCCCAACAATAAACATCCAAGTCAAGCCACACCTCGCCACTGTGCCACATAGTCAAGGATAAATAATCTCTAGGTAGAGGACTCATGCTCTGGTACAATTAAAGGGTGCCACTCAGTAAATGATAGATGACCCATGCCCAACCCATCTAGAGGGTTCCACTCTAGTGGTTGGTAGAGGACCATGCCCAACCTACCTAGAGGGTGCCACTCTAGTGGTCAAGGACCCATACCCTGATAACGTAGGAGGGTTCCACTCTGATAGTAGATAGGGGATCCATACTTAGCCCAATTGGAGGGTTCCACTCTCATAGTAGAGGACCTATAACCTCACTATTAAAGGGGGTGTTACTCGGATAATAGATTGAGGACCCATACCCAGCCCAACTTGAGGGTGCCACTCTTATAGTCGAGGATCTATACCCTGACTCTGTAGGAGGGTGTCACTCAATGAATAAGTAGAGGACCCATGACCTATCCCAGTAGGAGGGTTCCACTTTCAAAGTTTATAGAACCATTCCCTTTACCGTAGGAGGGTGCCACTCTATAGGTAGGTAGATGACTCATGCCCAACTCAACTGGAGGGTGCCACTCTAAAGCCCCCAATGATCCTGCCCGATCACTAGCATCGTTGAGCATCGCCTAAATAAGTTTCACACCTGGAACATCTCACATCATATCTCAAAAGCCACTATGGGGGACACAATCACATTTTATGTGAAAAAACACTTAGGATAGGCTACTCGTAGGCCAAAATCTGAGTCTAAATGAAGGAGATACAAGAGATTGAAGTTTCCTAAAAAGGAAAGAAGGGGTACACAACATGTGAGGGGACCTAAACATCATGTGTCCCCACTCCATCACTTAGATGTGTCCTTGACGGTACATTGATCACTGCCCATGTAGGGCTACATGGCGTGTCCGAGCTACCCAGGGTCCTGCCTGGGCACCCTGGTCGTGTTCGTGTATCCAACCGGTGTCTGTATACCTTGGCACACAATGTGTTCCTGGCCATGCATGTGCCTGTTTACTCGGAGTACATGTAGGGTCTCCAACACAAGATCACATGGTGTGTGGTGGTCCCACACGTCATGTGATACTTATAATTTTGCAAAACCCTAACCGCCACAACCAAGGACCTATATGTAGTGTGTTCTTCAGACTACACAGTGCGTAGTTGTGATTTTTATAGAAAGTCAGATATATTCCTTCGTGTTTAGTTATGGCTTCACAACTTTGAATTAGGTCTCATCTTCAGTTAATTGGAGGAGAAGGTACTTGCTTGTTGTTTTAGGCCATCCAGTGGCTGGAAAATGGTACCCATTGGTCCATGGTAAAACGTCGCATGACCTGTGCATATCCCATAATTCACCGTTCGGTCCTGGATCTCAAATCCATGGTATTCATCACCTGTATCCTATAACACATCTCAATCCATATCCAAATTATCATTCTGTTCGTCGTATGCAAATCGATCGCGAATATGGGGGTTTGATCGTGTTCAATCCCACCTGATAATGTCAAATCGTGACCCCATGGTCCAATGATGACTAACGTGAAGAAAAAAGGGTGAAATATACAAGAAACATAGGTGAAACAATCATTGGACAAATTTTTTTGTCCAAAAGATATAGAATTGGGATGTTGGGTTGAGAAAACTGAATAAACAAATTAATGTCAATACATGAGCACATGCAATGGCTTAAAAAGAACACAGATGAAGGAGTAATATAATCCCAATCAATCAATCTAATCAATAGGTTAATAAACCATGAATTGACGTGAAATAACTAAATATTGGACCATTCTTCATTAAAGAACATGCTCTCCAACAATTTAGATGGGTCATTGCATTCGTTGCGTTTCAATCTGCCTCGATCTGGAGTCTCATCGTCGTCAGATTTCAATTCGCCAACAGGATGAAGAAGACACCCTCAATTCTCCTAGGGTTTATGCAACTAACCATGGAGAATTACTATAATTATGTATTTAAAGGAAAAACCGAATAAGGTTAATGAATTTATTAATTAAATTAATTATTTAATTAACCCGCTGAATACACTACCAATGAATGCTTTTATCTGAGCGCCTCGTGCCGACCTATTTTAGGTCACGCCTAGGGTAAATATCACGTTCTAGACTCAACTATGATCTTAGATTTCTAATCCGAGATTCCTTTTAAGAGTTATCCTATTTTATTTAAGAAACTGTGTGTACGTAATATAAAATATATTTAATATTTTTATAAAATTAATTCTTAGAATACTGGGCCTCAGAATCACATGTCCTCTTAGTGCTTGGTTCCAAAAATATATGTGAAAATAATTCAAAGTCATATAAATAAAAAACATGGTATCTACATGATGCCATCCGCTGTTGCTCCATCACCCATCCAGTCATCGATAATTGTTAGAATCGATGAGGGTATGGTGAACATTGAGGGAGGATGGGGTGGGGGGTTGAATTAGTGTTGATGAATTTTTAATCCTCACTCTTCTTTACATCTTCACTTGTTCAATGTATGGATCTATTTCTTCCTTTTATCTAATCTCTATTGGTATGCATGCATGCAATGAAAGCAATAAAGATAATAACAAGGCAAACAAGATTTGTTGATGAGGTTAACCTCTTTATAAGATGACTACATCCCTGGTGACATGGTTATTATCCCATAAGCACAAATCTCCTCTTATTATCAAAAAGAATTCGGGTAAGGGTGTTTCCTTGAACCCATTATCATGGCACCAACTAGGTATAATGCATGTACCAACTTACTATTCAAGCTCTAACATCAATCGAGGTATCCTCTCACAAATTATAGGATATCGACTTGCACCTCTTGAAGTAAGATATATAATGTGGATTAAGTATCTATTTTAGAATCCCATGAATTTGATTTCCCTTCCTCAATTTATAGTAATTAAAATGGGTGTCCCAATCTCCTTCTAACATCCAAATCATATGAAAGATATAAACTGGTTCTCTCATCGTATACTTCGACCTATAAGAATATCTGATATAAGTGTGCCACACTCTATCTCTTCTTTATTTAGTGTGCAAGCAATGAACCTTTAATGTAGCATTGGTTCTGTCTCCCTCTTTCTTCAATAGCTTAATTATATAATGGGGAAAATATCAACACACTCTCACACTCAATCTTCTTCTTCTTCTTGATATATATGTAGTGTATCTCTATGAAACTAGTAATTTTCAAACTTCCTCATATTTCAACCTTCAATTTTATCAAAAATAACATCTAATTAAAATTTACTTGAAAAATCACTTTAAAATTTTCATAATATATGAGAAAATCATGCCTTTCTCCTCTCATTTATTATTTCTACGAATACCACATGTATTTAGCATATTCATAACTTCATGTGATAATATAGTAATATAACACAACATGTCTCTTTCATTTGTGATGTAAAACCTTCTTGAATTTATCTATATTCTTCACACAATACAACATAGAAACTTCTTCATATTCATTCATTTCCTTCATTCCCCATTACTACATGAATCACATAGAAACACAGTGTGTTCTGCATTGTGGAGCTCCTCATGCTAAACCTTAAATAATTTCCAACATCGAGGGATTATCAAAATGGCCATTAAGAATGGACCCCAACACAGTCCTTGTTGTTTTGACTCTCAATTTTTACTCTTCATTAGACACCATGACTAGCTCCAAAACATAAACGATTCATCATTTCTCACATGTGGTAACTTCAAATGAAATTCTCACTGCTACGACATGGTTCTCCTCATCTTCTCATTTTACAACTCATCTGGAAGAAACTCTCATGAAACATTCATCACTATAATGCAGTGATCAATAATTGCTCGTTTCATGTATATGTGAAATATTCCATTGATTTCAGATCCTTCCTGGGTTGATTCTCCTTTTATCTTAGCTTAAATCACGATCCATGTGTGATTATAATGTTTGATCCTTGGAGAATAGACCACTTGTATCATCTGATTTATTTCTCATTTCTTCAGGATATTTATTCTGAACATTCTTCATATTTTCCACTGAATTCGAATATCCTTCAGTTTGTAGAATTCTCATAATTTTGGTTAAGATTTAATGCGTATGAAAAATTCATTTACGTGTACACAATCTCAAATTATCACCACAGAAATTCACTTTTTTTTGATGAATTCCAATCGCAAAAATGTTTTTGTGATGAAAATCCATCATAAATAGTCTGTTGTAGTTAATTGCATTGCAAATATTACTATTTCCATCGTTGTCGTCACTGCTCTTCCTGATCTCTAGTCAATCTCTATATGACCTCATCCTGAATTTGCAGCCTCCTCATACTCCACAACAGCAAATGATGATGATAATGATGCTCCTTTTGAGCCATATGATGACATTGCTTAAGTTCCATAAAAATTAGTCGGGGTCGATCGTGCACAAATACCGATCACCTGACCTTTCTGAAGGCCACTTGTCATCGCTCGCATCCAGACTGCCTCATCAAAATGCCTCTCACACGAGCCCTCATCTGCACCATCTTGCATGTTTGAGAAACCTCTATCTTGTATGTCTCCTGCAAACTGTATGAATAGAAATTAAGAAGATAAAAAAATATATTATGTTAATGGGAAATACTTGAAAAAAATACTAACCACAATATGTCACTGTCTCTCACCAATAATCTATCCAGTACTATCACTGTACAACTTCTTGTTCACATCAAACTCAGTAATGTTTGCATCAGCTGCAGACTATATAAACTTATAAAATACATTTAATATTAAATATAATATTAAATATAAATATAAATATAAATATAAATATAAATATAAATATAAATATAAATATAAATATAAATATAAATATAAATATAAATATAAATATAAATATAAATATAAATATAAATATAAATATAAATATAAATATAAATATAAATATAAATATAAATATAAATATAAATATAAATATAAATATAAATATAAATATAAATAGACCATAAACCTTGCAAATATTTATGAATATCATCAACTATAAAATTTATAAATTTAAATTAAAATACACTTTTTTACATACCAACCAATGCTTGAACATACAGTGACATAACTTCATTGGAACTTGATCTCATGACACCCATGGAGCTGAAAAACAGTTTCTCAAAATAGTGCTAGCCTGACCAATAAATATATGTGAAAAACTATGAAAATAAGAATAATTGGTAACAAAAATAATAAATAAATTAAATTAAATGGAAACTAAAAAAATTCTTATTTGAACTTACTTCCTCCGATGAGAATCAAAGTTAAGATATGAACATTTCTTTGGAAAAGGATTTGGAATCATCAACCACATAAGGCACCTACCCCTCTTAGTAGGTTTTGTTGCATCAACACTCACATATGTTGAATCAGGATGCTCATCATCAGGTAATAGATCATCAACCAAATAATGAATAAAGTCATCATAATTTTGAGCCATCTGAAATATATGAATAAATTTATAACAAAATTTGGATTCTAAAAAATATAAGCAATTTTAAAATTATAAAACCATTTTTTTAAAATCAACTGGCTTCAAATATCTTACCTATAAAGAATCGTTAATACAGATATCAAATATAAAAAATCAATAAATATTTATTAAAAACAAATAATACATCATTCATATTATTCATCTTCTTCTTCATAATCAGTTTTAGTTTCATGGGTGTCAATATCTTCTCTTTCCTTATCATTATCAACTTCTGTATGACCCTCAATTTCATCATATCTTATAATATCAAAGTCATTGGTTACATCATTAACATTATCAACGCCATCACCGCTTAATTATGGGGTCTCATCATCAATATTTGTATCTCTTCGAATAAGTGATATATTCGTTGATGTTTCTTGAAATATTTCTAGATCTCGCACTTCAACGGAACCACTTTCATGTTCCATAAACTGATTTTTATGAGATTTAATTTTTATTACACCCCACCAATCATTTAAATCTATTGAAGCAGTACAATAATTTTCATAATAAACTTAATGTGCTTGATATTCCAACATAAATGGTTCATTTTCTGCAAGAACACTATTATATTTAATATTAATGATTCCTTATCATGGATGAACACACAACCCTTTATCAGTATCAAACCAATGACATTTAAACATTGTTCCATAATTTTGACCCAGATACAATAACTCAAATTTTTCATCTATAATGCCATAAAATTCAACTTCACTTTATTTATGATGATATCTTTTTAAACAAACACCACTGTTCATTGATTTTTTTGACTCTCCATAGAAATTTAACATACGATTCTTTGAAACCAATAGAAAAAATTATGTTGTTGATGTTCTTCAAGAGTAGCCAAGGTAATATGTGTGAACTATTTTTTGATATGATCATCTTATAATCTATAAAACAATTTATATAAATTTATTTTTAATAATTTTTTAAAAAAAAATAAGTATAAAAATATTACCTACTTATCAAATTATGTCATTTCTTCACAATTGAGTAAAATATATGTATGAGATCTGTGTAGTTCTTCATCTGAAATCCATTATTCATGATGACCACTGGAACCAAGTTTAGGATGATTATAATGATAATCGATGGTCTGTGGAATCATCAACATTTACTTCATTGCGACCCATTTAATTATATTTTGAAAGATATTTAGATTGAAATTAATTAGAGAAGAAACTTGATTTTTTTCCTGCAAGCACATTTCAGTAATTGATCCTTTAATGGGTGATTTATTGTGCACCTTATTTATTTTTTTCACACATCTCTCGAATGGATACATCCATCAGAATTGTACTGACCCTCCACATTTATCTTCACATGGAAAATACAATATTAAATATTCCATTCAGTCAAAGAAGTCCGTTGGAAAATTTTCCCAATTTACATAAAATTAGAACAACTTTTTTTCATTGTATCCAATGCATCATAATTTTTTGTTGCTGCACAAATGTCTCAGAATAAATATGATATTTCAGTCAAACACATCCCAAATTGAAGAATTCAATAGCCATCCGGGGCCAATAGGAAGTAATATTTCCATTATGACGTGACAGTCATGACTTTTTAATCCATTAATATATCTGTTTCTGATAGATTGAGAGAAATTAGAGGCATAGACATATGGTAACCTCAAATATCTAATCAAACTATAGAATAATAAATGAAGTTCTTTAGAAAGTGCGTAAGTTTCTTTTGGCTTCATTTAATTCCGCGATCTTTCATTTTCAAATAACTCAAATTCAGGACAGTTATAAATTTTTTCAAGATCTAATTATTCTTTATAACCGCTTTGGTCTTGTTAGGTGTGTCAAACATGGTTTAAAATATGTTATCAAAACATTTCTTTTTATTATGCATTACATCTAACATATAATGAAACAACAAATCAGACCAATATGGAAGCTCTCAAAAAATACAACGTTTTATCAAATTGTGTTCTCTCTTAAAATCCCATATTCTTTTATTGGTTTATAGTTGATCAAAAATTAATGAGAGGTAATGAAGAGACAATAGATTTTACCTGAATACCTGAGAGCACTGCTGAAGGTTTGTCTCTTTCAATTAAAACTCATGTAAAATTATTTATATTTCGTCTTAATGAGTGATCTGCAGGAAGAAGTCTCCAATGATAGTTGAAAGATTGGGTTTTCTTTCATTAATAAGAATAAATGCTTTAATGTCATCCATGCAGTATGGACAAGATTTTAGACCATGTGAAATCCATCCTGATAACATATCATATGATAGAAAGTCACTGATTATCCACATTAATGAAAATTTAAGTATAAAATTCTGATATACAACTACACCATATGTAGAAACACCATCATTCCATAATAAAATTAACTCAAAAATCAATGGATTCGAATTAACATCAATATTCTTCTTCAGATGTTCTGGAATTAACAATGCCAAATATATATACGGTTCTTTCATAAATATCCAAGGAGCTATGTTGTATGGAGCTATAAAAATTGGTCAATAAGATTACTGACTACCTCAATCACCAAATAGACAAAAGCGATCAGTAGAAATACCCAATTGAACGTTTTGTGGTTCTAAATCAAAATACGAATGCACCCGATCAAAGTATTTTCAAGAATCACCATCATAAGAATGATTTAATCTTTTATTGATAAAAACATTAGATTTATGCCATGTCATTAATGTATTTGTGTTGTGATACATAAATAGATGTTGATGTCTAGGTGTAATTGAAACCTCAACTATTTAACCTGAATAAATCTTAATTTTTCTTATTATACCTCTTGATACCTTAATTTTCCACATGTCAGAAAATTATGAACCAACTTTTTTCTCTCATAGGAATTTGATGGTAACACATTCCATTTAGAAAATAACGATACAACTAAAGAAAATATTTGATCAAAAAAATGATTTGACATTCTAAAATTAGATTTAATACCTGTAAAATTTGTAATAATTTCAAATTTTCTTATCATGAATCCCAGATATAAAGTTTCATATATAGATTTTAAAAAATCGTAAAATCTATATTGTTCTGATTCAAGATTCAAATTTTTATTTTGAGTTTCTATTTGGAAAGATGGACCAACAACATCAAGTAATAAATTTGGAAATTGTGATGGTTCTTGGACTAAAAAAATTTGTATTTATTTTTAAATTTTGTTCAGCATGTTGATACGAAAAGACATAATCACTTCAAAAACCAAATCATAAAAGATGAACCAAAACATTATCAAATGTTTCATATCTTCTGTGATCACACTTCTTACAAGGGAACTTAACTGTTCCTTCCAAAACAAACTTTGAATTTTACATTTCAAATTATATAAATGCTTTGACACCCTTGATGTAGACATGATTTATACCATAACTATTTGGATTTTTCAATGATTTATCCATTCACGATCTCATAATAGAAAATTTTTCCTATTTCATGGGTCCATAATCATCTAGAAAATTTATAAATAACTAGCCTTTTAATTATAAAAAATCATACTAATTTTTATTGAATTATACTAATTTTACTTAATATATAATAATTTAAATTAACTTATACTCATTTCGTGTAATTTTTTATTAATTTTACTAATTAACGATAGATTTATGATATTTTATACTAATTTATGGTAAATTTTATTATTTTTTATTAATTTATACCCATTTTACTAATTTTTATTAACTTATATCAAGTTATTCTAAATCATATCAATTTATAATTTTTTTACTAATTTGTGATAATTTATAATAGTTGATGTCGTCTTTATGAAAATTTATATTAATTTTTACTAATTTATAATAATTTATATTAATTTTGTACTGATTATACTCATTAACAAAATATTTATACTATTTTTAATAATATTTACTAATCTTTAATAATTTATACTAATTTTTATTAAATTATACTAATTTATACTAATATTTATTAATTTACCATATTTTATAATATTTTATAATTTTTTATCAATTTAAACTAATTTTATTAATTTTATCAAATTTTATTATAATTTAAAATATTTTTTATTAAATTAAATTAGTTTTATTAATTTTTTACCAATTTATACTAATTTTTATTAATTTATTCTATTTTTTATTAATTTATACTAGCACCTATTAATTTATCATATTTTATAAATATTAAAACATTTTTTATTAATTTATAAATTATTTTTATTAATTTAAATTAATTTTATTAAAATTTTACTAATTTTTATTAATTTAGAATATTTTTTAAATTTATACTAAGCTTTATTAATTTATACTAATTTATACTAATATTTATTAATTTATCATATTTTATAAAAATTTAAACTATTTTTATTAATTTATAGTATTTTTTTATTTTAAAATAATTTTATTAGATTGATACTAATTTTTATTAATTTATTAACATTTATAATAATTTAAACTATTATTTATTTATTTATATAAATTAGTTTTATTCTAATTTATACTAATTTTCATTAACTTATACTACTTTTTATTAATTTATCATATTTTATAGTAGTTTAAACATTTTTTTTATTATTTTTTATAAATTCATATTAATTTAAATTAATTTTATTAAATTTTTACTAATTTTTACTAATTTATAGTTATTTTATTAATTTATGCTAATTTTAATTAATTTTTACTAATATTTATCAATTTATTATATTTTATAAAAATTTAAACTCTTTTTATTAGTTTATAGTAATTTTTTAATTCAAGCTTATTTTATCAGATTTTTACTAATTTTTATTAATTTATCAAAATTTATAATAATTTAAGCTATTTTTTTTATTTATAGAATTTTTTATTAAATGAAATAAAATATATTAAATTTATACTAATTTTTACTAAAACAAGATCGATGGAAGACACCTTGAGAGAATCAAAGAAGAAGAGAGTGTGAGAGAGAATGTGAGAATGGGAGGGTGTGGGGATTTATTTATAGTTAGAATTTTTGCGATGGATTTTCCATTAAAAAAGTACTTTCTGTGATGGATATTTACAACGAACAATGTATTTGTGATGAAGTAAAGTTTCGTCTCAAAAAGTCACCATAAAAAATAATATTTCTTGCTTATTTAAAATTTTTTTATGATGGATCGTCCGTCACAAAAAAAAAACAAAAACAAAAATGCCGCCAGGTTATTTACTAAGGGTCTGTTGTGAAAATAATTTCCATGAAAACTATTTGCAACAAATTCAGAAATCGACCGCAAATAGTTTTTTCCCACCATAGTGTGGGTAGCCATGCCAACAACCTTTTGCAATGGACTAGGCAGTCCATCGCAATAGGTCGTTGATTTTTTTACGACAAAATTTCTTTTCCATTGCAAAAATGTAATTTTAAAGGACTATTTGTGATGAAATTTTAGTTCGTCGCAAATAACCCATTGCAAAAAAAGAATTTCCTGTTGTGTATGTAGCTCATATGATGTGTACACAGATCCCCCAACTCATGTGCACACAACACATAGGTTCATCCTTAGGAAGATGGTAGATGATGCTTATACCGAGAAAAAATCATGTATACACATCTTGCAATGATGGTTATAGAGAGTGAAAACCATGCTTACACAAATTATAAGTTCAAATTACAAAAACTAGACACCACTCAAACTCGATCTGAACCTCCTTAACTCAACTTGAGGCTTTCTCAAACACTTCAACTGATTTTCAAACATTATCCACAAGTATCTTGTTTGCTTTGTTCCTTTCTTAGGAATAAGCCATTCTTCATGTTCCACTAGCTGGCCACCTTCAACTTTCATCAAGTGTTATAAACATCACTCACATCCTCAACACTAGTCTTAATCATGAAGAGTAGCACAAACAATCATCCCACTTAATTAACATTCTTCATAGAGATATAATATTCATTATTATGAATACTCCATGCAATACTTCCTCATTTTTTTGTCAAATATACTTGAATATGATCTATATATAGAATACCAAGTAGCAACATCTTTAAACTTCAAATGACCTTTTCTAAGTGAATTAATCTCCTTGAATCTCATGGCATTAATACTATAACTCATCAAATCTGCTCCAACTAATTCTGCACATCAAATCCTATTATCTTTCTCAAATATTCAAACAACACTTCTTCCAAGCCTTGATGTGGTTATTTAATCCTTACAAAGTATTCAAAAATCAATGTAGGATAATGATTCCTTGCTCGGGAACTCTAACCTTCTTCTTCATCAACATTCTTGGGCACTCCCATCAACTTCCAAACTGTCCAAATTCTCATCAATATTCTTAGTAACTTCAAATATTTCCAATCCATTCAACATCAACATATTGACAACATGTAAACTCGATGCCTTTAACCCCTATTGACAGAAAATACAACACAAACACAAAGCGGGTTCAACAACCCCCCACTTTTTATTTATTATCAATATCAATTCCATAAAATGATATTTCAACTTATTTTTCTTCTCCCCCATTTTCTCATTAAATTCATCCATTTTCTTATCTCCCCTTTATTGACAATAAATACAAAGTGTATGGAAGAGGATGACATCACTTCATACTTGAGAAATGTGTCATTAATCATCCCACTTAAAATCTATGTGATCCATGCTCGGTGTAGAAAACATGAGGGGTTGATTTATATATCAAAGTGATCCATAATCAAAGGGAATATGATACCAACTCATACTAATTTCCATAACTCATTCAAATATTATCCTATTGTGCCTAGGTATAAACCAAGTGGCACTAATTGATGACTTTATTCATCTTTGGAACAACAACCCAATTTACTGCAATCATCTCAACACAAAGGTTGGAAACATTCAAGTACATATAGTAGGTTATAAAAATCATCCCTGAGATCTCCTCACATTTCTTCATATTTTATTTCATTGATATAAATAACCTCCTTTAATATTAGAATTGTTTCTTGAGAAACAAAGGATGATAGAATATTAAGACATACCTTTGAATGACTATTTATCAAGATCTATCCAACATTCTCAAATTTTTATGATATGTAATGTTTTGGAATCTTCTTAAGATCAACCCCTCACCCTCAAGGGATGATCTCTATCTTCACTTTATTATGGTAGATCTCTTCTTTAAATTTTCTTTAGATTACTAATTGATAAATCATACCAAGATGGCGAATTCTTAAGATCTAGAATATTTATTCCAACTTAATTCACTTCATTAATTATCCATTTGATAATTAACATCACTTTTAATTCACTACAATGAAAGAATAAAAATACAACACAAAAAATATGGGAATAAGTTGGAACATCTTCTTCTCCTTTGAGTGAGAAAGAAGGCTGGGAATCTCTTCTCAACAATGGTAATCTTGTCTTTTTTTCTTCACTTTTGGGGGAAGTCTTCATGCTGGACCTAATAGATTTCAAATATGTCTTAGGCAACATGTATTTCTTATTCTTCTCAACCATTTAATGCGTTCCATTAAAGCACATGAATCACTTGGTGTGATCTTTATATTCTTCAATATTTCTTCTTGGGATGTAATGATTATTAAATAATCCTTTGAGTTGTCTCCAACCTTCTTGCAACTTCCAAACATCACCTCATGATATTCAAGGATATTATCTTTTGAAAAACTCTCATGAAATTTGATTAATTATCCATGTGGAATATTCCCATAACCATAACTATTTTCCTTCACTTGCGCTTTATCCATTTGTTTTTCTCTTTTCAATTGGCCATTCTAGATTACTAAAGATTCTTTGGGTGTGTGATCATCCTTATTGATTCTTCCACATGGAATCTCATGAGAGTTCTTCACCTGGTTAGTCCTTTTATTTCTCGATTGGACCAATTTTCCATCCTACTTAAGGTTTATTCCTTTAATATATCCATCCATGGCTTATTTGCATGTTTCCATGGTATGTCCCCTTCTTTCACAATAGAATAAGCTGATCCTTTTTTGTGTTGTTCCCTTCTCAAACTTCTTGGACTTATTTTGAAATCCATTTATCTTTTTTCCCAAGAATAACTTTATCTTATTGGAAATGATTTGTTCAACATCTTCCTTCTTTTGTTTCTTTACCAATCAAAACTTACCTTTCTTATTAACATGCTCTTTATTTGGCATTTATGGTATTCTCTCTTTGGTTTCATTTGACACATTATGGGTGGATTTATATCTGTATGCTTTCTCCCATTGACCATGATGGTTTCAAGCCTCACATAGATCTCCAATTATTTTAAATTTGTTTGAGGAAAATAGATTTTTCCCATCCTTTTGTGAGTTTTTCTTTGACTCAGCCTTGCTCCCTCTTAACACAGGCTTTCTATTTCTTCCATAGGTGAAAAAATTATGCCAAAAATTCATACCCATGTGTCAAAACCTATTATAGTACCAACAATTACCTACAAATATTGTTTTCTTATTGATGTCTACACTCTATACAAATCTATTCATAGCTTCATCTATGTTACCCACTAAATAAAAGGCTTATTCAGGAAGACTATCTAATTCTCCAAAAAGGACCAATTGAAACCCTCTAATTGTTTCTGTTAAACATATTCACCTTTTTTTCCCACTTAATTGGTTTCAAAATGGACTTCTTTTAGGGAATAAATTATCACATACTTTATCCCAACCACCTTGGATGTTGTGGTGAGCTCCTCAATAGTTTTCTTCATCCACATTTGTGCATATTTTATATTTAAACCAACATTGTAAATAAAACCATAATTATCACAAATGAAGTTTTTTGATATGCACTGTACCTTTTATTTTGTGGCTGGTAAAGGAGAGATTATTAAATAGTATCAATACATTCTTTCTACCAGATAGAGGTATTTTAGAATAAGAAACCTCCTTAGAAGTTTATGTGGAACCAACTCTCTTTTTAATATCTTGTAAAAACTACAATTGTACATTATTATAATTTTCCAATCTGATCTCAATTTCAAGATATTTCATATTTAGGATGTTTCTTTCATCCTCTACTGGTTGAATTTTTTATTCACATTACCTTTTGATCCTCTCAATTTACCTATCAATATCTTTATGAATTTTAAGATTCTCTTGCAACAAATAATCAATCTATTTTATCTTGTTGACTTTAATATCCATTTTTACATTCTTGATAGCAATTAATTATTTTTGTGCATGCATATTTTCGCTACTTATTCTCAAAAATGGATAACCTTTCTTCATGCTTCATGTTTATTTCAAATTTAGCTCTAATATATTTGGAGATATTTACACAATATTGGACTCTTATAATCTATCTCTAAGTTCTTCAACTCTTCTTCAAGGCCCCGAGCTCTAAAACTCTTGGTATTACATTGTTTGGTGATATATACACTCATAATCACCTTTTGTGCTAGTAACTTCTCTCTTTTTATATATTATTATTTAAGGTGAAAAATATAATTCCAAAAAATTAAAATATTTAGAAATATAGGTGACTATATCTATAGAAAAAATACACAGGATGTCTTTTAAACAGAGATCGATTCATCATCCGAGTCATCTAAAATGTGATATCTCCCACAAGTGCTTGGATATTTTGTTAGATAGTCTTGAAAAAACAATAATGTCACCAAATTTATATAATTTTATGGATTTTTCTAAGGTATAAGTGATATCCATTTCCTTGAAAATAGATTATACTACTAGAACTTCTCCATCCATGCAAGATCTGTCATCATCAGAACTAAAGTATAGGCAAACCATATTCTCCTTCTTTACATAAGTGGTATATTTTTTTCTTCTTTTTTTATTCTTCCTTATTTATATTTTCTAATGTCTTGGCTTGGATATATATATGATATGCAGTTGATAAAAAATCCTCCCAATTTTTACTCCATGTTTCCTTTGCAAGAAAAACTTAAAAATCCAAATTCTTTAAATTAGAAAATACTAAGAACCAATTAGAGGTATAACCTTGCTATTATACTAATTATTAATCAATGAGGGTATGGTCAACATTGAGTGGGGGAGGGAAAATTATTGTTGATGAATTTTTAAACTGGTTTAAACCTTACCCTTTTTTACCTATTCATTTGTTCAGTGTGTGGACCTCTTTCTTCCTTTTATCAAATCTTCATTGGTATGCATGAATGTGATGAAAGTAATGAATAAAATAACAAGGAACACTTGATTTGTTGATGAGGCTTTCCTCTTTATAGTATGAATACATACCCAGTGACACATGGTTATTATCCCACATGAACAAATCTCCTCTTATTTTTAATAAGAACTCAAGCAAGGCTATGACCTTTGACCTATTATCTTATCTCTGACTAGGTACAATGTAAGAACCAAATTTATATTCAAAATTTGGAATTAACCAAGATATCCTCTCATAGATTATATGATATAAACCCACACCTCTTGAATTAAGATCTATGATGTGGCTCAAGTCTCTATTGTATAATTTAATTAATTTTATCTTCCTTCCTCACTTTAAAATAATTAGAATGGTTGTATCAATCTCCTTATAACATCTATAACATATGAAACTTGAAGGTTGGCTATCTCGTTGTTTCCTTTGGACTATAAGAATATATAATTACACACTCTATTTCTTTTTTCTTTCTCAAGTGTGCATGTAATTAACCCTTCTTGCAGTACCAGTGATGTCTCTCTCTTTATTTAATACCTAAATTCTATAATTGGTACAATACCATCACACTGTAGTACCCTTGGTTTCAAGAAAATAGCCCTTTATTTATTATTTTTAAGTATTTAAAGTTTATGGGTGATGTTTGGGAGAGTTTGGATAACTTTTAGAGTGTTTTGAAGGTTTTTTCTACAAGTGTATGATTTGGGAAAACCATACAACACCTATAGAAAACTGTGCACAATAAGACAAGGGCTAAAGGGAAGGCGCATTGGCAGACACATGCTTTGTTCAAACAATGTAGCCGCCTAGGAAAAATCGTGCCACTTGAGGCAGAGGGATTTGGCATGGTTGGCACATATTTTGGAAATTGTGCGAGCCAACCATACGAGGTTCCTACTTGAGATAGAAGCTGGTGCATGGTTTACCTAACCATGTGACTAACCATGCATGGGTTAAAGTTAAGATCCTAAAATTGTGGATCTCTCATGTTTTAGTCTTTATCTCCCATTTTACCTCTTATGTAGCCCTAACTCAATATTCTATCTTCCTAAAGGACAATAAAGCTTCTATAATCAATCTGGAGGCGATCCTAAGGCTTCCCTTGGTGTTTTTAAGCTGTATTCTCATGGTAAGTGATTGTTTTTGGTCATTTTTGGTCATTCTTAGTGTTTTTTCTTAGATCCTCTTCTCTATCACTCTCTTTTTCTTAGATATATGTACTTTTTGGATATATATAAGGCATTTGATACCAAATATGAAAATATTTTTATTTTTTGATGACATGGGAAGATATCTATGGCTGGTTCATGGAGATTTAACCTGATTTCATTGGCATTTTTCATGCAGTTTATCATTTTCACTAATCTTTCGAGGTAGTTAGCTTCACTCTAAACTCCTCTATTTATAAATTGAAGGCCTAGTTTCAAATTTATTAAATTAATTGAAATTTATTGTGAAATTGGTGCAAAAATCATGGTAGAAACCTTATTTAGTGATGGTTTGAAGATTTTTGTTGAATTATGGAATTATTGTGCATGTATTTTGATAAGTGATTTTAAAATGTAAATTTTAAAATAATTGTTCAATTCGATTTCCGGAGAAAGTTTTTCAATGAAAAGTTTGTTTTATTTAAATGGTTTTTTTCATTTAAATGGATTTTTCAATAAAATTGTTTTGGTATGGTGTTTGGGCATACTTAGTGGTGTGTGTTTTGCATTACGAGGCTTGGTTGAAATATGACCTTGTGCTCAGTGCCAAAAGTGTAAAGGAACATGGGACTTAATTACCTTGTGAAAACTTGGTAGATCGACAATAAACCACTCATGAGTATGGAACTATCATAATGAATCATGCATGTGTAGATGTGTGGATTTGTGGATTGGAATGAGATATGCAAAATGGAATTTATGAATTGGTTTGAGAATATTATTTGGTTTCTTTCCTTGGAACTTGATGTTGTCTTGAGAAAACTATTTTAATATGGAACTTGTTTATATGTAGTTATAAATTTATTTTAAAAATTATTTTATATAAACTATTTCATATAAACATGTTAAGAAGTTCTATCCTAGTGGCATGAATAGGGAAGTCATTTGGGGAAAACCTATTGAGTTTTATTACTCACCCCTACTTTGGAACTTTGGTGTTTTTCTAGATGTTGTTTATAGATACATGGGAAAATGTAAATTATCACACATATTTAGTACCACCTCATGATACTTTGGTTGTTCAGTGAAGTTCGAGCATGAATCTTGTTGGAGATTTGGATTTATAGTTTTCTTCAAGTCTTGTTGGTTTTTATAGTCTTCCACTATGTACTGTGATATTGTAGTCTTCTGCTTTGGTATTTTTAATGTTTGGTTTTTATATCAATGGTATTTCCTTGAGTTGTTTTACATTATTATAATGCATTATTTAGTAGTTTTTTAAGGTGTGTTTGGTTGGGTTGTTTATTTTTAAAAGGTAAAATCATCCCCCACTTTCATTAAAGCCCTTAGAATTTATTTCCAGCCTTTGTTACCTTGAGGATGTCACTCAAGGACAAGTATAAATTCTTTCTCAACTCAAGATAATGAGGAGGTGTAGGATGTCACAAGCAGTATTGGTTTTTTTTGATCCAAAACCTATTTAGGAAATGTGGTATCATTTTTGTTCTATCCAAAAATCTGTTTAGGACAAGTGGTATAAGCATGGTCCTTTCAAATATCTTTATGGAACAAGTGGTCTTTGAATAGGTATAGGTTTTTGGTCTTGGAGTTGAAATTCATTCCGGTCTATTCATTAAGTTGGGATCATATAAAGGAGTACGATTGTCAGGACTTGAAATATAGAGAATAAAAATATGTAGCTAATATTTTTATGCTGAACTTCAAGTTACCAGTGATTTGGGTACATAAGTGTTTTATAGAAACTTATAGGATTTTTAATCTCATTTTTATGGGTTTATCCAATGAGACGATCTTGACATACATTAGAGGAATGACTTCCCACTAGGACTGCATATCTCATTTTGAGTAATGATATATGATTTTATGAAAGTTTTGATTTTTTAAATATGTTAAAGTTTTTTTCAAATGAAAGATTTTGAAAAAGAAAATGATTGTGGTATTTTGAAAATGGTTTTATTTTTAAATCAAGTAGATATTTTCTCAAAAAGTGGTTGAACATGGAAAATGGTTGATTTTGAAAAGAATTGTTGTGATATTGTGATGTGGTATAATTTAAATTTTTTAAGAATTCAGTTAACAGAGAGTGAAACTTATGGAGTTTTTTGTTTGTATAGAAAATGGAACCCTTTAGGAGTCGTAGAAACCAACCAGAGGAAGATTATAAGAATGTAGTTTCACCTAAGTCACAGGTGAACCCACAATTGGTTCAGAGTATTGTCCAAGAATTTCAGGATATGGACAGTGGAAATAGGTGGGATGATCTAAGGTAAGTTGATCATTCCATCCAATTCCAGAAATAGAACCCACCCATCTTTCGATTTGATTCAAAACTAGAGAAGGAGAATGTATGTATAAATAGGATGAATCGTATCTTCAATTTTATTAGCACACCGAAATAATTGAAAGTCAAGTTGAAGATATACGTGTTAGAATATCTTGCATGAAAGTGGTGGGATTTAGCTGTTCAAGCTAAATTAGACCATTACCTAGCATGAGAGAATTTTGAGGAATTATTTAATAAATAATTCTCTCCTCATACTTTCAGAATTTAAAGAACAAAAAAATTATTCAACTTGAAGCAGGAAAATATTTCTGTCACGGAGTATGTGGCTAAATTCATGAATTTAGTATGCTTTGCACCCTAGGTTGCTGCTAGTGCATCCTTGAAGGTATACATATTTGAATCGGGGCTGAGACATGATATTTACTTGAAGATTGTTGTGATCTATATTATGGACTATATAGAGATAGTTAATAGAGTGATAATAGATGAAAATGACATCTCAAGAGCTCTAGGTGGAGGAAGTATGTTGATACCCATGGAAAATGGTGGTAACTCTAATGTTGGGGGAAAACGAAAGAGGGAAATTTTTTTCCAAGTTGGGAGAATAAATCAAAATCAGATAGATGGATCGGTGAACCTTCCTTCGAGGCCCATAACTAAAGCTGGATGTTCCACATATAGCGAGAGTGTACAACACCACTAAGAGAATACCACAATCGTAAAAAATGGGGCACCATCAGCGCTATTATCACAGTGCTCTGAGATCAGGTGTTTGGGAAACTTCTCAAGTGTTGCAAATGTTATATGCTTCGATAAGACAAGGGTAGAAAAATCAATCTCATTAGCAGAACAAATCTAGCCATGGTAATTCTAGGAATACCATGAATCCTTAGGAAGTACAATCTCAACAGGGAAACAAGGATCAAAGTGTTGTGAGAAAGTAAATATATAGAGCTAAACATGTTATTGTGGATGATCAGTTTGGACTATCTATGGTGTGAGGCATGATTATTTTGAATTATACCCTTATGCAATCTATTTTTGATATGAGTGAATCCCATTACTTCATTGATTCTTATGCTGTTTATTTTCTAAGTTTAATGGTTGAGATGATTCCTTCTAGGATAAAACTTCAAACTTTTCTTGGTCAAAGAGAATATTGAGCCTTTGTGTGTAAAACATGTTCTATAACCATTGATTAAGATGAACTAACATGGGATTTCTATATGATTTAAATGTATGTTTTTATATAATCCTAGGTATGGATTGGTTGACAACGTTCATGGATCACATCAACTGTTATACTAGAAAGGTTAGTTTTATAACTGAAGATAGTGTCAAGCATATCTTTCAAGGGGACCAGAATGTAAATGTGGGTGAAAAAGGATGATTGGGTCTGATAGTTGGAATGAACTTGTACTAATTGGTAGTGTTGTGTTTGGCATCAATGGACGATATCAAGACAAGTAGTTTCCCAGCAGTGGTTGATCAGTTTCCAGATGTGTTTCCCAAAAATTTCTCAAGTTTTCCACCTGTAAGGGAAGTGGACTTTACAATTGATCTCATTTTGGGGACCAAAATTATTTCCCTTACATCTTATCGGATGGAACCAATAGAGTTAAGAGAGTTGGAAGTGTAGTTGGAGGAATTGGAAAGCAAAGGGTTCATTCAGCCTAGCACGTCTCTGTGGGCAACACCGATCTTGTTTGTGAAAAAGGTGGATGAAAATATAAGGTTGTGTGTAGATTATCATAAGCTTAACCAAGTTATTATAAAGAATCAATACCCACTTCCACACATTGATGATATATTCAATAAATTTAGTGGATCTTAGTGGTTCTCTAAGATTTATTTTTTATTAGGATATCACCAATTGCGAGTTCATGAGGATAATATCTTAAAGAAAACTTTCAAAAGTAGATATAGACATTATGAATATGTTTTTATTCCTTTTGGTCTTAAAAATGAACCAGTAATATTTGTTTTTAAATAATTAACTTTTTATAAAGTTGAGGAAGAACATCAATGACTAGCTAGTATATTGTAGTCTTTACCTATACCTTTTTGGAAGTGGGAGCAAATTGTTATGGATTTATTAATAAGTTTACCAAGAATGGTTTAGAAACATGATTCCATATGGGTGATTGTGGACTGGATCACAAAGTTGGATCACTTCATCCTTATTTGTGAATATCATATGGTGGAGGACTTGTCAAAAATCTATATCCGATAAGTGGTAAAGAGGCATGACGTACCAGTTTTGATCATCTCAGATAGTGATCCGAGGTTTACATCTCGTTTTTTGGAAATCATTATAGAAATCCCTTGGGAATCAGTTGACTATGAGTACAAAATATCATCCTTAGATAGAAAAACAATATGAATGGATGATACAAACATTAGAATATATGTTGTGGGCTTATTTAATGGATTTTGGGGGATCTTTGGAAGATCATGTGTTGTTAATGGAGTAATTGTATAATAACTGTTATCATGCATTGATAAAAATGGATTCATTTGAAGCATTGTATGGGCTTCCTTGTTATTCTACATTGAGTTGGGTGGAAACATGTGAGACTTCACTGGTTGGGCCGATCCTTGTTCAATAAACAATGGAGAATATTTAGTTGATCAGGAAACTAATGGAGATGGCTTAGAGTCATCAGAAATCATATGCAGATCATTTTCAACAACCGTTTTCATTCATAGAAAGTGATCATGTAATGTTCTGGAAATTACCTATAATTTTTTTAATTATATAGGATTATTTTAAGACCGCAAAATCTGACGGTGCGCGATTCTGAGGCCTGGAGTGCCCGAAATGATCCGTCGAAGTTTTGTTATGCTTTAATTAGAGAGGGTAAGTAGTTTTCCTGAAAAAGTGGAATAAATCTTAAATGGTTTCCTGGATCAGAAATCTGAGGACACCGTTGCATTCAGGATGGTGGGTTTACCCTAGGCATGACTTAAGTTTAGTCTGCACGAGCCTCCTGTGAGAAAACCAAAAAATGGAATAATCGTGAATAAAATAATTAAATAAATTATTTTATTTTTCAAATGATTATAACTCACAAATGGTAACTCAGATTAAAAATATGAGACCACCACTAAACTTATGAGGATATTCTCTCTTTAGGTAGATACTAACTTTGGTCGGCCCGGGCCACCGGTGAAAGTTAGTTTTTGGTCGTAAATAAAATAATTAAGTGAAAATTATTTTATTGTAAAATTTATACCTTATAAACAGTAACTCAGATTGAAAATTTGAGAGTACCGTTGGGTTCATTGGGGCATGTTTCACTTATTCAGAGCCTAACCTCGACCGGAACGGGTCAAGGGTGACTGTTATAATTTTTACGAACTTTTTTTCGGGTACGTTCAGTAAACGCGCAAGCGACGTTATATAATTTTGAACCGGTGCTCAGAATTGAAATCTGAGGGCACCATTGAACTCGTAGCACTGATATTCACTTAAGGAGACCTTCACCTTGACCGTAGTAGGTTGAGGGTGAAAGTTAGTTTTTGTGAATTTTGTGGGAGAGTTATAAGAATAAAAATAAAATAAATAACAACTTTTATTTTATTTTTAAAACCTCCCAATTTGTATGTATAGTGGTTGGGACCACCCGAGCTAGGAAACCCCCCAAATTGAATTCTTAATGGTGGGGACCACCTGACCACCTGACCCCCTTGAACTCCCTCTTTAATGATGAAGGTGACTTTTGGTTTCCTCAAAATTAATTATGCCAACCTCATCATAATTAATTGACAAATTTAATTTAATAAGTTGGATATTATTTTTATTGGGTTGGGGAAAATCATTGGAGAGGGTTGGTAAATCCTTGGAGAATTTAGAGGAACTTTTATTCTACAACGAAGAACACTTCTCTGATGAATAACTTTCTCTAACGAAGAATGATGAACCGACCCCAAGCCCGGATCGGAAGCGCCTTGCGGGAGCGACGAATGCCGACGCTCTTCAACGATTTCATATTCTTCCCCGCACCTCCTCCTATGGAACCTTCAAGGTATGGTTTTTTGTTTTGAATACCCTCTTATCCATTCTTGACGTTCTTCGTGATTCAAGAATTATTGAGCCGCTTGCTACCGCCCTAACGCGGAGGGTGCGGGCCAAACAGACATGGCCCGACCTCTCTTCAATACTTTGAGGTTTTTGATGTGTTCTTCATGATGGAGGAGGACGACGACCGGTGTCGATGATTGGCACTGGTGGGAATCAGAAGTGGCGGCCGATACCACGACCGGCCGCGAAGACGGCGACGGTGCAACCACACCGTCGAAGAAGAGTCACCGCCCATCGGCCAAGGCAGAGCAAGGGCAGAGACCGACACTCCGGACGGACACACGAAGGGGAAGACGGCATGCGTCCGCATTACCCAGTGAGCAAGAGATGCAGCCTTGTGCCACGGTGTTGAAGGGAGGGCGGCCGATCGAGGCGGCCACCGACGAAGGCGCGGTGCATGACCACGCCGCGCGGAGGAGGGGGCTGGCCGTCCGGCCAGCCGCGGTGGGCCGCCGCACCTTGGGCCACCACATTGCGAGCCCCGTGGGCCACCGCACTGTGGGCTACACCGGACCCGGGTCGGTCCAGGTCAACCCGAACCGGGTCGGGTCGATCCAGACCCGGACCAACTTCGACCCTTCTCGTTCTTTCAGACATATCTTGAGGTATGAGTGTCTGTTTGACGAACCATCTACGGTGATGAAAACCTTGGATCGAGACGGTCCTTTTGGTATAACCCAATTGAGTTTTGGATAATGTTGGGGTATGGCTAGGTAAGATCAACCACGTATCCAACCGGGCCCTCAGGACTAAAAGACCAATAACTTACAGACCGGGCGTCCGATTGACGCACCGTCTGTTGTGTTGAGACCCCTATTACGTGGAGATACTTTGAGATAATTCTTCGCGGGAC
Organism: Viscum album; assembly: GCA_963277665.1. Lineage (NCBI taxonomy): Eukaryota > Viridiplantae > Streptophyta > Magnoliopsida > Santalales > Viscaceae > Viscum > Viscum album. The sequence goes on along the minus strand of OY728143.1, from coordinate 1,363,270,847 downwards.
TTTGTGGAGGTTGGAGTATCGACTCATGGATTGAGGAGCAGACCCTCCTAGAATCAAGCGAGCTTAGTGCGGGAACCCAGTGACTGGCTCTAACATGAGAAGGGGATCCTATATGGGTCTGTGCTTTGGGATCCTTCGTGGGTTTGTTCTTGAGGATCCCACATGGATCCACTATAGGAATCAATGTGAGACTACTCTAGGATCCTGTGTGGGTCTACTATACTAGGATCCTATATGGGTATGATGATGTACTAGGATCCTATATGGGTCTGATGATTTAGGATCCTACATGGGTCTGATGATTTAGGATCCTACGTGGGTCTGCCTCTTAACAGAGTAAGATGATTCAGTAGTTACATCTAATAATCTTTACTACCATACCCAAGTTATACCTGGTGTGAGATGAGTCCTCTCCTTCATGGTTATACCTTTGTGGTATTCTTTTGTGTGGCGTACATGTGTGGTACTTTCCTTCATGGTGATACCTTTGTAGTATTCTTCTGTGTGGCGTACCCGTGTGGTACTTACCTTCATGGTGATACCTTTGTGGTATTATTCTGTGTGGTGTACCTATGTGGTACTTACCTTCATGGTGATACCTTTGTTGTATTCTTTTGTGTGGTGTACCTGTGTGGTACTTACCTTTGTGGTAATACCTTTGCGGTATTCTTCTGTGTGGCGTACCTGTGTGGTAATTTCCTTCATGGTAATACCTTGGTGGTATTCTTCTGTGTGGAATACCTGTGTGGTACTTTCCTTCATGGAGATACCTTTTTGGTATTCTTATGTATGGATGATAGAGCGCTTTCGTGGGCGCCCTCAAATAATTAGTGTGATTTTGGGGTACTTAGGTGCAGCAGAGTGGCTGACCAAGGTCGTCTCTCAAAGGAGGAAGTGAATTTAACAACTTATTAAAGGTATTCTAAAAAAAATAAAATAGAATAGAATAAAAACACTAATTTAAAGGATTTGGGTTTTTTAAAGTTTATGAATCTAGAAGAAGTTTGCTGGAAGAAGATTTTATATTTTTTTGTTTTTAGTTTTGAAATGAAGTTCGATTGAAATGACACAACAAAAAGATGTTTTTTAGAAATCTATTTTAAAAGGAGTAATCTATCTAACTATACCTCTTAAATCACTTATTAATAATTATCATTTAAATCAATATCCACTTAATTATGATCCCCTAATTTTTTATCCCTCGAACCCTACGAGAGTTAACTTAACCACAAAGATGAAATTACTTAAACCCTAGGCTAGCTTCGGAACACGCAATCGCAACACCCTGCTTTGATTGTTGTTCTAAGGATAAATTATGTTCAGTGGTTAATTAGAGCACATATACATTCTGGAAATGAGGATGAATTGTGTTTAGGGATTATATTTGAACTCTACAAATTATCCCGCGTGGTCTTGTATTACCGATTAAGATTACGCTCTCACAATTTACACAAAATCCCGACCTCCCGTGTTTTTATGTTAATTGTTCAATTGCTTTCTTAGTTTCTTGTAATTTAAAAACACAATTCATGGATCATATTATGTGAATTACATTAGCTCATTGATTCAAAATAATTAAATTAAGAGGTTATAAGATAGATCGATTACTAAAAGACTACTCTTCCATGAGTGGCGTAATCATCGTAGAAGCGTTTTGCATGTGCAAAGGTTTATAATGGGTATAACCCAATAACGCTTCTACTCAAGAATTCCAGCCCAAATAGGAAGATTAAGAGAAGAAGAAATTTAAACAAAACAGAAGAAAAGAGAAGAAATAAAAGAATAACAACGAAGTTTATTACATAAGCAAAATCATTACAACATGAAGGAGAAGAAGAAGGCTTCGTCGAAGGGATCCTTGCTTCAAGAGATACCCTTATTGAAATGGTTGGAGAATTAGAGTGGATCCACTTATCCTCTTCCCTCAACTTCCCAATTCACGTCCCAACCCCTCCAAATGAAAAAAACTCCAATTTATAGAGGGGAGGGGAGGAGAGGTTACAAGTGGTTTCAAGTGTGAATGTGGAAATTCGGACAAATATTTTATTCCAACTTGAACCGACCATTTGACCATCAAAACGCGTGAATTGGCCGGCCTTCCAGAATGATTATTTGTGCAAAATCATTTTCCCGAGCATTCCTCAAAATTTGGGCTTAATACAAGCCCGTATGAAGAAGATATGTCCCAAATACATAACCCATGTCCATTCTGCCGAGTCCAGCCCACCATTGGATTAATGACCCATTTACTCCATTCAAATGAACTCTTTAGATATAGTGTCCTGAATAAAAGTTGTAGAAAAGTAAGTGAGGAACACTTTTAAAAAATTTAAAATTCAAATAATAAATATAATAATATTTATCTTTGAAATACTACAGTGCACTATTAAGGGTAAAACTAGAATTTTCACCAAATTTTCAAATGAATGATCAAATCCCAAATATTTTATAAATAAACATATTTAACAAAATTTGAGGAAATTATATCATTTATTATCAATAAAATATTCAACAAAATAGTGTTTTATACACTCCTCCACACTTACCCTTTTGCACTCCTGGGCAAAACCTCATGTCAAGTAAACATCAATATCAAATCAAAACCAATTTTAAATCACATATCATTGGGATCCATCAATTCCGCACCAAGAATCAAAAGATATCAGGCCTAATAAAAAACCTTATTTCAAGTTCTATATTAATATCATTCAATATATTTCCACTTCATTTATCCTCCAATGCACAAAACACTTACCTCGCTTGAATTTTCTCTCATCACTCAAATATCAATTTTTTTTACAATATCTTTCTCATCCAAACTCATACAAGGGTCACCATAGGCTTGATAGATTCCTACATCGCCACCCAATGTGAGTCAAGGACATATGTTTATCATGAGTACTTTTCAGGGTTGTTCTGTGGCTTTCGGTTGGTAGGATTTAGATGTGAAAAAATATGAGGTTGAATGAGGAGGGCTTGACTCTTTTTGAAGCAAAATTGCATTAATATAATTTTCACTTAAATATGGTCTTCTCCTCAATCCCCATAGTATCAATTCAGCTCCATCATCATGAAAAGTCATGAAAAGTTTACACCATTCTTCATTTCAGCATAAAAAATTGTCAATCTTCTCAAACATTATTTTCTTGAAAGCTCCAGAAAAGGCACGACTTTCCACCTCAATTAGAAGCTCTAGAAAAGGCACAGCTTCACTTGTCATGAAAGCTCCAGAAAAGGAACAACTTTCAATATAATGAATTTCTTCAGTAGAAAACACATCTCTTCAGAATTTAATTTTCCACCCAAAGTATCACAGAATGTGGTGGCACAACACAAGATAGATTCCCCCACACTTAAGCTCAACTAGATTATGCAATTTCACTTCAAGAGTTGGTTGGATAGGGAAAATTGGCTCGTAATTTGGATAACCTAATAGGCTGTTCATGGCTTCTAAGGGCTACAAGGATTAAATATTCAAGGTAGGCCATTATAAAAAGGATTCTTTGAAATAGGGGCTTTAATACCAAACAAATGCCTCAATCATTTAAACATAAGTACCTCAAACCCTCATATTTTGACAGGAATAGATCAAATTATGTTTAAATCAAGAATGGTTTGGTTCTCTCAAGAAGTTAGGTGAATGTAAAGAATATGAAAATAATGGTTCAGAAGCCTCACAGGAAAGTGATTTAAAATATAAAGACAGTGAGATGTGGCATGGGATTCAAAATTCAGTGTACTTTTCATGAAATTACTAAATATTTGAACTTGAAACAAAGTCATTTCAACATTCATTTAAGCTCATTTTATTGGGACAAATTATTTCACTCATTGATATGGATTTAAAAATGGTGATGAGAATAATTTTAGCTCAAAAGTTTCAAAAACACAAAGAAAATTGAAAAAATAAACACACAAAATTTGAAAAACACACAATTTTTTTTAAAACAGGAAAACAATTGAAATTACTAAACTAAAAGGTTCCCTCCCCCACACTTAAAATATTGCATTGTCCTCAATGTGAACCCATGAGATTATATATGCACATGAAATGCAGAATTTTTAAATAGGACAAATAATATAAAAGTGAAAGGGTTAGGAACAGCCTGATGTGCTCAAGTGATGATGGGGTCATGCAGTGTGATAAAATCCACTGCATCAGTAGGAAGTCCCTCAATGTATCTCTTCAAACGTTTCCCATTGACTGTAAATCTCCTTCCAGTGTCCTCTTGTGTGATCTCCACTGAACCATAAGGAAAAACATTAGTCACGATATAAGGACCTAACCATCTGGAACGCAACTTACCAGGCATCAGCTTGAGTCGTGAACTATAGAGAAAGACTTTCTCTCCAACATGAAACTCCCTTTGTTGGATCATTTTGCCATGAGATGCTTTTGATCTTTCCTTGTAGAGCCTTGAGTTCTCATATGATGACAGTCGAATCTCCTCAAGCTCTTGAATTTGCAACTTCCTTTGAATTCCATCTTGGGCCAAATCCATGTTGCATTTCTTTATAACCCAATATGCCCGATGCTCGACTTCCACTGGGAGATGACATGCTTTCCCAAAAACAATCCTAAATGGGGACATACCAATGGGTGTCTTGTATGTTGTCCTATAAGCCCACAATGCATCATCCAAGCGCTTACTCCATTCCTTCCTATTTGGCTGCATGGTTTTCTCTAATATTTGTTTTAGCTCACGATTTGAAACCTCAGCCTGGACATTTATTTGGGGGTGGTATGGTGTTGATGTTTTGTGTGTCACCCCATACTTCTGAAGGAGGGAAGAAAAATTCCTATTGCAAAAGTGTGTCCCTTGGTCACTGATGATGTCCTTTGGTACTCTAAACCTTCAAAAAATCTGTGCTTTGACAAATTACACAACAACATGAGAATCGTCAGTCCTGGTGGCCTTGGCCTCCACCCATTTACTCACATAATCAACAGCAACCAAAATATACAAAAATCCAAATGAACTTGGAAAAGGACCCATAAAGTCGATGCCCCATACATCAAAAATCTCACAGAATGGAATGGGTTGTTGGGGAATCTCATGTCTCCTAGAAATATTCCCAATGTGTTGGCAATGAGAGCATGACTTACAAAACACATGGGCATCATGGAACAAGCTAGGCCAATATAATCCAGAGTCCAAAACCTTCCTAGCTGTCTGTTGGGGTCCAAAGTGTCCACCACAAGCAAGTGTATGACAGAAATGCAAAACAGACTCAAACTCATGATCGGGAACACACCTCCTAATGACTTGGTCACTACACATGTGCCAGAGGTAAGGATCATCCCACACATAAAACCTAGACTCACTTTTTAATTTTTGGACTTGATGCTTCTTCAAATTTGCTGGGATTTCAGAGGAAACAATGTAATTAACTAAATCATCATACCAAGGATGCGTACCTGAGATGGAATAAAGATGATCATCGGGAAAAGTGTCCCGAAGTGGTACCTGGTCCAAGGTGTCATCCTCTAGTGTGTGAGTGAGCCTACTCATGTGGTCTGCCACCAAATTCTATGACCCCTTCTTGTCCCTTATCTCAAGATAAAACTCTTGAAGAAGTAGAATCCAACGGATAAGTCATGGCTTTGCATCTAGCTTCTTCAGGAGGTACCTCAAAGCTGCATGGTCAGAAAAAACAACTACTTTAGATCCCAATAAATATGAACGGAATTTATCTAAAAAAAATATGACAGCAAGAAACTCCTTTTCTGTGGTTGTGTAGTTTGATTGGGATGAATCCAGTGTCCTTGATGCATAAGCGATCACATGTGAACGTCCTTCCACCCTATGAGATAAGACATCTCCAACCGCGAAGTTGGAGGCGTCACACATAAGCTCAAATGGAAGGTCCCACCACGGGGGCTGTATGATTGGTGGAGTGGTCAGACACTTCTTCAGCTCATCAAATGATACCCTTCATGAATCATCAAAATTGAAGTCAATATCTTTTTGAAGCAATTGAGATAAGGGTAGAGCGATCTTACTAAAATCTCTGATGAAGCATCGATAAAATCCATCATGTCCAAGGAATGATCGAACTTCACGCACACATGTAGGATATGGGAGGGATGAAATAATGTCTACCTTAGATTTATCAACTTTAATGCCATGTTGTGAGACTATATGACCTAAGACAATTCCCTTTTCAACCATGAAATGAAATTTTTCAAAATTTAAGACCAGATTCTTCTCAATACAACGATGCAACACATCACCCAAACTAGAGAGACATTCATCAAATGAGGACCCATAAACTGTAAAATCATCCATAAATACCTCCATGCAGGTCTCAATGAAATCTGATAAAATACTCACCATGCATCTCTGGAAGGTACATGGGGCATTGCAAAGTCCAAATGGCATCCTTCGGTAAGCAAAGGTACTGAATGGGTAGGTGAATGTCGTCTTCTCCTGGTCCTCTACTACAATGAGAACTTCAAAATAGCCAGAAAATCCATCCAAGAAACAATAGTGTGTCTTCCCAGCTAGTCTCTCAAGCATTTGATCAATAAATGGGAGGGGGAAATGGTCTTTGCGAGTGGAATGATTTAGTTTCCTATAATCAATACACACACGCCAACTGTTTTGTACCCTCATTGGAACCAATTCATCTTTCTCATTTTTAACAACAGTAGCACCAGTTTTCTTAGGTACAACCTGGACAGGGCTAACCCATTGTGAGTCAGAAATAGGGTAAATTATACCTGCCTCGAGCAATTTTTCAACCTCTTTTTTAACAACCTCCAGAAGGGTTGGATTGAGTCTCCTTTGTGGTTGCCTCACCGGTTTAGCCCCATCCTCCAAGAGAATCCTATGCATGAAAATGGAAAGGCTAATACCTGATATGTATGCCAATGTACAACCAATTGCCCTAATGTTATCTCTCAAAAGATTCAAAAGTTTTTCTTCATGTTCAAAAGAGAGATTGTTAGCAATGATAACAGGTAATCTATCACCACTAAGAAAGTATGCATATTTAAGATTTGGGGGCAATGTCTTGAGTTCCAATGTAGGGGGGGTGATGTATGGATGGAGAAATTGATGCAACAGACATATTTGCACAATGAACATCGGTATCAGAATAAAAATCATCACAATCAGAGAATAAATCATCAAATCCATCAGCATACTCAATAGCCATGTCATAATCAGAGTTCACATGATCAAAATCAGAATATGATTCCATTTCAAAAATCAAATCTTAGAGAGTCATGTTCCTTAAAAACGGGTGTAGAAGTACTCTTAGACATCAAACTAGAACCAATAATCATAATCTCCCTAAGCATAGGACAATCCAATTCCATGGGGTTTTTACTTGGTGGTTCAAAATGGGAGATAACAAAAGCAGAATGGTCCTCTAAGGGGTACTTCATGGAATCCATAACATTAAATATCACAACTTCATCTCCAAATTCCATGGAAAGTGTACCCTCATTGACATTTATGATAGTTTTTTGCAGTTTTGAGGAAGGTCCTACCTAAGATAATGGGGGCATGAGAACTTACCTGATCATCCTCCATGTTAAGAACATAGAAGTCTGCTGGAAAGATCATGTCTCTTACCCGGACAAGTACATCCTCAAGGACTCCCACTGGATATGCCATAGCTCTATTTGCCAATTGCACCACTACTCTTGTTGGATTCAACTCACCAACCTGCAAGGAAGAGAATACAGAGTGAGGCATCACATTTATAGAAGCACCTAAATCACAAAGTGCATCAGAAAAGTACAACTCCCCTATGGTACATGGGATGGTGAATGTCCCGGGATCCTTGCAATTTGTTGGCATTGCTAGAGTTGGTGTAATGAGTGCTGAGATATTCCTTCCAAGGTTGATCCTCTCATTTCCCTTGATCCCTCTTCGATTGGTACAAAGTTCTTTTAAGAATTTTTCATACCTTGGAATTTGCTTAATGGATTCAAGTAGAGGAATGTTGATCTCCACACGCTTGAATGTGTCCAAAACCTCCTTTTGCATTACTTCTTCAGCCATCTTCTTGGTTTGAACAACCCTTTTGGGAAAAGGAAGGGGTTTAGGAGGAACATCATAAATCTTTTTCTTACCTTTATCTTTCTCCTTGGATTTCTCATCAGTTGGTTTGGAATGCGGCTGCTCCGGAGTTGAGGTGAATCCCGGTGGAATGGTAGGTACAGATGTATTGTTCATTTGCTTCCCACTTCTCAATGTGATGGAACTGACATTCCCTTTTGGATTTGGAGTGGGTTGGGAAGGTATATTCCCATAATTCTTACTCACAAGTTCATGGAGGGTGGTGGTAATCTGGCTCATTTGAGTCTTCAACTCCCTCAGCTCCGAACTTTGACTCTTCAGCTCATTCTGTTGATTAAGAACAATTTGCTTCAAAAGATAATCAGTATTAGAATCTACCTTTGGTGTATGATTCCCTTGTTGCATACTTGTTGATGTTTGAGCTTCAAATCTACTTTGGGGTTGTTGGAAACCCTGTTGGTAAGGTGGAGGCTACTGGAAGTTTGGTTGAAAAGGGGGACTTTGTTGTTGTCCAAAGCCATACCTCATGTCCAGTTGATATTTCCACCCTTGGTTGTATATTGGAGAAAATGAATCAAACTTGTTTTGGGGATATGGTTGTTGTTGCTGCTGAAATGGTCTCCCTGGGAATACTGCTGCGCAATCCTCTGTCTCTTGTAGTTGTGGGAAATAGTCAGTTGGGTGGCTTGTCTCAGTGCAAATGCCACAAGGCCTTGAAGAAGGGGGTAGATATGTCTTTTTTTCCAAAGCAATTTTACTCACCATAGTTGTCAATTCTTCTAACTTGGTATCAATCAAATGACTCTCAAGAGAAGAAGGACTTACCTAATGTACTCCCCTGATATATGGTGTACCTCGATCACCAAATTGTTTGGAGTTTTGGGCCATCTTGTTGATCAATGCACGTGCGACTACTGGTGTCTTGTCCACCAATGCTCCTCCAGCTGCAGCATCCACCATGCTCCTCTCCATGGGTGTGAGTCCTTCGTAGAAGTATTGGATGAGGAGTTTCTCACTGATTTGGTGATGCAGACAGCTTGCACACAACTTCTTGAATCTCTCCCAATACTCATACATTGACTCACCTTGTGCTTGCTTGATCCCTAAGATCTCCTTACGAATGGAAGTGGTCCTTGATGCTGGAAAAAATCTTTGCAAGAAAAGACATTTCAAATCATTCCAACAAGTTATATCTTCGGGTTGTAAATAATACATCCAATCTTTCGCAGCTCCATCAAGTGAGAATGGGAATGCTCTTAATTTAATTTGATCTTCAGAAACATTTCTTGGTTTTAAAGTTGAGCAAACCACATTAAATTCTTTCAAATGTTTATTGGGATCCTCACCAGAGAGGCCATGAAACTTTGGAGGTAAGTGAATTAACCCAGATTTTAGTTCAAAGTCCGATTTGAGATTTGGGTATGCAATACAATTTTGTTGATAGTTAATATCAGGTGCATCCAATTCTAGAATGGTTCTATTAAGTTCATTTCCATTATTTCCAGCCATTGGTTCCTCTTTTATGTTTGAATTTGAATTTCTTCCAATTTCTACGTTTCTAGAAGAGAGGAATTCACCAACTGGTTGAATATTGAAACTTCCCGTAGACTGAGAATTTCTGATTCGAGCCCTAAGGCTACGTTCAATCTCAGGGTCAAGATCTAAGAGATATTTGGGATTAGTTCGTGTCATAAATCAAATAAAAATGTAAAGAAAGAAAGTGGACCTTAGTAAAATAAAAATGAGAAGTTTGAGTTGATGGTCCAAAAAGAAGTAGAAGAAAATAAAAGAATAAGAAAAATCAGATTGGGCAAAGAAGGAAGAAAGAAGATAGGAAGAGAATAAAATGTAAAATAAAATAAATACCTCTAATTGGTTGAAATAATTACTTGCCTCCCCAGAAACGGAACCAATTTGATAGAGCACTATCGTGGGCGCCCTCAAATAATTAGTGTGATTTTGGGGTACTTAGGTGCAGCAGAGTGGCTGACCAAGGTCGTCTCTCAAAGAAGGAAGTGAATTTAACAACTTATTAAATGTATTCTAAAAAAAATAAAATAGAATAGAATAAAAACACTAATTTAAAGTATTGGTGTTTGTTAGTTTATGAATCTAGAAGAAGTTTTCTGGAAGAAGATTGTATATTTTTTTGTTTTTAGTTTTGAAATGAAGTTCGATTGAAATGACACAACAAAAATATGTTTTTTAGAAATCTATTTTAAAAGGCGTAATCGATCTAAATCTACCTCTTAAATCAATTATTAATAATTATCATTTAAATAAATATCCAATTAATTATGATCCCCTAATTTTTTATCCCTCGAACCCTACGAGCGTTAACTTAACCATAAAGATGAAATTACTTAAACCCTAGGCTAGCTTCGGAACACGCAATCGCAACACCCTGCTTTGATTGTTATTCTAAGGATAGCTTATGGTCAGTGGTTAATTAGAGCACATATCCATTCTAGAAATAAGGATGAATTGTGTTTAGGTATTATATTTGAACTCTACAAATTATCCCGTGTGGTCTTGTATTACTGATTAAGATTACACTCTCACAATTTACACAAAATCCCGACCTCGCGTGTTTTTGTGTTAATTGTTCAATTGCTTGCTTAGTTTATTGTAATTTAAAAACAAAATTCATGGATCATATTATGTGAATTACAGTAGCTCATTTATTCAAAATAATTAAATGAATAGGGTAGAAGATAGATCGATTACTAAAAGACTACTCTTCCATGGGTGGCGTAATCATCGTAGAAGCATTTTGCATGTGCAAAGGTTTATAATGGGTATAACCCAATAATGCTTCTACTCAAGAATTCCAGACCAAATAGGAAGATTAAGAGAAGAAGAAAATTAAACAAAAAACAAGAAAAGAGAAGAAATAAAATAAGAACAACAAAGTTTATTACATAAACAAAATCATTACAACATGAAGGAGAAGAAGAAGGCTTCGTCGAAGGGATCCTTGCTTCAAGAGATAACCTTATTGAAATGGTTGGATAATTAGAGTAGATCCACTTCTCCTATGCCCTAAACTTCCCAATGCACGTCCCAACCCCTCCAAATGATAAAAAATCCAATTTATAGAGGGGAGGGGAGGAGAGGTTACAAGTGGTTTCAAGTGTGAATGTGGAAATTCGGCCAAATATTTTATTCCAACTTGAACCGCCCATTTGACCACCAAAACGCGTGAATTGGCCGGCCTTCCAGAAGGATGATTTGTGCCAAATCATGTCCTAGATTTTTCCTCAAAAGTTGGGATTAATCCAAGCCCGGATGAAGAAGATATGGCCCAAATACATAACCCATGTCCATTCTACCGAGTCCAGCCCACCATTGGATTAATTACCCATTTACTCCATTCAAATGCACTCTTTAGCTCTAGTTTCATGAATAAAAGTTGTAGAAAATTAAGTTAGGAACACTTTTAAAAATTTCAAATTCAAATAATAAATATAATAATATTTATCTTCGAAATACTACAGTGCACTCTTAAGGGTAAAACTGGAATTTTCACCAAATTTTCAAATGAATGATCAAATCCCAAATATTTTATAAATAAACATATTTAACACAATATGAGGAAATTATATCATTTATTATCAATAAAATATTCAACAAAATAGTGTTTTATCAATGGCGTACCTGTGTGGTACTTTCCTTTATGGTGATACCTTTTTGGTATTCTTCTGTGTTGCATACCTCTGTGGTACTTTCCTTCGTGGTGATACCTTTGTGGTATTCTTCTGTGTGGCGTACCTGTGTAGTAATTTTCTTCTTGGTAATACCTTGGTGGTATTCTTCTATGTGGCGAACCTGTGTGTTACTTTCCTTTGTGGTGATACCTTTGTGGTATTCTTCTATGTGGCATTACCTTTGTGGTACTTACCATTGTGGTGTTACCTTCGTGGTATTATTTTCTTCGTGGAAAAGTTGAGATTGGAACTAATGAGTTGGGCCTTGTGTTTCCTCATGAATGAGATGGGTATACTTGATAACTTAGGTATATGCATGGGCATATAACTAAGTAGGGTTTATAGTTGTTTTCATGCTTTGTGGTTTATCCTTCCTAGATTTTGTGAGACCTTTGAGGGTCTCGGGGTCCCTACCGAGTATCGTTATACTCACCCCTGCACGGGCTACGCCCGTACCTTGTTGTGTTTGGTGTAGACGAAAGAAAAATCCGACCGAGGACGAGGGTACCAGGACTGGAGGTAGCTCAAAGGTGGACCTTAGACGAGGCATACCGCAGAGACGACCATTCGAGAGCTATACCTACCCTTCAGGTAGGATCATTGGTGGGAGTTCATAGGAGCAGTTTCAGTTCACTTGTACTTTTCATTTTTCTTGTACTTTCCAGTTGGGCTTGTATTCTGGACCCATTTTCCTTTGTGTACACACTCTTTTTACTATTCATTTTACTCGTGTTCGTATCTTGCTGTGTGCTTGGTTGTGTGAGTTTATAGGTTATAAAGGCAATGCATTCCCAGTTTTAGGGAATATTCCTTCTAGTGCTAGTCGCCAGCCCCTGGCCTATGGAAGGCGGGCTTGGGGTAGTCATGGAATGGGCCTCGGGGGACGGGTCATGACAATTTGGTATCAGAGGATTCAGTTCTACCATAGAACATTGGACTTTGATCTTTGTAACAGAAATAGTGTTAAGTGTAGTGAGTGTGGTTATTAGTTTAGGTAATCCAGTGTTGGTGTGGCGGCCGACGTATCCATACACTGGGACCATGACTTCTGATTTCTGACTCAGTGCATGAAAACACTGACTGCGTGTGTGTTTTGAAAAGTTTTCTTGTGTTTTCTTGAGTCAGCTCACCAGGTTTAACTTAATGACTGTGGCACACCTATTCCTTATCAGGATGCCGTTGCGTAGATAGCCAACTAGGATTCTCGAGAGAGTACACGATGACGACCCACCGAGTGATGAGGCTCCATTGCAGGGCCCTCTTACTATGTTTTCACCTTCGGGTGGTGTACCAGAAGCACCACCACCCATTGGGTATCAATTACCACTAGCCGCACTGGCGGATGGTGCATGATTATTGAGTGTGTTGCACGAGTTTTAGCATTGAAGGCCTCCGAGGTTTCGAGGCAAGACAGATTCCCACGCAGCTGAGGGCTGGATGGAGGCGGTTGCTAGAGTTTTCTTCCTATTTGAGACACTAGTAGAGTAGATGGTTATCTTTGCTACTAGTCTTTTTCAGTGAGTGACCATGAGGATGGTCCACATAGTGATGAGGCTTCGGTACATAGACCAGTACCTGAGAAAGTACCTTCGGGAAGTGTGTCAGCTATATCACTACCCGTTGGTCAGTAGTTACAACCAAAGGTACTGGTAGAGGACACGTATAGGATTAGTGCCTTACCTATGATTCAGTATCAGATACCCCTCAGGTTCCGAGGAGAGCCCGAATTACAGGCAGCTGAGGACTAGATTGAAAAGGTGGCTAAGAGTTCTCTAGAGCATCTACAGCTTTGGCAGGATGACATGTCAGTATCTGAGTATTCATCAAGGTGTACCAATAATTCCTGGTACTCGATGAATACGATGCAATCAGTGCTTTGGGGTTTAGACTTTCTAGGGAAGTGTGTTTAAGGATGACCGAGCCATCACTATTATTCTATGCATTCCTACTAATGTTGGGGTTCTAGAGAGTACCTTTGTGGTTGAATGTTCTTTGGATGAGTGGATACAACCAGTGAATGTTAGTAGTGGGAAAATAGGAAACTGACACCAGTCTCAGAGACTTGGGCGTGTAAAATTGTTTCTGGAAGAAGTGTTAGGGACAGATGAATCTGCATGGCTATAGACGTGGAAGCAGAGCTAGGGGAGAAACATGAGGTGGTGTACATTTAGACATGTTACAACCACCCCCCATTGTGGTCCCCGCCAGGCTGAGGGAGCTGGAGGACAGGGGAAGAGAGTAGATGCATGCAGTCAAGGAATACAACCCAAGGTCTCTAGGAATGATTCAAGGTACAGTCTGTGTATACTACCAACTTCCATAACAATATACATAGGCACCAATCATTCCTTCCCTCCACAAATCTTTTCCAAGACCTAGAGTTTCCGGTTAAACCATTGACTTGACCTTCACATCTGAAGATACCTTTGGAAGGAGACTCGATAATCATACTTACACCGACAGTGTGATCTGACCCTTGAGGCGAGAGTTTCGGTTGGAACCTCTTGGTGGCAGCGTCGAGGAATTACGACGTTAGTTTGGGTATGGAATGGAAATCCACAGTTCATACTCAAATTGACTGTATTAGGAAAAAGGTTTTGGTTTATCTACAACTTTGGAATGGGGGTTTCCTTGGTCTGTGAAAAAGGAAACCCAGGCAGCACAGGATAAACTCATGCATAGGAGGGTGCAACTGATCACTCTTGAGTTGTCCAACCATACCCTCATGGAAGTAGGAGTTTTGAGTTTTCAGTTCCCAATAGAGTGGCTAGAGTTCCTCCAAGACTATGACTTTGAGATAGTCTATACTCCTCAGAAGGGGAACGTGGTAGCCAACAGGAGGTTTGGCCTACAGCTGCTGAGTGTGGTTACATAGCAGCTAACCGATTTGTGGATATACTATGTGGATCAAGATGGAGCATCTTATCTTTAGTCTTTGACAGTCACTCCCCCACTTCTTCAGCAAGTCAGGGAGGTGCAGTGTGGGGACACTGACTGCGAGGCTCGACATGTTCAGATATCCTTAGGGCAGCCACCTGATGGATTTTATGAAGGTGGGGAGCACGCCATCCTATTTAGAGGACGTACCATGGTACCTGTAGCTCTATAGGAGGAGGTGTTGAGGGAGTCTTATACGTCCCCTCTGAAGGTACATCCTAGTGTGGCGAAGATGTATTAGGATCTTTGACGTCAGTACTGATGGCCCGGGATAAAGGAAGTAGTGGCAGAGTTTGTATCATGATGTCTCACTTGTCAGCAAGTGAAGACTGCACAGAGTTGACAAAAGTCTTATACTGACAAGATACGAAAACCCTTGGAGTTCCAGGAGGTGGACCATGTATTCTTGTGATTCTCTCCTCTATAGGGACTATGAAGATTTGGCCAAGGTGAAAAGTTATCACAAAGGTTTATCAGTCCTTTTATGATACTTAGGAGGATAGGCGAGGTAGCATACCACTTTTCTCTTCCACCACAGTTAGATAGGGTGCATGACGTCTTCCACGTATCCTAGCTGAGGAGATACGTGCACGACCCACCCCACATCATAGACCATGGCGAGATGGACTTCGATGATGGGGTGATGTTTACGGAGGTTCCAATAGAGATTGAGGATCGAAAGTAGCGAGTCCTTCATGGGCGGTTGATACCTCTGGTGCGCTTTTGATGGCAGCACGAGAACCTCCAGGAGAGCACATGGGAGCGGGAGGCTCAAATTCATGCCTAGTACCCTCATTTGGTTGTTTTTACTTTGTTGTGGAATTCAGAGATATAAATCCCTAAGGTGGGGAGAATGTAATGTCTTCGAAATTTTGTATAATTTTTTTTAATTATATAGAATTATTTCGAGACTGTGAAAGCTGACAGTGTGCGATTCCAAGGCCCGAAGTGCCTAGAATGATCCGTCGAAGTTTTGTTACACTTTAATTAGAATGCGTAAGAAGTTTTCCTGATAAAGTGGAATAACTCTTAAATAGTTTCCCGAATTAGAAATATGAGGGCACCGTTGCGTTCAGGATGGCGGGTTTACCCTATCCGTGATTTAAGTTTAGTCGGCACGCGCCTCCTGTGAGAAAACCCAAAAATGGAATAATCGTGAATAAAATAATTAAATAAATTATTTTATTTTTCAAATGATTATAACTAAAAAATGGTAACTTGGATTTAATATATGAGACCACCAATGAAATCATGAGGGTATTCTCTCTTTAGGAAAATATTAACATTGGTCAGCACGGGCCACCAGTGAAAGTTAGTTTTTGGACGTAAATAAAATAATTAAGTGAAAATTATTTTATTGTAAAATTCATAACTTCTAAAAGGTAACTCGGATTAAAAATCCGAGAGTACCATTGAGTTTTTTTTGGGGCGTGTTTCACTTAGGTAGAGCCTAACCTCAACCGGCGCGAGTCAAGGGTGACTGTTATAATTTTTCTGAACTTTTTTTTCGGGTACGTTCAGTAAATGCACGAGCAGCGTTATATAACTTTTTAACCAGTGCTCAGAATTGAAATCTGAGGGCACCGTTGAACTCAAAACGCCGATATTCGCTTAAGGAGACCTTCACCTTGACCGCAGTAAGTCGAGGGTAAAATTTAGTTTTTGTGAATTTCGTGGGAGAGTTATAAGAATAAAAATAAAATAAAGCACAACTTTTATTTTATTTTTAAAACGTCACAATTTGTATCTGCAGTGGTGGGGACCACCCAAGCTAGGAAACCCCCCAAATTGAATACTTAATGGTGGGGACCACATGACCCCCTTGAACTCGCTCTTTAATGATAGAGGTGACTTTTGGTTTCCTCTAAATTAATTATGCCAACCTCATCATAATTAATGACCAAATTTAATTTAATAAGTTGGATATTCTTTTTATTAGGTTGGGGTAAAGTCGTTGGAGAAGGTTGGAAAAGCCTTGGAGAATTTAGAAAAACTCTTCTTCTCCAAAGAAGAACTCATCTCTGATGAAGAACTTGCTCCAACGAAGAATGAGGAACCGACCCCGAGCTGGGATCAGAAGTGCCTTGTGGGAGCGACGAACACCGACGCTCTTAAACGACTTCATATTCTTCCTCGTTCCTCCTCCTACGGAACCTTCAAGGTGGGGTTTGTTATTTTGAATACCCTATTACCCGTTCTTGACATTTTTCATGATTCAATAATTATTGAGCTTCTTGCTACCGCCCTAACGCGGAGGGTGCGGGCCAAACGAACATGGTAAGGCCTCTCCGTAATACTTTTAGGTTTTTGGTATGTTCTTAGTGAGGGAGGAGGACGACGACCGGTGCCAGAGATTGGCACCGGTGGGACTCGGGAGCGGCAACCAGCACCACGACCGATCGGGAAGACGGCGACGGCGCAACCGCATCGCCGAAGAAGATCTGCGGCCCGTCGACCGCGGTGGAGAAAGGGCGGTGGCTGACACTCTGGTCGGCTGCACGAAGGGGACGGTGGCGCACGTCTGCGCTGCCTGGTGAGCAAGAGCTGCGACCTTGTGCTGTGATAGCAAAGGGAGGGCGGCCGGCCGAGCCGGCCACCGGTGAAGGCGTGGCGCACGACCGCACTGCGCGGAGGAGGGGGCAGGCCATCTGGCCAGCTGTGTCTGGCCGTAGAAATGCGAGCCCAGCAGGTCGCTGCACCGTGGGCCACCGCACTATGAGCTGAGTGGGCCGCCGCACCGCGAGCCCTGATGGGCCGAGCGGACCCGGGTCGGGCGGGGTCGGGCCGGGTCAGTCCGACCGGGTCGGACCTGTAAAGACCCGGAAACTCCATGTAATTTTTTTAATTATATGGAATATTACAAGACCATGAAAATTGACAGCGCATGATTCTGAGGCCCGGTGTGCTCGGAATGAATTTCTGAACTTTTTTTAGGTACATTTAGTAAATGTACGAGCGGGTTTTTGTAACTTTTGAACCGGTGCTCATAATTGAAATCCGAGGGCACCATTGTACTCGCAACACCGATATTCGCTTAAGGAGACCTTCACCTCGACCGTAGTAGGTTGAGGGTGAATGTTAGTTTTTGTTCTTTTTCATGGAAATAAAAATAAAATAAACTTTAATTTTATTTTATCCTCCCAATTGAATGATCGGTGGTGGGGACCACCCGAGCTAGAAAACCCCCAATTCAAATCCATGGTGGCAGGGACAACCCGAGCCCCTCTTAATGGGGGGGGGGGAGACCTCTAAACTCCCCATTAATTATTCTCCCATTTAATGATTCCAAATTTAATTATGCCAACACCATTTAATTAATGGACAACTCTATGTTAAATTAATGAAACATAATTTAATATGGTTTGATTTTCATTTTTGGTGGAATTGGGGGAAGTGTTGGCAAAGGGGAACTGGGAGAGAACTTTAGAGGAATTATTCTTCTCCAATGAAGAACGCTTCTCCAACGAAGAACGCCGACGTTCTTTAATGACTTCGGCTTCTTCCTTGTGACATCCTCCAATGTGGGACGTCTTCAACAACGAAAAACCAATGTTCGTCCTTCCCTCCTCATGGTGTCAACAAAAATTCAAGGTAGGGATCGTTGTTTTGAATTTCCCCTTTCCCTTTCTGGTCATTTCTTCACTATTCAAGAAATATTTGAACCGCTTGTTACCGCCCTAACGCGGAGAGTACGGGCCAAACGAACATGGCCCGACTCCTCCGTGAAATATTTGTAGTTCTCGGTATGTTCTTCGCGATGGAGGAGGACAGTATCCGACACCGGTGGGGTTTGGAAATGGCCACCGGCACCGTGGACGACCGCGAAGATGGCGGCGGCGCAACCGCGCCGTCGAAGAAGGGCCACAGCTCGTCGGCCGTGGGGGAGCAAGGGAGGCGGCTAGCGGAGGCCGGCCGCACAACGGGGCGGTGACGCATGTTCGCGCCGCCCGGCGAGCAAGGGTCGCGGGTTGTGATGCGACTATGAAGGGGAAGGCGGCCGACATTCGGCCGACCATGGAGGGGCAGTGCACGACGCGCCGCCGTCAGAGCAAGGGGTTGTGGCCCTCCTGGCCGTGACAGATGGCGGAAGGCGGCTGGAGTTCGGCCGGCCACAGAGGGGCGGCACACGACGCTCCACTGGGAGGACAAGGGCCGACCGTTTCAGCCGGCCGAGCTGGACCGAGCAGGACCCAAGCGGGTCCCGCGTGTTGCTGGCGACCGAACGGCTTCGGCCGTTCGATGAGAGGAGGCTAGGGGAGTGCGACTCCCCCCCCCCCCCCACATGAGGCCAGACCATGCCACCTAGTGCAGGATAGGCCAGACCTAGCAAGCCGGGTTGACCCGAACCGGGTTGGGCCAATCCAGGCCGGGTCGGGTCGGTCCGACCGGGTCGTACCAGACCCGGACTAACTTCGACCTATATTCGCTCATTTGGACATAACTTTGGCACCGTGCCTCTATTTTAAGAATCGTCCGTGGAAACTGAAACCTTGTAGTGAGACTAGCCTTTTGGTATACCCCACCTGAGATTTGGATAAAGTTAGGCTACGGTCGGGTTGGATCGAGCATGAATCTAATCGGGCCCTCAGGACTAAAAGGCTAATAACTTACAGACCGGGCATCCGATTAATGCACCGTCTATTGCATTGAGACCCCTTTTACTTGGAGGTCATTTGGGATAATTCTTCATGGGACTTTGTGGCAATTAGAGTATCGACTAGTAGCTTGAGGAGCGGACTCTTCCGAAGACGAGCAAGCTTAGTGCGGGTACCCTGTAGCTGGCTCTGATGATGTACTGGATCTTGTGTGGGTCTGTAATTTGGGATCCTTCACGGGTCTGCCTCTTAACAAAGTAAGATGATTCAGTAGTTAAATCTAATAATATCTACTACTGTACCTAATATATACCTGGTGTGATCTGAGTTCGTACCTGTGTGGTACTTTCCTTCATGGTAATACCTTGGTGGTATTCTTCTATGCGGTGTACCTGTGTGGTACTTACCTTCATGGTATTTACTTCTTTTGTGGAACATTTGAGCTTTGGGCTATTGGGTTGGACCCTGTGTTTCCTCATAATTGAGATGGGTATACTTGAAAACTTAGGTATATGTATGGGCATATACCTAAGCAGGGTTGTCAGCTGATTTCATGAATTGTGGTTTATCCTTTGTGTATTTTGTGAGACCTTGAGGGTCTCGGGGTCCCTACTGAGTATCATTATACTCACCCCTGCATGTTCTATGCCCGCACCTTGTTGTGTTTGGTGCAGACGATGGACAACTCTAATCGAGTCTGAGGTTACCAGGACTGGACAGTGCCCAGAGGTGGACCATACAACGTGTTGGTATGTAGAGGAGACAGGCGGATGAGGAGTGCTGAGGAGGCGATATGTACCTACCCTATAGGTAGGAACCTCGGAGGATGACCCAATATATGTCTTTCTATTTCTTTAGTTGTATTATTTTTCAGTTTTACTTGTACCTTTACTGTTGGGATTGTATTCCGGCCCCTCTTACTTTCAACACTCTTTTTTCTATATAGTTTACTTGTGTTTGTATATTTATGTGTGCTTGGTTGAGTGTGTTTACAGAATATAAAGGCAATGACTTCCTGGTTTTAGGGGATAAGCCTTTCGGTACTAGTCGCCAGCCCCTGACCTATGGAAGGTGGGCTTGGGGTAGTCACGGCACGGGCCCCAGGGGACGAGTTGTGAAAAATTGGCATCAGAGGACTCGGTTATACCATAGAGCATAGGACTCTAATATTTTTAACGGAAATAGTGTTAAGTGTAGTGAGTGTGGTTATCAGTTTAGGGAATCCAGTGTTGGTGTGGCGGCCGACATATCCATACACCAGGACCCTGAATTTTGATTTCTGACTAAGTGCACGAAAACACTGATTGCGTGTGTGTTTCGAAAAGTTTTCTTTGTGATCTCTTTGAGTCAGCTCACCAGGTATAACTTATTGACCGTGGAGCACCTGTTTCTTTTCAGGATGCCTCCATGTAGACAACCAACTAGGGTACCGAGTATTGTACGCACTGATTGCCCACCGAGCGATGAGGCCTCGGTGCAGGGCCCTCTTCCAGTAGAGGCACCAACAGAGGCACCCGTGGTACCATTACCCATTGGGCCACTGATGCCACCAGCCCTAGAAGCATAAGGTGCATGCCTCTTGAGCGCATTGCATGAGTTCCAGTGCTAGAGGCCACCCAGGTTCAGAGGATAGATGGACCCACATGCAGCCGAGGATTGGTTGGAGGCCGTGGTGAGAGTCTTCCTATTGGTAGGGACACCAGCTGATCTCATGGTGATCCTTTACACTAGTCTTCTACAGGAAGCAGCAGGCAGATGGTGGAGCTTGATGCTCCAGGTTCACGACGAGGTGACACTTCTCTGGATAGACTTTGAGATCTTGTTTTGGGCAGAGTTTGTCCCAGTGATTCTTCGCGCAGTACGCATACATGAGCTTCTTCATCTACGACAGGGCAGTATGACTGTGGCTCAGTTGTCAGCGAGGTTCACTGACCTCTCACACTACTCCACAGATATGGTATGGGACCCCTTCTTCTGGGACCAGACCTTCGAGCAGGGACTCGGGCAGGAGATTAGGGCTTCGATGATTTCTCTCAGCATCCTGATATAGGCGGGGGTATTAGAGCGAGCCCTCTTAGTAGAGAGTTTTCTTGCTGAGAAGTCACCAGTAGTGAGACCCACCATTGGACGTCACGTAGATGAGTCTTCTACAGCATGCAGTAGATAGATGACACTGAGGTCCAAGAGGACCAGAACTATAGGTGGATGACCGCATGACTCAGGATCAGTTTTACGGGGTACCAGAGATAGATCCAGTCATGCGAGGAACATGTAGTGTTTCACATGCGGCAGGAAGGGTCACATGGATCATGACTGTCCGACCCGCCATATGGATGACCAGGAGATGGTCTAAGGACCACCCGAGCAGAGACAAAGCTTCGACTGAGGAGGTCCACAGGGAGAAGGCAGACGTGGAAGAGGAGCTGGCCGTACAACTGGCAGTGGACGATGATTCGAGATGTTATCGCCACCAACACCAGGTGGTCCACCCCAACCACAAGTATCAGGTGGACATGGGAAAGCTCAGCTCCAGGCAGCTAAGCCCTACTACCATGACACTCCAGAGATGATACGAGATACGATCTGTGTCTACTCCACCTTATCTATAGTACTTATAGACACAGATTCCAGTAATTATTTTATTGCCACTGCCCTCGTTTGGAGCTCAGAGATTCTGATGGATTCGTTGTCTCGATCCTTATGACTAGAGACTCCTATGAGAGTGGATTCGATGATTACGAACTGGTGTCAGTAGTGTGAGATTACTCTAGGAGGCGAGTGCTTTGGCTGGGATCTTCTAGTAGCAGCGTTGAGGCCTTACGATGTTATCTTGGATATGGATTGGTTATCTACAGTCCATGCTTAGATTGACTTTATTAGGTGCAAACTGTGATGTGTACTCATGGATGGGACCAGGTTTACCTTCACCGGTGAGAAGGGAGCCTTTGCAGCACATGATGGACTTACCCAGAGGAGAGTGCAGTCGATCACTCATCAATTGGCTAGCCTTACCCTCAAAACGGTTGATGTGGAGAGTCCAAGCTATTCTGTAGTGGTGGACCAGTATGTGGATGTTTTCCCTGATGATGTTCCGAGTCTACTTTCTCATAGAGAGGTGGACTTTTACATTTAATTGTACCCCATGATGACACTGATATCTACAAAAGCGTATCATATGGATCCCACAGAGCTTCGTGATCTGCGAGTACAACTAGAGGACTTACAGGGGTAGGGATTCATTCGACCAAGTGTTTCTCCTTGGGCAGCTCCGATTTTTGTTTTCCAAGAAGCCGGATGGGAGATTTAGTATTTGTGTTGACTATCGGCACTTGAAACAGGTGACCGTGAAGAAAAATTACCCACTCTTGAGGATTGATGACCTCTTTGATTAGCTGAAGGGAGCACGGTGGTTCTCGAAGATAGAACTCAGATCAGACTATCACCAGCTCAGAGTACAAGATGGGGATGTGTAGAAGATGACTTTCAAATGACATTACGACCACTACGAGTTCTTGGTTATGCCATTCAGCATGACCAACGCTCCAGTGGTGTTCATGGGACTCATGAACAGGATCTTCCAGCCATACCTTGATCGCTTTATATTAATCTTCATCGACGACATTCTGATCTACTCGGCTACTGAGGAGGAGAATGCCTATCATTTGCAGGTAGTACTTGACACACTCTGATAGCACCAGCTTTATGGTAAGCTCTTGAAGTTCCAGTTCTGGATCCAAGAGGTTCAATTTCTGGGACATGTCATCTCAGAGG
The DNA here is from genome assembly GCA_963277665.1 of Viscum album. NCBI lineage: Eukaryota > Viridiplantae > Streptophyta > Magnoliopsida > Santalales > Viscaceae > Viscum > Viscum album. Next base: position 1,363,247,804 of record OY728143.1, on the reverse strand, counting down.
TTGTATTTACAGTGGATCCAGCAAAGATTGAGGCGGTACTTGCTTGGGAGACACCCAGGAGTGTGACGAAGGTACGAAGTTTCCTGGGTTTAGATGGATACTACCGGAGGTTTGTGCCAGATTTCTCCAGAGTTGCAACACCTTTATCAGTGTTGATGAAGAAGGGGCAACCATTCATGTGGTTAGAGAGATGCCAGCGGAGTTTTCTGGAGATCAGGCAGAGGTTGACTAGTGCCCCCATCTTGAGGCTTTTGGAGGAGGGCGTAGGGTATGTAGTATACTACGACGCATCAGGGACTAGGATCAGATGTGTCCTAATGCAGGAGTGAGTAGTGATCGCATATGGTTCTCAAAAGCTGAGACAACATGAGCAGAACTACACTACCCATGACCTGGAGTTAGCAGCAGTGGTCTTCACCTTGAAGACAAGGCGAAATTACTTGATGGGCGAGCATTTTACAGTCTACTCAGATCACAAGAGTCTCAGGTATATCTTCTCGCAGAAGGACCTGAACCTGAGAAAACAACGTTGGATCGAGTTTCTCCAGGACTATGACTTTGAGATAGTCTATACTTCTGGGAAGGGAAACGTTGTACCAGATGCACTCAATAGGAGATCTAGTATACAACTGCTAGGTGAGGCAATAGAGCAGCTGGCCGCTTTGCAGATATCCATTATGGATCGAGATGGAGCATATTTTCTTCAGTATCTTATAGTCACTCCCCCACTTCTTTAGTGAGTCAGGGAGGCACAGTACGGGGACACTGACTATGAGACTCGACATGCTCAGATATCCATAGGACATGCACCTGATAGATTTTCTGAATGTGGGGATCACGTCATCCTTTTAAGAGGACGTACCATGGTACCAGTGTTGATTCGGGAGGAAGTGTTGATGGAGTTCTACATGTACCCTCTAGAGGTACATCCAGGAGTGGAGAAGATGTACCAGGATCTCTGAAGACAACACTGGTGGTCGGGAATGAAGAGAGTAGTAACAGAGTTTGTCTCTCAGTGCCTCACTTGTCAGCAAGTGAAGGCGGAGCATCAAGTACCAGCAGGCTTAGTTCATCCTTTAGAGGTCCCAGAGTGGAAGTGGGATGAGATATCCATGGACTTCGTGACATGACTTACATGTACATCCAGGGATCATGATTCTATTTGAATGATCGTTGAACGACTCACCAAGTCATCCCACTTCCTACCAATCAGAGAGCATGGTTTAGTAGAGAGCTTGGGATGCCTCTATTTGTAGAAGATTGTGCGGCTATAAGGAGTACCCTCGATGATTGTCTCCGATCAAGATGCACGTTTCACTTCCCAGCTATGGAAGGGATTGGAGGAGGATTTCAGGACGCATCTTCGTTTGAGCACCGCCTTCCATCCTCAAACGGATGGCCAGACTGAGCAGACCATTCGGACCCTTGAGGACATGCTATGTGCTTGCGTCCTTGACTTCGGTCGCATTTGGGAGGTTCACTTGCCTTTGATGTAGTTTGCTTACAACAACAACCATCACTACACCATTTGGATGACACCTTTTGAGGTTTTGTATGAATGACCTTGCAGATTGCCTTTGTGGTGGACTAACCCAGGGGAGTCAGCACTCATAGGACCAGAGATGGTTCAGGCTACCACAAAGAAAGTGTAGATCATCCAGGAGCGGATGAAGATTGCACAGAGAAGGAAGAAGTCTTATGCCGATAGGAGATAGAGACCTCTGGAGTTCGAGGATGGTGACCACGTCTTTCTACGGGTTTCACCTCGACCAGGTTTCCAGAGATTTGGCCAGGGTGTCAAGTTATCTCTGAGGTTTATCAGACCTTTTCAGGTCCTCAGAATAGTTGGCAAGGTGGATTACCGCTTAGCACTTCCACCTCAGTTGCATTGGGTGCACGACGTCTTCCACGTATCCCAGCTGAGGAAATACGTGCATGATCCTACCCACATCATTGACCACGGTGAGTTGGACATCAACGATGGGGAAATGTTTACGGAGGTTCCAATAGAGATTGAGGATTGACAAGATTGGGTCCTTCATGGGCAGACAATACCTCTGGTGCACGTTCGCTGGCAGCACGAGAACCTCTAGGAGAGAACATGGGAGCAGGAGGCCTAGATTTGTGCTCAGTACCCCCACTTGTTTTCTTAGTTTTTGTGTTGTGTCTTTCAGGGACGCAAATCCTTGAGGTAGAGAGAACGTAAAGACCCGGAAATTCCATGTAAATTTTTTAATTATATGGAATATTATGAGACTGTGAAAATTGACGGCGCATGATTCCAAGGCCCGGTGTGCCCAAAATGAATTTTTGAACTTTTTTTAGGTACGTTCAGTAAACGTACGAGCAAGTTTTTTCAACTTTTGAACCGATGCTCATAATTGAAATCCGAGGGCACCGTTAAACTCACATCACCAATATTCACTTAAGGAGACCTTCACCTCGACTGCAGTAGGTTGAGGGTGAAATTTAGTTTTTGTGCGTTTTCGTGGAAATAAAAATAAAATAAACTTTAATTTTATTTTTATCCTCCTAATTGAATTCTCAGTGGTGGGGAACACTCGATATAGAAAAACCCCCAATTTAAATCCATTGTGGTGGGGAAAACCTAAGCCCCTCTTAATGGGGGGGGGAGACCTCTCAAATCCCCATTAATTATTCTCCCATTTAATGATGCCAACTTTAATTATGCCAACACCATTTAATTAATGGCCAAATCTATTTTAAATTAATGAAACATAATTTAATATGGTTGGATTTTCATTTTTGGTGGAATTGGGGGAAGTGTTGGCAAAGGAGAATTGGGAGAGAACTTTGGAGGAATTATTCTTCTTCAACAAAGAACGCTTCTCCAACGAAGAATGCCGACGTTCTCCAATGACTTTAGCTTCTTCCTCGTGACATCCTCCAATGTGGGACACCTTCAACAACGATAAACCAACGTCCGTCCTTCCCTTCTCACGAATTCAACAAACCTTCGAGGTAGGGATTGTTGTTTTGAATTTTCCATTTCCCGTTATTGACATTTCTTCGCGATTCAAGAAATATTTGAACCGCTTGCTACCACCCTAATGTAGAAAGTATGAGCCAAACGAACATGGTCTGACCCCTCCGCAAAATCTTTGTGGTTCTTGGTATGTTCATCGCGATGGAGGAGGATGATATCAAACACCAGTGGGGTTTAGGAACGACGGCCAACACCATAGCCGGCCATGAAGATGGCGGTGGCGCAACCGCGCCGCGACCCATCGGCCACGACGAAGTAAGGGAGGTGGCCAACGGAGGCCGGCCGCATGACGGGATGGTGGCGCGCATCCACAATGCCTAACAAGAAAGGTCTGAGACTTGTTCTGCGGTGGGGAAGGGGAAGGTGGATGATGTTCGGCCGGCCGCAGAGGGCCAGTGCACGACTCGCCGCCGTCGGAGCAAGGGGCCACGACCCTCCTGGCCGCAACAGATGGAGGAAGGAGACCGACGTTCAGCCGGTCGCGGAGGGGAGACACACAACGCACTGTCAGGAGGACAAGGACCAGACGTTTCGGCCATCCAAGCTCGACCAAGCGGGACCCGAGTGGGTCCCGCATGCTGCTGGCGACTGAACGGCTTCGGCTGTTCAGTGAGAGGAGGCAGGGGGCACACGACCCCCCACACCCCCCTGCATGCGGCTAGGCCAGGCTGCCTAGTGCGGGCCGGGCCAGACCCATCAGGCCAGGTCGACCCGAACCAGGTCATGCCGATCCTGGCTGGGTCGGGTCGGTTTGACCGGGTCAGACTAGACATGAACTAACTTCGACCCATATTCTCTCTTTTGGCCATAACTTTGGCACCAAGAATCCATTTGAAGAACATTCTAAAAAACTGGAAACCTTGGAGTGATAAGGTCCTTTCAGTATACCCCACTTGAGATTTGGATAAAGTTGGGGTGTGTTTGGGTTGGATCGAGCATGAATCCAACTAGGCCCTCAGGACCAAACGGCTAATAACTTACAGACCAGGCGTTCGATTGATGCGCCTTCTATTGCATTGAGACCCCTTTTACTTGGCAGAACTTTGGGATACTTCTTCATGGGACTTTGTGGTAGTTGGAGTATCGACTGGTAGCTTGAGGAGAAGACTCTCCTAAAAACGAGCAAACTTAGTGTGGGTACCCTGTAGCTGGCTCTGACGATGTACTAGGATCCTGTGTGGTTTTTTAATTTGGGATCCTTCGTGGGTCTGCCTCTTAACAAAATAAGATGATTCAGTAGTTATATCTAATCATCTCTAATACTGTACCTAATATATACCTGGTGTGAGATGAGTCTGTACCTATGTGGTACTTTCCTTCGTGGTAATTCCTTGGTGGTATTATTCTGTGTGGCGTACCTGTGTGGTACTTACTTTCATGGCATTTCCTTCCTTTGTGGAATAGTTGAGCTTTGGGATATTGGGTTTGACACTGTGTTTCTCATGATTGAGATGGGTATACTTGATAACTTAGGTATATGTATGGGCATATAACTAAGTAGGGTTGTCAGTTGATTTCATGCATTGTGGTTTATCCTTTGTAGATTTTATGAGACCTTGAGGGTCTCGGGGTCCCTACTGAGTATCATTATACTCACCCCTGCACGGTCTATGCCCGCACCTTGTTGTGTTTGGTGCAGACGACGGACAGCGCTGATCGAGGATGAGGGTACCAAGACTGGACGGTGCCCAGAGGTGGATCATATGACATGTCAGTACGTAGAGGAGACGAGAAGATGGGGAGTGATGAGGTGACGATCTTTACCTATCCTTCAGGTAGGAACCTCGGAGGATGACCCAGTAGCTATCTTTATCTTTCTTCAGTTGTACTTGTACCTTTACTATTGGGCTTGTATTCCAGCCCCTCTTACTTTCATCACTCTTTTTGCTATACAATTTACTTGTGTTTGTATCTTGCTGTGTGCTTGGTTGATTGTGTTTACAAGATATAAAGGCAATTAATTCCCAATTTTAGGGGATATGCCTTTCAGTGATAGTCTTCATCCCCTGGCCTATGGAATGCGGGCTTGGGGTAGTCACGACACGGGCCCCGGGGGACGGGTCGTGACAGGACTGGACCCAGACCAACTTCGACCCTTTTCGTTCTTTCAGCTATATCTTGAGCTACGGGCATCCGTTTAACGAACCGTCTACAGCGACGAAAACCTTGGATCGATATGGTCCTTTTGGTATAACCCAATTGTGTTTTGGATAAAGTTGAGGTACAACCAGGTAGGATCGACCATGAATCCAACCGGGCCCTCGGGACTAAAAGGCCAATAACTTACAGACCGAGCGTCCGATTGACGCCCCGTATGTTGCGTTGAGATCCCTATTACATGGAGGTCCTTTGGGATACTTATTTTTGGGAATTTGTGGCAGTTTGAGTATCGACCTATGGATTGAGGAGCGAACCCTCCCAGAATCAAGCAAGCTTAGTGCGGGAACCCCGTGGATGACTGTAACATGAGAAAGGGATCCTATGTGGGTCTATGCTTTGGGATCCTTCATGGTTTTATGCTTGAGGATCACACATGGATCCACTCTAGGAGCCCATCTGGGACTACTCTAGGATCATGTGTTGGTCTGCTGTACTAGGATCCTATGTGGGTCTGATGATGTACTAGGATCCTATGTGGGTCTGATGATTTAGGATCCTACATGGGTTTGATGATTTAATATCCTATGCGGGTCTTCCTCTTAACAAAGTAAGATGATTCAGTAGTTACATATAATCATCTTTACTACCATACCCAAGTTATACCAGGTGTGAGCTGAGTCCTCTCCTTTATGGTGATTCCTTTGTGGTATTCTTCTATGTGGCATACCTGTGTGGTACTTTCCTTCGTGGTGATACCTTTGTAGTATTATTCTATGTGGCATACCTGTGTGGTACTTACTTTCGTGGTGATACCTTTGTGGTGTACCTGTGTGGTACTTACCTTCGTGGTGATACCTTTGTGGTATTCTTCTGTGTAGTGTACCTATGTGGTACTTACCTTTATGGTGATACCTTTGTGGTATTCTTCTGTGTGGCGTACCTGTGTGGTACTTTCCTTCGTGGTAATACCTTGGTGGTATTCTTCTGTGTGGCGTACCTATGTGGTACTTTCCTTTGTGGTGATACCTCTTTTTAATTCTTCTGTGTGGTGTACCTGTGTGGTACTTTCCTTCGTGGTGATACCTTTGTGGTATTCTTCTGTGTGGTGTACCTATGTGGTACTTTCCTTCATGGTGATACCTTTGTGGTATTTTTCTGTGTGGAGAACCTATGTGGTACTTTCCTTCATGGTGATACCTTTGTGGTATTCTTCTGTGTGGCATTACCTTTGTGGTGTTACCTTCGTGGTATTCTTTCCTTCGTGGAATAGTTGAACTTTGAACTAATGAGTTGGGCCTTGTGTTTCCTCATGAATGAGATGGGTATACTTAATAACTTAGGTATATGTATGGGAATATACCTAAGTAGGGTTGACAGTTGTTTTCATGCTTTGTGGTTTATCCTTCGTGGATTTTGTGAGACCTTTGTGGGTCTCGAGGCCCCTACTGAGTATCGTTATACTCACCCCTACACGGGCTACGCCCACACCTTGTTGTGTTTGGTGCAGATGATAGATAGCGTTGAATGAGGACGAGGGTACCAGGACTAGAGGTAGCTCAGAGGTGGACCTTAGATGAGGCATACCGTAGAGACGACTGTTCAAGAGCTGTACCTACCCTTCAGGTAGGATCCTTGGCGGGAGTTCACAGGAGCTATTTTAGTTTACTTTTACTTTTTAGTTTTCTTGTACTTTCCAGTTGGGCTTGTATTCTGGCCCCTTTTCCCTTTATATACACACTCTTTTTACTATTCAGTTTACTCTTGTTTGTATCTTGCTGTGTGCTTGGTTGCATGAGTTTACAGGTTATAAAGGCAATTCCTTCCTAGTTTTAGGGAATACGCCTTCCAGTGCTAGTTTCCAGCCCTTGGCCTATGAAAGGCGGGTTTGGGGTAGTCACGACATGGGCCCCGAGGGACAGGTCATGACAGATCATGTGTTCTTAAATATCACTCCAATCCTTTGAAGTTGTCATTTTGTTAATTAGGGAAAGTTATCTCCTCGATACATAGATCCTTTTGAGATACTTGAATGGGTGGGTGAGGTGGCATATCAATTGACATTTCTACCACAGTTCAGTGTTGTGCATAATGTGTTTAATGTATCTTAGTTAAAGAAGTATAAACCTAATACTGACCATGTGATCCGATGAGATCATGTTGAACTAGAGATATATTCTTTGTTGGTACATATCCCTGTGCGAATTATGGTTAGGAAAGATAAAGTCTTGTGTGGTAAAAACATCGGTCTAATGTGGGTTTTGTGGAAACATGGTCAAATTCAGGAAGAGACATGGGAACACAAAAAGGAAATGTGAGAGTAGTGGATAGAACTATTTCAAAAAAATAATTGTTTTCTACTTTCCAAGGATGTATAGGCCAATGTTGGGGATAACTTAGTACTGAAGTTCCAAAGGATCGAATAACAACTGGGGGGGGGGTGTTGATTCATTTGTTCACTTTTTATGAGTTTCAAAACTTTTAGAAACTTAACCCCTAAAACCTGTTAATATTTATTTCCTTATCAAATTTTAGTAAATACTCATGCATGAAAAAATAAGAAATAAATTAAATCATACAAGATTTACAAGGTTTATCTTCAGTGTGAGAACCTACATCCTTTCCAAAGCCACTCCCATGGGTATATGGAAATACACTATTATGAATAAGTGAATACAACTTGTGTCAACTTCCATTATACACCTTCTATCTCTCGATAGGAATGATTATACTATCTCCCATTATTTTATAATGTTTTATAATAAAAAAATTGAGCTAAATAAAATAATAAATAATTTGTTGAAACTGCTCCACAATTACTCAATCCGAATCCCTAGTCCAATTTAGATGGATTTGATTTTCTCAATTCGATGATGTTGGATCTGATTCACTAAATATAATGATGTTGGATCCAATGAACTCAGTTTGATTAATTCATTATCAGTATGCATTACTCAAAGTTTACTCAAATTCTCAATACGATCTTTCTTAGTCTGATCGACTCAATATGATTTTCCTCAATATGATCTTTCTCAATTCGGTAAAAAAACTTTCAGCTATCTGGCCCTGATCATGAGATCTTTGTCCAGAAATAATCTTCACTTTCTTTCTTTAGTGCTTCACCTTTTCTGATTATGTGAAATTTAAAAATGAATGAATGATTTGAGCAAGTATTTATAGGTGACTCAAAAAACAAAAGCGGGAAACTTGACAACTTTCCCCACTTACTCAAATTTCAAAAACTTCAAAAATATCTCGCATTTAAACTTCAACTTTGACTTATTCAATCCTCCTCAGATTTCTATGAGATTTACATAAAATTTTATTTCAAGTTTGAATTATTCAACTCTTCATAAAACTTTTGGAATTTTCTTTTTGATTCTTCTTCGTAATGAGCTCATTATGATATGCCTTTATTTCTTAGTTCATTATGATCTATTTCTTTCTGAGCTCATTACAAATCTATTTCCTTCTCATATCATTAAGAATCCATTTTCTGATCAAATCATTATGAATATATTTCCTTCTCATATCATTATGAATTATGTTTTATTCTCAGCTCATTACAAATTCTATTTCCTTCTAAACTCATTACGAATTCTGTCTCATTCTCAGCTTATTATGAATTATGCTTCCTTCTTAGCTTATTATGATTTCTATTTTCTTCTCAGATCATTATGATTTATATTTTTTCCTTAACTAATTATGATGGAATTCCCATTATTATGGAAATCCCATTATGATGATTTTTATATAATGATGAAAAGTATTCAATGATGAATCCACTCAACAACTTTGAACTTCTTCAAACTTCATACATTCTTATTCTTTCTTAAAGATTATACCTTCAACAGATATTTCATAATGATGGAATCCCCATTACAATGTATTACTCATTATGATCAAGTGTATTCGATGATAACTCCACTCAACAACATTGAAAAGTCTCAAACCTCATCAGTTATTACTCATTGACAATTTTTTTCTTGATTTATGAAACCGATACAACCATTATGATTCCTACATTCCATAAAAAGATTTTATTATGAGTATGTTTCATGATTTATGAGAAATTCATGATTAGAAGATCATCATTTGATTTATTTTAGAAAGTATGAAAACTTTCTAATTCCCGACTTCATAATATTCTTTCAAAACTCTTATATAGCAATATGACTTCTTCAAACAACAATATATGAATTTCTAAAAAATGATGAGTCTGATGAATCTCTATTATGATTGATCTGAATCTGATAAATCATTTGATAAAAAACTTTATCTTTCCAACTGCTTATTCTTCCAGTGATTCTCAGTCTAGAAACCTGAGTCTGAAAAATGAATTTCTTAAAGATAAAAACTTTTCTTCCCCTTTATCATTGGATTTTAACATTCATAAATTTTCAAATTTCTTATAAAAATCATTATGATGGACTGAGTTTGATTAATTAATAACAAAAACATTCTTATATAAAAATGTTAGTTGTCAAAAAATATAAAAACTTTGTTAAAACAATTTATCAAAAAGGTTCTTTAATCTCCCCTTTGTATTTGTTGACAACACTCATTAAAAACTTTTCCAACTCTCATAATTTTTTCACAAATCAAATTTTATAAACAACTCAATTTTTTTACTTTTATAAAAACATATACTTTCTCAAAAGAGAGTGTCCTGACACCACACTACTGGATAAAGTAATATTTTTAAAGGAATTACTTCCCTCGATGGCAAGAAAATTTTTTATCCATGTAAAGATAAACTCATCCTCAATTTTATTTTAATATCACCCATTTTATGATAACCACACTCTAACACACTTTTATTTTTCTCTCCCTCATTTTATGATAACCACAACTTTAGATTCATAAAAGAAAGATAAGTAAAAAATTATTACATAGTAGAAAGTTGTTACTTTCTCTCCCTCTTTTTCAACATAATCCAAATCATGGTGGGGGTACTTCCTTATGAGATTTAGGAAGACATGGGAGGAGTATAAACATGAAGTTTCATCCTTAATTCTACAAACCTTTATTTTGGAATTTATTTTGTAAATATATCAGCAATATGATACATTGTTGAAATGTATTCCAACAAAACATCTCCAGCAACAACTTTCTCTTTTATAAATTAAAAATTTATATCAATGTGTTTTGATCTTGAATGTTAGACATGATTCTTAGAAAGATCAATTGCACTCTTATTATTACAAAGTATATTCAATGATTTTAAAACTTTTACTTTCAAATATTCTAGCTGAACATTCATCCAGATCATTTGAGTACAAGCCTGAGTAGCTACAAGATATTCAGATTCACCTGTGTTCATAGTTACTGAACTTTGTTTATTACTATGCCAACTCACACAACATTAATTTGAGAAAAAATTCCTCCCGAGGTTGATTTTCTATCATTACAATCTCCATCCCAATCGGCATTAGTAAACCCATGAAACTTTATCTCACTAATTCTTTTATATAACAATACATGTAAAGTTTTTCCTTTGACATATCTCAAAATTATTTTTACTGCCAACATATGTGATTATTTCGGATTACTTTGATACCTAGAGCACAAATTCACAACATAAACAATAGCATGCCTTGAGGATGTAAGATAAAGTTGAATTCCTATCTATTTCTTAAAATCTTTATGATTCACACTTTTTCTAGATTCATATTTACTCAAATTTGTGCTCACTAAAATAGGAGTAGAAAGTTATTTGGATTCTTCCATGTCTAACTTCTTTAACAATTACCTATAATACATTTCTTGAGATAAGAAAATGTATTTTTCTTTTTTTTAACTTGTAATCAAAGGAATAAAGTTAATTCCCCTAATATTGAAATTTAAAAATTATTCTTCATTTCTTCAGCAAATGTTTCAAAAAATATTCTATATCCCCAACAAAAATATATATCATCCACATAAACAATTACAATTAGAGCTCTAGAGTCAACATATTTGACATATAAGTTGTTATCAAAATTTCCTTTAGAAAAATGTAACTTTTTCAAACTATTTTCAAGTTTTGAATACCAAGAACATGGAGCCTGTTTAATCCCATACAAATATTTATTCAGTTTAAAAAATTTGTTTTCATACTCATCAAGTAGAAACCCACAAGGTTGTTCAATGTAAAATTATTTCTCAATATCACCATTTAAGAAAGATGAATTTACATCTATCAGATAAAATTTGTAATTATGATGTGCAACCACTAAAAGAAACATTATAATAGTTTCTAATATTTAAATTGGGTCACAAGTTTCTTCAAAATCCACACCTTCCACCTGTTCATTTCCTTTACAAACAAGCCTGAATTTGTTACTTGAAACTTTTCCATGTACATTTAAATTATTCTGTAAACCCACTTAGTTTTGATAAAATTTTTATTTTCTGGTCATGAAACAAGTTCCCATGTTTCATTCTTCTCAATCTGATCCAACTCTTCATTCATATCATTCACACATTCTTTGTGTTGAATAGCTTCTGAAACTTATTCTGGTTTAACTTTTGAGATAAGTTAAGTAGGATTATCTAATCTCATATTTCTTCATATCTAAACTGGAGCCTTCTAATTTCCAATAATTTTTTCAGATTCAACATGTTTTTGTAAGTTAGGAAATTTCAAAGTTTCTTTTCCAACTGAACTTTCCTCATCACAAGATTCTTTTAAATGTTGGTAAGGATGTTTTGAATTACTTTCATTATCATTGGAAATCTCCAGTATATCCTCCTCATCATTATCAACAACCTTTTCCCACATTTTTAACTTCTTCCATTTGGTGAGTAACCCATAAAAGTTCCTTCCTCATATTTCTCATCAAACTTTCCCAATTCTGGATTTTTTATTTTAAGTAAACATGGACTTATAAAAACTTTAAAGTAATTCAATGAAGGTTTTTTATCATACCACCTTTAATAATAATTCATGTTGTATTATAATATTAGGAAACTTCTATTTTGAACATGTACAATAGTACGAAAAACTTCTTTCCTAAAAAACTTTGAAAGTTTGTATTCTACTAACATACTTCTTCCGATTTACACCAAGATTATATTATTTATTTATAATACTCTATTTTTTTGGAGTATAGGGATAACTATACTAATTTTTTATACCATGTTTTCTTAGATAAGCTTCAAAATCATTGTTGGTGAATTCAGTACCATTATATGTTCTCAACTTCTTTATATTGATCCTCATTTCTTTCTCAACTTATTTTTTGAAAAACTTGAACATTTACATGGCCTATAAATTATGTTTCATAAACATGATGTTTTTCATCTAATTTAAATCATCAATAAAAGTGATAAATTATAAATCTCCTTTTATTGATTGGTGTCTCATCAACCTGCATAAATTAGAATGAATAAGTTCAAGAGTTCTGGTAGACTGAATCTCAACTCTCTTATGACTTTTATTAGTCATTTTCCTTTATAAAAAGTAATAAAAAATGTTCTTCTCTTATTTTAAATTATGGAAAGTTTCTGATAGCATCAACCTTAGAAATTTTGTTCATGATTTTCTACCCAATGTGGAAAAGTACAAGAGTTATAACAAGTCCACACGTTATTTTCTTCTTCAGTACTCAAGTACCAAGAGTTATGAGATTCTCATATTTGGAAAATGTTACCACTAGTTCTTTCTCCTTTTGTGATAACTTTTACATATTTCACACTTCTGATAATACAAGAATATTTTATTAAAAAAAATTATTTTCCATCATCACAAAGTTGACTTGCACTAAGTAAGTTATGTTTTATCCCATAAACAAATAAAACTTCCTTATATTTCAACTTTTTTTCTTCAATCACAGTGGTTCTAATTCCTCTAATTTTTAAGAAACCATCATTACCAAAGGAAAAAAACCTCCATCATGATTTTCAACATGTTTTAATATTTTCAAACCACTTGTCATGTGTGAGGAAAAACCACTATCAAGTATCCACATTTTGTTTTTTTTTCTTGATTTCAAGGCTGTCTCAATAATAAAATCTCGTTCCAAAACTTTCTTCTTTCCATATTACTTTTCTTTTTCCACTGTAAGAAACTTGTTTTGGAAGAAGTGTCATATATTTTTTGGAATGATGATCATCCTTATCACATACCCAACAAACTTCTTCCATAAATTAAAATTGATTTCTTGTTGGAAAGTTTCTAACATCTTGAGAATTCACTTTTTCAAATTTCTGTAAGTTAGGAAAGATTCTCATTCTATTTTCACTATTTTTTCAACTTTTCTCAAACATTATTCTAGGTAAGGATACATTGTGCCAATAATTATATTCCCTATCCCCATATATTCCACAAAACCAATAATAATAGTCAAATGTTGATTTTCTATTGAAATAAGTCCTTCTCTGTTGAAACTTTTTTGAGGTTGATAGATTCTTTATACTATATCATACTTAGGATATGGACCATATTTCCTTCAGAGTGGATATCCAAATTTTGTAGATGTTATTGGTTTCTTACATACATTTCCCATCCAATATTTCTTAATAATTTTTCTAGAACTTGAAATGTTAGAAAAATCAGATGAAACATTATTTTTGGTGGGTGAATATTTCACCCGATTCTTGTTTTAATCCTTATTACCAACTTTAAAAGCCTCATCTTTTACTTCTGAGTATTTGTTGAAGTTTTCATTCATCTTCCTTAAGGTATTTTCAGAATCAATAAGTTTTAAATAAAACTTTTTTTAACTTATTATTCATTAGATTCCAACTCCTTACTAAGATCTTCAATCATCTTTCCTTATTCAAAATTCTTAGTTTGTAACTTAAGATCTCCTGAATTTATTCATCCTTATACTTGATGATAAATTTTATTCCATTAACCAATTATTCACAATATTTCTTAATTACTCTAATTTTTTTATTAAGAGTTTTTTTCCTCAAGACATGTGAAAAGTTATGTTATGTGCTGATACTCTCTATAATATTCTTCACCAACTTCTTCATTATCTGATGAATATTTTGTTTTCTCAACTTTTGCAATGAAGGTTCTGAATTTTTCCGAACTTCCATATTCAGAAGAATTGTTCAGTTGATTTTGATTTGACTTTCTTAATCAACATACTTCTTTTATTTCTAGTAAACTTATACTTGTATTTTTTTGATGAATTTTCTTATTTATCATTTTTTCCACTTCTTCCATCAAGGTTTTTCATTGGAATCATCTCGACATTCACCAATTTTCTTCTTGGGGGAATTCATAGAAAAGTTTTTGATTCCACCACACTCAAAACATTTAGGAGGTAGTTTACCTCTATACTTTACTCGTCCTCTTCAATAGTTATTAGATATAAGAGAAATGATTTTATCATTTAACACATTATCCTCTTTACCTTTAGAGTCACAAGGATCAACATCTTTAATATCTTGAATTTTCAACTTTCTCATAGCTTCAAAAGCCATTTCATATTTCATATTCTTTGTAAACATTTGATATTTTATTTTTTCATAATAAATAATAAATTTATTCAATTCATCAAGAGATAAATCATCCTTATCTTATAAAGAGGAAATTTTAGAATCAAACCTATCTAGAAAGTTTCTCATAATATTTTTCACAATTTTTGTATCTTTCAAGACATCTCCAAATACCCTGATGTTTCAAATAATTTCATTTACTATAGTGAAGTATTCATTAATATTTTCTTCATCTCTCATTTTGAAGTCTTCATACTTACTACACCAGATTTGTAGCTTTTCTTCCTTTACTTTAGTATTCCCTTCAAAAATACTTTCCATCTTCTCCCACATACTTTTTGATATATTGATACCCATCACCTTTTTATAAAAATTCTCTAATAAGGATGTAATTATTGCATTTATAAACTTTCTATAAACTTCTCTATTTCTTTTATTATCAAACGTCATAGGAGAATCTTTCTCAATAGATGGAAAACCAATATTTGTAGTATCAAAAAATCCTAGGATAATATATAGGAGTTATGGAATCATCACATTTTTCTATCCATAATAATTTTTTCCTTCAAACATAGAAATTAATCTACTATTTAAATAATTGATATTATCCATGATAAGGATTCAACAAGGGAACCTACCTATGATACCAATTGAATCTCCAAATGATCAAATAAAAACTGAGAGAGGGGAGGGGTGAATCAGCTGTTCACTTTTTTTGAGATTCAAAACTTTTAGAAAATTAATCCCTACAACCTATTAAGATTTATTTAATTATCAAATTTTAGTAAATACCCATGCATGAAAAACTAGAAAAGTAAGTAAAGCCCACAAGATTTAAAATGTTCAACCTCAGTGTGATAACCTACATCCTTTCCATAGACACTCCCATGGGTCTATAGAAATAAACTATTATGAAGAAGTGAATACAACTTGTGCCAATTCCCGTTAGACACCTTATCTCTCCCTATAGGAATGAGTATACTGACTCCCATCAGTTTACAATGTTTTCTTATAAAAAATTGTTCTAAATAAAATAATAAATACTTTGTTAAAATTACTCCACAATTACTTATTCTGAATCCTCAGTCCGATTTTTCTGGGCCCAGTTTTCTCAATATGATGATGTTAGATCCGATTCACTCAATACAATGATTATAGATTTGATGAAATCAGTATGATGAATTCATTCTCAACATGAATTACTCAAACTCTTCTGAAATTCTCAATACGATATTTCTCATTCCGATCGAATCAAAATGATTTTCCTCAATACAATCTTTCTCAATCCGGTAAACAAAATTTCAGATGTTTGATCATCCTCACAAGATCTATGTCTGGAAATAAATTCCACTTGATTTATTCAATGCTACGTCTTTTCTGATTATATTAAAGTTAACAATGAATGAATAATATGATCAAGTATTTATAGGCGACTCAAAAAAAAGCGGGGAACTTGAAAACTTTCCCCGCTTCCTCAAATTTCAAAAACTCTAAAAATATCTCACATTTAAACTTCAACTTTGAATTATTTAATACTACTTAGATTTCTCTAAGATTTATAGAAAATTGAATTTCAAGTTTTAACTCTTAAACTCTTCATAAAACTTTTGGAATTTTATTTTTGAGTCTTCTTCACAATTATCTCACTACGATCTTCATTTATTTCTCAATTCATTATGATATATTTCTTTCTTAGGTAATTACAAATATATGTCCTTCTTAGCTCATTATGAATCTATTTCCTTCTCATTTCATTATGAATCTATTTCCTTCTCAACTCATTATGAATTCTATTTCCTTCTCATCTCATTATGAATTCTATTTCCTTCTCAGCTCATTACGGATTCTGTTTCCTTATTAACTCATTATGATTTCTATTTCTTTTTCAGCTCATTATGATTTCTATTTCTTTATCATCTCATTAAAAATCCATTTCCTTATCATCTCATTACAATTTTTGTTTCTTTCTCATCTCATTAGGATGGAATTCCCATTATGATGGAAATCCCATTACAATGGTTTTTCTATAACGATGGAAAGTATTCAACGATGAATCCATGTAGAAAATTTGAACTTCTTTAAACTTCATTATCTTTATACATTATTCTTATTTTTTAAATATTATTCCTCTGATTTATATTTCATAAATATGGAATCCCCATTATGATGTATTCCTCATTATGATCAAGTGTATCTGATGATAACTCCACTCAGCAACATTAACAAGTCTCAAACCTCCTTAGATATTACTCATTGACAAACTTTGTCTTGATTTATAGAACTAATAAAACCATTACGATTCCTCCATTCCATTAAAATATTTTATCATGAGAATGTTTCATGATTTATGAGAACTTCATGATCAACAAAACATTTCCAGATTTGTTTTAGAAATCATTAAAATTTTCTAACTCCTGACTTCATAATATTCTTTCAAAACTCTTCATCGATAATACAACTTCTTAAAACATCAACATATGAATTTATAAAAGATTCTAAGCTTGATGAATCTCTATTATGTTGGATATAAATCTGATAAATCAACTAATCAAAAAATTCATCTTTCTAAATGATTCTACTTTCGGTGCTGCTCAGTTAGGACACTGAGTCCGAAAATAACTTTCTTAAAGAAAAAAACATTTCTTCCCCTTTATCATTGGATTTTAACATTCAGAAACTTTTAAATTTCTTATAGAACTCATTATTATGTACTGAGTCTGATTCCTGAATAAAAAAAAACATTCTTAAATGAAAATGTTGGTTGTTAACAAATATGAAAATTTTGTTAAAAAAATTTATTAGAAAGGTTCTTCAATTACCCCCAATTTAAAGTAAGTTTCCCTTTCTTTATTATTTTTAAGCATATAAAGTTTATGAGTGAAGTTTGGGAGAGTTTGAAGAACTTTTGGAGTGTTTTTGGGGATTTTCTTTAGGTTTATGGTTTGGGAAAACCATGCAACACCTATAGGAAACCATGCACAATGAGGTAGAGGCTAAAGGGAAGGAACATGGACAGGCACATAGTTTGTACAAACCATGTGGATTGTTAGGAGAAACCACACCACTTGAGGTAGAGGGATTTAGCACGGTTGGTGCATGTTTTGGAAACTATGTGAGACAACCCTGTGAGGTTCCTACTTGATATAGAAGCTGGCGCATGGTTAGCACACAGTTTTCCTAATCATGCCACTAACTATGTACGGGTTAAAAGTGAGATCCTAAAATTGTGGATCTCACACATTTTAGTCTCTATCTCCCTTTTCCCCATCCTATGTGGCCCTAAATAAATATTATCTCTTCCCAAAGGATAAGGAATATTCTCCTATCCATCCGAAGGTGATCCTAAGGCTTCCCTTAGTGTTTTGAAGCCGAATCCTCATAGTAAGTGATCGTTTTTGGTTGTTCTTGGTGCTTTTTCTTAGATCCTATTCTATAACCCTCTCAATTTATTATATATATATATATATTCTATGGATATATATAAGATATTTTATGCCAAGTATGAATATATTTTTCTTTTTTGATGATAGGAGAAGAGATCTAAGGTGAGTTCATAGAGATTTAACCCGATTTTGTTGGCAGTTTTCATGAAGTTTATCATTTTCACCAATCTTTCAAGGTAGGTGGATTCAATCTCAACTTTTATATTTATAAATTGAAGTATTAGTTTCAAATTGTTTAAATTTATTGAAATTTATTGTGAAAGTGGTGTGAAAATCATGGTAGAAACCTTCTTTAGTGATGGTTTGAGGCTTTTTTGGAATTGTGTAATTATTGTGCATGTGCTTTGATAAATGATTTTAAAATTTAAATTTTAAAATAATTGTTTGGTTTGATTGCTGGAAAATGTTTTTCAATAAAAAATTTGTTTTTCTGGAATAGTTTTTAGAATTTAAATAGCTTTGGTATTAAAATGGTTTTGGTATGGTGTTTGGGCATACTTAGTGGTGTGTGTTCATTTTTCATTACAAGGCTTGGTTGAAATATGACCTTATGCTTGGTGCCAAAAGTGTAATGGTACATGGGACTTAGTTACCTTGTGAAGACTTGGTAGATTAATGAGAAATAGCTTATAAGTATGAAACTATCATAATGAAGCATGCATATGTAGATGTGTGGATTTGTGGATTGGAATGAGATATGCCAAATGGAATTTATGAATTCATTTGAGAACACTGCTTGGTCTCTTTCCTTGGAAATTGATGTTGTCTTGAGAAAACTGTTTTACTATGGAAATTTCTTATATGTATTTATAAACCAATTTTAGATTTTTTTATATAAGCTGTTTCATATAAATGTTCTAACATGTTCTATCCTAGTGGCGTGAGTAGGGAAGTCATTTGGGTAAAACCAACTAAGTTTTAGTACTCACCCTTGATTTTTCACTTTGGTGATTTTTCAGATGTTGTTTATCAAGACATGAGAAAAGGTAAAGTATCACATATCTTAGCACTACCTCATGATACTTAGTCTATTTGGTGAAGTTAGAGCATGAAACTTGTTGGATATTTGGAGTTATAGTTTTCTTCGAGTCTTATTTTTTTTATAGTCTTATATCATGTACTTTGATATTGCAGTCTTCCACTGTGGTATTGTTAATGTTTGGTTTTTATATAAATTATATTTCATTGAGTTATTTTATATTGTTATCATGCATGATTTAGTAGTTATTTTATTAAGGTGTATTTGATTGGGTTGTTTATTTTTAAAAGGTAAAATCCTCCCCCACTTGCATTGAATCCCTTGGAATTTATTGCCAACCTTTGGTGCCTTGGGGATGTCTCTTAAGGCCAAGTATAACTTCCTCATCAACTCAAGAAAATGAGGAGGGGAGGGATGTTACAACACTACCACACCCAATAATCTTATTCTTAAAGATATATATATATATATATATATATATATATATATATCCCATACCCGTATGAATATTTTCCATCAAGATGCAGTGTATCTACATGAAACTCAACATTTTCAAAATTCCTCTTATTTCAACCTTTAACTTTATCATAGATAATATCTCATTAAAGTAATATTTAAAAAAGGTTAATTTACCAAGAGGTATTGGCTAAGGAAAAATGTTTTCCAAGTGATTGTTTTCATTTAATGAAAATATTAGAAAAATAGTTTTAACACACTTTTATGTGTTACTACTTATTTGGTAAAAATTTATAGATTTTATTTTTATTTTTTAATGTATTTAAAAATAGATCTTTTAATATGTAATACAAAAGTGATCACTTAGATTTGGTAGGTTGTGGTGACCAAATGGAATTTTAGATCATGCCTATATTTTATAGGTCCAGGTTTGTTCTGGATTGTTTCGCTGCCTTTAGATCTTATGAGAGGGATATATGGTTGGATAGTGACCATAGTTAAACATATTTTGTGTATTTATTTTGTTAAATATAAATATTACCGAATCAAATAGGATTAATATGAATAAAGAATGGATGGAGGTCAATTATCTGACAAAAGATTATGAAGATGGAGTGAAAGAGTTCATCAGGTTTGCAAAAGATCATGCATATGACCCTTCTCAAATCATTTTTTCATCTTTACGCTATTTTTATTCAATAATAATTAGTCTAGATGAGTTGGAAGAACACTCAATCTATCATGAAATAGATCAAAGTTATAAATGTTGGAATAAACATGGGGAAAAACTGATTTTAGCTAGTGGTTGGGATAACACTGCATTTTATAGATCATATGATTTGATTATAGGTGTAGAAAATGATGAAGACTATATTGATGATGTGATTACATATGTGAATAATGTTGAAGATCATATTGAATAAATGGCAAGGATAATTGAAGATGAAGTTCGTGATTTCCCAAAATTGTTTGAGAATTTAAAGAGTTTTGCAAAGATGGAATTTTATACTAGTTGCACTAAATATACAACATTGTCAGCTATACTAAAGCTATATAATTTCAAAGAAAACAATGGATGGAGTGATGCTAGTTTTACATAACTACTTACTCTCTTGAATGAAATTCTCCCAAAAGATAATGATCTCCCTAGCCAAAAATACGATTCCAAACAAATGAAACGCTCGGTGGGTATGATCTCTGAAAGAATACACACCTGCCTGAATGACTGTATACTATTTTTCAAGGATCAAAAATCACTTAAATAATGCCCAAAGTGTGGTGCTTCTTGATACAAGAAATATGAATCCGGTCCTATGAAAGTTGTATGGTACTTTCTGATCATTCCAAGTTTTATGAACCTATATGGAAGTAAGGAGACTATAGGGCAATTGTAATGACACACAAATACAAGAAATAAATATAGGAAACTATGTTACCCAAAAGAATCTTCTTAGTGAAGAGAATTGATCATGAGTATCCTAAATTTGGAATAGTAGAGAAACCTTTGTCTTGTGTTATCCACAAATAGATTTAATCCTTTTGGTTTTTAAAGAAGCACTCACAGTACATGGCCAATTATGTTGGTAAATTATAACTTTCTACCATGGTTATGAATGAAATGAAAATACTTCATGTTATCTATGATTATATCAAGACCAAAAAAACTGAGTAATGATATTAATGTCTATTTGGCTTCATTGATCGAGGATTTGAAATTATTGTGGGATTTTGGTGTTACATTGTATGATACTTATAGAAATGAAGATTTCACATTTATATCCATGTTGTATGGGATGATAAATTAATTTCTTACTTATGGAAAATTTTCAAGATATAGTTTTAAAAGAAATTAAGGGTTTCCCATTTGAAAACAAGATACACAGTCAATTAAGTTGAAACATTCATAAAAAACTGTGTTTCTAGGACATTGCATATTTCTACCCTGATGACATAAGTACCAATATTGTACGACATCATTTTATGGAAGTTCAGAAGAATGTAAAACACCATCTCCACCAACAAGTGATCAACTATTTTAGAAATTAAAATACGTGACATTTCTTTTGGTAAACCATTTTTGGTAAACCTTACAAAAACCAATTGAAAAAAGTGATTAGTTTTTTAATTACCCTACAAGAATTGTCTGTACGTCAGACATGTTCTTGATGTTATGAATGTTGAAAAAAATTCACATGATAATGTCATTAATATGTTGGTAAATGCACCTAGAAAAATAAAGTATGTAATTAAGTCTAGGTTGTACATGGTTAACATGGGAATAAAAGAAGATTTGGTGCCAGTGAAGGGTGAAAAATGAACTTTTCTTCCTCTACTTGCTTACACTCTTTCCAAGAAGGAGAGATATCAATTTTTCAACTTCTTGAATGATATAAAGGTTCCATAGGGGTATTCATCGAATGTAAATAATATCATTTCAATGAACGATTTAAAGTTAAAAGGCCTGAAATCACATGACTACCATGTTTTGATATAAGATCTGATTCCTATAGCTTTACATCTCATTTTGCCCAAAATTGTCCATCATACATTAACCAAGATATGTTTCTTCTTCAAATATATATGTAGTAAAGTTATAGACCTAGAGAAATTACTAACTATGGAAAGATAAATTATCATCATATTATATGAATTGGAAATATTCTTCCCAGCAGTATTCTTTATATAATGGTTCATTTGATGGTTCACTTGGTGAGAGAGATTCGACTATTTGGTCCTGTACATTATAGATGGATGTACTCCATTGAACGTTATTTGAATATTTTGAAAGTGTATATAAAAAATCAAAGTCATCCAGAGGGTTATATTATGGAGAAATAAATTATTTGGGAAGACGTCAAATTCTATAAAAAATACCTATCTGGTGTGGAATGCATTGGTCTACCAAAATCTCATAACATTGGGTGGATTGCGGGTGAAGGAATTTCTAGAAGAGATATTGTCACAATCAATATTACAAACTGAGAGTAGTCCCACCTTTACATTTTTCATAACAGTTTGGAGGTTTCAAAATATTTTGAAACCCAAAAATAAATTCATAGGCATTTGAATCCATAAAGGGCTGAAATATGGATATCAAATACACATAATCAACTGTTTATAGGATGGTTTTAGGGCTATATTTTTAAGGATTCAAATGAAAATCCAGATTCAATTTTAGAATGAATTCAATGGCTATACAGAGGACCAAGTGTGTATGTATTATCTTACAATGGTTATGTAATTAATGGTTATATGTTCTATACAAATAAACACGATGAAGACAGTACCATGCAAAATAGTGGAGTTACACTTATGGATAAAGCGATGAATATTTCTGGTACTAGGGACATAAATCCAATTTACGTGAATATATCATACTTTAGCATCATTAAACAAATAAGGGATTTGGATTATACAACATTCCAAGTGCTGATTTTTCAATGCAAGTGGGTTGATAACATGAGTGCTATTAAAATAGATGAATTGAGATTTTTTAGAGTTGATTTTGGTAAGGAAGGGTACAAAGATGAACCATTTATAATGGAATCACAAACAATACAAGTATTTTATGTTCCATATCCCTCAAACCAAAAGTGGTAAAATATTCTGCTATTGACCAAAACTACTAAAGGATCAGATGAAAACTCAACTGAGGATGACCCTTTCATTGGGACATTGAATTCATTTCATAGTGATCCCAATGTATACGATGTTTTTTATGTCAAAGGAGACCATAATTAAGGGATTTGTATAGTCGATAAAGGGGTCAAATCCCTTCAACCTTTATAAAAAAGAGTTCAATAATCAAGTTATATATGTTTTGTAATATGTATTAGATTTCCTCATCTTATTATGTGTTCCCTAATACTTTTATGTAATATAAATTAAATTTTAAAACACTTATCCAAATAATGACTTCTCCACATGATAGTGCTCCTAATACTAAGGAACAATAGGTCTCTCGACCTACTATTGCTCACAGTGTAGAGAAAAAAACAACCTTCTACACGTGTTGGTGCTCCCAATCCTAAGGAACAATAGGTTTCTCAACTTATTGTTTCTCCCATTGTAGAGGTATAATGACCATCTGTATATGATGATGCTACCACTATAGAGGAACAATATATTAATGATGTTGAATCCAAGGAAATGGTTGGCAATGAAGGACCAATGATGAAAAAAAAGGACTATCATTGTTTGATGGTGTTAGAAAAAATCATTATGGTGAAAATTAAAGGCATCAAATACAAGGTCGGATGGAATGAACATGGCCAGTAT
This sequence comes from Viscum album, assembly GCA_963277665.1. NCBI lineage: Eukaryota > Viridiplantae > Streptophyta > Magnoliopsida > Santalales > Viscaceae > Viscum > Viscum album. Next base: position 1,363,224,109 of record OY728143.1, on the reverse strand, counting down.
GTTAACCCCAACAAGGCCATGTTCGATAGTTACATTGTAATCGTCACTCGACAACGCGTTCCGATTGTTGTAGATTTATGGAACCATGTTGTTCCCATGCTTAAGAAACTTATGTGGGAAGAGATTATGGTAACATTAATATATAATTTCTTTATTTTACTAAAAAATAAAATAATAAAACATTGACTTACTCTTCATTATCCCATGTAAAGTGAATTTATAACATATGACTCCCATAAGAAATACATATTAATTCTTTCTATAAGGATTCACAAAGTCTTTCACACATTTATAATAAGACATCATGTTAAATATGTTTAAGGGAAAATAAACCCACACCCATCACTTATGTATGAACAATTGATAACCCAAGAAGCATGGGATGTGTTTACTGGCCGTTATGCGAATGTGTATTTTCATGTACATTATGGCTAGTAATACATTGTTTGATGATACATGTATTCATAACTTTGATTGAAAAATTTTTATTTATGAAACAAAAAATGAGTGATGAAAATAAGGAATAGGCAATAAAACCAACTTACTCCTACCATAAAGCAAGGATGGTTTATATTTCACTTGAAAACAAATTGGTACGTATTTTAAATCTATCGTAATACTTTTATGTGACATGAAACAACATCATAATTATTTTCCTCTATTAATATGAATATTGATGACTCCAAATCCAAATACACTTCCATCCTATGCCATGTTCTATGGAAAGAGGCATGAGTAAATAAATATGAGATACTAATAGATGAAAACACACAAAAAGTGTGGGAAACATGTTTAAGTTTGACATAATATTTTTTTTTCTTTAAATCGCTATTAAATAACAATGATTACTTATTTTCCTATATTTTATATCCAACATAGTCATAGGAATCAAAAACACCTGTACCAGATGAACACCAAATATCGGTTCCCTTGAAGCAGTCAGAATAGTATGGCCTTGTCAAAGGTGTGGGTTTTAGAGTATCACCCCAAACATATTTTGAGATAAAAAACAATAGGATAAAGATAAAGAAATTAAATAAATGTAAGAAATAATTTACAACCTTGAAGAAAAATTCTAATGGAAGAGAGAGTTGACATAAAATTTTATGGGGTGGAATCAAAGAAAATTAAAAAATCAAGAAAACCATTGCATGAATATCCCGCCCCACCCCCACTAGCTTTGAGGTGATCTATTCCCCTCAAAGATCTGTCATAGTCATGGTAATAAATATTCTAATAATTGTTTTTGTGAAATGTGAATTAGATAGAAACCTATACCTTTCATATACTGATATTCTATAGGGTGAAAATGACTATGATTTATATCTATCAACACCCACCCATCACCTTTTAGCGAGAGCTACAATGTTCAATACCCAAGAAGATAGTCTACACAACATACCACTTCTAACATGTCATGCGAGAGTAGTGATTAATGTAGCTCGTGAGCCAAGAACCGAGCTACCTATTCAACTTGATGATGAAAATATTCATACGATCGACCAAGATATTGGAACACTCATCGCATGAACATCAAATCTTGTAAAAAGCATGTTGACAAGGAGGTATTAATTTCTAATTTATTTTTCAAGATAAAACTTTAACAATTAATGAAAAAATGTATGAACTGATGAATTTTATTAAATACGGACAAAGGGAAGGGGTGAAATGAAAGTCCAACTCAAAATCTTCTAAAGGATCGACCAATCGATCGTAAAGATATTCCGAAATCACATTTAACCCGCCCATTCCATATCCTCATTTACTAACATTGAAGTTTAATGTGGATAAAAAATTAAAAAATGGTAGTAGTCACATAATTGATTTTGAATAAAATATGTATGGAGAGGAAGGTGAATATTACATTAGTGTTGAGAATGTAAATGAAATCTTAGACTATGATTGGCTAGACACCTCAGTTTTAAATATATACATGAGGTTTGTTTTCATGATTTTATTTTCCAAAATTTGATATACTATGTCAATTATTATTAAATACATTTCATATTTTTTGTAGGAGTATATATCAAAAACAATTAAAGGGATTTCTCCATGATTTTTTTGGATTCATTAGTCCTCACACCACCTATAAGAATAAACAAAAATATAATCCAAAAAAAGGATGAAATAGTTATAGGCCTAGTCAAATCGTTTGAAAGAAAAATTTTGGATGAAAAACTATTCTTAATACTAACATTTCATGGGTAAAACTCTTCAATTTAATCATATCAAATATATTTTCATTTCTTTCATTAATTATTCCTTTTTTTGTTTTTATGCAACATTAGATTATAATTATGGTCAATTTAGACACTCCAAAGATTTATTTCCTAGATTCACTACATGGATACCCTACAAATAGACCACACATGATGGTGTTTATCAATTTCTAATACACTACATCCAACATTTTAGAACTAAACATCAAGTTATATAATTTATATTATATTTTAATTATGATTCAATTATGATAGGGTGGTGCATCAATATCATGAAAAATAAAGAAATAAGGACAGGGGCTAATAATAAGGACCCCAACAAGTTCTACAACTAGAAAAGTATCAGGGTATATATAAAAATATTTCACTATCCAAACAAACATAAAAAAATACTTATTATCCTCAATGTTTCTACAGTGTCTGAAACAAACAAATGAAAAAGATTTTGGTTATTATGTTTGTAAATTTATGATAGAGATTGTATTACATAAACAAACTAGAATCCTCGAAGAGATATTTTCATAGTTAATTATTATTTCATTTAAAATATTTATTAATCCTTTGTGTATTTATATTTTTTCATTACTAATATGACTATCTAAAAGAGTCATATTCACAAGATGATATATATTTTCTTAGAAACAAATGGGCAACATACCTGATGGAAGAATGTACAAAAATAGCATGAATACGTGACTTCTATAAAAGTAGTGGATTGTTTCATATTTATGTTTAATTTAATTATTTATAGTATTACTCACATAATAATTTTTTTCTTATACATGTAGATTCCTTTCATATTTATGGGTCAAGAATGTATAAAAGCATCATGAAAAGGTTAATTCTTGTTACTTTTTAATTAATTGTGTCATCATTTTATCTAATATTTGTAAGTTATTTTCCCTATCATCTTTATCTAATACTTATTTAGTTGTTTTCATAGACATTTTAGGAAGCGATAATAGGTACCTTTTTTCCAATGTTAACACACTTTCCATTGCTTTTATTTGTCAAACTACCAATGCTGCAGATTGATTCAATGTTCTTAGTTGAAAAATATTTCTTGAATAAATATGTAGTGTTTCCAGTTAGATAGATAAATAAACTGGTAATTGTGGTAACATTGGAAGTTATAATTTTTTAAGACTTTGGGATGTGTAAAAATCAGCAGCACCTCAATTCGACACATGGTGTGACTAGTATGACTCAAGGTGCATCTCTTTATTTAAAATTGACATTAATTTTAGTAAAATAGACAACTGACATACCCATAACTGAAAAATCACATTTATATTACTTTTATACTTTAGGGAAAAAAATTTATAATCCATTTATAATGTTTAAGAATCATCTGAACCTCAATACAAAACACGATGTGACCAGTATGACTAAAAGTGTCCATTATCAGTTTAAAGCTGACATTTTACTTCAAAATGTGTCACTCACTAAAAACTAAGAAAACACATTAAAATTATCTTGATAATTTAGGAAATATATTCATAAATAATTTTTGATATATAGGAATCCTTCTCATGTCAAACTGATACACGATTTCACCGATATACGTCAATGTGTGTGTTTCCAATTTAAAATGAAATTTTAGTAAAAAAGACAACTAACATACTGAAAACCAAGAAAACTTATTCAAATTATTTTGATAATTTAATAAAACAATCCATGAGTCACTTGGGATGTGTAGGAATTAGTCTCACCTCAATTTGATGCACGATGTGAATGATATGACTCTAATGCGTCTTTTTATTTAAAATTGACATCAATTTTAGTAAAAAGGAACAAGCGACGTACTGAAAAATGAGGAAATACATTAGCATTGTTTTGATACTTTAGGGAAATAATCCATGAGTCATTTTAGATATGTATGAATAATTATCACCTCAATCTGAGGCATGGTGTGATTGGTATGCCTCCAAGTGCTTCTTTTTTATTTATAATTTACATCAATTTTAGTAAAAAGAAAAAATGACCTATTTAAAACTGATAAAATGCATTCATATTGTTTTGATACTTTATTAAAATTATCCACAAGTCATTTGAGACGTGTATAAATCAGCCTCACCTCAATCTGAGACACGGTGTGACCGGTATGATTCCAATAGCATATTTTTATTTAAAATTGACATCAATTTTAGAAAAAGGAACAAGTGACCTAATGAAAACTAATAAATAACATTTGGATTATTTGTATACTTTAGTTAAACTATACATGAGTCATTTGAGATGGGTATGAATTAGACGCACTTCAATATGAGGTATGGTGTGACCGGTATGACTCTAAGTGCGTCTATTTTATTTAAAGTTGACATCAATTTTAGTAAAATAGAAAACCGACCTACTCAAAACTAAAAAACTACATTCATATTGTTTTGATAATTTAGAAAAATGATCTAAAAGTAATTTTTGACATGTAGGAATCAATCATACCTCAATATAATGTAAGATGTGACCAGTATGACTCCAATTGTGTCTTTTTATTTAAAATTGACATTAATTTTACCAAAAGGAACAAGTTTCATACTGAAAACCAAGAAAATGTATTCGTATTGTTTTTATACTTTAATAAAATGATTCATGAGTCATTTGGGATGTGTAGGAATTATCCAAACCTCAATATGAAGCATTTTGTGACTGGTATGACTCTAAGTGAATCTTTTTATTTAAAATTGACATCAATTTTAGTTAAAAGGACAACTGACCTACTCGAAAATGGGAAAACACATCTAGATTGTTTTTATACTTTATAAAAATTATCCATCAGTTATTTGAGATGTGTAGGAATCATCTTCACCTCAATATGACACATGGTGTGACTGAAATGACTCAAAGTGCGTCTTTTTATTTATAATTGACATCAATTTTAGTAAAAATGACAACTGACCTACTCAAAATCAATAAAATGCATATTTATTGTTTTTATACTTTAGAAAAATGATCCATAAGTAATTTTTGATGTGTAGGAATCAAATGAACCTAAATTCAATGCATCGTGTGATCCGTATGACTCAAAGTGCATCTTTTTATTTTCAATTAGCATTAATTTTAACAAAAGGGACAAGTGACGTACTAAAAATTGAGCAAAAACATTATTAATATTTTGATAATTTATTAAAAAATTCCATGAGTCATTTGTGACATGTATGAATCCCCCAAACCTCAATATGACACATTGTGTGACCATTATGACTCGAAGTTCCAGTTATCAGTTTAAAATTGATATTTTAGTTCAAAACATGTCTCACTCACTTAAAACCAAGAAAATGCACTCCAATTGTCTTGATAATTTATAACAACAATTCATAAGTCATTTGTGACTTGTAGGAATCAGTATCACATAAAACTTCCACACAATGTGACTCGTATGACTCAAAGTACACGTTTCTAGTTTGAAATGACTTTTTAGTAGAAAACATAAATTACATACTAAAAACTGAGAAAATGCATTCAGATTGTTTTGATACTCTAGAAAAATGATCCTTAGGTAATTTCTAATGTATAGAAATTATCCTCACATCAATCCCATACATGGTGTGACTGGTATAACTCTAAATGCGTCTTTATTTAAAATTGACCTTAATTTCATTAAAAAGAACAAGTGACATACTCAAAACCAAGAAAAAAAATTTGAATTGTTTTGATACTTTAGGAAAATGATTCATACCTCATTTGTGACATGTAGGAATCAACTGCACCTTAATACAATGCATGTTGTGACTGGTATAACTCTAAGTGTATTTTTATTTAAAGTTGACATTTTTTTAAGGTATTCATTCATATTAATGTTTAATTAATTAATTTATAATATTAATAACATAATATTTTTTTTCCTATATATGTGGATTCTTTTGTTTAGGTTGAGGTGATTTGTTTTGAAATAAATACCATAGGTGGATGTTTTTTGATAGGGGATCACGAGTTCCAAATAAAAACATTAATGTTTTATTTTTTTGGATAGTAATTTTAAATTTAATTATACAAAACATTGTTTTAAATGTATATAGAATTGTTTTTTTGCATTCATGATGTAAAGTTTATTTCAATTAAATTATATATTTTGTGTATAGAAGGTTGTGGTGTGATATTTTTATGTACTGAAGGTTACTGCAGTGTGCTATTATAAAAACAACACAATACAGTAGATGTGACCTTTATCAGCGCTAAAATAGAACTGATAAAGGGGTCCTATATCAATTTTTTTTAATGTTGATAAAGGGGACCCCCTTTAACAACACTATGATTAATAGCACTTTTTAGCATTGTTAGAATCCTTTTTTCATGCTATTAAAGGGAATATCTATAGTAGTTAATGAACCCCACTCTATAACATTTATAGTTTAGAAGATAACCACACCCAATCCACTACACCGCAACATAAAGCCATCAAATGGGGTATAAAAGAAATAATGGATGTAACGATCAAAATAAAATAGATATAAAAACAATAAGAACTACATGGTTTCATATTGCTTCCTAATCCATGGGAGAATGCTGCTTTACTATTTCCAAAGGAAGAAAGAGATGATTATAATGCTAATAATATCACTCAATTCACTAAAACAGTGTCACATCAATGTGATGGTTACTTAAATTATATTAGAGTTCCCATACAGCGCCTTCAGTCTCCACCACCATCAGATATTATGGGGACATTTATCACCTCACCCAATCTCAACAGATGATCCTTTATGTATTTAATGGTTCCCACCACCTATATTGGCTATTATGGTACATTGTTCTCTTTATCATGATATCAAAAAATATGTGGTACAACATATATATGGTGTTCAATCCGTCTGAAATCTCTGACTATCATCCATATGAACAACTGGAGAACTGACGCCACCCACCATCACTCTATCGCCCATCTATCTATCAGAAATAAGTCTATTATAATTTCACTCCTTTTGGTGGTCTTAATTTTCTCCAATATAAAATAATTATTACACTCCCTACAAGTTGGGATCCCATATTTTTGTATAGGTTTTTGAGTTTGCGGCCAGTTTATTGTTGGATTCATACTTGATATTCATAGGGACTCTCACAAACATTGATTTTCTTGATTGAACAGATATGTGCATGCCTCAATGTGCTTTTATGGCTATGTTTGTTACCTCTCATAGCTTTACCTAATCCATGATTAAGCCTCTGTTACCTACCAGTTGTAGCTAAGTATCTATTCATTTGTGACCATGTTGGAAAAATCAAACCACCGATTGGATATGGGTCATCCAAATGTCAAAACTCATCATAATTTCCTAACATTATATTGACTTTACTTCCCACCATCATCATAATTACCTTTATTTTAATTAGGAATTTAGTTGGGGTTTCATTCCATGATGATAGATATGTCATGAGAGTGTTCTAGAGAGATATTCTGGATCACTGAGAGAGTTTTGAAGAGGAAAAGATGGAAAATTTGATTCATTTGAGATACCACTATTTTTTACTTTGTATTTTAATAGACCAATCCTCACTTCTTGATCCCTAAGTAGCTGTCTAGAAGAGATCATAGAAGACATGTTTAATATCTGGGTTAGGATGATCCATAATGCATGAAGTTAAGTTAAAGGCATCTGTTCCATCTTATTTAAATGTTACCAGGTCTTTGTATTGAGTCCAGACACTATAAGTGAGTTTATTTTGGTTTTTTTGGTTCTCTTCATGAGATTATGTTTTATTATTTATGCTTGGGTGTGTAGTGTGTGTTTTTCTAGGAAGGCTAAATGCTAACTCCTTATGAAAGATTTTGATCCCTTCCACCTAGTTTATCTTGGTTTGTTTCCTCAGATATATTTTTCCCTTTACTTGTAACAACCCAGGTAAATATAGAATAAATCAATTTAATGTTTATTAATATAGTTATATTCATTATAAAATATTAAGTAAATTTTAAAACAAAAAGGAAATAGTTTTAATCAAACACTTTTATTATAAGGATTTATTTAAAAGTTTAATTTATAAAATTTAAAATTTTAATTTGAAAAAATTAATTTAATTTTTGAAATCATCATGTCAAAATTTACTTTGGGTGAATTTTTTTTTTTATTTTTTGGAAAATATTTATTTTTCAGCGAATAGTGAAAAATTCATATTTTTGTAAAAAAAATCATTTATTTTCAATAAATTAAGTATTTTAAAAGTAAAAATATATTTTTAATATAATTTCAAGTCACACAAGTATAATTTAGTTATATTTATTCCACTTAATTACTCTTGAATCAAATTTATATTGGATTTTAGTATAAGTTCTTTTTTGGGTTTAAAAACAGGATCTTTTTAAAAACTATTTTAAAATGCATAATGTTTCTATTTTTTAAGTAATTAAAATAATACCTAATGAGAAATGTTTTAAGTGAAATTTAAATATTATATATTAATAAATATTAATATAAATTTATACAATGATTATTATTAATCACAAATTTAATATAAAATCATCTTTTTCTTTAAAAATACACTTCTTGAAAACCTGCTTTTTCATCACATTTATAGGTTTTGTTTTAAATTAAATTTTATCAATTATATGAATTGATTTGGTAAAATTTATTCCATATTCAGAATCATTATAATTTACTTTTTCTAATAAGTTCAACTTATTTTTTACTAGAATGAATAGTGAAAATAGTAAAAAATAATTACCATAGTTAAGGTAAGAATGGGTTTACCGGGGGTTAAATTAAAAATATAATGGTTAAAATGGACTAAAAAATTGTATAAAATATATTTTATAACCATATTTAGACCTTATCATGTCTACTTCCCAATATTAGTTCACTTTGGACCCTTGTAGCATGTGAAAAATGTGAGTATACCTTTTTCTTTTAAAAAATTACAAGTGTGCCACTCATCTCACTTATAAAAGGCTACACCCTATCCTCTATTATCGACACCTAAAAACCATTTTGTTTTGGGAAATTCCCATCAAAATTACAACCTAACTTCCATCCCTTCATCAAATAATCCTTTGTTTTTTATAAATCTATTCTAGGAATACATTAGGCATAATCCTAAAGAGGTGTTCTAAGAAGAGGTAAAATTCCTAACTATGCATTTTTGTTTTATTTATTCTTATACATCTTTAAAATATTATTCCTTTATTATTATATAATAAAAAATTATCTCCCATATAATGATATTTTTTATGTTAAGGGGATAACCTTTATCCATCTCCTCTTCCCTCAAATGGGAAATGTTAACATCACTCGTATGTGTGGAAGACTACCGCCTCATGAACCGATGTGAATGCATTTTCCATCAACCCCTATCACAGTTGGGTATTATGATGAATATAAAGTGTATATATTATATTAATAACATAATTATACCTATAAATTAATTTTATAATATATACCTTTTTTACTTTCCATTTGATAGGGGATACAATAATTTCTCTTGAGTGTACAATGAACTACAGCTTCATAAAGCGACGTGATTCATTTTTCACTAACATTTTATATGGCAGGTAAAAAGGATAAATTAAATGTGATATAAATTAAATAATTATTACATTAATTATATATTTATCATTATTAAAATATAATATATCTTTTTCTTTCTTACCTTTTCACTCACTGAAAAAATGATAACGTTGTTCGCGTATGTGTGGACCACCGCCATTACGAAGCGATGTGTCTCTCTTTTTATCACCACATAACATGGATGATATATATAAGTATATTTAAATAAATAACAAATAATATATTATATTATTATAATTATGTAATAATAAAATATTATTTACCTTCTTTCTATAATGATTGTTAAAAAATAGAAATGTTACCCATGCGTACGTATGACCTACCATCTCCATGATCATAATGTAGTTAATTTTTCATAACCATATATAATTATTGGTATTAAAAGTATAATTGATGAATAAATATGATAATTATTTCATGATTTTTTTCTGAATATATTTAAATAATAACCTATTTGACCATAGTCAACATACCAAAATCATTTTTGACACATAAGCTGAATATGATCAAAACATTCGATGTTAGCCTAAATGATTAAGTAATAATATATAACATGGTAAAAGTGAAATAAAAGGAATAATAAATTTGAAAAAGGTTCTCAATAAATTAAATAATTAAAATAATTTTATTATTCAAGAATATAAAGAACACACGTGACGAATCGAACCCGAGGTAAGATACTTTGTTTCAATTTCCTTTTTTTGAGGAATATTTTGATATTATGCACCTATATTATTTTATGAAGTGTATATACATCCCATTTGATATGTCATATATTGAATTTATCTATTCTCATGGTATTTAAAGTTTTGTTTAATTTTATTATTTCATGGGTCTTATGATTTAAATATTTCCAAAGTGATAAGGGAATTTTCTTTAAAAAAAATCATCTTTCAAAGTTTTTTTCAAACTCTATTTCTCTTCCATGTCCATGTTTTTAAAATGATTTTAGAAATATTTTTTTTATATGGACATAAAATATTTAAAAATGAAATTTTATGTCTTTTTTTTAATTTATTCCAAAGGTCTTCAAAAGGAATATTTTTACATATTTTGTGCAGAACATTTTAACAAAAATATAAAAGGAATGTTCTATTTTAATATATAAAGTGACAAAGAATTTTCTGCCACCATAACCATTATTTTAAGTTTTGATTCTTTTATAAGATTTTATGTTTTCTTTAAATAAAAAACCCTCCTTCCCTTTTTTGTGTATTTTGGTATTGAGTATGGGATTTCAAATGGACATGGTATTTTGGTATTAAAAATGGGTTTTTAAAATAAATGGATATTATGATATATGAAACTGATTTTTATATGAGTTTAAAAGAGTTTTTCAAAATTTTTATGATGAAAAATTACAACCTTAATTTTTTTAATCATGACATGGAACTTCTAAATTGTTTAATATGGGTGCATCCAGATAACATCAGGTGAGCCCATTATAACTTATATGATGGGTGTTCCCAGATATAACTCTAATTCATTAGGTAATGATTATGTTCTCTGGAGAATTATATTATAAGTTGGTCATATGGTTATTCCAATTTGTAAGGGTTTTATGATATAATCTCCCAAGGATCCTACATGACCTTTCTATGCTTAATAATGAGTTTTCATGGAAATAATTCATTTTCAAAAGGTAATATAAATGATCTTTTTAAAATAATGACAATTAAATTTTTGGGTAAAAAGTTAAAAGAAAAGGTTTTCCATGGGTTTTCATATTTTTTACTAAGGTATCAATTTTATTCTTTTTATTTCCTTTACTGAGCTTTTTATGCTCGTCCCACATTTTTAAAACGTTTTTACAGGATTTAAGGATGGGTAAGGGAAAGGAAGATATCAAGCTGAAAGTTGTGAATATTTTTCATGAAAACAAATCATGTTTTTTAAATGATTTATATGGTGTAAAAAATGGATACTAATATGAATTTTACACTTTTTATTATATGGTTTTGTTATGTATGAGTTATGACCAAATTATCTAAAACTTTTAACTATAAAAGATCCTTAAATGTAAGAAAATGAATTCTTGACTTGAAAATCAAGATTATGTAATGTTTAAGGATGATTCATTATAGTTAGTATTATAGGATGGTTTAGATAAATTTATAGGTTAGTATAATATTAATATTATGCCCTTGAAATATTTTACTTTATGGTTAAGTTGAAATGATATTTCATTTTAAGATAACCATGTTGCTTCATTTAAACTATGTATGTTCAGAATGATTTTCCATAGAATAAATAGGGAAGCTTTTCTGGTAAGGCATAAAGAGGAAAATATCCTTCTAAATCAGCATCCCGGGATGGTGGAATTAGAATAGAACATTTTTTTGCAGTGATAGATCAGTTGACACAAGCTATAAATGGTGGTGGTATTAGTGCCAGAGAGGAACCTGATCTACCATGAAGGAACATGCTTATAATGGATCATTTCATGAGGCAAAATCCCCATCATTAAATGGATCATCTAACCCTTTGGTATCCAAAGGATGGATCAATTCTCTTGAGAATATATTTAAAGTCCTGGGATTTTTATAATGTCAAAACGTAACTCTTTCCATTTATCATTTTGAAGGTGAAGTTGATTGATGGTGGTATTTGGTTAAGAATACCAGAGAGAAATATGATCTTGGTGCCATGTAATGGGAAATATTTAAGGATATTTTCTTTTAGAAATATTTCACTAATAATTCTTGACCCTAGATGGAAAAAAATTCTTGAAATTGAGGAAAAAATATAAAGATTATATAGCCACGTACAAATACAATTTTACAAGACTATATAGGTATATACCAATTTTTTTTCAGGTAATTGATGTAAAATTAATATATTTTACTTAGTATTGAAACCAATTATATGAAGTTCTTTATAAGAATGATAATTTAAAATCTATGAGAAAGTTGTTTGTTGTTATGAAAAAGTTGAGATGAAGTTTTCTAACACTTATATTCCTCATGATGATGAAAGTAAAAAGTGGTAAGGATGGAAGGAGATGGGGAAACATGCAAAAAATAAATTTGGAGGTAAGAAAATGAAGTTATCATCTTATTGTAAGTGTGGTAAAAATAACCCTAAAGAATTTATTATGTAATCAAGGAAGTGTTATCGATGTGGAAAGTTTAACCATATTGCTCGTAATTTCAAGGAAAATAATTGATAAAAACAAAGAATGGGGTAAATGATATCCACCCAATGGTGAGGTTTTTTAGTTGCAATGAGTTGGTTCATTATGCTAACATGTTCCTGAAGTTAGTAATTCAGGCTAGAAATCATCAAAATTAGAAGCAAAATGGTGTGGAAAAATCTTTTTCTACTAGTACAATTGATGTTGGTCTATAAACTTAAGTGGTGAGAGGTATGTTACTTGTGTATTCAAATTATGAAAATACCCTATTAGAATCTATATATTTTCATAATTTTTATTTTTAATAAATTTTCAAGTAAATTGGGAATATCACCTCATGAAAGTATAATATAACTTTTGGTGAAAACTCTGGGTGGAAGTATTAAAGTAACCAAGATTTATGGGAGTCTTCATGTTGTTATTAGAGGGATGGTATTTCCAAAAAATATTTTTGAACTATACATAGTATATTTTTGTAACACCCCAAGGTTTTGAAAATAAATATAGAATGCAATTTTATAATCTATACATTAAACACAACTTTTCCTCTTCTATGTTTTGAATTTCAAGAAATGGTCATCTAGAGTTGTGTTCAATAATTCATTTGGAGTCTGATAGAACAAAATTGATTTTTGGTGAATAGTAATATGACCCTTGAATAGTAAATAATGATATTATTTTACTTTCTTAAGGTAATAAGATAATGGGATCACAATTAATTTTTCAATGTCACATAAAACTAACTGCACTTCAAGATTGTTATTTTTCAAATTAACTATGAACTTATTTAAAAATTAAATTTATAATATTTAGAAAATTATTTTTGAAAAATGGATTTCACTTTTTAATTCTACACGTTGAAAAATGGTAGGGGTGGATTTTTGGGATTTTTATGAAATTCTTGAATTTTTGATGAATAGTGAAATATAGTAAAATACCGTATATTCAATTTATCCGTTAAATACACTATTTATGACATCATAAGTGATGTAAGACCAATTTATTAGAACTAAAATGATCTTATTACTATTATGGGTCACATTAAACAATACTATTGGTTGTCATGATGGAAATAATAAAATAATGAAATTAAATATTCAAAATTTACCCCTCTCCTCCACTATAAAAACCCCCACCACTACCTCTTCTCTTCACTCCTCTAAGCCTTGAATCTCCTCAAAGTTTTGCCCAATTACCCTTCCCTAGTCACTACCCATGACCAGGAAGCTCCTAGTCTTTCCAAAAGACCAAAACCCCTTCCATTAAGGAGTTTCTCAAGGAGGTTATTTCAAGAGGTAAATCACCCTTCTTTCTCATTTGGTTTTATTTCAATTTATCTACTTTTGTTATCCTCTACTCACCTCCTCTGTAAAAATGACCATTATAACTATAGTAAAATATATATACTTTATTTATATCATGTTAATGGAAGAACCATCATAAATATTCTTATTTCCTCCCTTTTATTTTTATAAAAAAATCGACGTCCATGAGGTTCCGATTTATAACCTTCGTAGGCAATGAAGTTTCGTTCTTCAATTTATTATTAATTACTGGTTATGAAAAAATATTCATGGTTTAACCAGACTATAATATATATATATATATTATAACCTAATCAATATTCATGAACCAGAATATGTACATATAAATAAGTTATATGACAAAACTAGTTCATAATAATCCAAATACCGCCAAATAATCGAAGTGGTTGTCATCTAATGATTCATCCTCATTCTATGTAAAAAAATGATAGAAATTACCATTACCAATTATTTGTGTTCATTAATAATATATAATTTCAATCCTGGAGATTTATAACCATTCCACATGAACTTCATTACTTAAAAATAAGTGAACCGAATATGAAAATAAAGGAAACGATCACTTCAGAACGACAAAATTCAATACAATAACTTATCAATAAAGACATAAATAAACTAACCATAATTATGGTAAACTAAATAAATGTCTAATAGGTTATTAAATAAGTTAACAAGTATAATTTCATATTCCAGGAGATTAAGTACAAAAGCAGAACACGTTTGGAGTTAAGGTAAGGGTTTTTCCACCCGAACTTCCATTTTGATTCAGGATACTTTCATTGTCTAATTACCTCAATGAAATTCTTATGTATTGTTATATAATCATCATATATTCTGTTTTAGTATCATATATATGTTTAAAAACTATAAACCTTCCTTATTTTATGGATAGTTACACGTTTTAAAAGGAACTTTCAAAATTGATTCCAAAATAGAAGCCCAATTCAAGGGAATTTCTCCAATTCATATCTATTTACAAGGGCACTCTATAATCTGTTTTTGGAAACCATTATATTTCTAAAAATAATCATTTTATTATGAAAATACTATATTACTTCACTTCTGGTTTTATACAAAGATTTTCCAAAAGAACTCTTCTTTTCAAAATAAAAGAGTATTTATCTCAAAATTGCTTAATGATTTTATAAAAGTATTTTCATTCAATGCTCTTGTTGATTCCATGGTATTATTGGGTTTAATAATTTATTAATTCATATAAAATATTTTATTTAATTTTTTATGATTAAATTTATTGTGGATGATCTATCCTAAAACCATTCATCATATTATTCCGAATGGTTACTGTTTATGTTCAATAATTGGTGAAAGTTAGTTACATTTCATATGATAGTTTCAATATGAATGTATAAGTTGTTTATGTTGATCCCCGATCATATGAGGAATGCATTGGACTTATTATATGACGGGTGGGGCCTACTATAGCCCCTCGATGCATCGGTAGGTCTCATGATACAAACTATGGTCTTGGCATGAGGCCTTGAAAAAATGATTATTTTATAGTCCTAACATGAGGCTTGGATGGTATGGTTATGATGTCCGGAATATGCACTTAACTCATTATGAAGCTAGTAATTGAAATTTCATGTGGTTATTCGACTAGTATAATACCCATGATAATTTTTTATTATGACATTATTTATTCATCTCATATTTCTTACATAATTTGTTCAAGTTCATTATTAAAGGCATGTGTTTTTAATTATTCACCATGTCTGATGTTTATGCTATATTCCGTTGTATTTCTTACTCTTACTGAGTGTTTGAGCTCACACCTTTCTTATGTTTCATTTTCTCAGGACATGAAGAAGCAATTTATGAATGAATTGCAAGCATAATCTAGGAGACATGATGTTTCTAGTGGATCAAAATAGTGTTTTGATTCCCTTCATGTTGTAATGTTAAACTTATGTATGTAACTTGTTTCCAATAATACTAAACTACTCGGTCTTTCGGAATTCGTATTCCTTGTATGTGTTCTAACGTAATCAAATAAGTCACCGGCTCCGGGCAACTGGGGTCGGGTCCTTACAGTTGGTATTAGAGGAAGTTCATTAGAATACTTGGAAACTAGATTTAGAAAATGTAGAATTAGGGAAGATTTCCTAAGTTAGTCTTTGAGGATATACAAATAATAACGTCCTCGTATTTTGTTAAGGAATAGATTATGTGGATCTTTCAAGAAATACATCCATGTCTGGATACGAGCAGGTAGAGGCGGCTCTGGCACAGATGTATCTCGGGGTAAAACCCGAAAACACCGCTTTGAGCTAGACTCAAACGGGAACTGGTGCACGATAACTGGCCTTGCTGCACTCTTGGTTACGGCACTCTTAGGGGATATGCTTAGGATAATTCAAATTTTCTTTATAATCCATTATGAAGGATTGAAATGTAAAATATTCCTCAAAGAAACCATTTTTTGTGAATATGGGATTATCCATGCATAGGATCTCAATTTTTTTCTAAGTATTTTGTTAAGTTAAGATTGTACATTATGATTCATAACCTAATCTAGTGTATGCCATTATCTAGAGATGGCGCCAAATGGAAGGAATGGAAACCTCTTGAACGCACGTGTTCTCTGTTGGGATTTCCCTCTGATGTAAGATAATGATGTTGGATCTAGTGCTAAGAAACTCATAACTATACTGGGACAACTTACTCAGGTTATGAATAATAACCTTACCTGTATAGAGTATCCAGATCCACCACGTGGAGGAGCCATGCTTGATCTCTCTATGCGACAATAGCCTCCATCATTCAACGGGACTAAAAACCCATTTTTAGCAGAGTAGTGTATATGTTCCCTTGAGAAGATATTTCTCACTTTGGGATGTAATGAAAGCGAGAAGGTTTTCATGGTAGTATATCATCTATCGGGAGATGCGGATCAGTGGTGGTCATTAATCCAAAACACAAAGGAGGAGGAAGAGATAGAAGATATGGAATTGAGGGATTTTAAGGAAATCTTCTTAGAAAAATATTTCCCTCATGAGCAGCGAGCAGATATGGAGAGACAATTATTGAATCTGAGGAAAAAGGAAGATGAGAATTTTTCAAGGTACGAAGCTAACTTCACAAGATTAGCAAGACATGCTGTAGACTACATACGAAATCCAAGGAGCAAAATTGATCAATTTTTTGATGGCCTAAAGCCATTCCTCTGGCGGGCACTGGTATCCCAAATTTTTTCATCACATGAGGATATAGTTTCATGTGCTATCAAGATATAAAAATAATTCTTTAAGTCTTATGACTTTAAGGGAAAGAAAGAAAAGAAGAGGGCTACTAAAAACCCTGGGAAAGGAAATAAGGAAATGGGGAAGAAGGGAAGAGTTGAATTTCCACCATGTGAAAATTGTGGAAAGAAACAACCTAGTGCATGCTAAAAAGGAAAAAGAGTATGCTTCAAATGTGGTCAGAAAGGACATCTTGCAGGTGATTGCAAAGGGAAGAAGGAATCTAATGATGTTCAATGATATAGTTATTGGGAGATGGGACACTATGATAATGATTTCCCAAAACGTCAAGGAAATATGCAACAGAAAAGGCTAAGGGATCAAGGAAAAGCTTATGCAATCACAAATGCAGAGGTTGAAGTTCCTAATGACATGGTGGTAGGTACTTTAATGGTTTCCTTAAGTTTAGCCAATGCTTTATTTGATTCTGGATCATCAAATTGTTTCATATCTTCCCAGTTTTCTAAGAAAATTATATATTTCCAATTTTATTTAACAAGGGAGTTGTAAGTCAAAACTCCTAAGGGAAGTATCATTGTTATAAAGTTCTATGAATCAGTTACCATTAGGGAATATAAATGTTTTTTATCTTCTGATCTCATTGTCATACCCATGATTAAATTTTATATAATCTTCGGTATGGATTGGATTTAAGACCATGATGAAAAAATTTATTGTAAGAATAAGGAGGTTATGATTTTTTATGATGATGATAAAGAACACCTTATCTTTGGAGCAGAATCGTCACCACCTAATTCTTATCTAGATCCACCCCCAGTAGCTCAACTAAATTCAATTATTGGGGAGGAAGAGAATGAAATAACTGTGGGTGAGGAAAGGAATGTTCAAATAGAGGATGTACCTATTGTGAGAGAATATGTTGATGTGATTCTAGAATATTTACATGGACATCCTCCAGAATGAGAAATTGAGTTTTCCATTGATTTAATTCCTGGTTCAAGGCCCATATCGAAGACCCCTTATAGAATGGACATTGTGTAATTAGTGGAACTAAAGAAACAACTAGAGGAATTGAGTAATAAGGGATTTATTCACCCTAGTGTTTCTCCATGGGGAGCCCTTGTCCTTTTTGTTAAGAAGAAAGATGGATCTATGAGGTTATGTGTTGAATACAAAGAGATCAATGATATAACAATAAAGAAAAAGTATCCCCTACCTCGTATTGATGATTTATTTAACCAACTGCATGGAGCTCAATACTTTTCAAATATTGAAATTTGGTCTGGATATCATCATTTGAGTGTGAAGAAGGAAGACATTCCGAAAACAGCATTTTGAACCAGGTACGGGCATTACGAGTTTACAGTAATGCCTTTTGGATTGAATAATGCACCCTCTGTCTTAAAGGATCTAATGAACAGAGTTTTCAAGGAATATCTTGATGATTTTGTAGTGGTATTTATTGATTATATCTTGGTATACTCCAAAAGCTACGAAGATCATGAAAATAACTTGCACATTATCCTGAAGACTCTTAGAAGATATGAATTATATGGGAAGTTTAGAAAGTGTGAATTCTGGATTCAGGAGATTTCTTTTCTTGGCCATATTGTCTCTAAGGATGGAATCCTAGTTGATCTTACAAAGACAAAGGCAATCCAATATTGGCTCACGCCAACAAATATAACTGAGTTACGCAGTTTTATTGGATAAACAGGTTATTATCGGCGTTTCATTCAGAATTTTTCCTAACTATCTAACCCACTAACGAAGCTCACACGTAAAGGGGTTAACTTTGTTTGGACAAAATATTGTGAAGAATGTTTCGAATAACTGAATAGAATATTAGTCAATGCTCCTATATTGACTCTACCATCGGGGAATGATGAGTTTGTTATTTATAGTGATGATTCAAATAAAGGACTTGGTTGTGTACTTATGAAAAATGATAGGGTTATTTCTTATGTATCACGACAGCTAAAAATTCATGAGAAAAACTATCCTACTCATGATCTTGAGTTAGCTACTGTAATCTTTTCTTTGAAGATATGGAGACATTATCTCTATGGTGAAAAATGTGATATTTATACTGATCATAAGATTTTGAAGTATATTTTCTCACAGAAAGAACTCAACATGAGGCAAAGGAGATGGCTTGAAATACTCAAGGATTATGATTGCGCAATACACTACCACCCTGGGAAGGCAAATAAGGTAGAAGATGCCTTGATCAGAAAGGATCATGGAGTTTTGAACAAGATGAGATTTAAAATGGATTCTATTTTCATGGATCTAGTAAAGATGGATATGAGAATAACCATGGAAGGTGAAACATCAATGATTTTTCAAATGGTTTCCAAACTATCTTTACTAGAAAGGATAAAAATTTCTCAGGCTGATGAAGAGGAGTTTCAAAAGAAGATTAAAGCTATGAATGATGGGAGATTGAGTGACTTCGTATATGAAGATGGAATTTTGAAATTTGGGAAGAGACTTTGTGTTCCTCATATACCTGTTCTAAAAAGGGAATTGTTGGATGATTATCATAGTTCTAATTTTATTATACACCCTGGTTGCACTAAGATGTATAGATATTTGAAGGAATATTTTTTGTGGGACAACATGAAGAGGGAAATTGCTGATTTTGTGTCAAGATGTATGGTTTGTCAACAAGTGAAAGCTGGAAGGCAATATCCTAGAGGAGTATTGAAACCTCTTTCCATACCTGAGTGGAAATGAGATAATATCATGATGGACTTTGTCATGGTACTACCAAAGACTCCTAGAAGGAACAATGCAATATGGGTCATTATTGATCGTCTTACCATGTCAACACATTTTCTTGCTATAAGATAAGATCTACCACTTGAACGTCTAGCAAGAATACATATCAATGAAGTTGTGAGACTTCATGGAGTGCCCCTATCGATTGTTTCTGATCGTGATCCATGTTTTACATCAAGATTATGGAAAACTCTTCAGAAGGCCCTAGATACTGATCTTCATTTGAGCACTGCCTACCACCCACAAACTGATGGACAATCAGAACGGACTATTCAAACATTGAAAGACATGTTGAGGTCTTGTTCACTTGATTTTCAAGGCACGTGGGATCAGTATTTACCTCTCGTAGAATTTTTATACAACAATAGCTTCCATTCAAGTATACAGATGACACCCTATGAAGCATTATATGGGAGGTGATGTCGTACACCAACTTGCTGGGATGATGTTGGTGAAAGAAAGCTCTTGGGCCCAGAACTTGTTGAAGAAACAATGGAAAAGGTGAAGATTATCCAGAACCATATCAAAATAGCTCATAGTAGGCAAAAGAGCTATGCAGATAAACGAAGGAAGGATTTGGAGTTTCAAGAAGGTGATCACATTTTCTTAAAGGTATCTCCATGGAAGAGTATTATACGATTCGGTAAGAGGGGAAAATTAAGTCCCAGGTACATCGGACCTTTTGAAATTCTGGACCGAATTGGAGCCATAGATTTCTATTTGGAAATACCGCCAAGTCTCTCCAAGGTTCACAATGTGTTCCATGTGTCAATGTTAAGAAAGTATATGACAGACCCAACACATGTACTCACTTATGAAGAAGTTTAACTTGATCCCGATCTATCTTACCATGAAGAGACTATCAAGATTCTTGATACTAGAGAAAAAGTATTGAGAAATCAGATGACTCGTCTGGTAAAGGTTCTATAGAGGAACCATAAGATGGAGGAAGCAACATGGGAGCCTGAGGAGCTTATGTTAAAGACATACCCGAATATTTTTAGGTAATATTCTGTGAATTTTGAGGATGAAATTTTTGTGAGGGGAGAATGTAACACCCCAAGGTTTTGAAAATAAATATATAATGCAATTTTATAATCTATCCATTAAACACAACTTTTCCTCTTCTATGATTTGAATTTCAAGAAATGGTCATCTAATGTTGTGTTCAGTAAGTCATTTGGAGTCTGATAGAACAAACTTGATTTTTGGTGAATAGTAATATGACCCTTGAATAGTAAATAATGATACTATTTTATTTTCTTAAGGTAATAAGATAATGAGATCATAATTAATTTTTCAATGTCACATAAAACTAATTGCACTTCAAGATTGTTATTTTTCGAATTAACTATGGCCTTATTTAAAAATTAAATTAATAATATTTAGAAAATTATTTTTGAAAAATGGATTTCACTTTTGAATTCTACACGTCGAAAAATGGTAGGGGTGAATTTTTGGGATTTTTCTGAAATTCTTGAATTTTTGATGAATAGTGAAATACGGTAAAATACCGTATATTCAATTTATCAGTTAAATACACTATTTATGACATCATAATTGATGTAAGGCCACTTGATTCAAACTCACATGATCTTATTACTATTATAGGTCACATGAAATAATACTATTGGTTGTCTTTGTGAAAATAATAAAATAATGAAATTAAATATTCAAAATTTACCCCTCTCCTCCACTATAAAAAACCCCCCACCACTACCTCTTCTATTCACTCCTCTAAGCCTTTAAGCCCCTCAAAGTTATTCCCAATTACCCTTCCCTAGTCACTCCCCACGATTATGAAGCTCTTAGTCTTTCCAAAATACCAAAACCCCTTCCCTTAAGGAGTTTCTCAAGGAGGTTATTTCAAGTGGTAAATCACCCTTCTTTCTCATTTGGTTTTATTTCAATTTATCTAATTTTGTTATCCTCTCCTCACCTCCTCTGTCCAAATGAACATGATAACTCCAGTAACATCTATATAATGGATTTATATCATGTGAATGGAAGAACAATCATAAATATTTTTATTCCCTCCCATTTATTTTTATAAACGAAATCGACGTCCATGAGGTTCTGATTTATAACCTTCATAGACGACAAAGTTTCATTCTTCAATTTATTCTTCATTACTGGTCATGAAACCATATTCATGGATGAAACAGACTATAATATATGTATTATAACCTAATAAATATTTAAGAACCAGAATATGTACATATAAATAAGTTATATGACAAAACTAGTTCATAATAATCCAAATACCGCCAAATAATCGAAGTGGTTGTCATCTAATGATTCATCCTCATTCCATGTAACCAAATGATAGAAATTACCATTAAAAATTATTTATGTTCATTGATAATATATAATTTCAATCCTGGAGATTTATAAACATTCCACATGAACTTAATTACTTAAAAACAAGTGAACCGAATATGAAAATAAAGGAAACGAACACTCCAGAAGGACGAATTCAATACAATAACTTACCAATAAAGACATAAATGAACTAACCAAAATTATGGTAAACTAAATAAATTTCTAATAGGTTCTGAAATAAGTTATTAAAAAGTATAATTTCATATTACAGGAGCTTAAGTACAAGAGCAGAACACGTTTGGAGTTAAGGTAAGGGTTTTTCCACCCGAACTTCCATTTTCATTCGGGATACTTTCATTTTCTAATTACCTCAATGAAATTCTTATGAATTATTATTTAATAATCATATATTCTATGTGAGTATCATATATATGTTTAAAAACCAAAACCCTTACTTATTTTATGGATAGTTACACGTTTTAAAAGGAACTTTCAAAATTGTTTCCAAAATAGAAGCCCGATTGAAGGGAATTTCTCCAATTCATATCTATTTACAAGGGCACTATATAATTTGTTTTTGGAAACAATTATCTTTATAAAAATACTCATTTTATTATTAAAATAATATCTTACTTCACTTCTGGTTTTATACAAAGGTTTTTCAAAAGAACTCTTCTTTTCAAAATAAAAGAGTATTTATCTCAAAATTGCTTAATGATTTTATAAGAGTATTTTCGTTCAATGATCTTGTTGATTCCATGGTATTATTGGGTTTAATAATTTATGCAGTCATATACCATATCTTATTTAATGGTTTATGACTAACTTTATTGTGGATGATCTATCCTAAAACCATTCATCATATTATTCTGAATGGTTAGTGTTTATGTTCAATAATTGGTGAAAGTTAGTTACATTTCATATGATAGTTTCAATATGAATGTATATGTTGTTTATGTTGATCCATGCTCATATGAGGAATGAATTGGACTTATTATATGACAGGTGGGTCCCTCTATATTCCCTCGATGCATCAATAGGTCTCATGAGACAAACTATGGTCTTGGCACGAGGCCTTGACAAAATGATAATTTTATGGTCCTAGAATGAGGCTTGGACGGTATGGTTATGATGTCCGACATATGAACTTCCATCATTATGAAGATATTAATTTAAAGTTCATCTGGTTATTAAACTAGTAGAATACCCATGATAATGTTTTATTATGGAATTATTTATTCAGCTCATATTTCTGCCATAATTTGTTCAAGTTCATTATTAAAGGCATGTGTTTTCAATTATTCACCATGTCTGATGTTTATGCTATCTTCCACTGTATTTATTACTCTTACTGAGTGTTTAAGCTCACCCATTTCTTATGTTTAATTTTCTCTTTACATGAAGAAGTAATTTATTAATGACTTGCAAGCATAATCTAGGAGACGTGATATTTCTAGTGGATCAAAATAGTGTTTTGATTCCCTTCATGATGTAATTTTAAACTTATATATATAACTTGTTTCCAACAATACTAAACTACCCAGTCTTTTGGGATTCGTATTCCTTGTATGTGTTCCAACGTAATCAAATAAGGCACCAGCTCCGGGCAACTGGGGTCGGGTCCTTACAAGTTTGATATCATTTTGGGTATATATTGGATTTTAGTTTATCATTATGAGATAGATTAAAGAGCCAAGAAATTTTTATTCAATGATTTTATGCCTTTGATAACATACCAAGAAGCTTAGAAATTGATTAAATATGGTATTGAAATTTACCTAGCTCATATTGTTGATAAGAAAAAAACTGTTCAAATTATTGATGTTCCAGTAGATATTGAATACATTGATGTTTTTTTGGATCATTTTCCTGGTGTGATTCCTGATCAGGAGGTTGAGTTTAATGTTAACTTAGTGCAGGATGCTAAAACTATTTCAAAACCCCCTTATCAAATAGATCAAGTAGAAATTTTAGAATTGAAAAGGAAATTACAGGAGTTGTTAGATAAATATTTCATTCACCACAACACTTTACCATGGGGTGCTCTAATTGTTTTTTTAAAAATAAATATGGTTCAATGATATTTTTAATTGATTATAAATACTTGAATAACATCACTATTAAGAACAAGTATCCTTCGCCTCATATTGATGTTTTGTTTGATCTACTCTAGGGAGAAAAATATTTTTTAAAGGTTGACCTGTGGTCTGGGTACCATTAGTAGAAGGTAGAGGAGGATGAAATTCCAAAGATTTTTTTTTAGACTAGATACAAGAACTTTGAGTTTTTAGTTATGACCTTTGGGTTGTCTAATGCACTTAATATATTTATGGACCATATGAATATATTTTTTCATGAGTTATTGGACAAGTTTATGGTTGTTTATTGATGAAATTTTTGTGTATTATGAATGTTAGCATGAACATTAAAGATACATAAGGCTCATTTTGAAAACCTTAAAATAAATGAAACTATATGCGAAATTTAGTAAGTGTGAATTTTGGTTGAAACAATCTATTTTTTTGGAAATATTGTTTCTAAATATGGAATAGTTTTTTATCCTACTATTTTTTTTAAAGAATATACAAGACCCAAAAAATCACAGAGATTCATAGTTTTCTTGGATTAGTAGGTTACTACCAGTATAAGGACCCGACCTTAAAACATTACATAACCTTGAATTAAATGAATAATTCACATTGAGGATCTTTTCAGGTTTAGAGTTTTAGACAGTTAGGCCATAACTATTAAATTTCAAAATATTACAAAGTAAACACTTCTACCCAGTATCCATTTTTTTTACAAAACATGAAATCTTGAAAAAAATAGAGTCATGTCTAGTTCCATGTTTAAGACAACATGAATTTTCCTTCATCCCATCCTTGACCCTATTCCACATTACGTCCTGTGAAAAAAATTTCAAAAACCTGGGATGAGAATAAAAAGCCCAGTAAGGGATACACAAAGAAGTAAAACTATTAGTTTTTCAAAAAAACAAGTAAACCATGAATAATTTAACATATGTAATACTTTTCACCTTTATAAAGTATTAAAATACTCTTCACTGAATAAAAGATCATTACTTACCCTTTTATAACCAAAAGATTACCATAAAACCCATATAAAGAACACATAAATTATAAAGGTAACTTGGGACATAAACATACTTAAATGGAATAAACATACAGTCGAATTACACACATATCAATAAATGGAATAGCCATACGGCCGACTTCTATACCCAATGCATGGGAGGTTATAACATAACCACCCGTCCTGGTATTCACGACACCACCCGTCATATGGTTTATCACGTAACCACCCGTCAAATGTCAAAGTACCATCATAACACATAAAATATTTCAAATATAAACATTTCACCAATAACATTTCATTTTCAATCACAAGAAGTAATTTGAAGATATTGAAATAATCAATCCATTTTTAAAAACCATTTTAAAAAAAGTATTTTTGAATCAAAGTGTCCCATACCACTTTGATGCTTTTAATGGAATTATAATTTTAAAACATTAATGTCCATATAAATAAATACTCAAAACCATTTTTAAAACATGGAAATTAAAGATAAATATTTACAATGATAAATATTTAAAACATTTAAAAATGATATTTTTGTTAAAGAGTTTTTAACAAAATGAGAGACTCTTGAATACAAATAATTGCGGAATAACATTTAATAAGAACTTTATAATATCATGAGAATAAAGGGATTCATTATATAATATGTCTAAGGATAGTATATACACCATATAAGAGTGGATTTAGTGCATAACAAAAATGAAGTCTCAATGGAAATGTAAATTGAGATGAAATCCCTTATAAAGATGGTATCCTTAAATTAAGGATAAATCAATCTCATAATTATGTGTGAAAAATATAATACACCCAATATAAGTTGATATTAAGTGTAAAACAATCATAGGTAATTCACACATATTCATAGGATGACATATTCAATAAGTACAAGTTGAACCCAAAGAATTGAAATTGGGTTAAGAAGCTCCCTTGCAAAAATTAGACAACCTAACGGCGTCACATTACAATTCAGAAACTGAGTTGATGAGAGAGAAAAGGGTATCCCATCACTTGGACATAAAATTTAAAGCAATAATGATATATAAGAACATGTACCAACATACTAATATGTGAATTCAAAGACATAACAAAAAGAATCCTTTTAAAAGAGAGGAGGGTGAAAGGTTCCCTTACCGATTTGGTAACTTACGAAACATACACCACATGAAAGAAGGATCATACAATGAAGATGTAAATACCCATAAATTAAAGTATCTTACAAAAATAATACAATCATGGGCAGTACATACACCAAACAAAAGTAAGTAGTGGCAAATATAGCATGAATCTCATGGGGATAAAAAGTGAGATGAAAACCCCTTACCACGTTGTAATCAATCGAGTTGTATGACCCAAAGTTAATAACCATCAAATTAATCACAGAATACCATGAATATAATTATATTAATGATAATATATATTAAAAGGAAGTACAAAATACACCACATGCAATAAATAAGTGGCGAACAATGGAAATCTCACGAAATTAAAAGTGAGATAAGAAATCCCTTACAAAAATTCGGCACCCTAACGATGCCACATAAAAATTCTTAAAATGAATTGATGAGAGTAATAGGGGGTCTCTCATCATATTAAAATACAAATTATATTATGGTGAATATAAAATAACATTCTCCAACATAAGAACATGGAGCATAAAAGAAATGACATAAAAGAGAGTACTTGAAAAAAGAGAGAGAGGTCGGATCCCTTACCTTGTGTCCGACTTGACTCGATCGTTCTTTAATATCCTAAATAATAAACTAAAGTTAATTTATACTTTAGTAAGAACATTTTTCAAGTTTATTATTCCTTTTATATCACTTATTACCATGTTATAAAAATTATGTAATCATTTAAGTTAATAACGTCTATTTTGTCGATATTTGGTACTAGAGTCAAAAATAGAATTCTTATAATCACATGTTGTTCATGTGGTCAATGGTTCATTATATAAATAATTATATTCATGATTTGGATATCATATATATCATATATATCCTTTATATACATGTATTTATAATAGTACATAACATTTAGAGGTAAGAAATGAAATGCACCGTTCATGGAGACGGTAAGCCGCACAAACGTATGAATGATACTTTCATTTCTATTTCTTATTTTAATGGAAATAAAACATAATGATACATAGGTATATTATAATTCCATTATAATATCATATATAATATCATTAACTCCATCCTTTATACATACCACATAAGGCATTAACGAATCAAATCACTTTGAGGGGGTGGTAGTCCGCACTTCCTCAAATGAGATTATTGTATTTACCCACTATGGAAACCATAAAGGCGTGCTATAAATGGAAAATACATAAGAATAAAGAAAAAATAATAATAATATATATCATATATAAATACAGTTCCATCATAATGGCTACCATGAGAGGCGGTTGGAGATATTTGAACAATCATCGTTTCGTGAGGCATTAGTTTTCCATCCACAGAAACATTATGTTCTTCATCCATTAGATGGAGATGTGTGTAAGTGTAGCTCTAATCCTTCTCATAAAAAAATTCTAGTATATTTAGGATACTTATTTTGTTACAAAATAAAGGAATAAAAAGAGTTTATGGGTTGGAGAAGTAAAATAAAAGAAAACAATTTAAGAGAAACCATTACCTTTAATTTGGGTAACTTCCT
Organism: Viscum album; assembly: GCA_963277665.1. Lineage (NCBI taxonomy): Eukaryota > Viridiplantae > Streptophyta > Magnoliopsida > Santalales > Viscaceae > Viscum > Viscum album. The sequence goes on along the minus strand of OY728143.1, from coordinate 1,363,195,849 downwards.
TTGGTTTGAACCCAAATTACATCTTGAAGTGCCTTATGCCTAAGGTAAGGCTTCTAGGGGGAGTAGAGGGATGTATAAAGCTTAATTGGGCAGAGTTTGGACGAGCCAAATGGCTTGAGAGGTGTGATGAATTGGTTAGAAGTGGTCTCCTTTTATAAGGGGGAGGAGGGGCTCTTTAGGAAAGTGTGAAAATATTATTTTATTCTATAATTATATTCGGTTTCTAATGGTCAAAAAATTATTACATATGAAGATAAGATGACTCATGGTCGAAATAAAATCATCCAATCAGAATTTGACATGTTTTGGATATTATTTTAATCATTAAAATCTTATTTATTTAAATGACTTATTAATGAGGTAAATACTACATCATTATTATGTCATAAATAATTTAATTTATTTGCTGTATAAAAATTATAAAAAAAATACCATGATGTATGAAATATTTTTATATTTCCAATGAATATTTATAGTAAAAAATATAACTTATATAACACCATATAAAAATTAATTACGAAAAGATCTTTGTTAATGTCAATTTTGTCTTTACATTAAATTAATTAATCTAAATTTTCATTATCACACCCAAGTGGCTCAATGGGGTCCAAAAATCAACCCAAATATGTCCATGGTAGTTAATGACTCAACCAATAAGGTTTGGACAAGTTTTAAGGTAATTTTGAATTATTATAATATTCTTTTTACCTTGAATTAACCTATTTAGCTTTAACTACGGTAAATAAAAGTCAAAAGTTACTATTCACCAAAAATTATTTTCATCTTAATGAACCAAATTTTACTTCTTGATAACAAACATTTATGTTGGATTTTTGAAATTCAATTCACAGAAGTGGTAAAATTTCATTTAAATGAAAAAGTCAGTTTTTTAACTACCACTAAGTGGTTTCACTACTCATCAAAAATTGAAGTTTTTCAGAAAAAAACCAAAAATTCAGCCTAAGATATATTTTATATTCCGAATTCAAAAATGATTTTTATTTTTCCAAATTCAAAACATAGAATTGGAATTAATTAATTTTAAAATTAATTCCCGTTATCAAAACAAATAGCGTTTTTTTAAGAAACAATAACTATCAAAAGATTGATACTTGTTTATGTCCAATTTCAAAGTGAAATTAATTTCAATTACCAACATTGGATTAAATGGTAAAAATATATTATAATTACACGTTAAAACCAATTAAAAATATAATCTAACCATATAAATAAATTATATTAAAACACAATTTTGAATTAAAAGACAATATTTTTCACTATTCATTAGAAAATGAACTTTATAAGAAAAATTCCAAAATTTTTCACAAAGTAAATTTTGATGTCCCCATTCTAAAGAAAGATTTTATTTGTTCAAATAGAATGTATTAAATTGGACAAAATTAGATTTAATGATGGTTCTCTATTAAAAGACGGTAAATCGGCCTTTTAATGTAAATTATGCTTAAAATTAGATTCATTTACATTTTAATCCTCTAACTTTTTTTGGATAAATGTAAATGCATTTAACAAACATTTATAATCATATTTTAGTTAGTTTTATTCATTACCACCAATACAACATCTAGGAGTTAACTACCATTTAAAATAATAATATTATATTATTAGTGTGCAACGTAAGATTTCAAAGAAACCTGTTGTTGCGTATCAAGTACGCTATCGAACATAGAAACCCATTTAAAGTAAAATTAATATTTAATTCAGAAATATTAATAAATATGAAAATGTCATATTCTTCATTTATCTGGGATGTTACATCCTTCCCCCCTTTTGGGAATTGCGTCCTCACAATTTAAAAATTAGGCTCAGGAACTTCATTGAAAGCCCCATATCAAAAAAATAGTCAATAAAAATATCACTTTAAAATAAAGGTAGAGAATTAAAAAGGTTACCCTAGACAACAGATACTAGGATTCCATGAAAACATGGATATGGAGGAGAAAACAAACCTTCAAGTTCTGATGGAGAGTGATAGAAAACATGTTTAGGAGAAAGTTAACCACCAAAAATTCACAAACTTGTGATGGGTTAAACAGTATTTGATTCCCCTGTAGGAAAAGTTAACAGACAAGGTTTTTGTTTTAAGTTAATTTTCATTGAGTAATTTATTTATAAGATTAACTAAAAACATAAGGAAATATACTTACTTGTCATGTAGAAATTCATATTTTACTAGATTTCTAACACAAACTCATATTTTCTCCAAATGATGAGTATTTAGGATGAATTTTTTTACATTAAAAGTTCTATAATAAACTTCTAGAGAATAAAATAATCCAAAAAAGATGAACTATATATTTACCTTGTATTTAGATATTAACTAAAACCAAAACGTTTAGTACAAGATCAGATAATCCCCCAAAAGGATAAACTTTTACGTAATGAAAAACTACTCTTAATCTGTAAAATTTGTCTAACAAAACCCAAAGTTCAAAAAAGACCATTCAATAAAAATTTGTCCTTAAAATTCGTCAAAGTAATCCAAACTAAGATTGAAACCCAAATATCTAAAAGATTTAATCATATAGTCTTCCAAGATAAATCTTAACATTTATCTCCAAATAACATCCGTTACTCTTAAAATCTCATATTGGAAAGAAATTAACCTAATCAAATATTCTCCATGCTAGGTTAATAATTTCCATAGATAACCCAAAATAAACTTATTATGGATTCATAAAATCATCTAACTAAAAATACTTAGTCAAACTAACCAAGGACTTCACGTAGTATAGTGGTAGGTGATAAATACCAGTCGCACTTTGGTTGTGGGTTCGATTCCCATAGTTTTGTCCGACGTGATGGGTTTTCACACGGTCTGTGTGTTTTCCCTTTTCAAAAACTATATAATTTTATAACATTCCCAAAAAGATATAAATTTATCAAAAATAACCATATCATATTTTAACCACAAAGGTTTTCTAATAACTTTCATTTTGCATCCCAAAAATGTATTAACCTATAATTTCCTCAAATTCAAGGATCATATAAACCGAAATGGTTCTTTATAACTATATCCACAAAAGAAAAGATAATTATTCCTTGAATAAAATTTTCATATATCAATATTAAGGGTTATACATACTATAAAAATTATTCTAATGTAATTCCCATCATCAAAAGAGCCTTAATACTTTTAATCATTTCACCATCCTAAAATCTACCATAACTCTTTAATCCATTATATGTTGAATTCTTACACATTCAACATTATTCATGATCCATTAACCATTCATTTTCAACTTATTCTGAAATACTTCTTTCCTAAAAACATAATCATGAATTATATCCTAAGATTCAATAATATCAAAACATATGCTAAGAAATAATCCATACCTTTCATTAGTCATTGTCAGTTTCTTCATCCTCAATCGGAATGGCATTAGGTATTGGTAAACAAATATTTGTACGATCCTGGTGATCCCATTCCTGAAATATATTCATAGGACACCTGTTTGTATAATGACCATGCACAACATAATTAAAACATTCAATTGATCCCTCAGAAATAACTTCTTTCTACTTCCTAGAGTCAACTGGATGCTTCCTTTTTCCATGGAAGGTTCTTGCTTTATGACCTTCATTACCACATATATAGCATATTCCCGTCCCTTTGAAGCATTTTCCTAGGTGTTTCTTTCCACATCCTTGACACATAGGTTTTTGAACATACTTACCTTTATGATTATTACCTAAAATTCCGTATGGATTTGTTTCTCGAATATACAATGCCTTATAAAAATCACCAAGTTTCATGTTTTCAATCATGAATCCAGATAGTTAGTTGAGAATAACCACAAGATTTCTGATTTTATCTCTCATTTCATTCAGTTTCTCGTTCAGAAAACCGTCAATGTTTTCTTTACATCCACTGTTACTTTGGTGCCTACTAGATCTAGCCATTTACTAAAACCAAAAAGGTCAGTGTGAGTATATCAGTAAAATCATCATATAATATCTTATGAGGAGGGTAAATACTTATTCATGTTATCTTAAAATCATTCAAAATAACTATGACTCTTTCTAATATGCTAACCATTATGGTTATGTTACTTATGCTTAGATAACACCCTAACCTCTAAAGTTATCTAAACCAACCTCTAATACCAACTATAAGGACCCGGCCTTAAAACATTACATAACCTTGAATTAAATGAATAATTCACATGGATGATCTTTTCAGGTTTAGATTTTTAGAGAGTTAGACCATAACTATTACATTTTAAAATATTACAAAGTAGACACTTCTACCCAGTATCCATTTTTTTTACAAAACATGAACTCTTGAAAAAAAGAGAGTCATGTCTAGTTTCATGTTTAAGACAACATGAATTTTCCTTGATCCCATCCTTGACCCTATTCCACATTACGTCCTGTAAAAAACATTTCAAAAACTTGGGATGAGCATAAAAATCTCAGTAAGGGATACACAAAGAAGTAAAACTGTTAGTTTTTCAAAACAAAAAGTAAACCATGAATACTTTAACATATGTAATACTTTTCACCTTTATGAAGTAGTAAAATACTCTTCACTGAATAAAAGATCATTACTTACCCTTTTGTAACCAAAAGATTACCATAAAAACCATATAAAGAACACATAACTTATAAAGGTAACTTGGGACATAAACATACTTAAATAGAATAACCATACGGTCGACTTCCACACATATCACTAAATGGAATAGCCATACGGCCGACTTCTATACCCAATGCATTGGAGGTTATAACATAACCACCCGTCCTGGTATTCACAGCACCACCTGTCATATGATTTATCACGTAACCACCTGTCAAATGTCCAAGTACCATAATAACACATAAAATATTTCAAATATAAAAATTTCACCAATAACATTTCATTTTCAATCATAAGAAGTAATTTGAAGATATTGAAATAATCAATCCATTTTCAAAAACCATTTAAAAAAAAGATTTTTGAATCAAAGTGTCCCATACCACTTTGATGCTTTTAATGGAATAATAATTTTAAAATATTAATGTCCATATAAATAAATACTCAAAACCATTTTTAAAACATGGAAATTAAAGATAAATATTTACAATGATAAATCTTTAAAACATTTAAAAATGATATTTTTGTTAAAGAGTTTTTAACAAAATGAGAGACTCTTGAATACAAATAATTGCGGAATAACATTTAATAAGAACTTTATAATATCATGAGAATAAAGGGATTCATGATATAATATGTCAAAGGATAGTATATACACCATATAAGAGTGGATTTGGTGCATAACAAAAATGAAGTCTCAATGGAAATGTAAATTGAGATAAAATCCCTTATAAAGATGGTATCCTTAAATTAAGGATAAATCAATCTCATAATTATGTGTGAAAAATATAAATACACCCAATATAAGTGGATATTAAGTGTAAAACAATCATAGGTCATTCACACATATTCATAGGATGACATATTCAATAAGTACATGTTGAACCCAAAGAATTGAAATTCGGTTAAGAAGCTCCCTTGCAAAAATTCGACAACCTAACGACGTCACATTACAATTCAGAAACTGAGTTGATGAGAGAGAAAATGGTATCCCATAACTTGGACATAAAATTTACAGCAATAAGGATATATAAGAACATATCCCAACATAAGAAGATGTGAATTAAAATACACAACAAAAAGAAGCCTTTTAAAATATAGGAGGGTGAAAGGTTCCCTTACCGATTTGGTAACTTACGAAACATACACCACATGAAATAAGGATCATACAATGAAGATGTAAATACCCATAAATTAAATTATCTTACACAAAGAATACAATAATGGGCAGTACATACACCACACAAAAGGAAGTAGTGGAAAATATAGCATGAATCTCATGGGGATAAAAAGTGATATAAAAACCCCTTACCATGTTGTAATCAATCGAGTTGTATGACCCAAAGTTAATAACCATAAAATGAATCATATAATACCATGAATATAATTATAGTAATGATAATATATATCAAAAGTTAGTACAAAATACACCACATGAAATAAATAAGTGGCGAACAATGGAAATCTCACGAAATTAAAAGTGAGATAAGAAATCCCTTACAAAAATTCGACAGCCTAACGACGCCACATAAAAATTATTAAAATGAATTGATGAGAGTAAGAGGGGGTATCTCATCATATGAAAATACAAATTACAGTATGGTGAATATAAAATAACATCCTCCAACATAATAACATGGAGCATAAAAAATGGCATAAAAGAGAGTACTTGAAAAAAAGAGAGGTCAGATCCCTTACCTCGTGTCCGACTTGACTCGACTGTTCTTTAATCTCATGAATAATAAACTAAAGTTAATTTATACTTTCTTAATAAACCTTTTAAAGTTTATTATTCTTTTTATATCACTTATTACCATGTTATAAACATTATGTTATCATTTAAGTTAATACACCCATTTTGTCGATATTTGGTACTGGAGTCAAAAATAGACTTCTTATAATCAGATGTTGTTCATGTGGTCAATGGTTAATTATATACAGAATTATATTCATGATTTGGATATCATATATATCATATATATCTAGTATATACATGTATTTATAATAGTACATAACATTTAGAGGTAAGAAATGAAATGCACCGTTCATGGAGACGGTAAGCCGCACGAACGCATGAACGCTACTTTCATTTCTATTTCTTATTTTAATGGAAATAAAACATAATTATACATATTTATATTATAATTAAATTATAATATCATATATAATATCATTAACTCCATCCTTTATACATCCCACATAAGGCATTAATGAATCAAATCACTTTGAGGGGCCGGTAGTCCGCACTTCCTGAAATGAGATTATCGTATTTACCCACTATGGAAACCATAAAGGAATGCTATAAATGGAAAATACAGAAGAATAAAGAAAACATAAACATAATATATATCATATATAAATACGGTGTCATCATAATGGCCACCATGAGAGGCGGTTGGAGATATTTGAACAATCATCGTTTCGTGAGGCGTTAGTTTTCCATCCACAGAAATATTATGTTCTTCATCCATTAGATGGAGGTGTGTGTAAGTGTATCTCGAATCCTTATCATAAAAACATCATAGTATATTGAGGATACTGATTTTGTTACAAAATAAAGGAATAAAAAGAGTTTAGGGGTTGGAGAAGTAAAATAAAAGAAAACAATTTAAGAGAAACCATTACCTTTAATTTTGGTAACTTCCTTTGGTTTGAACCAAAATGACTTCTTGAAGTGCCTTATACCTAAGGTAAGACTTATAGGGGGAGGATAGGGATGTAGGGAGATTAATTGGGCAAAGGTTGGATGATAAAAATGTCTTGAGAGGTGTGATGAATTGGTTAGAAGTGGTCTCCTTTTATAAGTGGGAGGAGGGGCTCTTTAGGAAAGTGTGAAAATATTATTTTATTGTATAATTATATTCGGTTTCTAATGGTCCAAAAATAATTACAGATAAAGATAAAATGACTCATGGTCGAAATAAAATCATCCAATCATAATTTTACATGTTTTGGATATTATGTTAATCATTATAATCTTATTTATTTAAATGATTTATTAATGAGGTAAATACTGCATCATTATTATGTCATAAATAATTTAATTTATTTGTTGTATAAAAATTATAAAAAAAATACTATGATGTATTAAATCATTTTAGCTTTCCAATGAATATTTATAGTCAAAAATATGACTTATATAACACCATATAAAAATTAATTACTAAAATATTTTTTTTAATGTCAATTTTGTCTTTACATTAAATTAATTAATCTAAATTGTCATTATCACACCCAAGTGGCTCAATGGGGTCCCAAAATCGACCCAAAGATTCCCATGGTCGTTAATGACTCAACAAATAAGGTCTGGACAAGTGTTAAGGTAATTTTGAATTATTATAATATTCTTTTTACCTTGAATTAACCTATTTACCTTTAACCGCGCTACATAAAAGTCAAAAGTTACTATTCACCAAAAAATATTTTTATCTTAATGAACCACATTTTACTTCTTGATAACAACCATTTATGTTGGATTTTTGAAATTTAATTCACAGAAGTGGTAAAATTTCATTTAAATGAAAAATTCAGTTTTTTTAACTACCGCTAAGTGGTTTTACTACTCATCAAAAATTGAAGTTTTTCAGAAAAAAACAAAAAATTCAGCCTAAGATATATTTTATATTCTGAATTCAAAAATGATGTATATTTTTCCAAATTCAAAACATAGATGTGGAATTAATGAATTTTAAAATTAATTCCTGTTATCAAAACAAATAGCGTGTTTTTAAGAAACAATAACTATCAAAAGATTGATACTTGTTTATGTCCAATTTCAAAGTGAAATTAATTTCAATGACCAAAATTGGAATAAATGGTAAAAATATATTCTAATTACACTTTAAAAACAATTAAAAAGATAATATAACTATTTAAATAAATTATATTAAAACACAGTTTTGAATTAAAATATGATATTTTCACTATTCATTAGAAAATGAACTTTATCAGAAAAATCCACAAAAATTTACACAAAGTAAATTTTGATGTCCCCATTATAAAGAAAAATTTTATTTGTTCAAATAGAATTTATTAAAGTGACCAAAATTATATTTAATGATGGTTCTCCATTAAAAGACGATAAATTGGCCTTTTAATGTAAATTATGCTTAAAATTAGATTCATTCACATTTTAAGCCTATAACTTTTTTTTGGATAAATGTCAACACATTTTAAAAACATGTATAATAATATTGTAGTTAGTTTTATTCATTCCCGCCAATACAATAGCTAGAAGTTAACTACCATTTAAAATAATAATATTATATTATTAGTGTGTAATGTAAGATTTCAAAGAAACCCGTTGTTGCGTATCAAGTACGCTATCGAACATAGCAACCCATTTAATGTAAAATTAATCTTTAATTCACAAATATTAATAAATATGAAAATTTCATATTCTTCATTTATCTGGGATGTTACAACCAGCATTTTGTTGAAAACTTTTCTTGGTTGTCTAGCCCACTGACTATGCTAACTCAAAAAAGAGTTAAATTCATCTGGAAAAAAGAATGTGATGATTGTTTTTAGGAAATAAAAAGAAGATTAGTGAATGATCTAGTTTTGTTCCTGCCTTACATAAATTGATAAATTTTAATCTACAGTGATACTTATTTGAAATGACTTGGTTATGTTCTAATGAAAAATAATCAGGTAATTGATAATGCTTCATGTTAGTTGAAACCTCATGAGTTAAATTACCCTACAAAAGATCTGGAATTAGCTGTTTTGGTTCATGACTTTAAAAATTTTAGGCATCATTTGTATTAATTAAAGTGTGAAATATATAGTGATCACAAAGTTTGAAGTATATATTCACTTAGAAAGAATTGAACATAAGATAGAGAAGATGGATAGAACTAATCAATGATTATAACTACGCGATTCATTACCATCTTGAAAAATAAAACAAAGTGGTCGATGATTTGAGTCAAAAAATAATGCTACATTAACTATGTTACATTTGGAACATGACCTTTTGGTTAATGATTTGATAGATTTTGGCCTATAATTTATTGATGTAGGGACATCCCTTGTTTTATTTTAGGATTCAGTGTAGTTAAATTTGTTAGAAAGAATTAAGAAAGATAAAAAGTGGGATCAGTATTTATAGGAAAAGGTATAATCTATAAAGAAGAGTAAATTTATAGATTCTAATATTTATGAAGAATGTGTTTTATGATTTGGAAAAAGATTATCAATGTCTTGCGATTCCCAGTTGAAGAAAGAGTTGTTGAGTGAAGCTCATAGTTATCCATTTTCCATTCATCTGAACAACTCAGCTTGGGCCTGATCCTTAGGAATCACTCCAACCTTGAGCTCTAATACCACTTATTGGGTCCACGAACACCTTTTAATAAACCCACTAGAAGATACTCCATTTAAACTTCATGCATGGAAGAAAAATATCCAGAATCACTTCCACAAATCAGCGTAAGGGTAGCGTTGGCTTTTATCAGCACTAAGAAAAAAGTGCTGATAAAAGGGGGGCCTTTATCTGCGCTGGTAAAAGTTTTTAATAAAAAATATTATTAATTTATTAAAAATTATTATATTTATATTAAAAAATAATGTTTATTTATATACATTAAATAAAAAATGCATGTTTATAATTAATATATATTTTTTAATAACTTTAATATATATATATATAATGTTTTTAAAAAATTATTTAGAAGATTATAATTAAATAAATATATATTTAAATAATTATAAGATTACAATAAATTTTATTAAATAATGAATATATTTATTATATTTATAATTATATATAAATAATTTTTAAATATATATATTTATAATTATAATTATAAATAAATAAATATATATTTAAATAAATATATGTTTCTAATGAATTTTGTCAATAAATATATTGATACATGAGTATAATTGATGTGAATATGTTAAATATTCATCATGAATGTTCATTTATACATTACACCCTTATTATTATTCTTATTGTTCATATATGTGATGAATCATTTTTTAAGATCTCTATTTTACTAAGTATATGATTCATTAATGTTATTCCCATGAATATATTATGTTTTCATAAATAATTATAAAATTACAATAAATATATTTAAATAATAAATATATTTATTATATTTATAATTATAAAATTTTAATTATATATAAATACTTTTTAAATATATTTATTTATAATTATAATTATAAATAAATATAGATTGATGAAGGATGAGAGATAACGAAGAATCTCTCTCTACACCTTAGTGGTGATTAGGGTTTCTCCATCACTACTTGTGCGTCAGAGGCTTTGATCTACACTAGTATCCATCGTCGCGGCCTTGCCACTGGCCATCCATTCTCAGCGATCTTTAGTTGATGGTCTCATTGTGTACTATAGGGATTCATCTCATCATCACTATAGGGAATATATAGTTTCAGTTCTATTCCACATCTGTCATAGACTTCAACCGTTAGTTTCGATCCACGTCAGAGCTTGTTGCGCATTGTGGGGATTTTTCTAGTCATCGCTTTTGGGAAGTCTAATGTTGCGGTTTCTTGATCCATCGCAGCCTCATCTGGTAGTCTTAATCAATCTGTATTGAAGACACCATTTTGACCTTAATCCATGTGCTTTCACTATCATTTTATGGTGGGTTTGCTTCCTTTGGTTGATGTTAGTTGTTTCTAAGTCTTTTTTGGGTCGGGGGCAATTTGATTCATATCAGCATGCTGTATCTATTTTGGATTGTGCTGGGGTTGATCTAATGGCTCTATGACTGGAGGTTCACGATGTTCCAACCATCTCCTATGGTGGAAAATTAATGGATACTAATGGATCAAGCAAGTATTCATTCTCTATCTACAAGATTTTGGATATTCATCCCCTCCATTGAAAAGGTAGTGTTTCTCACATCAAGAGTGATCCATATGCTATCACAGAGAATTTAAAAATGGGTGAACACTCCATTATAGCTTATATTATTTTACATATGGGTGCCAATACAGTTAAGGCACATCTCTTGTAGGCACTCAGTGCACTGGTAAAAAGAGATTATGGTCATATATTGTTGTTGGGGAGTAGAATGTAGGGGAGGGAAGTTTAGATCATGGTGCTCCAAAATCCACTGAGATTGTTAGAATACATTTGTCTGATAAGAATCCATCATATTTAATGGATAGAATGAAGTTGATTGAGCATGATCTTAGTGTACAAGCTGCGGTGGCTGATGCGTCAAGATTCCCTAATGACTCTATGGAGCAGTCTCTTACTGAACCAGAGGGGGATTGGCAGCAAACAAGAACATGGAAATGAGCCCGACATCTGAAATACCATGGATTAGGACATGGTAGAGATGACTGGGCTGGGCATGACCGGTCTACCAGGACTTCCTCAAAGGTTATCACTATGGAGCAAATCAAACTCCGGGAAAATTACTTCTTGATATTTAGTCAGAAGAACTCGTAGTCAAAATGGGAATCTGCTGATGCTATATCTGATCAGGATTATGGGGATGACCTTGGTTCTACTCATTTGTAATTTTCTTTTCGGGATGAGTAATTTTCCTTTATTGTCTATATACTCTATCCTTCTCATGTTTTGTCTTTTATTTTCAATAAATTTTGGCATGTTCAGGTTCACCTGACCCCTGAACCTTTCTGGTATAACTATATATATATATATATTTAAATAATTATAAAATTAAAAAAGATACATCTATTATAATTTAATAAATATAAATATAAATATATATTTATAATTATATGCAAATATTTAAAAATATATATATTTATAATTATAATTATAATTATATATATATATGTAAATAATTATAAAATTATAATAAATATATTTATTATTCTTATAAAGTTATAAATACATATAATTAAATAAATATATTTATAAATATATACAAATATTTATAAATAAATAAAAATATTTATAAATAAAAACAAATAATTATAATTATAATTGTAAATAAATATAGATATATTTAAATAATAATAAAATAATAATAAATATATTTATAATGTTTATAATCTTATAAATATATATACTAGGTGTTTGGGGGTACAATTACATTAAACACACACACATGCTAGAAAGGTAGGCCATAGCCCCCAAGGGATAACCCACCCATCAAAACTTATTTATTCAGTACATGGCCTGAAGACCCAGTGGGCATGAAGCCCATCACATGGACCAAAGGAACACAAACTGGCATGAAGGCCCAGTGTAACGATATGCCTATATCATGTTCGCGTCACTATTTGTCCGCGTCATGCCTGCATCACCACTTGTTAGTGTAAATTCGCTACCACCCAAATTTGAACCCAGGTCTAATGTAGGATTATGGGAAACCATTACCACTCAGGTAAGCCCGCAACAACTATAATCTTATATATCTATTATATATAATTATAAATATAGTAAATATATTTATTATAATTTTATAATTATAAATAAATAAATATTTATTTATAGTTTTAAATATAAATAAATAAATATATATTTATTATATATATAATTTTATAAATATATATAATAATATAAAAAAATTATTAGTGTTATATCTTTATCAGTTCCTTTTTAGCGCTGATAAAGACATATCTTTATCAATGCTAAAAAATCATTGACAAAGGTTGGTTTTATCAGCACTTTCTAGTTTAGCATTGATAAAACATACTTTTATCAGTGCTTTTTAAGTAGAGATGATAAAAGCGTTACCCGATTCTATAAATGAACCCTAACAGTCGGCTTCTTCTCTCATACAGCTTCAAGCTATCGCATAATTCGACTACCACCGTGCCAACGCTCTTATCGAACCCCAATATTGTCACTCCTCTTCTCTCACCCAACCGCACTACCGTAGTCCCATCATGCCGACACTCTTTCTGAACCCCACTATCACCACTTCTCCATTCTCACCCAACCGCACTGCCACAACCCCACTACACCATTGCTCTTGTTGAACCCTGCTTCCGCCATGCATTGCTCTCCCCCAACTACATTGCCTCCATGCCGCTGCTCTTCCACACTACCACCACACCACCTTGAATAACCCCACTACTGCCACATTTTCAACAAATCAAGACCCTCAAAACCAGAGGTATGATATTCAAATCTTACTTTTATGTATTTCTCTATGATTTATACTCCTCTCCCTCTATTCTTCATTATTAATTCCTTTTACTTAGTGATTTATACTATAGATGACCATGGGGATAAACCTAGGGTAGGGGAGGAGGTTTTAATGAAATTTGATGTCTTTCTTGGTGCTTAAGGATCCTTCCTTAGTGATTCTATAGGAACGTGACATGATTTATCAGTTTTAATGTAGGTGTCTATAAATACTTTGAGATTCCCTATGAACACCTAATGTTATTGATATTTACCTTAGTTATTAATATAAAACATTCTTTTGATGAAGCATTATGGATTATTTTTTAATTTAATGTCTACTTTAAAAAAAAATTCCATGTGGATTTTCAAAGGGAAACATTTTTGGGTGCATCGAGTGCTTACTAAAGTGACTCAATGGAATGATTTGGTTTCAAATAAATCATCAATATAAATTTTTATTGAAATATAACATAGAAATGATGTTTTTATAATGAAAAAATTATGATAATTGAATTATGTATGTTTGATTATTATTTTTACATGGGAGACATTGGGTGATTTGGTAACCTAGAAAAATGTAATGACTAGTACAGATTATGCTCTAGAAAGGGATAATGTCCTAGTTAGATTGAGTGTGTTAAAAGTATTGATTAGTAACCTAATGATGCAAATGAGATCCCTTGTATGGAATACTCTGTTCATGTATTCCATCTAGTGTTCCTGGTGAATGTCTTAGTATCCTCAAACTCAGAGGTTTTATCATATGATACATGATTAATGACTATCTATGATGTGATATATTTATTTAACTCTTTATTATTGAATCTTGATATTTACAATGTCATATAACCTTGGTTTTAATTTATTTAAACATTTTTATGTTTTCTATTATGGAAATATTATTTTAAAGAATCAATTATTTTTATGTCATTTTTTTAAACTAGAACTAATCGTTTTCATAGTGAAAAACATTATTTAGATTCAATTTGTTATCCTATTGGGATTTTATTCACACCCTACATATTTCAAAGGTGTGTATATAGACTTGATTTTATAGGATACAATAAAAATAAAAGGTTCCATTACATTTGGTGACTCTTATTGACCTGTTTGGTTTATCAGATAAGAAAATTATGGAAATGTTTTAATCAATCAAGCGATTTTATAAATACAGACTAATTTATAAATTGATTTTAAGTGTGGTTTAAGTGTAATGTTTTAAGAAATATCTTATAAATGATTTTAAATTATCATATAGATAATTTTCCACTTGGTATATTTCAAGTGTTTTTATCCCTTGTTATGGAATGATATTCAATGAAAAGTGTTTGAAAAAAATGCCTAAATGGATATTTTCAAATAATGATTTTGGTTTTAAAATCAATGTTAATCAATAACTTGATGTTTTAAAAATTATTTTTGTGCTAATTGGATTTCAAACCAAGAGTTTGGGTGGTTTGAAAGTGTTAAAAATGTTGGAAAATACTGTTTTATTTTTAAATTGGTGAGTTAACCCTTGTGATCTATATTTTAAACCACTTTTTTAGCCTTGGTTATTTTTTATATCAACATTTTGGGGTGTTTAAAGATTTTAATATTTCCAAATGAGATGGATTATTTAAAAAGGGTGTGTTTTCCCATGTGGATTGGATTTTGAAACTTATTCTATCTTTGAATGTTTTTCAATTGAAGTTTAAAGGGTAGTGTGAATTACCATTTGAGTTTCAAAGGTGTTTTGATAAAATTGGTCTAAAGAGTAGATTGAGATAACTTTTATAAATGATAAAATGGCTTTTCATTCCAAACATGTTTTGAAAAGAGAATTCCCATTTGAAATTTTATAAAATAATAGTTTTCATGAAAGGTGTGATACCCTCTTAAGACCCTTTAAAAAGTGTTCTAAAATGAGATATGTTAGAATGGTTTGTATTTAAAATTCCAAGAATGTGTGAGTTCTGAAAATGGGGTTTTAAGCCACTATGAGTAGTTTTATGGCAATGGTTGGTTTTTAAACATGTTTTAGAAAACCATATGATAATTGGAAACCTCTTTGAGTTTTGAAATGTGTATATACAAAATGGGTGTTCATGAAATAGTTTAAAGTTATATTTTAAAAAGGTGATTTGACCAAGAGGTTTTGGATGAGGAAAAATGTTTTCCAAGTGATTTTTTTCATTTAATGAAAATCTTAGAAAAATATTTTTAACACAATTTTATGTGTTACTACTTATTTGGTAAAACTTTATAGAAAATGTTTATTTTTCTAATATATTTCAAACTAAATTTTTAGGATTTAATATGAAAGTGATCACTTAGATTTGGTAGGTTGTGGTGACCTAATGGAATTTTAGATCATGCCTATATTTTATAGGTTCAGGTTTTTTCTGGCTTGTTTTGCATCATTTGGATCTTATGAGAGGGATATATAGTTGTATGGTAACCCTAGTTGAACATATTTTGTGTATTTATTTTGTTAAATATAAATATTACTGAATCAAATAGGATGGATATGAATAAAGAATGGATGAATTTAAATCATCTGGAAAAAGAGTTTGGAAATGGAGTGAAAGAGTTCATCAAGTTTGTAAGAGATCATGCATGTGGCCCTTCTCAAATCATTTTTCTATGTTTACCCTATTGATATTCAAGACTAATTAGTCCAAAGGAGTTTGAAGAACACTTGATCTGTCATGGAATAGATCAAATTTATAAATGTTGTAATAAACATGGGAAAAATAGAATGTAGCTAGTGGTTGGGATAACACTGTGTTTTATGGATCATCTAATATGATTTAAAGTGTGGACAATGAATAATACCATATCAAGGATGTGATTACATATGTGAATGATAATGATTATCATATTAAGTAAATGACATGGATAGTTGAAGATGAAGTTCTTGATTTCCCAAAATTGTTTGATAAGTTAGAGTTTTTCAAAGATTCCATTGTATAATGGTTGTACTGAATATATAGCATTGTCGGTCATACTAAAACTATATAATTTGAAATAAGGGAATGGATGGAGTGATTCCAATTTTATAGAAATAATTTCTCTCTTGAATGAAATGATCCCAGAATATTGTTGACACTATATTCTATCAAAGAGTCTAAAAAGTGATAAAGGGAAATGCCTTAGAAAAAAGAGGAGAAAACACATGAAGAAAATCAAGATTTGCAAAGGCTTGAAAATTGGATCACCCCAATCAAGTCGAGGATTTGTCGGCATGCCAGGTACTTGCGTGCTAAATTTGGGAACGCAAGCCTCTTGCATTACCCACCACCATTTTGACCAGGGTCATTTATTTTCCTATAAATATACCCTTGGGGTCTTCATTTGTACATACAAATTTCATGAAGCCTAATTGTTGCTCTGGTCACCCTAGTGCTTCACCCAAGTCTTCTGAAACCTTCAAGGTAGTTCTTTAACACTTATAGTGGAGGAATTGAAGGAGGATCATAGGAATCAAGTCCCTTTAATATTTTAAATCCATAACACTTTCATGCCTAAAGAACCCAACCTCCCTAAATCAGAAACACTTGCATGCCATCCATTACATTCCAAGGAACTTGAGCACCCTACTTTTGGGAATACTTGTGAATACTCTTGAAGGCTTGATTCAACTCTCACCTAATTATAAACATCCAAGTTGTTCCTTACTTAGGTGAACATCATGTCATCCAAGACTACTTGCGCACGTATACCTGTGCACCAAATACCTACTTGGGTGCCCTTCTTCGATTCATTTTATCCCTTCAGTCTATAAAATACTTTCATTAAGACTTCTTTACATCCATTCATGGAAAGGCTTATTCTTCATTGTCTCCCTTTTCTGAAAGGGATTATGTTTAAACTTCCACCAAAACATCCTAACTCATCAAACCTTTGGAAAAGTCACATCAGCATGTCTTCTATTTGGGTTTGTATATTCGTAGTCATGGGTTTCCCACATTTTTTTGAAATGGGGTTAGAATTCATGGAGTGTCTTTGGGTTTTTATATCCACAATCACATGGACCTTTCTACTAGGAATAGTTTTGGGGATTTCCTGGTTTGGAGGATTAGGATTTAGGTTCTGACCTCCTATTTTCATCTCTAAGACCTAGAGCCTCTGATTCCCAATAAAAAGAGTGAGGGTCACACTTTCTTTTCCATTCAAACAAAGAAGAAGTCTCCCTCCTCTCCTGGGATCCATCAGGGCACTCCCACTGAAGTAAGTCCATAATCTTCTAAGATCCTGGCTTCATGACCTCCAATGTCCTCGTACATTGAAGAGTTCATTTCTCCACACCCTCTTCCACGATTTCCTCAGTCTCGTCCACCCTCTCCACCGTAGGCCCGTCCTCTTCCACCAATGGAGGAGGAAAAGTGTGTGTGTGCCTTTGTTGAATCTTTTACATCCTCTTGTTTCTTACATGGAGCATGAATCACATGGGCTTAGATATTTTTCATGATCACAAAATTTTCACAAACACACCATGCCTTGAACTATGAGAACTCTGATTCCCATCATAACTAGGATATGTAGGAAGCCTTCACCAGGGCCTGAGCACATTGGATATACTATTTAGAAATCCAACCAAAATTCACTAAACACGGACATCCTCCTTAGGAGTAATACCCAACCTATTTCTCTCAAAAAGGTTATACACCCCTATGGGATTAAATGAACCCTGAGAACTCTGATTCCTACCATAATTGGGATACATAGGAAGCCTTCCTAAGGCCCGAGATCCATCTTATTTCATCCATAAATAGGCATCCTTATTAAGAGTAAGCCCCAAATTAAACCCCCAAATCACTAAGGAATCCTTTTCAGGAAGTAAGTCCAAACTCATTTCTCTCAAAGAACTACACTCTCCTGTGAGACTCATCAAACTACGTGGGATTTGATTCCCATCCAAGTGGGATACATAGGAAGACTCTCTAAGGTTCAAACCCAACACTTCAAATCAAACATGTTCTTCCTGGGCCATATTCCTAATAGGGTGTAATCCAACTTGGAAACCCATATTCTTTCCAAGTTCATTGGGATACTTAGGTATAATCCCCACAATAAGCTTTAACTAAACACCTTTCACTTAGATATTCTTACCACATGAAATTAAACTATACGACTAGGTCCTTATCACATGACCTTAAAAGGTATGATGTGTCCAATTAAGCAACACCGAACTATGAGGTTTCTAATTCATTTATAAGGATACTTAGGTATCCCATTTATGGGTATGATTCTAACATCAAAACGAACCTTTGTCTCCCTGGAAAATAATAAATTCCAAATTTCCCCACTGAGTGTCTTAGAAAACTAGTATTATCATAATGATGGTTAAAGGAATCTCTAAATAATATATGAGAGGATACCATTTATGGAGAACCTTGAATACATATGGATGTCTCTATTAATGAATAACATCGAATACATATGGATGATTCTAAATTTCACACATGCTAATAAGTGATTGAAAATTCCAAGGGAAACATACGTTATACTTAGTGAATTAATAAGGATTCATGAAATTATCTCAAATATATAAGAGAGTCATAGAGTAGGAAATAATTCCCCTTAAAAGGGTGTCATGAGTCTGACCTCCCATACTCTCAACCAATGCATGTTCTTAAGTATCATAAGTTCAAACTTAAAGAATTCCTACCTTTGGAAAACTGGTCCCTTTAGATAAATAACCATTGGAAATTTCTAGTTCCATAAATAAATCCAATGGAAACTACCTAGAAGTAGTGATTCCTAACCAGAACACACGTTCTGAGGGACAAAAAATAAAAATGGTAAACCTGACGTGAATCCTTAACCAAGTTGATAGTGTTACCCATCTATTAGGACCCTATAAATTGATAAAGGAAGGCCAGACAAAGGAATCAATCATGCATGTGTCCATATAAAATATGTTACTTTAATGGAGTTCATTGTTTTTCAAGTTTTCTCAGAATTCCCTTCACTCCAAATGGATTCCTTCAAGTTTACACATGTGAATTCCCCAGCGGCTGCTCAAGCTAGATCTTCATTCTCTAGAAGGACGTCATCACAAAATCAGTGTATTCAATTCTAGGTCTCAAATGTACTAGTATAGGAATACCATCAACATTGTACTATCCCAACCCCATAGGCTTCTTGGATGGCTCTCCAAATTAAAAAAAACCCTCGATCGTCTGGTCAGTGATGACCGATGGTCAAGAAGCAGGCAGTGACAACCACCGTCTTCAACTATTTCAGGTCCTTATCCCCAGAACAGAACAACCATTCTCTCCCATACTATAAGGAGGTGGATCAAGAGTTCACTCATGGAATAAAATCAAAGATGAATGGGTCCTTTTTGAGGGCTTCTACCAACAATCTTCATCAGTAGAATCATGCAATAGTGAACCCCCAATATGATGGGGGTGTTTCCTTAAGTTGTTTGGCCTAGGTCCCTCAGACCTGGGCATGTAATAAAAATTATCGAGGAAAACATTCGGCTGATAGGGAGAAGGTTCTTACTTTTCCTCTCTCTAGATATGTCCATCAACCTAACATGGTGGCAAACAAAGAACGAGAACATACACCCGTCCGTCCCAATTCTACTGCCCAACAGACTTGTCTGGAAGCGACCCAATAATCCTACCAGTTAAATCTGATAGAGTATCATGAATAGGAACATAAACCTATTTACAAACTATCAACCAGTGAGTAGGCTCATCTGACTACATTCAAGGCATCCTGCCAATCAAATGTGTCAGAAATTGGTAAGTAGACACATACACCTGCTTACAATCATCAATCATTCCAGTAGTCTTGTCTGTCAGCATTGAGATAAATCCATCAACCATGCTCGGTGAAAAATATCCAGTAGGCATATACACTTTCTAGTATTCATCAAGTCTACCAATAGTCTCATTTGGAAGCACCTAGAGAAGTCAGTTGGAAAGCTCTGACGACAAAATTGGGGTAAAATCAACTATTTCCCCCCATATATGAGTAATTTCAGTATCCACTGATAAGAAAAGGAGTACATGATAAGGAACATACACCTACTCCAGATACAGAATGGATTTATATTCCCGTTCCAACTACTAAAGTCACCAAACACATTTTAGCAATGGTAAAAGGGCAGACACAAATTCCTGACCATATTCTAGAAGCTCTCCAAAATATCATAATAGAAACTTTAGTAGTACCAGGGTAATACACACATTATTCTATCCCCACACCTGGGACGAGTCATCAAAATGCCATCTCGAAGTAGATACACACATCTATTCCAGCCTAGGAGGGTTATGAGGTATACTCATCCATATCATACGGACAAATGGATTGGGAACATATAACCGTTCCAATCGGAGATAATCAGTCCATTTTGATGACCACTATAAGGTAGAAACATACAACTACCCCTGATAACAACTTCTCATAGAAAGTGGCCCCAAATATGTACAAAAGAGCATCAAAGAAGAAGTCTCACCAAACACAGTTGGGAAATCAAGAGCCAATATGTGATCTGGCTCCTCTTAATATTGGATTTCTTGAAGACCTCAGACATTTATCTATTGCAACTCAAGATCCCACCCTTCCATTACCAAATTATGGTAGTAGTAGTAGTAATTTTGAATTTCCCCATCAGACACTTCATCATGAAGGCTTGCTTCATGAAAATTCAGTCAATCTAGAGAGCCTATCTTTAGATGAGATCCACGACAACCCTCTGTGTGGCTAGAATACCAAAGAGAAATAGGATTTATCCCTTTTTTGTAATCCACCATGGTGGTCCTCCCCATGATGGAATTCACTAAAAAAGTTCTCTCTGTAAGAGTGTTTCACATTGTCAAGATAATTCTGTAATTGACAATGTAGTAATGAGAAATCCCTCTTATCTTGAGGCACTTGACAACATAAGGCCAGTCATGTCTGATGCCTTGTCACTAATAGGTGAAATAATTTTTCAATTAGAAGATATCCCAAGGTGATGATCATTCTCTGAACCACCCTTGGGTAATTTGTCTTCTAATATAGCAAAGAAAAAAGAAATTTATTCCATTATTTGTAATAAAACAATTGAGAAGCATCCACTATGATCATACCAAGTGGAGAAACCTCTAGAAAAAGATGATGAAGATATATTGAACATGAGAAAACAATTAGATAAAGGTGAAATACCAGTCATGCTTTGACCTTTGTAAACCTATCAATACAACATTCCAGAATTGATGGTAGAAGATTGCATTCATGATATTCACCTCAACATATAGGAAACTCTTAATCATTTGAAAGCCAAAGTATTACCATATGATTAATATCAAATTAATGTAAAGGTAATAGAAGGGTTAAAATGCCAAATTGAATTGGCATCTCTCTCATTTTCCCGACATCCAAAGGTTGAGAAGTAGAAGAGAACCCTTTAGAATGTGTGACTTGATACACTAAATAGGCTATTCCAGTTAATTACTGATACCCCATTTGGTGTTCATATCAGAGGATGAGGTGAACACGAAGCATTGCATTTCAATGTGCTCAAAAATTAGAAAATACCACCAAAAGTGGTCTCATGCAATGTTATTTCCCATGACCGGATACAGTCAACAGATTTTGTGTGTAATCAAAGACATGCTCAAGAATAGGCCTCAATTACTCTCATCAGATTCAGGACCAAAGAGAGAAATATATTGAGATACTTTTTCATCAAGCATCTGAGAACATTAAGCAGGCCTCTCTCTTAGAGGATATTAGCCATCAAATGACACAAATTTCTAAAATATCACAACGGTATTCCGAAATAGGTGATTTAAGTGGTTTCTAGATAATGCACCCAACCAATGTTCGGACCAAAATTTTCAAAATTAGAAGAACAGTTGTGCGAATCTCAGTTATAGAAGTTCAAGATCCACCCCATCCTGTAGGGTTGGGGGCTTGTTTAATTCAACCTTCGAATTCAATAAAAAAAGTTCTAAGGTTTGAAGAAAAAGAAAAAGAATATCCCTAACTTGTAGGGCAGGAAATTTTTCACATATACAATCCCCTCCTAAATGGAAGTTAGTTTTCTCCCGATTAAGGAGAAATCCAAAAGGTGAATACACAATTGAAATATCCAAAGATTACCTTCAGGTTACTTTCCGTTAAACAGTTCCTGAGAATTCAACATATAAGAGAAAAAAGTCTCATGGAGGATACAGTAGGAGACAATCTTACAAAGATACTAATAACATGCCATCAATGCATTGGGTATCAGTAAATGTCATTAATACTATTATGGAATATCCTTTAGAAAATGAATCCACTTTAGGGGAGTCAGAAGATGAAGTTATTATTCATAAAATGGTACACACTAAAGCAAATAAAGAATGTGTGTGTACCCAAAATTAGAGGCTTACCCAAAATTTAGGTATTCCCTCAAGTAACCAACTCTCACCCCTTTGAAAGACATATAACAAGGGGAATGGTAAAAGTCAGATTATGTATCACTTTTCCACTTGAGAAGGTCAATCTATTTCACTTGGATAAATATTTTAACAACAAGAAGAGGAGATAAAGGAGTTAAAAATACTCAATACATAGTTACTTTGAAGCAACATTTCTGCCAGGCAGGCTCCCCAAGAAGATCCTTAGTTTTCACATATTTTAGGAACTCCTCAGCAAAGAGGATTTGTTGCAACTACAAATGTAGATAATGAATTACCTCCATTGGTTAAACAACCAGGGAAGGATCTAACACATCCTTATAAGCCTATCCCCATGGGTTATCCAAGGAAAATACCAACAACACCACCACCAGTGCTTTTTCCAGTCGTCACCCCAGTTCAAGCTATAGCTGCCGTACCTGTATAGGTCCTAGCTCATCCAGATATTCCTCAAATTCTTATTAATACAATAGAGGAATTAACAAATCAATTAGAATCTATGGAAGAATGGCATTCACTAGTACAACCAGAAAAGAAAGATTACCCCAAATGGGTAGATTTGATCCCTCTACCACAAAACTTTGTGAATACCAAATTTCTAATCTTTAATGGTTTGGGGGATCCAGAGAATCACTTAACACATTTTGTTTCTCATTGTGATCCCATTATGGGGAACCCTCAACAATAATAAGTAGTAAAGATCAGATGTTTTGTGAAATTATTACAGGGACCGTCCTTTGTTTGGTATACAATTTTTCAGTCTCAGTCAATTACTGGATGGGAAGACCTTCGTTAGAAATCCCTTCTCCAATTCATCTCAATGCTGCCGAAGACAAAAATATTTGATATTACAAATTTTAAACAAAGATATAATGAAAGAGTTTCATATTTCATTGATCTATGGAAAGGATTAACATATTTCTTAAATATAGAACTCCCCCAAGAAGAGTTTCTACTTATTTGTGTGAAAAATCTACATGATGAGTCACGTACACCACAGATCCCTGTGAAATACATAGGAGGGTTTTGAGACCTTTCTTCAATTTTCTAACAAGTGTAGGATTCCATTGTGGAAACTAAAGATAAATCTTGTGTAATTCCATCAGCTTTGGGAAGAAGAACATGGAAAGTAGAGACTACTATAGTCACACTCAAACTAGAACCTATACCTGATTCTACTTCAAAACCTTCATCATACTGAATGGCTCCACCACCTGAGTATCAGTAGCAACAAAAACCTCATCATGATGATAAAAAAGATCAAAGGTGGAGATAGTTTGAGGATTTAAAGAGCAAAGTTTATTCTTTTTAGAATGAACAGGTTCCTAATTACTTCATTTCAACCATGGAAAACAATTTGTTTCAGTTGCTAAGACTAAAGAAACTGAAAAAAGAATGATATGAAGATCTTCCAAACTATTTCCCCTTTCATCAAATTTTAGGTCATCCCATTTAGGAGTGTTTTGTTTTCAAAGAACTCCTACAAAAAATGGTAGAATCTGGACAAGCGAAACTGAAAATTTTATCAGCCCAAGTATCATGTGCTACTGCTACCGATATAGAGGAAGAAAGTGAATGGTAGAAAGTAAAAGTAAAAATGTGTAGAAGTATGATGATTGGATAGTCAGAAAAATGATCAATCAAACTCATGCCATTCTATGAACACAGTTGAAACAACTGATTGTGTCTCCTTCCACTTTCAATATAGAAAATCCATCTTCATCAAAAGATCAGTCCTCCAAAGGTAAATCCTCAAAGAAGTGACATGATCAGAAAGATAAAGAGAAGTTAGAATAGAATGAGCTCATGTCAAGGACAAACTTTTCCTTAAATTTTGTAGATTTAATGCCATCTGTTTCAAAAACATGGGCAACTACCCACCAAACAGCACAACCAGTACCAAACTGTCAAGCATAATCTTTATCAGATGAAGAATTTATCTTTAGTTCTATTAACGTTATCCACTTAATGGATCCATATGAAAATGATGATTCTGGTTATGATGAGCCTGAATTCCCTATACCTGACTGGGGAACTAGAGAAATAATCCAAGGTCGAGGATATAGGGAAAGAAATAGATATGATAGAAACCAATATTTTAACTCTACCCTTGCTCAAACCGTTTATGTGGCAGAAACTCATGGGATGGCCCTTCAGTAGGCTCAACAAGAACACATAAATTCTCCCACACATGATAGGATCAGACCTTCCATGATTATCTTGGAGGACCGATTAGATGTTACACCATCATTCTCTCATCAAGTAGATAAACCTAGTCAGTCTAATATACCAAAATCAAAAGTATTTTCAGCTTTTTCCTCGACACAGGGTACATCTACATCAGGATAATCAACTTCCAAGACACCTGAAAAACTGCATCTCCATGCTGGAAAACACAGAAATACGGACCACAAGTATGATGGTCTGAAACATTTATCCCAATTACCGACCAAGTTGTCAATCTTGGATGCCTTGAATCTATCAAAAGATCTTCGTGAAGCACTTATTAAGGCTTTGTCAAGTCCTTAAGAGTTTGAAACTGAATTTGCTACAACTGAGATTTACTATATAGAGAATGATCCTATAGAATTTCATGCAGTAATATATTTCATGGATGAATATGAGGATGATGTTTTACATAGACACATTAAGACCTTGTATCTATCTGTAAGGGTTAATGATAAAGACATCTAACGAGCCTTCACTGATAATGGATCAAGATTCAACCTTATTCCCATCCATACACTTCATCGATTGGGTTTCATTAAATCTAAATTATCTCCTTCCACTTTGATGTTTCAAGGTTATGAAAAGAATGAACAAGAACCTCTAGATGAGATTACACTCAGAACTTAGTTTGGAGATCTTATATCTAATTCAGATTTTATGGTTGTCGATTAGGACACAACCTTCAACATTCTTCTTGGAAGGCCTTGGCTAAATCAACATGTGGACATTCCTTTGTCATATCACCAATGTATCAAGTATTTATTCAATGGTAAAATTGGTACATTGTATGGTGACAAGGCTCTGTTCAAAATGTGTGGATCTCAGTATATTGAGGAAGAATGTTATTACACAAAGGGAACAAGGTCCATGACAAAAGATGTAACAAAAATCAATGCTCCAAATGGTCTAGAAAAGATCCCAGATAACCCACTCAAACATCTGAGTATAGATTATGTGTTTCATATTAATCAAATTGAAATGATATACCCAAATCCAGGCACTTGTTAAGTGACTTCCATAATTTTAATTACAGCAATCGAGCCTAATAGCATGGGAGAAGTTTTTGATAGTGAAAGGTTAAATGGAGATGTCTTAATTTCATCCATCGAACTTCAGAAAGTCTTTGCTTCATAAATAAGGATAGAAGAAGTTGTCACAATACTAGAGGAAGACAAGGATATTTATTCCCAACCCATCATCTTCTCTTCAACGCTTTAGGAAGACCCTTCATCATCAATAGGGTCAGAAATAGTTGCCTATTCTTCAGGATGTTAAAATACTAACTCCTCCTCTATCTCTAAAAGTTTTGATTCATCACCTACTCTATAAGAAGAAATATAAGAAGTGACACATAAGGAAGAAAAAGAAGAAGATATCAAGTATGCTCCTCAAGCATTTGAGGAAGGTGTCTCCACCACCATGGATGAACTTAGAGAAATAAATCTGGGTACAAAAGAAGATCCACGCCCCAATATAATTAGTGTGGCCATGAATTATGAAGAGAAAGAGATGTATACTTCATTTATAAAGAAACATTGAGATATATTTGATTGGAACTATACAAAAATTCTAGGCCTTAATCCTGATGTAGGCATTCATCATTTGGGTTTTCCAGAAGAGCATCGAGGTTTCAAGTAGGTAGCAATAAGGACACACCCAACTCATGCCTCTAAAATTGAACCTGAAGTTAAAAATCTTATCAAGGATAAATTTTTTATGGAGGTGAAATATCCCAAATGGATATCCAACATTGTTCCAGTGAAAAAGAATAATGGTAAAATCATAGTTTTCATTGATTTCAGAGATCTTAATCGGTATTTTCCCAAAGATGAATTTACAGTTACAATTACAGAACTTTTGATTGATGCAATATCTGGTTATGAAGCTCTATACTTCATGGATAGATACTATGGGTACAATAAAATCCAAATGGCCCCAGAGGATGAGGAGTATATAGCCTTTGGATCCCCTAAAGGTGTGTTTCTCTATCAGGTAATTCCCTTTGGCTTAAATAATGCAGGTGCAACATATCAACGTGCCATGCAATATATTTTCAAAACCTTCCTAGAAAAATTTGTTGAATGTTATGTGGATGATATAGTGGTTAAATATAGACAATTTTCTAATCATTTAACTTATTTGGAGACTATATTCAGTAAATTTTGGCAACATAATTTGAAGATGAATCCCTTGAAATGTTATTTTAGAGTTACCTCGAGAAAATTCCTCAGCTTCGTTGTATGCCATCATGGCATCAAAGTTGATACTGGGAAGAAAAAATAAATACTTGGCATGTCACCTCCTAAACATTTTAATGAATTAAGATGACTTCAAGGAAACCTAGCCTATATTCGGTGCTTTATCACCAATTTGGAAGGAAAGTATTTACCATTCACCAGATTAATTAAGAAGGGAGTAACATATCAATGTACTAAAGACTTCTAAGAGGTATTTGATACCCTCAAGAAATACCTATTGAGTCCACAGATATTAATTCCACCTGTTGAAGGAAATACATTTATTCTCTATGTGATAGCTTTAGAGTGATCACTAGGTGATTTCCTTGCCCAAAAAATGATCATGGGAATGAAAATAGCCTTTACTATCTCATTTGAATTATTCTTGACATAAAGACTCGATATTAAAGTATCGAGAAGTGCTGCCTGATATTAATCTTTCAAGTTCAAAAGATAATGAACTACCTGTAACATCATGAGGTTCACTTGGTATTTCTCAATAGCCCGCTCAAATTTATCCTTAGTCATCCTATGATTATAGGATGTTTGGCATGGTGGGTAGTTATTTTGAAATAGTTTGATATCCAGTTTGTGACTTAGAAAGCAATAAAAATCCAAGACTTGGCAGACTACCTTGCTAAATACCCATCTGCAGAAGATACATCATTGAATACTGAACTTCCTGATGAAAAAATATTTTCTATTTAAGATAATACCCAATCACGGTAAATGTACTTTGAAGTTTATTCTAGAAGTCCAATAGGGAAGAGAATAGAAAACCCCAAACTCAACAAAGTTGGGTTAGGAATTGTACTTATCTCTTCAGAAAAGGAGGTGTTTCCATATTACTTTATGTTATCAGAATGTAGTACCAACAATGAGGTAGAATATCAAGCTCTCATCACAGATATGGAATTTTTTCTCCAGGTACAAGTGAACCACCTAAAAGGGAAAGGTGATTCAAAGTTAGTAATCAAACTGATCAATGGGGATTATGCTATCAGAAGAGAAGAGTTAATCCCTCTATGTGATTATGTAAGAGGGTTAATGGATGAATTTCCCTCATATCCAACATTTTCTTATATCCTAAAATCAAAAAATTCCCAAGATGATGCACTGCCTAATGTAGCCACAACCCTGGAAGATCCAAATCGGGATGATACAATCATCAGTATTTCCCATTATCACGTGGTTTCACCTTTCGTTCAAACTAGAATAGAGAAAATTAATGAAATAAGCCCTATTTATGAGATGTATGATCATACTATGGGATATATGACACCCATAATATAATAACTACAAAATGGAGTACTTCTACTGGATAGAGTTGAAAAAGAACAGATCTAGATAGAAGTGGCCAATTTCACTCTTTAAGATAGTCCAGATCACCAGAAAATCCTCTACAAATGAAGCTTTGATGGAATACTCTTCAGGTGTATTGAAGGAGAAGAAACCACAACTGTCATGAAAGAATTACATGAAGGAGCTTATGGTGATCACCAGTTTGGGAAAGGTTTTCTGATCAAAATCAAAGGCCTGAATACTTGTAGCCTTCAATAACACAGGATTGCACAGATTTCACCAAGAAATTTCATCCCTGCCAAGTGCATGCAACTTCATTCATCAACCTCCAGAGTTTCTACATACAACTAAATACTTCTAGACATTTTCCACATGGGTAATGGATGTAGTAGGACCTTATCCTCCAGCTACAAATAATCATTTCAAGTATATTCTTACTACTACTAATTTCTTCTCCAAATGGGCTAAGGCAGTACCTCTAAAAGATTTTGAATCCAAAAGCATTGTTAGATTTGTCAAAGATAATATCATCACCATATTTGGTGTCCCTCATACCATATTGAAATATAACTACACCAATTTCTATTCTTTTGAGGTAAAAAAGTTATATCAGGAGCATAATATCAAATCCAACCATTCATCTCACTATCATGTAGCGTCCAATGGACAGATAGAGGCTTTCAATAATACCCTATCAAAGATACTCTAGAAAATATTGGACAAAGATAATAAATCTTGTCTTGATAAAATTTTTCATTCTTTTTGGTATTATCAAACTACTACTCGTACTGCCACTCAGGAAACTACATAATCTTTGGTGTACGACACAGAATCAGTTTTTCCAATTGAAATTAAATTTCCTTTACTCTAAGTTCAAATATGTGATCAGTTATCTATAGATGAAAATTATTAGAAATGATTTGATGAGATATAACAATTATATGAAAATAGATTGCATACTTTGAATCATTTAGAAGTATATCAGAATAGAATAGCACAAGATTTTAACAATAAAGTTCACCTTCACTCATTTCTTCAAGGAGGTTTGGTATTGGTCCTCAAGACTCTAATAATACGAGGAAAGAAGCCTCTAAAACTTGATCCAAAGTGGGAAGGACCTTACTCTGTACATAAGATTCACTCTAATGGAGATTATTCCCTAATATTAATGGAAGGAGAACTTATTACAACTCCAACCAATGAAGTATTCTTGAAGAAGTACTTTGTGTAATTGCACATTAAAATGTCCTCACTACATGACTCTAAACTGCATATCACAAAGCCCTAGTTACAATAAATTAAACTACATAACAACCATAAGTTTCCATGCTACACGATGATAAAATGTGTATAATATTTGTCATTTTCGCACAACTTTAAAGTACATGACATCATTTTTCCTCATTACACGCCATTAAAACATATAGTTAACATCTTCTTTATTTGATGTTAAGAGATTCCATGCACAAGAATCACTTACATCATTGCTACTATTTAGTGGCACATGTGTTCCATTTATCTATATGTTTGAATCAAATCTATATAGAGACCTCATTTCAAGAACTACATGTGGCTTGATTCGCATTCCAATGGGATACATAGAGACACTTAGATCTCTAATATTGAGACCATCCGCAACCACATAAAATTTTATTTCCCTCTTCTCCTCCTATATATGAACTAGATCTATAAAGATTTCTCTTTCAAGATACATGGTTTGATCTTCATACCATTTTGTGTCTTCATTTTAACCATTCTTTCAGAATGTGTTAAAATCCCCCGTCTCTTACATTAAATGAAATTAGTGTGGGAAATGATTGTTTCAAGAACTACATTTTGCTTGATTATCATTCATATGAGATACATAGAGATGATTGGATCTACAATATTGGGTCCAAACATGATAAAACTCCCCTTTATTCCCTGCGTGTATGAATCAAACCTATATTGGGAATGTTTCAAAGAACTACGTGTGTCTTGATTCTCATCTATATGAGATACATAGTGACAACCAGGTTCAATCCTCTGGTCCAACCAAAATATTCCTTTTTTTTAATGCCAGAATCACTTCATGTTCTCATTTCATGACTCTAAACTACACAACATAATGTCCTTGATTCATGACATTAAAATGAAAAGCACCCAAAGAACTACATATGGCTTGATTCTCATCCATTGAGATATGTAGTGAAAACTAGGCCTTAGTTCCTAGTTCTAGCAATGGGATATTTTTTTTATCTCTCTTACACATATAATTAAAAATATATGTGGGAGTCTTAATTTTGGGTTCTCTCCTTAGATATCCTACCGAGGGAACAAGAAATGTCCCCATTTTACATATGAGTCAAATCTATGTAAAGGATTCCAAACTCATGGCCAATATTGATTCAAATATTTATCTTGTGCATTGAGAATTACACCCTTTCGTATTTCACACTCTTAATCTTGAATACTTTTAGATCTTAATAACCTTTATTACAGTCTTATGAAATAGTTTTTGATATCTGATAACTCTTTTTCTTGACTATGTAGTACATGCCCCTAGGAGGCCTTTCATAAGTTGCCTACATAATGGGTCTGTCAATCAAAATATGCCACTATTTGGCTATACAATATATTCCCTAGTTGTCCCTATATAATACAACCCCCATAATAGGTTCATCAAAAAAACATTAACTCCATTATTGGCAAAATAATATTATGTCCCCTTCAAACTTTGATGACAATATATAAGAATATGTATCTTAAAGCAGTCATCTATGTATATTTTTCCCATTGCATCTCTCTCAATCTGAAAGTCTTTAAGACCATAGTTTACACATTTCCCTATATAAGTGTTTAAAATAATATGAAATAACCTTGGATCATTTGACCACATATCATATACTATTTCCATTTTGGTCCTAGTCATATGACCAAAAACTAAAGAAACCATGCTTCCTACATTTGGCTCAGACCTTCGTAGAAATTCTATTCCTCTGATTCTTTAGAAATCATGATTGAAAATAATCTTTCCATATTCATGTACCTTTCTCCATAAAATGAACTCTGTGTTATGGGAAATATGAATCTCCACAAACTTTATTCAACTTTTATCAATAGAATGTCAAAATCTTGAGAGCTCTTTTTCCTAACTATGCAGTACGTTCCCCTAGGTGGCCTTGAATAAGTTGCTTACATAACAGGTCTTTCAGTAAAATGATTCCACTATTTGGCTATGTAGCATATGCCCTAGTCGACCCTGCATAATACAACCCCCACAATGGGTTTTTCAAATAAATGTAACTTCATTCTTAGGAAAGACTTCCTCTAATTCCTTTATCTCTTTTCCCATATCATTCTCCAGATCCATAAATCCCCAAATCAGAGTTTATAATTATTTCTTTCCATACTTGAACATGGTAGTATGTTTCCAAAAAAAATCATCAAGAAATTGGAGAGTATCAAACCTTTGGTCAAAGAAAAATACCTTAAATTAAATCCACCCAATGTCCTCACTGCATGACTTAAAACTGCACAATATAATGTCGTCACTGCATGACTTAAAACTACACAGTATAATTTCCTCACTGCATGAATTAAAACTGCATAGCATGATATCAGAAATCCCCTTTTTGACAAATTTTAATCATTCCTCACACCCCAAATCTGTGTAGAATTGGTTTCCCCATCTATGAAATATGCCGGTATAGATAAACCTTTATTCTTAAAATCCCTTTCCTTGGAAAAACCACCCACTGTGGTCTTGAGTTACCCAAATCTTATTTTCCCTTGTCTATCAACAATAAAATGTTAAATTCCCAAGATCTCTTTTGTTCACTATGAAGTACATACCCCCAGAGGCTTTTCATAAAATTTTCCTACATAACAGGCTTGTAAATCAAAAGATTCCACTATTTGGCCATAAAACATATGCTCTAGTCAGCCCTACATAATATAACCCTCGTAATAGATTCATCAAATAATGGTAACCTCATTCTTGGAAAGGAACCTCTTTGTGTTTATACAAGTTTTAGATTTGGTGACCATAAAAATTATGGCTCAAGGTTCCCCTTGGAAGTATTTAAATAATATTAGAGAAATTCCTATCCACAGAGCCTTGTTTGGGATCCAATTTCAAAAATTTATGGTTAAAGATATCCAACTTTAAACACTATCCTTATTAGTCTGGCATGCATGACTCTAAACTACCAAATAGCAAGAGATAGGGTACTCCCCATATTGAAAACCCACAAAGGGAACTCTGGATAAAAGTTAATGTCTCATCTCACTAGACTTATATTTTGTAGGTTCTAGGAAATATTGGGCAATAAAAAACCAAAAGATACAAAGTTTGTGGGGTTGTCTATATAACCCTAGTAAAAATCAAACTATGCTTACTAGGACCATTGGATTAGGTAAAAAAAGGTAAACAAGGACGAAGATACATATGATTAAAGACAAAATTCTTTTCATTTGTGAGTAATAAACAAACCATAGAGGAGTATGCAAAAACTAGAGTCTCTTTATCATAAATCACAAGAGATTTTATACATAAATTCTCATTATATTAATGGCCCATTGAGCTCCATCAGCTACCTGTTGAAGTTTGGTTAGCCGACTAGTCTCATTATATTCAGCATAACAAAGTGCTTCCTAAGAATTTGTAATTGATTTTGTACCATCCTTCTGGATTTATCCTATTGAATCATGAAGTTGGTCAAGCTCCCCTATAACAATATCCATCTCTTATTGAAGATGAAGCTGCTAAACAATATTTTCTTTTATTTTCTACTTAAGTTCTATAAACTTTTCAGTATGATTGGACTTATATTGGGATAATGCTTTTTGGAATTCATAAATATTTCTAAGAAGTCTAGATTTTATCAGATATTTCCAAATTTTCTACTCTTTCTCACTTTTTCAAATAATCTCTTTTACTTCAGTATGAATTTCATGGTATTCAAAACTATCGAATCCCATCGTAATGAACAGAGATGAAAGTTGTGGAATTCTTGAGGGAATTTTCTCAAGGGGAATTTTAGATATTATCTTCCATATATTCTTCCATGCCTTGAGATGTGCAAAAAGAAGATCCTTTTTCAGTTCCAGGTCTGATTCATAATTACTATCATAGGGAGGAACGTATTTTAGGGTTAATGAACTTAAAGAAGTTCCCTATTCTGCTCCTTCCTTGATAGTAGTTGCTTCAATTCCTAATACTATTTGAGATGATGCATAAGCTTCACCTCCAGACCTAGACATTGAAGTTGATAATCCTATATAGTGAATTAAAAATTATGGTTATAGTTAGTTTCAAAGGATAAAAAGAGTGAGAACAACCACAATATCGGTATCCCTTACTTAACAATAGGTCATCATCTTGGGAATACTCCTCCCCAATATTCTCAGTTTCAATAGTTTTGGTTGAAATATCTTTGTGGGGAATGATTTATTTAACTTTATCAGGATCCTATGAATGAATCTCAAGAAGATTTTTTGTCTCAAGATTCGCCTGATACAATATTTTTTCAATGATGGGATTGATAGTGATGTTGATGCTTCCTTTAGGCATTATCACTGCAACAATTTCTTTAGATAGAAATGAATATTTCAACCAATCACGGTAAGAAAATTAATAATAAGAAGATTGATAGGATGAACAATAAAAAATAAGGTCCATTTGGTTCTATAAAAATAACTTCAAAATCTTCTAAAATATTTAGCATATTATGTTTTATAATACTTCTTCAAAATACATGCCAAGATTCATCATAGCATCCAATGATATCCCAGATTCCATGTTAGTATCACCCATGGGAGCACTTGGAGTGGTTATTTCGTGACCCTCCTCTAGAAACTTTTGACCCCAAAATGCTTCCTTCGTAACATTTGTGGGGTCAACATTAGTTGTCTCATGATTTTCTAGTGCATGTGATGAACCTAAAGTATCACAGAGTGGAATTCAGTTGTTTTTTATACTTAGTTTCTCATGAAGCACTTTTAATTTACTATAGGTATCCTCTATCCTGATAGTAGGAATATAAACAATGTTGGGAATAGATGTTGGTTCTTTTGGCCTAAATTTATATTCAGTTAAAGGAATCACTAGGTTGGAAAGAATTTGTGCCTGTTCAGAAGAACCCACCATGATTCCTCAAATCTCATCAGTTATTTCTCTATGAGAAGAAACAAAATAATTTCCTACAATTCCAAGAAGTTTAAGCACTTTCTATGAATAAATCTAAAATTCATATTATCATGATTGCTTACCACTGATGAGAAAATGTTTAACCGTGGTTTTATTTCTTCGATGTTTCTGTTTATTTTCCTTCTTGGGAGGAATTGCATCATCATCTCAAAAAACAAGTATTAAAGACTGCAAGACCGTTGTTATCTCATCCTCCATGGCCTGCTGGACTAGATACATCTCTCCCGACTCATGGGGTGATCCAGTAGCTCCAAGTGCAGTAACACCAGGGCTATATTATGGTGATAGAACTTTAGTCATTTTTCCTTTAGAAAACTATATGTTAAAATGATATTTCGCATGATTAACAATGCTTTGACTAAATTCAAATAGAATAGTAGAAAATAATGTGAGAAAAAGAAAACTTACATCTTCATGATCAACAAAATCATGTCACTCTTCATCCAATGAAAGGATAATCTCTTTAGTGGCACCAAGATATATCATCTATTTCACTCATTTTGTAGTGGTAATTGATTAATCAGTTGCGTATATTACCATCTTCAGTTATTAGATATAATTTCTCACTTCATTAGGGGTTTTCTTAAAAATAATTCTAGAAGAGGCTCATAGATCCCCTATCTTAGGAATACACAACTCTTCACATAAATCTATCCATGTGGTTTCAGCATCACAATATAGGCTTTTCGATGTTTGAAATACCTATGGTCATACATATTTAGAGTACATTCTAGTGGGTTGTGAAGATGATCCTATAGTTTTTTATTTGAGTTTCTTCTTAATTCCTTCAGTTATAGATGGTGGATGAGAAAATGGGACCCTTTTCTCTTCCAAATGATGGAGAATAGACTATCTCGGTACAACTTTAGTTGAGATTTATGGAATGGATCTATTGACTCTAACATGTGGATTATATCTTGCATGAGGTCACTTCGGTGAGCTTAGGGACTCATCACCTCCACCCTCTGACTCTAGTGAATCATCCCCTGATGATTAATAATTACCTTCCAAACAAAGAGTTACTTTTTACTGCCTCTCTTTATCCCTAATGAAGGGACAACATGGTTTAACACCCCTTAAGGATATTATGAAACCCAATTCTTAGAATAATAGATAGTAAATCTGCTTATTACATCAATGAAAGGTAAATTGAATCTTGCCTCAGTTTTCTATACAGTTTTTTGTAACCATAGTTTTAAGGATACCATCAGATGTTTCTCTAATATGACATGCACTTAAGGAGATACATTAATTTTT
The DNA here is from genome assembly GCA_963277665.1 of Viscum album. NCBI lineage: Eukaryota > Viridiplantae > Streptophyta > Magnoliopsida > Santalales > Viscaceae > Viscum > Viscum album. The sequence goes on along the minus strand of OY728143.1, from coordinate 1,363,159,563 downwards.
TATAGAAATTTTAATTTAAGTGCAAATCTATAAGGAGCATAGGCCTCACATATGATTTCCCTATCAATCTCACTGGGAAATATTCCATCCCTGTAAGCTTAAATATACGCCCCTAGCTCTAAGTTGGCCATCCCTTTATCAACAAATCACCCTATAGTTAGATTATCATAAGGTAAAAGATGAAATTCCTTGTACATACTTAACTTGGCCTTATTATCATAATCATTCAAATAAATAGGTGAGATACTAGAGAAATCTTGAACATATGGTTAGAACAATCTTCAAAAGACATGTACCCCACTTTGTACAACATAAGTTCTTAAATGAGTGGAGATCCACCCCCATAACACCTGGAATGGTCCCTCTATTCTTAAAGGATACTTCCCTATGTAGATATTCAATAATCTCCTATGAATATTTTCCAAAATAGGGGTATCCAATCCTACCATCCTCTTTTTATCCAGCTTGGCAGCACTAAAAAAATTTCCTAACCCTATGCCTCCCTTGGAATCTCAAATAGGCAATAGATACATGCTGAGCCTCATGGAAATGAAACCTAGAAGACGTGTCTTTGTAGGAATTTTGGAATTAACTTCATACCACCACTTTTCAAACTCTCCTTTCTCTAATGTTGGACAGAAAGTGTCAGGTGTACCTATCTTTTCTGCCTTTGGATAACTTGTTGTGTGGGTGCAAGTGGGACTCTTCTCCTTCTTCTTCACCAGGAATATTTCCATCCACTCCTTTGGGTGAATATTTCTTCTTGTGTGGTACATTGTTGTGTTCGTATTCTTGAGTTTATAAAATATCTTCATTAACTCACAGACCAAGGCCGATGTCTTTTATGAGTCATTCAATGTCACATTTAGAGGAATAAATTCATCATACATATCTCTAAGGATTGGATCTCCAGAGATCTTGTAGATATACCACAAACTGATGCCTACTTCTCCATGTGTCAAATGGAAGGAATTAGTCTCTGGACTCCATCATCTTAGAAACTCTGGCATGAAATCATCATTCCTATATACATAGGTTTTTATGACCCATACAACCTCATAAATCCTAACACCTTTTAAGTCATCCATAAACTCCACACATGTCTTGCGCACCCAATACACCCACATCAATGCGGGTTTAACACCCCCCCTTGGGTGGAAATCCCAACTTTTCTTCCAACCTTTTCATTGATCTATCTGAGAATCTCGAAAAATGGATGAATAGTAGTGTAGCTGTAGCTCGGGTGTATGTGCTTTCAAATCTAGAGAACACAGGCTGTGATGCATGAAATGAGCCTTAGCTGCTATCACAACATTGATATATGTTCCCATAAAAGAAATACTGGTAGAAAATAAATTGTTATGGTATTGAAACCAATAAAGTGGAATATAATTCTTCGGGTCTAGTATGTTGACATCCTACAGATGGCTATTACCATACAGAGGCAAATAAATACTCCTTATAAAATTGAAGTGATATTTTCTCAGATTCTTTACCATGTCCAGGAGAGTAGTGTCACAGACGTCAAAGTAACCATGATTTAAAATCTTCATCATATCATCAATTCTCTTACTGGAAAATTCGTCAGTAGTTCTGATTCTATTGGGATCCATTGAACCTACAAAATAGATAAAAATTCATCCTTAAAAGTAAGCTCATTTTGGATGTTTTTTTGACAAAGGAATTAAGAACATTTTAAAAAGGAATTAAGGAGAGAAAGTATAGATTCAACTTGCAAGTATAAATCTGGAGTGCAAGTATGGCACCCTAGTTTTGGTGTGAAAATAAAAAACATACTGATGAAGCATGACCGAAAGAAGTGTCTGAGAAAAAACACTTGCGCGCCAAGAGATGGATTTCTATAATTATTTGTAATTTTTTCTAAAGTGAAGCCAATATATATAAGTTATGAAGATTACCATATTCACCATCACCTTGAATGCCCATATCTTTTATGATATCACTTATTCACCACATCAACCTATTTTTTACCCTTTTTATAACTTTACCTGAGTATAGGATCCTCTTTTCATTTTCATATCCAATTTTGAGGGGGGGGGGATTTTGTTGAAACTCCATTCCATCACAAAGTCTAAAAAGTGACAAAAGGAAATGCCTTAGAAAAAAAGAGGAGAAAATACATGAAGAAATAAAGATTTTCAAAGGCTTTAAAATTGTATCACCCTAGTCAAGATGAGGATTTGTCGGCGTACAAGGTACTTGCACACCAAATTCTAGTGTGCAAGCCACTTACGCACCCCACCACCATTTCTCCTGGGTTCATTTATTCACCTATAAATAGACCCTTGGGGTATTAATTTGTATGAATGAATTTCTCTAAATCCTAATTGTTGCTCTGGTCACCTTAGTGCTTCACCCAAGTCTTTCAAAACCTTCAAGGTTTTTCTTTAACACCTAGAGAAGATAAATTGATGGATGATCATAGGAATTAAGTCCCTTTAGTGTTTGAAATCCATAACACTTGCACACCTAAAGCACCCAACCTCCCTAAATAGAAAAAACATGCATTCTATCCATTCCATTAAAAGTAACTTGAGCACCCTACTTTTGGGAATACCTATCAATACTCTTGAAGGCTTGAGTCAAGTCTCACCTAATTATAAACATCCAGGTTTTCATCACATAAGTGAACATAAGGTCTCCCAAGCCTACTTGTGTTCCTATACCTGTGCACCAAATACCTAATTGGGTTCCCTTATTTGATTCACTTTATCCCTTTAGTCTATACAAGCCATTCATTAAGCCTTATTTAAATCCATACATAAAAGGATTCTTTTTTATTGGCTCCCTTTTCTAAAAAGGATTATGTTGAAACTTCCACCAAAACCTCTTGACTCATCAAACCTTTGGAAAGGTATATCAGGGTGTCTCCTATTTGAGTTTGTATATCCACAATTAGAGATTTTCCACATTTTTTTGGAATAGGGTTAGGATTCATGGAGTGTATATGGGTTTTTATATCCAAAATCACATAGACCTTTCTTCTAGGAATAATGTTGGGGAGTTCCTAGTTTGGAGGATTAGGGTTAGGGTTATGATCTCCCTTTTTCATCTCTAAAACCTGGAGCCTCTGGTTCCTAATAAGGAGAGTGATGGTCACACTTGATTTTCCATTCAAACAAAGGAGAAGTCTCCCTCCTCTCCTGGGATCCATTAGGTAACTACCAATGAGGTAAGTACCTAATATTTTGAGAGTCAAGCCTCATAACCTCCAATGTCCTCCCACATTGAATTTTTCATTTCTCTATTTCCTCTTTTATGGTCAACTCAACCTGATCCACCCTCGATGTCGTAGGTCTATCCTCTTCCACCAACAGAGGAGGAAAAGTGTGTCTATGTGACTTTGTTGAATCTTTGACCTTATCTTATTTATCACACCGAGAATGACTCACATGGGCTTATAGATTTTTCATGATCACAACTTTTTCACAAAAACCCCATGTCTTGAACTATGAGAACTCTGATTCCCATCATAATTGGGATACGTAAGAAGCCTTCACCAGCGACTGAGATCATTGGATATCCTCTTTAGAAATCCAACCCAAATTCCCTAAACATGGTCATTATCCTTCGGAGTAATCCCCAACCTATTTATCTCAAAAAGGTCATACACCCCTGTGGGATTGAATAAACTACGATAACTCTGATTCCCACTATAATTGGGATATGTAGGAAGCCTTACTAAGGCCCGAGCTCCATATCATTTCATCCATAAATGGGCATCCTCCTTAAGAGTAATCCCCAAATTAAACCCCCCAAATCACTAAGGCATCCTTTTTAGTAAGTAAGTCCAAAATCATTTCTCTTAAAGGACTACACTCTCCTATGAGACTCATTGAACTACGTGGGCTTTGATTACCATCTAAGTGGGATACATGGAAGCCTCTCTGAGGTTCAAACCAAACACTTCAAATCAACCCTATTCTTCTTGGGACATTTCCCAATAGGGTCTAATCCAACTTGTAAACCCATATTATTTCCAAGTTCCTTGGGCTACTTTGGTATAAGTCCCAAACCAAGATTTGTCTACGCACCTTCCTCTTATATTTCCTTACCACATGACATTAAACTATACGTCTAGGTCCTTATCACATGACCTTAAAAGGTATGATGTTTCCATTAAGCAGCACCAGACTATGAGGGTTCTGAGTCCTTTCACAAGGATATATAGGTAGCCCATTTATGGGTATGATCCCGACATCAAAACAAACCTTCGTCTCCCTGGATGACAATAAATTACAGAGTGACCCACTAAGTGGCTTAAAAAACCAGTATTATCATAACAATGGTTAAAATAATCTCTAAATAATATATGATATGATACCATTGAGGGATAACCTCAAATACATAAGGATGTCTCTATTAATGAAGAACCTAGAATACATATAGATGATTCTAAATTTCACACATGCTAATAAGGGATTAAAAATTCAAAGGGAAACCTATGTTATACTTGGTGAATTAATAAGGATTCATGAAAATATCTCAAATCTATAAGAGAGTCCCATAGTAGGAAATAATTCCCCCCAAAAGTGTGTGATGAGTCTAACCTCCCATCCTATCGACCAATGCATGTTCTCAAGTATCATAAGTTCAAACTTAACAAAACAATTCCTTTAGAAATTAGGTCCCTTTAGATAAAGAACTGTTGGATGTTTCCAGTTTCATAAATAAATCCAATGGAAACCACTCGGAAGTAGTGATTCCTAACCAGAAAACATGTTCTGAGGGATGAAAAACAAATATAATGATCTCCCTAGCCAAAAATATGATGCCAAATAAATGATACACTCGATGGGTATGATCTTTGAAAGAATACATACCCACCCAAATGACTATATATTGTTTCACAAGGACTAAAAATCACTTACATAATGACCAAAGTGTGGTGATTATTGATACAAGAAATATGAATTTGGTACTTTGAAAGTTTTATGGTACTTTCCAATCATTCTAAGTTTCAGGAACCTATATAGATGTGAGGAGACTCCATATAAATTGTCATGGAATGAAAATACAAGAAATAAATATGGGAAAATATATCACCCGACAGACTCTCCTCAGTGGAATAGAATTGATCATGAGTATCCTAAATTTGGAAATGATCTAAGAAACCTTATTCTTATGTTATCCAAAAATGGAGTGAATACTTTTGGTTTTTAAAGTAGTACTCACAGTACATGGATGATTATGTTGGTAAATTATAACTTTTCACCATAGTTATGCATGAAATGAAAATACATCATGTCATCCATGCTTATATAAGGACCAAAACAACTGAGTAATGATATTGATGATTATTTGTCTCCATTGATCAAGAATATATGAAATTATTATGGGATTTAGGTGCTACATTGTATGATACTTATAGAAATGAAGATTTCACATTGAGAGACATGTTGTATGGGATGATAAATGAATTTCCTACTTATGGAAAATTTTCAGGATAAATAATTAAAGGAACTCAAGGGTGCCCCATTTGCGAATAAGGTACACAATCAATTTGGTTGAAACATTCATCAAAAACTATGTTTCTAGGACATTGCATATTTATACCCTGATGGCATAAGTACTGATCTTTTACAACACCATTTGATGGAAGTTTAGTAGAACGTATAATACTATCTCCAATAATATGTGATCAACTATTTGGTAAATTAAAATATGTGACACTTCTTTTGGTAAACCATTTTTGGAAAACCTTATGAAAACTAGTTTGAAAAGGAGATAGGTTTTATTAATTACCATAATGGAATTGTCTGTACATTAGAAATTTTCTTGATGTTACACATGTTGAAAAAAATTTATGTGATAGTGTCATAGACATGTTGGTAAATGCACCTAGAAAAAAAATGATGGAATTAAGTCTAGTTTGGACTTGGTTTACATGGGAATATGAGAATATTTGGTACTAGTAAATGGTGAAAACAAACTGTTCTTCCTTTGAATGCTTACAGTCTTTCCAGGAAGGAGAGATATCATTTTTACAACTTCTTAAATGATATAAAGGTTCCATAGGGGTATTCATTGAATGTAAATAATATTTCATCAATGACTGATTTAAAGCTAAAATGTATTAAATCACATGACTACCATGTTTTTATAAAAGATATAATTCCTATAGATTTATGTTTTATTTTCCCAAGATTATCTACCATACATTAACCAAGCTATGTTTCTTCTTCAAAGATATATATAGTAAAGTTATAGAATTGATGAAATTGCTGACTATGGATAGAGAAATTGTCATCAAATTATGTGAATTAGAAATGTTCTTCCCACCAGTATTCTTTGTATGATGGTTCATTTGATGGTTCACTTAGTGAGATATATTCTACTATGTGGTCTTGTACACTATAGATGTATGTACCCCATTGAACAATATTTGAATATTTTTAAAGGGTATATGAAAAATAAAAGTCATACATGGGGTTGTATTGTTGAGTAATATATTATTTAGGAAGCTATAAAATTCCATACCGAATAACTATCCGGTGTAGAAAACATTGGTCTACTGAAATCTCATCACACTAGGTGGCTTCCGGGTGAAGGATTTTTTGGAAGAGATGTTTTTATAATCAATATTACAAATCAGGAGAATGCCCACCTTTATATTTTTTCGGACAGTTTGGAGGTTTCACCATATGTTGAAACCCACAAATAGATTATTAGGCATTTAAATCCATCAAGGGATGAAAGATGGATATCAAATACACATAATAAATAGTTTATAGGATAGTTTTAGGACCATATTTTTAGGGATTAAAATGAAAATCTAGATTCAATTTCATATTGAATTTGATGGCTAGCCAAAGGACCAAGTGTGTATGTATTATCTTACAATGGTTATGTAATTAATGGTTATACATTTTATACAAATAAACATGATGAAGACAGTACCATGAAAAATAGTGGAGTTACAATTGTGGTTGAAGAGATGCATGTTTCTAGTACTAAGGATAAAAATCCAATTTACATGAATATATCATACTTTGGTATCATCCAACAAATACAAGAGTTGGATTATACAACATTCCAAGTTCCGATTTTTCAATGCAAGTGGGTTGATAATATGAGTTCTATTAAAATGGATGATTTGGGATTAGTGAATGTTGATTTCAATAAAGAAGGCTACAAAGATGAACCATTTATAATGGAATCACGTGAAGTATAACTATTTTATGTTCTAGATCCTGTAAACTGAAATGGTCAACTTTTCTATTATCGACCAAAACCACTGAAGGATCAGATGAAAATTCAACTATGGATGACCCTTTCATTGGGGAATTTTAATAATTTCATAGTGGTCACAATATATATGATGTTTTTTATATTATAGGAGACCACAATTAAGGGATTTGAATAGTCGATAGAGGGGTCAAATCCCTTCATCCTTTAAAAAAAGAGAGTTAAATAACCAGGTTATATATTTTTTTGTAATATGCATTGTGTTTTATCATGTTATTATCTATTATATTATGATTTTATGTAATATAAATTAAATTTTAAACCACTTATGAAGATGATGACTTATCCATGTGATGGTTCTCCCAATCCTAAGGAACAAAAAGTCTCTCAACTTTCTATTGTTTACAGTGAAGAGGAACAATGAACTTATGCATGTGTTGGTGCTCCCAATCTTGAGGAACAATAGGTTTCTCAACCCATTGTTTCTCCCAGTGCAAAGGTACAATGACAATCTATACATATTAATGCTACCACTATAGAGGAATAACATATTGATGATGTTGAATCCGAGGAAATGGTAGGGGATGAAGGACCGATGATGTAGAAAAAATAGGAGAGCCTTAGTTTGATGGTGTTAGTGAAATAATTATGGTGAAAATAGAAAGCATCAAATACAAGGTCATATGGAATACATGAGGCCAACATGTTAACCCCAACAAGGACATGTTCAGTAGTTACATTAGAATCTTCACTCAACAATGCGTGCCGATCGATGTAGATTTGTGGAACCATGTTGTTATCACGCTTAAGAAACTGATGTGGGAAGATATTACAATAACATTGTGATATTATTTCATTATTTTACTAAAAAATAAAATAATGAAACATTTAATTACTATTAATCATCCCTTATAGAGTGAATTTATAATAGATTACTCCCACAAGAAATATGTATTAATTCTTTCTAGAAGGATTCATAGGGGAATTCACACAATTCTAACAAGACATCATCTTAAAGATGTATAAGGGAAAATAAAAACACACCCACCACTTATGTATGCACACTTGATAACCCAAGAAGCATGGGATGTGTTTACCAGTCATCGTGAAAATGTGTATTTCTAGGTAAATTGTGGATAATAATACGTTGTTTGATGATACATGTATTCATCAATTTGATTGATTTTTTTTTATTTATGAAAAAACAACTGAGTGCAGAAAATAAGGAAAGGGAAATAAAACAAATGTACCCCTACCTTAAAGTAAGGATGGGGTATATTTCACTTGAAAAAAAATTGGTATATATTTTAAATCTACCGTAATACTTTTATGTGACATGAAAAAACATTATAATTATATTACTATGTTTATATAAAAATTGATGACTCCTAATCCAAAGAAACTTCCATCCCATTCTATGTGCTATGGAAGGAGGCATGTGTAAATAAAGATGGGATACTAATAGATAAAAACACAAAAAACTATGGGAAACATATGTAAGTCTGACATAATAAAAAAAATTCTTTAAATTGATATTATATAACAATGATTACTTATTTTCTTATATTTTCTATCTGAAATAGTTATAGGAATCAGCAACACCTGTACCAGATGAACACCTACTATTGGTGGCCTTGAAGCAGTAAGAACCGTATGGCCATATCAGAGGTGTGGGTTTTGGGGTTGCATCCCAAACATATTTTGAGAAAAAAAACAAGAGGAAGATAAAGATAAAGAAATGAAATAGATGTAATAAAGACTAGATACCCTTAAATAATAATTCCAATGGAAGAGAGAGTTGATAGAAACTTTTATGGGGGTGAATCAAAGAGGATAAAAAACTCGAGAAAAACCATTGCATGAAGATACCACCCCACCCCCACAAGCTTTGAGGTTAGCCATTCCACTCAAAGAGTTGTCTTAGTCATGGTAATAAATATTCTAATAATTATTCCTATGAAATGTGAATCAGAAAGACACTAATACCTTTCCTGTACTGATATTCTACAGGGTTAAAATGACTATGATTTATATATATCAACACCCACCCATCTCCTTGTAGTGAGAGCCACAATGTTCAATACCCAAGATGATAGTCTACACAATAGACCAATTATAATATGTCACATGTGAGTGGTAATTAGAATATCTCATGAGCCGAGCACTGAGCTAAATATTCTACTTGATGATGAAGATATTTATATAGTAAACTGAGCTGTTAGAAAATTCATCACATAGTTGTAACATCATTTGAAAAACTTGTTGACAAGGAGGTATTCATTTCAAATTTATTTTTCATGTTAAACCTTTAACAACTAATGAAAAAGGTCTAAACTAATGAATGTTATTACAGAAAAACAAAGGGAAGGGGTGAAATAAAATACCAACTCAAAAACTTCTAAAGGATCGACCAACCGATCATAAAGATCTTTTGAAAGCACCTTTACCCCACTTTTTCCATATTCATATTTACTAACATTAAAGGTTAATGTGGATAAAAAGTTAAAAAATGATAGTAGTCACATAGTTGATTTTGAAGAAAATATGTATGGAGAGGAAGGTGAAGACTACATTGGTGTTGATAATGTAAATAAAATCATTGACTATGACTGGCTAGTCACCTCAGTTGTAAATGTATACATGAAGTGTGTTTTCATGATTTTATTTTCCAAAAGTTGATATACCATGTCAATTATGACTAAATACATTTCATATTTTTGGTAGGAGTATATATAAAAAACAATTAAAGGTGTTTATTTGTCAATTTTTTTTGGACTCATTATTCCTCACACCACCTCTATAGAGTAAACAAAAATAGAATAAAAAAAGGATGAAATAGTGGCAGGCTTGGACAAATCATTTGAAATAAAACTTTTTGATGACATACTCTTCTTAATACCAACATTTTAGGGGTAAAACTATACAATTTAATCATATAAAATATATTTTAATTTCTTTCATTACTTATTCCTTTTTGTGTTTTTAGGAAATATTAGATTCTCATTGCAATCAATTTGGATACTCCAAAGGTTTATTTCTTGGATTCACTGCATGTATACCCTACAAACCAACCACACATGATGGAATTTATCAATTTGTAATACACTACATCTAACATTTTAGAACTAAACATCAAGTTATATAATTTATATTATATTTTAATGAGGATTCTGTTATGATAGGGAGGTGCATCAATATCATGAAAAATAAGGAATAAGGCTAGGAGATAAACACAAGGACCCTGCCAAGTTCTAAAACTGGACAAGTATCAGGGTATATATAATAATATTTCAATATAAAAATACATATCAAAATAAATTAATTATTATAATCAATGTTTATATAGTGTTTAAAAAAATAAATGGAAAATATTGTGCTTATTATGTATGAAAATTTACGATAGAGATTATATTTCATGAACAAATTAGAATCCCTAAAGAGGTATTTTCAAAGTTAATTACTATTTTATTTAAAATATTTATTAATACTTTGTGTATTTATATTTTTCCAATACTAATATGACTATTGAAAAGACTCATACTCACAAGATGATATATATTTTCTTACAAACTAATGGGAAACATACCTGATGGAAGATTGTATGAAAATAACATGAAGATTTGAATTCCATAAAAGTAGTAAATTGTTTTATATTAATGTTATTTTAATTATTTTTTGTATTACTCACATAAGATTTTTTTTCTTATACAGTTGGATTCCTTTCATATTTATGGGTTTATAATGTATACAACCATCATGTAAAGGTGAATTCTTACTACTTTTTAATTACTTTTTTCATAATTTTATCTACTATTTGTAAGTTATTTTCCTGATCATCTTTATCTAATAATTATTTAGTTGTTTTCAAAGATATTTTGGGAAGATATAGCATGTTCCTTTCTGCTAATGTTACCATGCTTTCTATTATTTTTCTTTTTCGAACTACCAACACTATAAATTGATTCAATTTTCTTAGTCAAAAAACCTTTCTTGAATCAATATGTAGCGTTGAAAGTTCAATAGAGAAAGAGATTGGTAATTGTGGTAACATTAGAAGTTATACTTTTTTTAAGACTTTGGTATTTGTAATAATCAATGACACCTCAATTCGTCACACAGTGTGACGATTATGAATCTAGGTGCGTCTTTTTATTTTACATTGACATTAATTTTAGTAAAATAGACAAATGACATACTCATAAATGAGAAAACACATTCGTATTGTTTTCATACTTTATGAAAACAATCCATAAGTCATTTAAGACATTTAGGAATCATCCAAACCTTAATACGATGCACTGTGTGACTAGTATGATGAAAAGTGTTAGTTTTTAGTTTAAAATCAATATTTTAATTCAAAATGTGTCACTCACTGAAAACTGAGAAAACATGCTCAAATTATCTTGATAATTTAGGAAATAAATCATAAATCATTTGTAACATGTAATAATCGATCTCATGTCAAACCGATACATGATGTCACTAGTATGATTCAATGTACATGTTTCTAGTTTCCAAAATGGCCCGAAGGAATTCTTTTTTTATTGATTTTTGACAACCCCCCTTTCAAGGGATGAGGGGGAACCCTTCCAGTTTAAAATGAAATTTTAGTAAAAAAGATAACTAACATACTAAAAACCAAGAAAACACATTCAAATTGTTTTGATAATTTATGAAAACGATTCATGAGTCACTTGGGACGTGAAGGAATTAGTCGCACCTCAATCTGATGCACGGTGTGATCGATATGACTAGTGCATCTTTTTATTTAAAATTGACATCAATTTTAGTAAAAATGGACAAGTGAAATACTAAAAAATAAGAAAATTCATTCGTATTGTTTTTATATTTTAGGGAAAAAATCCACGAGTCATTTGAGATGTGTAGGGATTAGTGTCACCTCAATCTGAGGAATATTGTTACTAATATGACTCCAAGTGCGTCTTTTTTATTTAAAATTTACATCAATTTTAGTAAAAAGAAAAACTAACCTACTCAAAACTGATAAAATGCTTTCATATTGTTTTTATACTTTAGTAAAATGATCCATGAGTCATTTGAGACATGTAGGAATCATCATCACCTCAATCTAACACACAGTGTGACCGGTATGACTCCAAGTGAATATTTTTATTTAAAATTGACATCAATTTTAGAAAAAGGAACAAGTGAACTGTTGAAAACCAATAAAGTAAATTTGGACTGTTTTGATACTTTAGTTAAATGATACATGAGTCATTTAGGATGGGTAGGAATTAGACACACCACAATCTGAGGTACGGTGTAACCAGTATGACTCTAAGTGCATCTTTTTTATTTAAAGTTGACATAAATTTTAGTAAAAAGGACAACTGACCTACTCAAAACTGAACAATTACATTAAAATTAATTTTATACTTTAGGATAGTGATCTATAAGTCATTTGTGACATGTAAGAATTAATCATACCTCAATCTGATGTACGATGTGACCGATATGACTCTATGTGTGTCTTTTTATTTAAAATGTACATTAATTTTACCAAAATGAATAATTGACATACTGAGAAACAAGAAAATGAATTTATATTGCTTTGATACTTTAGTAAAATGATCCATGAGTCATTTGGGACATGTAGGAATTATTCAAACCTCAATATGATGCACATTGTGATCGGAATGACTTTAAGTGGATCTTTTTATATAAATTTGACATCAATTTTAGTAAAAAGGAAAAATGACCTACTAGAAACTGAGGAAACACATTTGTATTGTTTTTATACTTTATAAAAATGATCCATCAGTAATTTGAGATGTGTAGGAATCATCCATACCTCAATATGACATGTAGTGTGACTGATATGGCTCAAAGTGAATCTTTTTATTTAAAATTGACATCCATTTTAGTAAAAAGGACAACTAACCTACTCAAAACCAAGAAAATTCAATTTTATTATTTGTATACTTTAGGAAAATGATCCATAAGTAATTTTTGATGTGTAGGAATCAACCGAAATACAATTTGATGCATGGTGTGATCAATATGACTCAAAGTGTGTCTTTTTATTTTAAATTGACATTAATTTTAGAAAAAGGAACAAGTGACATACTGAAAATTGAGAAAAAAACATTCTTATTGTCTTGATAATTTAGGTAAATGTTCCATGAGTAATTTGTGATGTGTAGGAATCAACCAACCTAAATCTGATTCACAGTGTGACTGGTGTGACTCAAAGTGTCCGTTATTAGTTTAAAATTGACATTTTAGTTCAAAAACATACCTCACTCACTTAAAACCAAGAAACTAAACTCTGATTGTCTAGATAATTTTGAAAAAAAATTTATAAGTCATTTGTGACATGTAGCAGTCTCATGTAAAACTTCCACACGATGTGACTTATATGACTCAATGTACGCACTTCCAATTTGAAATGACATTTTAGTAGAAAACAAAAATGACATACTGAAAACTGAGTAAATGCATTTAGATAGTTTTGATACTCTAGGAAAACAATCCTTTAGTAATTTGTGATGTATAAGAATCAGTCCCACCTCAATCCCATACACGATGTGGCCAATATAACTCTATATGTGTCTTTATTTAAAATTGACGTTAATTTCATTAAAAAAAACAAGTGACATACTCAAAACTGAGAAAAAACATTTGAATTGTTTTGATAATTTAGGAAAATGATTCATACCTCATTTGTGACATGTAGGAATCAACCACACCTCAATACAATTCATGGTGTAACTATTATAACTCTAAGTGTCTTTTTATTTAAATTTTCATTTTTAATATATTCATTAATATTAATTTTTAATTTATTTCTTTATAATATTACTATCATAAGATTTTTTTTCTTATATAGTTGGATTATTTTTCTCAAGTTGAAGTGATTTGTTCAGAAACAAATACCATGGGCAGACCTTTTTAGCGGGGATCACGAGTTCTAAATACAAAAATTAATGTTTTAATTTTTTTGGATAGTAATTGTAAATGTAATTATACAAAACATTATTTGAAATGTATATAGTAGTTTTATTTTTTGTATTCATTATGTAAAATTTATTTCAATTAAATTATATATTTTGTGTATAATAGGTTGCGTTGTGATGTTTTTGTGTACTAAAAGTTTTTTAGTGTGATATTATACAGACAAAGCAATGCAACAGATGATACCTTATCAGTGCTAAACTATAACTGATAAAGGGGTACTCTTTCAAAACTTTTTTAATGCTGATAAAGGGGGGCCCCATTTAACAACACTACAATTAACCACTCTTTTTTTAGCGCTGTTAAAATCCTTTTTTCATGCTGTTAAAGGGAATATATGTAGTAGTAAATGAACCCCACTCTATAACATCCAGAGTTTGGAAGACAACCACACCCAATCCATCACACCGAAACATAAATCCATTAAATGGTGTAGACAAGAACTAATGGATGTAATGATCAAAATAAAACAAATACATAAAAACAATAATAACTACATGGTTTAAGATTTCTATCTAATCTATGGGATAATGTTTCTTTACTATTTACCAAGGAAGAAAGAGATGATTACAATGATAATAATCTCACTCAATTCACTAAGACAGTGTCACATAAATGTGATGGTTCCCTATATTATATTGGAGTTCTCATACAATGTCTTCAGTTTCCACCACCACCTAATATTATTGGGACATTTTTCACCTCACTCGATCTCAACAGATGATCCTTTGTGTAGTCAATTGTTCCCACCACCTCTATTGGATATGGCAGTAAATTATTCCCCTTCTAGTGATATCAAAAAATATGTGGTTGAGTGTATCTATTGTGTTCTATCTCACTTCACTATCTAATTTTCATCCATCTGAACAGCTGGTGAACTGACAACACCCACCATCACTCCATCGCTCATCAATCCATCAGAAATAAGTCTGTAAGACTTTTACTCCTTTAGGTGTTCTTAATTTCCTCTACTAGAAAATAAATATTAAACTATTTATAAGGTGGGATCCCATATTTTCTTACGGGTTTTTGAGTTTGTGACCGGTTTATTGTTGGATTCATAATTGATATTCATAGGGACTCTCACAAACTTTGATTTTCTTGATCAAATAGATATGCGCATGCCTCAATGTGTTTTTATGGCTGTGTTTGTTCCCTCTCATATTTTTACTTTATATGTTATTAATCCTCTATTCTCTATTAGTTGTGGCTACATGTCTATGCAGTTGTGATCACGTTGGAAAAATTAAACCTCCTGTTAGATATGGGTCTTCCACATGTCCACACTCATTATTATTTATTTACATTATATTGCCTTTCTTTCCCACCATCATCACACCTCCCTTTATTTGTAGGAGGAATTTAGTTTGGGTTTCATTCCATGATGAGATATTTATCATGAGAGTGTTCCAGAGAGAGAGCCTAGTTCACCAAGAGAGTTTTGAAGAGGAAAAGATGGAAAAAAAATTTCATTTGAGATCCCACTATTTTTAATTTTGAGTTTAATGGACCAATCCCCACTTCTTGATCTCTAAGTAGTAGTCTAGCAGAGATCATAGGAGACAAATTTGATCTCTGGGGCATGATGATTCATACCATATAAAGTTAAGTTAGAGGCATCGATTCCATCTTCTTTAAATGAAACTAGGTCTTGGTGTTGAGGCCAGACACTATAAGGGAGTTTATTTTTGTTTCTTGTTTTGATACACAATATCATGTTTTATTATATATGCTTGGGTGTGTAGTTTTTATTTCTCTAGGAAGTCTAGATGCTAACTCCTTGTGACAGATTTTGATCACCGCCACCTGGTTTAGCTTGGTTTGTTTCCTCAAATAGATTTTTTGTCCCTTTAGTTATAACAACCCATGTAAATATAGAATAAATCAATTTACTTTTTATTAATATAGTTATATTTATTATAAAAATATTAATTAAAATTTAAAACAAAAAGGAAATATCATTTTAATTAAACACTTTTCTTATAAGTATTTATTTAAAAGTTTAATTTATAAATTTTAGAATTTTAATTTTACAAAATGAATTTTAATTTTTAAATCATCATGTCAAAATTTAATTTGGGTTATTTTGTTTTTGATTTTTTCAGAAAAAAATGATTTTTCAGTGAATAGTGAAAAATACCAATTTTTTGTAAAAAAATTAATTTATTTTCAATAAATTAAGTAATTTAAAATTACTGGTATATTTTTAATATGATTTAAAGTAACGAAATTATATTTTAGTTATATTTAATACACTTAATTACTCTTGTATCAATTTCATATTGGATTTTAGTATAAGTTTGTTTTTGGGTTTAAAAATAGGATTTTTCTAAAAACTATTTTAAAATGCATAATGTTTATCCAATTTAATTAATTAAGATAATAACTAATTATAAATGTTTTAAATGAAATGTTTAGATTTTATATTAATAAATATAAATATAAATTCATAGAATGATTATTATTAATCATAGATTTAATATAAAATCATCTTTTTCTTTAAAAATATACTTCTTGAAAACCTACTTTTTCACCGCATTTATAGGTTTTGTTTTAAATTAAAATTTATAAATTATATGAATTTATTTGGTAAAATGTATTCCATATTCAGAATCAGAATAATTTAAATTTTATACTAAGTTCAACTTAATTTTTTACCAAAATGAATAGTGAAAATAGGAAAAATTTATTACCAGAGTTAAGGTAAAAATGGGTTTACCGGGGGGTTAAACTAAAAAGATAAAGGTTAAAATGGACTAATAACTTGTATAAAATCTATTTTATGGCCATATTTAGACCTTATAATGTATAATTCACAATATTAGTTCATTTTTGACCCTTGTAACATGTGAAAAATTTGAGTACACCTTTTCTTTTCAAAAATTAAAACTGTGCCACTCACCTCACTTATAAAAGGACACACCCTATCCTCTATTATCGACACCTTAAAACCATTTTGGTTTAGACAATACCCATAAAATTGAAAACCTAAATTACATACCTTAATAATATAAGCCTTTGTTTTATTATAAAATTATTCTTGGAATACATTAGGCATAATTCTAAAGAGGTGGTCTGAGAAGAGGTAAAATTCTTAACTATGCATTTTTGTTTTATTTATTCTTCCACATCCTTCAAATATTCTTACTTTATGATTATATAATAAAAAAATGACTTCTATATACTAATATTTTTTTATATTAATGGAATGACCTATATCCATCTTCTCTTCCCTCAAATGGTAAACGTTAACTTCACTCATACGTATGGTAGACTTCTGCCTCGTGAACTGATGTGAACAAGTTTTCCATCAACACCTATCACAGTTGGGTATGGTGATGAATATAAAGCATATATATGGTATTAATAACATAATTATACCTCTAAATTGATTAAATAATATATACCTTTTTTAATTTTCATTTCATAATGGATACAATAACATCGTTTGAGTGTATGATAGACTATAGCCTCGTGAAGTGACGTGATTCTTTTTTCACTAACGCTTTACATAGAAGGTAATAAGGATAAATTAAATGAATATTTTTGAATTAAATTACATAATTATGAAATTAATGATATATTTATCATTATTAAAATATAATATATCTTTTTTCTTTCTTACCTTTTCACTCAATGAAAAATGATAACGTCGTCCGCGTATGTGTGGACCACCACCTTTACGAAGCGATGTGATTGTCTTTTCATCACCACAATACATGGATGATATATATAATTATATTTAAAGAAATAATATATAATATATGATATTATTATCACTATGTAATTATAAAATATTTTTTACCTTCTTTCCACAATGATCATTAAAAAATAGAAACGTTACTCATGCGTAAGTAAGACCTACCATCTCCATGATCATAATGTAGTTAATTTTTGATAACCATATTTCATGATTAGTATTAAAATTATAATTTATACATAAATATGATAATTATTTCATGATTATTTTTCTTAATATATTTTAATAATAACCTATTTGACTATAGTCAACCAACTAAAATCATTTTTGACATATAAGCTGAATATGGTCAAAATATCTGACGTTAGCCTAACTGATTAAGTAATCATATATAACATGGTAATAAGTGAAATAAAATGAATAATACATTTTAAAAAGGTTATTAAGAAATTAAATAATTAAACTAAGTTTATTATTCAAGAATATAAAGAACACATGTGATGAATCGAACCCGAGGTAAGATACTTCATTTCAATTTCCTTTTGTTGAGGAAAATTTTGATATTATGTACCTATATTATTTTATGAGGTGTATATACAACTCCTTTGACATGAAATATAATGAATTTATCTATTCTCATGGTATTTAATGTTTTGTTTAATTTTATTATTTCATGGGTCTTATGATTTAAATATTTCCAAAGTGATAAGGGAATTTTCTCTTAAAAATCATATTTCAAAGTTTTTTTCAAACTCTATTTCTCTTCCTTGTCCATGTTTTTAAAATTATTTTAAAAATATTTTTTATATAGACATAAAATTTTTATAAAGGAAATTTTATGTCACTTTTTACTTTATTCAAAATATTTTCAAAATAAATATTTTTATGTATTTTTCATAGAATGTTTTGACAAAAAGATAAAAGGAATGTTATATTTTAATGTATACAGT
Source organism: Viscum album (assembly GCA_963277665.1). NCBI lineage: Eukaryota > Viridiplantae > Streptophyta > Magnoliopsida > Santalales > Viscaceae > Viscum > Viscum album. The sequence goes on along the minus strand of OY728143.1, from coordinate 1,363,140,729 downwards.
GACAAAGAATTTTCTACCACTGTAACCATTATTTTAAGTTTGGATTAATTTAAAATATTTTATGTTTTCTTCAAATAAAAACCCTCATTCCCTTTCTTTTTGAATTTTAGTATTGAGTATGGGTTTTCAAATGGAACAAGTATTTTGGTATTGAAAATGGGTTAAAAAAATGATTATTATGATATATGAAAGTGATTTTCATATGAGTTTCAAGAGTTTTTCAAATTTTTATGATGAAAAATTTCAAGATTAAATTTTTTTAATCATGACATGTTCCTTGTATATTGTTTAATATGGGTGCACCCAGATAGAATTGGGTGATTCCATTATAAATTATATGATGGGTGCACCCAGATAGAACTCCAATGCATTGGGTAATGATTATATTTTCTAAAGAATTATATTGGAAGTTGGCCATATGGTTATTCTGATTTATAAGGGTTCTATGAGATGATCTCCCAAGACACCTACATGTAATTTCTATGCTTAGTAATGAGTTTTCATGGAAATCATTCATTTTAAAAAGGAAATATAAATGATCTTTTTAAAATAATGACAATTCAATTTCTAGATAAAAAGTTATAAGAAAATGTTTTCCATGGGTTTTCATGTTTTTTAATGAGGTAACAATTTTATTCTCTTTATGTACTTTAATGATTTTTTTGTGCTCATTCCACGTTTTTAAATTTTTTTCATAGGATTTAAGGATCGGTAAGTGAAATTAAGATGTCAAGTTTAAAGTCGTGAATATTTTTTATGAAAATAAGTCATGTTTTGTTTTAAAAGCTTTATATGGTGGAAACAATGGATACTAATCCAAAGTGTTCAATTTTTATTATATTATTTTGTTATGTATTATTTATGACCTAATTATCTAAAACTCCAAACCTTAAAATATCCTCAAATATAAGAGAATGAATTCTTGACTTAAAACTCAATATTATTTAGTGTTTAAGGATGAGTCCTTATAGTTAGTATTAAAGTATGGTTTGGATAAATTTAGAGGTTAGGATAATATTAATAGCATTACCTTTAAGGATTTTACTTTATGGTAAAGTTGAAATGATATATCATTTTAATATAACCATGTCGCTTCATATAAACTATGTCTATTCAGAATGGTTTTCTATAGAGGAAGTAAGGAAGATGTAGTGGGAAGGAATCAAGAGGAAAATATCCTTCTAAATTAGCATCCCGAGATGGTGGAATTGGAATAAAACATTTTTTTTGCAGTGATGGATCAGTTGACACAAGTTATAAATGGTAGTGGAATTCGTGACAGAGAGGAACCCAATCTACCATGAAGGAACATGTCTATAGCTGATCATTTCATGAGGCCACATCCCCATCATTCAGTGGATCATCTAACCCTTTGGTATCCAAATGATGGATCAATGCTCTAGAGAATATATTTAAAGTCATGGTATTTTTTTAATGTCAAAATATAACTCTTTCCATTTATTGTTTTGAAGGTGATATTGATCGATGTTGGTATTTGGTTAAGAATACTAGAGAGAAATATGATATTGGTGCCATGGAATGGGAAATTTTTAAGGATATTTTCTTTGAGAAATATTTCACTAATAATTCTTGACCCTGGATGGAAAGAAAATCTTGAAATTGAGGAAAAAATATAAATCTTATGTGGCCACGTATAAAGATAATTTTATAAGACTCTATAGGTATATTACAATTTTTTTAGGTAATTGATAGTAAAATTAATATATTTTACCCAGGATTGAAACCAAGTTTTTAAATTTATTTGGAAGAATGATAATTTAAAATCTATGAGAAAGTTTTTTTTTGTGATGAAAAAGTTTAGATGGAGTTTTCAAACACTTATATGCCTCGTGATGATGAAAGTAAAAAGTGTTTAGGATGGAAGGCAATGGGGAAACATACAAAAAATAAATTTGGAGGTAAGAAAATTAAGTTATCATATTATGGTAAGTGTGGTAAAAATAACCCTAGATAATGTATTATGTAATCAATGAAGTGTTATCAATGTGGAAAGTTTATCCATATTGCTCGTAATTTCAAGGACAAGAATCCCATAGAAACAAAGAATGTGGTAATTGATATACACCCAATGGTGAGGTTTTTTAGTTACAATGAGTTTGTTCATTATGCTAATATGTTCCTGAATTTAGTAATTCATGCTAGAAATTATCAAGATCAGAAGAAAAAGGGTGTGGAAAAATCTTTTTCTACTAGTACAGTTGATGTTGGTCCGTCAAATTAAGTGGTGAGAGGTATGTTACTTGTGTATTTAATTTATGCCAATACCCTATTTGAATCTGTATCTTTTCATTATTTCATTTTTAATAAATTTTCAAGTAAATTGGGAATATCACCTCATGAAAGTATGATATAACTTTTGGTGAAAACTCTAGGTGGAAGTATTAAAGTAACCAAGATTTATAGGAGTCTTAATATTGTTATTAGAGGGATGGTATTTCCAAAAAATATTTTTGAACTATACATAGTAAAGTTTGATATCATTTTGGGTATATATTGGATTTTATTTTATCATTATGAGATATATTAAAGTTAAAATAAAGTTTTATTCAATTATTTCATGCCTTTGATAACATACCAAGAATATTAGAAATTGATTAGATATGGTAATGAAAGTTACCTTGCTCAAATTATTGATAAGAAAAAAACTGTTCAAATTAGTGATGTTCCTGTAGATATTGAATACATGGATGTTTTTTTGGATCATTTTCCTAGTGTGATTCCTGGAAGGGAGGTTGAGTTTACTATTAACTTAGTGCAGGATGATGAACCTATTTCTAACCCACCTTATCAAATCGATCAAGTGGAAATTTTAGAATTGAAAAAGAAATTATAGGAGTTGTTAGATAAAGGTTACATTCACCATAGCACTTTACTATGGGGTGCTATTATTGTTTTTTTTAAACTAAATATGGTTTAATTATATTTTTAATTGATTATAAAGCCTTGAATAACATCAATATTAAGAAAAAGTATCCTTCGCCTCATATTGATGGGTTTTTTGATCTACTCTAGGGAGAAAAATATTTTTTCAAGGTTGACCTATGGTCTGGGTACCATTAGAAGAAGGTATAGGCGGATGAAATTCCAAAGATTTTATTTTTGACTAGATACGAGTACTATTAGTTTGTAGTTATGACCTTTGGGTTGTCCAATGAACTTACTATATTTATAGACTATATGAATAATTTTTTTCATGAGTTCTTGGATAAGTTTTTGGTTGTGTTTATTGATTAAATTTTAGCGTATTCTAAAAGTTAGTATAACCATTAAATACTCCTTAGGGTTATTTTGAAAAATGGGTAGTGACAACACTGTAGAGGCAGATGTACTGTAGCGGTAGAGATACTATAACAGCCCGAGTACTATAGTAGTACTATTCACTGAGGGGTTATTTGGGCCAAAAAATGGACTTTCAAGCCTTGTATGTAGGCCACTTGGCCTTGGGACTTCAGGCTATGTAATGGGTCTCCCTATACCTAATAAAAAATGAGATCTTTTCTTTAATAATAAATTGAGGCTTCGGCCCCAACCTTTTAAAAAAATTTCTTGAAAAAAAGTTCTTTTGTTGAAATTATTATTTTTAAATATGGAATATTTGCTGACCCTGATATTTTTTTTAAGAATATCCAAGACCCAAAAATATAATATAGATTCATAGTTTTCTTAGATTAGTGGGTTACTACCAATAGTTTGTTGAAAAAATTTCTTGTTTTTCTTCACCACTCACTACATTAAATCAAAAAGGAGTTAAATTAATCTAGAAAAATGAATGTGATGATTGTTTTTAGGAAATAAAAAAATATTGGTGAATGATCTAGTTTTTTCCTTCCTTCCATAAATATATAAATTTTCATCTACAATGATTCTTCTTTGAAATGACTTGTTAAAGTCCTAATGAAAAAAGATTAGGTAATTGCTAATGATTTACATCTATTAAAATCTCATGAGTTAAATTACCCTACACATGATCTAGAATTATCTTTTGTGGTATACATATTTAAAAAATTTAAGGAATCATTTTTATTGAGTAAAGTGTGAAATATATATTGATCAAAAAAGTTTAAAGTATATATTAACTTAGAATTAGTTGAACATAAGATAAAGAAGATAGATGAAACAGATTAATGATTATGACTGCAAGATTCATTATCATCCTGGAAAATAAAACAAAGTGGATGATTCTTTGAGTCAAAAAAATAATGCTATATTAACCATGTTAAATTTTTAACATGACCCTTTGGTTATTTATTTGTTAAAAATGGCCTATAAGTTGTTGATTTAGGGACATCCTATATTTTTTTTCCAGGTTTTAGTGTAGTCAAATCTTTCAGAAAGAATTAAGAATGATCCAAAGTGGGATAAATCATTGTAAAAAAAGGTATAATATGTTAATAATAGTAAGCTTATAGATTCTAATATTTATTAATAAGGTGTTTTATGATTTGAAAAAAATATTATGCATGTCTTGTGATTCCCGATTGCAGAAAGAGTTTTTGAGTGAAGCTTATAGTTCTCTATTTTCCATTCATTTGAGCAGTACTAAGATGTATAGAAAACTTTAGAACTATCATTGAGGGGATGGTATGAAAATATATATTGATGAATTTACCATGATGTTTTTTAATTTAAATAATATTAAAGTATAATGATAATTACCAAAGATAATACTTCAAACTTTTATAGTGTTAAAGTTGAAATGGTAAAATATATCCATGGATTTTTTGTGGGATTACTAAAGACTCCATGAGGTAATAATGAGATTTGAGTTATTATTGATCGATTGACTAAATATACAAATTTTATTCCCATTAGATATGCAATTAATTTAGATAATATTTTTTTGACTTTATCTAAAGGAGATAGTTAGGTTACATGGATTTCCTCTCTTTATTGTATCAGATCATGATCCCAGGTTTACACATAATCTTTAGAAATGATTTTATAAAAATAATTGGGTAATAATTAAATTTCAGTACAACTTTTCATCCTCAAAATTATTACCAGTATAAGTGTATAATTTAGACCATGGAATATATACTTTATTCTTGTTCAATGGATTACAAGGGAAGTTGAGATCAATATCTTTATCTGGTTAAGTTTTATATTAATAATAGTTTTTATTCAAGTATAAAGAAGGAAAAATTAGAGGAATTATATGTAAAGTAATTTCAGAAACAATATTTTTGGGATGAAGTAAGATAAAGGAAGTTTATGGATGAAATTTTTCCATTTTTTGGAAAAATATTGATTTTTTAGTGAATTGTGAAAAATATTGTTTTTTGTAAAAAAAGTCATTTCTTTTAAATAAATTAAGTAATTTAAAAGTTATAATATGTTTTGAATATGATTTAAAGTAACATTATTATTATTTATTTATATTTAATTCCCTTAATTACTTTTTAATTAACTTTATATTGGATTTTAGTATAAGTTTGTTTTTGGGTTTAAAAACAGTATTTTTCTAAAAATTATTTTAAAATGCATAACGTTTCTCCATTTTAATTAATTAAGATAATAAAAAATGAGAAATTTTTTAAATTAAAATTTTATATTATATATCCATAAATATTAATTTATTTTCATATGATTATTTTTATTAATCATAGAGTTAATATAAAATCATATTTTGTTTGAAAAATACACCTCTTGAAAACCGACGTTTTCGTCACATCTGTGGGTTTTGTTTTAAATTTAATTTTTCCAATTATGTGAATTGAATTTTTTAAAATGGATTATATATTTGGAATCATAATAATTTATATTTTCTAATAATTTCAACTTAATTTTTAACCATAATGAATAGTGAAAACAATAAAAACTAATTACCACAATTAAGGTAAAAATGGGTTTACTGGGGGTTAAACTAAAAGATAAGGGTTATAATTTCCTAATTTTTTTTCTAAAATATACTATATAGATATATTTATACTTTATCATGTTTAATTATTTATAATAATAAATTTTGGACCCTTTTCATGTGAAAATCATGGGTACACCTTTTTCTTTTCAAAAATTACAAGTGTGCCACTCACCTCACTTTAAAAGGTCGCACCCTCTCCTCTATTATTCACACCTTAAAACATTTTTTTTGGAAAATAACTACCAAAATAAATTCCCAAATTCAATACCTTTATCTTATAATCCTTTTTTTATTCATAAATACATTCTAGGAATACCTTTGGTAAAATCCTAAAGAGGTGGTATGAGAAGGGGTAAAATTCCTAACTCTTGCATTTTTATTTTATTTATTCTTTTGGCTCATTAAAATATTATTCATTTATAATTATATAATAAAACAATTATATAACATATACTGTGATTATTTTATATTAATTTTATGACCTATATCTTTATCCTCTTCCCTCTAATGGGAAATGATAACATCCCTCGTGTGTATGACGAACTACCTCCTCACAAACTGATGTGACCCATTTTCCACCAACACCTCTCACATTTGGGTATGATGTTGGATATAAATTATATTAATAATATAATTATATCTCTGTATTTATTATATCAAATAGTTTACTTTCCATTCTGTAGGGGATATGATAACATCGCTCGTGTGTATGATGAACTACCGCCACGTGAAGCGATGTGATTTTTTTTTCACTAATGCTTTACATGGAAGGTAATAATTAAAAATTAAATAAATATATATGATTTAAATTAAATAATTATGATATTAATGACATATTTATCATTATGAAAAAACAATATATCCTTTTTTATTACCTTTTCACTGATTGAAAAATGATAACGTCATTCGTGTACGTGTGGACTACCACCTTCACGAAGCGACGTGACTCTCTTTTCATAAAAAAAACATGGATGATATATATATATATATATATATATATATTATTACAATTATATAATAATAAAATATTACTTACCTTATTTTGACAATGATCATTGAAAAATAGAAACCTTAATAATACATATGTACGACCTACCGTATCTATAATCATAAGGTAGTTCGTTTTTCATAACCATGTTTAATGATTCATCATAAAAGTATAATTGATGTATAAATATTATAATTATGTAATGATTATTATCCTTGATATGTTTAAATAATAACCTCTTTGACCATATTCAACCTACCAAAATCATTTTTTAATAATAAGCCAAATATGGTCAAACCATCCGATGTAAACCTAATTGATTAAGTAATCCTATATAACATGGTAATAAGTTAAATAAATGGAATAATAAATTTGAAAATTGTTATTAAGAAATAAAATAATTAATATAAGTTTATTATTCATAAATATAAATAACACACATGATGAATTGAACCTGAGGTAATGGACTTCATCTCAATTTCCTTTCATTAAGGCATATTTTGATATTATGAACCAATATTATTTTACAGGGTTTATATAAATATCCTTTTAAATTTTACATCATGAATTTATATATTCTCATGATATTTAATGTTTTTTTTAATTTTATTCTTTCATGTGTCTTATGATTTAAACATGTCCAAAGAGATAAGGGACTTTTATTTAAAAAAATATTATTTTAAAGTTTTCCTTCAAACTTTGTTTCTATTACATGCACATGTTTTTCAACTTATTTTAGAAATGTTTTTTATATAGACATAAATTTTTTATAAATAAAATTTAATGTATATTTTTACTTTATTTTAAATATTTTGAAAATGAATCTTTTTATGTGTTTTATGTGAAACATTTTGACAAAAAGACAAAAGGAATGTTCTATTTTAATGTATACAGAAACAAAAACCTTTTTACCGCCATAACCCTTATTTGAATTTTAGATTCCTTTATATGATTTCATGTTTTATTCAAATAAAAAACCACAATTTCCTTTTTCTCGATATTTTGGTATTGAATATGGGGTTTTAAAAGTAAATGGTGTTTTGGTATTGAAAATGAGGTTTTAAAAGAATCCGGTATTCCAATATCTGAAAGTTATTTTTATATGAGTTTAACACAATTTTTAAAATGTTTTATAATGAAAATTTTCAATATTAAAATGTTTTATTCATGACATGGTCCTTGAAATTTTTTATGATGGGTGTGTCTTGATAGTGCTGGGTAAGTTCATTATTTCTTTTATGATGGGTGCACCCAAATAGTGCTCCAATTCATTGGGTAATGATTATATTTTAAAGAAAATTATATTAGAAGTTTTTTGTATAGTTATTCCAATTTGCAAGAGTTTTATAAGGGTTTTTTATAAGTTATATGAGATGATGTACCCATAAAACTATATGACTTTTCTATTCTTTTTAATGAGTTTTTATGGAAATAATTTGTTTTAAAAAGGTAATATAAATGATTATTTTTAAAATAATTACAATTACATTTATGGGTAAAAATTTATAAGAAAATATTTTTCATGGGTTTTTATGTTTTTCACTGGATTATAGCTTTCTTTTTTATGTCCCTTACTGAGTTTTTTGTGCTCATCCCACACGTTTAAAATGTTTTTTCATGGGATTTAAGGATGGGTAAGCTAATGGAAGTGGTTAAGTTGAATGCCATAAATATTTTTCATGAAAAGAAATCTTGTTTTTGAAGCTTTATTTGGTAGAAAAATGTATACTAATGGGAAGTGTCCACTTTGTTTTATATGGTTTTGTTATGTATAAGTTAAGACCTAATTCTATAAAAATCTAAACCTAAAATGATCCCCAAATGAAAGTGAATGAATTATTAACTTAAAACTCAATATTATGTAATGTATAAGGTTGGGTTCCTATATTACTTCTTCTAAATCTCTTATATTCATATTGTTTTCTTTTTCATAATTAAGAGGTCTAGATGGTGGTGTTCTTGTTGTGCATGTTAGTCCAAATTGGGTTGAAGCACTTAAATACCAGTGTTCTTTCTTTTTAGCTTTTTATTTTTTGAATCACACTCATCATGATATTTTCATAAAAATTTTTCCTTTTGTTTTCATAATTAAATATGATTTATTTATATAAATCACAACCAACATTATAAGTAAGTGGCTTGTTGTCCGTTATTGTGGATTTACTCACAACACTGCTTTCATTATTATTTTTTAAATATAATGTTTTTAAAAAAAATACATTAATTAAAAATAAATATTTAAATATTAATTTAATAAAATATATTTGGATCTCGGTTCAGATGACCATGATTAGGCCAATTGGACTAGTTTGCATGGCCTGGAATTAGACCCTTGACTAAAGTTTAAACCTGTATGTGTCTATTTAACAACCAAAAATGAGTGAATAAAACTAAATTGATATATATTTTTTTCCTAATATATTGTGCTTAATAATAATTATTTTTTAAATGATGATTTTTATGGTTGTTAAATTTTTCCTTTTTTAGGATGTATATAGAGATGTGATACACTAATTATTATCTTGTTAAGAACTTGAAGCCCATATATATTGATTTTTTGTATTCACAACCCATATAATGAAATATCATTTATAAATTTTGTATCTTTAAAACAACATTCATTATTTTTTAGATATATGAATCACATAATTCAATCTTGATATAAGAAACCGAGAAAATATTTTGATGTTATTTATTGTAAAAAATTCCATAAAACTAGATGGAAAATTCCTTTAAGTCTAGTGTTGTGTTTAACATCGCTTATTTAATCACTTATTAAGTGTTTTATGTGAGTGTTTCCATATTTTTAATTGATATTGAAATATATTTTTTTTCAAGAATCAGCATGGAAACAGTTATCTAAGTGATAATTGGTATAAAATAAGTGATATCAAATAAATCCAAGAAATAATCCCCACTAAAAAGGACATTTATGGGTTTGGTTGCATTTGATAACACTTAAAAGAGTTTGTATACCTCATTAACCATGATGAATTAATAAAAAAATGTTTGTTTTGTTTTTATAGACACATGTATTTAAAATTAATAAAAAAAATTAAATAAGTGATAGAAAATCATCATTTTTAAATAAAAAATTTAAAAATCATAAAGGAGTATAAATAATTTTAATAAGTATTTTCAAATGAATTTTCAAGCTATTCATGATGAAATTAATCAAAATTTATGAATTCAAATATTTGTTTTAAAATAATAATTGATAGTTTTGTTTTTTTAAATAACATTTATAATTAAATTCATGAAGAAAAACATTCAAAGTTTACACTTTTTTATATGTCATGACTTGATCATTAATTGATATTTTAAGATGAAAAAATTGTTGAGGGTGAGTTAACCAAACATGTTGCATTATTTAAAACATAGTTTAGTTAATCTAAAAAATTTCACAACCTATTGTTTAAGATTTTTTATCAATAAAAATGCCTTTTATTTTAAAAAATAACTTGTATAAAATTATTGTTTATTTTTTTCTTTGAAAAAACACATTCTTGAAAAAAAATCATTTTATACTTTTAAAAAATCTATTTTTATTATATTTTTTTCATTCAAAAAAAATTATAAGCTTTTTAAAACTAATTTTGTAATTGAAAATATGTTGTGGTTTTATAAATTAAACAAAAAACATTTTTTCCATTTTATTGATTATTTTTTAAAATATATTAAAGTTATTTATTTTTTTAAAATAAAAACAAATGGTCTTAATTAATAAAATTATTTTATTAATAGGAGTTTTTTTATTTTATTTTATAATAAATAAATAATTCTTATAAATGTATAAACCATAGAAACAATGAAAAACATGGTTATGATGACAATTAATCTAAGACCCTATGGTTTGAAACCCTATTTCTCAAGAATGTACCATATATGAACAAAATCTCTCAACAATATATATCTAAAAAATAATATCCAACATTAATAATCTTTTAAAATATTATGCTTAGATACCATGCCACTTAAATAGTGTCGAGAATCTATTTATTGAGATGGATAATGAGATAAAAACTTGAGATATAGAGAAAATACAAAATTCAAGCCAAAGAGAAGATATATATGATAGACCTATTCAAATAGATCATTGTTAGATATATCCATACCCTCATAATTTAAGTATTCTAACACTCTATTTCAAACTGGAGAATACTTATTCTCATTACACTTAGTTAAAAGAAATTGGAACTGATGATGATAAACTTCCTTCAAAGTTGATTTTACTGACATAGAAAAAGATCCAATGAAGACGATGCCAAAACTATCATAAAATATATTCTTGTGTTAGTTAAATGGATATCATGATATTCTCATACATAAAAAAAGGTGTCAAAATAGGCTTAAAAAGGTTGTTTAGAAAATGATTTATGGAAAAGATCATTAGGAAAAGGACATATGTAAAATGTTGTTTAGATAAGGATGCATGAAAAAGGTTTTTTGGAATTAAATACAATTTATTTTATGACTATGTAAGATAACCATGTAGAAACAATTATGAAAATCATAATAATGATAAAGAGTCATAGAGAGCAGTGACTCTGGAGGGGGGAGGAGAGGGAGACTTCTTTGGTTTTTAGGATCTTATACCATGTAGAAATAATAGAACAATTTTTTTTTTGCATATTGAATAAGTTTGAAACTTTATTTGTAAAATTTGATAATGAGATAAAAGACTTGTGATAGACAAAAAAATAGAAAATTCACACAAATAAGAAAATAGTTGGATATACCTATTAAAAAAACCAGTTATAGATAGATCACTATCTTAATTATTTATGTTCTCTAATTGATTCATAACATTAAATAATTATATAATTCAACAAAAAACTACAATCGAAAGAAACTAAGAATGACCCCAATATACTGCAAACTTAATTGGTGCAATAGTCACCCCATGTACACTAAAACATAAACCTCCTACCAAGATAAACGGCAAGCCTTCACCAAAAATCATATACCACCAATAAAGGGTTTATTAATGTTTAACCTGTTGTAACTCCCCATCCTACTATGCATCCAACATCACAAACATGTTGTAATATAGGAGAGTCCTCCACATCAATATTGTCTATATGAAAAACCAAAAAAATATACACAAAAATCAAAACCATAAGCACTGGCTTCAGAACAAAACTCTAATAATCCCAAAACCCACACCACAAGAAAAACATATAAAACACAAAATCCATTAAAAAAATATGATTTGTGAGGGAAAAATTTAGTTCAAAGTTTATACACTTTTAAAAACACATGTGTGGTATAATTTACAAATACAATCACTTGAATTTTTCTAATAAAAGTACAAAATAAAATTAAGTTGTATAAAATAGAGTTTGATTAGATGTAATTTCAGATTAAATTTTTATTTACTAAGTTCAATAGGACTCAAGTGAACCATTTTAAGACTCAATTTTTTTTATAAGATTAAGATCTAAAATCATTGTCTATGGAGACAAAAAAATCCCGATACTATAAATAAATTGGAATTATAAAAAAAAATATCAAAGAATTAATAAAAAATTGTAATCTTACCAAAGTTGTTTTTTTATTCCACATGGATAATAATTATTTCCAAAAAAAATAAAATTTTCATAAATGATATAATGAAAAAAAATTACATATAAAATTACATTAAATGAAAGTCAATTATAAGTATAATTTTTTTTATAAAAAATAAAATTAAGAAACTCTTCTCTTATATAAAGATATTTCTAATATAGAAAATGAACTTAAAATTCCTAAATTAAATAAAGGAGAGACGTGTACAACATAAATATGGTTGTAGGACACTGATATTTTTTCTTTCATAAAATCTTGTTTTGAAAGTATCTAGAATTTTAATACATTATTTTTATTTAAGCATGGAGTTACAATCTTGTAGATGGCGACTAAACTTTCTAATTGGTGTTTATAGATTTTATTATTCCCAAACTCTTTATTTTATTTATTTAGGAATTTTTTAAATCTATTTTTATGTTAAAGTATCATTAAACCCATTAAAACTTGTGATAGACTAACATTTCATGAGTTTATACTATTAGAGTTAGTGTCCTAAAACCAACTGTATGTACTTTAAATTTTATGAATATTTGAAGAAGAGAATATTAATTTAAATATATTATTACATATCATTCATAGTTCTGCATGAATTTATTTTAATAATAACCTAGAGTATTTATTTCATTAAAAGGGCTTAACAGTTCATTTTTATGATGAGAACCTTGAAATTCTATAATTACGTTCTTAAAACCTTGTTCTATGGATAGATAACATTATATAATGGGTTACATAGTATGTTGACCATCAGGTTCTAGTAATTGAAAGAAAAATAAACTTTACCTCACAAAGTTTTCAGTTGGTAGTCTCCGAGATGGTAGATTGTGACACCCACTGTGTCAATACATCAATTTTTACTCATTAATTGACCATTGGGGTGCTTCCCCTAGTGTTTGGGGTATCATTTTAGGGTTTTGGGAAATTTTTTAGGTCACAAAGTTTGAGCATGGTTTTCTAAAACCCTGAAACTCTCACTTACAAGTTGAAAATATGTTTTTAGCATCATTAACATGGTTTACGCATGGTTTACTAATCTATGCATAAAAATTGTGTAGCCAATTAAAACATAAACAAATTTTATTTTAAAAACCTTATTTATGTGATTCAACCTCCCATTTCACCCCACTTAGTTGGGTATTAACCATAGGGTATCCCCTTGTTCTTCTTTATATTGGACTACTTTTTGAGATATTTATCACTAAATGTTAGTGATTCTTCATGATTTATTCATCAAATCATTCTGTTTCATCTTATCCTCTCTTATCCACTTGGTTCCTCTATTTAACCCTTATTTTACTATAAACTTAATGGACATGTTGTCTGATTTTTATTGTTAGGGTTGTTATAAAATTAAGGAATTTATTATCTTTAGGTTGTGATCCATCTCTTAAGGCCTATTTTAGAGGTTTCTGTTGAAGGTGACATGCTTCCACCGGTTGAGGTAGGTGTTTCCATTCCATTTACATTTCTTAAAGATTTTATTTATTGATTGATGTTATAAAAGTGTTATTGAACTAAAATAGTGATATATATGATACCTAATTTTGTGTTCTCAAAATTTCTCCACATATTATTAGTTTTCCCTTTGAAATAATTGGGTAAAAATATTAGTTTAAGGACACTTTGATTTTAAATGGTGTTTTATGAATTTAAGGTATTTGATAAAATTCCATTGATGAGTTTTCAAGAGAAAACTGATTATTTAATGGTATTTTAAACCAATTTTAATTTATAAAGCAATGTGTTCTTTATTTTAAAAGGTGGTTTCCTCATTTTAAGTGGTTCCCATGTTTTTAAGATAATCATTCTTATTTATAAAAGTATTTTCCTTGCTTACAAAGGGTTTAACTTATTTGTATATAATGAGAGTTCATGATTTAAGAAAGTATTTCCATGCTTTAAAAAGTGTAGTGTGATTCCTTTTTGTTTTATTTTTCTTGGATAGATCGTTTAATTGTTTTAGAATGTTTATGATTTTATTCAGTTTGTGAATTTATAGAATTTACGTTGTGTGAAAAAGGTGATTTTGAAATAGGATTTAAAAAGTTAGATTTTAGTTGAGATATGGTGTTAAGTGTGCTTTCTATTTATTTTAATTTGGGTGCCAAATGGTTTTTAAAAAGTTATTTCCATAGCATGTAATCTTTATATATAAAGAGAAGGCCCAGTTGACACTTTATGTGATTTTCTTTGGTTGGATATTAGTTACACCCTAGATTGATACCACTACCACCCATTGTTTATGTTGAGTCATAAGTATTACTTATTTCTTTTCAATTCATTTAGTTTTAAAAATAACAAACACTTTATTAAAACATGTTTACTAAATTTTTATATCCTAAGCGTTTTAGTATGTTTTTGTAGAAAAAATTATCTTTTACTATCCATAGAAAAATTTCTAAATGTATTACGAACATAAAATTATTATTCTTCATTTCCATAATTGGAATGAGTATGCGTATGATAAATAGTAATCATATATAATCATACTAGAAGTTAGACTTTAGTCTTGTCTTCCATAATAAAAAATTCATAACCATTAGACTGATTATGGTATCGATAAAATTGGACTGACCCTTATAAGGATTATCATATTGGCAGTGATAAGGAATTACATCAGACTAAGATAAGTTTATAATAAAAATACATTGAATTTTTTCTATCATACAAAAAATATTTAACACCATGATGGTGTTAATAAATATGATTTCAAACATTCAGTTTTACCAGATCATTGTGTACTGTCAAGATCCAGTTTTCCAAGTTCATTGAAAAAAACATGAAAATATGATTATTGGAGAATTACCTTTAAATATAAGGTCATTTGAAGAGTTTGGTGATAATTTTTTTTCTCTTAATCCTTCTAAAGATTACTTAGTGTGAAATAATCATTCTTATTCCTTGTAATGCTTTAAAGATTTTTTTGTTATAAGGAATCCTTGTCAGGGTTGTTTCCTTAAGAACTTTTGAATTTTTATTCACATTCTATCATTGTTACAATCAAGGGATTATAGTGATAGGAATATGGTGAATCTAATCCATCAGATCGAGGGTTTATAGGGCTTGGAAGAATGAAGATGATCATTATTTCGAGGGATTCCAGGGATATGAAGACATAACAATTTCGATCATCGTATCAAGGGATTTCCTTGTAAAGAAAGACATACTTGACAGTAAGTATAAAACCATGGGTACATTTAGTCAATTTTATTTACTAAATTACTCTTATGGTTAAAATAGGTAAATATATTAATAATATATTTTAAGTCATTCTTACTTTTACATAGTTATTTTACTACTTGTTTGTTCAAATTACTATTAAATAGTGCATGTTAATAGAAAGTTAGTAATCCTACTCATATTTATATTTTTTTTATTTTATCATTATTACTATGATTATGATAAACACACTCTAATAAATAAAATCTAATGTGATTCATATCCTTTACTCTAATTTAATCGAGCAATTTCTAGTTCTAATTTTGTAACTATGATAATCATACTAAGTTTGAGTTTGATAAAATTTATTTAAGAGGTTTGTAATTTGTTTATTTTAAATCTTTTAAACTAAGTTTTTAAACTACAATTCACCCCCTCTTGTAAGTATATTCATCGAATCTAATCTCATGATCCTAAAATTGGTATTATAGTAGGTTTCTATTACTTATATACTTCCTGAGGTTTTACATTCTTTACTATTTCATGTTGTTTAAGTTTTGATATATACTTTTTTTTATAAACATTGTTACACTAACATATAGTTGGATAAAATATTTTCTATTATTTTTAATATGATAGGTATGACTATTGGATCTCTTGACAATTTTAATCCTAGTAGACCACCAAATTTTTATGGTAATGACTATGAATATTAAAGAGACAGAATGAAAATCTTTGTGATGAACACTAGGGTTGATAATTTTTTTAACGCTTGCTGGTAAATAAAATATTCCTAATAAGAAAGCTTCTCCTTTCAAAAATGCTAATAAGTTGGAATAAAATTTGAATTATAAATTTAGGAATACTTTATTATATTCCATGACAAGAAATATCTACAGTCATATTTCATATTGTAACGCTACAAATGGTATCTAGAGTAAATTGGAATTTAATAATTTTGGTACATCAAAAGTAATAGAAACTAGAAGAGCGATTCTTGGAGAATATTATCAAGACATTGATTTTTTCCCTAGAGAAAATATGCATGAGAGGTTCGTGAAAATTATAAATAGTTTGAAATACCTTGGATAAAAAGGGATTCATGATGAAATTCCTGTTGAAGATATTATTGATGTTATTCTTGTTGAGTAGGAATCAAAAAGATCAATAGTTGATAATACAAGGAAGTTAACTAATCTTAATCTTGATGATTTAATCGAAACCCTTATGCAGTACAAGGGAAAACTTAAAAGAGATGATGATAAAACAAAAAAGAAAAATGGTGGTGTTTCTTTTTCTACAACATCTTCTCTACCTTTTTAAGTACAATCAGCTGATTAAGTTGTTAAATCTTAGAGAAAGAAGAAATTTATTGTTTAGTTAGATTATAGCACATAAAAATATTTAAAGAATGAGTTAGCTAATGTGGCTATAATAATGAACAAGATAGTAGGGAATAAATATTTTCAACCCTGATATAAAAAAAATCATTAGGATAAGAGTGATAAGAAGAATTATGAAGTCACTTTCTATGAATATAAGAAAGTTGTACATATCCCACCAAAATTTTCAAAGCTAAAAATAAATACATAAATGAAAAGAATTCATAAATAAATTACAATAAGTATTATAAATATAAGGGAAATAAATTTTTGAAAGATTCTAACTCATGGAGTGCCAGTGGTGGTGATTCTTTTGAAATTTCTTCAGATAATGAGAGATCTAGAAAGAGGAACATATGTATTTTTTCTAAATTACCCTTAGTAAATAAATGTCAAATGGAAAAGTTACATACATACAAATCCCTTACTAATGTTTATTTAAGTTCTAATTATCCTGATGATAACATTTTACATCTGCTAATGAAGAATCTTCCTCAACAGAACATAATACTCTTCCAAGTTATGATGAAGTTTTCCATTTTGAAAAATTACTTAAAAATAAAAATTATAAGATTTGTAAAAATTGATAATGCTAAAGATAAAATTTCTAAGGCTGATTCATGAATAAATATTTTTACTAATGAAATATAAGATCTTTTTAAATATATTAATGAAACCACTTCTAAAAAATATTCTATTTTAAAAGATTTAAAGAAAATTTTTTCTAAGGAAAATGTTTTACGAATTAAACTTAGTACTAAAATTAATATTGACGAGGATAAATATTTTTTTGTTAAACTAGAATATGAGATCTATAATTTGAGAAAAAATTTATCAAATTTTACCATTGGTATAGAAAATTTTGGTAAAATGTAAAAACAAATTAAACCTTATGGTAAAAGTTCTGGAATGAGTTTTATAAGTAAAAAACATGTTTTTTGTAACAATTGTTTTATTCCAAAAAGTGAACCTTTTTAGACTAAGTTTCAATGTGGGGGGAATTTGAAGAAAAAAAAATTACTTGAACAGATTACAATATATTGGTTTTCACAAATATTATTTTTCAAAACAAATGTGGTTATCTAATTTTTTTTCTGAAATTACTAAACCCAAGAAGGTTTGGGTTCCAAAAAAATAATATTTTTGTTTTTAGAGTCATAAAGAAAGTACCAACAACAAAAATAAACAGTACATGGATAATTTTTGTTCTAGGTAAATGACTAAAAATAAATATTTCTTCAATAATATACTCAAGATGAAAGGTAGAAATGTAATTTTTGGAGATAATGCTCAAAGAGAGATTATCAGAATAGTTAACATTTTTATTCTTGTAAAATCTATTATATCAAATGTTTTATTTTTTTAGGTCTTAAGAACAAATTTATAAGAATAATTCAATAATGTAAATAAGGTTACCTTGTGGGCTTTAGGAATGATAAATGTTTAGTTCATAGTTCCAAGGATTAATTTATTCTTTCTGCCAATCAACATGAGAATGGTTACACACTAAACTTAGAAGACCTTAGAAGCTAAGACTTACCTTTCCATAGTGAAATGGAAGATCATTACTGGTTATAGAATAAAATTTTAGGACACTGTAACCTTAGAAAATTATCTAAGTTGACCAAGAAAAGACTTGTTTAGGATCCACTGGAACTTAGGTTTGGTACTTCTAAAGTCTATGATTATTGTCAATATAGTAAGCAACATAAGCCAAGTTTTAAATATATTAGTTAAGTCTCAACTTATAATGATTTACAATTAGTGAACATGGACTTATTTGTCCCTACAAAAATTGGTAATATTTGTGGAAAATACTATGTATATATCTTAGTTGATGATTACACTAGATATACAAGGTTTTTCTTCTCACAAATAAATTTGAATCCTTTGGTTATTTTAAATTTTTTGTAGCCAGAGTTAAAAATGAGAAAAACCTCTTCGTGGTAACTATTCATAGTGATCATGGTGGATAATTCTAAAATTCTTATCTTGAAACTTTTTTTAGTAATAAAGGTATTAAACTTAACCTTTCAGCACATAGAATTCCGAAGTAAAATATTTTAGTTGAAAGAATAAATACAATTCTTCAAGAAATAACTATAACTATGATGAGTAAATACTTAGTTACTAAACATTTTTGGGATGAAGAGGTTAGTAATGCCTTCTATACTATAAATAGAGTTTTAATTAGACATTTTCTTAATAAAACTCCTTATGAGTTGTGGATAAGAATAAAACTAATAATTTCTTACTTCAATATTTTTGGTTGCAAATTATTTATCTTGAATACTAAATAAAACTTATATAAATTTTCACCAAAATCCAATGAAGGAATATTTTTAGGTTATTCCACTTCTTCTAAGGCTTATAAAGTTTTTTATAAAAATTATTATATTATTGAGGAAACAGTAATGTTAAGTTTGATGGAACTGATCCTTTTGTTTTCAAACAACCTCAACCTACATCTTTGGATATTGTTTCAAAAACTAATTTTCAACCTTTGTTATAAAGTTCTTATCATAAATAAATAACTCAAGAATTAGTTTTTTAAGTTATTCCTCTTGAATATTTTCTACCTATTGTTTAATAACATATTTTTAAAAACCCAATAAGTTAATTGTTTCTTAGGAATCATCCTAGTGAAAGTATCATTGGTGATGTAGATCAATTAGTTAGGACTAAAAGTTTATTAAGAAATTAAATCGAACATCTAGATTTCTTATATCAATTTTAACCTAATAATCCTAATGAGACTTTTGGTTATGGGGATTTTATTAAGGCAATATAAGATTATCTCAATGAGTTTTAAAGGAATAAATTATGTACTTTATTTGAATGGCCTTTAGAAACTTCTATAAATAGAGTAAAATGGGATTTTCAGAATAAATGTGATGAAAATGGCACAATAGTTAGAAATAAAGCTATAATTATTTCTAGGGATATAATCAACAAGAGAGAATTGATTATAAAGAAACCTATTCATTAGTATCAAGACTTGAATTCATTTTAATACTTCTTTCCTTTGTAGTATTATTTAATATCAAACTATTTCAAATGGATGTGAAGTGTTATTTTCTTAATGGATATGTTTAGAAGGAAGTTTATGTTGAAAAAACACATAGTTTTGAAAATAAAAAACATCAAGAACATGTTTATAAACTTACCTAATAACTTTATGGACTTAAACAATCCCCTAGATCTTGGTATGATAGGTTAACTGAATTTTTGTTACAAAACAATTTTGTTAAGGGAGCTGCAGATCCAACTCTTTTTATAAAAGAAGATAATAAAAATATTATGATTGTACAAATTTATGTTGATGAAATTATATTTGGTTCAA
Organism: Viscum album; assembly: GCA_963277665.1. Lineage (NCBI taxonomy): Eukaryota > Viridiplantae > Streptophyta > Magnoliopsida > Santalales > Viscaceae > Viscum > Viscum album. The sequence goes on along the minus strand of OY728143.1, from coordinate 1,363,120,411 downwards.
CTAAAATATATTTAACATATTTCTTTGTGGATCTTATAAAGTCTGAGTTTGAAATGAGTATGATGGGTGAGTTAACATATTTTCTCGGTTTTCAAATTTCACAAAAACAAAAAGGAACTTTTATATATCAATATAAGTATATAAATTATCTTATTAAGAAATTTGGATATGATAATACTAAAAGTATTAGTACTACCATTGGTACCTCCAATACTTTAGATCTTGATGAGGTCAAGAAACCAGTTGATCATTAAATTTTTAGAGGTATGATAGGAAATTTAATTTACTTAACTGCTAGTCATCCGAATTTTATGTTTTTAGTATTCTTATGTGAAAGATATCAGTAAAATCCCAAATAATCCCATTTAAAATATGCAATACTAATTTTTCATTATCTTAAGGGAA